>OW028750.1:18397843-19647843 GCA_932294355.1 Aporophyla lueneburgensis | reverse complement strand
ACTCATCCACACTATCCACACTAATATTATAAATGCGAAAGTAACTCTGTCTGTCTGTCTGTCTGTCTGTCTGTCTGTCTGTCTGTCTCGCTTTCCTGCTAAAACTACTGAACCGATTTAAATGAAATTTGGTACACAGATAGTTTAGAGCCTGAGAAAGGACATAGGATACTTTTTATCCCGGTAGTATGTTCCCGCGGGATCATTTCCGACCTCCGCGCGGGCGAAGCCGCTGGCAAAAGCTAGTATTCCATAATTACTCGAATTTTTAACGTAACCATGATGACGAAAAAGATTGAAATGCGATGAAAATGTAACACTAATCAATAAACAAATGACTATTTTTGGAAAAAGAATTAAATGTTTTTAAAATAAAATTAATTTGAAATTAGAATTCTTAGACAAACAAAAATTATTTTGATTTGAAATGGCCAGTACTGCAGAACGGCAATTTCATAGGTAAAGACCTAATATTTATATTTAAATATCTATCTTTTTATTACCATCCAACCTGTTACTTAGCTTTAATTTGCAAATAATTGTTACCCTACAAAATATTAATTTCACGGCTAGCCCTAGCACTGTCGCCTTAAGTAGACAACAGATAGGTGGTTGAATATTTAAGTCTAGCATTTCAGATTTATTTGAGACGTCTTAAGTGAAGATCCTGTGCTTCCTAATTAGCGTGTGCAATGTGCATAGTCATCTTTCTCATTAATTTTATTTAACGGCTACTTTCAAGTTCATAAGGATCGTCTACTGTCTGCTGCAACCTCTTGAGAATAGGTAGGTACTTAATACCTTAGTACTACACCTATTAATTTGTTGTTTTGTATTATTACTTAACAAGTTGTGCGACAAAAAAAAATGAAAAAGAATAAGAAAAGGAAAGTAATAGCAAGACAAAAGGTTATTTTCGGCAGCCATAATATTTGACAGTATTAATTAAATACTTTTGTAACATGATATAAATAAGACACTGGTTTGTTTATATTCATAAAATACTATTCAAACTCAGAAACAATCGATTACCTACTCAACTTACAAATTATTTTAACTGTAAACTTACTTATTCCAGATGCCTGAGCGAAACTGAACAAGCCCTTATAAACCTTAACATTAATTAAAATAAAGTTTTCAATAGCTTATTACAATACGATACCTGAGAATCGATTATATTAAAATACTTGACTGCCACAGTCAATTTGGTAACAAGAGTTCTTAAAGCAGTTGGGAAATTGAGCAAACTTCAGAAGGTCTATTGTCTTAAGTCAGTATGAATGATGGTAGCAAATATTGTTGTAATTAATAGATAGACAATCAATCATTTTTGTTTACTGTGCGATAGAGCATTGCGGGAAAATTCTTGGGTGAAATTGTGGCTTTGTAAAGTGTAAACAACCGTGAGTCGTAGGTTGTTTCTGGGAACCACTTAGTTGTATAAAAAGCTGATCAATTTTTGTTGCTCAATTTTTTTGTTACATAACTTTTTAGCCTTTTTGTCCAAAATGAAAAAAAAAAACACTTTATACAAGTGCAAAATAAAAAATACGAAAATGTAACGCTTTTTAACTTGGTTATAGCCCCTTTCCAAGCCTCCTCCAAATTTTTCCAATTTTCCCTATTATTGGCATTGACCAAACAGTCTCCAGTCTACTTAGCGTACCAGTGGCCGTCCTCTAGATCTTGGTCCGACCATGTCTTGGTTCTTTGGGTCTATCTTGTGACTTGCAGGCATGTTACATGACCGGTTCATTTCCACTTTAGATGTTGGGTATATTCGCGTTTAGAGCATTGGTTCTCTTTCTTTCGTACTACTACAGTTCTTTGTTAGTCTTTTAATCGGATGTTAAGGATGCTTCTTTCCATTCATCGTTGGTTCATTTATCTCTTGTCCTTCGTCAGTTTGTTACTTATCAATTCTGACAACCGTGAAATAGACAGTTTTTGCTCGAGTATTAAATCTTAATCACTCATTCACACAAATGGATAAAAAAGTTTAGGACTTGGTAACGAGAGATTGTTGTTTCAGTTTTTAATTACTTTGCAGAGTGAATGGAATCAACAGGAAGTTTAAGTTTAATTCAAAATGTAAAACTAAAACCAACTTTAAATTGTCCTCAAAATGTAATAAATGATCGATTCCGTACCGACCCAGTTTCTGATACCGCCGAACGGAATGGAAAAATAACAGCAAACTAATTGGAACTCACCAGGTTAAACCCTTTTCATTCGGGTTTCAAGTTATCGGGCTAATTTAAATGGTCTGCTTCGGCGGCGAATTCCTTGAAATTCATTGGAAGTTTTTATTGGAATAATTAATCTTCTACGTTTAGGTTTTCAGGTATTTTAGAGTGTTATTGTTTTAAGTTTTCTTGTAGTAAAGTGAAAATTTCCAAACAATGGATTTCTTCACCCATTAATTTGTTGGTTTGAAGACACTTTTAGAGCTTTTGAATGATTTAAGTTCAAGTGAAAGTCTTTAGCGTTCTTCGTGAAAATAATTAACTACTATTTCCATTATATTGTTAAGTAAATTAATTACGTTTG
Organism: Aporophyla lueneburgensis; assembly: GCA_932294355.1. Taxonomy (NCBI): domain Eukaryota; kingdom Metazoa; phylum Arthropoda; class Insecta; order Lepidoptera; family Noctuidae; genus Aporophyla; species Aporophyla lueneburgensis. Next base: position 19,645,293 of record OW028750.1, on the reverse strand, counting down.
ACTTTATCCATTGTCTTCTCAAATATTCAGGTCATCGAATTGTTAAAGAGGCATTTTCAAGTCCCATTAATAACATGTATCCTAAAACCGTAAAAACTTACGTTAGCATACATTTTTGTTTCCCGAACATGCAGGAGTCCATTTCAATGGTGTCAGCATAAGTCGAAGTTACTATGAAGCCTAAATAAACACTCGGATTTTATTTTAACTATAGGGGTAAACTTTTTTGAACGTATTGTTTCTTATTTCATAGTTCCAATGTTCTCATAGTTAAAAATAGCGTCCAAGTAATGCACAAATACGTACTCAATATTATCAATCCCAAGACAGTACCGCAAAATAAACAAAATTCAATCAAGCTTAAAAATAATATCTAATTGAATTCCAAACGTAGATAAAACAAAAATAAATCTACGATAGGTATAATAATGTATAATGGCGCTATCAAAAAGTCGAGTTTGACTGAGATCGCGTGCAAGTCGCTTGCGAGCCCGAATTTATAAGATTTAGTTGGAAAATAAATTAGCTACGACGGAAAAGTTTTCGGTAAATAGGAGAAGGGAGGTGTGCTGATGTCAGAATATATTTCGGATTATAGATATGGTATCCAATAATTTAACTGTGATTGTGGTGAGCATGATGACAATGGATAGCACGAGAACAATGGAGACCGTGAGGAAAATGAAGAGCATTCATTTGAAGAAGATATTGTTGAAATATTAGCAGCAGTTAGCCGTATTAACCAGTGTTAGGATACATTGGTTGAAAACAAAAAAATATCATAGAAGATGCAATTTAGTTCCAAATTGAAATGATGAATATAAACACAAAAAAAAATACAGCAAATACGGCTTGTTACGGCCAAATCCGATATTTGGTGATAAAAGGTATATTGAATAAAATATAACGTTCTTCGCTCTTGGTAACGTTTTATTTTCAAGGCACAACCTTTTGTGACTTGATGTCATATCCAAATATTTACGTTCCATGTTCCACGTCGGCCGTTGTCTCAGGGCTGGTTCAAGTTTGTACGTCTTAATCGCCGCCAGCTAGCTCATTACAACCCGAACATTTCTTTGGCCGTCACCTAATGACTTGCCTTTTGAACTTATGCTATGTTTTCACCAATTCAATGCCGTTTTTTTTTCGTTTTAATATTCAAAGGCTTATTGTTCCTTTTTATATTAAAACTTATTCTTTCGTCTTCAAACTTTATTTGATCATCAAATTCTAGATAATTTTGTTTGGTTACGAGCTTCTTGGGTTTTGTTGTTTTGTAAATATTATTTTCTTTTTCAGTATTGTTTTTATTCGATTTATGTATTAATATTCTTATCTTTTTTTCATGCCTTAAGATTCTTTCCTCTTTTTTGTATACATGATCCATCTTAGACAATGGCGGTCGACCACTTTTCAACAATATTGCTTAAAGCTTAAGGGCAAAAAATGGTCCACTGAGAGTATCCACGGTTGTACATTTTTATTGTTTGAAAATGAAATTCTCTTTGCAGTATAATATTACTAAAATAGAATTCCAATCCTTATCACTATATTTTTGGCTCGATTGACTACAGCACCTCGTTCAGTAACGTCGAGAATAAATGTCTTATTATCACCAATGACAAACTCGTAATTTACTTTCACATACACACATTTCCAACTTTCCAACCTCTTTCCTCGACACACCAACTACCCGACGACGAATTAGTACACAACATTCAAAATTAACCAAACAAACCCAGTTTCCTGTAAGTGCATGTTCCTATTCATTCTTAATCCTGGCTCCCATGTTCTCTCTTATCTTTTTGGCACCACCCCACTGATCTACTAGCGAAGTAATCTCGCCTATTTTAAATTGCATGTAGTTAGCTTCTCATTACTCGTTGAATATTTGCATAAGAGTACAACAAAGTGCTGTACTTTGTGTTGTAATGTAAGTAATGAGAATTAAAATGTATAATAAGATGCACAGTGGACTATATTTTCTACGCTCAGGCAAAGGCTAGCCGACAGACTTAGTACCTTAGTTAGCTAAGCAAAGACAATAGCTACGATATTAAAAGCAAGTGGAAGGACAAATCTTCTAAACATAATAGAAAAGACAGCTTTGGAATATTTAAGTCGTCGAATATGTAAAATTTTCCATTTAAACCTTTTTTCTTAGTTTCGATGTAATAATAAAGATTATTATTTGTTCAAAAAGTCCATTCTTGAAGGGAACATGTAAGAAACAGTCCGAAAGTAGATCAATCAAACCAAAAATGAATTCGTGAAATATATTGTTTTCTTCTTTGAAGTAATTACGTATTAACTTTGTTTTATTAAATGTCACTATTGTGTTCGTATTACAGAATATTAATAGACATACTTTCAGTACCTACGTCTATTTTTCATTGCCATAATATAATGGACGTACCTACTATCTTTTGTCACGCGACACTACTTCAAGAGTTGTGTCAAGGTTGGCGACACTTGATTTTGATATATGTGTACAATGACTTTGTGATAGTTTGCAAACATATCGCTAGTAAATTTTTCCGTATGTATGTTTATGTAAAAATTATCACCCATCCACGGACTAACTGCGGCAAGAGTTGCTTAATCTATTTCTGACTGGTATTACTTACCCACATTATGAAACTCACAATTTGTGTTACATATTCTACTTCTATTTATAAGTGACACTTCACAATGAAAAACTGTCAGTTTTGGATAGACATTTGGACAACAATCTCATAGTGACAGTTTAAAAAAAATTGCTAATCGTCTTCAGTCAGCTGTGTTTTTCACCATTCACAAATATCTTATATCTTTAAACGAGCAATTTATGTATATATATATACATATAATCTGAATCTCGGATACGGCTCCAACGATTTTCATGAAATTTAGTATACAGGGGGTTTCGGGGGCGATAAATCGATCTAGCTAGGATTCATTTTTATAAATGCCGTTTTATTTGTGTTTTCAATGACCAAATTTATCGATAATCAACTTGAACATAAACTTATTATTTTGAACACAATTTACCAAAAAACACCGAGCAAAGCTCGGTCATCCAGATATTGTTAATTAAACAAAGCTACTTAACTAACTCAAAACATCAACTATTATTGAAAGTACAGATATTAGTGCCGACATGTGCTACCAAAACGTTTGCTTAGCAGGAAGCGACATAATTGGTCCCCTCTGTTGACCAATTTGGGTTCTAATTAATCAATTCATTATTCAAAAACAAACCCCTTCTTGGGCAAATAAAAAACCGTCTATGTTGACTTGCGTAGGTTGATGTACGAAAATTCTGACTATAGGTGATTGTAGAGGGTCATTCAAATTTAAATTTTCGCTCTCGTGCAAGTCTCTTGGGTGAGGGTGTCTGCACCGCGTAGGGGAGTGTGCTAATAAAGTAAATTAAAGATTAATAATACATTGTCTTAATACAGATTTTTAGGTATATAGGTACATGTATGTATGCAAATTTTGTTAACCCTCGCGATTTGATGTGTAAGAATTTGAGTGAATAATTGATGAAGTTACTAATGGTGACGTCATGGTAAGGAGACTAATCAAGCTTTAGAATAATGGTCTGAAATAATCTAAAGATTTATTAATTTACCCTTAAGCAGAAGTATGTTATGCTCTTACCTTTTTTGTACGTCCTGGTCCGTATGAAGGAAAAGTTTTTTGTAAGGTGAAGATTTGATCCCTTCAAAAGTGAGGAAATGGTGAGAACCCAATGAGAAGAAAGATATTTTAAAATGTTCATAAATACGCACTCTGGGAATGGCTATTGAAAGACCCATATGTATGTTTAATAATAGGAAAGAAATTAAATTATTGCTGATTTCCCTTGCCTTAATTATATTTTTGTAGATCTCCACGACCGTCTTGATATATAACCTAATTGTTCCCCATTCTTAATAAGAAGAACCAATTTATTTGCGCCTATTTTTACTATAACAACATTCTTAAACTAAATTTAATGTTCGCCGTTCATGAAATAATAAACCGCGTACAGTCCCCGTGGGAAATTAATGTTTTTATCAAACACCACGGAGTTTAAATATAAAATTATAAGCCCCTCTTTTTTAATTTTACTTAAAACACACAAATATGTATATCCGCTCTGATACATGGGAAGCAAGATCAACTTTTAATTACTGGTCGCGTCGCGTCGTCGGGACCCTGACGACCGAATTAAAAAATAAAGTTCGCACGTTAAACACCTCGGCAGATAAGGGTCAAAAGAGGTCTAACCAAGAAAAATGCTCCATCATTTTAACCCTGAGTTTTTTTTGCTGGCAACTAAAATATCAACAACGCCACTGCAGCTTATCATGTTCTTTGTTGTTTAAAGAATAAAGTTGAAATTCTTTTGAGAACGAAAGATAAAGATGAATAAATATTGTTGTCGACCGCTAGGTTGACATGGCTGGCCACCATCAGACATTGCACCTGTAGAATGTGCCTATCGCGCCGAAAGATTCAAAAGCCGCGTCGCCCGTCCAACACTTTTTTGGGGAAACCGAAAAAAATCCGACGTTATTTTAATTGACGTCGGCCGGTTTAAAAAAGAAACATTGAGTGAATTATTCGAAGGCTGCTACTGGAATGAGAAGTATTCGGACCGCGTCCCCTATAATGGTATGCAAATAATTCAATGTGACAGTTTCGAGCTGAACCTATTGTGGTTTTTATTTTTTTCATTTTATGGTCTCCGGCTGCGACATATTTTACCACGTTTTATCTTGCTGGTGTTTAGATACCATTGTTTGTAAACTAATGCTTGTTTATTGTTCACACTCTGTATAATTATTTGTATCAACTAACTCTTACTAGGTACTTACTGCAATTTCTTTAATTTTGACATCAACCACGAGGCAATATTACTGAATTTTTTAAGGTAAGTTTGGGTCACTCAGAAAGTTTTTATTTTTTATTTGCACTGTTATAAAATTTAAAGATATATTATATAAGTTTTCTTCTTGGGAGTAGTGATGGCCCAATGGTAACAATACGCGACTTCATCCGCGTTAAATTTCTTGTTTCCCCGACCCTTCCCGTCGCGTCGAATCGCCTACCCGTGCGATTTTCCCCGTTTTTGCAACATATTTCATTACTGTTCCGCTCCATTTAGTTGTAGCTTGATATTATATAACTTATAGCCTTTCTCAATTAATAGGCTACGCAACACAAAAAGAATTTTTCAATTCGGACTAGTAGTTCCTGAGATTAGCGCGTTCAATCAAACAAACAAACAAACTCTTCAGCTTTATAATATTAATAGTATAGATATATATGAATCTTCTATAATATTTGCCACATTCTTAAAATTGAAGCGCAAACAAAATTTACAACTTCTCAAATCACCACACTTTTGGAGTAAACGGATCTGTGCAGCCAACATAAAATAAATGACTCATCTATGGCCATCGATAAAATAACTTTTATTATTCCCATATTCGAAAGTATCTTAATACAATTCGATTTTATTGAGCAGAATTAATAACCAGAAATATTACATATTAGTTTACTATTGCCGTAGAAGTTAATGCAACAAATAAAAGAGAATTGTCGTTTTTATTATTATAAGGATATATTGTTGAGTATAGCATACGGCTGAGTGGGTATAATCTCGTCCAAGTATTAGGAAAGTTATACGAATCTTAAGGGTGGAGGAACTTAGTTTTGTACTGATATTGCGTCCACAAAAACTTTTGGCGATGATAACTTTTCTGTTTAGATATTAGCGATTTTTATATAAACATTGCTGTAGATATATGTTGAGGATACTAACTAAAAATTGCTTGTGTTAACAAGCAGTTTTAATAAGTATAGGTATTTGATTTTATGCGATAAGTTATTTTGCTTATTTTTTCGAGTAAATGCTCAATAAAAAAATAAAAAATAAGGTTATTCAGTTTTCTAAATCCGCCCGTACCAAGTTTGTGTTCTACTGTGCAAAACAGAATTTCTTCAAACATTTTGTGGAAGTGCAATGGTAGAAGTTGTTTTCCAAGCTTTGAAGCGGCTTGCTCTTTAAAAAAGCCTTGTAGGAAAATCCAAGACTCTTAAAAAAATAAAATAGGAGCAAAGCTAGTCCAGTGCACAGTAATATAGTTAAAGTTGCAACGCCGTTCCACGCACTGCGCCCGTTTTGTCTGTCGCAACTGAACCAGAAACTCCAAGGGAAAACTTTTAATAGTTTTTCTTTATTCAATCAACATATTTTCGCTCTTGGACACTTCTCCCGTTTGCCAACAATTTGTTTCGGGGACTTTTTTCTTCACTAGACATTTACTAACTCACGGTGCTCCTGACAAATTTGATCTCGAGGGTGCTTTAAAAAGTTTTTTTTCCTTTGCCCTGATCTGGTCTAGACGGAATATTTGATACTTTGGCTTTTTTATTTCATTTACAGTCAATAAGTTTCTGATTTTCTTTTGTAGTACCAAATAATACGCAAATTATGCTCTTTGAATGCCATCAACAACTTCGGACGAGTTTTATTTTTAGCTTCCAGATTTTCTGTTCTTCATAACAGGTTGTTAATAAATCATAAAAGTGTGTCATATTTCTTAAATATTAATAAATATTATGTAAGCGGAACGGTTACGGTAATTTTCATCACTATTTAAAAGCTCCAGTGAGTCCAGAGTTTCGTCACATCGTTGTGGGATCCAATAATTGGTGTGTAGGTGTTAATACAGTTTACGGACAAACACGTCGATGTTGTGGAATCCAGAACAGATGGCGTTATAAAGAGATAAATTACGAATGATGCCGTTAGATGATGAACTGAGTCAAACTGTTAAATCAGTTGAACGACTTCCAAATGAGTCTAATAAAATAATAATCGAAGACGAGGTAGGTAATGAATATAAATTATAATGGATGTTAACAATATGAATTCAATACTGTTGTAAATTCTACTAATCAGCAAGTTCGTGTCAATTCAGCGAAATATGAAGACAACTTACCTGGTGAAATACTGCAATTGGAATTGAAAGAAGTAAAAATCAGCGTTGGATCGGTACTGTGGCCCGTGACTGAAATACTAAATGAGTAATTTCGAGATTCCTCGAATGCTCGTACAGCAAGAGAGCAAATGTCAGCTCCTAATAGCATTGCGAACATGATACGAACGCCGAAGTGCAATCGTAGTTGTTGGTTTGTTGAAAAAAGTCTGTTAATGCTTGTTAGGATTTATTTTTCAATCTTGAACTTGATCAGGCCGTGTTCGTTGGTGGTGAAGTAGGGAGAACTGCTGAAGAGAATTATTACGAAGTTTCGTAAAAATAAATCGTGGATTTTATATTTTCTGATAAATAAAAGAAGCAAGCAAGGATCATTAACACTATATAAAAAATATAAAAAACAAAGTGTACCGTCGTGTATCCTGTAATTAACTTTTTCAAAACTTAGACGAAAGTTAATGAAAAATTCCAACATAAGCCACTATTAGTTCCCTGTCAAACTTAAGAAATCCGTAAACTCAAAATGAATAATATACAAATATGATAGATGCACTCCAGCCATCTGTTTAGCGACGCTAAGCAAATAGCGGAACAGATTGTCACGAAATAACAAATTTCACCAGAAAAAGTGATAGTTTGTTGGGAAAATGATTTATAATGTTATTTTGGATACGGTGGAATGTTTGTCTTGACTCGAGGTAGTCAAGTATTGGGTTTCGCTACCGGCTATGTTTGATTTCTAAATACATTAGCGGACTTGTTTCTGCTTCGGTTATCTCACCTTTCTTGATATTTTTTTCATTTTTTATTATGGTGTGTGAGGAGTTTGTAGGCCGAAATAAGAACACAGTTAGGTTAAATTTCAATGCAAGCCAGTTATACTATAAGGTAAAGAGACATGTTACAGAGAGCTTTTCTTTAATATTTGTTGTCAAAATGAATGAATTGTTGCAGACATGGAATAAACAACCGTAAAATAAAGCATAAAAAGGAGTACAAATGGGTATAAAACCATCTTTTTACTGTTTCCAATGCTATTGACAACAACAATTGCTGCAGTGAACTGCGATAGTTTAGCGGAATATGTATGGATAAAAACATAGAAGATAATAATATAACTTTACAAGTTTATTGACAAATACTGAGACATAAGAGCACATATAATCAATACTTACCGAAGTAAGTAATTATTTTATGCCTCCCAACTTAATAATTTATCCTAATACAATGTGTAACTGAAATAATGTATGAAAGTAGTTTGTTAAAAAACTTTTACTGAATCGATGTTTGTCACTTTTAATATTACAAAGGTTATTATTTTTCATCCCAAAAATATTCAAAACTACGGAAATGGACGAAGTCCTTACTTTACTAGACACATGTGTCTGACTGTGTGCGTGCATAAATTTGTAATGTGACCATAATTATCTCCCAGAATCAGTATAACTAATATTATAAAAAACGTTGTTTTATACATAATAATAAAAATAATTATGTGTATTATAATTATAACTTAATATTATATTGGGGTGTTTGGTGGTGTGTTAATTCCGGGACATGCTATAGTATATCTCTTATCTTACAGAGATATTAGTCTCGTATTATTGTGACATTAACTTTCCTATCTCCCCTTTATACTATTAGTACACAGATTTCGATATACATAGATATCCGTCTAATATAGTCTAAACACGTGGCCTCGGATGTCACACGACAAGTCGTTGGATTTGTTGAACAAGTATCAGATTACTTTCAGCCACTGTATGCACTGCATCAAGTCTGATTAAACTTGTTCCCATCCACCATTTGCTGTATAAAGAATATACTAATGGACTTTGACAGTTTGTTTAGTTTTCACAAATTCCCCGTATTTGAGAGTTCACGTAAATAAATTGTAAACTGAATGTTCTTCGGCTTTGTAATGGAGAAAGTTTTAATAAAGGAAATTTTGAACGTGATTTTTTTATGTCTGCTAACTTGTTGTGTCGTTTGACTTCTGCAGACAACGTTTTGCTTTAGTATATTTTTCGTAAACAAATATTTTAGGTAGGTATCTACTGTTACTTTCAAAATTCGATGGCAAAAATAGAATAACAAACATTATAATGCTTTTATTGGTAATAAAGCTGTCCATGATTTAATATTTATTATAATTGGATCTTTTATCAATGTTTATTTGAAAAAAGATGAAAGCTAAATTGTTACCGGCGTTGACAGTTTTCATAGAAACCAGTAGCAAAAATCAGTTAGATGTCGAAACGAAGACATTTATTTATTTAGATACATAAATATCTTGGCTGTCTGTTTACATTAATTTACATAAGAATATTCTAATAATCGAATTTTATTTACGAGGAATTTGCGCAATATATAAAATTTACGAAATTTAAAGTCATTGTTACTATAAAGAATACTTTTTATGATAATTATACCATTTTTATGATGTCCAATGTTATTTCACGAAACGCTATATTCTAGCTACCGAATGATCAGAATGACATTTAAAAGTCGTAAAACTTAATAACTTTGAGGTATTTTATATTCAATTTATGGTTAGTTGAATTTATATTGATCGAAGTTTAGAGATACCGGTTTCTTTATTGTTCGTATTTTGAGTCATTTTCTCTGAACAGATTGATTTTTCATTTAAATATGGTTATCTTGAAAATTTCTTAGTAGCAGAGTTCATTCCAAAGCTTTCAATCGTTTTTATATATCTTCTATAATATTAAATGATAAACCGACTGGCTGTTGATATTATGTCAACACAAAACCCGACCCGCTTAAACCTAGAGGCCTGAAATTTTGTATTTTAATTTTACCCCTAAGGTTAAACTTTCATTCTATGAAAGTGTCTACATGAGCCCCTTTTGTTTTGGATGGGAAATCATCAAATGATTTCTCCCGCTTTGGGCGGAGCGGGAGCGGCGTGTCAGACTTTTACTGACTAAAACCCACCCGTGTTCTTTCAGTTGCCTATGTGCCAGGGTCACGGTTTCTCTTTACGGCAGGCATCGGTCCTAGCAGACCCCTTCAGTATTGCTGACATCTCTTTGAGAGGCGCGTGGAACACTACGCGCCGTCGACCCGAGCCTGGTCCTTACCGAGCGGCGACCTATATGTGAGCCCCTCAGTTTCGAAGTAAAGCTCTCAAAAAAATGTGTCTGTCAGATAAAAATTTTGATAATACGGATGGTATTATCAGAACCGCTCATCATAATCAGCCCGTATTGTTCCCACTGCTGGGACACAGGCTTACTCTCGGTTAGAGGAAATGCTCAGATACGTAGAAATTAATTTTACGAAACGGTGATAAGGGGGATGTTGTATTTGGAAAGTCCTTCATTTTGAGTGTAAAAATCACGAAAGTTACTTAGGCTTTTTTTGGATGGGAAATCATCAAATGACTTCTCCCGCTCTGGGCGGAGCGGGAGAGCGTGTCAGACTTTTACTGACTAAAACCCACCCGTGTTCCTTCAGTTGCCCATATGCCAGGGCCACGGTAACTCTTCCAAACGAATCTCGCAACCCTGACAGAAGGGTATAATTATGCAGCATCAAGTTCCTTTTTTAACCAACTTCAAAAAAAGTTACTTAGGCTTATGGTTCGAAACTATCGCATCGTATACCGGTGTTAGTAGGTTTTTAAGCGTTTTCACAAACGTGAAATCGTTTTTAAACACGTTTATACACACACACGTTTTACGTTAATTTGAATACAACATGTATTCCATATAATATACACGTATATCGTGTTATTACTGAGCCTTTTCTGCTGCTCATGTATCCGTCTGTTTTTCTGTCTGCCACGAGCACAGATCTCAGCTGCCTGCAAATTAGGAACTTGCGGATAGACCTCATGGTGCCTCCGTGTCTGCGAACACATTTGTGCACTATAATATCTTCCGCACTGATGGCTAATTTCTGTTAAGATTGGCCACCATGGCCGAAATACTAACTACATATAACTAAACATAGCAGACATGATACACCTATCAATATGAACAGCTGAATTATTTAAAATTCAATTCAATCCATCTCATCCCTTGCTACTCTCTACCAGCGATGTTTTACGTCAAGGTTCGTACCCCTGGGGGGATGCTCTTAGCGAGTAGTCACTACAGTTTTAAGTTTTTAAGCCCTGGCTGGAGGCCTTAATGTATTAACGTTGTTACAGACAAGTCCGGTTAAGCAGCTGACAACCTCATAGGTTGACTTGTGACATGTCATTTCCCAAAAAAATAAACATTCAAAAGATAAAGAGCTAGAAGAGTTTTAACTCAATATAGTTCCTCACAAGCTACGCCACAGAACTACGTACTTCCACAAGGCCGCATAAATGAGACTGTGATTAAACAAAATCTACATTAAAATTAAAACGTTCCAACTTTCCAGACTAACATATTAACACAGGTTAAAATTAAAGCTTAATTGTGAGAGCCCCAGAATATTTGGAATTTCGTTGAAAACGACATAGTTTTGAAGTTTGAGAACTCTATGAATGGCGATGTTATAATTTCATCAGTGCTACTAACATCAGTTCGAGCTTTGAAGGTTTTACTGAAAATTCTGAAATTTTTAACGGTAAAAAATGAAAATCCTCTATTCGGTCCAAATTGTGTAGGAGATGAAGCTAACCGTAAACTTTTGGCGTTTTTAACGAGTAGTGTATGGAAGCTTGGATTGATATAAAGTTATGTTGAGGTAAGTTTGTTAGTTTGGTGCTCAAATGAACGTTTGAGTCTGTGCTGTGTTTAGTATGAAAAATCCATGTTAAGTATGAGGAGAAAGTTTTCATAACTAGATTGAGACTTTGTAGTACCGTATTGGTAGCCAAACTAATATCGGAGCAGGCCAAGTGTTGGATATAGGTACTAAAAATTGCTTATTTGCGTGGAACGAGTGCATTATTGTGTTATCCTGGTCGAGAGGTGGACCAAGCCGATGTAACACATTCGTGAGCAACCAAGTGTCAGATATAATAAATATTATAGATTACGAGCAGTGGGGGCACGTGTCTACAGATACTCCTGAAATATCATTTTCTTTATTATGCTTTTAAAAAATGTTCAAATAACACAACAATATATGTCATGCCTGTACTCCTTTAAAGGTTAGGCAGAGGTGTAAGCAACAGTGCAGCTACATTTCGCCAGTTATGATTTGGTTCCACGTAATAGGCGACGACTCTGTTGCCTTCTGGCCACAAATGTAGATTGCGCTCTGTTACTGAGAGTTTCTTTTATCTAGTTTTATTTCATGTTATAATAATTTGCATAAGAGTAAGTAATTTAAACTCAGGGAAATTAATTCAAAAGCGAATTGACTACCGCCTTGAATTGTATATTAAAATCATAACTATGGCAGTGGTATGAAATGGCAGTTACACGTTAAATTAGACTTAGACTGCCAATTTGTTTGTTAATGAATTCCCTTGACTTTACATTCGAAACTAACGAAATAGATCACGGTTCACAGATGTTTTACCTCTGACAGTAGCAACCCAACAGCAACCTTATTTCAACGAGAAAAAGATCACTGTCATTTTAACAGACTTGTCTGTGGCAGCAACCAAAAAGCAACCTCGTTATAACGAGAAGAATGCTTGCTGTGATTTCGATAGTGCTGCAATTTCAGAGGTAAAAAAACTGTGAAAGGATTCTAATGTTTCATTTGTCATAAATCAGTATTTCGTGTGTACAAAATATCTTAAGACAAACACAGACATGTTTATTCAACCAAATTAACGCTTCAAAGATATAACCTAAATACCCTTCAGCTTTAGTATTTGCATAATCATTAAGTATCAAACGCATCGATCTGTGAGATGTCAGTCTTCATTTTTGACACCTTTGTTCCTACCACGTTAAAGCTGAAATTTGTAAATCAGCAGATCACGGCAATATTTTGCATTAGTTCGAAGGCATGCGGCCATTTCGATAAATTGCCTCTCTCTATGCAGAAAGCGGGCAAGCCGATTTTCATTAACCGCTTAGAGTCGGTCGGCTGACAAAGGCCGAGTGGTCGCCCCGATATTGTCAGTTTGGTAAGTTTTCGAAAACGATTCGACAAATGTTATAAATGTAGAATAAAAACTTTTTAACAAAAAATTAAACCGCCGAAAAACTGAAAAGCATAAAATAATAAACCTTAAAATTATGAGTCGGCGCTTTGAGTGTTCCTTGTTCATTGATTTTTCAGCGCCGACTCAAAATTTTTTTCAGTTTTTCGGCGGTTTAATTTTTTGTTAAAAAGTTTTTATTTTATGATTTTTTTGTGGCTTTAATGTACTAATAATACTTGGCAAGGTATACCCTATCCAACAATAAAAGAATTATCAAAATCGGACTACTCTGTACAAAGTTATGCGTGTTTATACGTTACAATCAGTGAGTGAACAATCAATCATCCCCTGTTTTCCAACCCTTAGGGTTCGATTTTGTTTTCCAAATTTATATGGGACCACCTTGGGAGTATACCCTTTCCAATAGATGAAGAATTGTCACAATCGGACCACTATGTAACAAGTTATGCGTGTTTATACGTTACAATCAGTGAGTGAACAATCAATCATCCCCTGTTTTCCAACCCTTAGGGTTCGATTTTGTTTTCCAAATTTATATGGGACCACCTTGGGAGTATACCCTTTCCAATAGAAGAAGAATTGTCACCATCGGACCACTATGTAAAAAGTTATGCGTGGTCATACATAAAAAAAAAAAAAAATATACGCGTCGAATTGATAACCTCCTCCGTTTTTTTTCGTCGGTTGAAAATAAAATTACGGTCTTATCTGTAACGTCTCACTATGAAAAAGGTGAAGTGAAAGTGAAGTTCCGTGTGTTGCTGGGCGTAAACATTAGCACCATCCGATTTCTTCACGTGGGTGTCGTAAGAGTTGGCTAAGGGACTTACTAGAGAATGGGCAGTAGCGTTTTGTATGCATCTTACCATCATACTGCGATCGCCAACCTACCATCCAAGCGCGGCGAGTATAGCAAACCCCCCTTTGTTGAAATGATAATGATGATGAAGTTGAAGTGAGAAATAAATTCCCAGCATCAGGTGGAATGACCACTCACTTCAAGCTCACTTCATTTCAGTTTTCATGTTAAGATTTTTACAGAACAGACCTGCAAGACATCCAGCGAGAATCGCTTCTTCATTGAAAGAAGTAATTAATGCTGTGGTAAAGGTAGGTACCTATTTTCGAATTAGCAAATTGACAGTTGTAAAAGGGCTGTTCACGCAGGATACGGTTAAAGATATTTATTTTCTCAAAAGAATATACATACATTCACTTATAGAGAAAACGTAAATATAAGTTTAAAATAATGTTATCCGCCAGTAAGCGTAGATACTAAATAAACACAAACACGAAAACTTAAAAAAAAAAAACCGGCCAAGTGCGAGTCGGACTCGCGCACCGAGGGTTCCGTACAAACCTGTAGGTATTTTCGGTTTAAAAAAATATATATTTTTTAATTTTTATATTTCAGTTGATTGAATGTAAGGTAAATTGCGGTTTACGATTTATGACGTTTTAAAAAAAAACTACTCACTCGATCTCGTTCAAACTAATTTTCGTTGGTAGTTTACATGGTAATGTACATCATATATTTTTTTTAGTTTTGTCATTCTCTTATTTTAGAAGTTACGGGGGGGGGGGACACACATTTTACCACTTTGGAAGTGTCTCTCGCGCAAACTATTCAGTTTAGAAAAAAATGATAATAGAAACCTCATTACCATTTTTGAAGACCTATTCATAGATACCCCACACGTATGGGTTTGCTGAAAAAAACATTTTTGAGTTTCAGTTCTATGTATGGGGAACCCCAAAATTTTTTTTTTTTTCTATTTTAGTGTGAAAATCTTAATGCGGTTCACAGAATACACCTACTTACCAAGTTTCAACAGCATAGCTCTTATAGTTTCGGAATAAAATGGCTGTGACATACGGACGGACAGACAGACAGACAGACAGACAGACAGACAGACAGACAGACAGACAGACAGACATGACGAATCTATAAGGGTTCCGTTTTTTGCCATTTGGCAACGGAACCCTAAAAAACAACTAACATTATACGAATACTTCGTCTAGGAAACTTAAAAACTATCATAACACTAATACAAAATAAACAAATCAAAACAAGGTAGGACTACACACAAGAAACGGCACAATAGTTGAACGATAAGGGTAGGGTGCAATATAATAGCTGTGGCGTGTTTACTAAGGCCTACACCACACCTACGTGTGTACGGATGCGGGGCGACTCAGTGGTGGACATTTCGTTCGCCAGCCCCGCTCTGTCACAGCAGGTCATTGATTGGCGCGTCATGGAGGGGGTGGAGACGTATTCCGACCACCGGTACATCCGGTTTGACGTCTCCGCCCAGACCTCGAGCGCGCCGATCCGGCAGACCCCGAGTGGTCCAGGGTGGGCGCTGAAGAAGCTGGACCGGGAGCTTCTCCTGGAAGCCTCGATCGTGCAGGCCTGGGTGTCACCACCGGACAGGCCTGCTGACATCAACGATGAGGCCGAGTGGTTCCGGGAGGCCATGTCCGAGATCTGTGATGTGGCTATGCCCCGAGTCCAGCCAGGACGGGCTTGGCGCCAGCTGTACTGGTGGTCGCCGCAGCTTACAGCGCTGCGCGATGCGTGCGTTTCGGCGCGACGCCGGTACACCAGGCACCGCAGGCTCCTTATCCGCCCTCCGGATACGGAAGCCATTCAGGCGGAGCTATATGAGGGGTACAGAGCGGCGAAGACCGCCCTCCAAGAGGAGATCCTGCGGGCCAGAGGACTGGGTCGCAAGGAGTCGCTGGAGACTCTGAACAGGGACCCATGGGGACGGCCCTACAAGGCCGTCCGGGAGAAGCTCCGCCCATGGGCTCCTCCGCTGACTCAGAGTCTCCGGCCCCAACTCGTGGAGGGCGTGGTGAGCGTTCTGTTCCCTTCGCGAGAGGAACATAGTCCCCCACCCATGGCTCCGCCTCCTGCGGTGCCCGATGCGGACCACATAACTGACGACGACGACGGTGCTCCAGAAGTGACCGAGGTAGAGATGAGGGTGGCGGTACGAAGGCTTAATGCCAAGAATACCGCCCCAGGACCCGACGGCTTGCCTGGCAAAGCATGGGTCCTGGCCTTAGAGGCTCTCGGGCCTCGACTCAGGGGGCTCCTAAGCGCATGCATGGAGAGGGGCCAGTTCCCACTTCGTTGGAAGACGGGAAAACTGGTCCTCATTAAGAAGCCTGGGCGCCCAGCGGACTCTCCGTCCGCTTACCGGCCCATCGTGCTGCTTGACGAGGTGGGCAAGCTCTTTGAAAGAGTGATTGCAGACCGCCTCGTCGGGTGGATGGTGCGGGAGGGGCCGGACTTGTTGGACGGCCAGTACAGCTTCCGCAAGGGGCGCTCTACGGTGAACGCCATCATGCGCGTGCGAGCCCTCACGACGGGGGATGCAGTGGCCCGGGGTGGGGTCGTCTTGGCGGTGTCTCTAGACATCGCCAATGCCTTCAACACCCTGCCCTGGAGTTGCATTAGGGAGGCACTCCGGTATCACCGGATGCCGACCTATCAACGTCGCGTGGTCGAGGCCTATCTGACGGACAGGGCCGTTATCTACCCCGGTCACCAGGGAGACTGGAACCGGCGAGAGATGTCGTGCGGTGTCCCACAGGGATCGGTCTTGGGGCCGCATCTGTGGGACATCGATTACGACTGGGTGCTGCGCGCCGACCTCCCTAGCGGCGTCAGCGTAGTTTGCTACGCTGATGACACGCTGGTCCTGGCGCAGGGGAGGTCGCACGAGGCGGCGGCCGAACTGATGACACGCGGGGTTGCGACAATCGTCGATAGGATCCGGCAATTGGGACTCGAGGTGGCATTGCACAAGTCCGAGGCCATGGGTTTTCATGGTCCTCGGAACGCGCCACCTGCGGGTTCCCAACTCACGGTGGGAGGGGTTCACATCGGCGTCGAGTCGACGATGAAGTACTTGGGACTTGTCCTCGACAGCCGGTGGAACTTCGTCGAGCAATTCCGACGTTTGGCTCCCAGACTGGAGCGGGCTGGGGCTGCCTTAACCTTTCATATGCCGTGAACGTAGATATACGCGAGACACACTGGTTTTTAATTGTGTCTATAATTAGCGGCATTCAACAGGTTAAAGCGGCTCCTGCCCAATCTGGGGGGTCCAAACGCCTCCTGCCGGAGGCTCTACACGGGGGTCGTGCGGTCCATGGCCCTCTACGGGGCACCGGTGTGGGCGCCCTCATTGAGGCTGCACCCAGCGCGCCGGTGTGATCTCATGGCGACATGGCGGGTACGATTGTCGCAACCCAGTGCTGGGCACGCCACAATTGCGGTGGTAAGTCTCCTCTTTGAGGAGTGGATAGAGAGGCGTCACGGCGTCCTCACCTTCCGCCTGACGCAGGTTCTCACCGGGCATGGGTGCTTCGGTGGGTTCCTGTTCAGGATAAAGCGGGAGGATACGTCCAGGTGTTTCCATTGCGCAGATCGTCTGGAGGACACGGTGGAGCATACGGTGGAGGTGTGCCCTGCCTGGGCGGAGCACCGCCGTGTCCTCGTGGAGGCGATCGGCGGCGGCGACCTCTCGCGTCCGGCCCTGGTGCGAGCCATGGTACGGAGCGAGAGGGAATGGGAAGCCGTCACCTCCTTCTGCGAAGCAGTAATGCTCGCGAAGGAGGAGGCGGGGCGCGTGAGGGAGTGGCAGTCTCTGCGCCCTCACGTCCCTAGCCGCCGCAGGAGGAGACGCCCCGGGCGTCGGGAGTCGATAGCGGACTCCCGGCCACCGTAGGCGCGAGCTTGCGGGTGGCGAGCAATGGGTAGCTCGCCGCCCGGTAAGGACCAAGCTCGGGTCGACGGCGCGTAGTGTTCCACGCGCGCCTCAAAGAGATGTCAGCAGCAGTGTAGGGGTCTACTAGGACCGATGCCTGCCGGGGTCGCGTGATTGTTCGAAAGAGATACCGTGACCCTGGCACATGGGCAACTGATGGAACACGGGTGGGTTTTAGTCAGTAAAAGTCTGACACGCCCTCCCGCTCCGCGCAGAGCGGGAGAAGCCATTTGATGATTTCCCATCCTGAAAAAAAAAAAAAAAAGGCCTACTCCACAGTGTAGAACATAAGCGAGTCATTATTCCGGTTTTTGTAAGGATATTTATATGCCTATTTTTATTTATTTTGTTTATGTAGACTATCATGATTGATTTTTTGATTGTATTTGTTTGTAGGTTTTTTTTGTTTGTAGGATATTTATATGCCTATTTTTATTTATTTTGTTTATGTAGGCTATCATGATTGATTTTTTACTGTATTTGTTTGTAGGTTTTTCCTTTTAATGTTTCGTTTTGTATTTGTACATAACTTTAGGATAAGTATTTTTAAATGATTATTATAAATTTACAAATATACATATATATGTATGAATTATATATGTATATATATGTAATTTGTTAGTTTGTCACAGACTATCACATTTTTTTTTAAATTAATCTAAAAGCAGGTTGACATCTCGTAATATATATGTTTTTAGAGCTTTCTTGTAAATGTATGACGATATGATTTCTTTGATGTCTTTTGGTAGTTTGTTGCAAAAGTTGGCCCCTTCATACATAATATTCCTCTTTCCATATTTCGTCCTAGGCTGGGTTAAGCAGATGTCATTAGCTTGTCTTGTTAACATTTTATCCCATCAAAAACATAAATGTGAAATGAGAGCCAAGTTCAATATTATGATATATGGCTTGGTTGTTGACTTCAACGACAAAAGAAGTGAGATCTAAATGGGTGCCAAGTTCAATGGTCAGTCCTGACTTGGCTAGTTCTCATATACGAGTTATTATGTTCGATGGCTAGTTTCTACCAGCAAGCCAAATTTTCGGAATAATAAAATAAGAACGGACAAGTAACAGGTTTAAAACTTGCGAAGGCTATAATTCCTATATGAAAACTAGCCAAGTCAAGACTGATCATTGAACTTGGCACCCATTTAGATCTCACTTCTTTTGTCGTTGAAGTCAACAACCAAGCCATATATCATAATATTGAACTTGGCTCTCATTTCACATTTATGTTTTTGATGGGATATCATTACTTTTTGTACATAAATTATTAGTAGATACTTATTTATACCAAAGTTATAACAAAATTAATACCAAATCGTTTTTGTTATAAGTGTTCCTAATAGAATCAATTAAGTGAAAAATTATAATAAAATGATAAAAATTTGCCAGTTTCTGATTTATTCCTTTGTATTCACCTAATTACCTATCTGCATGCCAAATTTGAACTTTCTAGGTCATCTGGAACAGGGTTAGAGTTTTGATCTATAGGTCAGTCAGTGATAAAAATGACGATTTTTGGACGTTAATATCTAAATAACCGTTGGAGATATGTTTATGAAATTTGGAGCACATATGTATCTTGCAAGTTTCACTATATGAACCAAATTTGACACGTTTATGTAAAATAGTTTTTGAGTTATGAGGGGGTCAAAAGTGGCTCCAAATGGTTCGTGTAATATTACACACGGTGCTGCTCGCCTTGACTTGAACTTGGCTTGATACGCTGCCGCATGTCTAGATAAGTTTGTGCCCTTTTTGTAAATATTATATGTGAATGTATATCTTTATTATTTAGAATTTTTCTTACAAGTAAGCATGTGTTGTACTTATATATTTGACGGAGATTCATAAGCTGTGTTTCTTTGTATATTTTTTCAGTCGGAGTTAAATAGTTATACCTAAATAGTGTTTTGATTATTTTATTTTGGGCAATTTTGAGTACCTTTTTTTTTTTTTTTTTTTTTTTTTTTTTTTTTTTTTTTTTTTTTTTTCAGGATGGGAAATCATCAAATGACTTTTCCCGCTCTGGGCGGAGCGGGAGGGCGTGTCAGACTTTTACTGACTAAAACCCACCCGTGTTCCATCAGTTGCCCATGTGCCAGGGTCACGGTATCTCTTTCGAACAATCACGCGACCCTGGCAGGCATCGGTCCTAGTAGACCCCTACACTGCTGCTGACATCTCTTTGAGGCGCGCGTGGAACACTGCGCGCCGTCGACCCGAGCTTGGTCCTTACCGGGCGGCGAGCTACCCATTGCTCGCCACCCGCAAGCTCGCGCCTACGGTGGCCGGGAGTCCGCAATCGACTCCCGACGCCCGGGGCGTCTCCTCCTGCGGCGGCTAGGGACGTGAGGGCGCAGAGACTGCCACTCCCTCACGCGCCCCGCCTCCTCCTTCGCGAGCATTACTGCTTCGCAGAAGGAGGTGACGGCTTCCCATTCCCTCTCGCTCCGTACCATGGCTCGCACCAGGGCCGGACGCGAGAGGTCGCCGCCGCCGATCGCCTCCACGAGGACACGGCGGTGCCCCGCCCAGGCTGGGCACACCTCCACCGTATGCTCCACCGTGTCCTCCAGACGATCCTCGCAATGGAAACACCCGGACGTATCCTCCCGCTTTATCCTGAACAGGAACCCACCGAAGCACCCATGCCCGGTGAGAACCTGCGTCAGGCGGAAGGTGAGGACGCCGTGGCGCCTCTCTATCCACTCCTCAAAGAGGGGACTTACCGCCGCAATTGTGGCGTGCCCAGCACTGGGTTGCGACAATCGTACCCGCCATGTCGCCATGAGATCACACCGGAGCTCTGTCCGCCGAGCCGCGATTTGTTGCGGCAGCGGAGTTTCACCCCGGCGTTTCGCCTCCTCGCGCCACTCCCACATGTGCGCGAGGACCTTTGCCTCCAAATTTTTGAGTACCTTAAAGTTTGATTTTGCAGCAGTTCCCCAGACCTCAATCAAATAGTCTAAGTGAGATTTAACCATGGAGTTATATATAGGATTACGCATATTTCTCGGAAGACACCGCACTAAACCACGGAGCGCACCTGTTAGTGATGTGAGCTTGTTTTTGATACTCTCTATATGTGGTTTCCACGTCAATTGATCATCAAGTATGAGACCAAGATATTTTTCTTGATGAACTCTCTTTAGAATTTGACCATCGATATGTAAGTTACTGTGCTGACCAAGCTTTTTGTTTTTTGCTGCGAATATAATATAATTCGTTTTAGAAATGTTTATTGTCAGTAAGTTTGATTTAAGCCAAGTATGTAAATCGTTTAAATCATGTTGTGCTTGTTCTATAATTGAGCACAGTGTGGTGCCTGAATAAAATAAAGTGGTGTCGTCAGCATACCTCTGTATGCTGACGCTGTATCCACGAAATTGGTTTAAGGGGGGATATAGCTCTCTATATCCCCCCTTAAACCAATTTCGTGGATGCTATTAATGTATATTAAAAATAATAATGGCCCTAGGATTGAGCCCTGGGGGACTCCGTAGGTGATTTGTCGAGGTCTACTTTGCACTTCACCGATTTTCACAATTTGATACCTGTTACTAAGGTATGATTTTAACATTTCAAAAGCGGATCCTGAGACACCTAGATGATTAAGTTTTAACAAAAGTATACTATGACTAATAGTGTCAAAAGCTTTTTTTTTAATCTACAAACACTCCCAGTGTAATTTTCTTACTGTCAATATTTGATTTGTTTTTTGTCACTAGATCAGTTGCAGCTGTAACTGTGCTTGAATTTGGTCGGAACCCATATTGTTTTTCGTATAAGATTTTTTTTGATTTTCGTAACGTACTAAGTCGGTTGTGTAATACTTTTTCAAACACCTTTGATAATATAGGTAATACAGATATCGGCCGGTAGTTACCTGGATCTGATTTGTTTCCAGACTTATAAATGGGGCTGACTTTTGCTAATTTCAAGGATTCTGGAAATTTTCCTTCTGTTAGACATCTATTAATACATAGAGTTAGGTTTTCCGCTATTTGATCTTTAATACATTTTATAGTTTTTGCACTTACTTCATCAATGCCAGCGCTTGTATTTGTATCTAAATTTTCAATTATTTTAAGTACTTCTGTAGTGGTTGCAGGTTCAAAATTTGTTAGATTGGCCGTACTATCTGTTCTGCTAGCGGGTATTTGTAAAGCTTGATTATTATGATATGATTTTGGGATTTTACTAGCGAGTTCTTCACCTATATTAGAGAATGAACCTATATTAGAGGATGCTCTAGGCGTTCATTTTAGAACCCATGCATCGCATAACACTTTCAACAGGTGAACGCAATGTTTGTTCGAGTAAAGTGAGTGAACACCAGGTTCAGTTGAAAACCATCATCAAGCTCTAGTGGTCTCGTATTTTTACTGATCTGGGCCTTTTTGGCGCAGCCGCGATGTATATTATAATGCTAGTTTCTGAAATCACACCATGCACTTTTTTTTTTAAGTAATTCATTTTTGCGACACAAAAAATATTAGGTATATATTTATTGTTTAATTTGTGATAATTGTCGAAAGTCGATACAGGTCGTGAAAGGCCCGAAATTCTGACAACAAGTCTTACTCATATCATTATCATATTATTCAGTTACTGGGTTATGGAGTTTAGAAATGCAGGTGCTTCATGTAAAATACTTGTAATCAGTTGCATCCGGTTATAATGGAAGCCGACACCAACAAAGTTGAGAAAAGTCAAGGCAGATAAGAAAGAAGCTAAAGTCTTCAAAAAAAAAAAATCTTCTGCGGCACCAGCTATTATGCAGCATACCCATGTATGCTGCATAATAGCTGGTGAAATCCGAATCAGAATAAAACAAAATGACATCACTCACTTAAAACGGACAGTCTCTAAATCTCCGGACGGGCTGTATAATTTTAGGTGTAATTAAGAAAGCGCTTAGGTAGCCGGTCCCTACTTGACCTGCGATTAAACTGGTAAACTCACTTTAAACAAATTATCCATGCAAAACTCTCGTTAAGCCAAGTGTTGTGAAGTGTACGTTAACTGGAGTTAAACTGAGCAATTCGTAGACATGTTGCATATTAATTTGTCTATAAAATTATCTAAGCAGTCCAGGACATTGGTTTTATTCCTGTTTTCTGTTTTGATGTGCCATTCTGTCTGTAGTCTTTGAATTACATTTGAATAGGAATTGAGTAGGTAGATTACGTATTTATATTTTGAAAATATAGAGTTTTTATTTTTATTTTATTTATTGACGCATAATAAACAACTACCAAATATATAATACTTAAAGTTAAGAAAATTTTAAGTAATAAGTTGCAGCCCACTGCATTATCCCCAATATGTCTTATATATAAGAGTGACAAAAATACTTCTAAACATAACATAATACATTGTCTGTTGTACCTATTATTGTAAAATAATTATGTATGGTATAGGTAGGTAGCAATTCATTTAATATAAACAACATAAATATAGGTCTAGAATATTTACTTACTTTTGCTGAAAATGTTATCACATTTAACCTAGAAGCATTAGTAGGTTGGTATGTTAGTTGCTAGAGTTACACTTTTATTTTCATTCATCATTTTTGCGTTAGAATATTCCCAGGATATTCTTACGTAAGTGTTGAATTTAAAATAGTAATGATGTCTCTTATTCGGGTACTTGGTTTATAATAATAAAAATTGGACAATGTAACCAGCCCACATGTTAAATTATTGAATAATACACAACAGCCCTTTTGTCATTTGGTACCCGTGCTGATGCTATAAAAAACATAGGCTACTCGAAGGGTTCGGTAAACCCCATAAAATCATAACTCGAACCGGTTCCATTACGTGAGCATGAATAACCATCGAGTGTTACGTCACACCTTCCGATACTAATTTCACTGTTAACACAATACGGAACCCTAAATTATGAATGAACATGAGTCCAGTATTAGCCATATGGGAGTAAGGGGTGGCGGTGTTCACAAAAAATCACGCATTCAGGTTTTCAGAATAGAATGTGTACAAGTAGGATTGAAATTTTACCCAAATCATCATGAGGCACGTGGCCGATTTTTTATTAAAATAATCCTTTAACGTATTTAAATGGAGAAAAAAATATGCAAATTATTACATAGGAAACGAAATGGGAGAGGTATTATTGGCTTTTAGATTAAACACAATATTGATCGATTTTGTATTTTAAAGCGTAAATACAACGATACAGGGATCTGTTGGCTGGCGTATGGCCAAAATCAGAATAAACGGCGCCATCTTGTTTTTCTGATACAATTTCTGTAACAATGTGAATATGATTCAGGCGCCAAAACATTCTTGTCGTACTATACCTACTTAGATCGGGTTTCAACAATGAAACTGAACGCGATTAATAAATCTTAACTCCAAGAGCTGTCAGTATCAACATTGCCGTGGAATATTGATATTGACAGTTCGTCAATGTATGTTGCATTTAGTTACATTGGTTAAATTGGCACTTATTCATGTAGGCGTTCGTGTTATTTATGTTCATTTGAATTTTAATAGACTTTTTGGTTGACATCATATACTTAGAGCAGAACATTTTGGATTGATTTGTCGTTGCCATTATTTAAAATAAACGAAAAATTACGATGAAAATAAATTTACATACTTATAAGTTCACACAAACACTCAAAGTGAACAAGCTCATTAAAACTAAATTAAAATAACATTTGCCTTAAACATTTCCCATCAAACGTTCTCATTTGTGCCCTATAAAAATTTGGCAGATGTCCTCAAACGCACTCGACCGTATGTCATATGATGTGCATGACAAAAAACATTAGGGTCTGAGAGACCACCGAGCAAGACTAAGCCAGTAGGATCCCCTAATAATCCTCGACATTGTATATTGTGATCGTTGGATTTGTGCGCCATATATCACTAATACCGAACATGTGGCGATGAGACGAATGTATCACGTACAGATACGACTGTCGACTATCTCTGTGAGTTTTGAATTTTAGGACCAATCGTTTTTATTGGCTTATGCGTCTTGGTCTGATTGGCTTATGAGTCGATTTGCCCGAAATCGCACGCCCGACATATTTAGATAGTATGTTATATTCTGTAGGTGATTCATACGAAGCAATTTGTGGACGAATTGACAACTCCAGAAATATGTATCAGGCAATTGGCACTTTTTTTGCATTGTGTGTAACTTTATTTCATAAGGATAACATATAATATTATTATTATTAATTAAAAGTCTGTCAATTCTTCCGTTTCGGACGAGTAAGTTCTTTCGTATCGAATAATAAGCAGTCGAATTTAACCTCTAAGTCCCTGAGATACCACATTTGGTATCGACACAATGGTTTTTTAATTGTGTCTGTAATTACGGTAATTGACTGGTTAATTGACTACTATATTTATAAAAGTTGAAGCGGATTTCATTAACCGACGAAAAAACGGAGGAGGTTCTCATGTCGACACGTATATTTTTTTTATGTATGACCACGCATAACTTTTACAGAGTGGGCCGATTTCGATAATTGAAAATGGTATATCCCGAAGGTGGTCTCATGTACATTTGAAAAGAAAATTCCAACCCTAAGGGTAGGAATACAGGGGATGATTGATTGTTTACTCATTGATTGTAATGCATAACTTCTTACAGATTAGCCCGATTTTGCAAGCATGTAGTAATTAGTAGCCACAAAAAAATATAAAATAAAAACTTTTTAAGTTGGCGCCAAACAATTAATGAACAAAGATCATCAAAGCGCCGACTCAAAATGACTGAAAGGTTTATTATAATTTTTTGCTTTTCAGTTTTTTCGGTGGTTTATTTTTTTGTGAAAAAGTTTTTATTTTATAACTTTTTGTTAAAAAGTTTTTTTACCTCTATTGTTAAAATTCCTGGGGATTAAAAATCTCCCCAGATTCAATAACAATAAAAAATATTTTGTGTTTCCTTCAGTGTCCATTAACCGATTCGTAATTACAATCGATATTAAAAATGAAACTAAAATTGAAGTGATAAACAAAGCTAGATTTTTGGATCAAATAAGATGATAGATCCCGTGACGCTTTAATAATAATGCCTACTCTAGTTTAATAGCAAATTCCAATATGATGACAAACGAATACTGGAATATCCAAAGACTAAAGTTATATTTACAAATCTCTTAAAGCTTTTAATAACAATTCCCAAGTTGATATCAATGCAAACACCAGGGCCTTCGGTAAACAAATAACATTGTGGCTTATACGCTGCGCAAAATTAGCTTCAGATATAATCTTCCATTCAGAATTAGCAGACAGTAGGTATTTTTGTTTTATGACCTGTAATAATTTCACTGGAAACATTATTTGCTATTATGGTTTTTAACCGTCTTCAAATAAAAGGTCGATATTCGACCCGTGGATGTTTATACGACCACAATACTCTCACTAATAATCCAATTTGGATGATGTTTTTGTTAGTTATATGCATATTTTTCAGGAAAGGTTTTAGAATTTAATATCTAAATTAGGATCTTAAGAAGATCCTTGAACAATACCCTCTGTCAACATCATCCTAGCGCTAAAAGATCTTGGTAGCACTTTTCGTCACGAATGTTTAACTCTGAAAGGTACTAATTATATTTATTGTTCACGAAGGGCTCGTGGCTAAATAATGACATTGTCATTGCCATTATATAATGTTGATTGTAGTTTAAGCAACGCTTGCTAAGTACGGTCAGTGGATGGGGCCTCAGAAAGCACGTTAAACCGTTGGTCTCGGCTGTAGTTTCTAGATCTTTTACAATCGTTACGAGAAGTCAGAAGACCCAAAAGTCTAACAAACAATCTTACCGAGGCCGAGGATATCGTATGACCCAGTCACAGAGTATCATCCACACTATCCACACTTTCCACACTATATTATATATTTATATATTACTAGCTTTTGCCAGCGGCTTCGCTCGCGTGGAGGTCGGAAATTATCCCGCGGGAACATACTACCGGGATAAAAAGTAGCCTATGTCCTTTCTCAGGCTCTAAACTATCTGTGTACCAAATTTCATTTAAATCGGTTCAGTAGTTTTAGCAGGAAAGCGAGACAGACAGACAGACAGACAGACCGACAGACAGACAGACAGAGTTACTTTTGCATTTATAATATTAGTTTAGATATATATATATATATATATATATATATATAGTGTGGATATATATTTGCTTTGCCATAATCGCCACGCTTGGCAGGCGGGTTGGCGATCGCAGTATGGTGGTAAAATGCATAGAGAACGCTGCTGCCCATTCTCTAGTAAGTCCTTTAGTCGCCTTTTACGACACCCACGGGAAGAAATGGGGTGGTGTTTATTCTTTACGTCCGGCACCACACGGTACCGTAACCGTTATATATATTATCCACACTAATATTATAAATGCAAAGTAACTCTGTCTGTCTGTTTGTCTCGCTTTCCTGCTAAAACTACTGAACCGATTTAAATGAAATTTGGTACGCAGATAGTTTAGAGCCTGAGAAAGGACATAGGCTATTTTCGACCTCCACGCGGGCAAAGCCGCTGGCAAAAGCTAGTAATATATAATTCTGACCAAAAAATTGGTTTGTAGAGGTCAGCTATGCAGTCGCTTCATGTAAAATACTGGTATTTAGCTGCATTCGATTAGAATGGCAGCCGTCTCCAAAATAGTTGGGGAAAAAGCTAGAAAGAGTACATATTTATTGATCACAAACTATTTTGATTCAATTTGAATCTTCACATATCTAAAACTTTTTGTTATTCTGTCCACATGATGCTGTCATTTCACAATGACGTTACAAAGTCACACAATGTCAATGATCCAAATTATAGTAATTGCTTACATTATAAAATGTATAAACTTTGCCCTTTGCTGTATGATGGTACATTCCAAAAGCTATTTCCTTTATTTTGCATATGGTAGCAATTTATTGAAGAGAAGACTTCTTATAAATAACCCTTCCGCGGTATTCTTAGGAGTTGGGCGGCTTAATGTAAGTGGTAGGTACCATATAAGGAATAATTTCTATCCGGTATGGCCCTTTCTGCCCTCTACCAGCGATGCCCTAAGCCGAGTTCTGTCTCCCATAGGAGGTGCCCTTAAAAAGTAGTCGCTCTTTTTGGCTGGAGGCTTTATTCGTTAAGGTAGCCACATGCAAGTCCAGTCAAGCAGCCGAAAACCTCATAGGTTGATCTGCGAGATGTCATTCCAAAAAATACCACATACGGAGCTAAATGTTTTGCTTCAACATCTTCATTTTCTGTGTCCTGAAGTAAACCAAGATTTGAACTATATCACTATGTTTGTGTTGTTTTGATCTGGTGAAAAAGAGAGTATCTAAGCATCGCGAGCAGATAACTTTCTGCAGTAGTTTCCATGTATTTGTACTGCATCTAGTAAAAGTTCATGAAACTCTCCCTTCAGTTGACACCTATCGACTCTAGTCATATCAGATTGGTCTCCCATCAGACTATGAAAGTGTGTCTGCACACACACATGTGCACTATATTTCGTGTGAAGATGGCTAGTCTTCACTGAGATTGGCTACTGTGGCCGAAATTTGTTCTCATTACCGGACTATTCAAGATAAATGTAGCTGGAACATGTTAATATAGACACGAACTTTTAATTTACTTGAAACACCGTTTTTTTGACGAATACTTGATTTACAGAATTACAAGCTAGACTTTGTACAGCATAGCAGTATATGGGGAGGTGCAGTGGCTACTATAGTTAAAAGCGAAGATGAACATGTATGGGGAGCTGTGTGGAAACTAAACAACGAATCTCTCGTTTCCCTTGACAGGTATGTAAAAATACTCCATATCAAGTAAAGTTTTCAATTGCAATAAGTTACTTCTCAAGTAGGTTTGAGAGGTAATGAAGATTGTGATAAACTAGCAAAAGTACCGGTTATTCATACAAGTTAATTATTCAACGGTTGTCAAGAATTTTGTATACCTAGTACTTAATTATTTAGAATAATATTATGTAATTGCAAAACAATGTTATGACAGTGAAGTAGTAAATGTAGGGTAAAGGATATCTTCGAATACCGTGGTTTGCTATCAACGTAATGAGCATCATTGCTATCATATTATTCTGCCCGTTCCACAAGTTTGATTATTTGCTAAGTAAAGTGAATTCTCTTAATTGTGAAATATGCGGAATGGTTAAATATGTTTACCATCTACTTACACTGCTGAGTACAATAGAAGTAAATGAATATTTGTAATTGCTTCATATGTGTTAATAAAAGTTTTAACGCAGCCTTCACGAGAAACAACCAGAACGTTAATTTATTTACTTAAATGTTTGCACACAAATAATTTATATTATATTTTTAGATTTAATTTCGATTAGTTTAAGTTACGATAAGGCTGACATGCCACTGTGGATAAAAGCTTTTTTATAAAATCTAAAAATAAAGAAAGGTATGTAAGAAACTTTGACTTATTGTCATATTGAGTTTTTAATCGTCATCATGATTTGAACCGAAAGACATCCACTGCTACATATAGGTCTTCCAAATCACAAGTCCTTTATAAGTATGCCTATGATTAATTTGGCACAAAAAGAAAACCTTACAACCTTAAAATAATGGCATTCACCTGCATCCGGTTAGACTGAAAGCCAACCCCAACACAGTAACAAAAAGACCAAGCAGATTATGATTATTAGAATGTCAACAAATAGCAAACTGAAAATATATTTTCTTTTTCAGACAAGAAGGAGTCGCTGCCAAACTCTATTTTCCAAAATATGTTGATATAAGCGGTGTTAATGGAAAGCAAACCACATGTCGAACATATCAACACTCTGTTGTTCCTCCATTCGTCGAATCTTTGTCATCTCTTCCTGAAGACAGAAGACCATCAATTACTTACAAACAATGTATTGTAAATGGTGCCATAGAATGTCTTGTCCCAGATGACTACATTAGTATGCTGAAAAATATACCAAATAATGGTCGGCATGCCGATGATAAGCTAAGAAGACTATTAAAATTTTAATTTTTGAGGCAAGATTATTTTAACTGGAAGGTTCAGTATTTCATAAAAAAGAACAGTATTAAGATTAATATATAAAGGTACAATCATTAGTTAAGTGAGTAGTAAATGAATACAAAAGAGCAATAGTGTATAAAAGTAATGTTTTGTGACAAATATTGTTTAGGTATATTGGATTTGACCTATTCATATTTGCTTTTAAAAACAAAATAAATGATTGTTTTGTATTTCGATTATTTCACTAACTTCTACAGTAATACGCCACGGAATTCGTTTTCCCAGATCTGGTCAAGTGTTATTAGATTTTTGGGATTTTTCGATAGTAATCTGATTTCTTTATATATGCCCAGTTAATAGCAATATGAGAATCCGATTCGGGTGGGCAGCGTTCGGTAAACAACGAAATATCTTCTCGTCCCACATACCGCAGTATCTCAAGACCAATGTGTTTAACCAGTGCACGTTACCAGTGATGATCTATCGCACTGAAAAATGGTCGCTCGCAATGAGCCTTATATGAATGTCACCCATAGGGTAATGGAGAGGGCTATACTTGAGGTTTTCCTACGCTATTGAATTAGAAACGAAAAGATTCATATGAGAACCATGATGACCAACATAGCCCGAAAAAATGCCAAACTTAAGTGGCAGTGGTCGGACAGATTGCTTCTAGAACAGATGGCCGATAAGACCGAAAACTTCTGGAGTGGCGAACCAATACTGGAAGACGTTGTGTTTGAAGGTTTCCCACAAGATGAACTGATGACCTGTTGATGGCTGCTGGAATCCGCTGAATGCGCGAGACCTTTGTCCAGCAGTGAACGTCTTTCAACTGATATGATGTATGCCAATAGGTTCGCCCCCTATTACATGGGACTTAAATATAACTGGCGAAATGTGGGGGTACTAGGTATAGATGCAGCTCTGTGTAATCCTTCCGGGAATACAGGCGCGATGTTATGTATCTAATGTTTTTTTGCGTAATCAAGACATTTTATTTCATTATTCATGTAACGTTGAATTTAGTGTCACTAATCTACTTTGGAACTTAACTCAAACCCCAGAACGGTCCACTAGAGTGTTTACTTTGTTTCCACGTCGAAATTGAATTAAAACTTTTCGAAACTCCACAAACGGCCGAACACTGGCTGCATCTACCCCCGTATCGTGTGCAATTACTAAAAAAAGTACCAAATTACTTTCACGGAGTTGTTTGCACAAACCCTTTGGGTTAAAAAATTTATGCACCCTCGCGAAACAGCATCTATAATAAGTGTAGGTTACATGCCCCATTTGAAAGCTTCCTGTTGATTTTGAACATAAAAGATATAATCTACCGCACTGGTGTAAAATAACCGTATTTTTCTTTTGTGTTATGATTTTGTGCGCCCTTCTGCATCGGCGGGTGCGCTTTCGATATTGTGCGCCCTGTATAAGTGTATTGTGTGGCTTTACAAATTATAAGAGCGGCTCTTGCGACATGTTGTAATATTTTCATAGTGGTTTGTTTTGTCGTTAAAATGGGGTCAACCGGGACTTATGCGTCTTAGTTCTTGTATTGTTTCATATTTTGTTTCCTTATGCAAAAAATCCTTTCGTTATTATTATCATCTTAACCAGAGAAGAATGTTTCTTAAGGAGTTATAGGTCCAAATATCAATCTGCCTAGCTTTTTCCCAACTATTTTGGGGTCGTCTTCCAGTCCAACCTAGATGCAGCTAAATACCAGTATTTTGCATGAAGCGACTGACTATCTGTAAGACTGATTGTCAGACATTCGGGCTTTTGACGACCCGTAACGACGGTAGATCCATGACTGACAGCCTGGCCAACCGGCTTAATGGGCTTTCCGAGTCGCGTTGGGACTGGTAGGTAAAGAGTCTTGGTGTGTGGGTAGGTGTGAAAATGGTCACCCATTCACGGGCCAATCGTGGCAAGTGTAGCTTTACCTTATCAATCGACCCGTTCAGCTGTTATTAGCCACAAGCTCTATAAAGTAATACGTTAAAGGTCGTTTCCAAAATAGAATCGCTTATTGAACTGTTATTGCCACCGAGAAACCAGTCAAAAGCACCCTTGCCACGTTCTACCTCCATTTTATTCTCCTATTACCACCTAAATGCATTTGCGGTACTATCGCTTTGCATGAGCGCAACACGTGCACTACAGCACGTTATCCGATTATTACGTGTGAAACACCCGTGCGGAATTACGGGACGTCTTAAAACCGCTCGCGGAATTCACATAGTCTATCGACACTTGCGCGAGCTGAGTTAGTGTGGAAAGGGACTTATTGTGAAACGCAATTTAATAGTGAGCTTTTTAAAATGAGAGAGTTGTTATGAAAAATTTGAGGATATTTGTGACATCTGTCAATTCGTACTGGACCCAAGAGAACAGAGAAGCCTGTGTCCTTGCAATGAGAAAATTATAGACTCATTATGCTCATGCTTATGAGATGTTATATTTAATTTAGTGGCTTACGTGTTATTGCATAAAACGACCATAAGTGGGAAAGGCACACCACTTGGTTTGTTAACAGTCTGTGTGAGGTTGCGAATTACCGAAAGGAGCAAAACATTTCATCATTCTTAACAGCTACCAATCAGCCATCATAAATACACTGACAGAAAAACTTAGAATGTGTTTTCTACATATAAGAACGGATTAACTTGATGGTGAGCACTCAGAGACAATAAGCGCTGAAGATGTCGGTAAGCACGGCATCATCATCATCAAGTACAAATACATCTGTATTATTTTTGCCTATTTAGAACATTCGTTAAATTTAAACTCTTAGTACAAAACCAGAGATGATTCTCACCCCTATTTGAGTATCAAAAGGTAAAACAATTTACAATTTTTTTTTGAACAGGCTCCTCTTCCATATTGTCAATTTCCGAAACAGAACGCGAGAGTGCGGTACAAGTAATGATTGCATAACATTGTTCCGGAGATCAGAGTACTGAGCGACACTTCCTGTTACGTGCAACTAGAGTTGTGCTAGTTTACTCTGGGTTTGATAGTAATGCTTAGAGTGGCGTCACTCCATTACGTCATCGCTCTCTGGGCAGTCCCGTGACTAATACCAACCTTAGCATAAATCTGTATATCTTTATACATATAATTCTACTGTACGTGTGTATGTCACTGAACTCCTCCTAAACGGCTGGACCGATTTGAATTTTTTTGTATGCGTTTAGTTGGCACCCTGGATGGTTTAAATTCACTATTTGACCCGGTAGGTGGCGCTGCTATCGAGTTCTAGAAAACAGGACAACGTCTGTACGGTCAGCTAGTATGAGTATACCTACAATTCTTCTGTACGTCATTGAAATAATGTCTATGACACTGAACTCATGCTATGGCAGCTGGACCGATTTGATGTTTTTTTTTTTTGTTATGTGAGTTTGAGGTCCATGAATGGCTTAAGCAATGGTTCTGTGTATTGAGTTCTACGACAGAGGATAACGTCTGTACGGTCTCATCATCATATTCATTACAGTCGAAAGACGTCCGCTGCGACATAGGCCTCCCAATTTTAATGGGTGTGTCAAAATGCTACGCTTGGCAGGTGGGTTAGCGATCACCGTATGGTTGTAAAATTCATAGAATTCTGCTGCCTATTCTCTAGCAAGTCCCTTAGCCGCCTCTTAAAACACACTCAGGAAGAAATGGGATGGTGCTATTATTTACGTCACGCACCACATGGAAAACTGTACAGTCTGGTAGTAAGTATCAGGGATGTTAAGGAGCTCCGTAACCGTAACCGAAACTATCGGATATCCGATATAAAAATTTATCCGTAACCGTAACCGAATCCGAAATAAAAGTTTCGGATAATATCGGATTTGTTATTACATTTTTATTTTAGGTAGATTAGATAACACTCAATATATATTTATAATCATTTTTATTTTAAATAGCTGTAATAATTACTCACGGACTGATTGTAATTCCTACCAAATGGTGATATATAAATAAAACCATTTTATTAGCTATTTATATTTTATTTTTGAAATTCCTTAAAAGTTTAATATCCGTAACCGATATTATCCGAAACTAACGGATAATCCGAAATAATTTCATATCCGTATCCGTATCCGTATCCGGTATAATAATCATTCCTACATCCGTATCCAATCCGTATCCGAAATTTCATATCCATAACATCCCTAGTAAGTATATCAAATTCCTACTGCGTGGCCACAGGTCTACTCTCTTTGAGATACAGTGAGCCATCATCCATACCCTTGTGGATGATATTACACTGTACGAGCAATTCTCATTTTATGTATCGAGATTATTTCACGAATACGACTGTATTGAAAAACAATTAGCAGTCAAATGCATAATCAGTCTATAATGTTCCCTCTGCTAGAAGACAGGCCTTCTTTCTTCAAGAGGGAGTAGGCTACAGTCTACCATGCCCAGTGAGGGATGGTAGCTGTCACATGCCTTCGAATTTTTGGTTCCAAGACATGCCGGTGTCCTCATTATGTCCTTCTCCACCGTTTTGAGAGAAGTGGTGATGAAATTATTTATGCAAAGTAAAGCGCCTGTGTGGGTTCGAACTTACAACATACAACACGTAAGTCGAAGCCGATACCACTAAGCTACCACGGTTCGGTTGACTGTCTGCTAGGCACAACATACGTACGGGAATATAAAATATTGTAAGTATCAGAGTTGCTATCAAGAGATTTTTTTATCTGACGGAGCCGTACTGGGGATAGTCGTGTATTAATTTTGGTTGTTATCAAAGAGAACGACGTAATCTGACACTGAAATATAATCTAACTATAAAGCGACGAATATGTGTCCCTAGGACAGAATGTCCAGTTAGGTAGGTCCAACTTCGAGAAAGAGGTTAATCGTCGAATCCGACTCGGCTGGGCAGCGTTCGGGAAGCTACGCAATATCTTCTCGTCCCACTTACCGCAGTGTCTCAAGACAAAAGTCTTTGACCAGTGTGTGTTGCCAGTGATGGCATATGGCACTGAGACGTGGTCGCTCACAATGGGCCTCATAAGAAGGCTCAAAGTTACCCAAAGAGCAATGGAGAGGGCTATGCTTGTAGTTTCCCTACGCGATCGAATCAGAAATGAAGAGATCCGTAGGAGAACCAAGGTTACCGACATAGCCCGAAGAATTGCCAAACTTAAGTGGTAGTGGGCAGGGTACATTGCTCGCAGAACGGATGGCCGATGGGGCCGGAAGGTTCTGGAGTGGCGACCGCGTACTGGAAGATGGTGCATTGGAAGGCCTCCCACAAGATGCACCGATGACCTGGTGAAGGCCGCAGGAATGCATTGGATGCGGGAGGCACAGAACAGGTCGAAGTGGTGGTGCTTGGGGGAGGCCTTTGTCCAGCAGTGGACGTCTTTCGGCTGACATGATGATGATGATGATAAAGCGTATTTCTAAAATACTTAGGACACAGCTTTTTTCCAGAAAATGTCTGTTTGAATAAAAAACAATGCGGTGTTCTTGTTATCCTTCACGTAATAAAGTAATTTTGCGAATAAGAACAAAAGCATAGGCACCTATTTAATTAATTATTAAAACAATAGTATGCTTTCATCTTTAGAAATAAACTGTATTTTTTTGTCCAAAATGGTTTTACATATAAATTATCAGTTTGGAGAAAAAAACAACTGACTCAAAGTTGGTTGTTTTTCATGTTAGTGTTTCGGATCTGTATCTTACCACCCATTTTTGAAATAAAAGTTATTTGCACTTTCGTGTCCTTGTTTTTGGAAGATAGCTGTGTTTTTTTTTTGTAAAATAGGTTTTTTAAATATTTTTAGTTAGGTTACCTACCCCACATCAATTCATGTACCAATATTGTTATGTAAACACCAGTGACAGAGAGTATTAGTACATAATCAAAATACACAAAGTGGATTAATACGTATTATCAAAGCTAACGCAATAATCTTGATGCAAACCCCTATTTATTCAAAAAAGGTTCGGTCGGTTAGCGGAGAAATCGGTGAATATACATCTCTATCTGTTTATTCTGGCTCATCATCTGTCTGCTTGTTCGGGCTAATCTCCGTAACCGCTAGAATGATTTTGATGGTTCTTTCCCTGACAGTTAGCTGATGTCATAAAGAATAACACAGGCTTTTAGTCCCGGCAGCACGTTCCCGTTTTATAAATAAATCACCATTAGATACCTAATTCAGAAGCACCTCCTACAGTTATTTGACCAACTTGGCATATTGTCTCTTAAATTTTCCACCAGGCCTCTTCCACAGAAGTGACTTACCAAAACGGAACACTGCGGAGCGGTGTACGTAATTATTACACAATGTTCCGGGATCACTGTTCCCGCTTCCTGTTCCACGTACCGGGAACATTTGCTCAATGTGCTCCGACTAGAT
This sequence comes from Aporophyla lueneburgensis, assembly GCA_932294355.1. Lineage (NCBI taxonomy): Eukaryota > Metazoa > Arthropoda > Insecta > Lepidoptera > Noctuidae > Aporophyla > Aporophyla lueneburgensis. The sequence goes on along the minus strand of OW028750.1, from coordinate 19,609,048 downwards.
TTGGTGGTTAATTATGTTCTAGTATTATGATGAGCGGGTTTTGATCGAGTATGTATTGTAGATGGTTTTAGTAAAGAAAATAATTAGGATATTTTATTTTTGCAGTCTTATATCGGTACAGGTAAGTGTGAGTAAAATACTAACAAGAAAGTCAGATTGATGAAGGGCTTATTGCAATAGCAATGGCTTTCATATTGTCAGTTCAACAACATTCATTGCGTTATTTAAATTGTTGAGCAGACAAATTTTTCGAACATAATGAGCTATGGATTAGCAATTTCTTTCAAGATTATTCACGATCTGATCGATAGTGGCAATTAGGCGCAACTAGGGTGCAGAAGAGCCAAACCTAACGGGTGGGCCATTTAAAATTTGAATCGTGTATAAAAATAAAACTACTAATTATTTTTTCAAATTTCTGGTTTTATTGGAAAGGTTAAACTTAAACTTAAAAACAGTGACTTGTTGTGGATGCATTGGCTTCTCAATAGTCACATGTGGGTTCTCTAAACCCCATATGTGGCAATTTTGCTTATTGACATAGCCATCGAGATGAAAATGAGCTTCTAAAAACACGATTTTTTGGTAAAATTCTTCATCTCCTGCCAAACAATCTTCAGCCCATTGGGCGAACCGAAAACGCATTGGAAGGTCATGAGACTTCAGTTCTTGGATGAAATGAACTTTGTAAGCCTTCATACCCGAGGTCTTTATGCAAAATTCTTCTCAGAGAAGTACGAGAAATGACGACTTGATGTTGATGGATGCTCTTGCTCATTCGAGCCACAGCAGCAATGCTTTTGGTTGAACAGACTAGACAAGAACGTACTCGGGTTGTTTTGTCAAATAACCATCCACCTTCACGAACTCGCTTCACAAATTGACGCATAAACTGAACTCTAAAATTTTTTCACGTTTTCCTACAGTTTGTGTTAAAGATTCACTAATTTGGAAGTAAGTTTTTAATATTTCCCAATTTTGTTCGAGCATAAAGCATCCCTTTTTGCAAATGTCAAACATAAAACTAAGTACCTGTAAAAAAAAATGTTATTCTACCTTTGAAAGTCAAAGTAATCGGGACTTCAAATTTAAAACACTAGATGGCCCACCCTATACATTTATTATTGCTTAATTGCACTTTTCTAAAAGCATATTTGTATGTTTTGTTATCTGCTCCTTTTTATATACCCTTAACTAGTAAAAACTACTGATACTTAAATATTAAAATTTATTTAATGACAAATATTTATGATGCTAACATTAAATCATTCTCGGAACTAGACAGGATGAGACAACCATACAAACTGTCTTACAGTTATCGGAAGTAACACTTGAAATGTGCAGAAAATGTGCAAATTTTGACACTAGTCCGTCTTTAAATAGTGCCATAAATCTCTGTTTTAAGTACGTGACTGCCTTATCAGTGTGAAGAGGACCCTTGAGAACTTTTTTCGATGACATCTGGACTGCACACTTTAGCCCTTGTGCTCACGTGCTCAAAATTAGCATACAAAAAATGTAGAGGGTTTATTAGGGGCTGCGTGTGTGCATTGCTTTAGCTAATTTATTATTAACTAGCTTTTGCCAGTGACTACACCCGCATATTTTACATATAAACCTTCTTCTTGAATCACTCTATTGATGAAACCGCATCGAAATCTGTTGCGGGGTTTAAAAGTTCTAAGATCGCGTACAGACGCGGGAAATGACTTTGTTTAATACTATGTAAAGTCTATGAATTCCAAATATGAAGATACTCTATGAAACAGATTTTATAATAATGGAAGAAATCACCAAAAATGGCGAATACGTAGATATATACACGTTTAAGATTAAAGCATTAAGGTACACTAAACACGGCAATGCGACTTAATAACAATAAAACTACTATCGTGTCTCGTTTAGTGTCTTTCAACCAATTTAATAACTTTAATAAGATGGAAGACCTTAGAGATACAACCCAAAGAACAATTCGTTGAAAACATTATGTAGCATCACTAAGATAGAAAAACTTATCTTTCGTTTAAAATTTGTCTCCTCCTTAGCGTATCGATAACAAAAAAATCAAAAATTCAACTGCGCGAACTCCGCTCACTAACGCAGTCATAAGATCATCCAATGCACAGGTGACAGAGCATGCAACGCATGATGGAAAGTGGGCCATTGTCTGTGGAGAAGTGCCGCAAACGCACTTGAAATCTGAGCTTTTCGTGAACCCCCATCGATGGAGTTCGGCCGACATGAGTTCGAAGGCTACTTAGAGATTTCCAAGTCGGCCATGGTAACGCGTGCTCATGTATAAGTCTATCAGATGGTTCGATAAAACTGTCAGGGGTTTATATCAAATTTTAAAGGACTTATCTTTAAAACTGATATACTATTACAAGGCTGAAAAGGATTCAGATTGGTAGTAGGTGGTAATGAGTAAAGCAAAGTATTGGTGATTATTTCAAAAAACTTTATCATACCTCTGCATTTGAACAAGACCAATCTCAATTATAGTCACACACAACAACAAGCAATCACATGAACCGACTCATTTCATACTTAACCAACAAACCGTAACAGCTGCCAAAATAACCAAATAACCACACTTCGTAAGTGTTAATCACTACTCTCTATTCCGTACTCGCTTTAAAATGTATTCGACAAAACAAGATTTCTCGGTAGAATGGACATAACGAAATTATGCAGTGGAACCAGCGGAACTCAGCGAAACAAAGCATATAAGGGGCCTGTAACCCTTATTACAAAGTTACATTAACTGTATGCATCCTACAATGTTGTACGCTGTCCAAACTTGTCTATTATTCCGCCTGAAGCACGTTCAAATACGTATGTGAAGTGTATTAAATGTAGTTGGTATTTATTTTGTAGTGCGAAGAAGAGTGAGAAGTTTCAGTTCTTGTTTTGGAAAGTGATGGTATTTCTGTTTTTGATTTGTATATATTTACGGAAAAAACTATGAAAACAACACAAAATAACATCACGCTTGTAATCACCGAGAGATCTTATTTATTGTTGTTTGATTCGCTTTCTTTGTTGAGTCTTTTAGTTTGTGATTATAACTTATAGTAATAGGGGGGGGGGGGGGGGGTGTAGGTATATTCATATTCAACAATATCTGTGATTTGATACACCTCGAAGGGATAGGTAAACGTGACTTATATACACTCATATTTTGCCAATCAAGTATGTTTAAATGTGGGCGAGCATATTGTAATTGCAATCAACCGAGCATAATTAAATACCGTCTTCGGCTAGTACTGAGAAATTCCTGATGGAAGAAATCATTAAGATTTTACCCGACCTTTTTTTGTTGTGGGTGGGAAATCATCAAATGACGCCTCCCACTCTGGGTGGAGCGGAAGGACATGTCAGACTTTTACTGACTAAAACCCACTCGTGTTCTTTCAGTTGCCTATATGCCAGGGCCACGGTAGCTCTTTCGAACAAATCTCGCGACCCTGGCAAACTTTACCAGGCCTAGGAATCGAAACCAGAAACTATGAACATAGGAATCTCAAAGGATATTTTCGAGAAGATTGGACTGTTATACACAACAATTTATAGTTTACCAGAAATAAACTATTTTACCTTACATTCCAAATGTCGGGTTCATCTGTCTTGCGAGATAAGCTTGATATGTTTTCAGTAAGTAATATAAACTTAAGCTCACCAAAGAGCTTATTAAAATAACAAGACTTACCTAGGCATAAGAGTCCAGTAACATACCAATACCCTTATTGCGCACCTAACACACAATTAATCAGAATCTTAATCATTTTGGAAGATATCTATACTAATATTATAAAGCTGAAGAGTTTGTTTGTTTGTTTGTTTGATTGATTGAACGCGCTAATCTCAAAAACAACTGGTCCGAATTGAAAAATTATTTATATAACATCACGCTACAACCAAGAGGAGCGGAGCAGTAATGAAAAATGTTGCAAAAACGGGGAAAATCGCACGGGTAGGCGATTCGACGCGACGGGAAGGGTCAGGGGTACAAGAAATTTAACGCGGATGAAGCCGCGGGCAGAAGCTAGTTTCTAATACATTGCTTCATATGTTCGAAAAACTTGTCAATCCAACAACGAAAATAACGCAATGAATAATGTTGAACTATCAAAATCAAAGCCATAACTCTGCCGTCCTTACGAAAAGTGCAATAACTAGGTTAAACCTGATTTCGAGAAAAACGCATGTAAAGATTTTATTTTTGTTTTGTTTGTATCTAAAATACTAATTAGGCTTAGTATTAAAACCGGCTACGTCATAGATACGTAAAAAGTGTCTAAAAAGAATATATAGATCTTGTTCTGCAAATTCCGAATATATACTTATCTCAATTCGCGCCAAAACTCGAGTTATTGCACTTTTCGTAAGGACGGCAGAACTACTGTTGGTATGTTTCACAAATATCCCATTAGTTTATTATGAAATATGTAGTTCCGACTTTTACCTATTTATAAAATACGTAGAATGGCACTGTCTATTTTATAAGCGAGCTCTTAAAATACCTACGTAAGATAAAAGCCAAGAATAAGAACAGGTATGTAAGCTACAAACTAGCAATATATCTTGAATGCCAATGCCCACTGTGGTCTTTAAACTAGAGTTTTTACTGTTGCACGTGTTCCAATTGGTGCAATGCAATCAGTGAAAACGATTTTAAAAGCAAAGGTTTGTAATTTTCTGTATCGCTTCTATATCTTCAACATTCTCTTTAAAACATTATATAGTTTTGGAGAAAGAAGAGAGTTGTTATTTGAAAGTTTTCACCGTGTCACGTATTCAGCAAGTAATCTCAGAACCTTCACAAACAGAACTTAATTGTAAACAAATTCAAATCAAAACAGTCTTACTATTGTAATTCATCTCGAGAAGCTACGTCGTAGCATCTATTCACTTACAACAGGAGCCGTCCGCTGAATAATACAGTCGCAATATTGAATAAAGGATCACGTACGACGAGCGAATCCATTGTTATTTTCAAAAGAATTATGTCAAAGCGAGTCGTCGCTCCGGGGCTAATAATATTGAACTATCAAAGAACGAAATTCCCAGACACTGTTTCACCTTTCCTATTACCCTCGAATTTGTATCAACTGGGCCTTTATTCGTGTCGTAGCCGATTTAAGCGCATACCACACGTTAATACAGGCCCGAGGCATATCGCGTAAGTACCCATGTATCTGCAAATAATGTTCAAGTAGGTATTCCATTATATTGGATCCTTGCCTAAGGCGGGGGAGCGTCCGGTTCTAATAAACAAGACAATATTCCAGCTATGCGATATAGACGGATGCTTGTGTTTATTCAGTTGGCCTCTGAGAGTTATACCTATTATTATTTGTCTTTAAGTGTTATCGAAGCGAGTCTGTTGTTGTCTTAGATACTCTTTATCAAATAATTCTATTGTTGTGTTGTTATTTTTGGACAAATGAAAGTGTACCCTTTTGAACTATGTCCTTATTTATTTTAGAAAGGTAACTTTAAGTCGCTTTGCCATGACATGGCTATGCCACTTTTGCAGTGTAAATTCAATTTGAAAAGTAGAGTCTTGTTCTGGGAATTAAAGGAAAATAGAGTGTTTTCTAGCTGTTTATTTTGCCGTGCAAATAATCTTTGACAGAAGCGGGTTAGTGTGACGATCGTATTTATCAAGTGGCTGAGTGGGTTGTTATTTGCTAATGGAAGTACTTTTGCATTTGGATAAAAAGAAAATAAAGATGTCACCAACTGTATTAATTCCAACTGCTGCACTCAGATGTAATTTCTGGTTCTTATAACACATGAAAGGTGGATTTACCTAATGAAGGGATAACGGTTTTACTTTGTTTGTGCATATTTTTGGTTTTATAGTCCATTAGCACGAGTTGGCGTACCCGAATGGGACGAATTAACACTTTTAAATCTAATATTATTTTCTATAGGAGACTCGCATGAAGTAAGAAATAATTTATTTTATTATATACGCAAGTAAAGTACTTGTCTGGGTACGAACTTACGACCTACAAATTGTACGAAGCGGCCAATGCCACTGGGCCGGGTCCACCCTTTATGGCAGAATTTTTTTCGTCATAATATTATTTTGCATAACAGCGGGTAGCATAAACTTCATTTCGCAGAAAATCGTTTGGCATATATTCATTTATCATACATTCACAACGCATAATTTTATAAGTCAGAATCATCTTTAGGCATAAATTTTATATCCATAATAATCAAAAGGGTGAACCATCATATCGCAGAAAGTTCGCAGTCAGAATCGTCTCTTGGCATAATTTCATATCGATACTCATTAAAAGGCAGAACTATCATATCTCAGAAATTTTATAGTTAGAATCATCTTTTGGCATACATTTCATATCCATAATAATTGAAACACTCATATATTACACTAGCTTCTGCCGGCGACTTCGTCCGCGTCAAATTTTTGCTCCCCTGACCCTTCCCGTCGCATCGATTTGCCTGCTAGTTTTCGTCCACTTTTCGTTGCTGCTCGCTCCTTTTGAGTTATAGTGAGTCAACCTTAAAAGATAGACATGTGCTCTCCCGGATTTTTTTTTAGAAATGTTTAAAAGGAACAATTCCGTCATACATGATTTTTGCGTTACTTTAACCGTTTACGCAGCGCACGCAACGGAAACTCTCAAAAGGAATAAATTTTCCCCGTTTTTGCAACATTTTTCATTACTGCTCCGCTCCTCTTAGTTGTAGCGTGATTTTATATAGCCTATAACCTCCCTCGATAAATAGGCTACTCAACACAAAAAGAACTTTTCAATTCGGACCGGTAGTTCCTAAGATTAGCGCGTTCAATCAAACAAACAAACAAACAAACTCTTCAGCTTTATAATATATATAAATATAAATATAAAATATAAATATATAACATATAAAATATATAATATATATATATATATATATATATATATATATATATAAATATATATTACATTACAGAAAAATCATAGTTAGCACGCTGCATTCAGACATGCAAACAAGCATACACCATGCATGCAGCATGCAAGCAAGCATGCAGCATGCAAGTAAGCATGCAGAATGCAAACAAGCATGCAGCATGCAACCAAGCATGCAGCATGCAAGCAAGCATGCAGCATGTAACCAAGCATGCAGCATGCAAGCAAGCTCACAGCATGCAGGCGAGCATGCAAAATGCAGTATGCAAGCAAGCTCGGAGCATGCAGGCGAGCATGCAACATGCAGCATGCATGCTTTCTGTCACGGCTCCGGCGCTGCGAGGCTCCAGCGGTCCCACGCGAGCTCATCGTCGCAGCTGGTTTTACGCTCACCACCACAGCTTCGGCTTGCTCAGCAGCCTCAGCTCAGATGGCGTGCATCAAAATCACCTGCTCCTCACCTCGCGGGCCGCCTCGCCCCTCCGCGCCTATGCGGGTTTAAATTACACTGTAGGGGTAGGGCAGTGGGCACGCCACAATTGCGGCGGTAAGTCCCCTCTTTGAGGAGTGGATAGAGAGGCGTCACGGCGTCCTCACCTTCCGCCTGACGCAGGTTCTCACCGAGCATGGGTGCTTCGGTGGGTTCCTGTTCAGGATAAAGCGGGAGGATACGTCCGGGTGTTTCCATTGCGAGGATCGTCTGGAGGACACGGTGGAGCATACGGTGGAGGAGTGCCCTGCCTGGGCGGGGCACCGCCGTGTCCTCGTGGAGGCGATTGGCGGCGGCGACCTCTCGCGTCCGGCCCTGGTGCGAGCCATGGTACGGAGCGAGAGGGAATGGGAAGCCGTCACCTCCTTCTGCGAAGCAGTAATGCTCGCGAAGGAGGAGGCGGGGCGCGTGAGGGAGTGGCAGTCTCTGCGCCCTCACGTCCCTAGCCGCGGCAGGAGGAGACGCCCCGGGCGTCGGGAGTCAATAGCGGACTCCCGGCCACCGTAGGCGCGAGCTTGCGGGGGCGAGCAATGGGTAGCTCGCCGCCCGGTAAGGACCAAGCTCGGGTCGACGGCGTGCAGTGTTCCACGCGCGCCTCAAAGAGATGTCAGCAGCAGTGTAGGGGTCTACTAGGACCGATGCCTGCCGGGGTCGCGTGATTGTTCGAAAGAGATACCGTGACCCTGGCACATGGGCAACTGATGGAACACGGGTGGGTTTTAGTCAGTAAAAGTCTGACACGCCCTCCCGCTCCGCCCAGAGCGGGAGAAGTCATTTGATGATTTCCCATTCTGAAAAAAAAAAAAAAAAAAAAAGGGGTAGGGCAGAGAAGACTACGTGGAGTCGGTTCTGCAGCGATTCGTTTCTGTCAATAACTTTTGTAGCACAACATATATTGACTTTTTGAAACACTATTTTAATTTTAATTTAAGGTCAAAATGCAATATTATACAAATGACTATATGCCTAACAAAATTATTCAAAATGAAATTCTGCTATGTTCATAGTATGCCAAGTAAAATTATATCAAATAATAGTCGCTCTAAATAAATGTTATGCTGGTGGCGGCAGCCTCAGCTGTGGTGGCGTGCGTCAAATCAACTGCTCCTCACCTCGCGGGCCGCATCGCCCCTCCGCGCCTACGTGGGTTTAAATTACACTCTAGGGGTAGGGCAGAGAATACTACGTGGATTCGGTTCTGCAGCGATTCGTTTCTGTCAATAACTTTTGTAGCACAACATATATTGACTTTTTGAAACACTATTTTAATTTAAATTTAAGGTCAAAATGCAATATTATACAAATGACTTTATGCCTAACAAAATTATTCAAAATGAAATTCTGCCATCTTCATAGTATCCCAAGTGAAATTATACCAAATAATAGTCGCTCTAAATAAATGTTATGCTAAACGAAATTATGCGAAATTTTAGGTCTGCCAAAGGTAATTATGCGAAATAAAATTCTGCCATCTTAAAAGTATACCAGCGTAAAGTCGGACTTAAACATTCGGCCAAACAATAATTATGCTAAAGATTTTTATGGCTTACAAATATTCGTTTAAAGAAAATTATGCCAAGTGTGTTATGCCAAATAAAATTCGGAGCATCAAGTTTCTGCCAGATAGAGGGAACCCCACTGGGCCACCACTGCTCGTGCTACATATTCGAGTAAAGGTGTATAATTTAAAATGGGTCGGCTTCCAGTCTCACTGGATGCAGCTGATAATTATTGTAAATTTTACATGGAGCGACAGCCTATGTGACCTCAACAACTCAGTTACTGGATAATACGATACCCCTTGGTAAGACTGGTTGTCCGACTTCCGGGCTTCTGATGACCTGTAATCAATGCCAAAGATCCACGTATGACAGCTGGAAGTCCGGGACCAGTGGCTTTGTTTTTTTTTTTTTTTTTTTTTTTCAGGATGGGAAATCATCAAATGACTTCTCCCGCTCTGGGCGGAGCGGGAGGGCGTGTCAGACTTTTACTGACTAAAACCCACCCGTGTTCCATCAGTTGCCCATGTGCCAGGGTCACAGTATCTCTTTCGAACAATCACACGACCCCGGCAGGCATCGGTCCTAGTAGACCCCTACACTGCTGCTGACATCTCTTTGAGGCGCGCGTGGAACACTGCGCGCCGTCGACCCGAGCCTGGTCCTTACCGGGCGGCGAGCTACCCATTGCTCGCCACCCGCAAGCTCGCGCCTACGGTGGCCGGGAGTCCGCTATCGACTCCCGACGCCCGGGGCGTCTCCTCCTGCGGCGGCTAGGGGCGTGAGGACGCAGAGACTGCCACTCCCTCACGCGCCCCGCCTCCTCCTTCGCGAGCATTACTGCTTCGCAGAAGGAGGTGACGGCTTCCCATTCCCTCTCGCTCCGTACCATGGCTCGCACCAGGGCCGGACGCGAGAGGTCGCCGTCGCCGATCGCCTCCACGAGGACACGGCGGTGCTCCGCCCAGGCAGGGCACACCTCCACCGTATGCTCCACCGTGTCCTCCAGACGATCCTCGCAATGGAAACACCCGGACGTATCCTCCCGCTTTATCCTGAACAGGAACCCACCGAAGCACCCATGCCCGGTGAGAACCTGCGTCAGGCGGAAGGTGAGGACGCCGTGACGCCTCTCTATCCACTCCTCAAAGAGGGGACTTACCGCCGCAATAGTGGCGTGCCCAGGACCAGTGGCTTAACGTGCTTTTCGAGGCACGGAGAGGTCTTGGTTTATATAGAAGGTCAGTCATACACGGACCATCCATGGCAGGCATAAATTAACCTAATCGATGGACCAGTGTGGTTATTATCTCAGCTGTTTTTAGCTGCTCGTAAAGCGATATTTAATCTACTACATTTATTTAAAAGAAATCTTAATACACTGTACCAATTCATACATCTCTATCAATAAATATCGATGCCTCACAATAAAAAGTACAGACTCACGTGCACATATCCAATAACGATATCCATACAGTAAGTACATTCCTACATAACTAATAAAAGTATGATATCAAAGGCTTTCGAGTTCTTTATGTGACGGTATATTGTGAACAGCTTCTTCTTTTGTACTCCACGAATTTTGCAAATTCATAAATATTCCTATACAGTCGTCAAACTCGGTAATTCGGAGAAATATACGAGTATTTGGGAAGCTGTGAGCTCGTCTTTTGTGAATGTTTGAACAATGGAGAGATGGAATTTAATCATTTTGTATTGGTTTTTAATTGTTAATAAGTAATTTGGGAAGATTTTCTGGAGCGGAAAATTAGGTTCTCATAGTATCTTTGGTAATGGATTTAGCTTTGTTTCAATAAGTAGATAAATAGAGAAATTTCTTGCTTGACCTTGATTAACCCTAATCTACAAAAGTACACAAAATTAAAACGACGGTAGCAGTGATGGTCCCATGGTAACAGCCACAATTTACGAGTTATGGGTTTCAGCACATACAGGCACTTTGTGTAAATTATTTCATAACTGCTACTCTCAAAATGGTGAAGGAAAACATCGTGACGAAACCGGCATGTCTTAGAACCAAAAATTCGAAGACATGTGACATCTACCAACACGCACTGGGCTCACATGGTAGATTACAGCCTCCTCTCTCCCACTGACAAAAGACCTATTTCCCAGCAGTGGGAACGTTATATACTGATTATGCTTTGTTATGCTAAAATGAAATCAAAACTAAAAAGTATGTGTAAGATGTAAAACTCTATGTCCTTGGCAAAAGTGAAACTAATTGCAACAAGACAACACTAATGTTAAGACACAAAAAAGCAATCTAGCCGTGCATAAGAAACTCCAAGAATTAATTAAACACGTACAAAAGCCTATCTATTAAAAACAAAAGCACAACATTGTAATGAGACTTGCACTGCTTTAACATGATAATCATAATTATGAATGTTTTTTCACGCAAAAACAAAACAAGAGTAAGAGAGTTACAATAAAGATATTTGCCGCGGGCTAATCCCGTAGTCTGATAAAGGTGATGCTATGATGCGTAAGCGTAAGCGATAGCGAGGAACTTTATGATCACACATAGTAACTTTGAGCGAGATCGATGGAGCCCCGACACAGAATTGATGCCCCATTTTATCTACTGCTCGTCGTACACGGCTACCTGAACGCTCCAGGACTTCAGTCATAGAACTCTGTCTATCACATTCCTGGATTGGGCCACAACACCTTGTCCTTCACATTCCGCATTCAGTCTGTCCCAGCCGTCTTTCTCTAACACTTAAACGAGAGCAACGAGCTGTCCAGGTCGCTAAGTACAGTGGGGCGTGCGAGTGAGCACGGCCTTTGTGATAGACTTGAGTCACGCATTTTATCCCAATTTTTGCTCCCAAATTGTGATAAAAATATGTAACTCAACTTTATCACAGTAGGCCGTGCTCACCCCGCTGGTTGGGAGAAATATAAGTCATCGAGACGAGAAGAAGTGAGATGGTACGATAGGATGGTTCCATGTTTCACAAATGAGAGCCTCTGATGGAAGTATCCATCGTCTTCGTGATATATTCATCTTTTGAAGTTTAAATAAAATGCTCATGAAGATTCTATGGCCTTGATACCTGATTTACTCAACAAACGTACTTATTAAACCGCTGCAAGCAAATAATGTGATCGCAGCCTAATTTCACGAATTCCATTCCACCGTGAAGGCTTTCGTAATGATTACTTCAATTATATTTTTTTACTTCGACCATAACGGAACTGATCCATTTGTTCATTCTTAATTGATAGTAACGACAGGTAATAATCAAATGCTGTAAAATAAATGTTGATTAATTTTTTATTAGCTTTACTGTGTGGTGCCAGTTCTGTTTAAAGCCGCAATGCCGTTGTGATTATTTCAATAATTTAATGCTTTGAACATAGCTGCCAAATGACTATACTGAATTAATGCATGACTGTGATGCCAATGTGCTGATAGAATTTACATATGTGGAGTAAATGGCTGTAACAACTGCCTATTCATTTAGTATTAGAACATAATGGATAAATACTACAGAACACATACAAAAGAATATTTAGTAACTATGTAAAAAGGAACAATGGAATTTTAGTTGATTCTTATAATTCGAATCGACGATTTGTTTAGCTGGAAGAAATTGCATATTATTATGCCCTGTACATTTTCACGCCCTATTTCTAAAACATCTACCCGCATAACACTCGAACAACAAAATTTTATAGCATCTCGTAAAAAATTAAAGTGTCTGCAATATTTTCACCAAATTCTACCCTATGGATAACTGTATCTATTTCTGCATGAATCTCGGAGAGCACTCCTCCTCTCATATCGTATTCATTAGATTTCATTTGTCAGCGCCCGTTTCTTTGATGAATTATTCACGCACACGCAATTTGTTTACACTAGTCATATCAGAACTATTTCTGTTGAAGTTGGACGTAGATATATGCGCGTGATTACTCTCGCGTTAATTTATCTTGCCTCTGCGATGAAGCGTACTTCGTCCGGTTCTATAACCTTTGTTATTGGCTGTCCTGTTTTATCTTCTGATAAATGATTTTTGTCATGACTTGGGATTGGACTTTCAATGTTTTGACTCATTGAAAATAAAGCTTAAAGTTTCTTTTTTATCCTTTTTGCTTTTAACTGTCTATCATAACACTACATAATTTCTGGAATCCTCGCCTGTACACCTACATGGTTAAGTCCAATGTAATAGGGCCTGAGCATATTGCCATCAATCGGAACACGAATTCAGACTCCAGGCTGCGCTAGGGTCACAGAATTGCCCAGGGTCGCGGAATTGTTCGAAAGAGTTACCGTGACCCTGGCATAGGCAACTAAAGGAACACGGGTAGGTTGTAGTCAGTAAAAGTCTGACACGCCCATCCGCTCCTACCAGAGCGGTAGACGTCTTTTAATGATTTCCCACTCATAAAAACAATTACTCCAAGCGGCTACTAAGAAGCTTTCATATAGAAAAGCCCGATAACACTTTGCACGACCAGGGAATCGAGCCCAAGACATCATGCTTAGCTGTAGTGCATAAGATTTTATTATTTTCGCCATAACATGACCTCTATAAACACAATAGATTACAAAATCAAACAACATAATTCCACCAAGCAAGGAAAATCTTACAAGAATCGAACTTGCTTTTTCAATCCTATCTCATATTTCACCAGAATAAAACAACGTTGTGGGGCAAGGGGACCCTTTGTGGGAGCAAACAGGGTTATCCTACGGGTTTTGCGTTGAAACTTTTCAATAATCATTGAGGGAATCCTTAAATGGACCTGTTCACCTTTGTTTTCGATCCGACATGGCGTTGGAAATCCCTTCCTGGTTTGAAACGTTCTGTGGTTTAGTTTTTGAAATTATTTACGTATTCAGAAAAATCTATGACGATGGTTTTGTAGTACGTTGTTATGGGATTTCTCATCTACAACAGATTATTTTCGTGCGTGATAAAACTGATGTTTATCAGTTTTATCACGCACGAAAATAATCTGTGTAATATCACTTAAGTTATTTTCATAGATACAATCATGAAAAAATCAGCTAATAAAAGGAAAACACTCAATATTTACGTCCTTGAAATATAAAACCATATTACTGAAGCCTTAAAAAGGTATCAACAGATTCCAAACACTCGGATTTTACATATAGCCCGTATTATTTACCGTAAAAAAAATCCATAAGCATAAAATGCCTAAATACATCACGCTTAGAGAGGTTAAACAGAGGTGTTTTTACGTCGTATTTCTAGACATAAATTTTAGTAGTCTAATGTAAAAGATAAATACAAAGAGAAAACATGTTTACCTGTTTTTACATGATATAAAAAAGCAAGGTTACGTAGAATACAAGATTTATGTAGAACTGTGTCTAAAATCTAACACACAGCATCCTACGGTGCGCTAATAACAACAGAGTGATTTACTGATAACCCATTTGCTAACCACGGTGATAACGACAATATGGCACGACTGAATATAGTGGATGACTTACGATTGGCCAGGCTTGTGTCCACCTTTGGACTGTCATAAGCTGATGAAGATGATAAAGTATCACTCACAACGGTTGGTTAACTATAAAGAGAAGATAAGAAGATAAGATAAATTCAGTTCCGACACTAAGCGAAAACGTAAATATTCGTCACCGATTAAATCTTCCAACACATCAAGTAAACGCTATCATTTTTCTCTCGTAATCCAGATATGTATTAAAAACTTTTTCCCCGAAATACCTATATATTTTCATGTTTAACCAAAACCCCGTACTTTTCCCAAAAGAAGTACTACGCAATCCGATGAATATGAAAACGTAAATTGAACTCAATAACATATCAAAGGACTCATCAGTCCCGGTACCACGAAAGCCGCTCTTTTCGGCCTACCGAGCTTTATCCCGGCTTTAGTACCGACAAAATATTTTCGGGACTTTTGAGGTTTTCATACATTTTAGTCTTATTTCAAACATGTTTGGAACGTCCTAAAAGTTTGAGTATTCCCTAGAAAACGTTACTCGTTAACATTTTACGTATTTTGTAACAAAATACTGGTAAAAATAAGGACTGACTTTATTTTATTAATCCGATTTATAGGCTGCAAAATAAATGTGATTGATCGACTCTATAATGAAAACAAAACCAGCTGTATTTAATTGTTATAAACGCCTACTTCAGAAGTAAGTTAAAAACAAGGCGATTGCTACAAAATAATTCCGTAGGCGTCGACAGTTAATTTTATTATGAGCTCACAATAATTAAGTTTCGACCCGTTCCGGTATTTAAACCGGTCAATTATATAAATTCGAATTTCGGATGTCATAAAACTGAGCCGGGTAATAATGAACATGCGGCGCGTACAGTAAACTATGTCGCAGTTAATATCGAGTACGCGACTTATTGGACATTGTGCTATTTGGCCGTCCGCCTTCCACGTCCACTGAATAAAGTGCGGCACACACTAGTCATCGCTCAGTGTGAATTTAATTTATTGAAGCAATCTTACAAGGTGACATGTTGTTATAAGTAACGTCAAACACGTAAGTCTTAGATAATTACTAATTTAATTTTTGATATGAGTTTCTAACTATTATTTCAGTATACATATCATTATATTGGGTAGTTAAATGTATCCAAAATTTTATAGCTCTTAATGTATTGTAATTTAAAATTAATTTCTCCAAAAACCCTTAATAAATTATTTCAAATTATGACCAAATTCAATTCGAAACGGAGTTATATCAAAATCTTTTATGGAAATGTCTTGGTGTCTAATGTGTCTTCATAAAATGTGAGAGTAACCTATGATAGTGTTAATATCCCGGGAAGCAAGACTTATTGGTCGTTTGCCGTTACCAGAAAATAAATGGCATACCCGCCAAGCGCAGTGCCATGAACGTACTTGATCAGTAGTTACGCTACACACTGTATATTAAAATGAATTATGCTTTTAATAATTGTTTTGGCTCCACACTGTGGTTTAATAATTGTAAATTATATTATGAAACTTAGTACGTATACATTTGAATTACATACCACGGGAATAATATTTATCTCTAGGCTATAAATATTGTAGTTTCACTGTTTGACAAAACCTCAAATGCATAGAAACGGATAACGGCTCTGTTATTCATAAATAGTGTTCTTGCCAAAATGAATTCCTTGTTGACCGTGGCGCGAGAATCACCATTTTTGTTAACGATAAAATAGACTTCAGACTTTAAAACTATTAAAAAAAATATATAGTTAAAAGCGTACCCACTAAGGTGTTCGATATCGACTTTTTGATAAAAATACTATTATTACAAAACTTTTACGTACCTAATTAGTAAAAAATCGGGATTCACAATGTTATGTTAAAAATCAAGCAAAACTTATCCGAGTGACCGGCCGGCTCGAATTTTCTCTTTAATATTGAATAAGTTTTAATTAAAAAGCCCTCGTACGCCGATGTTTGGACGCAATTAGCGGGATTGGCCCACGAATCCTACGGATCACGGGGACCGGTTGAAGACGACTGTTGTCCTTTAATCACGGACAAAAAGCACATCCCTCGCATGTCAATGTAGCAATAGTAGTTTATAGATTACGTTGACGAATATTTGTCTAGCATTCTGTGTTCCACGTGGTGCCAGGCGTAAAAATAGTACCACCCCATTTCTTCCCGTGGGTGTCATAAGAAGCGACTACGGGTCTTACTAGAGAATGGGAAGCAGCGTTTTCTATGCATTTTATCACCATACTGCGATCGCCAACCTGCTGCCAAGCCTGGCGATGAAAAACCTAACCAAATTGGGTGAGGCCTATCTTCAGCAGTGGGCGTCTTTTCGCTGAAATGATGTTAGAGAATCACAATTCATAAAAATAGTACCTACCTAAATATGTATAACCATATTACCTACTTACTTATTTTTCAAGTTTTAAATGTTTTTGAAATATTTATATATACCAAACAGAGCTCTTTTAAATCTAACTCCGTAATAATCGTATTATTATTGCTACGTGTTGTGAAAACACATTCACGAAATTAACCCGAATTTTAATTAAATACACTGTTTTGTTAAACAAATGCCATTTTAACAAGAGGTATAATGTTATTTTAAACTTAATTTATTTTAATCGCGTCAAAGGGTTTGACACAGACGTTCGAAATTATTAATTCAGGCAGCACCCTCAGTTGGTCAAGGCATAATAAGTAAACTTAGGACCGATGGCAGTTTCATATTAATCGGTTCGGAGCTTTCGCAAAACAATGGATCACAATCGAGGCCC
Organism: Aporophyla lueneburgensis; assembly: GCA_932294355.1. Taxonomy (NCBI): domain Eukaryota; kingdom Metazoa; phylum Arthropoda; class Insecta; order Lepidoptera; family Noctuidae; genus Aporophyla; species Aporophyla lueneburgensis. The sequence goes on along the minus strand of OW028750.1, from coordinate 19,591,863 downwards.
GGCGCCAACAATAAGCCGTTTACAGTTTCGCCCGATTTCCCAGTTCGAACGCAACATTGAATGTGTTTACCGACTGGTTTAAATTTACCTAATTATGAGTATGTTCTGCTATGAATATCGTGTAAATATTTGATAAAATTATTACACCAAGGAGCTCAGCTAACAGGGTACGAGGCTTGTTAATATTAATTAATTAAGCTCATATGAAGCTAGAACATAACAGTGTTAACTCTAGTTATTCAGTTTCTGCTAACAGTTATACCTGGGGCGGTTCTATGAGTTTTATTGTTATAGCAAGACCACCTTCGGCCATCGTTGTGTTACTGAGGTTGTTATGCTGTATAATGAACTTGTTACTCGTTTGCTGCCTTGTGTATTCACTTGAATGGTAATATTATAAGTTTGACTTAATTCAGGTTAAGAATAATTTTAGCACATTTTAGGTGTTGGGCATGTATGTATGTATTACAGAGTGGAAGGAAAATACAGCACAAGATTCAGGTATTCTTTAGAAAAGTGCCACCTACGTTGATAAAATGTATAGCAGAGTATTTTTTTTTTAATAACCGTCTAATAATTAGAACGCAGGGAGGTTCAGAATCATAAACACTGAATTCATGATAATAGGTTTTGCATTCATATCCCTGCCCCCTACGTAATAGCACAAGCAACGTATAATATTCCTACTGCTGGGACAGAGAGAGTGAGTGACCGTAATTTTCTACGTGGGCAAAGTGTGGGTTGTTAGATGTTAATTAACTTAATTAACAATCTTCAAAATGTTGATTCCTGAACATTTTAGTTTCCTTCTTCACGATGTCTTTCTTCACCGTTTTAAAGTGAAATCTTTAACACAAAGTAATGCACCTCACTAGGTTCGAACCTACTGCCAACAATCAACTCGTAAGTCATGGCAGTTATCACTGGGCCGCCACAGCCCTGCCCTATAAACTAATTTGAAAATTAATTCTTTCACCTATGAACATAGATGAGACTTATATGTAAAATAGGTGAAATATTTCTAAAATTTTGTCAATATTTGTTCAATATTCTCAAATAAAATCCGGTTGGTAAAAAAATAAAAAATTACCAATCCATATACATATTTATGGACTGCAGGTATTGAAATCTTGCCGTTAATCACTCATTAAACAACAAAAGGGTGTCGTCAAATTAATCTTAGATTTCTTGCTTCACACAACCAACCCCGAACATAGTCTGAGAGCTTACCAGGATTTCATAACAGCAGTACATCACGCATATACCACAAATTCCTCAGTCCGCATTTCAGATGTACCTCGGTATTAGAACCAGGCATCTATTATTTGGCGCTCATTGCGAATAAGAGTTAATTACTCGCCTTCAAGCTGCTTGAATGCTGACATTCTTCAGCGGTTGTCGAGAAAGTGGGATGTACGAAAGAGTGTGCTCAATTTAGGTTAAACAGAGTCAACAGATAGATTATAAAGAACTGTATTGTTTATAAGTTGATTAAACGTAGATATTGAATACGTGTTGCGCCGACCCCAAAAACTTAGGCTAATTAGACAATTCGAATTTACTGGCCCAAATCAGATGAATGATCATTTTTAAATACATAATTATATTAATTTATGTTTGAGTATATTTTTTATTTATTTTAAGCAATTTATTGGACGTAATTGCAGTGAGTACCGTGCCGGAGTACCGTGTGGTGCCGGATGTAAAGAATAGCATCATCCCATTTCTTCCCGTGGGTGTCGTAAGAGGCAACTAAGGGACATACTAGAGAATGGGCGGCAGCGTTCTCTATGCATTGTAGACTACCACACAGCGATCGCCAACCCGCCTGCCAAGCGTGGCGATTATGGCAACCCCCCCCCATTTGGGGGGAGGCCTATGTCCAGCAGTGGACTTCTTTCGGCTGAAATGATGATGATGAATTGCAGTGGCCTCTTTTCATAACTTTATTGCAGATTATTCACAACGTGCCAAATACTATCCGTATACTAACCTAACACGCATGTATTTCTGGTGTAGTTGTTTCGCCCACTATTAAATTAATTTCGTACGGGTCGCCTATACAAAATAATAAAAAATATTTAAAAGTGTCGCCCGAAAATTTAACAACCAGTCTTACTAAGGGGTATCGTATTACCCGTAACTGGGTTGTGGAAGTCAAATAGGTAGTTGCTCCATGTAAAATACTGGTACTCAGCTGCATTCGGTTAGACTGGATGCCGACCCCAAGATAGTTGGGAAAAGGCTAGGCAGATGATTTAAAAGTGTCATTTCACCCGAATTGGGCAAGTAAATTCGTGCAAATCGACTAATAAGCCACGTAATTATAGGGGCGATGGAGGCGATCGGCGGCGGCGACCTCTCGCGTCCGGCCCTGGTGCGAGCCATGGTACGGAGCGAGAGGGAATGGGAAGCCGTCACCTCCTTCTGCGAAGCAGTAATGCTCGCGAAGGAGGAGGCGGGGCGCGTGAGGGAGTGGCAGTCTCTGCGCCCTCACGTCCCTAGCCGCCGCAGGAGGAGACGCCTCGGGCGTCGGGAGTCCATAGCGGACTCCCGGCAACCGTAGGCACGAGATTGCGGGTGGCGAGCAATGGGTAGCTCGCCGCACGGTAAGGACCAGGCTCGGGTCGACGGCACGTAGTGTTCCACGCGCGCCTCAAAGAGATGTCAGCAGCAGTGTAGGGGTCTACTAGGACCGATGCCTGTCGGGGTCGCGTGATTGTTCGAAAGAGATACCGTGACCCTGGCACATGGGCAACTGATGGAACACGGGTGGGTTTTAGTCAGTAAAAGTCTGTCACGCCCTCTCGCTCCGCCCAGAGCGGGAGAAGTCATTTGATGATTTCGTTTTCGTTAGCTTGACCTGATTATGGATCTACCGACCTTAACATTGTGTACAAATGCGTGGCTTAAGTGGCACTTGGCCTAGGTTCTAGATATACGAAAAACATACTATTTCGTATATCTGTCAAACCTCGGGCTCACACACGATTGGTTTCCTTCGTTTATAAATTAATGCGTGAAGCAACAACACTGTACCCTTTTTACAAAAAATACGCAGACGGAGGAGTGTGATATTTCGCACAGTTAAAGTTTATATGGAGGAGTGGATAGAGAGGCGCCACGGCGTCCTCACCTTCCGCCTGACGCAGGTTCTCACCGGGCATGGGTGCTTCGGTGGGTTCCTGTTCAGGATAAAGCGGGAGGATACGTCCGGGTGTTTCCATTGCGAGGATCGTCTGGAGGACACGGTGGAGCATACGGTGGAGGTGTGCCCTGCCTGGGCGGAGCACCGCCGTGTCCTCGTGGAGGCGATCGGCGGCGGCGACCTCTCGCGTCCGGCCCTGGTGCGAGCCATGGTACGGAGCGAGAGGGAATGGGAAGCCGTCACCGACTTCTGCGAAGCAGTAATGCTCGCGAAGGAGGAGGCGGGGCGCGTGAGGGAGTGGCAGTCTCTGCGCCCTCACGCCCCTAGCCACCGCAGGAGGAGACGCCCCGGGCGTCGGGAGTCGATTGCGGACTCCCGGCCACCGTAGGCGCGAGCTTGCGGGTGGCGAGCAATGGGTAGCTCGCCGCCCGGTAAGGACCAGGCTCGGGTCGACGGCGCGCAGTGTTCCACGCGCGCCTCAAAGAGATGTCAGCAGCAGTGTAGGGGTCTACTAGGACCGATGCCTGCCGGGGTCGGTGATTGTTCGAAAGAGATACCGTGACCCTGGCACATGGGCAACTGATGGAACACGGGTGGGTTTTAGTCAGTAAAAGTCTGACACGCCCCCAGAGCGGGAGAAGTCATTTGATGATTTCCCATCCTGAAAAAAAAAAAGAAAAAAAGTTTATATGGAGAAGGAGCGCAGAAAGTTAATTGACATTCACATATTATTTGTCTTTTTTGTCTACCTATAGTCTTACTGAATGTCAAACAATATGTCAAAAATATTGGTCAAATTAAGATAAGTAGGCACAAACCCCCTGTTTTAAAACTAGTCTTAAATCTTGAGTTATAATTCAAAAACCCAATAAAAACGTAATTGAAGACAGAAACCGATGAATTACGCTAACAACTCTAAAACCCACTTCAAAAGCTCGAAACTCTTTGTTCAGACGAAATTCCCAAAGAATTTTACGCTTCCTTTATCCGAAACTGATAGGTATCTACAACGTTAACTAGCTGTTCTTTTATAGTTCTAGTTTAAATAATCATAGCGTTTATGGTTGTACTAAAATCATCGGCATGTGAAGATGTGGTTTCTAAAGTAGTGTTTATGGGTAACTGGCCTCCAGTCACCCATGACCGTTAGAAATAAAAAACGTGGTGTTCTTTGTTTAAACATATCGTGAGCAATCATTATAAGGTGCCAGTATGCTAGTTAAGTCATTATTTCGAGCAATTCTGTTGTAAGGTCCGCTGATTATTCTATGCGTGATCTCTGGACGCTTGATAAGTTCTTATTTTAAATGCCAATGACAGGTCAAAAAAATAAAACGCGGTGTAGAAATCGTTTCCGTTTTAGTTAAAATTATTTATGTAGACATTGTGTTGTTTGTACTTCCTATGACTGTTCACGTAGCTTACAAGTGTACGAACATGAATTTACCATCGTCTTCAAACGTTCACATACAATCTTTGTGTCTAATGATGAAACCTTGAAACTTTTATTCTACTTTTAACATACCGAAGAAAATTAGTTTTCACCGAAGAGAAAATAGGCGATAAACTTTATAGTATTTCTTAGATTTCTAATAGTAAATTTTTCATAGATTTTATAGAACTGTTTTTATAGTGATTGAAAAAGTAAACTATTAAAACTGACAAGTTATCGAATTGCAATTCGTTTTCTCAAACCAAAATGCTCTCAATCAATTAACAATAAATTAATAGAATGCAATACTTACAACAAATAAGAAAGTGTTATAATTGCTAACCAATATCCATTATAGACTTACTTTAATTGAACGGCCTCAATTTCCCAGCAAAAATCAAGATTAAACACGGGGTCTCAATTTTTCTTCTCAAAAAAAATCTACAAGAGTCGCCTTTCATTTGTTTCTCACATCTATGTACTCCATCTTGCGGTTTCTTCCTGGATCCATACCGAGGTGCTGCGTATCCTCAGCTAACATAAAGCCTTCGCAGACAAGACCTGACGGTGTGGAAAACCTTAAACCCCTGAGGTATGTTGATGAAGATGGTCCCGTCAAATTAAGCCCGTTTAGGTTGGGGCAAGTAATGAATGTTAATTATGACATTCATAGTCCACGACTTGATTTTAATTTGCATACTCAAATATTTTTTTAAGTTGGGAAGGGGAGACCGAAGTTCGTCTTTAGAATTTTCAAGTAATTTTGTCTGGCTTAAGAAAATGGCATGTTTTTGAGGAAGTAGTAGGAAATATATGAGCGTTTGAATTTTGAGGCTGATTTTAAAATAACTTTAAAAGTTCGTCCATTATGTCCCTTGAGGGGTAAAACTAATGCCATTCGAGTGTCAGTTATTAAGGTAATTGCTAAGAACTTGACAACACGAAGTGTTTTGACCAAAGTTATAATTAACTGCGACCACGGTGAATTTATTAAAAGTGGAACAGGAAATAACATAGAAACAGTGTTCGTGTGTCATTATTTCACTTATCGAAGAATAGGAAAATGTTAAAGATTTCAACCGTTTATTACTTAAACGCGTTGAACTACTTAAAGTTTATGCACCGGCGCGATACTGTTGCAAGAGGATAAAAAAACAATTGAAATGTACTAAATCCAGTTGCTATAAATATTCATCAGTCATCATATTCAGCCTATAATATTCACACTGATGAAACACAAGCCCCTTCTCTGTGAGATAGAATGGGCCGTAATCTACCACTATTTTCGAATTTTTGGTTACATGCTGGTAAAACACCTGCCTGGGTTCGAACCTACGACCTACAGTTGAAATAACTAACCGTTACTGAGCCCTCACTATGCCCTGCTGTAAATATCGGCACAATCTAATCCAGACATTTTAATCATACAAATGTGAAATTAGAAGGCAGGAAGGATCGTTTAAAAAAAGCAAAAGAATTAAACTAAAGCAGACCACATAAACAGATCAAAGATTCTCAACCCCAGGCGAAGCTTGTAAAGTTTAATAAGAGAACATGTTAAATATTATAGCGAGTATACCGCCGGCTGGATTCTGTGGGGTAGTGGAACCGAGCAATTTGTAGAAACGGCTAATTTCACATGTACATCACGAGCACTAGGTCATTTGGCTAAGTGTCTTAGCCATTACTCCTATAGTTGCGATGCTGGAGGTGTATTTTTTCATTGAATTTGCTCTCGAGCTGTCTGCGTACTGGGAAATTAGTGTCTTCGGATTTATTAGTATTTTTTTAATGATTTCTGATTAAAATGTGATATTGCTTATAAATTATACTAGCAACGAGGTATCTTTATAGCAATAGTAATAATATATGTAAGTTAAATATTTATGTTTTATACACATCGTTAAGTTATCTCTCTAAGTGATGGTGCAAAACGCATCAAAATCTGTTGCTTGGTTTAGAAGAACAATGCGGTCACAGACAAAACGTAACTTACAATAATAGATTAAATTAAATTACGGTGTTACAGATGTACTACGTGAGCTTTTACAGAATATTTTGTTCAAAATGGTTGCGCTGACTAAAATTATCAAAAATATACATTGTTCCTGTTACTGGTAAGTAAAAAAGAAAATAAAGTTCCTAACGTATTATGTATTTACAGTCTCTTGAGCTTAACTGAGCAGTAAATTGTCTAGAACTCGTCGCTGTGTCTTTGAAGCCAATTGCTAAACTTTTGGCGAAATTGTCGTTAATTTTCATCGTCTCGACTGTTAGACTTGCAAAGAATTAGACTTTGTCAGACAATACACAGTTATCTGAGCCTAATAATGTTAATCTTGATATTAAGTCACATAAAGCAGAAGACAAACGGTCGATATTCGAAGTATGTGTTACGAATAAACCAATGGGGCGAATTGCCAATGCCTGAATTATTTTAGTCGGGTGCCTACACCGAAGTAGTCATAGGTGAACCTAAGTAATCTAGATTGGTATGGGTGACATGGTTTGCAAAGTCCACCAGGCTCGTAGCACGTTTGATTGATTTCTTATGCTGCAACTGCTTTATATATAATATAAAGTAAGCATCATTGAATTGCAGTATATTTTTAAGTTGCTGCTACTATATCAATACGAAAATTACAGCAATTTTAATACTCTTAATTTTTTTCGTACTTGTCTTTTGTCTATCCAATGCTTTTTTTTATGGATGGGAAATCATCAAATGACGTCTTCCGCTCTTGGGCGGAGCGGGAAGGAGTGTCAGACTTTTACTGACTAAAACCCACCCGTGCTCCTTCAGTTGCCCATGTGCCAGGGTCACGGTATCTCTTTCGAACGAATCTCGCAACCCTGGCAGGTCTATCCAATGCTTTCGCTCTCTTTTATTGATATTTGAAATCCTTAATTCTGTCTTTATATGTGACAATGAGATTCAAAATATAATCAGTTTGTTTTACAACACAATATTCTCTGCTCTAGCTTATTTGAGATGCATGAACCTTAATCCTGACACGTCTTCGTGCAATTAATTTAGTTTTCATGGTGATGAGCTCATCGCGCCTTTCGCCTTCGCCTAAACGCTACCCCGTGGAGGGAACGTTAGTGTAATCCCTAGTTATTGCTAAGTCACGTTCTTTTTCTAGCAGCGGGTTATGTTTCTTAGTTTAGTGTTTTGTTTGGAATTTACTTAAAACGTCGTCCTTGTGTATTGTAACTAATGTTTTTAGGATAATAAGAGTGGACAAATAAAGCAACAGATATTTCAATGAGTAACGAGAAAGACACAGTAAGATTTTAATTCAAGAATGATTTAACTGTATTATAACTTAAGACAAAAATAATTCGGGAAACCAGTAAAGTTATTTATGATCTGCTTCTATTACCAGCAAAAACACAGATGTTGAGAAACATGCCACATTTAGTAGTACATATGTTCCCACGATTAGAGAAGAAGCCCCAATAACAATTATTTACAATAACAAGAATATTAACGAAGTTTATGACGAACATGAGATTGCAACTAGCAAAGCCGCTAATAAAGTGCACGTTCTTGATGAGGTTATCAAAATTGCATTACACAGCACCCAAAACACCGTGTGACGGTATTCGTGAAGCCGCGAACGTTCGCGTGTAGGCTATCAACAGGGAACCAAGAATATTTAGAGAAGCTATGAATATTGACAATGGTTTGGAGATGTGAAACATGATGAGAAAGTAGAACAAATGAAGAAGTCTAGACATTACTTTTTTGTACCGTAATTAGAATGTGAACAATTTTGTCAATAACAAATTTGAGAAAGATTGGTTATTTTGTCGATGATTAATTGATGAGATGAGTAATTAGTAAACTTTAATTTCTTTTTTTTGGTATTATGTGTTTACCCATTTTTCATAACACTTTACAAAACTATCGCTAAACGAAAGAAATAATCAACTATTTTAGCTGATTTTTTTGTTTTAACTTGCTCATTTGCTATAGCGTTTTAAATTTCTGCAGCTAACTTTCAAATCGAAGTTTCTCATTAACGTTCTTTCATGTTACATTCAAACTCACTTTACTTTTCTCCAACGAGTTTCCTAATCGATTCCTATCGAGATTTCACCTCGCAATTTTTGTATTGATTTCCATTTCATTAACATTCTAAGAGCATTATATTCAACAGGCAACTGGGCTTAGAATCTAGAGAGTCTAGACGGTGTTTTGCCGTATCTATTCTCTTGGTGTATCTACGCAGCGTTATAATGAAACGCCTGTAAGGAAGGTGTCTTATGAATACTGACTACCCACCCCCAGACTACGACTTAACTTGTCAACGGTGTAACAAATGGAGAGAGTGAGATCATCTCGGCTCAATGTTTAATTATGGCAGTCGTTAATATGGCGATAATTTGTAAAATTATGTGTCTAGACGAGCTAACAGCTTCTTTTGTAACTCACGTTGGAGTGCGGTTGGAAATTGCAACTTTTTACACGTTCTTGTGATTGTGTGGGTAAGAAAAAATGGTACCATCTGCTTATAAGTACAGGTATTTATCGGTTCTCCACTTGGACTTTGAAAAGAAAAATATATATTTCTTAATTATCCTGGTTATTAACACGGAAATTGGCAGTGCTGTTGCGGTTGGTGCTGCGTATTTATTATTCATTCAGCATCAGTATGCATTTATCAGACAAAAGTACATTTAAAACGACTGTCCTTAATTGCTGTCATGTATTCTTGTTAAATATTCTACGCTATCATATATTCTTGTTACAGAAAAGAAATCAGCAATGAGTTTACTTCTAGTAATTTAAGTCACGAGTTTATTTACGCCACAATATGCCATCAAACAGTTTAAGAGAGCACCAATGAAGATTGCAGTCTCACTGCAAACAAATAAAGCTCTCAATAAACCTATATTCTCCTACTGTTGACGTCACATATTGTAAATAGTGACGTCATGATCGTTTGATGACGTCGCAGAGACAACCATAAGGAATTCTAATCTAAATTAATGATAGAAATACCTCCCTGGTAGATTAACGCATAATGTTACATGAATTCAGTTATGCGACATGAGCGAGGTATATGACGCTGTTTAATATCAATTTAGGATAGGCGTTGATCGGATCCAATCTAGTTAGAATATTCGCGTGTTAACATTATACATATGCTGTCAGTTAGAGAGGCTGGTTTTGGTATCACCTAGAGTAGTTACTAATAAGCCTATCAAAATTAACACGCTAATAGGCCTACTGCATCCTTGTCTAATAGGCCTCCTGCAAGGTGGACCGATGATCTGGTGAAAACGTAAAAGTAGATTAAATTAAATTATCTCTAGGTGTTAATTTAAGTATTACAATGTATTTCATATTCTTCTTTTTAGCGTATATCCTTTAATAATCTATAAACTGTTACCAAATTTTACCTATAATTAATATTTTAACTTTGTTAGCTAAGTTGTAAACTCTATTGTGCATGCTGTGGTCTCCTTTAAGTGAAGGAGTACAGGTTTATACCTCATGGTACCCTTTGTTTACGTGTCAATGTATTGTGTACATCTTTTGTTGGAGATCCAAAATAAATAAATAAATAAATAGAAAACCGAAGGGAACCGCTAATTGCAGAAAACCAGCCGAAGTGGCAGTACTTGGGGGTTATTCCAGCAGTGCACCTTTTCCGTTTGAAATTATGATAAATGAAATGATTATAAACATGTTTACCTGCATTGCCCCCCCCCCCCCCCCTCAATGTCATTAAGGCTACAGAAGTTTCCTGAACCAATATACAGGGTGACAGGGAAGTCGACGCGTAAAATGTTCCCGTGAATTCAGCACATGATTCTGAATTCCGCTCGTTCAAATAATTTGCTGATTATTAAAAAAAAAACTGCTGTTCCATAGCCACATTATGACCGCGTAGAGCAAATAGCTGAACTTATTTTCTGATAACTAACTAAAAATGTCTACGTTAAGGAGTTTAGAATCAGGTGCTGAATTCATCGTTGTAGTTTCTAGGACGATGTTTACAAACCTTTAAAGATTTGGCCCAAATATTTTTTCTTTTGAACTTCCTAACTATCTGGGCTTGCTCTTACGTTTGAAGATATTTTATAAGCAAGAAGGTTCTCTAAGGATACTTTGGCCTACAGTTCCCTCGGAACTGTTCCTGTTAAGTTTCCCGATTTGCAAATTTGCAATTACCAGTAATTCGACTATTTCGCACACTCCATTCATTAGTGGGCTATTTCCGAACCTCTTGGGGTGAACAACCCTCGCATGTTTAATTTATAGTTGTGGATGCAAATTTTCATTGAGCACCCCAATTTCATCCCCTATTATTTTAGTGTTGGCTGTTACAGTTCGTGTATCATTATGTTCATCTTTTGTGAACGAGATACTGTGTTTGATCTTCTACGATATAAAAGAATTTCCACGGTAATGGTCACAAAGCGTAGCGATGGATTTCTTTGGATTTGGGACGAATTGTTATCTTTACAGAGTTAAGATAGTTTTTGTGTCTGATGTCTGTTTATTTAGGTAAGACTCTTGTTGTTTATTTTTATCGCAAAAGCTTTTTTTTGGAAGAAATAAAGTTGATTTAATTGAAGAGCCCAGAGGGTTAGAATTATCCCAGAACAAATTATTTTACGTTATTCTTAAGATGGTGGCTTCTATGGTGAATCCATTGTAATTTTTTTAATTCTTTCGGCAGTATTTGTTGTTTTTGTACTTACTCCAAAAGTATGGCCAGCACTAGCAAAAGTCAGGGTAAGCTAGGAAACCTTTACCCTGCATTGGGAAAATACAGGCTAATTAGTTAGACAGATTCCAAAAGTAAGTTAGTATTTAAACAATTAATTTAAAACGATAACTCACATTGAAATAAACGCGCTCATATTACGACATCCGCAATAAAATTAAGTGTGACGCGTTTTCAACAAATTGTCGTGTAAATTCGATGAATTTGAATCCAGTTGGCAATTAATCCACAATTATACCACAGTGTGCCGTTTAATTAAACGCCGAAATGATTTTGGTTCTACTTTAATTTTGTTTTGTACGTATTCTATTGTCGTGTTTTCGACAAAGATTTACATTGATAGCAACCAGGTTGTAAATTACGCGCAATTAACTCAATAAAGCGACACCCCGCTGGAGTTAACCTGAAATATGAACGTGTTTTGGGCATCGAACTGAATGTGGATAGATTGAAATGCTGTATTTGAGAGGACGTACCCCTGTACATATGTAATTTATTTAGGTAATCATTTAAATCGAACGTTAGTTCACAATTTGCTTTTAACTAGCAGTATTTTTAAATAGTTATGTTTAAGTGCCATCTAGTATAACGTCTAAAAAAAATTTAAAAAGAACAAAATCATCAAAAACAAAACAAAACATTAGAACTCATACAGCTTTGCAAAAAAAATTGAGTTACCAAAAATTCAAAAGTAGAATAATAAAGCTCTCTATACTCTAAACTCAGTGGCGCAGATAAAAAAAAAAACAAGTAGCAATTTTAATTTTCAATAGCCTGCAGGCGCCGCAAACATGGTAGCCGTTGTGATACAATGTTTTATACGTTTGGAACTTAACACTTTGGCTTAAGGCAGAAGCAAAAGAGGGTTATAGATCTTGGTGCTATTGGCACAAATTGCCCGTTTCCTCGAGCACTGTCGACTTCTAAATGAATAAATATGTAAGTTTGTATGACACAAAAACGGGCAATTGGATTTGAATGAAATTTGGTGCGCAGGTAGATTAATGCATAAGTTACTTTTTATCCCGATAGTACGGTCCTGTGGGATGATTTCCGACCGCCACACAGGCGAAGCCGCTGGCGAAAGCTATGTAATACGTTAATAAAAAATCGCTGTTCGATTTTCAACGCTTGGCTTAATTCCGAAAGGTTAAATACTCTCCAACATTCCGCTATTATGTAGGCATTCATTGACATATCTACAGTGATAGTGTTTTTGATGTCTCTTGTTTATACGTCAATACCGTTGTCAATTTCATCAGAAGCAGAAATTGCATTATTTCCAATTAAAGATTCTTGATGGCTTTTTTTTGGATGGGAAATCATCAAATGACTTCTCCCGCTTTGGGTGGAGCGGGAGGGCGTGTCAGACTTTTACTGACTAAAATCCACCCGTGTTCCTTTAGTTGCCCATGTGCCAAGGTCACGGTATCTCTTTCGAACAATCTCGCGACCCTGGCAGATTCTTGATGGCTTAATCAGTCATACAATTCAATTCTAAGTCATACTGGCTTTGTCCAAATCCGTGCCTTTGAAGTGTAACACTTTACAGTTCTTTTGCCATGTGACCAAAATCGGAACTAACACCGCCATTTTGAATAAGTACATTTCAAGTGACACCTACACTCATAATTTACGCTCAATACAAGCGAACCAATGTTTATTATTTATTTCTTGTTATGGTTTCTTTTTTTTTTTGAATAAATTCCGGAATTGTATTAATACATCTTGAAAATATTCATTTCCATTATCGCTATTAAGATAATAAAATCGCTTAATCTCATGGCTTGAACCAAAACCTTACGAATCAAAACTCAACGTTACAATATTACGCGATCCAAACTGACTTTATTTCAACCTTTTTTTAAGCTTTCTTCTTGTATGTACTTAGCTACCCTACACCTGTTTGCTTCGGGGCATTGCCCTTTTATATTTTGTTAGGTAATATAGCGGTAAATGGAGGTTTATATGCGAATTAAAGCGCCCGTTTCAGTAGCTTTAGGGTTCCGTAAACGCAGTTAAAAAATTAAAGCCCCACAAAACAACGCAATTTGTCATCAGCTACTTGCTAAGATTTAATACGTCTTTTTTCTTTCAATGTTTTGAGTGTTAATATCTTGCCTTTTTATGTTTGGATTACATTGAATTATCATTGAAAATATGTAAATTCCTGAAAAATTTTTTTATCGTATCTAGGTAACTATAATAACTTGGATAACCTTATCAACATTTATAAATGAACTTCAAAACTTATAGGTATTATTAAGAGAAATTATTTTAATTTTTGTATGTGTGTATGGTTGTTTGTTACGCTTTCACACTAAAGCATATAAACGAATTTGGATAAAATTTAGCACATTAATAGACTATGACCTGAATTAGGATGCAGGTTACTTTTATCCGGATATATTCTCACAACATCGATAGTTTTCTGTGTGAAACTGTCGAGTGCAGCTATATTGAATAAATACCTGATATACTAACGGTTAATAAAGATTAGAGAACCCTAAAACCGAACACAAACTTTTAACAAAAACGTGAAAAAAATCTGCTGCTCTTTTATTATGTTACGTTTTTTACTTTATTTTGAAAGGCCTTCAATTTTACCCTTTTATATTATTCTGATTAACCTAAACAAATATAATATTCTACGTTGCAATATTTTTTATTTCTCTCTGCGTTTACTTTTTTATTGTGTGAACGATAAAAATGAGAGAAACATAAAGTAGAAACGTTGTATTTTTTTGTTTAATTCATTCATTTAACATATCAACATTATAAAAATTTCTTTCTGAGGTATTTTAGGTAATGGTGTTAAATAATGTATTTGTCTTGCTTTATATTTTCACGGTTTCCAAAAGAAAGTGGGCTTATAGCACTCCAACATTACCTATTAATGCAATTTTAACATTTTTTTCGGGAAAAACAAAAGAAAATAATTTCCACGTCACGTAGGGACAGCACGTGTCTTCCATTTCTAATTTATGATTTATAAACCATTAACCTAAAAGCTTTGTGGAAGTCGGTTCAAGAGTTACAAAATTGTACACCAGGGAGTCGAAGGGAATTGTGTGAATCCCTCTATTCCACGGATGCGTTTTTTAGAGCGTGTGTAAATAAAAAAGAATTTATTATTTAATTTTCAGGATTTATCTGCTAGAATTTCCGAGCCTTTTTTAGTGGCGATATGGGAATGCGAGATGATGTAGGTATTTCCTTTTTTTGGCTCCGTTTTGTGGAATATTGTTTCATTTTTGTATGAAAATTGTGAAATATAAGGTTCTAAATACATAGCACGTATTGAGGATAGCAAAAGTATATAATAACTAAGCAATTAGGCCTTAGAAAAATAAACTGTGGTGTGCCATTGCTACGAACATCCATTAAGCGTTTCAGTTCACATAGCAACTATCAGAAAAATACGGTTAAACTTATCATCATCATTTGAGCTGAAAGACGTCCACTGCTGGACATAGGCCTCCCCTAACTAATTCAATTGGTTGGGGTGAGGGCTAAGGGGTGGTTTGCTATAATCACCACGCTTCGCGGGCGGGTTGCCGATTGCAGTATGGTGGTAAAATGTTTGGAAAACGCTGCTGCCCATTCTCTAGTAAGTCCCTTAGTCACCTTTTACGACACCCACGGGAAGAAATGGGAGCGTGCTATTTTTTACGTTCGGCAACACAGAGACGATTACACTCACTATAACTGAAAAGAAACATAAAATAATTTAGCAAACCTAACTAAACCATAGAAAATGAAGAAGTAAAAAGAAGTGACCAGTGTGCTAGTTTGATTATTAAGGATTAATGATGACTACACTGAGTATGCAAATACAAAAACAATACAGAAGTATACAGCAAGCAAACCGAAACTTTTAATATTAAAACTCATGTAGGCGAAGCTCAATAAAACAAGCTATAGTTAGTATTTATGTTTCTTTATTGTTTTGGGCGACGCCCTATGAGACTAACTAACTTTTAACATTAATATCTCCTCGCTATTGTATTCGGTAACTCCGGTATAGCCTCTGTAAAATACCTAAACAAATACCTATACTGTTCTTTAATAAAAGTAGTAGATTTCCATGAAGATACTTAAGTAAATACCGATGTATGTTTATAATCAGCTGTATTACCATTGTCTTGACCTTTTGAATTCTAATTAACCTGCAATTACCTGTAACAATAACCTGTTGGAATCTAATTAGTCTGTAATGCCTGTGTTATGTTTGTATAAAACTAATTAGCTTATAGTTACCTAACTCATTTATTGTAAAGCACTAATTAGCTGTGAGTAGGTATGAATATACCTAAAATATCTTACGTAGTTCGTACACGATTTTGAAAGTAGCGTATGTCCAATAGGACGAGCCACATTGTTAATCCAATAAGAAAGCAGAAACCTTGAACTCGCTTACACGTGTTTTGAAATTCTCGACAAGTCGAAACCTGTACCTTAGGGAAAGTCCATTTTTCTCGCTCTCAATTGGCGGAGCGGCTAATCAAAGTAAAGAAATGTATACGCTACTTGCAGTAGGCAACAAAAGTTATAAAAGGGCCGAGCGTCTATTTTTGGTTTTAGTATTTTTACAAGTTTACATGGATCATCAAGTTACCACGTAGTGTTTGTGAAGTAAGTGGCTCCGCTGTCCACTGCTTAGTCGCGATGTACCCTATATCTAGTTAGCCAGTCTTCAAGTGTAATATAGCTAGGATTTAATTGTGTGTACTGCTTATTCTGACTGTATTTTATATTGTGTGCTGTGTACTCTTTTACAACCATTTGTAGTGATTTCTGTGTAATTTTATGTGTGCCAAATATACTCAATTATTACGACATTCTGACTGGTTTAATTTCACTCTTTCGTCAAGGGAACACCGTCACCCCCGCCTACAACACCTGACTCCCGTTTTATTAACATTTTGGTCCTTGCGAGCCGGATCAGGTTCAATTAGAATAGAGTGAACCAGTCAGAATCATGAGTCACAGAAGTGAAATCACCACACGCAGCAAGTTACGAAGACTGGCGGAAGAAATGGGTACGCGACAAGCAGAGGACATCGTCTCTGACTCAGGCTTACCATCCGAAAGGGCTCCAGGTTCTCCGTCCGTAGCACCGACATTGGCATCGACGTCCGCTCGCAATATTCCGCTCACCGGTGGCCGATTAATTGACCACAGTAAATTGACGTCAGAGAGAGCGCACGGGGGGCAGGCAGCGCCCAAGGGTCGCCACACCTCGCCGCGCAGCAAAATATCGTCAAGAAATAGCCACAGGAGCGTCGATTACCTTAAAAAACGGATCGAGTACGAAGCGGAGCGCGAATTAGTGCAGTTGAAAGAGAACCTGGTCAAAGACAAGGAAAACCTCGTCAAGAAAAGGATGGAAGCGGAAATAGCTGAGATAGAGGCGGCCGCTGAAAGCGATGATTCACAGTCAGATGTGAGTACGACACAGCGCGTCGAAGAGTGGGTGAAAACCACGCCCCAAGTCCCCCAATTGATAGAAGTATTGGGGACGCCGGCTGTGTCAGGCGCACCTATTGAAATGGCTGCGCCCCGTGAAACATCTGACCCCCGTGAACAAACCGTAAGTAGGGTGAATCTTGTGAATAACCACCGTGGGTCGTCAGTGCCGTGTGATCTAGACCAGTCCCGAGTACCTAGGACATCCGCGTCTGTACCGTTACCTAACATAACGGCACCAATTACGTCCAGGTACATGCCAGTAACGTCAGATGGAGTAAGGTTCCAGTTACCCAGCCGTTATACCGCCTTTACCACTCCGGTCGCAAGTGTACCTCGAGTAGCCACACTCGAGTCGGATACACGGCGGCAGATGCAGTACGGAGCGGATGAAAGAGAAAGGCGGAGAGAATCGTCAGGGGACAGAGACCGTAAGATAGACAGACTGGCAGAGGCTATCACGAACATGGCACGACCACCACGACCGGTACCAAGACAGGCATATGAATTGCCCTACTTTAAAGGTGACCCAGCCGACTGGATATCATATCGGAACATGTACTGGGAAACATCACAATTATACAATTTCAAGGCGCACGAAAACTTAGCACGATTAAAAACCTCGTTACAAGGCGACGCAAAGGTATCAGTAGAGGACTTACTACGATCGTCAACTGATCCGTCCGAGATAATGCGCGCGCTAGAGGATGAGTACGGTCACCCGACCCTAGTGCTACAGTACGCCATACAAAAGGTCAAAGAATTACCTAGAGTAACGGAAAGTGGACGCGAACTAAGGAAATTCTCGTCAACGGTCCGAAATTGTGTTTCGTTACTCAAAAATATTCGTGCGGATGGATATATAAATAATCCACAGCTGGTGAGTGACCTGCTGAGCAAGCTGACCCCTGTACAGCGCGCGCAATACGGTGACTTCGCAATGGGCCTGGACAACACACAGGGGGTGGACTTAAGAGTGTCTCCAAATCTAGAAATATTATCACATTTTCTAATACACTTGACACGCTCAACGTCGTACTACACTCAGGCGAGTATGTTTGAGCCCGGTCCATCGAAGCCCCCTGCCAAGCAACAGCAGAAGTATGGCGGCGCCGCCGGTCAATCTCGGCCAGCCAACGCCGCGCGCTCGGCCGCGAGCAGGCCTCCGTTTACGCAACGAGTGAACACGCAGAGCGACGAGTCTGCCGCTCCTGAAGAATGCGTTATATGTCAACGAAAGCACAACATAGAAGAGTGTGACCAGTTCAAAAAGCTTACCGTTCAACAGCGTTGGGACACGATAAAGGAGAAGAACACATGCTTCAAATGTCTCGTGAGTAAACATCCCAAGAGGTTCTGCCGTGCGAGTAGATGCAAGAAGTGCGGGTTCGGACATCACCTGCTGTTACACGCTGATAAGCAGCCGAAAGAAAAGGTGGCTACGCCGCCAGAAAGTAAGACGGAAAGTGTCACAAATATAGGCGAGTGGCGAGCTACGGCACTACTGAAAATTATGCCAGTAACGGTCAGCGATGGAAACAGTGACGATAATCAGTGTTACGCACTACTGGACGATGGTGCGACCGTGTCACTCATCGACAGCTCGCTCGCCACAGACTTAGTGGGCCCATGTGTTCCTCTCTCCTTAAAAACCGCGGGTGGCTACGGAGTAACAGACTCAACGTCGCGAGTGGTACAAGTGCGCGTAAAAGGACCTAACGGTCAGTGCCATAACATTACGTGTCGGACAATAGTGGACATTAACCTACCAACGCAAACAGTGTCCGCCACAGTGATCGACGACAACGCGCACCTACGCGACTTGGGTTGCGTAGAGATGAGGGGAGCCGAACCGCTGCTGCTTCTCGGACAGGACAACTGGGAGCTGCTCGTCAGTCAGGACATCCGCCAAGGAAAATCCGGTAAGCCAGTTGCCTCACTCACTAAGTTAGGTTGGGTCATACATGGACCATTTAATATTAATAACAATAATAATAGTAAAGAATGTGTTAGTTGCATGACCGTTTCCCTTCCTGATTTACATAATCTAGTTAAATCACAGTTTGAGCTAGAAGCGATAGGTATTTCAGAGAATTTACGTAAACATAAAGATGTCGAAAGGGCATTAGCCGTGTTAGACAGCACTAGCCATCGTATCCCTGACCAGTCACAATGGGAGGTCGGTTTGTTATGGAAACATGACAATATTCAGTTACCTGATAATTATAATCAGGCCAGGCAAAGGCTGTACGGCATAGAGAAACGTATGCGTAAAGACACTAGTTTCGCTGAGCAATATTCAGCTCAGATAGGTAGGTTAGTAGACGAAGGTTACGCGCGTAAAGTAGACGGTAACATAGACAGCTCGCCGGTTTGGTACTTACCGCATTTCGGAGTCGTTAACCCGAACAAACCGGGCAAGCTACGTCTCGTGTTCGACGCAGCCGCTACGTCTCATGGGACGTGTTTAAATGATAATCTGCTAACCGGACCTGACTTACTGAATTCTTTGCTAGGTATTTTAATTAAGTTCAGGATAGGCCCCGTCGCGTTTTCAGGGGATATCGCTGATATGTTCTTACGAGTAAAAATAAGGGCAGAAGATCAAGGCGCGCAATTATTTTTAGGAGAGGCGCGGATCACCATAAAGAACCAGATACATACGCGATGAATTCCATGATATTTGGTGCAGCCTCGTCCCCTACTACGGCAATATATATACTCAACAAAAATGCCGATGATTTCATTGATGTTTATCCCGAAGCTGTGGAAGCCATCAAATCTAGGCACTATATGGACGACTATCTAGATAGTGCTTGGACCGAGGAGAAGGCTAACACGTTAATAGAGGAAGTGACACGAATACATGCATCCGGTGGATTCATTATCCGGGGGTGGATCACTAACTCATCGGAGCTAAGGGAAAGGCTGAAAATAGAAATGCCTGATAAGGTAGCCCTTGAGAAGGGAACAGGCTCAGTAGAGAGGACCCTAGGTTTAATATGGTCACCTAAAGACGACGAGTTAGGTTTTGATCTGTCATTTAAGAGACTACCACCGGAAATTATGAATGGTAGTTTAGTGCCCACTAAAAGACAATTTCTTAGTATGATAATGTCGATTTACGACCCGCTAGGTTTCCTATACCCGTGTGTAATTCAATCACGCATATTAATGCAACGAATATGGAAGTCGGGAATACAATGGGACGAACCCTTAAAAGAAAAGGACGCCAAAGTATGGTTTAATTGGCTCCATAATTTATACCGCTTAAACGAATTAAAAATACCGCGGTGGTACGGGTTAAAACTCGATAATTTAGAATTACACGCGTTCGGGGACGCCAGCGAGCTTGCTTACGCCGCAGTAGTATACCTAGTGGGCTCTAACTCTGAAGGAAAGAGGGAATCGGTTATGTTACTAGGGAAAGCGCGAGTAGCTCCACAAAAAGTAGTATCCATTCCTAGGCTAGAGTTACAAGCAGCCGTGTTAGCCTGTCGTATAGCGGACACTGCCCACAAAGAGTTAGGTATACGAATCGAAAAGAAATTCCTTTGGACCGACAGCAAGACTGTATTAAAATGGATAACCTCCGATGCACAGGAATTTCAACGATTCGTCTCGCACAGACTAGCCGAAATAGATAGGCTGTCAGACAGAGGCAACTGGCGCTGGGTACCTTCACAGGATAACCCAGCTGATAAGGCCACCAGGTTGTGTTGGCCCGATGACCACGCGGAGTGGCTCTCAGGCCCCTCGTTTCTATGTAACCCACAGGAGCTGTGGCCTGCGTGTCCCGAGGCTGAGGCGTCGGAAGCGGACCTTGAGCGCATCCAGCGGGTCCACGCCGCGGCAGCACCGGCGGCACCACTCCTAGAGTACGAGCGCTACTCATCGTGGACGCGCATTCAGCGTGTCATGGCGCGCGTGCTCATCTTCAGCGGCCGATGTCGTAAACGTCGGTCGACTACGGAGCTGTGTCAGCGAGACCTAGAAGATGCTCACAACAGCCTGTTGAGGCTGTGTCAAGAAGAAAGCTTTCAAAGCGAGCGGGCCACCATCCTTAAAGGCCTGCCCGTTCCCAGCAGCAGCAGCATCAAGGCTCTCGACCCCATGCTAGCCGACGACGGGTTGCTACGAGTGAGAGGGCGCCTGAGTGCCTGTGAGGTGCTCACGTTTGGCGAGCGGCACCCTATTATCCTGGAGGGCCGCCATCCTCTGACAAGAAAGCTAATCGCTCATTACCATGCGATGGCTCTGCACGCCAACCACGAGACCGTCGTCAACAATCTACGGGAAAAATACTGGGTCACTAAAATCAGAACCTCAGTGAAGACAGTGGTTGCCAACTGCCAACTCTGTCGCGTCTGCCGAGCCAAGCCCGCGCCACCGAAGATGGGTGACCTGCCGCTCGCAAGGCTGGAACCATCCAGACGAGCCTTTGTGCGAGTGGGGGTGGACTACTTCGGCCCGATGGAGGTCGCAATCGGGCGACGGCGCGAGAAGAGGTGGGGTGTCCTATTCACCTGCCTCACTACACGCGCCGTCCACCTTGAGTTGGCCGCTTCCCTAAGCGCCGACTCCGCCATACTAGCCTTGCGGCGCCTCATAGCGCGCCGCGGGCAACCAGCACATCTGTACTCTGACCAGGGTACCAACTTCATCGGGGCCAATACCGAGCTTCGAGCAGCCCTGAAAGACCTCAACCAAGGTCAGATAAGGGCCGAGGCCATTCACCGTGGCATCGAATGGCACTTCAATCCCCCGGCGGCCCCACACATGGGTGGCTGCTGGGAGCGCCTGGTGAGATCCGTGAAGAACGCACTTCGCAGTACGCTCAAGGAGCGTGCCCCTCGTGAGGAGGTCCTCTACACCCTCCTCACCGAAGCCGAGCTGATCGTAAACAGCCGGCCACTGAGCTACGTGAACGACGACCACGACCAGCCCGTGGTCCTGACGCCGAACCATCTACTCCTGGGCACTGCGTCCGGGAGTACTCCGTTTGCATCGAGCGACGCCGAAGACATCGACTCTCGCCGGCAGTGGCGGCGCGTGAACGCGCTCGCCGACATGTTCTGGCGGCGCTGGCTGCGAGAGTACCTGCCTACGCTCCAACGTCGGGAAAAGTGGTTAAACAATGTGCCGAACGTACGTATCAGTGACGTAGTAGTGATTGTGGACAATAATAGACCGCGAAGTGCGTGGACCAAAGGTCTCATCAAAGCTGTGTATCATGGACACGATGGTATTATCCGTGTAGTAGATGTTAAGACTGTAAATGGGGTCCTACGTCGACCCGTAGCGAAGATTATTGTGCTTCCCACAGACCAAGAATTGTAAGTCGGTTGAACCCTGTTACAGGGGGTGGAATGTAGGCGAAGCTCAATAAAACAAGCTATAGTTAGTATTTATGTTTCTTTATTGTTTTGGGCGACGCCCTATGAGACTAACTAACTTTTAACATTAATATCTCCTCGCTATTGTATTCGGTAACTCCGGTATAGCCTCTGTAAAATACCTAAACAAATACCTATACTGTTCTTTAATAAAAGTAGTAGATTTCCATGAAGATACTTAAGTAAATACCGATGTATGTTTATAATCAGCTGTATTACCATTGTCTTGACCTTTTGAATTCTAATTAACCTGCAATTACCTGTAACAATAACCTGTTGGAATCTAATTAGTCTGTAATGCCTGTGTTATGTTTGTATAAAACTAATTAGCTTATAGTTACCTAACTCATTTATTGTAAAGCACTAATTAGCTGTGAGTAGGTATGAATATACCTAAAATATCTTACGTAGTTCGTACACGATTTTGAAAGTAGCGTATGTCCAATAGGACGAGCCACATTGTTAATCCAATAAGAAAGCAGAAACCTTGAACTCGCTTACACGTGTTTTGAAATTCTCGACAAGTCGAAACCTGTACCTTAGGGAAAGTCCATTTTTCTCGCTCTCAATTGGCGGAGCGGCTAATCAAAGTAAAGAAATGTATACGCTACTTGCAGTAGGCAACAAAAGTTATAAAAGGGCCGAGCGTCTATTTTTGGTTTTAGTATTTTTACAAGTTTACATGGATCATCAAGTTACCACGTAGTGTTTGTGAAGTAAGTGGCTCCGCTGTCCACTGCTTAGTCGCGATGTACCCTATATCTAGTTAGCCAGTCTTCAAGTGTAATATAGCTAGGATTTAATTGTGTGTACTGCTTATTCTGACTGTATTTTATATTGTGTGCTGTGTACTCTTTTACAACCATTTGTAGTGATTTCTGTGTAATTTTATGTGTGCCAAATATACTCAATTATTACGACATTCTGACTGGTTTAATTTCACTCTTTCGTCAAGGGAACACCGTCACCCCCGCCTACAACACCTGACTCCCGTTTTATTAACAACTCATCTGAAGGCAATTTCAAAACTTTGCTGCATTATTTCCTCTTCAGATACTCAATTCACAATATCTACTCGTGAAATAATAGGAGAGAAAATTTAAGTTTGCCTACCGCCCGCCGTCTGTGAGCCGCCGCGCACCGCCAAATACTTCTATGTAAATCGTTTATCATTAAAATTAATTTGACTCCATGTTCGCTAAACGCTCTTTATTCATTTCCTTCTCTTAATTAAGCAATCTGTTTACAATGAAGCAATTAATTGGTATTTCCATTGTTTGAATTTTCTCGAGTGTTTAACCCATCCACTGGAATTGGCATTTGAAATTGTAACTGTTAATTTGGCGGTGATGTTGTTTTATTTTTTGTTTTCGTTGCTTAATTAAAATTTATAGTATCGTCTTTGAGCGTGGAAACAGGGCAGACTGACTTTAGCCATAGATGACGACATCTAAAACGATTATATCATCAAGGCATTTATATCAATTGAATTAGTTACATGAACCGACATTCTGAAAGACAATATCATTGTTTTTTCTTTAAAAACAGTGAAAATGTAGAAGTTTGTGTAAATGTAGTGTTTGGATATTTATTACTTCATCACGCAAAAATAGATTAACGGATTTGTATGTAATTTGGCACACATATTAATTATTACCTACCTAGATTAACACATAGGATACTTATACTTCACACGGGATTTTATCCCGGTAGTAACT
The DNA here is from genome assembly GCA_932294355.1 of Aporophyla lueneburgensis. Classification (NCBI taxonomy): domain Eukaryota; kingdom Metazoa; phylum Arthropoda; class Insecta; order Lepidoptera; family Noctuidae; genus Aporophyla; species Aporophyla lueneburgensis. Next base: position 19,567,954 of record OW028750.1, on the reverse strand, counting down.
TCCAGTGGAATAATTTTCGATTTGCACGCAGGCGAAACCGCTGGCAAAAGCTACTAAATGATTCTACTACGGTTCATACAAACATTTTCACTCGACAATCATTATATTATATGAACTAGATGAGGTCGGCTGGTAGTCCTGATATTGAAGAAGTAGGTCGGCATTGAAGACACGATAAACGTTTTTGATGCTACATGAACCTTGGCAATTTTCTGGGAAAACGCTAAGTTCGTATGAAATAAAAACTGTGATGCAAAAAATATTTGTGTACAGTAGTAAGTAGGTAGATGTTCCGTGTGGTGCAGGGAGTAAAGAGTAGCACCATCCTATTTCTTCTCGTGGGTGTCATAAAAGGCGACTGAGGGACTTTCCAAAAATAACGGCAGCAGTTTTATCTATGTATTTTATAACAATACTGCGATTGTCAACCCGCTTGCCAAGCGTGGCGATTATGGCAAACAAAAATGAACCGGTCAAATTGGCGATACTTGGTGGAGGCTCATGTCCAGCAGTGTAAGTCTTGCGGCTGAAATAATGAAGATGATGAAGTAGGTACCTTTAGAAAAATAAATAGTTTCGCAAATTGTTAACCGTAATCAATTTGCCGTGTTGCGAACATTTCATACATCTGTCGCAGAATAATAGATTGTGTTTTGAAAACACCGACAATTTAAATTGATAGTCAATTTCACTAAAAATAATTTCCCCGCCTTACTGTTATACACGAAAAACGGCTTGTGGTTAAGTAATAACAGCCGTACGGATCAATCGATCAGGTTAACCTACGTTTGCCGCGGTTGGTTCGTGGATGGGTGACCGTCATTACATATCCTTCCATGCCTCAGAAAGCACGTTAAGCCGTTGGCCCCCCCTGTCATATTTTGTGGATCTTTGACAATCATTACGGGTCGTCAGAAGCCCGAAAGTCTGACGACCAGTCTTACCATGGGGTATCGTATTACCCAAGAACTGGGTTAGATAGGCAAGCGTTCCATGTAAAATACTGATATTGAGCTGAATATGGTTAGACTGTAGGCGACTCCAATATAGTGTTGCAAAGGACTCGAGTCCTCGAGTCGTAATTTTAAAGACTCGACTCAATTATGCAAGACTCAGTGAGCTGAAAAGGCTCGGATTCTATAGTCAAGCCGAGCCCGAGTCATTCTCGAGTCTAAAAAAGGGACTCGAGTTTTAAAAAGGACTCGAGTCTCAATAACGACTCGAGTCTTGTAGCTCATCATTCGAAAACACTCGAATAACTCGTCAGATTAATTTGTACGCAAAGTTACATCATAACCACTAAATTGAATTTATTGCCTCCTTTCGAGTCTTTTCGAATGATGACGTACAAGTTTCATCTTCAGCACGAAGATGAAACTTCCTACTAAAGAGTTTTTCTTTAAGACTCGGGTTTACGACTCGAGTCCTTTTTAAGACTCGAGCCCATTTTAAGACTCGAGTCCTTTTTAAGACTTGAGTCCTTTTTAAGACTCAAGTGCTTATCTGTAGACTCCGAGCCTTTTGAGCACACTGAGTCTTGCATAATTGAGTCGAGTCTTTAAATTAGGACTCGACGACTCGAGTCCTTTGCAACTCTACTCCAATATAGTTGGGAAAAAGCTAGACTAATGATGACTGGTAAACACGAAAGTGTTATCGTTTTCTTATTTTATTCTACAGTACGCGTACCTATTTATTTTCTCTATCGGTATGTATGTCAGCGTATACCCAATAGATCCCTATTAACCTCTTTTGTTTGAAGCACACGCCGAAAATAAGGTGGAAATAAAATTGTTTATTCAACGTCCTACCTGCCTGGCCAATTTTTCCGTGGAACGACTGCGGTCGCATGTTACCCGGCCATTTATAAAAAGCTGGGTGAGAGCCCTTAATAGACTGACGACAGCTAAATGTCACCCAGCGTTTATTTGCTTACTTTTGCCGCACTATTTTCACGTAATTTTAGTATTGAGAGATGACTATAAGCTTTGTTATTGACTGTAGGTACTTGGCATTGGAGATATTTTTAGTGGGTCGGTAATTGAATAGTTTGAGGTCAGGTTATATAATATCATATTTCAAGACGATATTTTGTATGGCTGCTACATTGAAGTAAATGAACAGGCACTAGGTACTTTTTTGATGTCTTAAAATAGGTACTTAGCTTAAGAATAGCAAGCCAACTAACAACTACATAATTATTTTATTAAAGGTATATGAACACTAACAGAATTTATAGAGTACTAGCTGCTACTGTCAGCGTTTTCGCCCGCGCGGATTTCGGAAATAATCACTGGACGTGCTACCGAGATAAAACGCTTATGTTACTCCCAGATATCTGGGAGTGAAAGTACCGTCAAAGTCTAGTCTTTTTGGAGATTAGCCGGCACAAATCGACAGACAACTAATTTAAAAAATTGTATTTTTGTTATAAGCACCGTAGGTATAAATTTTCAAATACATTTGCAATGCTACAGTTATTATGACATTACAAACCGATGCTTAATTATTTTTACTCGTGTCCACGTGTGGTAACCGAAAAACTTTTTTTTTAGTACCTATACCTACTGCATATTATATTTTCTCCCCACAACAATAATAATATTTTCATTCCCATTAAAAGATAACCCACACTTGAAAACTTAAACTAGGTAAACCGAGTCACGGATTCGCGTGCCAATGTTTAATCCAGTGCGTTTCTGTGTCATATAAACCATACCTACCGCCGGTCGAAACGCCAATTAACGTGATCTACGACCACCGAGCTCATATTAAGTATTTATAAATTACCTTCAGTTTAATAAAATGCCCCAAAGTGTTATTATTAATGAAGTGAAAATGTACGCCGCTTAATCATTCACGCTGTAATCGTTTGTTTTTTTAACTACTTTATTTTGTGGGTTGGTAAATAAGTTTATTGTTTTATGCTGATCTGGGGGGGAAAGTGTTACCATAAGATCATATTTATAAAGCTTTCCACATTGTATGTGGTTGCTTTTAAATTATGCCTTTCGCGTGGTAGAAAAGAAGCTTACAGTTAATATCGGATTTAATACTTATATTATTAAGATAATATTATCAAAGGGGATGATATTATCACAATAATATAAGTATTGTATCAGACATGTACATATTATTACCTATTATTAGTTTAAGTCTGTTAACCAATGGGACTAACAGATTTAGTACTAATAATATGGGCATTTTGCCCTTTGATACTTTTCCCTAAATATGACATCAAGTATCAAAAAATTCGTCCGCAGGTTTCGTTGACAGCGGGTCAACAGGAAAAGTTCCCAAAAGACTAGCAGCAGTGCAACGATGCTGAGTATTTGGAATGGCGATGGTGATTCTTTTTATTGGAGTAAGTAAAAAATAATCCTATTAGCCATTCGCATACAAGTAGAAAAACCTTTTTTCACGTGATTTCAGTAATATCTTATTTGTGTCTTAAGTGTTAAGACTTTCCTTTTATAGGCTTTTAAGAAGTACCTAAATAAAAAAGCCTCTTGACCTTCTATTAAGTTTATTCTTTTATTTCTCCTTTACATCTCTCATTTTAATAATTTTATATTTCATGAAGACTACTCACTAAAGTCTGTTTGAGGAAAGAATTTGGAGAACTGTAGAAGTTCAGTTGATGAAATTTCTGTTGGCCTTGCCTTCGCACATTCCATAACTAGGTTATAAAAACGACCGTTTTTACGGCAAAAACGTTAATTAAGTAGGCATATTATAAACTCGGATACTGTTATGGTTTTAATTAAATTCTCCGTTAAAAATAATATTCCTTTTGTTTTTGTATTTATAACGAAGTTTTGTATTTTTTCATTTGGAACTCTGTTATACTTATGATAATACAAAAGTTCTGATTATGAATATATTTTGAATTAAATTATGCTTAAACTTTGTTCTGTCATTGTTGGACATTTACGTTAACAAAGACAGTGATTATATTATTTATTTGTGGTCTTGTTTTTCAGTTTTAGTATTCATTCCGTATTTTGCCAGATGTAAAGAATAGCACCATCCCATTTCTTCTCCTGGGCGTAAAAGGCGACTTACTAGAGAATGGGCTGTAGTATTCTCAATGCATTTTACTACCATACTGCGATCGCCAACCCGCCTGCCAAGCATGGGGATCAGTGGCGAGGTGTAATTTTTTCGAAAAGAGAAGCCGATGCGAAGTCGGCTTTAACTTACTGACTCATCAATAAAGAATACTTACTATCATTCTAAAATTAATATAGGAATATAATAATGAATTAAATACAATTAAATTGAACAGCTGAAAACCGAATAAAATATGCAATATTCCTCTATCTCGTTCTCGCTAACGCATTTTTCTATACCTGTCTCTGTCATAACCCGTTGTACAGCGGCTTGCTCTCGTACATATCAAGCGTTGCCACGTGACCTAAAGTGACATCATTACGGGATCGCTGTTGTATGAATTTTTAGTTCCCGATTATGACGTTTTGGCGCCGGGTTAATTTAGAACATTTCTCTTTTGTTGTAATACAAAGCTATAAATAACCTTTTTTGTTGTTTGAATGTTATGGTGAATTAAATACTACGGGTATTTAATTGTGTAACTATATTTATTGACAATAGTAGCCACTATTTACATACTATTGTATTTTTAATAGTGATAGAGTTACCAATGCGAATCCCCGAAGGCAAGCCGGTAGGAATCGTGTTATATGGTGCTTTCGCCACTGATGGGGATTATGGCAAACCCACCCAAATTGGGGGAACCTATGTCCAGTTGTGGACGATGAAATGATGAGTATTCATTCAACTAATTTATTGACTAGAAGATGTCTTGATTCAGCAGTACGCATGTAATCATTTATGTATATATGTATACATGTGTGAACTAACTTAATTAAAAGGACTGATCATAACACCGATGCTAAGTACCGAAATAATTGGACTTAACTTTCTACTCCTTTCTGAGATCTTCCAATAAATTAAAGATACGACATTAATTATTTTATTTCACTAGTTAAAACTTAACTAAGTATATCAAAGGTTAAGTCAAAACTTAACTGTTAGGTGTCGTGATTTATAGTTGGGAGCCACTTCCTGTCCTTAACTTTTATGTTTGATAAACATCAAATGCGCCTGTAGAACTGACTTGGTTTTTAATGCTGACCGTATCATACAAGGAAATGGTTTAAGTTATAAGATCTAGGCGACCACGACATTAAGTACATTTGGCAAGAGTTTTCTACGGTGAAGAATTTTTCAAGAGATTTTATTATTACCTTATCTTATTTAGTTGCAGCTAGTTTTCATTTAGTGTTAGCTACATTAAAATCAAGGGATTTATTCTAAAACGTTTCTGAAAGTTTAATAGCGATAAACGTCTGCTAAACTACATATATCATTTTTAAGGTTCAAACGGCTCTTAACTTCAAATAACGGTAATTAATTAAAATGTTTATATATTTATACTAGCTTCTACCCTCGTCCTCGTTAAAGTTCTTGTTCCTCCGCCCACCCTGTCGCCTCGTACAGTCACTCGTGTTTGCTCTACATTATTTTTGCTCGGCTCCTAAGGACCATATCGTAATATTAAGTAGCCTATACCCTTCCTCAAGAATTGGGCTATTAAATGCAAATACAATTTTTCAAATCCGTTTGACAGTTTCAGAGATTAGCGTGCTCAAACAAACTCTTTAGCTTTATTATTTGTATAGTTATAAGATAAAACAAAATACCAACGGTTTGACACTTAATGCTTCAGCTTTTAGTAAACATAACCTAAGATTTTTATTTATTTGTATATTTAGTAAATTATGGAATAAAATAAAATAAATACATAGCTAAGATTGGAAAATAACCAATCGAAAGTAGCCAATCGATGCGGATGAAGGCAATGTGAAGGGAATGTGTAAGAGTTAGAAGAAATAATCTCTCATGTCACGAACATGAGAAATTTCAAATTAAAATCGAAATTTCTCATTTCTGTTCAAAATCGCTATCGCGTATCATTTAAATCTTAACACATTTAACAGCCCCATCATTAAGTCCAAGGAAAGAATGTCAATCAATTTTATTAGCGGATAAATAAAAACAGTAGCAACACGTCACAGCGGGTTGCACTAGGACCAACAATAAATTTTAACTCTTAAAACTCTAATAGTTAATCTTCAAACCCAACGCTCCTTTAATTTACGGGTTTCATGCCTCGGCCAGTGGTTTTATTGAAGTATTTTCGGACTAATTAAAATTTTCAACCCGGTTTTTTTCAAGTTCAAACTTATTATGAAATTCTGATGGAGGTTATTAATTTACTAAACTATTCGGTCAATGTTAAAAGCTCTGTGTGAAGTTGGAAATAGTCAAGCTAATTACCCTCTGTCCGCCATCTTCGCGAATAGTTCTTTGGGAACTATGAAGGACGGACAAAGTTATCATAATTCTGTGAAGAGCATAGTTTTATATATATCTATAGAAATAAATAAAGTTGAAGTTTTTGTTTGTAATATCAAAATAACAGCTTGTTACTACATGCTTAAGAAAGTATATACGGTAATTATTACACACAATTTTTTTTTTAATTTTTGTGTCTGTCTGTCTGTTGTGGCTAATCACTGAAATGACTAGATCAGTTTTGACAGGACTTGCACTGGTAGTTAACTGATACTACAACGAATAACATAGTTTACTTTATGTGGAACAGTAGCGTGTTCTCATGGTATCATTTCCGCTATTCACGCGGGCAAAGCCGAGGGCAGCACCTAGTTTGAACAATAAAGATTTGTTGTTAAGTTGTTTGTCAAACTGTCACGCTAAAACGACTGGTCGGATTGGGATTAAGTTTGGCAAATGAGTGGACCATGAACTGACTTGGGTATTTTTATACTGATATCCTCATCGGATCAAGACTTATGCGAGTGAAACCAGAGGTTACTGCTAGTATTTTGTAATATCAGTAACAAGCTATCGAAAATAATTCAAAAAGTAGTAAAAAACCTATAATTTTACATACACGCAACTATAATGAGTTCAGAAACATTGTTTTAATTTCAAGTGTAACTACGTGTATCGATGTTAATGACTTCTTGTTAGAAAACGACCCGACTTCATTGGTAGAAGTTAGTGTAAAAGAAAAAAACATAGTTTTAAAAACGTTATAGTTTAATTAATTTACAATGTTCTATTCAAAATTGTTTCTATGAAAGCGTAATTTTAAACTATTATTTATTTTCAATTTTTTAGTTCGGCTAGCTACAAAAGCGGGATTTATGTTTTTTTTTTTTGCTGTTCTGATACTCCTGGCCAGGATATTGGCACAAAGGATACCGGCGAAAGAATTGTTGATGAAATTATTAAGCGTCTACGTATGTCACCTTACTAGATAGCAACGAAATAATTTACTAAGTTTTATCAAATCAAACATAAGTACTATCAAAGTCTGAAAAAAAAAATCATCATAATAAAGAGCTTATTTGACTAGATTATTGATGCTAAGAAATAATCATGGCTTCGTTTTTTTCTTTCTTGCTCGACTTCATGTCTTTTGGCTAAGCGATACTTTTAATGTTGCCATGTAATATAAATCTTAGTCAACTTACACACGCTGTGGTTTTACGTATTGCATTAATATACTTAGGATATATTTCTGCATCAGAATACAAATGTTAAAATAAAAATGATTGCTTGTGCTAAAGATTATAGCGCTCATAATTTTTTAATACGTACATATGACATCGTAGTGCAATTTGAGAATGGCAAAAACGCAAAAAAAAAAACATGACATTTCAATTGTCAATCGGCCGGCACTAATAAATTGTCGTTGTCTTCGCGTGCGTCTCGTTATTTTGTTTTTCATCGATTTTCCGTGATTTTCTACTTCATCGACTGCTTCTGCTTATGGACTCTGAGATTTATGGTTCCCTGTGTGACTAGTGCTCGCTTAAGGATTCTGATTGTTTGCCTATACGACGACATTTTTCTGTGACTGGATTCCGATCCTGCCTGATACCTTGGATTTTGTTGTGTGTGCATCGATTTTTTATAACGATGAGTAGCCGTGTAAGGCCTACACGCATCATGTGTCTCAACTGCAACATATTATGTATAAATAAAATGCACCGATACCCGGCATTGGCACTTAACTCAAGAGTTGGATGTTGCGCTCATACAATGACTGAAGTATGATATCTAGGATGGGCCAGACATTAACCATATATCACAGCACCCGCAGGTTTTCTTGATGACATTGTGGTTAGAGAAGATGAGGAATAAATATTTAAAAAACAAAGTTGTTTTATTTTTCTATTTCTATACCTACCAATGACCTACCCTTATCATGTAATGAATCATACTATATCTATAACTATCTGCTCTAAAGATAGTTGACTAAGATTATTAAATAAATATTCTTCTGACCATATAATTAAGTAGGTAAGTACCTGCCTACTTATGTGGACCATGTGGCAGACCTACGCACGTCGGTTGGACTTAATATTCTGAATACGTAGTCCGTAGTTTATTTTATATTTAAAATGCATTGATATTTTGAGCAATAAGTAGGTATTTCTATATATCTTTTTCGATAAGTCTGTTGTTGACGAGACATAACCTCTAAAACTTCAACCTGAAATATCTTTAATTCCTGACTTCCTATAAAAGTATAACTGAAGACAAAACTGTTCAGCAATTCAATCTCTATACTTTTACAATTTTTTCATAGGCAAACGCTAAAAAAAATGTCAACAAAAAGGAGATGTCCGCTTTTTGTATGGACGTTGGTTTTTAATTCCAAGAAAAATGTAACCAGCATCAAAGTCGGCTTAAATAAATACGTCAAAAATATGGAACTCAGAACTACTGAAATAATATTTTTAAACCCCTCCATTTAAGCGAAAAATCATAAAATAATAATTGATGTTATTTGTAGTTGGCAACCCTAATAAAAACTCGGACACTGTGACAATGTCATATTTGACAGATGATTATTCAGCTGTCACTGGCGTTAGAGATGTGCCAACTCAGGATAAGACACGCCTCAAGGTTACTCGGATTGACATTCATGTGACTCGAGTTACGGAACTCTGGTAACTGGATGAAATTGAATGATTTTTTTTTTGCCAATTTCAACTCTGTTTCGCGACAATTTTTTTTTAAATAGATTCGCAAAAAAATATATAAAATATTTCAGTACAATTTAAATATAAAATAAGGTTTAAATACATGCCAAACAAGAGACGTCAATCACATACTCGCTTCTTCATTTACCGTGGCAATCTAATTCAACTCGATCGCGGCAACTCAATCTGAGCGCAACTCGAAAAATCGAGTTGACCATACCTAGCTGGCGTCACCAGCTCAAAGGGTTATCGATTCTTTCCGAAAAAGATCGATTTTAAATTGATTCAAATCTTATCGTGATGAATCGATTGACAAAAAAATTGATTTCTAAAAAATTGTTTTTTTTTTTCAATTCTCCATTTACAATGTAAATATAATCAATTTTATGAAAATCAAGAAAGATACCTTAATAAACGATTTCTTATCAGTAATACCAGGGATTTTTTTAGTTCAGGGAATTAGTTAATAACAAATTACCACATAAAAAGTATTCGGTATAAAACAAAACATTTATTTTCTTAATGATTTTGCATCAAAAAGTTTAGAAAATAGATAATATAGCTTATAGTCCCAATAGAAAACACAAATGTTGATTTTCTATGGTAAAATCGATTTAAAAAATCGATTTGAGGTCAGATCGCCATCTCTACCGGCTCCATGCGTCTTTCGTCCGACTGATTCGTCATATCGTTTGTACGCTGCCAGGCCAAAGCTCACAATACGATTTCAAGTGCGCAGTGGAAGAGTTATAATCGTGGGGCTCTAGAGACAAGAGTGGCTAGCGTACTGTCCGCCGTACGCGGAGCAGACAATACAAGTACAAGGTACAATATACAAACAAAAGAACTTACAATAACGAACAAAGGAACTCACCTGATGGGCGACAACCACCTGCTTCTTGGGATTACCTGGATCTGTGTATGTAAGTGAGTGTATGTGTATCGTGTCGTGACGTTATGAGTATTCTCCTGGTAACAATCCGCTTCCAATTAGGCTGGAGACAATCACAGCATGCGGTCTTCAAATCACTCATTCACAATAGCGTCACTTGAATGACCTTCAACTATTTATACGAGATATTTCCAACAAATAAAACCCGTGATACGTCAAATTAGGGGTTATTAACAATCCAAACAATGGGTCATGACCTATCGTCACCAAAACGACCGGGTAAGGGATAACTTTACAAAAAGATCGCGAGACTCAAACGGCGACATGCTTCCTCGTTTCCCCCCGAAAATCAAGAGAAAGTGTCAAACGTCAAAATCAAACTTGACAAGTCAGATGTCATTCCGTTACGCGTTGCGTGCGCATAGAGAAACTATTTCAGGACGCAACATCGTTCGTTCGTTCGTATTGACACTCACTGCCAGTAATGACAGTTCTCCTGTGTCAATTTTGACAAGTTTACTTTTTTTGGGTGTGTTCATTTTATTATTCTGGATAATTAGAAAAATTTGTTCGTTTTAGAAGTAAATTCGCACGAAAATAAAAAACGATTTTTCTCAAAATTGGAGGTCTTTAAAAATGTATGATATAGTTAGAACGACTACTTTTGGGAATGTCTATCCAAATATATTTAACTTACTCTGGTTGGAATTATTAAATAATAAAAAACCATTTCTGGACATGTCCTTTGTTCGGGAGTTCGCCACTGTTCTTTATGCAATTATTTAATTGTCATAGGTCCTTGATAAGTATGCAAAATTTCGATTAATCCGACGTTTTGAAGGGGGTGAAAATCACGTTATAAAATTCTGTTACATAGATATAACATTCCGAGCTAATAAAAGCGTGTTAACTTAGATAAAAGATTTGAAAGTGTAAAAATAGATCAGAGAGTTCCGTGGCAGACTGAGTAAATTAAGAATCAATTTGAAATCATTATAGACGTTAGAGTTATCCAATATTTCGATCAAGCCACCACAAATTCCACATGATAGGTCACATAAGGTAATCGTAAATTATTCCCAAACCGTATCTTGGGTACCGACAACCGGTTCAAGTCGGTTAAATCAAGATTAAGTGCGAGCATACGGGTTGTACCTCAAAATGTGTCAACTATAAATCAAAGATTAAATAAGAAATTCGCCCCATCTAATTTTGGGCGACTTCAAAGTGAGATTTAAAAGTGGTGAGGGCTAAAGGGCTAGCTCGTAAATGTAAGCGGTATTCAAACAACCATTAAACAGTAAATCACGGCATAAAGAGTTGTGTTTTTCATTGAAACTTAATGGGAGTTGTAGTGGAGCAAGGAATAAAAAATGTTCAAATATATTGTGTTGATACAGGTGAATTAATGCGGCAAGGTTGAATATACAGATTATTTTAACATACTAAGCTAAAACTCGCTGAAAACATGACAACAATAGAAAAATCCGAATTGAAAAAGGTTTTCTTTGCAAATACTTCATCGATGATCGGTGTGGTGCCGGAAGAAATGAATATCACCAGCCTACCTCTTCCCGTGGGTATCGTAAAAGGCGACTAAGGGATTTACCAGAGGATCGGCAGCAGTATTCTCTACGCAATTTACCACCATATTGCAATCGCTAACCAACCTGCCAAGCGTGGCAATTATGGCAAGCCCCTCCAAATTTTGGGAGGCCTATGTCCAACAGTGGTCGTATTTCGTATGAAACGATAATTTCATAAATCAGTTGGTAGGCACATCTCTTTACCAATGTTAAATAAATTGTAGAACCAAAGATAATAAAATGAAAAGACACAGATAAACCTGAAAAATGTGTCAGAAGAACGAAAGACTAAATACGAACAATTACAAGAATCTGTGTCAATGCACAAAAGGTAAAGAAATAAACACACTAGGAAATAAATCAAATGACAGTAGGACACGGAAAATGTTTTCCTGACAATACCACACCCGTTCCGAAAATTAACACTTGTATGTACCTATATTAAATCATAGCTCTCATGATTTGCATTGCTATGTCCCATTTATCAAGTAATAACTTGCAGAAAATAACATCTTCATACATATTATGATTTGTATGCCACAGGTGGATATAAATATTTCACGGCGAGTGAATCATTAAGCCAAGTCGTATTACGACTAAATGAAAAGTTTCTTTATGAGATGGAAACTTTGTAGGCTAACTTGGAAGGCTATTCGTGATACAAAATCTTTGGTTGGAGAAGTTTATTTCTTTGAAGCTTGGGGTAGATGCGCTCGTAAGTAGCCCATTAAATTATTTTTAGTTAGTTTCTTCCGTTTTTTGCTATTTGCAGGTTAATGTGCCATCTGCCTAGCCTTTTCCAAACTATGTTAAGGTTGTCTTCCAGTCTATCAGGATGCAGCGACTGCCTATCTGAGCTCCATAACCCAGTTACTGGGTAATACGATATCCCTTGGTAAGACTGGCTGTCAGACTTACGGGCTTCTGATGACTCGTTACGACTTTCAAATGTCCACAAATAACAGCCGGGATGAAAATGTCGGTGCACCTCTCCCTAATCCATCGGAGAATACTCGTGTGATGCTATGATATCTTACAGGTAGATGATAATTAGAGCATTTGGTAACAAATACTTAGCACAAAGCAAGACGGAATATACGGGTGCAACAAGTTTCAATAAATCCTTCCCTTTTTTTTTAAATACCCAAAACGTGGCCTCGTCGGATATTTAAAACTTAAACATCAACTTTTCACCCGAAAAATACGAAAGGAAATTATTCGCTTTTTAATAAAACAAGACAAAGAAAACACAAAGGTATAAGTTTAACGACGCATAAAAATCGATTCCATAAATAATACAGCCGTTTGTTTAACTCAACATTGACCGGTATCTTGTAATGGATCACTTAATTTCGATTAACTCCACGGACCCGATATAAGAACAATACAACTCCGGATATTACTCGTTTTCGCTTTTTGATCGTTTTTCACGTTATTTTCGATACAGCCCTGGCAGTGGCGATCTTAAACAAATAGTTACACGTCCATTATAAACTGGCCTCTTAAATTTTACAGGTGAACCCTTCCATGATCGCAAAATTTGAATGGAGAAAGCGGAGGGGCGGGTAAATTTAGACTGGTGGTGGGATGTTTGATGTAGAATGCCCTTTCGGCCTTCCAGCGATGAAGCGTATCGTTCAAGCTTGTGCCCATTATTTTAATGGCCAATCAATATATTCCCTATAGTTACACAACATATTTCACGTCGGTTATACCGACGATGTACTAATTAAGTTTGTTTGAATATTTACTTTGTAAATTGTTTGAGTTTAGCCGTTATTAAGACGTTGTTTGCGGTACCCTAATTTTCTCGTGCGGTTATAGGCTAACAAGTCTCGTTACAAATATCTGACGAGGAATTTAATATGAATATGGAGGCGTTAACTACCGCAGACTTGAACGATTAAACGGTAGATTAGGTTTTATAGGGATTCAACCCTTGTCGAAAATGTTCTACATTTAATTCACATATAGAATTCTATGAATTCGGCATATAGAATAACGCAAACCTACTTTAATCGCTACAACCCACATTATTATATGCGTAGGTAACTTCAAAGTCAGGTGTTTAAAGAGTCAAATTTAATTAGTTGGCAATTCTTTACCCACATATTGGTTACTGATATCGAAAAAAAAAATAGGGTAAAATAAATATTATTCTCGTCGCCGTCGTCCGGACTTAGTTCTAAACTTTAAATGTCGCGGTAACATGTTCAAACGACTGTTATGGTTTTCTTAAACGACAAAAACAGCTAATCGAGTACGGGCATTGGACCTTCGCCCATTGAAAGATGTTTTATTTTTGCATTCGTTTCCAATATCAATACCCAACACTTGGATAAAGTAACTACTGCTACTAGCTTTTTAATTTGACCCTGAATAAAGTAGTAGACGGTATTTGATTTTTTATTTCTATTACCTATCGGTTACTACTGCCCGTGTGGTGCCAGACGTGGACGTAAAGAATGCCAACCCATTTTGTTCCCATGGGGGTCATACCACGCGACTAAGGGACTTACTAGAGTATGGGCAGCAGCGTTCTCTATGCGTTTTACCGCCATAATGCGATCGCCAACCTGCCTGCCAAGCGTGGCAGAAAATCCTCCAAATTGAGGGAAGCTTATGTCCAGCAGTGGGCATCTTACGGCTGAATGATGATGATGATGATCGGTTATTACACATATTTTATTTTTATTCTTTAGCACACACCTTATGTTTATAAAGTAAGTTGTTTCTTCATTTATAAAACCTCCTATTTGAAGTGAATTTATCACACCTGAAATTCAAATGAAAAGTTAAGAAACGTTTTCCACCACTTCCCGAATGTTATTTTTAATATCAAAGAACAGTTTTCTAATCAGACAAATGGACTTTCTCACTCCGTGGCGTTGTAATAATATTATTTTGTCCCCTCGTAGATGTGACACTCCTGCCAACTAGCCGAACTTTTTGAAAGCACGCTTTATTTACATTTCTGCTGAACCCCTCTTCATTTCTCGAAAATCTGTGGTCGGAAATAGTATTTGTTTCTCACAAAGAAACTATTTTTATTATATTTCGTGTGATAAAAATGATGAAAGATAAATAATTTGAATTTGGAACTATTATCATTTCTTTTTTCTTTCAATGTTTTTTTTTATATTTTTTATAAATAGCATCTCCCAGTTTAACCAAAGAGGTTGTCGAATGCTTTACTGGACTTGCCTTTAGGTGCCTTAATAATGTAATTGCCTTAATTAATTGAGAGTAGTAGTGGCTCAGTGATATCGGCCCCGACTTACGAGTTGTAGGTCGTGAGTTCGAACCCAGGCGGGCGCTTTACTTTGCGTAAATAATTTCATCACCACTGCTTTTAAAACGGTGAAGAAAAATATCGTGAGGAAACCGACATGTCCTGTGTTCAAAAATTCGAACACATGTGACATCTACCAGTCCGCACTAGGCCCGCATGATAGATAAATTACTTACCAGCCAGAGCTTATGTGCTCAAAAGGACAAGTAAATATTTGAAGGTTCCGTGCGTCAATATTGGACTCTCAGTCTTAAATTAGGTAAGTAGAAATATACCGAAAAACTTAATTCCTAATTGTGGAACAATCCACAAAAAATATAAATCAAGACACGTCAACAAGGATTAGTATTCATCATTCCTACTACATTAATTTATCCCTTTATCGCTCTTCATGACAAAGACAATTAAATCCAACATGGAGTAATAAAACAACACAATTTAACGATGCTATCTCACATCCCTGACCAATGTGTATGCATTGCGATATGCTTCACTAAAAACACCAGTATTCTTTAATTTCAAGACATTATTTTGACAATATAATCTAAACTTTACTCCAAGTAAATTAAGGTATGATTTCCATTAAATGCAAGGGGGTTTCCCCTAGCATTGAGTTAGCAATGTCCAGCGTATGAGAAAAAAAAGTAAGATTCCACCATGTCTGACCATTTCCGACGGCTATTATTCTGTCTCCCTCTATATCCGTTTCCGGCTGTCGCGAAAACAAAATACTGCTGCAGACAAAACAGGGTATAGGTACGATGCACGATTCAGGCTTGTCTAATGTTTTATTTTTATTTTTTAACAATAAAATGACCCTTTGATATGTAGTTAAAAAGACGGAGTGCTTCCATCCTATTTGTAATGAGTAGAAGAAATGATTACTGGTCAATGAATGCGATTTTTTATCTCATTTCGCAATTCAAATAATGAATGGATGTGGAAAAAGCTTCCTACTCATTATTGCACTTACGTGTAGGTTCGTTTTCGTGAACTTGTTTAGTGTATTTTCTTTATTTTTTATTTGATTTCGTTATAATTATATCATCTATTATTAGTTTTAGTTTAATTTAGTAGAAGTACGTCCTCTTTTTCTCTTTATGTCCTCTTCTTTGTGTTTTACTGCCTACAAACTGAACTGCTCAACTCAGCATCAATGTGATTACTTCTGATTTGTGATTTAATTGCTCCATCAGAAACCATCCCACCCGGGCCCAAGTTACCGTAGCTTACTTGGAAAACCTTAAACAGGCTAGGACAACCTCCACAAATAGAGGTTCATGGACGGCTCACATTTCTGGTGTATGCCGCGTCTCTCCACAGACAATGTGGCTCATCTCCCATCGTACACTGTATGCCGTATCACCTGCAAATATGAGGACCTGACGGCTGCATCAGCGAACGGCATTAGCTTTGCTGAATTTGGACAGAACTAATTTAGAAAACTATACATTTGCAAAAAAAAACTGAGTTAATTTTGCCATCGATCCGCTAAGGAGAAGAACATAATCTAGTTGGTGGAATTCATTAATCATTTCATAATCTGAGATGTAGTATAATAATGTACAATTGTTTGTATTCCCTATACATGTATTATTATTTATGTTAACGTAATCTCTACTTTCCTCTAAGCAGATTTCAAATAACTCTAGTAATGTTGTTATGTAATCCAAACCACGATTGTTAAAAGCAAGGCAATCGTCTATAAACATCCAAATTCATCGTCTACATTCCCTATAGTAAACTAATCCTTTCTTTGACTTTTATAACCAACTTGCTATAAAATCACCTGGTATATATACCACCTATCTCTGACATCGTATTGTTTTGTCCAAACTGAAGCACTTTCTACCAAAACAAAAACTCTTCCTAAAAGACTGTAAATGGCACCAACTTTGAAGCTCAGCGCATACGTCAATGTATTTTAAATGTACGAAATTTTACGTTTTTCCCGCAAACTGAACGAATCGGACCAACAAACAAACGTTGACTGTAAGTGAAAAGTTTGGTTGTTTGTGCTTTTAACCGTCCCCTGAGTGTAAAAAACAACCTATATTGACGTACGGAATAATAATTTAATTTTGTTTACATACGAAACGGTGGAGTTGGAGTAACTTTGCTTTAGTTGTGCTCGTAAATCAATTATTTCTTTCATATTTACTAGCTTTACCAAAAGTATAGCCATTTATTTTACAAAGTTTTATTTTAAGCCTCACCTTTATAAATACGTTGCTACAAATATCTGTATCTGGAACTTCATATTTCCTCAATTATAAAAACCATAATTCTATGAATAATGCCTTCTGTGTACGAATATAAATTAATGGCCTTCACAATTCCAACAAATAAGATGTCACGTTGTTTATAGCCAATCGTTACCAGGTCATAGATGAAGAAATAGAAACTAGGGAGCAACAAAACTCTTTAATTACCACATAAAACAGTCTTCACCCTTTTAATCATATCAAAAGAGCAATCTTCCGGCCGGATGGACAGAAAACGACAGTTCAGAACCCTTTATTTTTACACCACCGTATTTCTCTCACAATAAAGGTGTGATTCCTTTGTCATGTCCCAATCTGTTATCGGGGTGTAATTTCGAAACTTCTACGAATAACGATGATCTATCATATTACAAATTCGTTTTTGATTCGTGAAAATCTAATTTCGTGGTTGAGTATTTCATGTTTGTGTTACTTGTTCTTTAATCTTCCGTAGGGTTTGGGTTACCTGCTTCTTTAATTAAAATGGAAGCTTCTCATTTGTTTCGATTAATGTCACATTGTTTTATACCGTATCTGGTTTACGAATTTTGTGTGAAACGCTTTGACATTTTATCTGTGGAATGAAATGGTGTAAAGTTGATGTTTGTATTTAGTATTGAAATACATTTACATGCTGATGTAGGTTAAAAGCTTTTTGGTTGAGTAATTTTTATTTTTACAGGTTTTTATTTGTTTTTTTTTTATTATTTGTTGTAATCAGTGAACACTTTGTGTTGAATCCAGTACATACGTATAACTTCGTAGACCGTGATAAATTAAATTTGATTCTTGTTATTGACACAGTGACCGAACTTGGACATCTTTTCTTTGAGTGTCAATCCTTAAATAGGCTGCCGACTTAAAAGGCATTATACGAAAATTTTCCAGTTTCGCTCATTTACGTGCTTGTACAAACTTAGATTTACTATCCTCGTCCTGCCCAAGCAAATTAGAACCTGTTTGGTAATTCTGCCCGCTGTTCTCTTCAAAGTACAAAATCTTACAAGTGCTTCCTGCCCAGAATAATTAGAACAAAAAAGGTCATGCATAAGATATATTTTTTTTTTTATGGCAGTAAATAGATCATAAATTTATAACCTAACCAATCACAGGAAACTTCAAAAACGACAGCTGAATAGAAAATACAAATTCTAGGCGCGAAGTTTGAATATGTAATTTTTGAAGGACAGTGGGCAGAATTTAGAATTTTACAATATTTTAGATGGGCAGGAACCGTGAAGTATGTGTTGTGATTTTGAAATCACAATGGGCAGGACGAGGCTATTTTTCCTATGAGTTTTAATGCACTATATGAAAGATCATTTCAATGTTTGCCTAATGATTGAGCTCCTTTTTCATTTTTAAATATATAATTTTTCGACTTCAGCGACTGTTTTGTCAATTTTACAGTAAAAGATAAATCTCTGATATTCTGAAGAATATCACAAATTTACAAATCATTAGGCCGTCGACGCCTTTTAAATATGTCGGCTACATAAAATGCAAAGTTTGTTTTGGTGTAAACACACACAACACAACATTAAATAACATGTTTTATCAAGTAATTATAGGTTTTACGTACTAATATATTAAACTCGACAGTTAATACGATATTCCAGTATGAAATTTAATTACAACTCTGTCATATAATCTCCTAGTACCTTCAATAAATATAGGCTTCACACTAATTAGGTATTCGATTACTTAGATTAATCGTCCTGCATGTAATACCTATCATAAACCCCTAATAACTAAGTGTAACCTCTGCTCCTATTACATCCTCTCTTTCCTTCCTAACAAATAGAAATGAGACAACATAATAACTGTAAGCATATCCAATGGAAATTCATAGGCAACAGCATAATACCGTTGTTATTGCACCATAAACTTCACTTACAATTTTATCATGCCGGCTTTTCTACAATGTACGAGACATTCATATCTTAATAAATATTAATATGAAGGCATTAATTTTATGAGGCCTAAGAGGTGGAAACAAACAGGAGCCGAGTGAATATTTATAGCTTTGCATGTTTCCGATGCAAAATGTTCCAGGTGAAGTATGCCTGCTTGCTTGGCTTGAAGAATTTTCCGTTGTCCGTTTAATATTTTTATATAAGTGAACGATATTACGTTGCATATTTAAGGTGAGTTTATCGTTTTATTTAGTGTAAAGTTCAAATTATTTGGAAAACCTGCTTAAAGTCTTATCTATATGCTTAAGGTATATCTTCTTAAGGTAGTGCTTCTAAGATAGCGCACACGAATGAAAATTTGATGGACTAAATTATGATGAATTTTTAAAAGTCATAGAACAAAAGTTGTTGATTATGATGTAAGTAACATGGTCCTGAGAGGTTGCTGGTATTTTACAAATAACCCTGTATAGGCGATAAAATCGGCGGCGAGAGATAATTTCTTGACATATGACATTACTTCTTGATCTTTAGTTGGGACCACCATGTGTAAATGGTACCAACGGAACCCTGTCACTAAGCGTACACTGTCCGTCCATCTGTCCGTATGTCAGTGGGCTGTATCTCATGATCCGTATAAAGTAGACCGTTGTAATGTTCAGTGTTTATTTCTATGATTGAATTTTAAGGACAAGTTATAACTTTGTTTGCACTACTTGGATAAAATGTAGTTTAAGAAATATTTTAAAACGACATGAGTAGAGTTTCTCAAGCGGCCAAATATTAGTTCCATGTAAACTAGCTTAAGACTATACATTAGTACCTATTTAAGCTATATTTCAAGATTAAATCAATTTCAAAATTCTTGTCCTCTAACAACATTTAAACGTAACTAAGAATTCAAAGCAAAATACTTGCACAAAACACGAAGACACCGCCATTCAAATAATTTAAGCAAAACAAGACTCCGGAGTCATTTTTATGGCAAAATAACATGAAAAAATAATTTCTAATGTATCAATAAAAGGGGACGAGGGCAAGTCCCGCTGAACTCGAGAGAAAGAATAACGATGATATCCATAACTCAAGAAAGAAAGAAAGAAATAAAGTAAACTAAACAAAAATAAAAGACAGTGTTTGTGAATCGACTTCGAAGTTTATTTTCAAAGGCCCATAATCATCGGGAGGCGAAGTTTATTACGTTTTACGAGGATACTTAGATGTGAAATGTAAACACTGGCACGGAGGGAACATGCAGAGTGTAAACAAATTAACGAACGAGATACCTCCTTGTATTTCATATAAATTGATGAGTAAACTTCCTTTTGATTTCTTGTTTTTGCGATGTTGATTGTTCGGCGTTATTAATTGAGGGGTAAACAGTCTGTTTCTGGAACGATACCACCTTGTTTCTTTATGTTATACCTACAATGTTTCATTTCTTGTGAAAAACAAAGGACGTCTTGTGTTCTCATTAAATTGTCTGAGTTAACTTCACTGTTTTTCTCGTTATCTTTTACACTTATGGCCATTGAACTGGATTTTTTTATAAAATATCTCAGGTAGCAACAATAAATATATACGTGCAAACGTTGAGTCTTATACCTACACGCTAGCTTATAAGTCTTACAACTTAGGTTTTTTTTATACTAAATTAACAGTATTGGTAGATAACTGCAACGGAGCAGTTATAGTGGCTGCGACATACGAGTTGTTAGGTCGTGGGTTCGAACCCAAGCTGGCATTATCATCATCATCATCATAATTTCAGCCGAAAGACGTCCATTGCTAGATATAGGCCTTCCCTAATTTGGAGAGGATTGCCAAAATTGTCACGCTTGGCCGGCCGGTTGGCGATCGCAGTGTGGTGTTAAAAATATAGAGCTCACAGCTGCCCATACTCTAGTAAATCCGTGCCTCGACTTTTACAACACCCACAGGAAGAAATGGGATAGTGCTATTCTTTAATTCCTGCACCTCACGGAACAGCAGACTTGCAGGCAGCGTACTTTGTGTTAATTATTTGCTAAACCGGAACCAACATTTTGAATACATGTGACATCCAGCTACCCGCGTTGTGAATTTTGGCTAACTTCCTGTCACAAAAAGAGGAGGCTGATATTTTTATGGGATTGTTATATTGGTAGATACTGTCTGCCCTTGCCCAATAAAATTAAGATTGCCCTATGAAAATTTTTCCCCAAGAAATACAGACTAGCTAAGCCCTTTAACGTCCATATGTTCTGATTTTTACCTTAGCTTTCAACCTCGTGTAACATGATGAAAAAATTTTTATACAATTTCAAAAAGCTACATTCTTTGTTGTTTGAACGTCGCTCTTTCGAATAAGCAGAATAAAATTAAAAAAAAAAAAATTACAAATTACCCGTCATTTTTGTAGAAATTTCCTTAAAAATGCATTTTTTTTTTATCGCGATTTTCTCTATGATACCGGATATTGAGTGCATTGAAATGCACGTATAACGTGTTCCCGATGGTTCGACTTCAAAGATATGCAATGAGAAAAAAAAAAATCATCCCTCCAATTAAAAAATTAGTGCCCGAAAGCAAAAATTTTCTGATCTTTCATTGTCTCAATTTTTCGAGTTTATCATAATGTAATGATAAAAAATGAACACTTTTTTTATGGGAAATCATCAAATGACTTCTCCCGCGCTGGGCGGAGCGGGAGGGCGTGTCAGACTTTTACTGACTAAAACTCACCCGTGTTCCTTCAGTTGCCCATGTGCCAGGGTCACCGTATCTCTTTCGAACAATCACGCGACCCTGGCAGGCTTCGGTCCTAGCAGACCCCTTCAGTGCTGCTGACATCTCTTTGAGGCGCGCGTGGAACACCACGCGCCGTCGACCCGAGCCTGGTCCTTACCGGGCGGCGAGCTACCCATTGCTCGCCGCCTGCGAGCTCGCGCCTACGGTGGCCCGGAGTCCACTATTGACTCCCGATGCCCGGGGCGTCTCCTCCTACGGTGGCTAGGGACGTGAGGGCGCAGAGACTGCCACTCCTTGACGCGCCCCGCCTCCTCTTTCGGGAGCATTACTGCTTCGCAGAAGGAGGTGACGGCCTCCCATGCCCTCTCGCTCCGTACCATGGTTCGCACCAGGGCCGGACGCGAGAGGTCGCCGCCGCCGATCGCCTCCACGAGGACACGGCGGTACTCTGCCCAGGCAGGGCACACCTCCACCGTATGCTCCACCGTGTCCTCCAGACGATCCTCGCAATGGAAACACCCAGGCGTTTCCTCCCGCTTTATCCTGAACAGGAACCCACCAAAGCATCCAAGCCCGGTGAGAACCTGTGTCAGGCGGAAGGTGAGGACGCCGTGGCGCCTCTCTATCAAAACAAAAAAAAACCAAAAAAAAAACAAAAAAAAAATAAAATAAAAAATGATTTCCAATACCATTCACCTCCTCGTGGTGGAAATCGGACAACTTTGATGATTCAAAGGCAAAGAACGGGTTCAAAATAAAAATTGTGAATTATTTTTTATAACAACAAAATTAAATTTTTGATAAACTTATATTTTTCGAACAATCTACGTTATTAAAAACGCGAAAGATGATTTAAATGTTCATTTTTTATCATTACATTGATAAAACTCGAAAAATTTAGAAATCAGAAAAATAAATTCCTTTCGGACACAATTTTTTTAATTTGAGGGATGGAAAAATTTTTCTCATTGCATATTTTTGAAGTCGAACCATCAGGAACACGTTATACTTGCATTTCAATGCACTCAAGATCCGGTATCATCGAAAAAATCGCGATAAAAAAAAAATGCATTTTCAAGGGTATTTTTACAAAAAAGACGGGTAAATTGTAATTTTTTTAAATTTTATGCTGCTTATTTGAAAGAACGACGTTCAAACAACAAAGAATGTAGCTTTTTCAAATTGTATAAATTTTTTTTCATCATGTTACACGAGGTTGAAAGCCAAGGTAAAAATCAAAACATTTGGGCGTAAAGGGGTCTTAAGCCTTAAAAATATAAACATGAAAGACACAAAATTATTTCATACATACAAAAATAACAAGCCGGATAAATCTCGCATATCATATCAAGAAAAAAAAGAACATTCCTTGTTTTACCATCCTCAGTAATAAAGCCATCTGCACTTCAAGAGCAAAAAATATTAAAGTGGAACATTTAACATCTCCATCCATGTGTCGAGGAATAGCGCGGAGGCGTCAAAAGATATGCAGATGTATCTTGTAATTATACTTTTTTTATATAACCAAGGCGAAATGGTACAAAGCGCTGACGTTTTTATGCTAAATTATGGAGATGGAGTCATTAGCAATTTTTATTTTAATGAAAAGATGTCGTTCAGTTGCAAATGGACGGCCCTGCTTCTTTCGTTGGTCAGCGAATTTTTTATCGCGCAACCCTTACTGAAAATGCAGAGATTTTGTACATTGGATTTATTTTTATTTTTATGCAGTTTGTTCGAGGGCCGTTGTAATTAACTGGCTGAATAAAAAGGTGTTTTAATTGCAAATTGCTTTTTTATGGATAGAAATTGTGAATATAAAAATTGCATTTTTGCAACTTACAACAATAATATTTGCGCTGTGGCTTTTGCTGATTAAGCTGAAATAGTTAGACCTTATTACTACGGCACTTAACTAACATGTTTTTGGAACATATACCGAATAAGTACTAAGTTGCTTATGATCTTTACTCACCATATCGACTTTGGACTTTTCTCTCACATGTGGAACCACCACCGAAAATATTAATTCATAAATCAATGAAACAATAAAACGAACAATCCTGATAATTATAACCATCATTCCCAAAATAACGGTTAATATTTTTACCCACAATCCCAATACGGCAGTGGCACTACTGTTTTTATTCCTGTCACTTAGTGGTTGTATTTTCGGTGGCACAATGTTATTGTAGCATCCCCAGCGGATGCGTCCTCTTAATTTCCAGTAAATTGTGGAGCTCTGTAGATGGCCTGCATCTGAATAAACATTCGTAGACGTGATTAAGGTTCGTTGTAAAGCGGCGACATGTTGGATTAAATTTGTAATTGGCTCTGATAGCAGACGTGGTAAGTGCGACTAAAAGTTGTTAAGTGTTTTGTATGGCATTGGTTGGTGTGTGTGGACCTGTTGTTTATGTTACTGTTTTGGTACTTTTAGCATGATTTTTGTCTCAATTTTACACTTTGTGTATCATGCTTATTTGTCATCAGATCGGAAGTTCATTTCGTTGAGTAATTTGTGCGGACTACCCAAATGTCCTTTCTTTGGTATTGTTCGTCGGATCGTTGAGCTTCTCAAGTTCTGAGTTGAGCCGCATGATTAGTGACAAATGCGTGTACTGACTGGACAGGTCCACTCAATCTGTTTGGTTCTTTCCTCTAAAGACCATTTCAGACAGCTATCTACATAGTCTTCACATAATGCTACCAATATTATGTCTGGACTTTAAAAAGACTGTGACCTCTGAGTTTGTTTCGGCCTTTTTTCTCAGAGTAGTCAGATAGGAAACGCCGACCTCATCTAGCTCAAAAAAATATTATTGACTTGTAAAAGTGTTTGTAGAAACCTACTTACAGACATAAAATCATTTATCATTTGACCTGTTTAGTCTTTTTCCCCAAGACTTAGCGTTTCTACATTCGTCATAATCTGCCTAGCCTTTTCCCAACTATATTGGGATCAGCTTCCAGTTTAAGCGGATGAAGCTGAATACTAGTATTTTAAATGGAGCGAATGGCTATCTGACTTCCACAGCCCAGCTACTGGTTAATATGATAGCCCTTGGTAAGACTGGTTCTCTCGGCTCTAAATCGTATACCTTTAAACGAGCAATTCTTGTATATATGTATATATATAATCTGAATCTCGGAAACGGCTCCAACGATTGTCATGAAATTTAGTATACAGGGGGTTTCGGGGGCGATAAATCGATCTAGCTAGGATTCATTTTTATAAAATATCGTTTTATTCGTGTTTTCAATTCGTCTTTCAACTTTATCGATAATCAACTTGAACATAAACTTATTATTTTAAACACAATTTGCCAAAAAAATACCGAGCAAAGCTCGGTAATCCAGATATTTAAATATAGTTTCATCATCATCATCATCATGATCAGCCTATAGCAGTCCACTGCTCGACATAGACCTCCCCAATTGCACGCCATTCAGCTCGATTTTCGGCAACTCTCTCATAAATATAGTTTACTAAACATTATTTTATTTCATTTTATCTTATCCAATCTGTCACCTGGATAATAATGTTTTCATATGATTTCCCTATGAATGGTCATTTTAGCGATAGAAAAGTCTATCGTCGCTGCAATGCCCTCTGCTTTATTTATATGAAAGTACCTTTATTTCGTTTTTTTTTTTGAAAGCTCTATATTATCTTTTTATTTTCAACTCATCTACTGTCAGATATAATCGCATGTGTGTAAGCCGCCTGTCGGGAGTCGACTGATAATCTCGTCGATATATCAAGAGCATTGAGCTGTCCTAGTCAAGTACCATCAACTTTACACGGGAACTGAATAATAAATTAATACTTACTGCAGTATTTGTTATTATTTGTGTATTTAATTAAGTTATAGCCAGTAATGTTAATTATAGAAGAATTTGTTATTGTTGCCGCTTATTTATGCTTTTATTATCATAATTATAAGCCGCTAGACGTCCACTGCTGGACATAGGCCTGCATAAATACTTAGAGAACGCTGCTGCCCATCCTCTAGTCAGTCCCTTAGTCGCCTTTACGGCGGCACTCAAAGAAAGAAAAGGATGATGCTATTATTTACGTCCGGCATCACACTGGACTTTACGATATCTTGATAACTCAGCGAAGGAGTTAAGTAGTTACGAAACGTTTTCTTTTCATAAGAATCAAAAGGTGAATCTAGTGAATCTTTGGTAAAAACCAAAGATTCACGGCATTCTAGGTCGTTTCGCCACGTTCATATTACACACTAGCTTTTGCCCGCGGCTTCGCCCGCGTGGATGTCGGAAATTAACATAGGTATTTTTCTAAAATAAAAGATTTTTTCTAAAATAAAAGTAGCTTAAGTTACTCCTTGTTACATCAGCTATCTGTCAGTGAAAGTCCCATCAAAATCGGTCCAGCTATTTCAGAGATTAGCCGGAACAGACAGACAGAGAGACAGACAAAATTTAAAAAAAAATTGTTTTGTTATATGTACCGTGTATACATACATCCATATACACTTAGTAAAAAGCGGTTATTTTAATATTAAAAACAGACACTCCAATTTTATTTATTTGTCTAGCTAGATTAATTTAATAAAATTACATCACACAGTTTTTTTAGTTTATTTATCCACAAGAAACATGCTTAAAGCGATAGTGGCAGCTGTATTATCTTGTGGTAATGTGGTCATACGTTTAAAAAGCAATATCTTAATCTAACATGAGCTCACAGGACTTAGTTTATGAGTCAGCCGGATAACTAGCATTTCGTCACTCGAAATTTTGTCTTGTAGAAATAGGGTTGTCATTCTTACAGGAAAATCTTCTTAGGAAAAATTTTAAGTTTAAAGTAGCAACTGTCTATATAATTCAGTCTCTTATCAATAGGGTCTTATCATGGGTCACTGCTGAAAAAATGAAGGCTCACATTTTCTCTATGAGTACAGGCAGAATGCTATGTGTTTCGATCCCAATGTAACATAGAAACCTTATTCTATATACTTTTGGTTTTACCCAAAAAATCTTACATATTAAAAAAAAAACTGTTCTATGTGGTGCCAGACGTAAAAAATAACACCGTCCCATTTCTTCCCGTGGGTATCGTAAAAAGCGACTATGGGAGTTACTAGAGAACGGGCAGCAGCGTTCTCTATGCATTTTACCACCATACTGCGATCGCTATCCCATCTGCCAAGCGTGGCGATTATGGCAAACCCTCCCAAATTGGGGGAGGCCTGTGTCCAGCAGTGGACGTTTTTCCGCTGAAATGCTGATGATGAAAAAAAACAAAAGCTTTTTTCCTTTAAGTACAGACGCCACCAGGTCAAGCTACCCGAAACTGTCAATTTTTCCCAATGAACCTTGAACCTAATGCTCTAGAAATAAAGTCGAAAATCTATCAAAGAAATCTGACAGATTGTAGTAGCTTGATGTGTTGGCGTCTGTACTTACATTCTCTTAAAAATTTCTTATTAAAAACTAACAATTAATACTCTGCTCCTACCCCGCATATGACTCAGCGCGGTGATTTATGCCCGGTTATTTTTAATTATGACAGCCGTAACTCCATTGTGTGATAAAACCAGGCCTTGCTTCTCGGTAATATAAGCCAAACTGATTGTTAAATTATTTTTGAACGTGCTTATTATTATTGGTTTAAGCACTGTTGCCAGTAAATGAATCAAAGTGTTTATAATTAATGTGATATGAGCACCTATAAATAATAAAAAAATGTGACTTATTTTGAGTCTTAATTACAATGAAATGGAATTGTTTATTCTTTACATGGAAAATCGGAATCGAAAATTTTGTGACTGAAACGGTCTTTCCAGAAAAGAACCACACAGAATCATGTAGACCTGCTCAGTCAGTGGAAGCACTTGCCAGTAATCGTGTAGCTCAACTCAGACTTTAAGGACTTCAACGTGTCGGCGAGCAAAACTAAAGAAAGGTAATCTCGGTAGGCCGGATACCTACTACGCAAATGCAAATCCATCATTAAAAGTGATAAGGATCATCACCATCATCATCTCAGCTAGAAGACGTCCACTGCTGGACATATGCCTATCCTAATTTGACGGGCTCATTAACCAACCTAACTGAGAAAAAAAAATACCCATATAGTCCTCAAATTTAAAATAATAATCTAATATTATAATTTACAGAGTATATTTACTTTCATTTACTTCTTGTCGTTTTGTAGACTTAGAGCTCTTATATACGAGCGGCATGTTGCCAACGGCAGGTAACTGCAGCCGTCGACACGCGATGATGACGCTGATCTTTGAAGATGTCATATCGCCGACTGCCGTCGAGACGCGTCGACGGCTGCCGCCGACACGTATCGACGGTAGCAATTACCTTTGTCGTCGGCAACATGCCGCTCGTCTGTAAGAGCTCTTAGTGCTAAGTTTATTTATGATATTTAGGTATTTATTTTAGATGCTTAAATATCAGAAATAAACTTTTCGCCTTGTCTAGACAGCAAATCTTATTTTCTTTTTCAGGCATTTTTGTATAGCTTATGAGTATTGTTATTTATTTAACGCACAATATAGGGTCAAATTAAATAATCTGGCAATACTTTTGCCACGTGGTTGGTATTGATATATGTAGAAAAGTAATGACATAATAAAAATGTTCCATCATTCCAACTTTGTTCAAATCTTAAAATGACAATAACATGTACAAGGCAACAAAATGATTGATATGTTATGCTTTGTGGAAATTCGTAAAAAAATATCTCTGTTCCACGAAAAATTACAAAACCATCTCATTTATTACAGTCATTGATCTTCGACCTTCGAATGATGAAAGTTTGTTTTTTTATTTTCTTTGTTTTCGATACCAATGCCCAATACGTGGGTAAGTATTGCCAGCTAATTTAATTTGACTCAGTAACCCATATAAAATTATTACAAAGACTATCTGACATTGATGGAAAGAGATTGGTCTATCTGAAAATGATTGACACCGTCTAAGGATGAGCTTTAGCCCAGAAATAAACTACGGAACACTAAATTGAATTATGATTGATAGCGACCCTGAAATTGTAATCTAATATTTGAATAGCATTTTAGTTTTTGGGAGAATTTTCTTATTTTTAGGCATACAACCCACCTGCATTATCTTTACGTACCTCCAACAGTGTCCTTTCTAATATTAAAACAAATTCCACCCTTTTTGTAAAACACGGAACCCTCCTGCTGATTTCCGCAGTTCTTTTTTTAATCATGACGCACTTAGTCCCCTAGACAACCCTATTTACTCACGAAAACCGTCTATTCTTAGTCCAACAGTACATTTTACTGGCACTTTAGTTAATGACTGATTTCATTAAACGCCTCGTAAGACTGACTAAAGCACTGTACCTAGTGCATATCGATAACGAAAGCTCATTTTCGAAATGGTATTATTAAGGTAGGGACTATGGTGGGGTAGATGATGAGCGGTAGCGATTTAGCTAGTAAGACCTGGAGTTCTTATTTGGTCGCGCTATGTAAAGAAGTGTTTTTACGCACCGTTGCACAAATATACGCACAAAACGCAACCAGTGCCGATTTTTTTAAGGCAGAAAACAAATTATCGTACAGAAGAGCGTTACATGTAATGCGTGAATACGCCGGATGCATCCATAGGCTTTAAGACATACCTTTATTATTAGGTCTTAATAAAATGTAATAATCAGATCCAAAGGTCGTTCCTTTATCGTTTACCTACGATGTTCAGCTTACAGTTTCTGCGTAAGAGCTACTTAAAGGCGCAATTAAAAGTAGATATGTATTTGATGAAGGATGATGACTCTAGCTTAAATTTATCTAAAACGGCGCCTTTTTACAACATGACCACGTCCCTACAAACAAACTTCGCTCGTGAGTTACCATTACGCTGTCTCGTGCGATACACATACAAACACCTCACATGCAAACCACTAATAAAAATGTCATACTGAGTCTGTGAGAACGTGCACTTCCGTCACAGCGAAACTGATTGATCCCAAATGTCATAACCGTATGAAAACATTTCAAAACTCTACCTCCTCCCAATGAAATTATATCCCTACAAACAAGCATTATTCGTGAGTAACCGATACGCTATCCCATGCGAGACACATACAAACACCTCACACTGAGACCGTCACAACATGCACTCACTTCACAGCGGAACTGATAAACACCGTTTGAAATTGGTTGCAAAAACGTAACTAATTAAAACGCTAAACACTACCGCCTTACATCAAAATCACATCCTTACAAACAAGCATCGTTCGTGACTAACCGATACGCTGTCCTATCCGAGACACATACAAGCACCACACACTGAGACCGTGACAACATGCACTCACGTCACAGCGGAACTGATGAATATTGTATGAAATTGGTTGTATAAAACGCTAAACGCTACCGCCTCACAACATAACGACATCCTTTCAAACAAGCATCGTTCGTGAGTAACCGATACGCTGTCCCATGCGAGACACCTACAAATACCTCACACTGAGACCGTGACAACATGCACTCACGTCACAGCGGAACTGATGAATACCACATGAATTTAGTTGTATAAAATCTACTTAAAACGCTAAACACTATCGCCTCCCAACATAAGCACATACTTTCAAACTAGCATCGTTCGTGAGTAACCGATATGCTGTCCCATGCGAGACACATACAAACACCTCACACTGTGACCGTGACAACATGCACTCACGTCACAGCGGAACTGATGAATACCGCATGAAATTGGTTGCATAAAATCTAATTAAAACGCTAAACGCTACTGCCTCTCAATATAACCACATCCTTTCAAACAAGCATTTTTTGTGAGTAACCGATACGCTGTCCCATACGAGATACATACAAACTCCTCACACTGCGTCCGTGACAATATGTACTCACGTCATAGCGGAACCGATGAATACCGTATGTAATTGGTTGCTTATAACCAAATTAAATCACTAAACGCTACCGCCTCTCAACATAACCACATACTTTCAAACAAGCATCGTTCGTGAGTAACCGATACGCTGTCCCCTGCGAGACACATATAAACACCTCACACTGTGACCGTGACAACATGCACTCACGTCACAGCGGAACTGATGGATCCTGTGTGTTTTGTTCTAACTTGATTTAGTAAGTTCTAAAAAAAGATTTTCAACCTATTTTGATGGTGTATTTTTAAGACAAAAATGACAATGCTTCTGCCAGGGTCACAAGATTTGTTCTAAAAAGATACCGTGGCTCTGGCATATAGGCAACTGAAGGAACACGGGTGGGTTTTAGTCAGTAAAATTCTGATTCCGCCGAGAGTGGGAGAAGTTATTTAATTTTGATGATTTCCCACCCACAAAAAAAATTATGAGAATGCCTTTTTATAAGTTCTTGTATGGAAATGTTTGATGTAGACCTTGTAGCGTCTTTCTTCATGCTTATCAAACTGTGGTAGTCAGAATGATTCCAATCCGCCTGCCAAGTGTGGCGATTCCGAGTCCTTTCAGCTGAAATGCTGATTTGTCTTAGAAGTATGCTCTTTGACGTAGAAAACGCTTTACGTTTTTCGTAGAAAAGGACGAGCACTCTTAGAATTCGCCTAGCGATCTACCGACTCGTGAATTTCACGGAAAGCAAAATAAATTTTGTATTTACAAAATAACATGATCTATCCAAACTTGTCCCTACTCAACACACGTGCCTTTTATTCATCAGAAACAAAATACAAGTGCCTTTTCATTTGGAGGAATAAAAAACTTTCGCATACATACAGCATAGCGTTATGCTTTGGTCAGACTATTTCAAAGGCCAGCAGAATTCATGTCAAAATGTTTGAAAAGTGTATCCGAAAGCATCAAAACCTCTCGCAGGAGTTTTTATGTGAAATTTAATGTTGCATATTTTAAAACTGGTGCTCTGTTAGTGCAGGAGTCTATTACTAGTTTGTTCTGTTTTTATCTTTTTTTCTCTTATAAAAAGCAAAATGTTTTAAGAGCTTCCGTGCTTCTCATATTTGATTCCCTTGTGGTAAGAAATTGTTGTTTAGCTTGTATTTTGCACTCATTAAAGGACTTGAAAAACTTAAGTGTATGCTGTTTTCTGTTTATAAAAGGATAGAAAGTATCTATCCTTTAACATCTATACTAATATTATACAGCCGAATAGTTTGTTTGCTTGTTTGGTTTAACGCGGTAATGTCAAGAACTCCTGATCCTAATTAAAAAAATATTTTTGTGTTGGGTAGCCTATTTATTAAGCTAGACTATAGGCTATATAACATCACGCTATAATTAAAAAAAGTGGACCAGCACCGAAAAATGGACGAAATCTGGCAGGCAATTCGATGCGACGGGAAGGGTCAAGGGAGCAAAAATTTGACATGGACCAAGTCGTGGGCAGAAGCTAGTGTAGGAAAGATATAAGATATGGCCAATTACACACAAGCCTGCATAATATGTGTTCCACGCGCGCCTCAAAGAGATGTCAGCAGCAGTGTAGGGGTCTACTAGGACCGATGCCTGCCGGGGTCGCGTGATTGTTCGAAAGAGATACCGTGACCCTGGCACATGGGCAACTGATGGAACACGGGTGGGTTTTAGTCAGTAAAAGTCTGACACGCCCTCCCGCTCCGCTCAGAGCGGGAGAAGTCATTTGATGATTTCCTATCCAGAAAAAAAAAAAAAAAAAATGCCTGCATAATATTATTATGACCCTTGATCTCTGTACTTGGTCTACGATAAAAGTTGTTTGGTCACAATAAATGTTGGTATAATCATAGTAAAAATATACAGGCCTGTTGGTCTAGTGGTTAGTGACCCTGACTGCTATGCCGGAGGTCGTCGATTCCCACCCAGGACAAATGTTTGTGTGATGAGCACGATCATTTGTTCTGTATCTGGGTGTAATTTATCTATAATATGTATGTATTTAGAAATATATAAGTATGTTTATCAGTTATCTAGTACCCATAACACAAGCTCTGCTTAGCTTGGGACTAGATGGCGTTGTGTGATAGTTGTGGATTATTATTATTATATTATATTACACGAGATTGTGAATATTACGTTCCTACACAATATTAAAACCCAATAAGGAAGAACCTAAAGCCCCTTAAAGATTGAAAAACATTTCGCTATCAGCTCTTGGTCTACCCACGCTATACTAAAAATACCATATAAAACGGACATGCGAAAAGTTTTCGCATTATACAGGTCGTATCGAAAACCATTTCAATGTTGTTATTTGTATTACAAACATGGTTTTAATGAAGTCCATCGCTTAATGAATTAACGTATAAAACAATGCTGTTTCTGCTATGGAATACGTTAAATTATTTGCTTTTATATCGTATTGTGTTGTTTATTTTCTTTTGGGATGATGGTGTTAGTAAACATACAATTCGAATTACGTTGTTTTTGTTGAAAATCATAGTAGTTGAAAGAATCTTATGAATACTCAATCCCACTTTTCTGCTAATATTATAAATATGAAAGTTTTAGAAGATCTATGGATATTTGTTACTCTTTCACGCCAAAATTACGGAACGGATTTAGATGAAATTTGGGACAAATTATAAATAATAACCTGGATTGACACATAGGGAAATTTTATTCCGGTTGTACGTGCCCTCGGGATAGTTTCCGATCTCCACCCAGGCGAAGCCGCTAGCAAAAGTAAGTCAGTCATACAAGTTTTCAAAACAAGTCGTTCACTTGATACAATTTCCCATAATAGGCACCCGGTTGTATTCGAGTTCCTTAGTGCTTTACCATCGTTAGGTATAGAAGAAATAGCAGCCTTAGTGCTCACCTTCATTCTACAGGATGGCAGAAACATTGCAATGTACAGTGTATCAAGGACTTCTATGCCAATCTGTTACCATGGATTCAGTGCACGATTTGTAACCCCTGCGTTGAAGTAGCATTTAAGATTTTCATTAACTAAAAAATACGTCGTGAGCTGACATAGTTATTTTTAGGCTGTATCTTTTTACGCCTCTACATAGATTATCCGAAAACACACTATCATTTTTTTCTTAAACCATATTTCATATCCACAATTTTAAACTTATATTTTTTTTTTACAATAATGTGGTAAAAATGCATAATCAGCCTAAAATGTTCCCACTGCTGGGACACAGGCCAGCTTTCGGTGTGAGGGAGTGGGCCTTAATCCACCTAGTCTAGTTTGGGTTGATGGATGTCACATGTCTTAGAATTTTTGGTTCCATGCCGTTTTCCTCACGATATGTCTTTCACCGTTTTGAAAGCAGTGGTGACGAAATAATTTACAAAAAGTAAAGCGCTTGTGTGGATTCGAACCGAACTCGTAAGTTGCGGCTATTTCCACTGCGCTACCAATGCTCCGTAAAAAAATATTTGCACAAAACATTACAGTTTCACCTTCCGCAAGGCTACCAGTAATATCTCGCTAAAGATATGACAATAAAAACAATAATGGCTTCCTAAGAAATCATAAAGGACACTAAAATCACAAAGAAGACATCTAACGCAAGTGTCCCTTACACAAACGTTAATGGAATGAAATCAAGAACAATAAGAAATCTGATATAAGTGGACTCTACGAATGTTATTCCAATAGGATCCTGGTTCGGAGTATTTGTTTTACCTACGTGCGAATTGTTCCTTATGAGACCCCCTGTCTGGATCTCTATTTAGCTTAAGACTCCGTCAAACAGGCGCAACGCGACAAGAATTTTCGTAGAAATTCTTTGCCTAGAGTGGTCATGCCTGTCTGCAAGAGCCATAAGGCAAAAAATACACGGAAACGGACGGAATATCACAGGAAATTGAAACCTGAATAAATATTAAAAGAAGAGCTGCCGACTCTTTGACTTTTCGTTTGACAAGTCACGAGGGATTTTTCATTCGACATTATTCACTTGGCTAACAAATCGTCTAGCTAATATTATGTAATTCTTGTAAAGAAGTACGCTGACCAATGTTTTTGATGATCTTTTTGCGAACTATCAACTACTGACCTCATATTATTATAACAAATTTTAATGAAAGCGTACCATTTTAGGGTTCCCTTGCCAAATGGCAAAAAACGGAACCCTTATAGATTCGTCATGTCTGTCTATCTGTCTGTCTCTCTGTCTGTCTGTCCGTCTGTATATCACAGCCGCTTTTTTCCCTAAACTATAAGAGCTATGCTGTTGAAACTTGGTAAGTAGATGTATTCTGTGAACCGCATTAAGATTTTTTCACCAAAATAGAAAAAAAAAAAACACTAAATTTTGGGGTTTCCCATACTTAGAACTGAAACTAAAAAAAAAAAACAACAAACCCACACGTGTGGGGTATCTATGAATAGGTTTTTAAAAATGGTATTGAAGTTTTTAAGATCATTTTTTTCTAAACTGAATAGTTTTCCCGAGAGACACTTCCAAAGTGGTAAAATGTGTCCCCGTAACTTTCTTAAATAAGAGAATGATGAAACTAAAAAAAAATATGATGTACATAATCATGTAAACTTCCACTGAAAATTGGTTTGAACGAGATCTAGTAAGTAGTTTTTTTTTTATACGTCATAAATAAACCGCAATTTACCTTTCATTCAGTCAACTCAAATATAAAAAAAAAACATTTAATTTCAATAAACATAAACCTTATGCATAGACCGTGAATATCTACAGGTTTGTACGGAACCCTCGGTGCGCGAGTCCGACTCGCACTTGGCCGGTTTTTAACACAAACATTTAAAATTTATGTAGGGCTATATGCTATGACTTGCACATATTCCGTAATTGAACAATACGAATTCATAACTAAATCAAAGTAATGATTGTAAAATAATATTTAGTAATATCAAGTGTATATTTGTACAGGTATTGGCCTTTTTTTTCTGGGTTGGAAATCATCAAATGATGTCTTCCGCTTTAGACGGTGCAGTAGGGCGTGTCAAACTATTACTGACTAAAGCCCATCCGTGTTCTATCAGTTGTCTGTGCTGACACAGGGGCCACAGTATCTCTTTCGAACAAATCCACGACCCTGGTAGGCATCGCCTTTAATAAGTGCTGACATCTCTTAGAGGCACGTGTGGAACACATCGCGCCGTCGCGGTCGCTCTGGTCCTGGTCCTTACCGGGCGGCGAGCTACCCATTGCTCACCGCCCGCAAGCCCGTACCTGCGGTGGCCGGCAGTCCGCTATGGACTCCCGACGCCCGGAGCGTCTCTTGCGGCGGAATATATCGGCGTTAACCTGTGTAACAAAATAAATCATGATTTGTGAATTTAAATAGAATAAGATCGTTTTTAAACTGTATTTTGAACCATATGTAATACTAGTGACCTTGGGAAATCAATCAAACCAATGTTTTTGCTCGTCTTTATGTATTAACTTGTCATTACGCAATTTCGAATATTCGATCTTAATAACAGTGCTTTGGATACATGCCAATATTGTTCTTATTTTAGACAGTTTCCAGGTTACCTACATTGGAACTTTTATGGTTTGCAGACTTGATACCAACCCACAACTGGAGAAAAAAATAAAATTGTAAAATATGTACACGCTCTGCCAAAATCCCGAGAGCTGAAAAATGTTGTTTTTCATATTTTCATCTATTACCACTACAGTGAAAACAATACTTACATACATAAAGTAATTAATTATTTTGATAGGCTAATTAATCGTTTTCATTAGTAACACATTAATTGATATTAGCGTCTCATAACTATGATTAGATACGTGATCATAAAGGAGCGAAAGGTTTGGTCAAAGGCGAGCGATTAGCTGGAATTAGGTAGGAGATTACCATGATATCATTGTTTTAAGTACTTATGCAACATAACATCGATTACAAAACTCCTTAATACTGAGTATATGAAAGACTATCTTCTACCCGCGACTTTGTCCGCATCAAATTTTTACTCCCCTGACCCTTCCCGTCGCATCGAATTGCCTGCCAGTTTTCGTTGCTGCTCCACTCCTTTTGACCGTAGCGTGATGTTATATAGCCTATAGCCTTCCCCAATAAATAGGCTATCCAACGTTCCTGAGATTATCGCATTCAACTAACCAAATAAACAAACTCTTCAGCTTTATAATATTAGTATAGATGGGTGCTATTTTAATGAGGAAACTTAGTATAGATACATATTTACACCATATAGGGCATCATTTATAGGTAATAGGAAATACAAGCTAGTGTCTGCAACTCCACGTCAAAGCGCGTACCTATATTGCGTGCGCACCATAACTGGGTATTAAGAAAAAAATATAAATATAATTTCATTTATTACAGAAAAAAAGTTTCGAATGTTTATGTTAGATAAAATCCATAGATCATAAATCTAACTCCAATCTATTATTTAAATCTCATCAAAACAAAATTCACTAAAAATTCCAACTTTTGTTTTACATTTTTGAGTAGTACCTACAATAGCGATAAGTTTTAAATTTCTATCCCACTAATTGCTAACACGATGTCCCAACCCTGCATAGAAATTCTCAAAGGGCCGGATTTAGATAACCTGGCACATGTAATTGCCGTCAATTTTTTTTTAATTCTTCGGCGACGCGGCACTATGCAGGCGTTAGGACGTGAATAGACATGATGTAAACGTTAACATGTAGGCACTTGTTCGCTGACAAGTTTTACTGCAAACGAGTCTATTTGTTGTTGACTTGTTAATTTAGTGTGAACTAGGTTTTAGATGCTCATGCTACTTTGTTTGGATGCAGGTCGTGGTTAGTGACTTTTTTTTCAACATGTTTATAAAGGG
This sequence comes from Aporophyla lueneburgensis, assembly GCA_932294355.1. Lineage (NCBI taxonomy): Eukaryota > Metazoa > Arthropoda > Insecta > Lepidoptera > Noctuidae > Aporophyla > Aporophyla lueneburgensis. Next base: position 19,530,439 of record OW028750.1, on the reverse strand, counting down.
TCCGTGGCAAAAGAAGAACAGGTCGATCTTTGAGGTTAAGCTACACTTGCCGGGGTTCGTCCGTGGATGGGTAACCATCTTGCATACCGAATCTTATCCGTACCTCGGAAAGCACGTTTAGCCGTTGGTCCTGGCTGTCATTCGTGGAACTTTAACAGTCGTTGGTGGCCAACAGAGGCCCGAAAGTGTGACAACCAGTCTTAGGGCCTTATCACACTAGCGGTTTACGAGCGTCTTCAGAGTGGAGCGGGCGCACAGCGAATACGTCGCGATCACGTCGCGGCTGCGCAACGAAGACGCCGCGGGTGCATGGCGATTGCACGTTTTTGACACCTGTTTGCGGCTGGTTTATGACGTAAAGTACACTCAGTAACGGTTTTATCCGCGGCGATCCCGTTGTGCGTCCGCGACGTCTTCGCGGCACATACGTAGCGTATTTGTTGCGCGTTCGCGACGTATTCGCTGCGCACTCGCTCCGCTTTAAAGACGCTCGTAAACCGCTAGTGTGATAACGCCCTTAGAAAGTGGTATCGTATCACCCAGTTACTGGGTTAAAGAAGTTAGATAGGCAGTTATACTGGTATTCAGCTGCATCCGGTTGGACTAAAAGTCGACTCCAACATATTTGGGAAAAGGTTAGGCAGATTGATTGATAGTTATGATAATATATTTGTTCGACGCCAGGCCAGGGCCTCACCATAGGATTTAATTATTATGTGGAAGCGCGATGGTGGGCCCTGGGTCAAGAGTGGCGGTAGTGAACTGTCCGCCGTGCGCGGAGCTGATCAATACAATATTCAAAAGACTCACCTGGTTGAAGAACACCTGCTCTGGAGCCTACCTGGATTTATGTATGTAAATGAGTGTATATTGTATTGTGTAGTGACGCTGTAAGTGGGTTTTCCAGGATACAGGCCGCAGCAATACGCCAGAGATTTTCTCCAGCACGCGTTTAATCACTGTCACTTAACCTCAAACTATTTCAACCAAAGTTCAAACTAAAACCCGTTCTATTTCGTCAAAAGGGGTTATTTACAATCAAACAATTGGATCACGACAAATTGTCCACAAACGGATCGATTCCAAAGGATTACTTTCAAAAGGTTGCGTAAGGTCCAAACGGCGACGGACATTTTTCCAAAGACCAAACCAAAGTGTCTAAGTCAAACTGACAAGTGACAGTCGTCACTTCGTTACACGCGCGTTCCGTTAGGCGCACAGATTAATCAAGACAAACGGGACGGAACAATATTTATTTAATAATGTCAAATAAAATGATTATTCAATTAAGTTGTTTGTAGTGATTGTAAAATATATATTCACAATCAAAATTTACATAAAACAACGAATTATTTTCAATCGAAATACTACCAAAATGTATACAACTGCATTCTTTAATCAATATCCTATTCACTTTAACTCGTTTATAAATTAAGGTAAAATGTTTATAATATGATACACTTTCTCAGTAAGTTTAACCCCTTGAGTCCAAGAACTTCTGTTGAAAGGGAAATCTTTGTAGCCAAAAATATCGGCATAACTCGACCCCTTTGGGAGACTTAATTCTATGGGTGTCGTTAAAAGGGAGCCAGGGGAATTACTTCAAGGGGTGGACAGATCGGACAGCAGTGGCCTCTTGTCTGCGAATAATAATAATAAACTGATTTACTAGGACCATATCTTATAACCAATCATGATAATGGATAGCATTTGTTATTAAGAAGTTTGGTTTCAACGATGATCTATTAGGAAATAATACTAATTGTTAATATTTTTTGTAACTAATATAACACAAAAAAAGATTCTAAATAATAAGTTATTCAAAATTAGCAACTACAAGGGCTCAGTACCCTAATATTACTGGAATCATCAGAGAAAGGATAAACATAAATATATTAAGTAATGATTGTGATTGCCCAGTGGTCAAAATTCGACCATGTCTTTTTACAAATTTAATGCATGATTTTAGAAAAATATTAGCTTTGTGCACTTCTTCTCCATATAAACTTTATCTGTGCCAAATTTCATACTCCTTCTTTCGCGTAATTTTCGTAAAAAAGGGAACAAAGCTTTTGGTTATTAATGTATAGTACTTACTTAGTATTTTACTTTATGGCACACGCTGTCCGCCCTCTAAGCCTCTAATCTGTTTTTCTATTCTTCTAAATACGAAATAGTGCTTATCTCATACTTATATGACTTCAACTTAGGTATAAAATATTTGCGGTAGTCAATTATCTAAATCAACCACACAAATCTTCTACAGAACGTACCTACTTTATTAAAAACAATAACAATAATAAAATATTTTGCTTAAACACACAAAACAACAAAATTCTACACTCAATTAATAAATTAATATGATATTAACATTGTAATACGCAAAATAAACCATTTGTTCGTAATATCCAGTCTAACGGGATTCAAAACACAAAGGGATTTAGATAACCCCTCAGTTATTATGGGTTAATATTACTTGTAACAGAAACACAGGCTATGTAATACCTAACGAATCATCCCTCATAAATTTTAATTATACATTTGATACTCCGGTCGCTGGGTGTAATCTACTTTAAAATTAATAATGCTCATATTTATTTAAAATGTTGTGCTTGATACATCGATTAATAGATTATGTTGAGAGTTTTGTTTGATGTTTAACCCTAAAGATGTTATTGTGTTTATGGTTTGGAATTGGACGATCATCACTGTAGTAACCCTTTCACTTCTTCTGGCAAAATGATTGAAGGACTAATGATACAGATTGTATTTATGCTTGGTCCAAAGACTGGTGTCTTTTCTTCATTAGTGCAACCACTAGGTTGCGCTTAGGAAATAGTTATCTAATTTTCTGTACTTGAAGAATAGGTTTTAGTCGAATCGGAAGAATTTACTAGCCTGAATCGGGCAAATTAACATTTTCAAATAATACAGTAATATGGAGGCGATTCAGACGATATTAATTTATTTGTGGGCGAATCAACAACTCCAAAAATACGTTTTAAGCAATTATCACGATTTGAATTTTTATGTAATGCAGTTTTGTTTTTTTTTACTGTATATACCTATAGGTAATAGAAGAAAATGGACCTATTGTTATTACTTTACGTTTCGGGAGACTAAATTCGTAAGAATCGACTAAACCGAAGAATACCGACACTGCCTACAATAAGGAATCATTTTATTTCCATATCCAAATAAAATATTCAATAAAAATTACCACGATCCACATATCTCCTAATAAAATCGTTATCCTTCATCCAAACCATTTGATTAGAGTCATCCACGTTAATTTACTACAAATAGGCAACCATCAATTAGCCAAATCGATAAAAGATTTACGAGTCGCCTGCAAACCTGTTAATACAACACAATCCTCTTTTTTTGTACAATATTTATGGCTCTAGATTAATATGTTAGCCACGGTTATCTCCCCGAAACTTTAACAAGGGAATTATGGGTCATTTTGTCCAAACTTACTGGCCCACCTACGGATATAATGAATCAAATTGACGGCCACCCGCAGATGAAAATAGTTCACATAGACCATAGAAAATGATAGTTTTTTAATCCTTCACGAAATATTGTTATTTAATGCACCAACCTCCCCGATTTATACTCCTTACTTTATTTGATTAAGTCACGCTCGCGTTACGTTATAAAAATGAAAATAAAAAAAATGAAAAACGTGATCGCCGTATAAAATTCCTCGTGATTAGATGGTGAGGTTTTATTCCTTTCATTTTCACTTTCAGAGGCGAGATAAAACCTGTAAATGATAAGCGTTAAACGCGATAGAAACCATGAAACAAGAAGTTTATAAAATAATTCAATGAAAGCATTTTTAACACAACATAACATCAAGCTTGAATACCTCCAAGGTATAGGCAGAGGTGGTGCACCTACACCCACATTTCGCCAGTTATGTCACAGTTCCATGCAATCGGGGACAAGTCTATAGCCTTCAACCGGCCACAAATCTCCTCTCCGAGCTGCTACTAAGAAATTATACAAGGAAAACCCTATCAATTCCACTTTGCCCAACCCAGAGATCGAACCAAGTATCTCATGCTCAGCAAGAGTCCTTGGTACCACTACACTATGCGGTATTATGAAAGCATTTTGTTTAGGCAAATGGCGGTCATTGTCAGTTCCGATTTAATACGCAACCGAATAACAATGGCGACGACCTTCACCCACTAAATTATAATAATAACAAATAATAATACCGTCGACTATTGAAACCCTCGAAGTAATAACATAATTTCCTTCCTACGATAAAACATGATCTGATTTAGCCCTTTGTAACTTAACACGTGATCATATTGGCACCGGTGCAGCTAAAATTATTTCAACAAACTTATAATAAGTCAAGTGAGTATTGCGTAGAAATAGATCACTTATGTCTTGTAACATAAATTCGAAAATTCTTTACTAAAGGTGGTTGTTTATTCTGTTTCAGAAATGTGACAGCCGCCTCATGACGTTAGAAGGTAATATTGGCTGCGAAGGCAAGCATGGAAGTTTTGATGTGGCGTATTAGCTTGCAAATATAGAACCCATACAAAACTCTTATTGATCGAATGTTAGCCGGTGCAAGTTGCAAACTGAAATTTATGAGCCAACGTTAAGTAAGAGCTCTCTGGATCGCTTACTTTGCCTCAGTTCACTCGCTTTGTTTATTGCAACCCTCAGATACCGTCTTGTGCTTATGAATATTGATAACGGACTTGCTTACAGTTCAAACTTTTTGAAAGAGCGATATTAATATTGGATGGCGGGACGCTTTATTCGCTTCGTTTTTTGTTTCGCCGCGAGCGTTAGTTTCAATTCCAAATAATATCCTTAGAGGATACCTAAGGCAGTTTATTGTATGTGATTTTTTTAACCGACTTCAAATCTAGTTCTCAATTCATCTGTATATTTTTTTTTTTGTATGTTGTTGCCGAAACGAATATGGCGGGTCGCGGTGGCCTCCTACCGAAAGTATTGGCCAGCACAAGCAAAAGACAGAATTCCGTGGGAAAGGGCGAAGGAGCACTTTGCCCTGCAATGGCATAATAATGGCAAATTGGATAAATTTATGTTGTTGCCGCATTGTTTCTAGCAATAATGGTTCGATTTCAGTTTTTATTGGCTAGGATATGCCACAGGGGTTCCTTTATATACATTTTGCTTGGGTTATTTTTACGTTAGCTTCGATAATACAGACAGCTGTGCTGCTGGGGAGTTTGTTCCGCCACTTCTTCTTCCCAGCTACAGCACTAGGAAGTGTCGAAGGGTGGGCGTTTTGGGGGGACTGTCTTTTGTAACTTTGACGTTCAAAAAGTGCTGACTCTCAGCCTAGTTTGAATAAATGACTTTTGATTTTGATTTTGAATACGTTTTTAATCAATTTATGTATCTTGATGATGTTCTAAGACTTCTTGTCACTTCTGTTTAGATAGCAATGAATGGTATACGATTTAGTGTGGCGTGGATACCAAAACAAAAAGTAAGAAATGAAAAATTAAATAACAACGGACTTCAAAAAACATAAAATATTCAAAGTGAAAATAACTTCAATTTTGGAAATCGGTGGCAAAAATTAAAATACAGATCGAAAGATATTGACTTCCAAAATTAAAGTTATTTTTGACTTTGTAGTGTTTTTTTTTAAGGAAGTCGGTTGTTTTTTTTTTTTTTGTAAAAAGTTTTTATAAAAATGATTTCAAGGAAACCGTAATGGAATAGTACTAGATATTGCGGTTCTTTAAATAATACCAATCGTTTCTAGTTTCAGAAAATGAATTGTAACTTGTTAAGCACTGTTGCTTGTTAACGACAGTTGTGTATCATATATCACTCACTGCTATTTATAGCCTTCCCATCATCATAATCGGCCCATAATGTTCCCATTGTTGGGACACAACTTCTCGGTGAGAGGGAGTAGGCAATCATCTACCACGTGGGCCTAGTGCGAGTTAGTAGATGTGTCATGTTTTAAATTCTAGTTCTAGAACTTGCCTATTTACTTACGATATTTTCTTTCTTCGTTTTGAGAGCAGTGGTGATGAATTAATTTATACAAAGAAAAGCGAAGTCCTGCGTTTTTTTTTTTTTTTTTGGATGGGAAATCATCAAATGACTTCTCCCGCTCCGGGCGGAGCGGGAGGGCGTGTCAGACTTTTACTGACTAAAACCCACCCGTGTTCCATCAGTTGCCCATGTGCCAGGGTCACGGTATCTCTTTCGAACAATCACGCGACCCCGGCAGTAGACCCCTACACTGCTGCTGACATCTCTTTTAGGCGCGCGTGGAACACTACGCGCCGTCGACCCGAGCCTGGTCCTTATCGGGCGGCGAGCTACCCATTGCTCGCCACCCGCAAGCTCGCGCCTACGGTGGCCGGGAGTCCGCTATCGACTCCCGACGCCCGGGGCGTCTCCTCCAAAGGCGGCTAGGGACATTAGGGCGCATGAGGGCGCTCCTTCGCGAGCATTACTGCTTCGCAGAAGGAGGTGACGGCTTCCCATTCCCTCTCGCTCCGTACCATGGCTCGCACCAGGGCCGGACGCGAGAGGTCGCCGCCGCCGATCGCCTCTACGAGGACACGGCGGTGCTCCGCCCAGGCAGGGCACACTTCCACCGTATGCTCCACCGTGTCCTCCAGACGATCCTCACAATGGAAACACCCGGGCGTATCCTCCAGCTTTATCCTGAACAGGAACCCAAAGAAAGCACCCATGCCCGGTGAGAACCTGCGTCAGGCGGAAGGTGAGGACGCCGTGGCGCCTCTCTATCCACTCCTCAAAGAGGGGACTTACCGCCACATTTGTGGCGTGCCCTGCGCTGGGTTGCGACAATCAATTTCTGTGTTTCAATCTACGATCTACAACCCATAAGTCGCGGCCATCACCACTGTTCATTGGCCTTACCACAGTAAACAACAACAAGAGAAACGCGGCAAGTAAAATTAATAATTATTACACATAGGTAATGTCCGTTTACTTCACTTTACATAACATTGGCTTTTCAGGGTATTCAGTACCTATATGCAGTTCTAGGCAAAGGTATCGTAGTTGCACTACGAAAACATGGAAGTTGCACGAAATTCCACGAAAACCAGGGCTGTACGTTCGACCTCGAGGTTTATTATGAACAAAACCTTACAATTTCTCATATTGCTCCTCAACCCTACTTGAGAATCACGTTCATCTTGAAACTAGACGCTGCTAACCCTAATAGCGAACTATTGTTACTCAACAAGACTCGGCTCGTCAAGTTATTTGAGTTGTTCAAGATGTTATCCAAATACATATTGGATTAATCCCTATCTATTGATCGCATAATATATTCTGATTCAAGTACCCTTGTTATAAGTACCTGAGTAGATGCCAACCCTTGATGTACCGTTGCTATTTCATTTGATCTTGTTGGTACCATCAAATATTTAGATCGTTAAAGTTGAGTGAAAGATAGAGATGCGCAGAGGAACTTTGCTGCTACATCGACTTTTAAACGGTTCGCTTCTCTTTACTTCGATCCGAGTAGTACAAACAAAAACGTTTAATCAGTTTTAGGAAATTCGTTAAGTCTAGAACACTAGGTATTTGTTTAGTTGTTGGAAAAGTTTCAGGCATCGAGGCGACGATGTTTATCTATGTTTAAAGTACGTTTACTCCTTATTTTCAAAGGAAAAAGATATGAGTTCTTTAATTTAAAATTAAATTAATTTTGATGTTGTATAGAAATAAAACATGTTGAATAAGCTTAATTAGATCATAATTATCAAGCTTGGGATTTTGCTGACCGATCCAGTAAAGACATTTGTTCACCCACCATCTTTTTTTTAAATATTGTCTGATTGAATTTACTTATGACTTAATATTAATAGCCACACGTATCGATCAATCTAGATCAGCTACACTTGTCGCGGCTGTATGCGGATGAATGCCTATTTTTAAAAAGCAAGATCTCTCTATAGCTCGGTCAACACGTAAAGCCGTTGGTCCCGGTTGTAATGCATGGATCTTGGATAGTAGTTACGCGTCGTCAGGGGCCTGAATGTCTGACAGCTAGTTTTACCAAAAGGTAAGGTTAGCTTATTTCCTAGTAACTGGGTTATGGAGGACAGACAGACAGGTCCATGTAAAGTACTGGTACTGCTGTAATAGCCGCAGCCGTTTGGACTGGAATCTGACCCTAACATAGGCTAGTTAGATTGGTATAAAATTGATCTTTAACCGGTCAAGTACCGTAATTACAGACACAATTAAAAAACGATTGTTTGCATACCAAATGTGGTTTCTCAGGGACTTAGAGGTTAAAAGTATTTTAGAAGACCTACCTACGCAAATAAACATTTCAAGTGTTGAGTTGTTTTTCCGTCTGGAATTTCTTAGTAGACCAGTTGATGGCAATAGGCTCGCCTTCTATTAAATTGAACTTGAATATACCTGACGAAATGTGCGTGTACTATAGATGAAACTCTGCCTAACCCATCGAGGAATGCAGTACTGATGTTATGATGTTACTCGTATGTGTCCATTTCGTTTTAACTGTACTACTCGTCTAGATAAAATAAATATTAGATAGGTAAGTATTTGTCTTAAAAGTTTACTGAAATTCTATTAACATTCTACAGGGTGGTAGGGGCATTGATGGGTGAACTATGGAATCAGTATTTGATTCTGTATCCCCCTGGGATTACATTTTCACTGGTTATTAAATAAAAAAATTACTGTTCCATGCATATTGGCCGCCTGGGTACTTCTTGATGAAATAGCAGATTTTTTCTTAATATCCAACGTATTATTATTTACGCTAAGGGTCCAGAATCATATTCTAAATCCTGTGGTTACAATTTCATGATGAGATGTCCCTACCACCTTGTATATTTTCAGTGTCCTTTACCTCCTTAATAACCTAACGTAAAATATTATACAACGTAAACAAATAAATATACACACACACATCCATGCAATCATAATCACACTCCACATCGAAGTACTCTTACATCTTTATTCACTCCAGTCATTTATTTAACAAAAGGTTAAAGATCGCGTGCAAACAAAAATCTTAACCTGTAAATGCGAGTGCGCGCTCAAATTACTTAACCCATCTTTATACCAGCAAGTTGCCGGGATCTTTATTAACCTAATTACTACATTTGCATACCGGTCCATGTAAGGCTCAATTATGTACTCATCGCCCCAAATTATGTTTTAAAACAAATAAAGGGTCAAATAGCTCTACATAATGTTTGGGAACATTATATAGGGTTCATAAAAATAACATTATCTCTCTTAGTAAACGAAATGATGGATAATGGGATAGAAAAACATTTTTATGTTAGTTCTAAATTGTTTTTGTATTTATTATCACGCTGAGGAGGTTAAATAGGTCAGTTGAATACTATTCTTTAATAACTAGAGACCCACCCCTGATTCGCGTGGTTTTTAAGAGTTCACATAAAATAAATATTAAGTTATACGCCTACATTTTCGGAATAAATTTTCAAGATGATGTTAACAACCACATCAAAATCCGTTGCGCAGTTAAAAACAACGTGGTTACACAGACAGAAACATGTGTCTTCAATCTAAACTAATATGATACAGAGAAAAGGCTTATTTTTTTGTTTGATTGTTACGCTTTTTTTTGTGGGTGGGAAATCATCAAATAACTTCTCCCGCTCTAGGATGGACCGGAAAGGCGTTTCAGACTTTTACTGACTAAAACCCACCCGTGTTCCTTCAGTTGCCCTTGTGCCAGGCCGACGGTATCTCTTTCGAACAAATGTCGCGACCCTGGCAGTGCTTGTTACGCTGTCAAGCTAAAACGGTTGAAAGAATTCTAGTGGGATTCAGGTCATTGCTAGAACATGACCTGGATTAAGACATAGGATAGTTTTTATTCCCATATTTTCATAGGATCAAGACTTATGCAGAACAAACCGCGTATCCAGTTCAAAAGCATGACAAAGTAGCGTGGCTTCACACGAATGTAATCGCCTGATGTTGTGACATGTCAAAACACCAAGATTTCTGGGCTTTATTTACACATAGGTACGTATGAAACCTCCCGCAGTTTGTTCTAAATGATGGTGAAACTTGCACTAAAATTAATTTTGTAGTTAATTAAACAAAGTGGTCCGGAAGACAGACACAAGACGCGGCTTTATTTTTAACTGTTTGTTGCTGGCGACTTCGTTTGCAATCCAGGATAAAAAGTAGTCTATGTCCTTCTCCAGGATATGCTCTAATGCGAAATTTCATTTAAATCCGTTTATCCGTTTTAGCATTAAAGCGTAACAAATACTCATACATTTTTTTTTCTCTTTATATCATTAGTTCGCGTCGAAGTCGTCTCGCCACCTCTTCTTGGGCCGGCCTCGCCGGCGCCGTCCATCGTCAGGCAACCACTGTGTGGAGACTATTGCCCAGCGGTCACTGTGTATGCGGCTGGTGTGACCCGCCCAGTTCCATTTTAGCCTAGCAGCCTTTTTGCCTACGTCTAGGATTCCCGTTTTGGAGCGCAACGTGGTGTTTCGTATTCTGTCGGTTCGTTTAACCCCTAAAATGCTGCGCTCCATTGCTCTTTGGCAAACCCCAAGCCGGAGCTTTTGTGAATCGGTGAGCGACCAGCTCTGAGCACCGTAGGTTAGGACGGGCAGGATACACATATCGATGAGTTTTCGCTTCAGGGAAATCGGTAGATCACCCTTCATTAGCGTCTTCATAGACCAGTAGCTTTTCCAGGCATTTTGGATGCGGCGATCGATTTCCTTTCCTTGCCTGTTTTCGCAAGAAACTAACTGGCCCAAGTAGATGTACTCATCAACATACTGTATTTCCTGCCCATCTACCTTGACTCTACGCTTAGTGCTGTTGGTCATGGCTTTGGTTTTAGACCGATTCATCGCGAGTCCCACCTTAAGACTTGCCGTGCTTAGGTCTTGAAGCATAATTTGTAATTCCAGAGCAGTGGGGGCAAAAAGGACTATGTCGTCGGCAAAACGAAGATTTGTCAACCTCCTGCTGCCAACTTCAATGCCCTTGGTCGTCCATGAGGCTGCCAGTGTTTTAAATATCTCCTCGAGAGTGCTTGTAAATAATTTTGGGGAAAGCGGGTCACCTTGCTTAACACCCTTTTGTATTTTAAATGACGGTCCCGCAGTACTGAGTTTGATGGCTGCAGTGCTGTTGTGGTATATATTTCTGAGAAGGTCTATATATTGCTGTTCCAGATCTTGGTTTTCTAGCGACTTAAATATTTTTGAGTGTTTTATACTATCGAAGGCCTTCGTATAATCTACGAAGGCTAAGTAGAGCGGTTTATTGAATTCCGAAAAATTTTCAAGTAACTGGTTCAAGGTATGTAAGTGGTCAGTTGTCGAGAAGTTAGGGCGAAATCCAGCTTGTTCTGGTGGTTGATGTTTATCCAGTTTCCCGTCTATGCGATTATGTATTACTTTAATAAAAGTTTTATAGATGTGAGATGTTAAACTGATTGGACGATAATTGCCGATATCGCTTTTGTCGCCTTTTTTATGTAGAAGGATTATATTGGAATGGCACATTGCTTTTGGAACTTTTCCTGATTCTAGAATGGTGTTAAACAGGTTTGTAAGGTGGGGCAATAAAGTGATAGAGCCGATTTTGAGCGCTTCAGTAGTTATACCGTCTTCCCCAGGACTTTTATCATAACGCATTGTAGTCAGTGCTTTGTGCACTTCATGACCGTTTATTGGGGGAATGGAATCTGAAGGACTGTATTCGTTACCGTTATATGGTGGGCAGTGATCGGAATATAATAATTTATAGAATCTGATTGCAATTTCCATGATTTTGTCTCTGCTGTAATGTTTTGTACCGTTATGATCTACTAAACAGTTTATCCAACGTCTTCCTTTTGTGACGCCTTGTTTTTGTGGGTTGGATCGAGGTGGCCCGGGAAAAGGATACCTGGAGGGATTTGGGGGAGGCCTTTGCTCAGCAGTGGGACAGTGTAGGCTAATTAAAAAAAAAAATCCTTAGTTCATACTATGAGTAGATAATTCAAGCTCGCCGCGTATTTACACATGTTTCAAAAAACTAAAAAACACGCTTCCATAGAAAACCAAACTAAGAAAAAAAAACAACCGACTTTCTGAAAAACACTACAAAGTGAAAAATAACTTTAATTTCGGCAGTTGGTGTCTTAGGATTTGTATTTAAGGTTTTTGCCACCGACTTCCAAAATTAAAGTTTTTTTCACTTTTTTGTGTTTTTAAGGTTGTTTTTTTTTTTTGTAAAAAAGTTTTTATTTTTTAACTTTTAGTTATGGTATTTATCCCGCACTAATTCCAAACAAACAATGCATTTTTATGCGATAGCAGAAATCACGGTTGATTTGCTGTCATTTTTAAAGAGTTCCGGTGTCTGTCTCAGGAACTCATCATCAAATCTATATAAAATTTATATGGAACCATTTCGGAATAAACCCCTTTTGAAAACAAAAAGAATTTTGCAAATCCGTTTATATATGACGGAGTTATGGCTGAACATACATTAAAAAAATATATATATATAAATATCCGAATTGATAACCTCCTCCTTTTTGAAGTCGGTTAAAAAGTAGAAAATTATGGAAAAAGCGTAAGGTGCTTTTTGAGGTATTTTAAGTTTTTTTTTTTTTACTATTATTTATTCTCAAATTTTTAGGGTGTTGGATTTCTTTTTACGTATATCAGCGTAGTTTTTGAAGTCAGTTTTTTTTCTATCCTGGTAACCCCGGCAAGGACAATGGCAAAAATTAAAAAAAAATATTGTAATGTCATCAGTCCATGATAAGTAGGTAAAATTTCGAATTAATCCGACTTTTTGAAGGGGTTCTAAATCATGTTCAAAGTTTCTGTTACATAGGCACATACTAACATACGTATGAAGGTAATAAAAGCGTGTTAAATATAAACTTTTTACTGCAACATTTATGATAATGTTAACAATAGATATACGTATAGGCTTTATATTTTAAAGTAGTAGTCGGGAAACAATTAAAAATAAATAAGGAGTTAAATAAAGCTTCTATTAATGAATCAAAAAGTTTCAGGCAAACCAGTTGAAGATTCCACGGTTTCTATTTACATTTCAAAGTTTAACTCAACTACAAAATGCAGCTATTATTGTGGCTGTGGAATCCTAAGTAAAATAAGTTTTATTATACGAAAACTATAAACAAACGGTCACGAGACATAACTTTTACTGAATTCCTACTATTTGGGCCCGACTAATGCTTTTAAAAGTTAATAAAAGGTGCAGCAGTGCTATTCAGTTGCCTCATTAAAAATATCACACGGGGAATAAAAATAAGGCTGGTGAGTATAAATAACCACGACCTCCATATAAATCTTGGTTTACAGTTCGCAGGGTTGTCGAAACATTGCCTTTTTTATTTGGCAATGGATGGCAGGCGACTGGGAAAGTTGAAATAGGGAACGAAGGAAAAAGTGGTAGTGTTTTTCTTACGCGTTAGCGTGCCAACTATGAAAGAGACTTCATTATAAAATAAATAAAAATAGTTTTGATTTTTAATATTAACTATGCTAAATTAAAATCTGTCAGATTTTACTTTAGACACAGATGGATAAAATCTTTTATCATGATTAGCTGATTTATTAAATTAAAAATTTAATCCCATGTCGAGCCGTAAAACTGATTCAACACATATGTAATTAGACCCTTAGTGTAGAAGTGTAACAATGGTTATTTAAAAAAAAATCATCTGTTTCATAGAAAAGTGCAATATCTTTGTGTTTAAAATGTATGGAATAGCATTTTTTTTTTAATAACTGACAAGAAATTGTACGTAGGGGAGTCGGAATCATGTTTTCAGTTCTGTGCCGATGTCCCTGCCATCCATATACATCTCCGTGATAAAAGTGAAACCTACTGCAAATTCACAATTCACACATTAAAATTTAATATTAATGTAAATTTAATATTTGCCAAATATCTGTACCTTCGCACACGTCTGAGGTTAACCCGCAAACGCTGCTTCGTCAACCCTCGCCGACATAGCTTGGCTACCCGCAATGAATACTCGAGTTTTCTGCCTCAACTGTGGGGTGGAAATGTACGGCAATATGGGAATAAAATCCTGGATTTAATCTTTGTACAAGTCGCCGTTTAATCTTGCAGTAGATATGGCAAGGCTAAATAATAAATGTATATGCGATCACGTTAAATTGCATTGTAGGATTTTTGTACCCTTAGTAGAGCGTTTGAGGGTTTGAGTAAAAGTTTTTTTGTTAAAGAGATGGGCACTTGTTTTAAGATTTTACACAGTCAATTGTTTCAAGCAAATACATCAAAATTATGTTTGATAAGGATGATTTAAATCATTATTAATTCACAGCGGGTTCGTTACGATTGTAACAAGGATGGATGACGGTTCATGAGCACAATGTCTATAATTTATGTGAGGCGGTCCGTTATCTTAAGCCACTATTTATCCTTATGTTGGTGAGAATTACTGTAAAGCTTTGAAAAGTTACAAAGTAAAAATAAAAAAGTAAAAATTATTATGTAAACAACAACCTACCAGCTTATTATTTAGACTCATGTACAGCCTAATTAATCAATCAATCAATCAATCAATCCTTTATTTCAGGCTACTAAGGCCCATAAAAACAATACATAAATAATATAAAATCAATAACTATAAAGTAATACATATTCTATAAAACTAAATTCAAAAACAGAAAAAAAAAAGGAAAAAAAAAAAAAAAGGAAAAAAAAAAAAAAAAAATGTCCAATAGAAAATGTTTATCGCGAATGTTTCTTTTTTTACCTGTTTTTCTGTAACTGCCCTGTTGGTTTTGTGGTCGCCGGTGCGGCTGCTGAACATGGGGCCCTGGGTTAGATTCTCAGGTCAGGCAAAATATTTATAGAATTTTCCGTTTAGAATTTCTTAGTAACAGCCCGGAGTTTGGTAGTTGGCGGTGTGATACCCCCGTGCTTTGGAAAGCACGTGAAGCCGTTGGACCTGCCCCTAATCTTCCTCCAGTTGTGTTTGATTGCTGTCCCATCGGACTATGAAAGTGAGGAAAGAGCGAGAGCACCTGTGTTTGCGCACACGCTTGTGCATTGTAATATCTCCCGCACCCATGGCTGGTCTCTGTTGAAATTGGTCGCCATGGGCGAAATACCGTCTGAAAGACTGCATATTCTCTAGTGGCATCAACAGCCGCATGGGTAACATCGATCAGATGAAACTAAGCTTACCGCGGATGGTCCGTGAATGGGAAACCGTCTTTACTAAACAATAATAATAATAATAATAAATATCTTGGGACAACCAACACAACGTTGTCTGATCCCAAACTAGGCAGAGCCTGTACTATGGTAACCAGACAACTGATAAACATACTTATATATTTCTAAATACATACATACCCCTTCATGACTCGGAAAGTATGTTAAGCCATTAAGCCAGGTTCTCTTTCGTGAATCTTTGACAGTCGTTAGGTTCGTCAGAAACCCGAAGGTTTGATAACCAGTCTTACCAAGGGGTATCGTGTCACCCAGCCACTGGGTTGTGGAGATCAGGTAGGCAATCACTCCATGTAAAATACTGGTACTAAGCTGCATCTAGTTAGACTAGAAGCCGACCTCAACGACCTCGACTGGCCTGTTAGTCTAGTGGTTAGTGACCCTGACTGTTAAGACTGAGGTGGGTCGGTGATGAGCACGATCATTTGTACTGTGTCTGGGTGTAATTTATCTATAACTAGCTTCTGCCCGCGACTTCGTCCGCGTTAAATTTCTTGTTCCCCCGACCCTTCCCGTCGCGTCGAATCGCCTACCCGTGCGATTTTCCCCGTTTTTGCAACATTTTTCATTACTGCTCCGCTTCTCTTCGTTGTAGAGTGATGTTATATAGCCTATAGCCTTTCTCGATAAATAGGCTACTCAACACAAAAATAATTTTTCAATTCGAATTAGTAGTTCTTGAGATTAGCGCGTTCAATCAAACAAACAAACATAGAAATAATCAAACTCTTCAGCTTTATAATATTAGTATAGATATGTATTTATTTAGAAATACATATGTATACTAGCTGACCGTACAGACGTTGTCCTGTTTCCTAGAACTCGCTAGCAGCGCCACCTACCGGATCCAATAGTGAATCTAAACCATCCAGGGTGCCACCCAAACGCATACAAAAAATTCTTTCAAATCGGTCGAGCCGTTTAGGAGGAGTTCAGTAACATACACACGTACAGTAGAATTATATCTATAAAGATTTATCAGTTGTCTAGTTGCCATAGTACAGGCTCTGCCTAGTTTGGGATCAGACAACGGTGTGTTGATTGTCCTAAGATATTATTATTTTAGGTATTGTTGCAAAAAGATAGCCAGATGATGATATTCATCATCATCATGATTTAGCCGAAAGGAGTCCAGTGTTGGACTTAGGCCTCCCACTAACACTGTCACTTCGACCGATTCTGTGCTCGGATTCCTGCGACCTTTATCAGGTCACCGGTCCCTCTTGTGGAAAATATTATACTCTAAAATTAGCAATTAACTGAGAAAATGAATTACTACAAAATAAACCCTGAATTTTTCTGTAATATTTCACACACACACACACGCACAAGCACACACACACACATACTTAGACAAACCATCACACTCACATCACATACAATCACACTCACATCACATACAATCACACTCACGCAAATGTACAAAAGATCGTATTTTCTTTTTTACTTTTTTTTTTTATCTCTTTTGTTTTTTGTACACATATTTATAATGCAAGGGAAGAGCGGAGCCTTCAACTACAGGTATTTCTATGCCTAAATGGAGACTCCTCGATATGTAATCTAAGCTAAAATGATATGTAATAAACTATTTTATTTTCTTTTTTATTTATTTATTTGGCATGTTGGCTTTCATTACTTACGTATCACTTAAAACCTTACCTCAAATATCGAAGGAACTACTATTATTTCTCTCTAAAAATATTTCGTTTAGCTGCTTGAAGTTAACCTCACACAAAATAAGCCGCGCCAAAGTAAATACAGCCAAAAATAACTCTGTATTTCGAAACGAAAAATATATCCGATTACAATGCGTACAAAAATAATGAAGCGAATTTATTTATTTATGTGCGTCTGTAAGGGCGAGCTAGTTTGTTAAGGGAGCTAAAACCTCATTATTTAGACAAGTTAATAAGAATTCCTGAGTCGCATTTACGTCAAGAAAAGACGTAAGCAACTCCGTAAGACATTAAGCTTAGAAAAAAAGAAGATTACACGGAATAACATCCGGAATTAATGTTAGTTTTGAGCATCTGATTTCGTGATTAATTGGGCTTAGCTTACAAAGGATAAAAAGTTTGAGTATCTAGTTACTGTTTGGATTTCAATTAGTTTAAGTACTTAAGCTATAAAAAGATTAAGATTTATTCGTCCTGTCGCTTGAGTAAAGACTATTGTAGTTTTCTTTCAATTGGTTTGAATATTAACTGGAACATTATGGACGCCGACCCTAGACATAGTTGGAAAAGGATAGGCAGATGTTGCTGATTCATCTGGTTTGAATGTAAACTGTATGTGTATTGGGCGTGCTATCACGGCTTCTACGTCTGCGGAAAATCTCAAGTGGTGAAAGTATTACCTTATCAGTAATTATATATTCGAGCCGTTTAGGGTTGAAACCGTCGGGCCGTGGGGTCCGAGTTGTCATGGTTTTATCATCGAAGTCTCCACACAGCTGCATGACATATCTCGTTACCCAGGAATTGGCTTTTAATTTGGCCAGAGGAAGCATTGCCATACAACTTAGCAATGCCAGCAATCCCTAATTTTTCGAAACCATATTTTATTTTATTAATATTTTAATGTTACATTTTGCTTTCGATAGTTTTTCAATTCATTTAGTAAAAGTAGTTTAATCAATATTCGTCCATAAATAAAATCCTTCTGTAAGTCAACAAACTTTTCTTCCTATCAATCTCGCTTGACAAAATCCCATTGATATTCAATCACACGCTTTCAAACATCAGCAATCAAATTTCATCAAACACAACAACAAAATCAAACAAATCACCGAAACTATTAATAACACCAACAAAGATTTGTAAAATAAAATCATCACTGCATTCAGTTACGCCTACATCATTGGAAGACAATGCTCAATTATTTCTGCCTCCTACTGCTCCAGGATTGGGTTCTTGTTCAGTGAAATGAGAATCTTTAATAAATGTTGGCTTATTCATCACTTTGCTGACAACTCACTACTTGTTTGTTTTATAAATGTAAACAGTTTGAGGTGATTAATTTGAATATATGAATGTTAAAATCGTTTGAGCGTTTGATACATCAAATTTTTTGAGCACGATGTCTGAGGAAGTATGAAAACATTTTGTACCCAGTATAAGTATGACATCTAGGATGTGCAAAATGAAGCAAGTAAATAAATGTCAAAGTCATGAGTTCGATTGAACCCAGGCAAGTATTTTACTTTGCGAATGTAATCACCACTATTTAATCAACAATGCTCTAAAAAAGGTAAAGGAAAACATTTTCAGGCAATTAATACGTTTAAAAACCAAAGAATTCGAAGACACGTGACATCCAACAACCCACCCAATATTGGGCCCGCGTGGTGGATTATGGCTCACTCGGTTCTCACAGAAAGGAGGCCTGATCCTCAGTATTCGGAACAGTATAGGCTGATTATGGTTATTCATTTTCAGTTGATTTTTATCTCGATCAGAACTTTTAAATCCAATATCAAAAGAAGAAATCACAGATGTGTCAACATTTTATCGCTACAGACAGATAAGTTAAAATTGGACCGTGTGCGGTACAACATTTTAAGAACTCAGTGCAGTAAAAAACAACACAGAAATTAAGGATCATATTACGAAAATCCATTAGAGTTGCTTAATAAAAATAGACTCGGCTTCACATGTAGGGACGGTAAAAGAAACGACGATAAAAGAAATCTCACTGATCGTCTTGATAAGGATGGTAAATAAAATAGATTGATGAGGTTAAGCCATTAGGTAAGACTTAAGAGAAATATCTTTATATCTATGGCTGAGCTATTGACCATGTTCATCGCAAGAAAATAAACGGAGATATGAGATAATGTTAGGAATATTTAGATAGATAAAATACTCTTTGTTATTTCAGCTTTATAGGTACAAGTGGTATAAAATTCGTAGAGATAATTTTAGCGTTGGTAGGAATGAACCCTTATTTTTGACCTTAGCACCACTAGATGGTTTAACTTCATGATATTAAAGCAACTATTTCAATTCAACCATTTACAGCCACTTATGGTTGAATTGAAATTTATTTTATGATCTATGTCAATTTTTTATATACCTATTTATCTCTGAAAAAGAACAAAGGTTTCATAGGGATAAACAAAAGATGAAATGTATGTGTATCATAAACAAAATGTAATCACTGGAAATTGATTCTAAAGTAATAACGTTATCAATATCGAGATTATATGAAATGTGTTCTCTATATAAAACCTGACCTCGACCAGCCAGACCTAGATGGATATAATAACCAACACGACTGTTTCATAAAAGGATTCCAAAGAAGGCTCCACATAAACCTGAGTGAACTGCGTTTACATAATAGAATATTCCTTGATTCCGAACAAGTATTTCATATTCCTTGGTAAGATACTTTGAGATAACGATATACATAAACAAGTGAATAAAAGAGAGAATATGGTAAACAAATTGAAGTGGAACGATTTCAGAAATGGTACAAGAATGCTGTCGAAAATGACTTTGTGCCATATATGGGACATAAGATTCTGGGTTTAGCATGTTTGGAGTCTGAATGTATTGATGGTTTATTCTGGTGAACTGTGTTACATATCTGCTTAGTGAAAGAAATGGATAAGTTAGTTAGGTCAGGTAGGATTCACATTCAATGATCACTACTCAACCTGATAAATCAATAACTTTAAGGCTTATTTTAGGAGTTGTAATCCGCTCGCGTCTAAAACCACAAATGAGATGAAATAGAAAGATTTTAACAAAGGCTTATTTTTAACGGAGTTGTCATCCGCTCCTAATCAACTTTTAGTTGATATTTAGACTTTTAGAGTAATTAGTTAACATGGGCTTATTTTTATGGAGTTGTTATCCGCTCCAATCAACTTTTAGGAGTCGATAGAAAGAAACAAGTTATACAAACTAACTTGTAGAAAAAGAAAAGATATAAAGAAAGATTTTAAAAAAAATGGTGGTTTAAGAACCGATGAATGAATTAAAAAAATAAATAGAGTTTTAATTAATCGAAAAGAACTCTATTATAGAGGAAGGATAAAAGAAAGGGATGAGTTATGAGTATAATGTAAAGGACTCAAAAAAAAAAACGTACACTCAGAAGGGACTCGAAGAGAGTGTTCAGGACTCGCACTCGGACTCACGTACACTAAGGAAAACTTATTTTTGGTGGTAAAATTTGGAACTAAAGCATAAAGGTTAGTACATATGAAAGTAAACTTTAGTACCTAGTTTTGCCACAGTACAAAAGGACTAGTACTCCATGCCCATAAAACTCTATGGCCTGGTTTGTTACCTAGCAACCGATGACAAATACAAGACGATAAATATTTTGGGTTTTTACCTAGGAACCGATGACAAATATTATGAGAGCCTACGTATTTTGGTATGATTCCCAGATGATAAATGTATAAATATATTATATAAATGTATAGTAAGATAGTGAAGTATTTGTAATAGGAGTTATGTAGATGTATAGGTTTGTAAAAACGTCCACAGGATATTCTCCTGTTTCTGTCGTGAAGTGTCTCAGTCCCCTAACTTAGTAGTGACCACAAGGGTTTTAAAAACACGCCAAGCGAAAACTGAGTACGATTACCAGTGGGTAAACGTAGTGGTGTGCAAGTGTGTGGGATGCAGTGTAATGATGTATTGGTAGAGAGTTATGTGTAAGAGGAAACGTCTACGGGATATTCTCCAATAGAACGTCGTAGAGTAAGCCAAACCCCAACTTGTAAGTGACCACGAATGGTTTTAAGAACACTCACAAGCGAAGAATGGATGCCAATTACCATTGGGTAAAGGTATGTCTGTGGGGATGTAGTATTAGATGATGTTCAGTATGAAGTATGTTGAGTAGGTTGTAGGAGTCAGTTGAGTAGGGTGTAGGAGTCAGTTGAGCTGAAAAAAAAAATTAAGTTAGTTATGTCAAATAGTCCAAAAGGAAATGCTAGTGTTAGTTTTTTTAGAATTTTGAAAAGGGAGTAGGTTCGTGTCTATATGGGCGCCAATCTGTTACGAATCTGCTTAGTGAAAGAAATGGATAAGGCAGATCTGATACAATTTATTAAATGGAAAAGAGTAAACTGTCAGAGTAGAACGCTTCAAGAGGGCTTCAGAGTAGTTTCCCCAGAGTGCGGGTGCTTCAGAGTAGTTTCCCAGAGTGTGGGCGCTTGAGAGTAGTTTCCCAGAGTGCGGGCGCTTCAGAGTAGTTTCCCAGAGTGTGAGCGCTTCAGAGTAGTTTCCGAGAGTCTACAGCCTTCCAGAGTGTGTCCTCCAGAGTGTACGGCCTCCAGAGTGTGGTCCTCTAGAGAGTGTCTTCCAGAGTGTACGGCCTCCAGAGAGTGGTCCTCTAGAGTGTGTCATCAGCGGTTCAGACGCCCCTTTTTATACCAAAGCCGTCTTCCCTTTCCAAACATTTTCAAAATATTAGTTTAGCCATCATCTCATCTGACAAGTGTAGTCGGCCAGGACATATCCATGAGTGCGTGTAGCTGGCCACATGAGTGAGTGTAGCTGGCCACATGAGTGCGTAAAGAATTTTATAAATATAATTTTAAGTTAAGTTATTTAGTAAACAATCGTAATAATTAATAAAATCAAATAGCTAGACATATTGATAAAAATAATTTAAAATTATATAAACCAAAAAGTAGCCATTCATAGACTAAGCAGAACAGTAACTGACAGTTGACAATTTGGCTTGTCACAACATGAAAATTTGAGTTAATATTTTATTTCAGCTATTTTTAAGTTAATAAATCGTATTTAGATCGATTTGTTGAGTGTAGACATATAAATAAAATAAAATAAGTAAAGCATGAAGTGTAAACATAGAAACAAATAAAGAGGATGATAAAGAATCATGAATTAAGGTGTAAGTATAGGATGAACACTATAACTGTACAACATACGTATGTAAGCAGCTCGTGATCAAATGAAATTGTATATTGCCATAATTATGCTTGTTGTGACTACGCTTGGATAATTTGAATGTGGTTACGGATTTTTTTATTTACAGTAAGGATAAGAAGCTTGTCGTGACGAGAGGAACGTTATCTACTTGGCTGACAACTAATGACTACTACTATTTTATAAACATTTTGTAATTTGTGTTTCACGAACCATGCCAATTAAGTGGAGTGGAGGTTCTTGTCGGCTTTTCTGCATAGTAATCAACAATTTGGAACCATGCACCTAGCTTCTGACATTTCATAAGTGCTCTTGTAGGTTTATGTGAAATAATAATAATTTGATTTGAAGTTTTATTATTTTTGTTCTTATTTCCCAGTTGTGATGATTATGGAAAAAGGATCTGTATCGTGACCATTTTTTGTTTCTGTGTACTTAATATCAGGCATTTTATTAGCCACATCCGCAAACATCACATATACTTCCTCGAAATTTCTCAACAAAAACTCAATAATGATTTCATTATTCATTCGGCACAAACCTACAACAATCTTCCGCGCACACGCATAACAGAATACAGCGATCTCTAAACGGAATAAGAGCCGATATCTTAAGAATCAACATGGCCCGCCCACAAGAGACATAATGTCCCGAACAAGTTTCGAACCCACGACGGTGTACTAAATTAGCCTTGTCCACTTTTATAGTCGAACATTTGTGACGGTGACGGTGAGTGGTGCCAACACACGGACATGTATGGCTTTCAAAAGATGTGATTGCGCTGACAATGGTGGTTGTAATTGTGTACTTAAAGTGATAAGTGGAAGAATTAGGGGGTCAAAGTTTTGAGTCGATTTTTTGTGTTGCGATTCGATCGTTTTCTTTTCTTTTGCAGTTATTTCATTTGTAATGAGCCAATGACTGTTGTTTGTGTGCTCAAAGGTTGAAATGTTATGATAATAACGCTCAAAGTTATGAGTAACATGAATGCTTAATATCCTTCTTTTGACTTCTTGTTCATTCTTATTTAGCTCTGAAATGAGAGAAAATCATCGTTTATAAATCACACCTACCTGAAATACACACACCCCTAAAAACGGTGTCATCAACGAAAAACAAGTCAACTGTAATTCTTTTGAAGTTGATTGCCCTAAATAATATGGACAAATAACGGAAAATAACGATGTCTTATTAAGACATTCGGTGAAAACAAACTCATGCGTTAAATTGACATTGCAAGAAAATAAATAGCTTATATTATTTTGGATGAATTCCACTGTAAACAATCCAGTGGGGTAAAATAATTATTGTATCTAAATTATAATAAAATAGAATACTCTTTTCATGAGGGTATAGAATTATAGTTTTTTTTTCATAATGTGGCTTTTCGGATGGTTGTTTTTAAAAGATGGTTTTTTTCTACAATAATAACTTAAAGCGATCAGTCAAAGACAAATTTTTGATGAACTTGAAGGGAGAAGGAGAGAACATACTGCAACAATTTAGATGTTACACTATCGCATTAGGTACAAACCTGTAATGGTAGTTGTAAGTTGGAAATTAGATAAATAAATAAAAAAAACCATAACACTTCTTATATCTCATTGGCCTACCCATTTACAAATCAGATTCTAGTCTGTCTTAATGTGATTCATCACAAACCAGAAGCAGATGAATACCAGTATTTTACATGCAGCGACTGTCACGGCTTTTGGGCTGACAACCGGCAATGACTGTCAAAGATCCATTAACAATAATCAGGATCAAAGGCTTAAAGTGGATGCCCTAAGGTAGACTAGTTTTTTTTTTTACGTATTTTGGCTTACAATCGCAGTTTATTGTAAAATTCAAAACTCTGCAGCGCATTCACTAGTAAGTCCCTTAGTCGCCTTTTACGACACCCACGGCAAGAATTGGGATGGTGGTATTCTACCAAAGCAACCAAGTTTTCTACCAAACATTAGAATCTGACTCATCCACACTATCCACACTACCCACACTAATATTATAAATGCAAAAGTAACTCTGTCTGTCTGTCTATCTGTCTGTCTGTCTCGCTTTCCTGCTAAAACTATTGAACCGATTTAAATGAAATTAGAGTACACAGATAGTTTAGAACCTGAGAAAGGACATAGGCTACTTTTTATCCCGGTAGTATGTTCCCGCGGGATAATTTCCGACCTCCACGCGGGCGAAGCCGCTGGCAAAAGCTAGTCATTTTATAAACCCATGTATATTGTTCTGGTTGCCTTAACCACAAATTGAGACCACCCCATTGGTGCGTGGGTGTCTAACAAGAGCGACTAAGAGATCAAAATTGACACAAATATCTTTATAAGATACATTGATATATCCTAGTATCTACAAGGTGGTAGGACATTGACGCGACATGATTAGTAACACCAGCGCTTTTCGTCTGTTATTAAAAAAAAACTTGAGAGGTGTCAAAGGACATCCGGATGGAACGAAGTTCCTTTCGATTAATTAGTGGAGGAATTGCAATATTTTTTTTAACTTTTATTGTTTATTATGTACAAAAAACCTGTATACACTCATTAAAAATAATCGTCGCGACACCACACTGTTCAATGATAAATAGATAGACGAAACGAAAATAACTGTCTTGCTTTCTATGAGAGAGAGTGAGAGAGAGAGAGAGAGAGAGAGAGACCGAGAAACACGCGCACGCCGCACGGCTTAAAACTATATCAAAAACCGGCCAAGTGCGAGTCGGACTCGCGCACCGAGGGTTCCGTACAAACCTGTAGGTATCCTCGGTTTATGCATAAGGTTTATATTTATGAAATTAAATGTTTTTTTTTTAATTTTTATATTTGATTTGATTGAATGAAAGGTAATTTGCGGTTTACGATTTATGACGTATTAAAAAAAAACTACTCACTGGATTTTGTTCAAACCAATTTTCGTTGAAAGTTTACATGGTTATGTACATCATATATTTTTTTTAGTTTTATCATTCTCTTATTTTAGAAGTTACGGGGGGGGGACACTCATTTTACCACTTTGGAAGTGTCTCTCGCGCAAAGTATTCAGTTTAGAAAAAAATGATATTAGAAACCTCAATACCATTTTTGAAGACCTATTCATGGATACCCCACACGTATGGGTTCGATGAAAAAAAAAAAATTGAGTTTCAGTTCTATGTATGGGGAACCCCAAAATTTATTGTTTTTTTACTATTATAGTGTGAAAATCAAGATGCGGTTTACAGAATACACCTACTCACCAAGTTTCAACAGCATAGCTCTTATAGTTTCGGAGAAAAGTGGCTGTGACATACGGACGGACAGACAGACAGACAGACAGACAGACAGACAGACAGACAGACGGACAGACAGACAGACAGACATGACGAATCTATAAGGGTTCCGTTTTTTGCCATTTGGCAACGGAACCCTAAAAAGTGTCGTTACAACTTGTGATCTCAATTTTTTCCGTCTAGCTCCCTTTTGCAAAGCGCGATAAGGAACTTCGTTCCACAAAAAACAGTTGTTCCATTAATTGTAACAGCGTAGGTATTGCATTTATTTCATCTATGAAATAGCAGATATTTCTTATTGATAACTTACGAAAAATTTCTACCTTACTTTTAGAATTATGTGCTGATTTCATGATTACAGTTTGCGCGTCCGTGCCATTTTGTACAGTACAGGAGGCTACACATCAGCAATAACAAATTCAGTATAAGCTGGTTTCTTATTCTATTGAAACTTCATACTACTCTAGGCCAGCTCTAGGTCAAAGTGTTACCTTCGACGTGCAGTCAACTGTACCTAATGTAATACTATAAATAGTACCTTATGCAGCTTTATGAATCCTTCATTAATAAATCGAGCAAACCACGGATTTATTACTAAATCGCTGATGAATATTTTTTTATTTTATTTTATTTATTTGGCGTACCAACAATTGAATACACTGATACAATGATAACAAATACATTCAGTAAACTTATGGTCTAGTGTACAAATTTCTTACAGGTAAGCACAACATGCATCACTTATTTGTTGAATGAAATTGGGTGCCTACTTAAAAATTAGATGAGTTCATAAATTATAATCAAAATAACAATCCAAATACAGTTAAAATCAAAATACAATTAAAATACAAAATAAAATTAAAATACAATTAAAATCAAGATACAAATAAAAATTAAATCGAAATTCAAATCAAAGTTCAAAATTAAATCAAAATCAAACTTAAAAATCAAAATGAAATCAGAACTTTAAACACATTCGCAATCAAAATTATTCAAAATTATTGTTAAAATTAAAATCCAAAAGCATTATTAAAATTAGAATACAAATTTAAGTAGTGGTACTCGTAGTGTACTAATAATAACCGTCGCTAAATTATGTGCAGGTATCCTGTTACTTAATTATGTAAATAACCATATTTAGGTGCCTGTTATTAATGCTTACAACAGTAACGATATAATAAATAGATAATTATTCATTCATCATTTCAGTCTAAAGACGTCCCCTTTGGGACATAGGCGTTCCCTAAGCACCGCATCTTAGATCGGTTCTGTGCTTCTCGCATCCTGCGAATTCCTGCGGCCTTCACCAGGGCATCGGTCCACCTTGCAGTAAGCCCACCTTCTCTATGTCTTCCAGTAGTTTTAATAGATCCTTCGTCTAAAATACTAACGAATGAAACAAAAAATATATTTTTAAAATATATTTTCAGATTCTATTCTATCTGATTCTGCAATCAATATGCCCAAAGTTAGTTCAGAAATAACCATTTGGTTTGGTAAAATGGACTTATTCATTAAATTATTCACTCATTATATTCTGTGGACAGGTATTAAAGTCGAAGCTTATAATTTATTTCAGAAGGCACGTAACAGGCACTTTTGTATGAATGTCAAAATATATAAAAAAAATAAAAATAGAACTAATTCTCCATACGCAACTATCTTTTGGTAGAAAATATAGTGTCGTATGGAGAGTAGTTGCGTAAAGGATTTGACAATCATACAAGATGTTCGCTGCCAGGCCAGAGCCCCGACCATAGGATTTCAATTATTATGTGGAAGCGTGATAATTGTGGGCCCTGGGTCAAGAATGGCTAGTGAAACTAGTCCACCGTACGCGGAGCAGACAATATATAAGAGAACAATTACAAATAAATTAACTACAATAAAACGAACAAAAGAACTCACCTGATGGTAGACGACCACCTGCTTCTTGGGGTTACCTGGATCTATGTATGTAAGTGAGTGTGTATGTATCGTGTAGTGAAGTTATGAATAAGTTTTCTCAGGAACAGGTTACCATTTGCCGCTTCAAGTGGTCTGCCTTCCAGACATGCGGTCGTCAACACTTAACCTTCAAAGTTCTTCAATGTCAAGAAACTAAACCCGTATTACTTCACCAAATGGGGTTATTTAACACAAAACCATCGGGTGATGACTTAATGTCCGCAAAAACGACCGATTCTCAAGGATTGATTTACAAAAAACTCTCGGAAGCAAAAATCTATCCGACGCTTTCAAAGACCAAACTAAAAAGGAAGTGACAAGTGTAAAAAATCAAAATTAACAAGTCGGATGTCTTTCCGTTCGGGAACGTTCCGAAGGCGCATAGAGTAACTACTTTAAACAGGATGAAACATCTACCCCCCCCGGATGGACCTTCCCGTCCGCTAATCAATTGGCAATCTTGACAAGGTTGCGACCGCTCTCTTCACGACCGATCCGTCCACCAAAACCTCTGCAAAACGAGGAACCCCGTCGGTGCCAGCCACCAAATTGAGAATGCGCCCCCGGCGCCAATACAACGGCTTAAGGTTGGCATCCTTAATCAGGACGAGGTCTCCAATTTTGGGCGGATGCGTTTTATCAGTCCACTTGACGCGCTGCTGGAGGATGTGCAAATACTCCAAGCTCCAACGCTTCCAAAAACTCTGAGCGAGCTGCTGCACCAACTGAAACCGCGATAGCCGATTTTGGCTCACATCGACAAGAGGGTACTCGGGCAGGGCGACAAGTGGCTGTCCAATCAAAAAATGGCCCGGGGTCAGGGCCTCCAAGTCGTTCGGGTCCGAAGACAGCGGGCACAATGGACGCGAGTTCAGTGCAGCTTCAATGCGGCAAAATACCGTAGCTAACTCCTCAAAGGTGAGAACGGTGTCTCCTAACGATCTGCGCCAGAGTCCCTGTGCCGCTTTCACCGCGGCCTCAAAAATACCCCCCCAATAGGGGCAGGCTGGCGGATCAAAACAATAACAAACAACAAACAACAACAACAACCAAACAACAACAACAACGAAACAACAACAATTTAACCAAATGGCCCTCCTTAGGCAACAAAAGGGGGTGACGGGCCCCATAAGGAAGGCTAGAGTGCTTCAACCGTCAACAACCAAACAACAAAAGACCCGTATCGTCCAAAAAGGGGTTCAACTTAATAACGGCTCCCGACAATATCCAAAACTCTCGCTGCAGAATGGCCAACAGCGCATTGCAACCGGCATGCGAGTTCTTAATGTGACGATCAGTCACCAACAATTCAACAATTTGTCGAGGAGCTGCATCGACTCAACAAAAATCAGGGTCCTTCGTTCCAACAGCGAGCACCTTGAGCCCGGGCAAAGGACCCGACATCAAGACTGGCGATCGCGCCCAATCATCCTCGGGGTGAGTCAGCCAGTCTGGTCCCCACCATAGGGGGTGAGCAATCAAGCGGGGTGCCATGCACCTACGTGAGGCCACGGCGCCTGGGTTCAGATCTCCAGGCACGTGCCTCCAAATCAAAGGCGTTTTAGAATTTTGAATCTGGGACACTCGGTTCGCAACAAAGACCTCCAAAGAGTGGACGGACGTCTTCAACCAACACAAAACAATTTGAATGTCCGTCCAGGCGTAAGAAACCCGAATGTCCACAGTTCCACCCAAAGTGTGAGCAACGTGGTTCAATAGACGCACAAGAAGCGCCCCCCTGACAATTCTAACTTAAGGATGGTCAGTGCCATCCGGAGGGGGGCCACCTTGCTCTTGGCCATGACCAGTGACAAATTCACCTGGCCTGTCGCGCAGACGGTGCGCAGACAAACAACAGCTGCATAACCGTGCGAAGACGCATCACAAACAAGGGTAGCAGTGTAGCTCCCAGGGGGGAGGGTAGCGCGGGGTAACACGACCTCGTTGACTGCAGGGAGTGCGGATACAAATTGGAGTCAATCTTCCAACAGGGTCTCCCGAATTGGCTCGTCCCAGCCAAGTCCCGCAGTCCAACGGCGCTCAAGAAAACAATTTGCCCAAAACAATACAAACAAAACAACAAAACAATAGACAAAAGGCAACCCTGGGCTCCCATGTCCAAAATAGCACGGACCACAACAGAGTCCCCCGTGGGCCCCCAGACCTGACCGATGCCGTTGGCAACAAAACCGTGTCGATCTGAGGGGTACCTTAGCGGGGCAGGCGCCAATGTCCTAACAATGCGTGGGCGGTGACCGATCGCCGCACCCAGGCCCAAGTCTTTCCCGACGAGGATGGAGTTCAAATTCCTCGTACGCGCGGTGTCCCGAGCCACGCGCCATCGCTGGAAGGGCATATCCCACCGGATGCCTGAATGGCGGGGGGCGTGACTCCAACCGGGGACGTTCCGCCAATGGAGGGGAGGGAAGGCGGTGCTGGTCTGGCCAGCGCTGCCTAGCAACAAGTGCGTAATCGCCTTTACGCGGGGAGACCAAATAGCGGTCGCGCGGCTCCCGATCAACTTGCGCGGGGGGTGGAGTGCGGCGCTCAAAATTGCGGGCCTCTCCCCGGTTCTGAACCGGCGAGGCAGAAGCCCGGTGACCAACTCCATGGTACCCCCCCGTGCGCGAACCTTCATCAGAGGCTGGTCTGCCAGCGTGGTTCGCGTTAGCGCACAATATGTCCAAATGGGACCCCCCACAAATTCTACAAGGGTTGGGGCAGTCCCGATGGAAGTGAGCCCCCAAACATGAGAAGCACAGACGGCGTGCACTGGCAACTCGGCGGCGGGCACTCACGTGCAATTTCAAAAAGGCCGCGCAAGTTGCCATGCCATGCCCCGTGTCCTTACAAAACTCACAACCAGGACGACTCTGGGTGCCAGCAAAACGAGCGGCGGGGCGACCATCAACAGGCCCACGAGCCCTAGTCCGTCCCTGGTCTCGTGGCCGGGAAGACGGTTGGCGTAACTCGGTGGCAACGCTAGAGTTGTCCATAAACCGACACTCATCCTCCAAAAATTTGACGAGTTCACCAAATGGGGGGAGGTGTGTGACAGTATCCCCACCATACTTTTGCTCGAAACGAGCCCTCAAATCAGCAGGAAGCCGTTGCAGCACCACATGTACCAAAAGGTAAGACCAATGGTCCACCGGCAACTCCAATCGCTTTAAAGCGTTGGTCGCTGCCACCAACGGGTTCAACAGGTCTGTACGCAATGCTGATAATCTTGTAATGACCGGTAACCCCAAAATCTGTTTGATGTGAACATCAGCCAAACAACGTTTGTTTTGATACCGCCGGGTGAGTAGTTCTAAAGCGGTAGGGTAGGCTGAGTCAGTCACCGACAAATGCTGTACCAAGGCTCTGGCCTCACCTTCCAGGACAGACAACAAATAGGCCAACTTTTGGGCGGGTCTGAGGTCCGAGCGTGCATCAACCAAACTTTCAAACAGGTTTTGGAAACCTAACCACTGGTCCAAGCGACCGTCAAAGTGTGGCAGTTCCAAAGTAGGCAGTCTACTCAATAGTCCTGGACCTGAAACAACTGAGGTCTCCGGCTTGACCTGGACTGGTGTCTGGCTCTGCAATATTTCCCGAGCACGTTGACCAATGACATCCCCCAGGTCCAAGATCTGATCGTAGTCAGCAAGGACCTTTTCACGTGCTGCCTGGTCCAGCACTTCCAGAGCCACATCACAAATGTACTTGTTGTAGCGAGTAAGCAGAGCATCAACGTTGCCGAGTCTCACGTTCAACTGCTCGAACCGAGCAAGAGTGATCCCTTCAAGATCCTGGCGCTCAGCAGTCGCTGCAACTGAAGTGAACCACCGTAGCTGTGTGGTCAATCCACTGATTGCCTCTCTCACCGCTTTGTGTGCCATTGCACAAACAATACAATTCAAATAAACCAAGCAAAAGATAATTAAGTAACAAAGTTCAAACAATCAATTACAAAATAACTACAAGCAAACAATCAAACTACCAAACTGTTAGACCACAACTCAAGAAATAACAAAATACTGGTTCCAATTTAATGAACAAAAATAAACTTTTATTTTAATTCAAACCAATGTCAACGGTACAACAATAATAAACCTTTATTCCAATTTTCAATGTTAATGCTCAATAATGCCAATCAACACTGTTAGCATATATAACCAGGCTGACTATGGTAACTTCAGTTTACCCCACACAACAAATTTAAACGAATTATTTCAAATGAACAATTAATCATAGTTATCAAATATTTACAGCGTATTACTACTTCCCTTGTAGAGACTGCCAAGTAATTAGCCTACTGTAAATTCCCAATTTGGTGGTTTTGTAGGTTAGAACCACGCCTCTGCTACCAAGAATGTTCGCTGCCAGGCCAGAGCCCCGACCATAGGATTTCAATTATTATGTGGAAGCGTGATAATCGTGGGCCCTGGGTCAAGAATGGCTAGCGAAACTAGTCCGCCGTACGCGGAGCAGACAATATATAAGAGAACAATTACAAATAAATTAACTATAATAAAACGAACAAAAGAACTCACCTGATGGTAGACGACCACCTGCTTCTTGGGGTTACCTGGATCTATGTATGTAAGTGAGTGTGTATGTATCGTGTAGTGAAGTTATGAATAAGTTTTCTCAGGAACAGGTTACCATTTGCCGCTTCAAGTGGTCTGCCTTCCAGACATGCGGTCGTCAACACTTAGGGGAGAGTCCTACAGTACCGACACCCTAAGGTTCATCAACAATAAAATCAAACTACCTTAGGCTACATGTATAAAACCTCCTGATATGTGTAAAGGAACTCTTGTGCTGTAAACTTAAGTGATAAAATACCGGTATGTTAAGAAATAATCAACTTTATTATCGTATTTATTAAAAAAGGAACAATCAGCCTTAAAAAAATTGGCCTCCAGTACCGGCCAGCAAATATATGCCCATTTTTATAATGCAAAAATCGCTAATATATTGGTTTGACAGCTCTGATACATTCGCACAAGCCTCGTGGACCCAAACCTTGCAATTTCCACACTGTATCCAATCCTCTTCATGAGCCTCAAGACGGTACTCCCTTTCTTCTCCTAAAATTGTTTGTCCGAAAATCATTATAACACGTTAGCTATAAACGGCAGTAACCATAATATTCAAAAAGTCGAAATTTTGTGTTACATAATTATTTTTGCTTCTAAAACTATTCTGTCATAATATAAAAAACTATAATCATTAAATCTCCTAATTTTGCATGTTATAAAGTCATACTCGTATGTCCTAAGTATTGTATTAAATAAATTGTATTATGCCGAATGTTCATTTATAATAAAATAGTTAGTAGTAAAAAAATGCTACAAGTTAGGTTTTAGTGACAGAAACGAATCGCTGTAAATCCGACTCCACGTAGTCTTGTCTGCCCTACCCCTAGAGTGTAATTTAAAATCGCGTAGGCGCGGAGGGGCGAGATGGCCCGCGAGCTGAGGAGCAGGTGGTTGTAACGCTCGCCGCCGCTGCTGAGGCTGGCCGGCGTAGCCGGCCAGCAAGACGAAGCTGCGGTGGTGGTCGTTAAACCGTCTGCGACGATAAGCTCGCGTGGGACCGCCTAAGCCCCGCAGTGCCGGAGCCGTGACAGAAACCATGCCTGCTGCATGATGCATGCTTGCTTGCATGCTCGATTGCATGTTGCTTGCGTGCATGCATGGTGTATGTTTGTTTGTATGTTTCTTAGAGGGAAATAAAATCACTTGTTCACAATCACCTGTTTTATTGAGTGATATTGTATTTATTGAGTGATAATACATGCAGCGCCATGCCAGGCCTTGATAAATACCATAATGCTTTTGTATCTTTCCTATTTATGATCAGTTGAATTTGATAAAATAATGAAATTCTTAATGAACTCCGTAATACTTTGTTTTAAAAATATAATTAGGATAAATAAACATAAATAATTTGAATTTTGAACTTATAACTTTTATGGAAAACAGTTTTAAGTCTTTTGTATGTTATTGATAGTAATATTTATGACAAACGGATTTAGGGCATATTATATTTAGGGATTTCAATTGTACGGCATGTGATATTATGTGACATTTAGTTCGGGCAAGTTATCATTCGGACAAATGATGATTAGGACAAAAAAAGTTATGGCTCTTTAGATTATGGATAAAAAAGTTAGGTCACACAATAGAGAACCCCTCAAGACACAAAAGGCAAAATGTCTTTTCCTCAGATGGCCTGCAGGGAGGAGGTAAGTTTTCTTTATCTTTTTCTTGGTTTTTTTTTTTGCTAACGTCTCTTCCTGAAACCAAACTTTTACCTTTCTTGCTAACATCTTTTCCTGAAAGCAAACTCTTGCCTCGCTTGGCTGATTCGACATTTCTTTTACCTGCTTTTTTCTCTTCCAGCATCATTTTATATGGAGAACTTGTTATGATTTTTCAGCTTTACGACGTCGGGCAGTAGTTTTTTTTTTTTGAAGCATCTGGAACCGGGTAGAATTTTCTATAACTATTGTTTTTAAACTGTCTATGGATTGGTCAATGCAAGTTTTTGTTTGAAATTAGAATTGTTGAGACAAGTCAATTTGAGGCACGGAATCAGTAGCGGCAGTCTGAAACTCGGATTTCTTAGAAGTTGTAGGTACTTTGGGGTACAGAGGCGGAGGCAGCAATTTGGAATTCAAGTTGTTGAGAATCTGAAGGAGTCATTTCACTGGCCGGTACAGGAGGACAATTTTGTGGCCGGTACTGTAGGAAACGGAATAAAATGTTATGTTAGATCACAAACAAAAATGTATATAATAAGGTTGATTTGAAACATATTTTGTAATAGCTATATAAAAAGCCAATACATACCAGGTCTGACTTCTTTTGAACTTGTCCTCTAAATACCAAAATTCATCCCCAGAACTTTAATTCTGTCGCGTACGTCTGCCAAGCGCAACACAAATCTTTGCACTGACAGTAAACAAGTTGCGACAGGTTGGTGCCGCGCGGGACATATGTCCTTGCGAGCAAGTATTACAATAATGGCGGTAGGTCACAGCGTCATCTATGAAAAGTTACCAGAAATTACAACTGGCCGGTACTGGATGCCGGCCGGTACTGTGGGACTTTCCCCTAACCTTCAAAGTTCTTCAATGTCAAGAAACTAAACCCGTATTACTTCACCAAATGGGGTTATTTAACACAAAACCATCGGGTCATGACTCCCGCAAAAACGACCGATCCTCAAGGATTGATTTACAAAAAACTCTCGGAAGCAAAAATCTATCCGACGCTTTCAAAGACCAAACTAAAAAGGAAGTGACAAGTGTCAAAAATCAAACTTGACAAGTCAGATGTCATTCCGTTCGGGAACGTTCCGAAGGCGCATAGAGTAACTACTTTAAACAGGATGAAACACAAGACATTTAGTTTCCTGACATACATCATCATTTCAGCCGTATGACGTCCACTGCTGGACATAAGCCTCCCTCAATTTGGGGGGATTTACTATAATCGCCACGCTTGGCAGGCGGGTTGGCGATCGCAGTAAGGTGGTATAGTGCATAAAGAACGCTGCTGCCCATTCTCTAGTAAGTCCCTTAGTCGCCTCTTACGACACCCACACGAAGAAATGTGATGGTGCTATTCCTTTTGTCCGGCATCACACGGTACGACACGGTCCTGACATACATATGAAACCTATTAACAAGTACCCTCGTAGAATCGCATATTATATAACTAGCTTTTGTTAACGGCTTTGCCCGCATGGAGATCGAAAATTATATCACGGAAAACGTACTTCCGAGTTAAAGAGTATCCGAAGTTTTAATCCAGGTTATTAAATATCTGTGTGTCGTTCCGCCGTTTTCGAGTGATTGAGTAACAAACATCTAAACATAGGTACAAACTTTAATATTTATATATTAGTAGGATATCAATCTACCGACAGAACGAAATTACAAAGCTAAGAAGAAATATTTAGTTACCTGCGGACGTTATACAATTATAACAATCAATATTACATGTAAGATGACTTTTGTAACTTTTAATCCCATGAGTTTCGAAGCAAGTCACTCTCGATAAACAGTTCACAACAATTTCATAGAAAATTGTACACGATGACTGTCAATTTATTTGACGATCAAACATTTTACTTACTTCTTTAATAATTGTGCTGTAACAATTTTGAAATCAATTACTTGTCGATAACTGGGATTTAAGTACAAATAATTTATCATCAGAAACCATTCTGTTTTGACAATCCAATAAAGTATTTGTAAAAAAAAATACCTTTCGTGGTGACAACATACCAAAAATTACATTAATATTAATGTAATATCTACCTCTCCATTAATAAGGCAATTAATATGCCCATGCGCATAAAACAAGATGGCCGTCGGTGGGTGTGGTGACCCAAGTCGCGCGCGCTCATTGGCGCTAGTTATCATTTAATTATGATTCAAATGAAGATGGCACGATAAAACGCTCGCTACTGCATTCCGGTCAGTGATTCGTGTTCCAATGATTCTTGTAGAAAGATAGCAATATGTCTTCGTATGACATACCTACACACTAGATAGGTTAATATTTTTTTACGTATTGATTTAAATATAGCGTGTATTTGGTTTAGGAAACTGATAAAATAGTATCCCTGTTGACCAAAAGACCAAATGGACTTAGTTCCATACTTCAGTCTAGCAGTAACAAACTAATCTAATTCAATTTTTCATATTATGTTAAAAAACAATCTCTGATTAGCAACATAAACAATGCCATGAATGTTGTGGATCTTTCAAAATGAAAGCGTTTCCTACCGATAGTGTATTACGTAATTACCCTTGAGATTCTCTTTTTACCGTCTACTGCTCTACAACCTATATAACCTTAATAATCACTTTATCATTCCAAAAATAAAATCAATAGAGAATCCTTTTTTTTTTTTTCAGGATGGGAAATCATCACATGACTTCTCCCGCTCTGGGCGGAGCGGGAGGGCGTGTCAGACTTTTACTGACTAAAACCCACCCGTGTTCCATCAGTTGCCCATGTGCCAGGGTCACGGCATCTCTTTCGAACAATCACGTGACCCCGGCAGGCATCGGTCCTAGTAGACCCCTACACTGCTGCTGACATCTCTTTGAGGCGCGCGTGGAACACTGCGCGCCGTCGATCCGAGCTTGGTCCTTACCGGGCGGCGAGCTACCCATTGCTCGCCACCCGCAAGCTCGCGCCTACGGTGGCCGGGAGTCCGCTATGGACTCCCGACGCCCGGGGCGTATAGAGCATCCTTCAAATTATATTCACTAGAGAAGTTATCATCATAATCTGCCTAGCCTCTTTCCCAACTATGTTGTGATCGGCCTCCAAGCTAACCAGATGTAGCTAAATACCAGTATTTTACTTGAAGCGACTACCTCTCTGACCTCCACAACCCAGCTATTGGGTATACGATACCCCTTGGTAAGAGTAATTGTCAGACTTTCGGGCTTCTGACGACCCGTAACAACCGTCAAAGATGTACAAATGACAGCTGGGACCAACGACTTAACGTGCTTTCCGAGGCACGATGGGGGTCTTGGTATGTAAAGATGGCACTCATCCCCGGACCAACCGTGTCAAGTCGATTGACCCGTGCAACTATAATTACTTACCCTCGAGCCTTACTCCTACAACCTTTAACCCAAATAAACACCTTATTATTCCAAAAATAAGATCTATACAGCATCCTTAAAATTATTCTCACTAGATATAGGTATATGACCCAAAAGTAAGGAACAATGGAATGATATTCAATATCTATCTGTTTTAAGTGCTTTGTTCTCCAGAGATAGACAGTATTGAATCAAATATTCGTAGTTGCTATAAATAGAAAGTAGAACTTAATAGGTTTACAAGTATATCAACAAAGTCATTCAGCTTTAGGTCTAGTGGAGCCTTCGTGCACACGTCAACGCTTCTAACGGGCTCGAAGTTTTCTTTCCCTGTTTTGCTAAACTAGTTTCTCTGTATTTCTTTAATGAATATATGACTAACATTTATTTATAATTGCTACAGTTTTTTTCTGAAGTTGTTCTGACATAGTTGGAAATGATTATGCTAAGGGTTGTTGAGGTTAGAAGGGAGCTTCAGGGGATATTTGTGTTACGTATATGATGTATTCGTTTGTCCTTTT
The DNA here is from genome assembly GCA_932294355.1 of Aporophyla lueneburgensis. Lineage (NCBI taxonomy): Eukaryota > Metazoa > Arthropoda > Insecta > Lepidoptera > Noctuidae > Aporophyla > Aporophyla lueneburgensis. Next base: position 19,492,855 of record OW028750.1, on the reverse strand, counting down.
TTGTAGAACTTACTTGTTCCGAGACTCGAATCTATACTTAATATTATAAAGCTGAAGAGTTTGTTTGTTTGATTGCACGCGGTAATCTCAGGAACCTCCGAATTGTAAAATTATTTTTGTGTTGGGTAGCCTATTTATCGAGAAAGGCTATAGGCTATATAACATCACCATACAACCAAAAGGAGCGGAGTAGTCATGAAAAATGTTGCAAAAGCGGGAAAAATCGCACGGGTAGGCGATTCGACGCGACGAGAAGGGTCGGGGGAACAAGAAATTTAACGTGGACAAAGTCGCGGGCAGAAGCTAGTCTATTATGTAAAATATAACAATACAGTCATGAATATAATAGCCCACCTTTTAAGACCTTCATTAAGAATAACAAACTAAAATCATCATCTGCCTTGTCATTTCTCAAATATGTTAGTGTCGGTTCCCTCGTCTACCCGGATGCAACTGAATGCCAGTATTTTAAAAAGATTGAATGCCTATCTGGCCTCCACAATCTAGTTACTGTGTAATACTTTTGATGAGACTGGCTGTCAGACTTTCCGGCTTCTGATGACTCGTAAGTATTGATAATAAAGATCTATTAATGATAGCTGGGACCAACGGCTTAACGTGCTTTCCGAAGCATAGAGGGTTCTTGGTGAGGAAAGATGGTCACCCGTCCACGGATCAACCGTGGCAAGCGTACCTTAACCTCGATCGCCCCGTGCCGCTTTTATTACTTTTCCTAAAGCCCCTTCAAAAATAGCATTTAGTCAATAGTTCACGTACCGTGTGGTGCCGGACGTAAAGAATAACACCATCCCATTTCTTCCCGTGGGTGTCGTAAAAGGCGACTAAGGGACTTACTAGAGAATGGGCAGCAGCGTTCTCTATGCATTGTAGACGACCATACTGCGATCGCCAACCCGCCTGCCAAGCGTGGCGATTAAGGCAAAGCCCCCCAAATTGGGGGAGGCCTAAGTCCAGCAGTGGACGTCTTACGGCTGAAACGACGAACGACGAATAGTTCATATTATTGAGGTACCGACAAACAATATGAATAAAGACTAGGTAAACCAACTACCTACTTTAAAATAGTAAGTACTGAGTACATACTTCAGGAAACGTTAATTGGTGTTGCTTTTGGCGCGAACACGAACCTTTTAGAATAAGGTTGCAAACTTGCCACAACGATGTAGTTATGAAAAAAAAAGAGTGAAAATGCTCACTTTTTACTTTAACGCTTTCTAATGAGTATACATATTATAACTTGGTAGAATTATGTACATATGTAACACCGTACAAAATTTATACCGATTAAAAACAAAACAAAAATTCTAAAACGTGCCAAATAATACCTTCGTTTAAAATCATGCCTATTTAAGGTAAGATTTCATAATAGCAGTATGTATATCAGCCAATAGTTAAGTTTGACTTTGACGGAGGGGCTTGTGGTTACTCCTCCGTGCTTCTGAAAGCACGTTAAGCCGTTGGTCCCGGCTGTCATTTGTGTATCTTTGACAGTCGTTACGGGTTGTCAGAAGCCGAAAGTCTTTCAAACACTCTTACAAAGAGGTATCGTATTACCCAGTAACTAGATTGTGGTGGTCAGATAGACGGGCGCTCCATGTAAAATACTGGTATTAAGCGCATTCGGTTAGATTAGAAGCCGACCCCAACATAGTTGGGAAAAGGCTAAGCAGATGATGGATAAGTTTGACTTTTTATTAAAATAGATGGTGAACAAAAAAGTAATAGTCCCATAATCATTATTTTAAAAGTTGAATATAGTTTATCAAACAAATTGCTATACGTTTTGACTCATCATCATCATTTAGGGTGTCCACTACTGGACATGGGCCTCCCCCAGTAGTGAAAGGGCTTGCCCTTAGCTTGCCATAATTGCCACGCTTGGCAGGCGGGTTGACGATCAACGTTTTGACTACGGATCAAAAATCCAGCCCTAATAAGCCGAGATCTATAGTAATTACGCTCACTGGGGGGAAAGCGCTCATAAGCATGGCATACAACCGAGCGCATTACGAACAATACTTACGGCTTAATCTCTTCAGCGACACAATTAATACCGAGCTCCTTAGTTGGAAAACGATGCTGCAATTCATATAAAATACCCAAGAAAAAACTAACACAACGCTAAAAAAGTTTCTTCACAGAAATATTCGTGCAGTTCGCTGAATATAGTTACCAGTAATGGATTCCGAGTTCAAAAGTACATGCATGCAACTCTCTAACTAGATTCATGTCATTATAACTCTTACTTAGTAGAACTTCAGAATTATCTATATATTAATACGTGAAGCGAAAACTTTGGATCCCTTTTTACGAAAATTGGGCGGACGGAGGAGTATGAAATTTTGCAAACTTATAGTTTATACAGAGAAGAAGTGACGAATGCTAATATTTTTTTTTAATTATGCGTTAAAATACATTATTTTCAATAAATAACATGTTACACACACTACTGTTCATTACCGTGTATCTAATTCACACATGCATAAATATTCTTTTGTTTATGGTCCAAATCTGTCTTTATTATTTTGTGCAGTGTTACCAACACCCAGAAATATTTATCCCTAAAGCTAAAAAAAGTTAAAAACCCCTAAAATTGCCACAATTACTAAAAAAAACCGCTAAAAAATTATAATGAAAATAACCAACGAATGTTCAGTAATCATAGACACAGTTGTAAAATTTGTCTATATTTATTACGCGACATTTGTTTATCATTCACTCTGCATTCTTATTATCAAGGAACCGTACTAGAAGTCGCTAATACTTTTATTGTAATCAAAAACACAATGAGAAATGTAAGATGGCAAAAAATCCCTAAGAATACCCCTAAAAAATCTCAATCCTCTTATTTACCCCCTATATTTGGGAAAACCCCTAAATTGGTAAGCCTGATTTTGTGTCTATAGTCTTACTGAATGTCAAGTATAACCATAGGTAATAAATTAATTTTATAGATATTATAACCTATTTCATTTTTTTTAAATCTATGATCATATCCAGAATATTTGTCTTGATTATTATTTGTATTAGTGACGATAGGAATTTAGTTTAGATTTATAAGAAATATTTTTTGTGGTTTTATGGGGAGTGTCAAGTATGGCATTAGTAAGTTTCCCATACAAAACTTAGTGTCGTGTGCAAACTGTAGAGGTTATATGCCTCACGATTGTACAGGCTGGTCATAGGTTGTACAGGCTGGTTATAATTATGACATTTGGAACCGTCATAATGAACTAAAAATTATAGGGAAAATTCTATGAAAACAGAACAAATGTGATAATTCATTCAATATTGTTCCATATCCAGCAGTTAAGAAGTATTAAGAAAATAAAGAAGAGAGTCCTGAAGAAGTATTCTTTACTCATTACACCTACGTCCTGGTCCTGGCCATCACCATCCCGCCAGCGAACCCTCTCCACAGTAGTACAGCAACAATTTGTCTAATAGTATTACTGAATGTGAAATATAACCATATTATTTTTTATATTTATTATTATCTATATTTTTTCATTTAGTAATGTATTTATATTAAAATGAAGTACGGTCGAATTTCGACCAATGGGCGATCACTAGTAATTAATAAAGCCATGAATATTTTGATTGATTGTTACCTTTCATGAACAGTAATTCTTGTACTAAATAAACCCTCTGCCAGTGCCAGGGCAGATCTATACTAATAGTTTTAAGTTATTCCATTCTGTTGCAAACCAGAATAAATGCAATCCGTATTATTTCACATTATTTTAATAATAATTTACCAAAATTTTTATTGCTTGTCTAATTTTATAAAACCGTAAGTCATATACTAAATTTAGACCTCTTCCAGGGAAGTTGTTTACTAGTAGATTGAAATTATTTAATTCTATTGCAAGCGGAAATAAATCCAGTTACTCGTATTATTTCGCAATTATTTAATAATAATCAAACTTAAGCACAAAATAATTTCAGTAAAAACGTTAATTTTGCTTATTTGTATAGATAATCTCATTATGCGTCATTCAACAATTTTTTTCAAGAAAAACCTCACAAGATGAACTTATTACAATAAAATTAGTTCCTAAAAAAACAACAAAGGGTATCAACAACTCCCGCGTCGTCTAAATAAACACTGACTCAACGCAAACGCACAAAAAATCACCATCATGAACTTTGTCAAGGTCAAAACATTTTAATCGAAAAATTACTTCAGTGTTTTTTTTTCCTAACCAAGTTATTTCCTATATTTCTCTTACAGAAACTTGATCCCAATTACTTGTCTTGTTAAGGCCAAAATAGCGTGTATGAATAATGGTAAAAGGAGGGCAGATGATAGGCTTGTTACCGCTTTCCAAAAACAAGGTCCGAGCCCCTTCGGCGGAATTGATAATTTACTCGTTCGAAGGGCTATCATTAAGGTTGCCTATAGAATGATTGTTGGTTACATACGTTTACGGAGCCCAGACGGCGGCCTGAGAAGAACAAACAATGTTTCGGGTCGTTAGCAACAGAGTTATAACGAGGGGTTATTATAATGATGACGTAACAACGAATTCCAAATTTAAGCCCGATGATCTTTTGCAGGTGGGTCTTGTGTATCCGGGAATGTAAAAACGATGACACGAAATGAGGTTTTTTTTAAAGGTATGCCAAATTTCATTGTGTTGCACCTGGCTGGCATTTAGACCTTATGTTCTGATAGCTTATCTAGTTGTGCTAGATCTGTTTTCAGCAATTACAAGCAACATTTATAAACATACATAAATTCACGCCTTTTTACCATAGTGGTAGGCAAAAACTCCTTTTTAGGGTTCCGTTGCCAAATGGCAAAAAACGGAACCCTTATAGATTCGTCATGTCTGTCTGTCTGTCTGTCTGTCTGTCTGTCCGTCCGTCCGTATGTCACAGCCACTTTTTTCCGAAACTATAAGAGCTATGCTGTTGAAACTTGGTAATTAGATGTATTCTGTGAACCGCATTAAGATTTCACACTAAAATAGAAAAAAAACTATAAATTTTGGGGTTCCCCATACATAGAACTAAAACTCAAAAATGGTTTTTTTCATCAAACCCATACGTGTGGGGTATCTATGAATAGGTCTTCAAAAATGGTGATGAGGTTTCTATTATCATTTTTTTCTAAACTGAATAGTTTGCGCGAGAGATACTTCCAAAGTGGTAAAATGTGTGTCCCCCCCCCCCCCCCCGTAACTTCTAAAATAATAGAATGATAAAACAAAAAAAAAAATATATGATGTACATTACGATGTAAACTACCACCGAAAATTGGTTTGAACGAGATCGAGTGAGTAGTTTTTTTTAAAACGTCATAAATCGTAAACCGCAATTTACCTTACATTCAATCAACTGAAATATAAAATAAAAAAAAAACATTTATTTTTAAACCGAGAATACCTACAGGTTTGTACGGAACCCTCGGTGCGCGAGTCCGACTCGCACTTGGCCGGTTTTTTTTTTCGCATCTGGTCATACATTTACGCCGGTTGTGAGTACTACGCATCTGAACATTCTAAAGAACATCATCAATAAGGTCACCATTTGGTCTCCTAGGGTATTCCTATAATACAATTAACTATAAGTAGTAATTGTAAATCTAACATATTTACTGTAAAATACATTCTAATCATACCGTATAGTGATTTTGTTCAGGCTCAGCCTCTATTTACTTATTTTCTCTATTTACTTATTTTACCTATTTACTTATTATTAACTCCATACTATTTATTTTCCACTTCATTTTAAAGCGACAACATAAATGTTGTATGCATCCTGAAGAAAGGATAATGCGTAAATAATTACATTATTACTACCGGTTAAATAAAAAGCACTTATGTCATACAGCAGAACAAAAAACAGACTCGCTTCATTGGTCGCAAGCACGACATCGGACGTAAAAAGGTACAAAAGGAATGCATTTCATGCCATGAAGTTGGCCCTATTGCAAACGGACTGAGTGTGCAGTATGCTTGGCCGTAACGACACACGGCATCTTTTTTCCATTGAGTTATTTTAGTTTATATAAAGAGATACGTGTGGTGCCGGACTTTAAGAATAGCACCATCGCATTTCTTCTCGTGGGTGCCGCAAAAGGCGACTAAGGGACTTACTAGAGAATAATTAACATCGTTCTTTATGCCTTTTACCACCATACTGCGATTGCCAACTCTTCTGCCAAGCGTGGCGGTTATGGCAAACGCAAACCTCTTCAATTTGGCTGAACACAACTTAGTAGGTGTTGATTTACGAGCACCAGCAGCTTTTTTTCTTGCACCATTCAACGATTTTATACGGCTATGTACTCTACTCTTCGTATCTGTCTGTGCATTCTGTTTTTATGTAACCATCATTTGTTTAGCCTTTTCGCAACTACGTTCAACTACGTTCGGCTTACAGTCTAACCCAGTGGTGGGTAAACTTTTTTGATGGGGGGTCACAAAGTTTAAAAAATTCTAAAGCAGGGCCAGAATTATAGAAAAAATGCATTTTGTGTTAAAGCTTTTAATCATAATATATTAAAAACATAGCAGTGCACACACAAATGTTACAAATTAGCATTTACCTTAAATAATAATTAATTTAACTTCTATTCGAAGGCCCTGCCATGGTAGGCGTGTGAGACATATGGAATTGTTTTTGATTTGTAATTATAGCGGGCCATATACTATCCATGTCGATGGACCCTTGGCGGACCGGATTAAATTCTTTCGCGGGCCGGAGTTGGCCTGCGGGCCGTACTTTGCCCATCACTGGTCTAACCGGATGTTGATGATACCAGTATTTTACATGGAGCGACTGCCTATATGACCTTCACAACCCAGTTACTGCGTAATACGATGCCTTTTGGTAAGACTAGTTGTCAGACTTCCAGATTTCTGACTACCCATAACGACTTTCGGAGACCCAGTAATGACAGACAGGACGGGACGGGACGGTTAACTTGGTCACTCATGCACGGATCAATCGCAAGCATGCTTATTACTTGACCACAAGCCTCTCCTTTATGTAACCATCATTGTTATAATGGTTGAAGCCTTTCCAGTATTTTACCAAAGGATTCGGAAATTACCACAATCAAGAAAAACAATTATCTCATCAACAATTCCCTACAAACTAACATTTTACATACATTCAACAAAACCCATCATTTCTCTATTGCTTACGCGAATAGCCGTACTTTTGCTGCACGTGAACCCTGATTACGACGTTAACAAGTATAATAACTGTAATTTTAAATCTAACCACAGTTCTATTCGTAGAACCGTTCTACCTTGTTTCCTTTGGTAAACGTGGTTAGGAGGTTTTTTTTTGCTGGCCGAGTTACGCCTCAAAGTCGGTAATGTGGTGTTCGATTTTGGCAGATTTGATGACTTGCTATTGTTTGAGTTTTTGCCGCGTTTTCGTTGATTTTTAGTCTGTGGTTACGAGAGGGCGATGAGTCTTGAAACCATGTCTTTTTGCGTACCTGGCTATGACACGTTTCAAATTAAATTATGGTAGTTTATTTTTAATAAAAATAAGAAGAACCAAAATTAATGCTCTTAAAGCGCTTCCGAATACGTAGTTATTTGTCATGTTCAATAGATCGTTTCAGTCACATAAAGTGCACTTACTTCTTTTCACAAAACAGTTGCAAAAGATCCGCATCACGTATTATGTTTCCATCAAAATCGCAACAATAAAAATTTCCTACAACATTCGATTGTTATCAAAGAACTATCTTTTATAACGTCTTAACGTCATCCGTCATTTTGTGGTCGTATCGTTTTTTCTTCCGGTACCTTTTATCGAACAAAAAAGTCCATTAACTCTTACTGTGTGGTATTAGAGTTGAATTTTCAACGGTCGTGTGTTCAACAAATTCGATTCGTATTTCGCTCGCGATGTATGACACAATTGTTGCAACCGCCAGTTTCCTGTAAAGCGATACCCAGTTCGACCCTGTGGGTGGTTCCAAATGTATCGAGTTGCTTAGAGGGCTGTCACATTGTAGTGGTTAATGCTCGTTCAGCAAAATTAGGTGCAGTTTTGGAATAAATGTGTTTTTGGATTTTTTTATGTAACAATATGATACAGTACAAATTCCATGGGTAAAGTTGTGAAAACGAATGTCATAGATGTTGAGTCCTCTCCTTTTCCTATGGCCATTTACTGTACACTTAAATGTAACTTTGATAGACTAGGTGTAATAACCATTTTCTATCACATGTATGAGAAATATAAAGTTTAAGATAGGTACGTATAGTATTTGAAATATAAATGTTTGTAGAAATTTTTACTTATTTAGTTTTTTTTGGGTTATTTCTTTAGCAAGCTTGGCTAACTAAATCTATCTGCATATTCTGAACATGAGACTTATTTATATCAGAAAACTAGCTTTGGCCTAGAATTTCGTCTGCATGAAATTTCTTGTTTTAGCACGTCGCATCGAATCGCCCGCCCGCTTAGTTTTCGTTGTTTCTGACTTTTTAGGGTTCCGTTGCCAAATGGCAAAAAACGGAACCCTTATAGATTCGTCATGTCCGTCTGTCCGTCTGTCTGTCTGTCTGTCTGTCCGTCCGTATGTCACAGCCACTTTTCTCCAAAACTACAAGAGCTATGCTGTTGAAACTTGGTAAGTAAATGTATTCTGTGAACCGCATTAAGATTTTCATACAAAAATAGAAAAAAAACAATAAATCGTGGGGTTCCCCATACATAGAACTGAAACTCAAAAATGTTTTTTTTCATCTAACCCATACGTGTGGGGTATCTATGAATAGGTCTTCAAAGTTGGTGTTGAGGTTTCTAATATCATTTTTTTCTAAGCTGAATAGTTTGCGCGAGAAATTTCCAAAGTGGTAAAATGTGTCCCCCCCCTCCCCCCCGTAACTTCTAAAATAAGAGACTGATAAAACTAAAAAAAATGTATGATGTACATTACCATGTAAACTACCACCGAAAATTGGTTTGAACGAAATCGAGTAAGACGTTTTTTTTTTTTTAAAACGTCATAAATCGTAAACCGCAATTTACCTTTCATTTAATCAACAGAAATATAAAAATTAAAAAAAAACATTTATTTTCTTAAACATGAACCTTCTGCATAAACCGAGAATACCTACAGGTTTGTACGGAACCCTTTGTGCGCGAGTCCGACTCGCACTTGGCCGGTTTTTAATTTTAATGGCTACCGCACGGTCCTAGTGAGATATAAAATAGCTTATAGCCTTCCTCAAGAATTGGGCTAATAAATGCAAAAATATTTTTTCAAATTCGATTGGTAGTTCCAGAGATCAGCGCGTTCAAACAAACGAACAAATAAACAATTTAGATTTATAATTGGTTAGTAAATAAACACCAAAAGAAAACTAACAGTTTTAGCCATCAATTGAATTTGAGAATTCATTCGTCTCAAAGGAATCTTGTGCCAGAAAAATATTACCAAACAAAAATTGCACCACTGCACCCTTATTAGTCGAACCAGCAACCGGTATCAGTAGTTTCATAAGCACAGAGGTATACTGACACAAAGGACTAGCGCAATATTATATTATTTTGTATTGTACCAATTGTCAATCGCAACAACTTGGCCTGTTAGTGTCGCGTACTTGTATTGTGCGATTTCTGGACCGAACATAGTAAATGCAACTCTCTATTTCAACTCATCTAAAATCTGCCACGCGAATTTGAACTTTAAAACTTTGAGATAAGGTTGTTCAAAGTTTTCAGAAAAGTAAAGGGTAATTTGGCTGAAAAGTTTGTTGGAGAACTAAAGCCGGTGCGGTCGGAAGTGGTCATTAAATTATGTATTTGGTGTATTGCAGCTGTTTGTAAGTTTGCCGTTTTTTCCTCAAAATGTTTGAAGGTGAAGAATTATTTATTACTTACAAAGGACCGATTTTATATATACGTGACTTGGATGCGCTTTTTGATGTCCAGGAAAAGTTATTTGAGTTTAACGAGAAATAATTGTACGCCTAAAATTTTAAATTGTACGGGGTAGTACCTATATATAAGGTGTATCTATTCATACACGAAATATTTTAAGAGGTATACCTGTAGGTGGAAAAGTAGCTATAGAAGCGAAAAGAAAATTTTTAAGCAGTTTTGAATTTTCGTACATACATACATACATACAATCACGCCTTTTTCCCATGGGGGTAGGCAGAAACCACGGAACGCCACCTGCTACGATCTCTACACACTCCTTTTGCCTCTTTAAGGTTCATACAATTGGTCATACACACACGCCGGTTGCGAGTACTACGCACCTGACCTTTCTGAAGAACATCACCAATAAGGTCACTATATGTCCTCCTAGGGCGTCCCCTCCCGGTGTTTCCACTCACATCTGCCTTGTAAATACCTTTTGTGAGTCGTCCTTCATTCATCCTCTCAACATGACCAAACCATCTAAGCATACTTTTTTCAATTTTTGTCACTATATCTTCTTTTAAACCACACCGTTCTCTTATCACATCATTCCTCAGCCTATCATTCATAGTCACACCACACATGCTTCGCAAGGAACGCATTTCCACAGCATTTATTCTACTTTCATGCTTCTTTTGCCACACCCAACATTCACTCCCATACATAAGCGTAGGCACCAGTACACCATTGTGAACAGCCAGTCGAGCCTTATTGGACATCAGTTGGTTGGTCACAATTGCATGTAGAGCACCATTTACTTTATTTCCCGCATTCACTCTTCTTTCCACATCTTTATCAATCTTTCCATCCCTTGTAAACAAACTCCCCAAATATACGAACTCACTTACTTGCTCCACATTCTTATCATTTATTTTCACATCACACACCGATACGTTCTCTTCTCTTTCAAACACCATGACCTTCGTCTTATTCACATTTATATTCATCCCTTTCATCTTAAATGCTTCATCCATTACAGTCACCATGTCTTGCAACTGTTCTGCTGACGATGCAAGTAGAACTTGATCGTCTGCGTATAGAAGGCATTTGACAGGCAACTCACTCATAGTCAATCCACACTCACCCTCTTTCAAATCTGTCAGACAACTATCCATGTACAAGTTGAATAGCCACGGTGACGCTACACAGCCCTGCCTAACACCCCTCGAGATGCAAAACCAGTTCGTGTATGCCCCATTTATCCTAACACAAGCACTGGAATCCTTGTATAAAGATTTCAGTGCCCGTACCAAGCGCCAATCCACACCGTACATGGATAGTGTTGACCACAGTTTTTCTCTGCACACACTGTCATAGGCCTTCTCCAAGTCAACGAAAGCGCAGTAGACTTTCTTGTGCTTTGCCAGATGCTTTTCGGCTATGCACCTTAGGGAGAAGATCTGATCCATACAGCCCATCCCCTCTCTAAATCCTGCCTGCACATCCCATATTTTCTCACCGGTCACTCCTATCACTCTATTTATCAAAACCTTCGCATACAGTTTGCCGACAACACTCAAAAGACTAATGCCACGATAGTTTTTACACTCCTGCTGTGAGCCTTTTCCCTTATATAGTGGTACGATTACAGCCTTACACCAATCATCCGGTACACGGCCATATCTCCAACACATATTAAAGATCCGGCACAACAGGCTTGCTACCACCCCGTCACCGCTCTTCAGCATTTCAGCAGACACTCTGTCATATCCTGCAGCTTTCCCAACTTTCATACGTTTCAGCGCTCGTACTATCTCTTCTATTTCTATTTCATTATCTTCATCTACTTCTAAGTTAGGGTCTTCTAAACTGGCATCTGCCCAGTTGCCCACTTCTTGCACACTGTCCTGACAACTGAATAAACTTTCAAAGTATCCCTTCCAGCGTTCCAAGACCTTACATTCTTCATTTAGTAAACATCCATCTTCTGCTCTTATAACATTCATACTCGATGTTCCTGTCACTCCGCGAGCCAATCTTACTTGTTTCCAAAACAGCTTAACATTGGCCCTGAAGTTATCAGAGAACTTCCTGTTATACTTTTCTTGCCTTTCATGCTTTTTCATTTTTACCATCTCTTTCATACTCACTTTCATTTCGGAGTATTTCCTTTTCACTCTTTCCAAACCATCCGTCACAGTCGCTGCCTGATTCACCCTATTTTGAGCCTTATAGGCTAACACATTAAGCCAGGCCTCTTTCTTCTTCCGCACAACCTCTTTAACATCACCATCTACCCAAGAATCACTCTTCGTAATTTTTATAATTTTCGTAATTATTATAATTTTAAAACTGCTTGAGACATTTTGCATAAAACCTTTACTCCAAATTCTATGAATGGCCCGCCTGACGCTACGAGGGCGGCGACCGGACGACACGAGCATGGCCGCGGTGTCTCGGGCCGTAAAAAATAAGAAGCAGCCAGTATTTCTTATGTGCGTCAAATAATTTATAAAAATTAAATTTTTAAAAAATAAATTTAGAAAAATTTTGTTTTTCGTTGCTATAGCTTCTTTACCATCTACAAGTGTACCTCTTAAAATATTTCGTGTATGAATAGATTAAATACCCCTATCTGTCCTTAAAATATTTGACTTCATCTGATGAGTTAGTTTCAAGCAAAAAAACTTTTTAACAAAAAATTAAACCGCCGATTTTATATTTTCTTTTATATTATCCTGCATGCACGTTGTAATTTCTGTATGTGTACACATGTTTGGGCAAATAAATTTACTTTGACTTTGACTTTGGCCGAAAAAGCTGAAAAGCAAAAAATAATAAACCTTAAAATTTTGAGTCGGCGCTGAAAAATCAATGAACAAAGATACTCAAAGCGCCGACTCAAAATTTTAAGGTTTATTATTTTTTGCTTTTCAGCTTTTACGACGGTTTAATTTTTTGTTAAAAAGTTTTTATTTTATATTTTTTGAGGCTTTAATGGACTTATAATACTTGGCAAGGTATACCCTATCCAGTAAAAAAAGAATTATCAAAATCGGACTACTCTGTATAAAGTTATGCGTGGTTATACATTACAATCGGTGAGTGAACAATCAATCATCCCCTGTTTTCCGACCCTTAGCGTTCGACTTTGTTTTCCAAATTTATATTTTTATTGGAAAGGGTATACTCCCAAGGTGGTCCACCTTGGGAGTACACCCTTTTCAATAAAAAAGGAATTATTACAATCGGACTACTATGTAAAAAGTTATGCGTGGTCATACATAAAAAAACCGAATTAATAACCTCCTCCGTTTTTTTCCTCGGTTGAAAATGAATTTTATGTTGTTTTTCACAAACACTTTAATATAACTTGATCTTTCTTGAACAATTCAAAACAGACAATAAAACTTTATTGTTATAAGTTTCTTTCTAAATAACAATGTTACCAAACCAAATAACATGAGGTTACCTACATAGGTAGGTACTTACCTAACCAAAGATAAATTGATATCACGTAGCGCAGCCGATGAGTTTACTATTTAAATTTTGCGCTTGACTAGTTCAATTGCATATTGTAATACATTACAAAACACAGTGTAAACACGTCAAAGAACATAATTATTATTTGGTACATAATACAAAAACTTGAGAGGTGTCAAGTGACACCCGGATGTAACGAAGTTCCTTTCGATTAATTAGTGAAGGAATTGCATTTTTTATTATTATTTATTATGTACAAAAAACCTGTATACACTCAACAAAAATAATCGTCGCGACACCACACTGTTCAATGCGAAATAGAAAGACGAAACGAAAATAACTGGCTTGCTTTCTATGAGAGAGAGAGAGAGAGAAACAGTCTTAATTTTCTCCATCTAGCCCCTTTCGCAACGCGCGATAAGGAACTTCGTTCTAAAAAATCTTTTTGCCCTCAACCTCGTTCACGAGGAAATCGCAAGACACCATCATCATCATCTGCCTAACCTTTTCTCAACTATGTTGGGGTCAATTCCAGTCTGACCAGATGCTCCTGAATACCAGTATTTTACATGGAGTGACTGGCTATCTGGCCTGCAAAACCCAGTTACTGGGTAAAACGATACCCCTTGGTAATACTGGCTGTCAAACTTTCAGGCTTCTGACGACCCGTAACGACTGTCTAAGATCTACGAAATACAGCCGGGACCAACAGTTTAACGTGCTTTCCGAAGCACAGAGAAGCCACAAGCCCCTGCGTCAAAGTCAATTTCAACTATTGGCTAATATACATATTGCTATTATGAAATGCTTTCCTAAAAATAGCTAAGATTTTTAACGAAACGTCTTTTTGTCAAGTTTTGGATTTTTTTTCGAGGCACGGAGGGGTCTTGTTTTGTAAAGAAAATAAACACAAGACACAACAATATACTAAAATAAAAGCCACAAATTGTATAAAACTTCTCTGTATACTAGGTACGTGTGTACTTTTGGTTTTAGCATCCAAAATAGAATAAAGAGAGTCAGAACTGGTGTCAAGGAAGCAAGCGACGTACAGTTATCCCTGTGAGAAGCAGCTCGTCCTTAGGTCCACATCCGCAACCTTCAGTACCAATTACCCATTGCGTACTAACGAAAACCCGTCAATCAAAACCACGCAATTTCTTACTAGCAGTCACTTATCCATCGATATTCATTTTTATTACTACCATGAACATAAGAGGCCAAAACTTCATGGTTTTCTGTGTACTTCAGTCACTTCTTACAACTTTATTAGATGCTGGAACCAAGACAAGAAAACGACTGACAGTAGTTAATGAAGATTTAAATACTACGTACAAACGGCAGCACATCAAGCTACCCGAAACTCTCAAAATTTCCAATCAATCTTGAAACTAATTCTGTAGTGATAAAGTTGAAAATCTATTAATTTGACAAATTGTAGTAAATTTTTGCGCTGGCGTCTGTAGTACCTACTGTAGATGACTGGATGGTCTGCGACAGTACGTAGCAATTAAATCTTCGTAGCATTTAAATATTACGAAATTAACGACTACGTCGTAGCTTATCATATCTTCATAATCTAGCATAGCATTGCATAATCAGCCTATTATGTTTCTACTGCTGAGACACAAGCCTCTTTGTGAGAGGGAATGGAACGTAATCCACCACGCAGATCCAGTGCGGGATGGTATATATCACACTAGCTTCTGCCCGCGACTTCGTCCGCGTCAAATTTTTGGTCCCCTGACCCTTCCCGTCGGATCGAATTGCCTGCCAGTTGTCGACCATTTTTCGTTGCTGCTCCGCTTCTTTTGATTTTAGCGTGATGTTATATAGCCTATAGCCTTTCTCGATAAATAGGCTACCCAACACATAACGAATTTTTCAATTCAAATCAGTAGTTCCTGAGATTAGCGCGTTCAACCAAACAAACAAACAAACTCTTTAGCTTTATAATATTAAGTATGGATGTCTCCAAATTTTTGATTCTAGGACAAGTCGGTTTCCACTGATTGCCTTGACCGTTTTGAGAACAGTGATGATCATATAATTAACACAAATAAAGCGTCTGTCTGAGTTCGAACGTACAACCGACAACTCGTAAGTGGTGGCCGTTACCACTGGCCACCACACCTCCTCAAATCTTCGGAATAAATTGGAATTCTCATTAGATACAGTTGTTATTATATTTATCTATTTTATTGATTAGTTATTTATTTCTGTTACTGCCTGTGACATCACACTGGGCCTGTCAGAAAAACAGGGCTACGGCACTTTTTTAAATGATGTAGCATCACATCATGCTGACACAGGAGCCTTTTGGCCTTTTAGAGGACTTTCTGTTTTTACATCATGGAAATATATTCTTAGTTATATTATATTCTTAGTTTTCTTACGATTGTGTGTATGTTTAGTCGAGTCACAATAAATACTTTTCGTTTTATCTTTCTTTTTATATACATATTATTGCTAACGTCACAGATCGCAATCGTCCTGAACTTCTTCCAACTATGTTAAGGCCGGCTTCCATGCATCTGATATTACGTCATATGTATTTATAAATTATTGTTATAGCTCGATACGTTTATGCAAAAGCCAACAAAGAGCATCGTTAAGAAGCTTTGGTGTCAGTTTTTATTGAATCCAGTAATCATTGTGTGTGATGTGACACGTCAGTTTTGTTAGTAATCATGTAGAGCTGTTAATATCTCTTTTATTTATATTATTTTATTTATAAACATTTCAACTGCATTTCTGCAAAAAGAAGAGTACCTTCTCTTCTTGAAAATTGTACGCATACCTTTTATATCTATGGCATACCTGTGCCGTAAATAAATTCATACAACTACCCTTTGCCAGTGGTTTCGCCAGCGTAGAGGTTGTAAATTACCTCACGAAAAATAACTTAAGGAATAAAAACTATCCTGTTTGAATACAGGTTATAAAATATCTATGTCTCTCAGGTTATAAAATATCTATACCTCTGTTTCATTCAAATTCGTTCAGCCGTTTTTGCGGTATTAAGTAACGAACATCCAAATATGAAAACATCCAAACTTTCACATTTATAATATTTGCCTAACTTAAGGATATACCAAGAACTGCCGGGGTCGCGTGATTGTTCGAAAGAGATACCGTGACCCTGGCACATGGGCAACTGATGGAACAGGGGTGGGTTTTAGTCAGTAAAAGTCTGACACGCCCTCCCGCTCCGCCCAGAGCGGGAGAAGTCATTTGATGATTTCCCATCCTGAAAAAAAAAAAAAAAAAAAAGGATATATACCAAGAAGGATGTTCAAAAATAAAAATGAAGTTAATGATGAAAACTTCCTCTTTGTACGGGTTTTATATCCTGTTAAGTTAAACCGACGATGGAGCGTATACATACCTACGATAATAATTAAGTCCTTATGAACAAGGATGAGAAAAAGGATTATGATTTTTTTAAATTTAATTTTATAACCCAAAGTATCGACCAACTCGACCTACTGTAAAATTATAATACTAATCTAATGCTACAAAATCTCTTCTAAATCACACTCAAATGATATCCTACATACCCAGCCCATAACTCTCTAAACACACAAGCTCAGTAAGCCACATTGTACCACACAATGGTACAGTAACAATATTTTGAAAGCTCACAGAAAATGCGCCGAACACAATGTAAGTTGGTACCAAAAAGTACCAACAATGATGCATTCATAGTGACACGAGACGACTATAGAAACGGAAGTTGATACTATGATGTGCCAACATCCCGAGATGCTGGTAGGCTTTGTTTACGAAGACTTCCTGGTACACGATTAGATAAAAAAATAGAGGTTTTGCCCGCGGCTTCGCTTGAAGCGCTTCCGACTGAGTAAAAATAATGGATGTACAGATACATGCTTTGTATATGGTCATTCTTAGTTTATAAAAGCAACAAAATATTTGTTTACTTTGTATCATTTTGTTCGAACTGATGCTAAATCTAATATATAAAATTCTCGTGTCACAGTGTTTGTTACCAAAATCCTCCGAAACGGCTGGACCATTTTTTTTTAAATTTTGTGTGCATATCGGGTAGGTCTGAGAATCAGCCAAAATTTATTTTTCATACCCCTAAATGATAGGGGTGACCCACATATAGATATATTTTTTTTAATTTTTGTCATTTTTTTATTTTATTATTATTTGGCATTGACAAATACATGGGTACAACTCTAAATTTTCACTTTTCTACCACCAACCCCTATTTTTTAATGGCAATTTTAATTTTAATACCATATGGCAAAACAACGTTTGCCGGGTCAGCTAGTATTTTATATAAATAAAGAAAACTTCGTATAACTTTGGTCAATAAGAATTCTATATCAATTTTTGGCTGTAGATACCCAAACATTATTTCACTTTCTGTAATCAATTCAGGCCATGCCAGATAGTGTGAATAAATTGAAAAAGTAAATCGAAGCTAGATTAAATATTCACGTATCAGTGTATACTAGTCGGTACTAGACATACCTCATCGATCTCTGAATATTTTTTTCAACGGTTAAGTACCGTGAGCATTTAAATTGTTTCCGTAGGTACGCTTAGTCACTAATCTAGAATCAATCTGTAGCTTTGAATAATATAAGCAAGGTCGAAATTCCTATGGAAAAGAAATATTGGTGACAAATAAATGTCATAGCTGAATCACCATAGTAGCCTGACGTCACACAATTTCTATTTTAAAAACGAACAACCCAATTGTGATAGTGTTCAAAAAAACAGAAAATAACCCCAAAAAAGTAACAACGATATTAGCGATCAATCTGAAATTCAACTAACCGTCCATATTCTGTCAAAGTGACGTGAACCAACGCTCCCAATTTGACTCACCTATCGCCCGTACAATCTAACCTTTTACAACTAAAAATCATCCATTCTAATATAGTTCTTAACTCTTAAAAAATAAGATCGATTCAAGAAGAACTTGTAATTTTGTCGTTGGTTAAACATACGGGCGTTCATTCACGAGATTCGCCCAGAGATTGTGGTCCATCCATCAAGCCGAATGTCAAAACTAATACGGAACCTCGTCCCGTGAGAGTTTCGGATTCGTAATTATGTGTTTCAATGCATCGAGCGTCATCCGATTAAAATTGGCGTCCAAGAGGGGAAGACGGACGAGATGCGTTTGAATTACTTTGTTGTCCTATCATGATTCTATCCTAATGGACGAAGAAATTAAATTTGATAACATCTGATTGACGTGGTGATGGAGCGGGTTCAGGGGTCGTAAAGCCCGTACATTTTTCTGAACATGTACGAATGTGGAAGACAAATTAAAGTGGACCATGGTGGTATGACTAGACGCTTTGTTCACCCTTGAACTATGGGAATGAACCTATTCACAATGAACACCCTTAGCATAATAATTAATTCTATGCCTTTTAGGAAGGTTACTTTATATACGGCAAAATATCACTTTGATTTTGATAGATGAAAAGTAGGTAGTTGTACTGTAAGTGACAGCTTTCATTTTTAACACAGGAAGCGTTATTTGAAAAAAAACAGTTCCAACAAAAATGATAACTTTCTTACAAATTCTACAACACTATAAGCGGAACTTCTTAATGAAATAAGAACTGTTTTTTGTGTCACAGAAAAGTGTTATTTCTCTCTACGTGAAGTACCCAAACTGTGTCGCTGTCATTTATTTCACACTAATTTGTAATGTTAGCTTACTTAGCTGAAAAGTGTGAAAACTGTTCTATTTTGAAACTGCTAATTGTTGCGAAAATGTGTTAGAAGTACAGTAAATGGACAAGGAGTGAATCACACATGATTCATAAAATACAAAGTCGGTACTGTTCGTTATCAAATTAGTGCTTCCACACATCCTCGAGGTTTATCGTGAAATAATGCTCATTTAAATACGTATTTTACATCATATATATAATGTACCTACTGCTGCGACACAGGCGTCCTCTCTTCGAGAAGAAATAGGCTGTACTGTCTACCACGCAGACATGGTGGGTCAGAAGGTATCACATGCCTCTGAATTTTTGGTTCTAGGACATAGATTAATATAGGTTTTCTCATAATCTTTTCCTCTAGTTCTGAAAGCAGTTTGATCCACTATTTTTTTCAAAGTAGTGGGTGATGAAATTATTTACACAAATTAAAGCGCCTGCCTAGTGCCTGGGTTTGAACTCACGACCTCCTAAATTGGGGCCAATACTAGGTCACTACTGTCCCTCAAATATAAAAACCATTGACCTTTCTGCCTAATAAGCGTGATGATTAATTGCTAATTCTGCTTTTACCACCACTGAACTGATGTCCTACAATTGAAAAAATTTACCTATCAGCAAATTAATACTCACCTTCAGTGCCTCCAAGTAGCTATATATTTTATTCTGCTCTTAAATGAAAATATCATTATTTTATACTAGCTGACCCGGCAAACGTTGTTTTGCCATATAAACAATAGTTTTCGACCGGAGAGGAAAAATGATTAAATTACTAAAATGGCTATTAAAAAATAAGGGTTGATCGTAGAAGGGTGAAAATTGAGGATTGTATGTATTTTTGTATGTTGTATCATAAAAAAATAGAAATTAAAAAATTTGTCTAAAAAATAAAAAATAAAATTTAGGGGTGGACAACCCCTAACATTTAGGGGGATGAAAAATAGATGTTGGCCGATTCTCATAGATACCGGATAAGCACAAAAAATTTCATCAAAATCGGTCAAGCCGTTTCGGAGGAGTATGGCAACGAAAACTGTGACACGAGAATTTTATATATTAGATAAACCAACATGGGCACTTATGAAACGTCAGAAACTAAAAGCACGGTTCCAAATTGTTGATTCCTATGGAGAAGAGCCGGCAAGGAACTCCATGATTACTCTTTTAACAATAATTGGCTTTCTACAATGGTTTTAAATTACAGTATTAAAAGGTATGGGAGAACAGTGTAAGACTGACAACAAGTATCAAGTATTTAATCATATAGAAAATTGCTTACAGTCTACAAGGCCTGCAACGTTCTCACATTCACAAAGTATAAAATAATCTACATAAATGATAGCATTTCTAAGATAAAATACCCTATTTAAACCAAATGTCATTTTTAGCATGACAACCAATAATAAACAGTTCAAATTAGAATCATCATCATCATCATCATCATTACAGCCGTAAGACGTCCACTGCTGGACTTAGGCCTCCCCCAATTTGGGCGGCTTTGCCATAATCGCCACGCTTGGCAGGCGGGTTGGCGATCGCAGTATGGTGGTAAAATGCATAGAGGACGCTGCTGCCCATTCTCTAGTAAGTCCCTTAGTCGCCTTTTACGACACCCACGGGAAGAAATGGGGTGGTGTTATTCTTTACGTCCGGCACCACACGGTACAAATTAGAATAATAGTTATATAATGTCAAATAATGAGTCAAAGAATAATGTCAAAGAAATATGTAAAAAAAAAAAGAATTATAAAAGATGTACACCTTCATTTGGGAGCAGTTAATAGACATGAACATGGTTATTCCGTTAATGAGGTACCAGGAAAGCCACATGTGCAGAAGGAACTATTCGTTACTAGCTTCTGCCTACAACTTTGTCTACGTATAACTGACCCCCGAACCACCGGGTCGCATAGCATCGTGGCGCCAGCGCTTTTACTTAATTTTCGTTTAGCGTTCCTTCTGAGTTTTTGCTCGGCACAGGGTTTGTAGGGTTATGTAAAATAGCGTGCAGCATTCCTTAAAAATTGGGCTAGCAAATACAAAGAAAATTTTTCATATTCCGACTAGAAGTTACAGCGATTCACACGTTCAAACATACAAAAAACAAACTATTCAGCTTTATTATCTTAGTATAGTTTACTAATTAAACAGTATCAACTAAAACACATTAAAACCGACTCATGAACCAACTGAACCATGGAGACAATAGGATCATCAACGAACAGACGAACAATAATGTTTATGATTAACTTATGCAAATATTTATCCGTGATTAACCGTGTGTTGACATAAATTGCCCGGTTATAACGCGCGTCGCTGGTTATGGCGTCAAAACATCGACTATTCATAGTCAGTTTCGATATGTTGATTCTACCATGTTAGTTTAGTCAATCTGTATGAGTCGATCGATCAGGTTAAGCTACGCTTGCTGCGGGTGATCCGTGGATGGGTGACCGTCTTTACATACTTAGACCCCTCCGTGCCTCGGAAAGCAGATTAAAACGTTGGGCCCGGTTGTCTATGCACGGCATGACCTCGAGTCATAGGAGGCACGCGGTGGCTGAGGGGGCGCGCCGGCGGCGGCATCAGCATTGGGCGTCAGCGGCAGCTGAGGGGTGCACGGTCGCGGGCGGCGCAGATGGCGCGGGCGCTCGCAGGTCCTCCCGCTCCGAGCGTCACCTTCACTTCAAATCTTACCACCACCAAGACACTACGTTTACCTTCAACTTGTATTCATTTTAACCAAAATAATTTAGTCCACGTATTTTATTTATTCGCTCCCATAATTGAGCAGCCGACGTGCTATCGTCAACATATGGTCCTTCGAGCCGGATGTCATTCGTAGATCACTGACAGTCGTTACGGGTCGTCAGTAGTCCGAAAAACAACTAGACTTTCCAGGGGGTATCATTACCCCAGTAACTGGGTTGTGGAGATCAGATAGGCAGTCGCTCTATGTGAAATACTGCTACTCAGCTGCATAAGGTTAGACTGGAAGCTGATCCCAACATAGTTAGAAAAAGGCTAGGCAAATGATGATGAGTTTAGTCAATGTCTTTCATAAAAATAATATTATTGAGGAAATAAGGAATCACACAATAGCGGAAAACGTGTTCTTTTGTTTTATTGTAAGTGATTTGTTTTCATTTTATTGGCAGATTTTTTTTATCCATAGAACTTTAGACTTTGGTACGTGGAACATATTTGCTAGTTACTGTTCTGGTTATTTCAAGCC
Source organism: Aporophyla lueneburgensis (assembly GCA_932294355.1). Classification (NCBI taxonomy): domain Eukaryota; kingdom Metazoa; phylum Arthropoda; class Insecta; order Lepidoptera; family Noctuidae; genus Aporophyla; species Aporophyla lueneburgensis. The sequence goes on along the minus strand of OW028750.1, from coordinate 19,470,547 downwards.
CATGATGCCAATTGCTTTGTTTCCAGATGATTCAGACTAGTTCTTGCCCTGGAAACAATTTTCTAACTTCATAATAGCTCATATTACCTGTGTCATGACTGTGCTGCAAGTAAGCCAAACTAATTTTCATAATAACAGATTGACGATTGGGTAGCATCATAGGTCGAACAAGGTTATTTGAAGTTAGTAAACTATCCATTTGCGAAGTGGTAGTATGAAACCAGTTTATAGGGAGACTCATGTTCACACAAGACGAGAAGTCATACACCCCAATTAGCGTATTGAGTTAAAACCATAACACAAAGATATATATATTTTTTTTGTTTTACGAACTTTATGTTGTTTTTTATTTCATTAAAACAAAGGTAAAGCTACTAAAATCTGTCAAATTTCTTTTATAGGTTTTCAACTTTACCGCTTAAGTATAAGGTTCAAGATTGATTGGGAAAACTAGACAATTTCGGGTAGCTTGATGCGCTGGTGTTTGTACATGGAAGTTATATTTTTAAACATTACAATACAAAACATTTAAAAATATGAAACATAGTAACTCACCGGTATCGGAACAGGGTCCAAGCTACTGGCGGTCAAGGCTCCAGAGACAGGAACCTCCTAACAATACAACATCTAAGGAGTTCCTAGCTATATAAAAAACGCCGGACGGGTTGCTCGAAGGTTAAGCTGTAGTTGACTCTCTGTTTTGTGGCTCTGCACAGTTGAATGAACTGTAAAACATGTCCCGTTGAGTATCGAAGTCTGTCCCAGCTCGAAAACGTCTCTGGATTATGGAGGCTCTCTGCAAGTCTCTGACGCCTTCTGTCGATCACATGATGGGGCTTCTCTTCATCGGAGGGTTCTTCTGGTGTTATCTTTGCGCTCTCTGTTGGCCAGAAGTCGTGGCTCGCTTGCCACGATCAGCTTGTGTATGACATCCATAGCGTTCTAGACTTGAGACTCCTCCGTTCATCGGAAATCACGTTCGGAAGCTGTCCCGGCTGCTTTTTGTACATGTTTGACGGTAGATTCAGGGAGTCAGAAGCGCCACTGACTTACTGAGGCCAGATAGACAGTCGCTCCGTCTATAGTACTAATATTCAGTTGCATTTGGATAGCTCGGAAGCCAACCCCAACAAAGTTAAGAAAAGGCTAGGCAGATAGGCTACCTTTATGTCAAACTTATTTCGATTTATTTTCGAGGATATATGAGGGCATTTCTCAGCGTTAAAAGATCAGAGGGGTAATTCTCGCTACTTTCAGAGCGTTAACAGTCTGATCTCAGTCTCAATCTGTCAAAAACATCTTAAGTTTCCATACATTTTTGACATTTGATTTTCGCCGATTGAGACTTTGACCACAATTTGAAATGTTTTATTTACCATAATTACACAGACCGACAAAATTTTAACCAGAAACCAGACTATATATTTCCGAAGGTTTTTCATGCGTTGAATCCAAATGTGGCCCCAGAATTACTCTATCACGTCAGGTTTCTAAGATATCCTAACGTAAATGTGCAAAAAGTACAGTTTTTGCCCGAATTTGAGGTTATATAGACTCACGAATGATTATTTCTAAAGAAAATAAAGGTTAGTATAATAAAGAACAAGTTTTTCTCTTTCAAATGCTGATAAGTTTGCACAAATATGTTTTTATTTTCGCTGAGATATGGCATTTTGAAGTTTTCATATTTGTGAATTTTCATATACCTGAAAATTTTCAGGTATATGAAAATTAAAAATATTTGAACAATTAACTCAACGGCATTTGAAAGAGGAAGACTTGTTCTTTAATATGGTAACCTTTATTTTTTATGGCCAGATTAGGATTCAGCGCATCGAAAACCTTCGGAAATGTATAGTCTAGTTTCTGGTTAAGAGGTTTGGTTAAATTTTGTTGGCCTGTGTTAGCGTTCAGCGGGCCGAGCACAGCCTCTATGAAAGGCTTGATTCAGGTATTTTATCACGGTTTTTGCTCGCACATTGTGATAAAATGTGTGATTCGGGCCTACTATTGTGTCTTCATACCTATGTCATTATTTATCATACTCACATTGCTGTTAATATTTGCAGCAAATAATTCTGCCAAGGAGCAGTATGATACCAGCTTTTGAGAAGACTCAAGATCCACTCTGGATGCGAACTGAATTTATAATACTGAAGTACTAGACAAGATACTATTAAAATCGATAACCATCATCATTTCAGCCAAAAGACGGCCACTACTGGACATAGGCATCCCCCAATTTGGGGAGATTTGCCCTAATCGCCACGCTTGGAAAGTGGGTTGGTGATCGCAGTATGGTGGTGAAATGCATAGAGAATGCTGCTGCCCATTCCCTAGAAAGTCCCTTAGTCGCCTCTTACGACACCCATGGGAAGAAATGGGGAAGAATATAATCGATCACCTGAATTCAAATAAAATAATTGCTAGAAAAGGAACATCAGTATCAAAAACAGTTTAAGTTCTCATTAATTTGATCTCATTGTTCACAAAGCGTTTTAGTTAATTTCGCGGTTCGATAATTACAAGACTCAGAATAAAATCTATTTGCGATCGTACGTTGAACTCACTTAGTCTAGTACTTACATAAATACCGTACCTATTGGAAATTGACAAGTTTGAAAAAAGTACGTCTTCGACATTTGTTTGAAAATCAAGATACTTTGTTATAAAGCTGTCGTCTGTGATTCCTGAATTATTGAGTAGAGGTCTATGACCCTTGAAGGTACTGTGTTTGCCCTAGAATTGGATCCCAAATAATAAAAGCGCTTTACGCTGTCTTTTTTTAAGTACTAGAAAATAACTTTAATTTCAGAAGTCGTTGTCTTTGGATTAATTAGTAGTGGTAGTTTTCTTTTCAGTTTGTAGTGTTTCTTCAGAAGTCGATGGTTTTTTTTATATTAAAAAGTTTTTTTTTTTTAGTTATGGTACCTTTGGGCCCTTATTCGAATACCATTACTGGCTAGGAAAACAGCAGTGACAGGAAGTAATGCCGTTAAAAAATGAAATCGACCCACAATTGCCGCAGATATCGCGGAACATACACACAAAGTACAGACAAATTGAGATTCTTTACTTTTTGAAGTCTAAAGTGTAAAGTATTGTGACATGAAATTTTGAATGTTTGTAAATCTTTTATGACACTTTTACACGTTTTTGCTGGTCAATATTTTAAAACTTTATGCGCCGGTATTTCCTAGCTGACTGAGAATAAATAAATAATAAATAAAAAGCTTTATTGTTCAAGAAATGCTATGTACAGACGCCACCAGGTCAAGCTACCCGAAACTGTCAATTTTTCCCAATGAACCTTGAATCTAATGCTCTAGAAATAAAGTCGAAAATCTATCAAAGAAATCTGACAGATTGTAGTAGCTTGATGTGTTGGCGTCTGTACAAATTGAAGAAAGAAGAAGAAAAGAAGAAATGCCAAAACAAACAATGAAGTTATGATCTCTTTAATAGTCGTAACATAATGTAACAATATAAGGATCTTATGTGACTGAAGAAAGTGTGATTTAAAGAAAGAACCATTGCAATCTGATCCCCAAGATACAGACTGACGTTTAGTTTGGGGATCACCGTTCATGTTGCAATGTTTGATGTACTTGAATATTATTAATAAACAATTAACTTTGAACTGACCTGTCCCAACAGCTAGCATGCATGCATCAGCCAACGTGTAGTTCTATCGCACTTTAGGGAGCTCTTCGTCCTGACACAAGAGGCTATCGTGCTTTTCCGATCTTTTTCAAAACATTTAATCCGTAATTTAGTATATTGCTACTTTTTAAAGATAACCGTTGTAATTGAGAAAATCGTGTTTACCCTTATCTTTCTGCATTTTAAATTAATCTTATTCTCATTAAACCAGATTTAATTTAATGTTGCTCAGTCGGTGGTTTGCTTGGCAAAATACAATTTTGTTGAAAAATAAAACCCATATTTAAAGGTACCTACTGAAACTGATTCTTTAGTCAATTAATAACAAATTACTTTCAGGACTTGCGTTTATTACAATCGTATAGCTGGTGGTTTTATGGACCTGAAACCATATTTTTCACGATCCTAATTCACGTTGACAAAGGTCCCTTTAACATTAGAACAACGAGATCAGTTAATCTACAAAGTTATTCCATACATACATACATACAATCACGCCTTTTTCACATAGGAGTAGGCAGAAACCACGGAAGTTATTCGAATTAGAATTTATTTTCTATCCGAACCAAAAACTCATTATTGATGGTTTTTTTTTTCAGGGTGGGAAATCATCAAATCACTTCTCCCGCTCTGGGCGGAGCGGGAGGGCGTGTCAGACTTTTACTGACTAAAACCCACCCGTGTTCCATCAGTTGCCCATGTGCCAGGGTCACGGTATCTCTTTCGAACAATCACGCGAATTATTGATGGATTACGGGGTCTTCTGAAAATCCAAGGAGTCAGAAGGATGAAAAAGAATGTACTAACTAAACTAAGCAAAAAACTTATCTCGATCTCATCATCATCATTTCAGCCAAAAGACGTCAACTGCTGGACATAGGCAGAGAGGGGGGGCATTTGCCATAATCGCCACGCTTGGCAGACGGGATGGCGATCGCAATATAGTGGTAAAATGCACAGAAAACGCTGCTGCCCATTCTCTAGTTAGTCTAGCTCTCTACGACACCCACGATAAGAAACGAGATGGTGTTATTCTTTACGTCCAACACCACACGGATTTATCTCGATCAGATTTTATGGAAATATGAACCACAAATTCACCCATCAAGCCGCAAACCTTAACATCCACAGAACAATAGCAGCTAATTCAGATGTGTCGTCCCGTGACAACAGACGGACCGACCAACCGACCGTACGACCGTTTCACTTGTTTACTCTGTGCGCCTACGCATTATGACGTCTAACGGAGTGACAACTGTCACTTATCATTTGACTTTGACACTTGTTTTTGGTCTTTGAAAAATTAATAATCGTTGTAATTTGCCTTGCGATCATTGTCATTATTAATCTTGTTGAATCTATAGTTTTGTGGACAATTTGTTGTGATCCAATTGTTTTATGTGTAAACAACCCCTTTTGACGATATAGAACGGGTTTATTTTGGAATTTGATTAAAATAGTTTGAGGTGATAGTGATTCATTGGGAACCGCATGCTGTGAAAATCTCTAGCGTATTGTAGTGGCCTGGAATCCTGGAATACTTACAGCTCCACTACACAGTACAATATACACTCATTTACATACATAAATCCAGGTAGGCTCCAGAACCAGTTTTCCTCAACCAGGTGAGATTTAATATTTGTATTAATCAGCTCCGCGCACGGCGGACAGTTCGCACCACTCTTGCCCAAGGCCCACCATCACGCTTCCACGTACTCATTAAATCCTATGGCCAGGGCCTTGGCCTGGCGTCGAACATCAGAACAAAATAAATATAAATTAGAACCTGACATTAAAGCACAATTCTCTTTCCTGGTGCCATCTTTTACTTCAGCAATGAGTTACCGGTTCGATGCAGACACATCAATTTGCTAAGGGCTCGCCACAAAGACTTTACTTACCACTGCAACTTAAACTTGTTTTATGTTAAACACTTAAAGTTAACTTAAACTGTGGAGGTTTACAAGCTGCCAAGACGATGTTGGTGACAAACAGTTTTATAATAAGGTGAAAATCGGTTGTAAACCTGCTATAGTTAGGATATTTTTTCTAACAAGAATGTTAATTAGATTGTTTTATAGTTTGACTGGCCTGTTAGTCTAGTGGTTAGTGACCCTGACTGCTAAGACTGAGGTCGTGGGTTCGATTCTCACCCAGGACAAATCTTTGTGTGATGAGCACAATCATTTCTGTGTGTGTGAGTGTAATGTATCTATAATATGTATTTAGTAATATATTAGTATATTTATCAGTTGTCTGGTTACCATAGTACAGGCTCTGTCTAGTTTGGGATCAGGTAACGGTGTGTTGGTTGTCCTAAGATATTATAGATATATTATTAAGTAATTCGTAACATAACACCTCCGTATCTGAAGTATGAGGCAGCGGTGTATGTATTTATCTATGAAAACCCCACATTTCACCAGTAATTTTTTTTAATATATATATATATATATATAACTGGCGAAATGTAGGTTTTATGTCGGTGGGTAATTAGGAGGCGAGCCTACTGTCATCAACCGGACACAAATCCGGACTCCGCACTGCTGAGAGATTCCAGGTGGAAAAATTCGCTTTGCTATCGCTGAAGACACCAAACTAACGGCCTGTGTTAATCTATACATATATGTGATTGAATATCGATATAACATAACATAACATAACATCACGCCTTGTTTCCCCGAAGGGTTGGGCAGAGGTGTACCTATAGTACACCCACATTTCGCCTGTTATGTTTAAGTCCCATGTAATAGGGGGCGAGCCTATTGCCATCAACCGGGCACAATTCCAGACTCCGGGCTGCTACTGAGAAATTCCAGATGAAAAAACCCAATAACACTTTGCCCGACCTGGGAATCGAACCCAGGACCTCAAGTTCAGCAGTAGCGCTTGCTACCACTAGACCAACGAGGCAGTCGATATAACATTTTTTATTTAATGCTCATTACGGAACTTACTAAAAAAAAATTGTAAATGTTTGTATATCTCTCTGTATATTTGTTCCGGCTTATCTCCAAAACGGTTGGACCGATTTTGATAGACTTTAAAAAGGGGAGATTTTAAACCCTAAAGAAGCATTTAGGCTTTAACTGACAAACCACGCGGGCGAAGTCGTAGGTGGAAACTAGTAATAATCTAATAAGACTGTGTAAACTTAAATCAGTGTTGTCTAATTTGTTAATTACAATAAGATTATCATAATTCCAATTGGCTAGTGGCTATGCAAATGCAATGATCACTAATTTGATTACTATTGCTTTGCTCAACTAATCATTCACTATATTACTTACTAGCTTTTGGCAGCGGCTTCACTCGCGTATATGCGTATAAATCTTCCTCTTGTATGGTATCTACCTCTGTTTATTGATGAAACTCGACTTAGAATATGTTCCGTAGTTTAAAATATCTAATCGTATAGAGGCGGTAAGTTTAGTTCCGATCCAGCCCGTCCCTTACTGCCCTCTAACAAGATGCCCTAAGCTGAGGTCCGTACCCCACAGTGGGTGCTCTTAGCGAGTAGTCGCTCCAGTTTTAAGTTTTTTAAGCCCTGGCCGGAGGCCTTAATTTATTAAGGTAGCCACAGACAAGTCTGGTTAAGTAGCCGACCATAGAATGATGTGCGAGATGCCATACAAAAAAAAAGATGCGGTAAATGCTTTTGTTATAATTATACTATGCTATGTAGAGAAGCATAAAAAATACGTTCAGGGCATTACTTTGCTCACAGACCCATTAAAAACATCCTCCCAATAGGAAACGAAAACAGATATTCGTATTGCATTGAAATAACTTTAACATTTCCTGTCAAACCAATTAAAATTAACTCAAAATATTTCTACTCAACTGGCTCTTTGACTACGAACGCCCTTTAGAAGTCAAAGACAATATGGCTTCACTGAAAATAAACCTGACTATTTTATGTACAGATGCTAGCACATCAAGGTACCCGAAACTGTTATATTCTCCCAATCCACCTTGAACCTAATTCTTTAGCGATAAAGTTGTGTTGTGGCTGTTAATAGGTAAATGACAAGATTTTTTAAATGTCTAATAAGAATCGCAGAGATGTATCTGCTTTCATTAATATCCATAGTAATATTATAAATGGGAAAGTGTATGTGTCTGTTTGTCCGTCTTTCACGGCAAAAGCTAGTAAATACATATTTGAAAAAAGTTTAGTGTTTAATTTTAAACATAAACATCACGCCGTCTTACCCCGAAGAATTGGACAGAGGTCTATAGTAGACCCACATATCGCCAGTCATGTTTAAGGTCTATATAAGGTGTATCTATTCATACACGAAATATTTAAAGAGGTACACCTGTAGGTGGTAAAGAAGCTACATAAACGAAAACAAAATTTTTGTAAACGTATTTTTTTCAAAATTTTATATTTATAAATTACTAGCTTTTGCCAGCGGCTTCGCCCGCATGGAGGTCGGAAATTATCCCGCGGGAACATACTACCGGGATAAAAAGTAGCCTATGTCCTTTCTCAGGCTCTAAACTATCTGTGTACCAAATTTCATTTAAATCGGTTCAGTAGTTTTAGCAGGAAAGCGAGACAGACAGACAGACAGACAGACAGACAGACAGAGTTACTTTTGCATTTATAATATTAGTGTAGATTTGACGCACATAAAAAATACTGGCTCCTTGTTATTTTTTACGGCCCGAGACACCGCGGCTATGCTCGTGCCGTCCGGTCGCCGCCCTCACAGCGTCAGGTGGGCCATTCATAGAATTTGGAGTAAAGGTTTTATGCAAAACGTCTCAAGCAGTTTTAAAATTATAACAATCACGAAAATTCAAAAACGCTTAGGTAATAATTTTCCTTTTGCTTCTATAGCTTCTTTACCACCTACAGGTGTACCTCTTAAAATATTTCGTGTATGAATAGATACACCTTATACAACATTAATTTTTGTTTATGCGAAACCCGAAACACGGGTCTAGTATTTTTTTGTAAAGAATCTATGAAAAAAATTTCAAAACTGTATCATTAATAATCACAAAGTTATAAGCTTGATAAGTTACCTGGTTGTCCACGCAAAAACATATGCAGATCACCACAAACAGCTAGTGTACGTACCATCTCCGTGTAATGGACGTTTGAATACGAGAAAGACATGATAATTTTAAAATCGAAACAAAACACTAAGGCCCGCGACTTGGAAGCGTAATTAAATATTTTTGGTAAAAAATATAACATGGTGTAAAAAATATTGGAATCGATTCAGTTACTGATTCTGAACAAACTATATTCAGGTTTCGCATATACTAAAAATAATCTTGTATAATAGGGGGTGAACCTATTGCCATCAACAGGGTACAAATCCAGAATCCGGGCTGGTACTAAGTAATTTCAGATAGAAAAAACCAATAACACTTTGCCCGACTTGGGAAACAAACCAAGGACCTCATTCTCAATAGTAGCGCTTACGAACACTGGACTAATGAGGCAGGCAATTTTAAAATACTTATTAAATTTAATGCGAAATTAATTCGTCGTTTTTGTCATTTCTTCTAATTAGGGAGAGAGAACCATGATAAAGCAAGATTAGGTATTTGAAATTACATTCCAATAACATCTCGTTTTAATTGAAATCATCCAAAAAATAAGTATCTACCCACTTAAAAACTTCAAATAAATACGAAATTAAATAAAGCTCTTCTGAAATCATGTAATTAAAATGAAAAATAATTATCTTTGAAAAGCGATCTAAAGGCATTTAATATTAAAACAATTAAGCTGCAGGCAAATTGATGGAAAATAAATTTGTTTGAGCGTGCAGATTGCTCTGACTTATCGGTTCTATCTTTATTGACATGACAATCAGCCAATTAGAGAATCCACACGATGCATTGTCGGCGCTTGTGTGACTAAACATACTCGTAAATATACTCAGAAGTTCTGAACTCGTAATTAGCTATAATGTATTACCAACTTCAATATACGAGACCATTGTACCTTGATAATATAAACAAAACATGTTTATGACTTCGATTTCCTAATTTGTTTTTAGAATTGATAGCAAGATTTGTATGGGCTAAGTAAAGTTATGAGACGTGATAAACTTGTGCTTATGTAAATCTTATTGTCACTTGTTTACAACTTGGTTTTATTTATTAAATGATACCCCGAATCGTGTTGTCAACGTTGGTTTAAATGGTTTGATACTTTGGACGTATTAATGAGAGCACTTTGTCGTGAGTTTCCAGTCTTACTGTATGTTTTACTTGTGTAAATCTTCATAAAGCTATATGTCAGTCTATACTGACGTTAATCTAATGTGATCCTGCCGGGGTCTAGGATTTGTACGAAACAGTTACCGTGGCCCTGGCATTGGCAACTGAAGGAACATGGGTGGGGTTTAGTCTTTTGGTGATTTCCCACTCAATTAAATAAAAAACTGGTAATAATCGTCCAAAACCGTCAGGGAAATTGTTTATCCACTAAGAAACACTACGTCAATAGTCAAGTTCTAGTCATTTCACTCAGCTGTCAATGAAACTGATAATTTGATCAAAAACCAGTCCGACACTAGTTTAACACTAGTTGGATACTACTCGTAAGATGTCTGACGCTAGTCTTGATTGGCTAAAAACTAGCCCGACACCAGAATAATTTAAGTTGAAAGTCAGTTTCATAAGCAATGCATTTGACTTCACCAATTCAACTTAGGACCTGAAGATGGCCATCTATAAGACATAAGCTTCTGGTTTCGTACGCGGAATGTACCATGAGTTATTTGTAATTATGAAATGAGTTTTGAACTCTTTGATTTTTATGAAAGCTGACCAAGAGTATAGTGGGATCACAAATAGTAAAGTTTCCAGTATTAAGGATTTTTAGACCAGAGGGGTAATTGCAGAACTTTTTATCGGTAGGAATTGGTTTAATATTCATAGTTAAACAACATTCATTGCATTATTTACGTTGCTGATCCGACAATTTATTCGAACAAATGACGCAATGGTTTAGAAATAATCTTCAATCCCATTCAGATTCTGATAAATTGTGCGTTTCGCAATTAGGGTGCAGGTTACCAGGTCTGTTAGATACAATGTCTTTTTAGGGTTCCATTGCCAAATGGAAAAAAACGGAACCCTTATAGATTCGTCATGTCTGTCTGTCCGTCTGTCTGTCTGTCTGTCCGTCCGTATGTCACAGCCACTTTTCTCCGAAACTATAAGAGCTATGCTGTTGAAACTTGGTAAGTAGATGTATTCCGTGAACCGCATTAAGATTTTTACACTAAAATAGAAAAAAAAAACAATAAATTTTGGGGTTCCCCATACCTACATAGTACTGAAACTCAAAAAGGTTTTTTTTTCATCAAACCCATACGTGTGGGGTATCTATGAATAGGTCTTCAAAAATGGTAATGAGGTTCCTAATATCATTTTTTTCTAAACTGAATAGTTTGCGCGAGAGACACTTCCAAAGTGGTAAAATGTGTGTCCCCCCCCCCCGTAACTTCTAAAATAAGAGAATGATTAAACTAAAAAAAATATATGATGTACATTACCATGTAAACTACCACCGAAAATTGGTTTGAACGAGATCGAGTGAGTAGTTTTTTTTTTTAAACGTCATAAATCGTAAACCACAATTTACCTTACATTCAATCAATTGGAATATAAAAATTAAAAAAAAAAGTTTTTACGGGATCGACGGCGCGTAGTGTTCCACGCGCGCCTCAAAGAGGTGTCAGCAGCGCTGAAGGGGTCCGCTAGGACCGATCCCTGCCGCGGTCGCGTGATTGTTCGGAAGAGATACCGTGGCCCCGGCACATGGGCAACTGAAGGAACACGGGTGGCTTTTAGTCAGTAAAAGTCCGACACGAAGCGGGAAAAGTCATTTGTCACAGTCATATATCATTATATAGAACTATGAGGACCTCGACAATCGCTTTCAAAGCGTCTCTTATTAGGTTCTCTAACGACTTACAGTAGGAATCAATCCTATTGTAGTCGTTAAGTAGCTGATAGTGAGTCCAATATACTTGGCGAAGGGGCTTGCAGTTAAGTTATAACAGCACGAATCGATCAATCAGATTGCTGATACGCTTGCCACGTTTGGTTCACTGGTAGGTGACCATTTTTACATACCAAGATCCTTTAGAGCATCGGAAAACAAGTTAAGCCGACAATATTCCCGACTGTCATTCGTACATCATTCACAATCGTTACGGGTCGACAGGAGCCCGAAAGTCTGACCACCAGTCTTATCATGGAGAATCGTATCACCCAGTATCTGTGGGGTAAGGTAAGACAGGCAGTATTTTTATGTAAAATAGGTACTGGTATTTCATCCGGTTAGACTGAAAGCTGACCCCAACTTACTTGGAAAAAGACTACGCAGATGATTAAGTCAGTTCTACACACTACTGACATTTCTATCACGTCATCGTTGATGCAATGACACTTACTCTAAACTGAATGTTTTTCAATATTGGCATAGTCTAGTAAGATTCTAATAATGGGCTATGGACACAGTATTGGAATCTTAAAAGACAAGAGAGAAATGTAGGTTTCACATACATACCTACTAGCCAATGTCTGTTTACACATAATTTTAGCTAGCGGCGTTAGAGCTAGTCTATCTATAGGCAGACCAAACAAACTTACTAAAAATAATTATGAAATCTGAATCTAAACGGTACGTCAGAATGCATTTCTACCTATAGAGAAATCCAACAAGAATAAATCAGTCAACTTTTTCTAGCCAACATCATCATCAATTCAGCGAAAAGACATCTATACATTGGCCGGTTCGCGAATTTACAAAGGCTATACTATTTTAGTCACGAGTCAGACTCTAATCAGTGAGCTTTTGTTTCTGAATATTACTCGACAATACCTAGTCTATCTCAGTAAAAAAATTGACTCAAATAGACTAGCTTTTTGTTTTGATATTTTCAAAGAAAATGCACGGACAAAATCTAGTACCATTTCAGTCACGCGTGGACGAAATCCCATCCATGGTTAATACCCCAACTCAGAGTACCCTGACTCGGATAGGTTAGGTTAGAAGGCTAAGGCGGGAGCGAAGCGGAGCGGAGCTCCCGCCTTAGCCTTCGTGGTTATTTTTTTTTAAACCACCCAGAAATAGGAGCCCCGCGAAGCGGGGCTCCGTCGACCTATCTTAGCGCAGGTGGCAATCAGTTACATACATATTAATTTTGAATACATATTAATCAAATAGATAAGCTTCAATTATAGGTTGATAGTTACATGGCAACTGTTATCATTTTAATTGCTCGTTTCTATTATGTATTTGATAAACAAAAATAAAATGAATTAACAAACGAGAAGTACTTTTATTAGGTAAAGAACACTACCCACTTGTTGCGAGTATAAAATTAAAAATATCTCGCCACAAGCTTAGCTATTCGAGTGATATGTATTAGATAGAACTAGATTTTGTCCGTGCATTTTCTTTGAAATTATGAAAACAAAAAGCTAGTCTATTTGAGTCATTTTTTTTACTGAGATAGACTAGGTATTGTTGAGTAATATGCACAAACAAAAGCTCACTGATTAGAGTCTGACTCGTGACTAAAATAGCCTTGCCTTTGTAAATACGCGGCCGGTTCTGCTGCTCCTCCCATCCAGTGGATTCCATCGGCCTTCACAAATTCATCAGTCCACTACGCTTTCGGTCAGTAACGAGTTCCAATACGTGGTTTGCTAGTCATAAATTATAACAAATCCAGATAGATGTCTGATGTCAGCGTCTTGATTTGAAGGACAATGACATACCAAATGTCCTATTGATAAATGAAGAGCATAGAGAAGACAGGTAGGGATAGGTTAGTAGTCAAGCATGCTCCATTGTTGACCTCTCGTCGTCTACTAATAACATGGGATAGTGGTCGTAGGATAAATATATGCGTATTCATAGTTCCTTATAATAAAAAACCGGCCAAGTGCGAGTCGGACTCGCGCACCGAGGGTTCTCTAATTAAAAAATATATGATGTACATTACCATGTAAACTACCACCGAAAACTGGTTTGAACGAGATCGAGTGAGTAGTTTTTTTTTAAACGTCATAAATCGTAAACCACAATTTACCTTACATTCAATCAATTGGAATATAAAAATTAAAAAAAAAAGTTTGTACGGAACCCTCGGTGCGCGAGTCCGACTCGCACTTGGCCGGTTTTTTATTATAAGGAACTATGAATACGCATATATTTATCCTACGACCACTATCCCATGTTATTAGTAGACGACGAGAGGTCAACAATGGAGCATGCTTGACTACTAACCTTTCCCTACCTGTCTTCTCTATGCTCTTCATTTATCAATGGGACATTTGGTATGTCATTGTCCTTCAAATCAAGACGCTGACATCAGAAATCTATCTGGATTTGTTATAATTTATGACTAGCAAACCACGTATTGGAACTCGTTGCTGACCGAAAGCGTAGTGGACTGATGAATTTGTGAAGGCCGATGGAATCCACTGGATGGGAGGAGCAGCAGAACCGGCCAATGTATAGATGTCTTTTCGCTGAATTGATGATGATGTTGGCTAGAAAAAGTTGACTGATTTATTCTTGTTGGATTTCTCTATAGGTAGAAATGCATTCTGACGTACCGTTTAGATTCAGATTTCATAATTATTTTTAGTAAGTTTGTTTGGTCTGCCTATAGATAGACTAGCTCTAACGCCGCTAGCTAAAATTATGTGTAAACAGACATTGGCTAGTAGGTATGTATGTGAAACCTACATTTCTCTCTTGTCTTTTAAGATTCCAATACTGTGTCCATAGCCCATTATTAGAATCTTACTAGACTATGCCAATATTGAAAAACATTCAGTTTAGAGTAAGTGTCATTGCATCAACGATGACGTGATAGAAATGTCAGTAGTGTGTAGAACTGACTTAATCATCTGCGTAGTCTTTTTCCAAGTAAGTTGGGGTCAGCTTTCAGTCTAACCGGATGAAATACCAGTACCTATTTTACATAAAAATACTGCCTGTCTTACCTTACCCCACAGATACTGGGTGATACGATTCTCCATGATAAGACTGGTGGTCAGACTTTCGGGCTCCTGTCGACCCGTAACGATTGTGAATGATGTACGAATGACAGTCGGGAATATTGTCGGCTTAACTTGTTTTCCGATGCTCTAAAGGATCTTGGTATGTAAAAATGGTCACCTACCAGTGAACCAAACGTGGCAAGCGTATCAGCAATCTGATTGATCGATTCGTGCTGTTATAACTTAACTGCAAGCCCCTTCGCCAAGTATATTGGACTCACTATCAGCTACTTAACGACTACAATAGGATTGATTCCTACTGTAAGTCGTTAGAGAACCTAATAAGAGACGCTTTGAAAGCGATTGTCGAGGTCCTCATAGTTCTATATAATGATATATGACTGTGACAAATGACTTTTCCCGCTTCGTGTCGGACTTTTACTGACTAAAAGCCACCCGTGTTCCTTCAGTTGCCCATGTGCCGGGGCCACGGTATCTCTTCCGAACAATCACGCGACCGCGGCAGGGATCGGTCCTAGCGGACCCCTTCAGCGCTGCTGACACCTCTTTGAGGCGCGCGTGGAACACTACGCGCCGTCGATCCCAGCCTTGTCCTTACCGGGCGGCAAGCTACCCATTGCTCGCCACCCGCAAGCTCGCGCCTACGGTGGCCGGGAGTCCGCTATCGACTCCCGACGCCCGGGGCGTCTCCTCCTGCGGCAGCTAGGGACGTGAGGGCGCAGTGACTGCCACTCCCTCACGCACCCCGCCTCCTCCTTCACGAGCATTACTGCTTCGCAGAAGGAGGTGACGGCTTCCCATGCCCTCTCGCTCCGTACCAGGGCCGGACGCGAGAGTTCGCCGCCTCCGATCGCCTCCACGAGGACACGGCGGTGCTCCGCCCAGGCGGGGCACACTTCCACCGTATGCTCCACCGTGTCCTCTAGGCGATCCTCACAATGGAAACACCCGGGCGTATCCATGATATATAGAGCTCATATTGATTTTAAAACCAGATCTAAAGAAAGACACTCAATAAATCTATACTGTCTATACTAATATTATAAAGCTGAAGAGTTTGTTTGTTTGCTTGGTTGAAAAAACAAAATCAGAAACTACTGGTCCGAATTGAAAAAAATCTTTGTGTGTTGGATAACCTATTTATTGAGGAAAACTATAAGCTATATAACATTACGCTACAATCAAAAGGAGTGGAGTAGCAACGATAAATGGACGAAAACTGGCAGGCAATTTGATGCGACGGGAAAGGTCACGGGAGCAAAAATTTGACGCGGATGAAGTCGCGGGCAGAAGCTAGTACTTAATATATATTTAAACTGTAATGAAGTGAAAACGTTTTTTAAAGAAAACGTTAGATCACCTCCTACAACTTAAGGAATTTGACCTTTATCATAAGTATCTTAAGTTCTGTTTTTGATGTAGCTAATTAAATAATTTTTATACTGAAAATGAGTCAACATTTTGTTTTTGTCAGCACATGAGATATTACCATAGATAGTTAAACCCATTAACCCAGACGAAGAATTTGCTATAACAGACAAACCTGCTTAGCCATGTCTAATCAGAAAACGTTTCAAATACAATCCTAACAAATATTTTTTATAGACAAGACAAAGTCATACGCGAAAGCTGAAAATAAAAGTAACTTTCTTCAGGATAATTCCAATTTCTTGGGAAAATAATCTTAGTGGTATTTATTCCAACAAAAACTTCAAACGATATATCAGCTCTATTATTTGTTAATTAAACTTCTCAAATATGCTGCTCTCAGAAATCACCTGGAGATAAAGTAATTAGGTAAGCATAATTAGTTGTAAATATTAATTCCTTAATAAAAATAACTTTAAAGGTCCCTCAATTAAATAAAAAGCAAAATAAGTATCAAAACGTCAGTATAATTTATTACGTTTCCAGATATCTTTGTACATTTTTATACAAAACAATAATTTTCATTATGACTAATAATTACAATCCAAAAATTACATTTATTTTCAAGTTTATAATTATTAAATCTAATATCACGATTTAGCTTAATTATTTTAAAATAGGTACTCAAGCAATACATCTAAGTATAGCCAATAAAACGATAACATTGCGAACATAATATATATCGTTATATACATTTTTGTTATAATTATTATGAGTAAGCGCATTAATAATTGTAACATACCTAAATACGAGTTCGTATAATCAAACATAAAATATATTTTTAAATAGGAAATGATGATACGAAAACATAACATTTAGATAAAGCTTTAATTTAGAGTTAGAAAACATAATTGTTCAATGACTTTATGGGATAGATATGATAATAAATAATTTTTAAGATTATTTGAACTGAAAAAATGAAATTAATATATAAATATAATTATAAATAAAGCTATACACATTAATATTAATAATTGTGAGTATGGAAAATACGTTTAAACATCTTAAGCTATTTGGTGTTGCGTTACAGTGACTGACCTGTGAAGATATTCCACAGTTTCAATAAACTATGTTAATACAATTAATAATATTTTTTAATATTTGAAAAATGTTACCACAATCAGACTCAACATTTTCACACGAACTTTGTACAAATATTGTTTCATTAAAATACTCGTATTCTTGTAAAACGTCTCGATTTCCGTAATGTCTTATATTACGTATGTGAAAATTGACAAAATGTACGACAATAAGTAACAATGTATTTACAATAATTAAATAAATTACAAAACGTGAATGAATATTTCAAAAGTGAAAGCTTCAGTGCAAAACGAAATGAAATAAAAACTTACTGGAATACCAAATACCGACAATTACGTTCAAACAAAGTACGTGCGCCCCTTATTAGAGGCACTCCCGGTTATGGAGCGCGGAACGGTTGGCGAAATATCATCTACCCTAGAATATACGTGACCACTGCTAGGGGACAGCCTCAGGTCATAATTAAACCGAGGACAAGTTCTGTTGTCGATCGACATGTAGCTATTATTCGAATTGTTCCCTTCCCCGTACGTGTTGTTGTCCGACGACGGAGAACTTTCATTCTGAGACGATTCCCCATCGTTCCTCTTACAATACTGTAAGGAATTTGTGAAATTCTGCTTTGAGCAACTATCGTTTGAGACCGGCATTGTCGTGTATCTCAACGTTGGAGTCTGACGTAACGACTTCTTGAATACGCTATTCTCGGAGCCTTTAACTGTGATAATAGTGTCGGTAGAATTGAGTAAAGTGATGAATCTGTCCCAGAATCTTGGGTCGTTCCAAGATACATTCTTGTACTTATCTAACACAAAACACAATTCGTCGCTTATTTGATTGTTGTCTACGACTTTGATAAATATGACTTTATTTAAATCACTACGATTTAGAGATTTTAAGTAACTAAAAAATATATTTTTGAAATGAATATCGCAGAGGTCGTTGCAAATAAAGTTCGTTGTTAGAACAATAATAAGGCGTTTAGATAGTTTTGACGATTTTGAGAAACCGTCCAAAGTTAGAATGTTCAGTGATGCTTCGTTTGGCGAAAACTTTTTGGAGGCCATTTTTCTGAACTCTATCTCAGACATAATATTATGGTATACGAAATTTGTATCTTTGGTATTGCATATCACGTAGTAGTCATACATGTGATTTGGAATACCTTCCAACACATGATCGACATTCGGACAGGACTGTTCTTTGAACAAGGGTACGCCATATTTAGTGTACAACCAGTCACTAATATCATATCTGAACGCATAAAATATAGCACCAATCAGAAAGATTATCACAAGGATAATTATTACTCCACATATAACAGCGAAGTAATTATCGGGAAGAAATATTGACTTGGAAACAATTTCATCTCTAGATACAGTCGGGTCACCTACTGATCCCATATACTCTTTACAATGGCTCAATACCGAGGCAATAGTTATTTTAGTTGGTTTTCCTTCAGTATCTGTACACAACATTTTCTCCGGGTCTCCCGGATCCCTCCTAAGCCACGAATCTAATTCAGCTATACTCTTACAGTCACAAGAATATTGGTTTCCCTCAATAGATACATGAGCCAAACTTTTGGAAGACGACGCTAATAATTTCCAAGGGAAAAAGTTGACGAGTTTATTATCATCGATTCTTAGAACCGAAAGCGACTTCAACGAAGAAAACGTGTTATTTGCAACATGTACAATAGCGTTATGGTCTAAATATAATTCATTCAAATTATTAAGATGAACAAATTCATCTCCCTTCAACTCCACCAACTTATTATTTTCCAAATGCAAAACTCTGAGAGAATCAACACCTTTGAAAGTTTGATTATTCACTTCCTTCAACTTTGTGTTGTTCAAGTATAAAACTTGGAGTTTCTTTTTGCCAATAAACACGTGATTTCCCAGATGGCTGATGTGATTTCCATCTAAATATATTTCGGTAGCGTCCATTGGAATTCGTTCGGGCACTTCGGAGTAGCCGGCGTACGAACAATCTACAACGTTCGCATTCCAAGTTATGTCGTGATAGCATCTACAGTTATTTGGACAAATCATTTCACAGTCACATGCTACAAAGTCACAACAATGACACAGAGCAAAACAATGACTCTCGTACGGACAGAGAAAGTCAGAAGGTGACATGTCTATTATCGTCTTTTTTTCTTTGGCCCGCGAATGGACCAGCGTACAAAAGGCTTTATCTAAATCTAACACGCGCGGGTATTGTCGACTGTGACTCAAATAATTAATGCGCTGAATCCATTCCATTGAACAGTCACAAACAAATGGGTTTCCGCTTATAAAGAACTCTGGTAAGTCACTATCTTCGTCTATTTGATCTAACCTAAACGCGTTCATGTCGACTTGTACTAGTTTGTTATTATTCAACGCTACAGTTGATAGCCTTTGTAGTTTAGAAAACGAACCGACTTGAATGTTTTGAATTTTGTTGTCATTCAAGTAAAGTTTTTCAACAGATTTTGGTATCGAAGTCACAGTTATTTGACTTATATTATTGAAACTTAAATCTAGCAATTTAATATTTACAATAGAATACATATCGTCATTGACAAAATTCGCGATATTATTTTTATGAAGGTCTAGCCATTCTAAGCTTGTAGGAAAACTTCTGAAGTCGAAAAACATTATTTTGTTTGCAGACATGTTGAGCCAAACCAAATTATTTAATGTGTTGAAAATTCCATCAATTTTTAGTATTTCGTTGTCATCCATTCTAAGCAATTTTAAATTCACATTATTTCTAAAACAACCAGGTGCAACATGTTTTATTTTATTAGAGGCTAAATTAAGCAGCTGTAGTTGTGGCAGATGTTCAAAAGTATCTTCATTCAAATATGTAACTTTGTTATCAACTAGTCGTAAACCGAAAAGTTCTGATAGACCCCTAAAATTTTCCCGATTCAAATGTGTTATATTGTTGTTTCCAATATCTAAGGACCTTAGAGATCGAAGTTTGCGAATCGAGGAAGGAATTGCTGACAAAAAGTTATCACCTAACCCTAAATCCTCAATGGCTGTCATATTATCAAACGCATTCTCCTCGATGTGCTTAATTTTATTGTTATCTAAGAACAACTCGTGCAAGACGTGTAAATCCGTGAACAAGTGAGTGTGAATATGTACAAGTTTATTGTTTGAAAGTGTAAGGGAGTGCAAGTTTCGCAACTCTCCGAATGCATGCTCGTCTATAGCAGTAATTTCATTATGCTCTAAATTTAATTTCTGTAAACTGTACAAATCTTGGAACATGTGACGGTCTATTCTATTTATTTTATTATACGAGAGATTTAGTATAACCATACGTAGTAAACCTAAAAATGTGCCTTTGTTTATCCACTGACTAGTAAGTTCATTATGCGACAAGTCTAATATTTGTAACTGATCTAGTCCTTCAAAAAGTCCTGGAGGCAAAGTATTTATGGTGTTGTTACTAAAATTAATTTCTTTCAAGGACTTTGAGCCAGAAAATAGTTCAGGAGGTATATCACTCACAAAGTTACTTGATAAATTTAAAACCTGCAGACTGAGCAATCCTTCAAAGGCACCATCTTCTAGGGTAGATATTGCATTATTTTGTAGCAACAATTTCGACAACGAACGTAACTTTGACAAACTATTGCCGGTTAAAACGATTAAGTCATTATACGACATATCAAGAACTTCTATGACTAAATTACAACTTCTTACACTTAAGTTTTGTTCTCTCAATGAATCTGAGAAACCAATAGTCTTTATGTTTTGCAAGTGATTATTAGTCAGGTTCAAAGTTTTCAAACTGTACAACGGACAGAAAGTTTCCGTCTTAGTGCTCCAGATGTTGTTGTCACTTAGGTCGAGTTCGATTAACTCGTTCAAGCCCGCGAAGGCTTGTTCGTGTAACTCCATTGTCATCGCCGACCACTCGCTGTTGTGAGTCGTCACGTGCAGACGCTTCAGGTCTTTGAAATTTTCAAACGCACGTGCCGGTATCTGGCGTATCTTGCATTTGTCGACGACGAGGTCTCGTAGTTTTGATAGACTTGTATGTTTCCCCGTTGACTTTTCAGCGTGAGCAGTCAAAGTGCTTTCGAAAAACAAAATTTCACTGCACTGTACGTGTAACGATATCACGTCGTCGAAATGCGTCCTACTGATATTTTGTAACAGGTGGTCCAAACTGCTTATGGTTCGGATCTTGCAGAAAAGTACCGCGTTCTCCGACGTTTCCGCTTCGAGGCTGCGGTACGCGCACTCGTGCGGCATTTCGGCCGCGGAGTTTCTCTCGATGGCATGGCAGTAGAACAACACGTACACTATGATTCGATTAAAAGTTCGGTGCTCGAGTCTTTTCACGACAGTTTGTTTTATTAGCATTTTACGGTCATATGCGAGCTGCGGTGAGACATCGAGGTCGGCAGTGCCATTTATGAGGGAGCGAATTGGTCGATCGCGTCATAAATATTCACGCGTTGGAAGTGACATCGCGACTCGCGTGGCATGACAGCGTTGAGCACGGTAGCTACGGGCGTGTGTCGCGTACGGCGGCTGCCCACCGACTGAGCGGCGCTCTGTAGCTCCGCCCCATGGCGTCGTACGCCCCGCGCTGCCGCGCCGCCCCGGCGTCTAAAGAAACTTCATCTCATATTATCAAGGGTGCATAAACCGTTGAATTATTCCCATGCGGATGTATCGAGCATTAATTATAAACAAACTGAGATCTAGTTTCGTAAAGCTCTTTGTTATGCTAGAACTTTTTATTTCAGCACTAGGGATTCTAGTTTGATTCTAATGGGACGCTGTCTACGTTTTTAAGTTATCAACATTAGCGTAAGTTTTTTAAACAGTACCTTAAGTACAGAACAAAAGCAGTTCCAAGATTCAATGTTTCTCATGAGTGTATTTTGTATGAAAACCCTGAAAGATATACAGAGGCACTCTAAAAACTTTTGTTCATTGAATACAAAGTTGCCTTTTTTAAAACAATACTCTTTAAAAAAGGGACTAATACGGTTACGTGTATATTAGGAACACCTGTTGTGTCTTGAACAAGTTCGGTAAACTTTTTACTCAGGATCGTTCTCGTGAAAATGGGATAAAAGACTTGCAAAATAGTTTTCTGGGACACCACATGGTTCTGAAGTTAACGTGTTCTCTTATATTATGGTCGGCGAAAACCTCTTAAGCCGGGACGAACTTTTTTTTGTGAATTTCCCACATTTTCCGAGTTTTAGGTAAAATGTTACACATAAGTATTAACATATTGTATTATAACACGCATATGCTTTTTCGTTTATGAGGTAAACTGTGGTATAAATATGGGGGCAGGAAAAGAAAATTTTAATCTTGTAAGTTAGTAGGAAATAAGAAGCTTTTTTTTTCGAAAAAAAAAACTTTAATCACGTTAATGCAAGATTACCTATTGTTAAGAAAATTCTCGAGAAAATACAGTAACATTATTTTTGTTTTAATAGTATGATAATAGTATTTCATTTATATAATGCTCATACAATGCATAGCTGCCAGTTTTCTGGACACGTTTCCGTATGACAGGTATGTGATCGAGTACTTCGACGCATATGAGAGTTTTTGTTTTTGCTTGTTTAGTTAGGTATCAGTTGTTGTTAGTTAGTCATTTTATGTATTGCCTAAGTAGTATTAATAAGTAGTCTCTCAAGTTCGAACTTGGATTTATTTTCTGGAAACGAAGATTTGAAAATTACAAAATATATACGTAATTTCCCTTGAATCCCTTACAGTTTTAATAAGATACTCTTCATTAACATTCGGTAGTCTTTAATTACTCCTAAAATACTTTGATACTTTAAGCCCTTGATAATCCCACATCATTCCATGAGCCTATTGCTTCCTTATTTCATGATGATGACAAGTGCCACCAGCCACCCCTCATATGGCATTAAACTTGGTATTAATTATAACGAACGTGTGGGATTTCTCACCATGTTTCTTTCACTCTTTGAAGTCGGTGATAAATTTAAATTATAAATAAATTATGTATGTGCGTTTGTGACACATATGGGGTGGGGTAGGGTTATGTGTTGCGATGTAGTTCGAAAATTTGAACGTATTCATTTCAACAAAGAATTACTATAAATTGTGACTCGTTACAAAAAGTAGGAAGGTAGGAGAGACTTGTTAAGACTTTTATTTTATGAACATCTTTTAAATTGGTTTGTGTTATATAGAGTCGGAAGCATCTTCTTAAAGGAGATCGGCGATTCCTGGCCCCGATAGACAAAGTATTAGACCATTCGAAAAAATATTTAAATAGTTATAAACCCTACCTTAATTTATCATTTCCTAAAAAAACGTAGGAAAAAGGAATACAAAAAAATAAAAAGTCAATTGATGTAGGTATTCCTCTCGTTGCAGTTGTCTGATGTTGCCATATTATGCTATTTTTAAATAAAAATGTTTTTCCCGTTAAAAGATTTGTATTACAATGTTCGATTTATATTTCTTTTCACTTAAAAAAAGTTTTTTATGAGTTTATTGCGAAACAATGATTAAAGATAGAGTATTTTTTGTTGTTGTTATGTTATTTTAATGATTTTATAGAAAAATCGATTTGCATTTTTGTGAATTGCAACACTCGATACGGCTGTCACTTGTCAATCAATCGGTTGTCAACAACAGATTGCCGGATAGCGTCATAACGTTTCTTGGCTTGCGTTATATGTTTATTTTGAGTGCTACATTATCGACCCTTGCTGTGTTTTTAGACAATTGTAACTGCCTTTTTGACACCTATTTCGTTCTTGGACTCCATTCTTCCAGAAATACCTATTGACCTTCAAAATCACTAAAACCCATAACCTAATAAAAGAGCGGGAACAAATAATAATGGGATTTATTTACTACGGTCTGATATAAAGTTTTTATTTTTTATTTTCATATCCCATGTTATTTCGAAAAACTAATTACACAGGGCTATAGACTAATTTATTTTTTTGAAAACCCAAATTATTTCATTTTTGTTTATTGAGGCCAAATTTCTTAGGACTGTTTGCCGATCTCCTTTAACAATAAATTCCTAGATGGGCAATATAGGTATTATGGGCTAACTGCATGATATTGTTAATAGGAATTACGTTTAATAGAAAATTTAAAACAAACAAAACAAAACTCTCCACTTAAAACAAAATTTTCTTGTTCCATCTTTTGAAAGTTCATTTTATACGCAGTCGGATTTTTGATTTCTTTATTTAGTTTTTTGATTTTACACATTTTTAATTTATAATTATTATTTTTTTAAATTATGAGAGAAATGCAAAAAAGATTTTTAATTACCTATTCAGAAATAAAGTCGACATAGTATGTCAAGTGGTTTGTCTACTTGATGTAGTAGGAAACTTTTTTTCATTTTCACAATATGGTGTCTAATTGTCGCCATATAAAATTTCGACCACTGTCATATCTTTCGTGACACTTATAAGATTAAGACAAATTGATTGACGTTAGAATAACTAAAATCCTTCTAGTTGTATAGTAAAATACAGTGGGTAGTCACTTTTGACCTATAGGCAAGCTGACAGCATTTGGAAAATGTTGTTTTTTTTTTTTTAAAATACTTCCAATAAGTTTTTTAATAATTACAAAACTCTTCCCTCAAGATTTTTTTCTGTGGCGTTTTGACAGATTGTCCATACCTAATCTATCAAAATGACAAAATCATTCGTCGTATAAAATTTAACTGGCGATTAAAACCTAAACGTTTTATATGGTTTTGCATACACTTTAGTAAATAAAAACTATTTTTTTTATTCGTAGGCGGAAAGTAGCGTTTGATTAAAAAAAAAAACACAAAAGAATAATTTATCAGCGCATCAACTTTTTGCGACGCCCATTGTATTATTATGAATTCACCTAATATCATGAACAAGCAGCAAACTTCAATATTAAATCCCACATTGTTTCCTAATCTAGATCTGTTTAATAGCCATAAAAAACATAGTCTGACCAAACACTGTGGTATAATAACATCCTTATAATCATAGTGAACGCCTTAACTGTGTACCTAAGCAGAGAAAAAAATATGGCTAACAATATTATCGAGATACAAGAGAACCGGATACTTAACGTTATAATTTTCCGTAACTACCTCCAGTTTACCTATTAAATAATTCAATAGTTTAGAAAAAATATTGGTACGAGTTTAGTATTCTGTTCAGTGGTTCTGTAGACGTATTTTTCGAGAATTATATTTAATTAGCTGTGGCCGCGACTTAGCCCGCTTGAATGATGGAAATTTTCGCACAGAACCAAGCTACTATCATCTACTATGTGACAGAGAAAGACCCATCAATATTGTTCCAGACTTTTCAGATTTTGCCTGTTTTGCGTTAAGCATTAACAAAACATAAATGCAACATCTAAACTCATTTACAAATGAAAAAAAAACTTCAATGAGTTTTGTTACAAAAAATCTCCTCGTTGCATTCATTGTCGACGAACAGACAAGCAAACAAAAGCAATCGAAATCTATTCAAACGCCGAACCCTAAAAAGAGCCCACGGTATAATTCAAAGCTAACACAGGTAATTACGAGTTCGAAGTTGAAGTGCATAACTAGAGTAGTAGAGTTGGTCTACCAAAACCACAAAAGAGATCTGTACAGAAGGCCAACTCCATATAACGAAACGTACGCAACGCAACGTAAATAACGCAAAGCAAAATATTTTCTTTCGGTACACTGAGCGAAAACAGTCGCATACGTACATACCTACGCATTGCGTATGCGCGTGCATCTCATGTGAAACAAATGCCACTGTACCGGTTTAATACTCTGCCATCCAAAAGTTAGTTTTACAAATATTAGAACCATTTATACTTTTAATATTATAAAGCTGAAGAGTTTGTTTGTTTGTTTGATTGAACGCGCTAATCTCAGGAACTACTAGTCCGAATTGAAAAATTATTTTTGTGTTCGGTAGCCTATTTATCGAGAAAGGCTATAAGCTATATAACATTAAGCTACAACTAAGAGGAGCGGAGCAGTAATGAAAAATGTTGCAAAAACGGGGAAAATTTATTCGTTTTGAGAGTTTCCGTTGCGAGCGCTGCGTAAACCGTTAAAGTAACGCAAAAATTATGTATGACAGAATTGTTCCTTTTAGAAAGTTCTAAAAAAAAGTGAGCGAGAGCATATGTCTATCTTTTAAGGTTGACTCACTATAACTCAAAAGGAGCGAGCAGCAACGAAAAGTGGACGAAAACTAGCAGGCAAATCGATGCGACGGGAAGGGTCAGGGGAGCAAAAATTTGACGCGGACGAAGTCGCGGGCAGAAGCTAGTACACAATAAAGTTTTTATTGATTAATTACCTACATTATCATACCTATAATCAGCCTATAATTTTCCCAAAGCTACACACAGGTCTCCTCTGTTTGAGAAGCAGTCGGTCGTCATCAGCCTCGCGGGCCCAGTACGGGTTGGTAGATGTCTCGTTCCTTCGAATTATTGGTTCTAGGACATGCAGTTTTCCTCATGATGGTTACCTTCACCATTTTGAGAACAGTGGTGATGCAAAAATTTACACAAAGTAAAGTAACAGTCTTCGTTCGAACCTACAACCTACAATTCGGTAAGTCGCGGCTTTTACCTACTACTACTTACTTACCATATTATTTTTTATTTTAAATCATAAGCTGATATCCTACCTGAAGTGGAACAATGACAACTAACTTTTGGTGGGCACTGTATGTATAGTTGTCCGTTTATTCATATTTACTTAACCTCTCTAAGGTAAATCTTACTAGCAATTCATTAAAAGCCAAGGTCTATTTTGCTTGTAGAACAAAAGTTGACAGATTCAACCTTCGTGATGTGACAAAAACTACGTCTTGAGTTTAAAAGAGACTGTGACCTCTGAGTTTGTTTCGGCCTTTCTTCTCAGAGTAGTCAGATAGGAAACGCCGACCTCATCTAGATTTAAAATATAATATGATTGACGTGTAAAAGTTTTTGTACGAACTTATTTACAGAAATAACATCAATGATCGTTTCCTTCAATTTAGTTTTTGTCAAAAGTGGCCAACTAGTTACGAGATTGACGTTATTGTATGTGTTTTAGATTGTTGTATGAAGCTGACCTTCTGCATCAATCTGTTTTGTGCCTGAGCGCTTAGCCGCATGGGAAGAGTTCATATAATAATAATTGGCCAGTGCGTAATTGAGCTATGTGGGCTTGGGTGCACAAACAAGTATAAGGCAATTTGTAGTTCGTGATACCAGTGAATGGACCACCTACTAGATATGTAAAGGAGGCTGATGGTGGAAGGGAGAATTTTGTGAATGTATTTTTATGACTATAGTTCTGATTGAAGTGAGTGCTTTTTGAATTTGGAAGTTGTTTTGGTGGATAGCTTTTTATTCGAAACACAAGTTATTCTGACTTAATGTTGTTTAAGTCTCATGTAATGCAACCACCCCCTGGTGAGCCTGTTGACATCAACCGGAGAGAAATCCAGACCCCGCGTTACTACTGAGAATTTTCAGATAGAAAAACCTTATAACAATTTGCTTTACCTGGTAAATTGACTTGTAGGCAGATAAAGGTATAGAATAATGAATTGAATATGGTCAACATCATGGTTTAATAACTGTTAGTATTTTTAACTCAGTCAAGACTGACCTTTTACCCAGGACTTCATACTCGGCAGTAGCGCTTGCAACCTCTATACCAACGAGGTAACTTAAGATATACATTACTTCTCATTCCAGAAGAATATTCTCGTTGCATAAATTCGGAAGGTGCAATCAAAAGCATGTGTTTTATGATGTGAATAATTTTAATTAGAAAGCCGCTATTTACTAATTCTGAAAAAGCAGATATACATACATAAACCAACTGAAGACACAAAAGCATTCAAAGGAAAAACTACTTAGCTAACCACTTTTAAAGAACCTGTAACGGCTAACTCAGCTCTACATATACCTACGTTTTTCTTTAAAACAGACGGTATGTAAAACCAATGTTTTGTCTCAAGTGGTTTGAACCTGTACTATCTCCCAGCATTCAAATGGGTTTCCGGAGACTACAAAATTACCATTTTATGTTCTCTACAAGTTTTTCTATGTTCAGCCAACGTAAAACAGCTTTACAACCTGCACGTTTTTATTCAAAGTTGAACTTCAATGTCAGAATAAAATTGGTATATAAGGTGTATCTATTCATACACGAAATATTTTAATGGGTACACCTGGAGGTGGTAAAGAAGCTATAGAAGCCAAAAGAATTTTTTTATCTAAGCATTTTTGTATTTTCGTAATTATTATAATTTTAAAACTGCTTGAGACGTTTTGCATAAAACCTTTACTCCAAATTCTATGAATGGCCCACCTGACGCTGCGAGGGCAGCGACCGGACGGCACGAGCATGGCAGCGGTGTCTCGGGCCGTAAAAAATAAGAAGGAGTCAGTATTTCTTATGTGCGTCAAATAATTTAAAAATATTACATTTTGAAAAAATTACATTTAGAATTTTTTTTTCACCTACCGGTGTACCTCTTAAAATATTTCGTGTATGAATAGATACACTTTATATATTGATCAGAATTCTTTTCTGTGTGGTGTCGGACGTAAAAAATAGCACCATCCCATTTCATCCCGTGGGTGTCATAAAATGCGACTAAGGGACTTACTAGAGAATGGGCAGCAGCGTTTTCTATGCATTTTACAACCATACTGCGATCGCCAACCCGCCTGCCAAGCGTGGCGTTTATGGGAAACCCCCCAAATTGAGGGAGGCCAATGTCCAGCAGTGGACGAATTTCAGCTGTAATGATGATGATGATGATGATCAGATTTATGGTTAGTTTTTGCTTGTCAAAGTGTTTATTTAATTAACTTCAGTTATTGGATAGGAAATAGCGACCAGCGTACAGCGATTTACGTAACAAACTTGCAATTCAAATGTTTAATTTCCGAGTCATTGCAAAGCGGTTGGTCGACATTTCACATGATTGGAGGGCTGGCGTATTCTTTGGCCAAAAAATCTTTTGAAATGCCTTTCATTTTGACAATTCAAGAACGTTCATTGCGGGATTTAAGTTGGCAAATCGAGATGACGAATTTGTCAAACGTATTTAGCAAGGGATCAGAAATTTCCAATCCATTGGGATATAATGTGTTGTTTTGTAATTCGTCTGCTCGACATAGTCAATGACTGAATGAATGTTGATGAACTTCCAAAATAAATGGCATTATTATTCAGTTTCACACAATAACCACGCAGACCTTGTTGAAAAAATAAAAGTGTTAAACAGTTTGTTAAAACCCATCTACTTACAGTATTATATATCATTCATCATCATTTCGAAACTTCCAATAAAATTCGCATTACAAGATCTCTTTTGTTTTAAATTTTATGTTTTAATCGAATTAAATGAAAATTAACACCCATTTTTACGTACCCTTGAATTTAAAATTAATTTTTGCATTGAAAGTTTTTTAAACGAAATGACGCTACATTTTTGCATTTAATTCAACAAAGAGTCTAAATAACTAGGCTTATAAACTGTACTGATAACATCTACTACGTTAGCCACAAACATTTTGTTTTCATATAACCGTTACCAAAAAGATAACAAGGTTGGCTCTTAAGTACTTTGTGTAGAAAATCTATGATTTATTTTCCTATGAGTTGGTTTTAAGATAATTATATTCACCGCTAGATGGCTGTAAAGAGCGGTTATCGAGTGAGCTCGTCCCGCCCCTAGCAATAATCACCTTGTTAGCGTAGTACGGCTGCGTTTTGTGTGTTATCGATAGATTTAATAAAAATAAAACAAAATACTTGTTCGTAGAAAATTACAAGCGGAAGTGTTGCAAATAATTTCATCACCACTGTTCTCAAAACCCGTGAAGGAAAACATCGTGAGGAAACCGGCATGTCATAGAAACAAAAATTCGAAGAAATGTGACATCTGCCAATCTACACTAGGTCCACATGGTAGATAACGGCCACTCCCTCTCACCGGGAACAGGCATGTGTCCCAGCAGTGTGAACAATATATGCTGATTATGATGAAGCTGAAGTGGAAGTGGATTGGCAATGCTTGTCGAAAGACCGAGGCCATTGGGGTAGAAGAGTCCTAGAGTGGTGGTTGCGAATCTACAAGCAAAGAGTGGGAGACCTCTAGATTGAAGGACGACCTTATAAACGCCTGAGACTGACTGGGTGGGGTGCTTGGACAGGAAAGGGGTGCTTGGACAGGAAACCTCCTCGTGTGCCCGGGGGTTGGAGTTCCCTTATGGATACGTCTGGGGGGAAGGCCAATGTCCGGGACGGTGCATCCTGGGGTGCGGGCAAGGACTCCCCATTAGGTACTGTGTGCCTAAGGGGTCTCGGTGCCCGTACGCTAATGTCCTGTCGGAGGAACGCTCCACCGTGTGTCCCTCTGATCTTAGCAGAGGCGCACAGCGGTGGAGTTAGAGCGGGTTCGGTGTGCACTAACCTGCCGCCGGGCAGGCAAGAAGGAAGGTACTCCTTCTGCCACCGTTAGTCTCGTAGCCCCGAAGATCGTCACGGTCATGTCTCTGACTTTTGACGGGGGTCGAGGGTCTTGGCTTAATCGCCCGGGCCACGAGGTAGAAAACCTCTATAAAAAATCACCCCAAACCTCCAAGCGGCGGCGCACCGTGAGGGAGGTTGACAGCTTGACTAATGGGTAGCTGAATTAGTCACTAGTGCGAACCACTGAATTTAAGACATTAATGGAAAATACTCGTGGGATTTACTATGGAAAAATTTTTGAAAAAACAAACAACGACGAAAGAAGTGGAAGGGAGCGATGCGGGGTCGGAGTCCGACGCCGCGTCGAGTGCGAAGGGCTCGCGTGCGAGCTCGGAGCGAGGAGTGGCGGGCGCTACTGGTGGGAACCGTGAATTCTCCCAGAAGCGCCCCAAATCGGGGGCAGGGCAGGAGTCCTCCTCCGACGGCGGGCTGAGCTCGGCCCGCCGGAAAATATCACGGCGTGGTGGGGTCCATGAGGGGGGCGCCGGGCGAGGACTCCCCACCAAGGAGGCCAGCGAGCCGAGCCGAGCAGGCTCAGCCGAGCTGACCCAAGGAGGGGAGAGGCTCGCCACGGAGGGGCATCCCTCTGGAGGGACCAGCAGTAGGGCCCCCTCAGAGTCCTCTGGTGGCGAGTCGGACGCTGCCGCCTACTCCGAGGAAATGGGCAGGTTCGCGGAGGTCGTGGCCACGTCCATCAAGGCGGCGACCTTAAAGAGGCTCCAGAGGTCGAAAGACAAGGCCATATCTGCTGCCACGAAAGCCATCGTGGCGGCAGCGAAGGCCTTTCGCTCTGGGCCTCCAGTGGTGGTGGATGGGGTGGCAGAACTGCGGGCGGAGGTCGCCCGCGTGACTGCCGCCATGGAACTCCTCCGAAAGGAGAATGAGGAGTTTGCCAAACTTCTTGGCAGTATATGGTTAGGTATAAATGAGACCAAAGATGTAGTATAGTCTGGTTATAATTATCCAAAGGTGCATCTTATATACTAACGACTACGTGTTGATAACAGATAGTAGAAACATTTAATAGATATTGAACGTGCGATAAAGAACATAAGATTGCGATGTAGATTGTAGATACAGTACAAAGATATTGTACTGTAACAGTACACCCCCCTGTAACAAGGAGCTCCGAGCGGACCTGGCCGGTCTCCGAGGAGCCGCCCCCCAGGAGGCATCGCAGGGGGAAGCGCGGCTTGGGCAGGGCGGGCTCCTGCCTACCGAGAACCAGGTGCTGACCCTGGTGCGGAAGGAGCTCGCTGTCTTCCAGAGCAGGTTTTCTGCTCTGGAGGCCGTGGTCCTGCGCCCCCCGCTGGCGGCAAGCCGGCCGGTTTTGGGCCGGCCTGGGGTGGCTTCGGGTCAGCCGAAGGCGGCCTCGGGCCAGCCGAAGGCAGCCTCGGCCCAGCCGAAGGCAGCCTCGGGCCAGCCGAAGGCGGTGGCGTACGCCACCGCCGCGTCTGCCCCAGCCAAAGGGCCGGGGCAGACCAAAGGCCGGCCCAAGCAGGCGCCTGCTAGGGCCCCCCCAGCGCAGGTGGTGAGAGAGCCGCCAATGCCGCCCCCGCCTTCTAAATCTCCCCCTGCCAACGCCGAATGGCAAGTGGTTGGGGAGAAGAAGAAGGCAAGCAAGGCTGCAAGGGCGGCCAGAAATAAAAAGAGGCAGCAGTGGCGCAAAAAGAGCAGCGTCGCGGCTAGGCTCCGCGCCCCGAAGTCCGCAGCTGTAGTGATCACGCTACAGCCGGAAGCGGAAAAGAAGGGCGTGACCTATCGCGACCTGCTCTCAAAAGCCAAGGCGGCAGTGGACCTCCAGGAGATCGGCATCTCCAACGGTCTCCGGGTGAAGGTCACCTTGACTGGAGCCCGCATGCTGGAGGTCCCTGGTGCGGCCAGTGGCCCGGCTGCTGACGCTCTGGCCGATAGGCTGAGAGCGTCCTTAGACGCGGACGAGGCCCGAGTGTCCAGGCCCACCAAGTGCGCTGACATGCGCATCCTGGGTCTGGACGACTGCGTGACGGAGGCGGAAGTGGTAGCCGCCATTGTTAGGACGGGGGGGTGCTCTGCCGATCAAGTGAGGGCAGGCACCATCCGTCCTGACAGCACGGGGATGAGTACCATAACGGTCAGCTGCCCCGTGTCGGCGGCTCAGAAAATAACCACGGAGGGCCGAAGGCTCCTGGTGGGCTGAGTGTCGGCGCAGGTTAAACTGCTGGAGCCCAGACCTCTGAGGTGCTTCCGATGCCAGACTGGCCACCACGTATACGTGAAATGCACCTCAGAGGTGGACCACAGCGGTCATTGCTTCCGTTGCGGTCAGCCCGGTCACAAAGCCGGCTCGTGCAATGCCACGCCGCACTGCTATGCATGTGCGGCGGCTTGCAAGCCGGCCGAACACCGGGCTGGGAGTAAGGCCTGCGCCTCATCCGCCAAGGCCAGGGGCAAGGGCAAGCCCTCCGCCACCGCCGTCATTGCCGCCGCCGCTGCTGCCTCGACCACTGTCGTTGCCGGCACCACCACGGCAGGGCCCTCACAGGGGGCTCAGGAGGGGGCTGCAATGGAGTGTCAATAATAGGTACTCCATTGCGCCTCCTCCAAGCGAATATCAACCACTGCGCCTCCGCTCAGGATCTATTACTCCAGAGCATGGCGCAGTGGTCGATTAACATCGCTGTGGTCGCTGAGCCGTACTTTGTCCCGCCCAGGGATGACTGGGTGGAGGACCTGAGCGGCTCAGTGACCCTCATTTCGTCGGCCGCCGCCGGAACCCCGACCCTCGAGGCCGTCAAGAGGGGACGGGGTTGCGTAGCAGCACGGTTCGGGGAGATTGTAGTGGTGGGAGTATACTTCTCCCCGAGCCGAACTCTCGCCGAGTTCCACAACTCCCTTGCGGAGTTGAGAGTCGTCGTCGTCGGGTTTCGTCCCCTCCCCGTGCTCGTACTCGGGGACTTCAACGCCAAGAATCTGGCTTGGGGTTCCCGGTATACGGACACACGGGGCAGGATGGTGGAGGACTGGGCTCTGGAGACAGGCCTGGTCGTCCTAAATCGGGGTTCTGTACCTACGTGTGTACGGATGCGGGGCGACTCAGTGGTGGACATTTCGTTCGCCAGCCCCGCTCTGTCACCGCAGGTCATTGATTGGCGCGTCATGGAGGGGGTGGAGACGTATTCCGACCATCGGTACATCCGATTTGACGTCTCCGCCCAGACCTCGAGCGCGCCGATCCGGCAGACCCCGAGTGGTCCGCGGTGGGCGCTGAAGAAGCTGGACCGGGAGCTTCTCCTGGAAGCCTCGATCGTGCAGGCCTGGGTGTCACCACCGGACAGGCCTGCTGACACCAACGACGAGGCCGAGTGGTTCCGGGAGGCCATGTCCGAGATCTGTGACGTGGCTATGCCCCGAGTCCAGCCAGGACGGGCTTGGCGCCAGGTGTACTGGTGGTCACCGCAGCTGACAGCTTTGCGTGAAGCGTGTGTTGCGGCACGACGCCGGTACACCAGGCACCGCAGGCTCCGTATCCGACCTCCGGATACGGAAGCCATTCAGGCGGAGCTATACGAGGGGTACAGAGCGGCGAAGACCGCCCTCCAAGGGGAGATCCTGCGGGCCAGAGGACTGGCCCGCAAGGAGTCACTGGAGACTCTGAACAGGGACCCATGGGGACGGCCCTACAAGGCCGTCCGGGAGAAACTCCGCCCATGGGCTCCTCCGCTGACTCAGAGTCTCCGGCCCCAACTCGTGGAGGGAGTGGTGAGCGCTCTGTTCCCTTCGCGAGGGGAACATAGTCCCCCACCCATGGCTCCGCCTCCTGCGGTGCCCGACGCGGACCACATAACTCACGACGACGACGGTGCTCCAGAAGTGACCGAGGTAGAGATGAGGGTGGCGGTACAAAGGCTTAATGCCAAGAATACCGCCCCAGGACCCGACGGCTTGCCTGGCAAAGCATGGGTCCTGGCCTCAGAGGCTCTCGGGCCTCGACTCAGGGGGCTCCTTAGCGCATGCTTGGAGAGGGGCCAGTTCCCACTTCGTTGGAAGACGGGGAAACTGGTCCTCATTAAGAAGCCTGGGCGCCCAGCGGACTCTCCGTCCGCTTACCGGCCCATCGTGCTACTCGACGAGGTGGGCAAGCTCTTTGAAAGAGTGATTGCAGACCGCCTCGTCGGGTGGCTGGTGCGGGAGGGGCCGGACTTGTCGGACGGCCAGTACAGCTTCCGCAAAGGGCGCTCTACGGTGGACGCCATCATGCGCGTGCGAGCCCTCACGACGGGGGATGCAGTGGCCCGGGGTGGGGTCGTCTTGGCGGTGTCTCTAGACATCGCCAATGCCTTCAACACCCTGCCCTGGAGTTGCATTAGGGAGGCACTCCGGTATCACCGGATGCCGACCTACCTCTGTCGCGTGGTCGAGGCCTATCTGACGGATAGGGCCGTCATCTACCCCGGTCACGAAGGGGAATGGAACCGGCGAGAGATGTCGTGCGGTGTCCCACAGGGATCGGTCTTGGGGCCGCATCTGTGGGACATCGGTTACGACTGGGTGCTGCGCGCCGACCTCCCTAGCGGCGTCAGCGTAGTTTGCTACGCTGACGACACGCTGGTCCTTGCGCAGGGGAGGTCGTACGAGGCGGCGGCCGAAATTATGACACGCGGGGTTGCGACAATCGTCGATAGGATCCGGCAATTGGGACTCGAGGTGGCATTGCACAAGTCCGAGGCCATGGGTTTTCATGGTCCTCGGAACGCGCCACCTGCGGGTTCCCAACTCACGGTAGGAGGGGTTCACATCGGCGTTGAGTCGACGATGAAGTACCTGGGACTTGCCCTCGACAGCCGGTGGAACTTCGTTGAGCATTTCCGACGTTTGGCTCCCAGACTGGAGCGGGCTGGGGCTGCATTAAAGCGGCTCCTGCCCAATCTGGGGGGTCCAAACGCCTCCTGCCGGAGGCTCTACACGGGGATCGTGCGGTCCATGGCCCTCTACGGGGCACCGGTGTGGGCGCCCTCATTGAGGCTGCGCCCAGCGCGCCGGTTGAGTGCGGCCCAGAGGGTCATGGCCATCCGATTAATCAGAGGATACCGCACGATCTCGTGCGAGGCGGCGAGCCTCCTTGCCGGAGTGCCGCCATGGGATCTGGAGGCAAAGGTCCTCGCGCACATGTGGGAGTGGCGCGAGGAGGCGAAACGCCGGGGCGAAACTCCGCTGCCGCGACAAATTGCGGCACGGCGGACAGAGCTCCGGTGTGATCTCATGGCGACATGGCGGGTACGATTGTCGCAACCCAGTGCTGGGCACGCCACAATTGCGGCGGTAAGTCCCCTCTTTGAGGAGTGGATAGAGAGGCGCCACGGCGTCCTCACCTTCCGCCTGACGCAGGTTCTCACTGGGCATGGGTGCTTCGGTGGGTTCCTGTTCAGGATAAAGCGGGAGGATACGTCCGGGTGTTTCCATTGCGAGGATCGTCTGGAGGACACGGTGGAGCATACGGTGGAGGTGTGCCCAGCCTGGGCGGGGCACCGCCGTGTCCTCGTGGAGGCGATCGGCGGCGGCGACCTCTCGCGTCCGGCCCTGGTGCGAGCCATGGTACGGAGCGAGAGGGAATGGGAAGCCGTCACCTCCTTCTGCGAAGCAGTAATGCTCGCGAAGGAGGAGGCGGGGCGCGTGAGGGAGTGGCAGTCTCTGCGCCCTCACGCCCCTAGCCGCCGCAGGAGGAGACGCCCCGGGCGTCGGGAGTCGATTGCGGACTCCCGGCCACCGTAGGCGCGAGCTTGCGGGTGGCGAGCAATGGGTAGCTCGCCGCCCGGTAAGGACCAGGCTCGGGTCGACGGCGCGCAGTGTTCCACGCGCGCCTCAAAGAGATGTCAGCAGCAGTGTAGGGGTCTACTAGGACCGATGCCTGCCGGGGACGCGTGATTGTTCGAAAGAGATACCGTGACCCTGGCACATGGGCAACTGATGGAACACGGGTGGGTTTTAGTCAGTAAAAGTCTGTCACGCCCTCCCGCTCCGCCCAGAGCGGGAGAAGTCATTTGATGATTTCCCATCCTGAAAAAAAAAAAAAAAAAAAAAAAAAAAAAAAGACTGACTGGGTGCAGAACGCGGAGAACAGGGTGTTGTAGCGCACCCTGGGAGAGACCAACATCCGGCAGTGGACAGCAATTTGCTGAGTTTATTGTAACTACGTAAAAAGTATCAATCTGTACCATCAATTGCCGCATCATATCAATTTGGCAAATAAAATATCGAAAAAAGCGGTACGCATAATTGGATTAAGTTTTAGTGAGAGGCAGATACGATCTTCAAATATTCTTCAATGGCCTACATTCCGTAAAGATTTGTTTTAAAATAACACATTACTTTTGATGCTAACTATTAGCTGTCACTATTATTATACACGCTTGAAATTTTGAAAGAAAACAATACACTTTTCTACATTATGAGGTTATACTAATCACTTATTTTCTTGAATAAAATTGTTGTATCAACAGCGTAGGTTTTAAAAAAATCCGATAAAAGTTTAAATAAATACACATTATGGTTAAAATTTACTGATATGATTACGTTAAACCTAAAAGTGAGAACATTACATAAATAAGATTAGTGTAAGGAAATCGGCATACACACGCGAGTCGATTTACTTTTATCGATATCGCATTCACGCAACACTATACTTTAACACGACCTAAACGGTATGCATATTAAATTTGATTCGCGTGCTCAAACAATATACCTATTTATTTTTTGTTCAACCCAGAAAGTGGGGCGGCTATCGCTAACTTTTTTTCTGAATAAATATTGTTTTAGAAGTTTTGGCTACGTTTATTTGATACTAACTTCTGCCCGCGACTTCGTCCGCGTTAAATTTCTTGTTCCCTCGACCCTTCCCGTCGCGTCGAATCGCCTAACCGTGCGATTTCCCCGTTTTTGCAACATTTTTCATTACTACTCCGCTCTTCTTCGTTGTAGCGTAATGTTATATAGCCTATAGCCTTTCTCGATAAATAGGCTAACCAACGTAAAAAGAATTTTTCAATTCAGACCAGTAATTCCTGAGATTAGCGCGTTCAATCAAACAAACAAACAAACTCTTCAGCTTTATAATTTTATATAGTATAGATAGATAGATTGGGAAAAGGCAAAGTATATTAGATATCAGACATGTTATGATATTTACACGCCAAGATTCCCGAAGGGTTCGGCAAAGGTATACCTATAGTTTACCTACATATTACCGATTATGTTAAGATGTCATGTAATATCTTTTCGACCGGCCGAATGTCCAGCCTCCAGGCTGCTATGAAATAAAACCAGGCGAAAAAGAGCTAATAACACTTTGCCCGACCAAGGAATCGAAGCCCGGACCACTAGCGCTTATCTTTCTGGTCATAATTTTAGCAGAAAGACTATCACTGCTGGACATAGGCCTCCCCCAATTTTGAGAGGATTTGCCCAGACAACCACGCTTGGTAAGCGGGTCGGCGGTCGCAGTAAAGTGGTAAAATGCATAGAGAACGCTGCTGCCCATTCCCTAGTAAGTCCCTTAGAGCTCTTACACACGAGCGGCATGTTGCCAACGGCAGGTAACTGCAGCCGTCGACACGCGATGATGACGCGTTTCTTTGAAGATGGCGTGTCGCTGGCTGCCGTCGGCTGCCGTCGAGACGCGTCGACATCTGCCGTCAGTTGCCGTCGGCTGCCGTCAGCTACCGTCGAAACGCGTCGACGGCTGCAGCCGACACGTATCGACAGTAGCAATTACCTTTGCCGTTGGGAACATGCCGCTCGTGTGTAAGAGCTCTTACTCGCCTTTTACGACACCCACGGGAATAAATGAGATGGTGCTATTTTTTTAATTCGACACCACACGGAGTATACCAAGAAGAATACCAATATTACCTTTCTGGTACTTACGCAAGAAAATCCAACTTGAAGCAATAAACTACGCTAAAAACTGCGTAAGAATTTGGTAGGTATTATTGAAGAATGGTAATTTCTTCAGCGTGTTTAAATATTTGAACAAACTAAGTTACGATCTTGTCTACCTAGAATATGGAACTAATAAGGTGTATGTTAATTTCAAGTAAACATATACAGTATGTGTAATGACCGAACTGCTGTTATATATATTATCTGCCTAATAGTGCCCGGTGACACATTGCTCTCACCTAATTAGTCACATGTACATGTAACCTGTAATTACATATCTAATGTATCTGCATACACGTACATTGGTGATACACTTAGCCAGTTACTGCCGATGTCCAACATGTCAATGCTATGTTGGATTAGATACTACACAGTGAATTGAAGACTGATTTTTGTGGTAATTTGTGATGGACGTCTGCCGTGCCATTAAGGACGTAGAATAACAATTTGGTCCAAAATTTGTTAATCATAAATTTGTAATCACAGGAATGAGTTCTTAAAGAATCAAAGACCCGTATTTGCAACATGTCCTAGAAGAAAGAACGACAAGGTAGTAAAATACAAAATTTGTTCGGTTGGGACTTCTGATCAAAAAACTGCGATATTAGGTTTGACTCTTGAAGTAAACCTTTCACTTCTTTGACATCTAAATTCCCGGACTGAAAACGCTTGAACCAAGTTTGTGCTACTATTATTGAGACAAGTCCTTATACGTCACATATTTTTTCGCGGCATGTCTCGCATTCTTCCCTTTATTGTAATACTAGCTTTTGCCAGCGGCTTCGCCCGCGTGGAGGTCGGAAATTATCCCGCGGGAACATACTACCGCGATAAAAAGTAGCCTGTGTCCTTTCTCAGGCTCTAAACTATCTGTGTACCAAATTTCATTTAAATCGGTTCAGTAGTTTTAGCAGGAAAGCGAGACAGACTGACAGACAGACAGACCGACAGACAGACAGACCGACAGACAGACAGAGTTTCTTTCGCATTTTTAATATTAGTGTGGATAACTACAAAATGTATCTAAGTTCTTCGTTTGTTGATTTATTCATTTTGGCGGAGAGAAAAACAATTGAATAATGGTGGGAAACTGTTTTTACTTTATCTAATAATATTAATACGTGAAGCGAAAACTTTGGATCCCTTTTTACGAAAATTGGGCGGACGGAGGAGTATGAAATTTCACACACTTATAGTTTATAGAGAGAAAAAGTGACGAATGCTAATTAATAATTATTTTCAATAAATAACACGTTACAGACACTAATATTCATTACAGTATATTTAATACACACATGCATAGATATTCTTTTGTTTATGGTCCAATCGACAATATCTGTCTTTATTTTGTGTCTATAGTCTTATAGTTAGGGAGCTGGCGAGCATTTCGGTATATGATTTGCACACGTTTCACGTCGAGGTGGATTGCAGTTTAAATCATTACGAATCGATTTGGTCCAATCAATTAAGGTCCTATGTCGCTGCGTTTTCACGTTACAGCGGATTGAAGTTGCTTAAAAAAATCGGGGTATTAAATCATTTGCACATGTATGCCTCTAGAGTTCATGGTCACAATCATCTTGGAAACGAAGAAAATCGAAGAGGCAGACATTCAGGATTCTGCATTATCATGGGACGGAGTTGTAAAAATGTTAAAAAAAAAGCTCTACTAAGTCATTTGCACGCGGTTCTCATTGCGACCATTCGATTCACTATGACTGTGGATTCGAAAAAACATGTGGCAGACTCTTTGCTCACTGATTTTCAGCTGTATAACTGTTTGAAATTCACGGAATTAAGGGACGGCGGGTATTGCATGGGATTATTAATATTCTTTATAGTTTTATTCTTATAATTTTGTTTAATATTATCCTCTAAACTCACGGTAACGATTAAACTTCTGGAGCTGAAATCTATGCAATCATATTTTTTCTCAATGCCAACCAGAAACGAAATGCGCTTGGACCTTTAATTAAAAAAGTATTTTTTTTTTAAATTGCCTGTTTGATTGTAATCTGAATAGGATTAGGATCTGGATAGGAACAGTCTTTAACTTTTTTAATCACGTTTTATTTGTGTAAAATACGTAGATTTTGAACCAAGACGTGTGAAAGTGCCTGAGAGCAAGATCTCTCTTGCTCTCAGGCACTTTCACACGGAAAAGCGTGCAAATTAAAAGGGGAGGCTGTGTATAGATATACGGAAAAGGTCGGAACTGAGTTATACCGTTCTCACTCATATTCCAGAGAGACACCACGAAAGGATCTATGGGGATATTTTATACCTGCTTGGTTTGGCACGAGCCTCGGGTTGAAAAAAAAAATCAAATGGTCTGCCTTTAGAATATCAGAGGCCTGAACGTCTGCCTCATCGATTTTCTTGGTTTTCATAAGGAATCCAAACATCAGTCCAAGAGGTAGACGTGTGCGCATAATATGGCACACCTTTTTTTAAATTTTTGGAGCACTGTCAATAGACAACGCAGAGGCAACATGTTGGCAGACTATTTTTTCGTGGTTCTTCTCATTGTTTTTAATCGAACAATTCAAATCTGCCAAGTGTGCACTTCATATAGAGTTTTGTTAATCATAAAAATAAATGTAAAAAATGAATACTACAAAAGTCAGAGCCCTGGATGTCTGCCTTTTCGATTCTTTGTGTTTCCAGGATGACTGTGATCATCAGCCCCAGAGGCAGACGTGTGCGCATAATATAGCACACCTTTTTTTGTAAACATTGTTGAAACGCTGTAAATTTACAACGCAGCGCCATCATTGTGGCAGACGAGGTCCTTGATGTTTCTTAGGGTATAATTATCACTATTAAGAACGTCTAGTGATGGGCAGCAGCGTCACCAGCGCAAGAAGCTGTGATCTGCGATCGCCAACCCGCATGCCCAGCGTGGCGATTATGGACAAACCCTCCTAATGGCAAGCCAAAATCAACCACAGCCCCCGGTTCCCGGCCGCCTTGCTATTCCTGATTTTGGCGGCGGTCACGGTAACGGCAAGGTAGGGGGTGCGAAGAATCCCCGGGTTACGAATAGCCGCCAAACCCAACTGACCTTGGCTACGTACAACGGACGCACG
Source organism: Aporophyla lueneburgensis (assembly GCA_932294355.1). NCBI lineage: Eukaryota > Metazoa > Arthropoda > Insecta > Lepidoptera > Noctuidae > Aporophyla > Aporophyla lueneburgensis. The sequence goes on along the minus strand of OW028750.1, from coordinate 19,428,851 downwards.
CTACGGCTCGACGAACACCTAGTGCAGCTAGAAGAAGAGCTCGGAAAGATAAAGTAGCACATTCTTGGGTTGAGTGAAGTCCAAAGAGAGGGGGAAGACACCATAACCCTTGAATCAGGCCACCTCTTGTATTTTCGAGAGGGAGACCAGCTATCCCAAGGCGGAGTCGGGTTCCTGGTAAACAAATCTCTTTGTGATAACGTTGTGGAAGTCTCCAGTGTGTCGAATAGAGTAGCGTACCTCGTAGTTCAGCTAACCAAGAGGTATAGTCTCAAGGTTATCCAGGTATACACCCCAACCTCGGCACACTCGGATGATGAAGTGGAGGAAATGTACGAGGATATTTCCAAGGCCTTGCATTCTACCACTAAGGCCCACTACAACGTTATTATGGGGGATTTTAACGCTAGCCCCAAAGGAAGTGGACGTGGCGAAGCCCCGACACTATGACAAAAAATGAGATAGACTTCGTCAGAACGGATAGGAAGCATATATTCAGAGATGTCTCAGTGATCAACAGGTTCAATATCGGCAGTAATCACAGACTTGTTCGAGGCTCTCTGAATATCAACTACAAGCTCGAGCGAACTCGTATGATGAAGTCTAGGCTCCGTTCAAATATGCTCCAAACTAAGCTAGGATCTGAAGCATTCCAGTTAGACCTGGAAAACTGATTTTCTGCCGTGGAAACCACAAATGACGTCGACCAGGCGCTCGACCAAATGGTGGGAATCCTCAGGGAAGAAGGTGCGAGGTATTATATATATATAGAGTCCAAACTTTCGAAAGAGACTCTGGAGCTTATGACGGAACGACGTGAAAACCCACCTGTCACTTCGTCAGAACATCGGGCACTCAACAATAAGATAAGATCTTTGGTGCAACGCGACCTCCAACGCTCTAATACACGCTTCATAGAGAAAGCGATTGAGCAAAATCGGGGGTCGAAAGTGTTCATCCAACCACTTGGGAGGAGCCACCTAACAAAGTTGACTACATCTAGTGGGGATATCGTCGTTTCGAAGCTAGAGATCCTTTCGGAAGTCGAAAACTTCTACGGCCATTTGTACGTATCGCATGCATCTTGACCTGATCCCGAAAATGAGGATTCTAGAACCACTTTAACCCGCCACTTCACAGAAGACCTGCCAGAAGTCAGCCAAGACGAAATCAAGGCGGCTCTCAAACAGCTTAAAAATGGAAAATCCCCTGGTGACGTCGGGATTACGACCGAGCTCCTGAAAGCGGGAGGAAGTCCTGTACTGAAAGAGCTACGGGAGCTCTTTAACTCTGTCCTGTTCTCTGGGAGAACTCCAGAAGCGTGACGAAGGAGTGTGGTCGTACTGTTCTTTAAAAAGGGGGATAAAACCCTTTTAAAGAACTACAGACTCATTTCGCTCCTGAGCCACGTATATAAGCTGTGTTCAAGAGTCGTCTCAAATCGTCTAGCGCGAAGAAACGACGAATTTCAGCCGCCGGAGCAGGCCGGGTTTCGAGGAGGATACAGCACCATAGACCACATCCACACAGTGCGGCAGAATATACAGAAGTCCGAGGAGTATAGTCGGCCGCTGTGTCTTGCATTTGTGGACTATGAGAAGACTTTTGATTATATCGAGACCTGGTCTGTTTTGGAGTCTTTGCAGCGATGCCAAGTCGACTGGCGATACATCCAAGTGCTGAGATGTCTTTATGAAAACGCCTCAATGACCGTCCAAACTCAAGACCGGCAAACTGAACACGTTGCCCTGCGTCGAGAAGTGAGACAAGGGGACGTAATCTCCCCAAAATTGTTCGCTAACGCACTGGAGGATGTGTTCAAGACGCTAAACTGGAGTGGACGCGGAATAAACATCAACGGCGAGTACATCTCACAATTGAGATTTGCAGACGACATCGTCATATCGGCGAAATCGCTGCAGAACTTGCAGCAGATGCTGGACGGCCTAGTTGATTCTTCTGTACGCATTGGTCTCCGGATGAACTTGGACAAAACGCAGGTTATGTTCAACGATCCCGCAATTCTGGGACCGATTGCGGTCAATGGCGGTGCCCTAAAGTTTGTTCGAGAATACGTTTACCTCGGGCAAACTCTGCAGTTTGGTAAGAACAACCTTGAGAAGGAGGCATCAACAGGAGAATTCAGCTGGGCTGGGCAGCATGTGGGAAGCTTTGTCGATTCTTCTCGTCGCGTATTCCACAAAGCTTAAAGACGAAAATCTTCAACCAGTGCGTCCTGTTATGACCTACGGAGCCGAAACGTGGACACTCACGGTATGGTTGCTCCACAAATTTAAAGTCACTCAGCGAGCTATGGAACGAGCTATGCTTGGAGTATCTCTGAGGGACAGAATCCGGAATGAGGTGATCCGGCAGGGAACCAAAGTTGTCGACATTGCTCATAGGATTAGCAAGCTGAAGTGGCAACGGGCCGGCCACATTAGCCGTCGAACTGATGACCGTTGGGGTAGACATGTTCTTGAGTGGAGATCGCGAGTCGGCAAACGTAAGGTACGACGCACTCAGGCTAGGTGGAGCAACGATCTTCACAGGGTGGCTGGTAGCAGCTGGATGAGAGTTGCCAAAAATCGAGCTGCATGGCGTGCATTTGGGGAGGCCTATGTCCAGCAGTGGACTGCTGTAGGCTGATGATGATGATGATGATGATGTGCATGATTCATTTAAAAAAACATTTTCTGCTAAGTGTAATGACTTAGCAGAAAATGTTTTTTTAATTAATTTAATTTACTGCTACTTTTACTTTTTTATTTTTTTGCTACTGCTTCTTTTATGTAAAATGGTATCATACCATTTTACATAAAAGAAGCAGTAGCATTTGTTCCTATACTAATTAAAACTTGAAAGATATTCACTAGATTCATGTACTTGCCAAAAAGTCTATAAAATTATCATTGTTGAGATTGGTGGATTTTTGGACGGTCTTTTAAACTTGTAGCAAAACACCATTATTTTACGTAGGATGGAAGGACTCTTTTACAACGGTATGCATTTTTAAAAGGGTACATTTCACAACTTTTTTAACTTTGGACGTACGCGAGTTTCCTAGTTTTAAAAGCTTGGACCGAATATTTTTTCTCAAAACATAATTCATGTTATTTTTGCCTCGCTTCTTTGTACTTTTCGTAGTCAAGTCATTTTATAAATAAGGTCCTTACTTAGTCTTCAAAAAGATGAGAAATAAGTTACAAAAATATCAAACCCAGTTGCATTTACTTAGAAAGATGAAGAAAATGATCCGAAGAAAACTTGACAATGTATTCCACCTGCAACTTAGATCGTGTTTTGAATTCAGCAAACTTCACAGAGAAAGTTTCCGATCGCTGACTTGTGAAATCTATTTAACACACCCGTGAAATAATCAGAGAGGGCCCAAACAAAAACATTTTAAAATAGAAACTTTCCCCTCCATTTCAACTGTGTTTACACAGTTCTCATCTAAATGAAAAATTGAATCGTACGTCTGAAATGACAACGTAACGTGTGTGAATCATCTTGACTCTGACAAACTTAACTTTAATATCAATCAAATATCATAAGCTATTTAATCTGCAGCCCATAAGATTCAAAATAGAAAAACAAAGGTTTCGTCATCAGCAAATTCAAAGTGGTGTTCAGTAAAATAAACACAGTGTAAATTAGTGACGGGAGCATTCAGTACAATTAACATATAGAAGAGACATGTAGGAAGCGACATGTCATTAGTCATGTTCAAGCGATAATCTTCGAATAACAGCCGTTTGTCATACGGAATTGTGAATGTATTGTACGTTGGTCTTGTCAGGTCTCAGGAATCCCGAATGTATGTGCATATGAATAGTGTAGGGCGCTTACAGCTGCAAGCTCTCCTTAATGATCAACTTCATCTGCACATAGATTTGTCATATACAGTTCTGACGTACAATAGATCTTTGAGTTTTCTAGCAGAAAAAGGACTACCCAACGTGTTAATAATAATCAGTTACAATGATCTGATAGCAGAATTTTCGGAACAAAAAATAAAAGGTACGGCTACCAAAAGTGATATGTAATCAGGGTCGAAGTAGTAATAGTTGAAGTTTAACCAGTCAATTACCGTAATTACAGATACAATTAAAAAACCATTATGTCTATACCAAATGTGGTATCTCAGGGACTTAGAGGTTAAGAAGAAACCGTTCCGTGTGTTGCCGGACGTAAAGAATAGCATCATACCATTTCTTCCCGTGGCTGTCGTAAGTGGACTAACTAGAACTAAGGAACTAAGGGACTTACTAGAAGATAGGGTAGCAGCGTTCTATTTATGGATTTAACCATCATATTGCTATTGTCAACCCACCTCCAAGTGCAAAGATTTTTCACCTCGTGCTCTTTTGATTCCCTCGCTAATGCTCAGGATTCTAATTTTTGAATCCTTCGCTTGCTCGGTCATCAAAATTGAGCACGCGGTTAAAAAGCAACTTTGCACTCTTGTATAACAAATAACTATTAATTAATAGAAAACAAGCCGTTAATTGATCAAATCTAATTTCATTCAAAACATCCATCGATACTTACTTAACTATACAAGATTATTTTTAGTATATGCGAAACCTGAATATAGTTTGTTCAGAATCAGTAACTGAATCGATTCCAATAATTTTTACACCATGTTATATTTTGTACCAAAAATATTTAATTACGCTTCCAAGTAGGACACCGAACGACAATACGTATATTTTAAAATTATCATGTCTTTCTCGTACTCAAACGTCCATTACACGGAGATAGTACGTACACTAGCTGTTTGTGGTGATCTGCATAAGTTTTTGCGTGGACAACCAGGTAACTTATCAAGCTTATAACTTTGTGATTATTAATGATACAGTTTTGAAATTTTTTTCATAGATTCTTTACATAAAAATACTAGACCCGTGTTTCGGGTTTCACATAAACAAAAATTAATGTTGTATACGACGACTCTAGTTACTTATGTCTTTTGGTGTAGTCAATTATCCTCTAGAGAATCCTAGAACTTAGCTTTGTATATTATGTCAATATTTTCCTTCAAACCTAGATCATGATCATCATTGGCAGCCTTATTCCACCCACTGCTGTATTTATGCTTCCTCTATATTGTACCATGTTAAGGATCTAATCTTTATCTCTCAAATTAAACGATGGTTGTAATGACATAAGCGGATTTATTTCTGACAAGTGTTCGGTTCAATCGTCAAACCACAAATGCTGACATTTCACCTCACTTTAAAACGTCAAAGATTTCAAACAAGTGTTGTCATACTTAATTCTGATTCGATACAATTAAATAATCGATTTAATATTTAACTAGAAGTATAATAATAATAAGTACTATTTTATTATGTTTCTAAAAATACAAATACGAATACATGGTATTCATGGTTACATACTAGATAGGATACTATCAAAATACCCACATCTTGGCTAATTAACCTTACACATGCTTGCTTATAGAACCAAAAAATAGGCAGTTACTACCCGAATAATGGCTTACTAGCAAATGAAGCAACATAGACTTTATTTATAAAAAAAAAAAACATTTTTATAAGCAATTAATTTACCGTTTGCACACAGTAAAAGTCGCAGTTCGAACAGGTATACCGATAAAGTCAGATTACCGTGAGCCAGGCTTATCGCAAATGTATCGACTATTGGGAAACACGTGAATTTTAATACAACAAATTGGCTTGCATTGTGCATAATACCCGTATAGCAGTACGTAAAAATGGCCTTTGTCAATACTGTTGCCGTTTTGTTTACTGTTTGTTACTGATACTGTAAATATCTGCCTTTCAACTACGTGGATAAAATGCTGGGTATCATCATTTTGCCCGAAAGATGTCCACTGCTGGACATAGGCCTCCCCTAATTTGAGGCGTTTGCCATAATTGCCACGTTTGGCAGGAGGGTTGGCGATCGCAGTATGGTGGTTAAAAGCATAGAGTACGCTGCTGCCCATTCTCTAGTAAGTCCCTTAGTCACCTCTTACGACACCCCCAGGAAGAAATGGGATGGTGCTATTCTTTCTCTTTTGCTGGGTATACATACGGATGTAAAAATATCGCTGCGGGATTGTATTGCAAACTGGATCTGCTAAGCACTGATTAGTATCGAAAGTTGTAATCCGAACAGTGTGTTGATGCATTCTCTTGGATTCTTGATTCAACAACGAGAGTAGAAAATTCAGAGAGCCATAAAATCCCGCCACGATACATTTACAAGTCAGTCAGTTTATCTAATTAAAATAGCAAATTTTTGAACCGACTAAATGGTTCATGCTGAAAAGTAAAAACACAGCTAGAATATAATACTTTTTATATGTACACATACATGAACGTATTGTTTTTTTTTTAATAGTTTCACCTGACCATTTCATGGATAAAAACTTTTTAACAAAAAAATTAACCGCCGAAAAAACTGAAAAGCAAAAAATAAGAAGCCTAAGTAATTTTGAGTCGGCGCCAAACAAGTAAATTAATTAACTTATTTGGTTTGATTACTTCCATAAATTTAAGGTAATTAGTGATTCTTGGTCATTGATTGTTTGGCGCCGACTCAAAATTACTTAGGCTTTTTATTTTTTGCTTTTCAGTTTTTGCGGCGGTTTAATTTTTTGCTAAAAAAATATATATTTTATAATTTTGTATAATCTACCAATTACTACATGCTTACAAAATCCAACTATTCGGTAAAAAGTTATGCGTGAACAATCAATCCTATTTCCAACCAATTCCTACCCTTAGGATATTATATCGTCCAATTCCTACCCTTAGAGTTGGTTTTTTTTTCAAATTTACATGGGACCATTTCGAGATATATTCTTTCCAATAAAAAAAGAAATATCTAAATCGGACCACTTTGTAAAAAGTTATGCGTGGTCATACATAAAAAAAAATATATATTACGCGTCGAATTGAGAACCTCCTCCGTTTTTTTTCGTCGGTTCAAAATGTTTAGAAACTTAAAAATCTAGCACAGACAAATGTAATTTCACCTATCTGAAATTCCGAATAACGTCAGAAATTTGTATGATGTTGGATCTGAAAACCTTCTCCAAACAGTTTTTAGCTCCTCTTATTTTAATTCCTAAAGATTTAATTTTATTCAAACAAAATTCTCATTTGGACTGATTTGTGGGCCGTAATTTACCACGCGGGACTAGTATATATTGGTAGATAACACATTTCTTCGAATGTTTGTTTGTAGAACATACCGCTTTCCTCACGATGTCCCTTCATCGTGCACCGTTTTGAAATAATTTACACTAAGTAATCTAAATGCATGTTCGAAACACTGGGCCACTATTGGTTTTTTATTTTTCTATTTTGTTAATTTCTGGTAAGAGTTAGCACACTAGTTTAAATTATGTTCCTGTATATTTTCTTACCAAACTCTCAGAACCACTCTGTTGTTAGACAAATGTTGGAGCGAGCTCAACAGTTCCCAGAAACTCTAGCAAGTGTTTATAATTACACTCACGCCTACAAAGACATTACCACTATATCGATGGTTTAAAATACTGAAATAATTATACACCAAATACTATACAACAACAGCAACTATAATAATGCTATCTGTCATTATTTTTTTATAGTCACCTATAAAAGAAGGCGTAGGTAAGTGCGTTTAAAAATTGGAAATGTGGCTTATTAGTCTATTTGCACACATTTACCCACATGAATCGGGCGAGCCGTCACGTTTACTCAATATTATATTTTCTATAGGCGACTCGCACGACGATCATTTATTTGTGGCGAATCAACAATTCCAGATATACGTATTGGGCCACTATTACGTTTTGTTTTTTATGTTATTACATTAAAGAAGTGTACTGTTTCCTTAATTTTTCGTAGATTCCTTTACGTTGTTTCCTAAACTTGCTAACTTATGACAATTGGTCTTATATATATTTCTCAATTATTAATATTAATGTTAAAGGAATTGTCGATTTGCCCACAAATAAGTATACTTTGTGCGTGTCACCTATAGAAATTTTTAATTATTTAAAAGTGACATGGGCGAATAAATTCGTGCTATTCGAGCAATAAAGCAATACAATAAAATAAACTTTTAGATAAACCTTTGAACACAATCAGATTTCCATATTACTATAACGAGGAGATATAACGTCTCATAAAACATTGTCCAATGTCATTCACCCATTTATGAGGCTCTATGTCTATAATTTGGGTATAATGTCGAACAAAAAGTAGATTTCCGATAGTGTGCGTACGGAATATTTTAGTTTTTTTTATGAATCAGTATGCTTGTTGATAGTGTCAGAATCGATTCGCGGATTTTATTGGGACCTGTAATAGTGATCGTTAGTATTAAATGAAAAGTTATGATACTAAGAAATGCCTTATTATGAAATAAAGTTCATATATTAATTTGGCTGCATTCGATGGAGTGGAAGCCGATCCCAACATAGTTAGGAAAGGCTAGGCAGATGATGATGATGATGATGATATTAATTTAATTAATCTGTGTATTGTTGATGCAAACATTTCACATCAATAGTTTATCTCTCTGTCATGTTCGGTACTAGATGTAGATCATACAGATGTACATCTGAATGATCGCCAATTGAGACCAACTTGACGAATGCTTCCCTCGAGGCGATTGTCTTAGCAATATGATAGAGTACGTGATGTCTGTCGACTACCGTTTATATCATCTTCTTTCATGGACCCCTTGATTGTGAGTGTTCTTTGACACAGTGCATAGCAATATCATCAATTTGTCAAACCTTTGGTCTAAAATAATATTTATCTGCACTAAAAAATCTTGGAGATTGCTCTTTTTGATTTTTCTCTTAGATCGATTTTTAGCTTGAATCCAATCAATATTTCATCATCAACACAGTCCCACTTTTCACTTAACCCATCAATGTTGTTTTCATCTCTATCTACAATATCAGTTTCGTTGATAATCCAACCAAAACACAGGTACAATGACGGTCCATTACTTACTCTACCTACAATACTATTGGAAAACTAGCCTAAAGGTATAACAACACAACAGAATGAAATCGTTACCAACGCCCGAGTCTTAAATTAACGACATTAAAACAAGCTTCTCTCATTCAAGATAAGACCTTTGTAAGGGGGGAATAAATTGGATGGAATTGTGCAAAAGTGAGCAATTTATGTAGTCGTGGAAAAGTTGAGACGCAGCACAGCAGAGATGAGATTGTCGTAAATACAGTCTATAGAATCGTAAACAAGCTCACACAAATTTAAAAATTAGGTATTGAAAGCTTGCTATTGCAAATGTTCTAAAAACTTTTCTGTATCCTTAGGATTGCATAATCGAACATCTAGATGGTTTGGTCAATGCATTTGCTTGGATAACAGTACCTTACCCAGGGAACACCATTCAATTTTGTGAGAATGGTATGCTCGTACCTTTTAGTTCTAGTAACATAATTATCTTGCTAGCTAATTCAGATTAAAAACTAAACATTATTATTTCATCTAAATATTGCATATTTACTCATGAATTGTCAGAAGCGTGCATGGTTCTGATAGTTTTTTTTTTTTTTCTATACTGAAGAGTCGGTTTAAAATATGACTTTAACGTTTATCTGTAAATAAACCAACATCCTTTTGACCATTCAAACTGCAGTTTGAACTAAAAGTCCGCGGCAAAAATATACTGAGTGAACCACATAAACGCCTCCACATTGTTGGTGTATGATATTCTTAAGGTCCTCCTACAAAATTACCTCCTAACTCCAGTCACGTTTCGGCTATTAGTCCAAGGTACTTATACCTAGTAAAGTTTCATCGCGAAACGATCAATGGACCGTTACATTTTGAAAATATTTTATGGGGGTTAAGACGAGCGAACCGTATCAGAATTCTGCTCCAGGTGGTCAGGCAGATGTCGGTCGGTGAAGCAATCACAGTGACCAGTTAAACGTGGAAGACAAAGCCTCCATAAGTCAATGACTTAGGTCAATATTCCGGGATTGGTCGATCTTGTTTCAGTATATAAGTGTACGATTTATGGTTAATGGTCTTGTTCCGTTCCGTTCGATTTGTTTACTCTATGCCCCTAACGGAACGCGCCCGAACGGAGTGACATTTGACTTGTCAGTTTGACACTTGCCCCTTTTAGTTTTGGTCTTTGAAAGCGTCGGATAGATTTTTGCTTCCGCGAGGTTTTGTAAATTAATCCTTGAGAATCGGTCGTTTTTGTGGACAATAAGTCATGACCCAATTGTTTTGTGTTTAACCCATTTGGCGCCTCTGTACCTGATTGTGTACAGCAAAATAATTGAGGGTAGTTGTATAATATTTTAAGTTATAGTTGTTTTTTTTTCGCTCTGTTTAATTGAAGACAGATAGTGCACCAAAATAATAACCTTTTAAGTGGGTATATGTATTATATCTGTCACTATGTGGATTCTAACCTAGTAGTATAAACGTTTTTATACAGGTAAGTACACTGTTGTTTTTTTTTTTAGGATTTCCGTAATCTATATATTAATACGTGAAGCGAAAACTTTGGATCCCTTTTTAAGAAAATTGGGCGGACGGCGGAGTATGAAATTTCGCACACTTATAGTTTATACAGAGAAGAAGTGACGAATGCTAATATTTTTTTAAAATTATGCGTTATAATATATTATTTTCAATAAATAACACGTTACACACACTACTGTTCATTACCGTGTATCTAATACACACATACATAGATATTCTTTTGTTTATGGTCCAAATCTGTCTTTATTATTTTGTGCAGTGTTACCAACACCCTGAAATATTTACCCCTAAAGCTTAAGTTAAAAACCCCTAAAATTGCCACAATTACTAAAAAAATCCGCTAAAAAATTATAATGAAAATAACCAACGAATGTTCAGTAATCATAGACCGGCACACAGTAGTAATATTTGTCTATATTTATTACGCGACATTTGTTAATCATTCACTCTGCATTCTTAGTATCGAGGAACCGTACTAGAAGTCGCTAATACTTTTATTGTAATCAAAAACACAATGAGAAATATAAGATGGCAAAAAATCCATAAGAATACCCCTAAAAATGGAATGCCCCTAAAAATCCCAATCCTCTTATTTACCCCTTAAATGTGGGTAAACCCCTAAGTTGGTACGCCCTGATTTTGTGTCTATAGTCTTACTGAATGTCAAGTATAACCATAGGTAATAAATTAATTTTAGGGATATATAACCTATTTCATTTTTAAAATCTATGATCATATCGAGAATATTTGTCTTTAATATTATTTGTTTTAGCGACGGTAGGAATTTAGTTTAGATTTTTAAGAAATATTTTTTGTGGTTTTATGGGGAGTGTCAAGTATGGCATTAGTCAGTTTCCCATACAAAACTTAGTGTCGTATGCAAACTGTAGAGGTTGTATACCTCACGATTGTATAGGCTGGTCATAGATTGTACAGGCTTGGTTGGCATGGTTATAATTATGATATTTTGAACTGTCATAATTAATTAAAAATAATAGGGAAAATTCTATAAAAACAGAGCAAACTGTGATAATTCGTTTCATATCCAGCAGTTAAGAAGTATTAAGAAAATAATGAAGAGAGTCCTGAAGAAGTATTCTTTACTCATTACACCTACGTTCTGATCCTGGCCATCACCATCCCGCCAGCCAACCCTCTCCACAGTAGTACAGCGTCAAAAATTTGCCTATAGTGTTACTGAATGTCAAATATAACCATATTATTGTTTTACTAGATTTTGCCAGCGGCTTCGCCCGCGTGGAGGTCGGAATATATCCCGCGTGAACATACTACCGGGATAAAAAGTAGCCTATGTGTTAATCTTGGTTAATTTTTTTAGCTCGAAAGCGCATTTTCATTCGACTTGCTTCAAATTTATCGTCACAGCTCGGCTCCTTTGTGTCTTAGCGTTATGTTATATAGCCTATAACCTGCCCAGGAGTATGGACTACAATCGTACCAAGTTTGGTTAAAATCCCTTCAGTAATTTTTGACCCATGCGTGCACATACAGACAGACAGACAGACAGACAGACAGACAGACAAAAAATTTACTGATTGCATTTTTTGCATCAGTATCGATCACCATTCATCCTCCAATATTAATTTTGAATATATTTTCAATGTACAGAATTGACCTCACTACAGTTTTATTATAAGTATAGGTAGATATAGATTATTTTTTCATTTATTAATGTATTTCTATTCAAATGAAGTACGGTCGAGTTTCGACCAATAGGCGATCACTAGTACTTTTTTGTCTTATGTGTGTTGTTTTTAAAGTTTACTTATTTACTTATAAAATAAATAATATTCAACTGTTTTTCGACTTATATCTGTAAAGTAATCGTGCTTCAAACAGTACTGTACCTATTTGGGTACAACGGCCGTTTCCATATACAAAAATTGCACTTTTTCCAGGTTTTCGTAATGAGTTCGAATTGTTTTAATGTTTCTAATCATAACAATGGTTAATAGAGGAAGCAGATCATGCCATTCTAGATCATAGTGACAGTGACGGTGATTACGACTTTTCAGTCATACAACCAGAACCGAGAGGTTTGACAGATCATGAAGAAGGTGCCGAAGACGACATGGTTACCGCATCTTCATCATGGTATGCGCTTGGTAATATAGAGGTTTTTAGATGTAATGAAGACATTCAAAGTGACAACAATACTAAAGGAATGAAGAAAGAAGCTCGTTCCTCATATGATTACAGGTTCGATAAGAAATATTAAATATTGTTTAGTAAGATGGAAAGACAGCAGTGTTTTTACGATGGCACCATTATATGGATTATGACACCATTGAACCGTTGGGTGTTGTGAAACGATGGTCTCCTGTACAACATGAAAAGACTGATATGAATATACCAAAAGTTTTTCAAACTTACAATAAAAATATGGGCGGAGTGGACGAATTAGATCAGTCGATTTTGTTTTATAGGATTGTTATGCATGTAAAAGAAGTGGTGGTGGGTTTTATTTACCTACATAGTAGATATGGCTCTTGCAACTTCCTGGCGTTTGCATGTAATGAGCCACAGCGATAGCATGGATTGCGAGGTATTATCTACGCCAACAAAACTCAAATAAAGCTCGACCTTCGTCTTCATTGATCCCAGATTTGCCTCAAGATGGAGTAGGAGACTATCCTCAAAAGCTGCATAATCCGTTAAGATGCGTTTTATGCCACGCAAGGATACGTTGGCAATGCAAAAAGTATCTAAAAACATTGGGTTTAGAAAAACAATGTTATGAAAAATTTCACTTGTAATACGCCGTTGTACCCAATTGAGTACAGCCCCCTCCAAAAAAGTCTAATTATTATTTTCAGTTTTTTTTAATTGTATATTTTTATAAGGTTTATAAACAAAAATAAAATAAACATTTCGTAAAAATATCACATTTCTTATCATTTCGGCGGTTAATGGGTTGATAACCCCATTTGACGGAATAATACGGGTTTAATTTGAACTTTAGTTGAAAACTTTGAGGTTAATGTGATAGTGATTGGAGCCGCATGTTGGAGAAAATCTCTGGCGTGTTGCAGTGGATGGTATCCTGGAGAATACTCATAACGTCACTACACGATACATACACACTCACTTACATACATAAATCCAGGTAGGCTCCAGAGCAGGTGTTCGTCTACCACCAGGTGAGTTCTTTAAATATATTTATAGATTAGCTCCGCGCACGGCGGACAAGTTCGCTAGCCACTCTTGTCTCCAGAGCCCCACCATCATAACTTCCATTGCGCTATTGAAATTCTATGGTGAGGCCTGGCTTGCGCGGCGAACAGGTCTAATGGTGCTAATTTTTGTATGAGCTAATTTATTCTGTTTCGGCAGTTATTTTATTGTGTTGAGAGAGTATTGTACCGTGTGCTCCGAGGGCAAAACACGTCATGTTTCAGGCTTATTTAAAGTGATAAAGCAGAATATACATATTTTTTTAATTTAATTTTAAGATCTCCAGTTTCTACTTAAAACAAGATAAACCACGCGAATCTGTATTCAAAATAATCTCAGCTACTCCACAACACTGTTCCAAGTCTGTACGAGACGTCTTACAAACACTAATTTATTCATTCATCTAATTTAAACTTGTGAAACTTTGTACTTAATTCAAAACAAGCTTTATGATGCAAATCAAACATTTCCCAAATATGGCATGAACTCTTAACTAGTGAGCGGTTAAACAGTTACCATCGACATCCCTTCAAAGCTCCCTTTATCTGTGTAAAGTTGCAAATCTCTTGCTAATAAAACGTATTCACCCCAATTAGAGCTCGCTACACACGTTAAGATAGACTGTAGCGACTTAACAAATAGACTAAAGTTCCAATGCCTGTTTGGTTAGGGAAAGTGAACTGTCATCTTTTATGCAGAGCTCATTGGAGACTTAGCAGGTTTGAAGAATCGATCAGATTTATAGTAAAGTAGTGGGCTTTGTCTGTCACAGGGCTCGACGTTTTCTGCTAACGACTAAGTTCCGTATCGGAGGCCCGTGGGCGGTTCTCAATACTATGCTTCAACTGCGTCAAGATAGAGTTGTAGGTAGCTTTTGTTTTAGTTATCGAGAAAAACTTTTGCTTTATATGCTTTGCTTAAAGTAAATGTACGTTTTAATGTAAGATAATGGATGGTTAAAAAGATGTAAATCATAAAATAACTTCAAGCTACATTCTCACATTATAAAATCATAACCAAATAATGGGAGAAATGATTTAGCATCGATGGAATGCTGTCACAAATAAACTTGAAAAGCATTGAAATGTATCTAGAGAAAGACAGCGCCAGAAGATAGTCCACAAAACGTCAGGCGATGCACCCCACTTTGACTTGGGAGAGTGTACTTTCTATTTGATGTTCTTTCAGGTTTTACTGAATTTTAATGACATGTCCAGAGAAAAATCTAAATGATGTTTAAATTTTGACCCGCTTCTAACAGAGATGCAAAGATGGAATATGCTAGACTGCGTTTTGCTTGGATTTGGTTTGAGAGAGTTTGCGAGATAGTATGACGTTAAGTCAGTAAGAGCGTCAGACAACTGGACCTTGGCGTCTTCAAAGGTACCTTTGTGCTTGGAAGGTGAGGGCAAGAACGTTGTCTGCATACAGGAAACGGGACGTATTTGGGCTCGATGTTTGCTCGTTCGTATAAATATTGACAAGGAGCAGTGCCAAGACACTACCTTGGGGTAGGCCCTCTTTCTGTGGTCTCCAACGACTTTTTTCCGAATGATGGTGGACCTGAAATCGATGGTTGTGGAGAAATTCTCGGAATATTCGAATAATTTTTTGATCGCTGATACGGTCTCCATCGACCACATCAAACGTTTGAGATTGACTGTATCGTAGGCAGCTGACAAGTCCACGAATACAGCATCTGTGAAAGCTCAAATGAAAGAATAAAGATGGTTTCTCACACCCAACACCCTTTGCACGTTAACATTCTCGTGCCTCAAAGGCTGAAAAGCCGCAACAGTTTTTGAAATGTGTCTTCTCACTTACTGGGGAACGGTCTCAGGAAAGACTAAGCCTGTGGCGACATGGTTCTTCCCTACCAAACTCATTCGTTCTACTTGCTGGAAATCTTACACCTGGACACAGTTGCCTTGGCATTTCTGGAAGTCTTTAAATAGACTTCAGACTCAGGTAGGCCAAAGTAAAAAAGCTGCTCGGGTGCTACTCCGCCGTGGAGTGTAAATGTCGTACTGTCCCACAAAAAATACGGCATTTGATGTTTTATCCAGTGTGTCCTGTTGTTTGCACGCTTTAAGAGATGATGAACGCTGCCGAAATAGCTTAGTTCGTAGCCAAATACTGGGCTGACTATATTTAGATTGCTATCGACACACTATGAAGAATATTAAAATTTAGACGCTTTCTCTGAAGCAGATGGATCTAGCTAAACTGTTATTTACCGATATATTTTGAACGTTCACTCCGCAGTTTTGTATATTAATTGGTAACCTTATTTTTTTTTGCGGGTGGGAAATCATCTAATGACGTCTCCCAGTCTGGGTGGAGCGAGATGGTGTGTCAGACTTTTACTGACTAAAACCCACCCGTGTTCCTTCAGTTGCCTATATGCCAGGGCCATGGTAACTCTTTCGAACAAATCTCGTGGCCCTGGCAGGCATTCCTCCGGACCATCCTCATAGACCCCTTAATTTATGCTCATATTTCTTTCTGGCGCGCGTGGTACACAACTTACCGGTGAACCGGGCCTGATCCTTACCGGGCGGCGAGCTACCCATTACTCGCCCCCAGTAAGCCCGCGCCTACGATGACCGGGAGTCCGCAATCGAGTCCCGACGCCCGGGGCTTCTCCTGCGGCATCTAGGGGCGTGTGGGCGCACGGACTGCCTCTCCCTCACGCATTCCGTCTCCTCCTTCGCGAGCATTACTGCTTCGCAGAAGAAGGTGACGGCTTCCCATGCCCTCTCGCTCCGTACCATGGCGTGCACCAGGGCCGGACGCGAGAGGTCGCCGCCGCCGATTGCCTACACGAAGACGTGGCGGTGCTACGCCCAGGCAGGTCACATCTCCACCGTATGCTCCACCGTGTCTTCCAGGCAATCCACGCAATGGAAACACCCGGGCGTTACCTCCCATCTTATTCGGAACAAGAACCTCTTGAAATAGCCATGTCCGGTAAGGACCTGCGTAAGGTGGAAACTGCTTAATTAGTAACCTGGAATGATAATTATCTATATATAAAAATGAATCCCTATTTCTCTTGGTCACGCCATCACGCGTGAACGGCTGGACCGATTTCAATTTTTATTTTGTTGTCTTTGTTATTGTCAGGAGAAGGTTCATGTGAAAGAAAAAATTTAAAAAATTGCGCGGAAAATTAGGTAATTTAAGAACACTTATTTAAGAATACTTAACAACCATATAATATTATATATATGGATTCATTTTTATATATATAGATACCAAATCGAATTAAATAGTTATCGTTAATACAGGACAACATCTGCCGGGTCAGCTAGTTGTTAATAAAACTAGAATAAATATACAAGAACTTATGTTTTTACTCAGCAATTTTAAAATTATATAATCTTGTTTATATTTCGAATCCTTCTTTTCCTGAAGTATAACTTCCATTGTAATCTAGTTGTTCTTCTTAGTAGCACAAACAAAGTTTGAAAGACAAGTCTATGTGTAAAACAAAACATTGTCGGAAATTGAAGGTATTGTGTTTTATAGTTGCAAAACAATATTAAAAACATTATTGCTATTAAGATAGAATCGCATATAATCGCGACGGCAATCAATGATACAACATGACTGATATTTCGTTCTGATATACTCTGCCTGCAGCATGATAACACAGATGTTACAATTCTTATAAAAATAATAAAATTAACAATCATTATAAAAGTTACCGAAAATAAACCTATAAAATTATCAATAGGTACGTCCACACTAACAGAATTTGGAACGATTCCGAAACTTATGACAATAATAATACAAGCTGTTCCGTAAGTGAACACAGTAGCCTTCCTCTTCTCATAGCTTATTTTTCCAACGTAGACGAGTACAAGTCTCAGATACGCAAGCAATGAAGAACAGAGTGACCAACATATTGATGTTACGAAAATATATTGTACGAGAGTGTTAGTTCCATTCGGGAATTGTACAATTTGAGTTCCAGTTAACAGACACAGAAACACGGTACCGGTTATGATTTGGTTCATGCTGATATAGTTCTGTAGTGAACGCCACTGTGGCAGCAGACACCATGTTATTAACAACACTATAACACACAATATCGACAGTCCAGATCCTGTGAAATACAAAATGTCTTCGTAATCCATTTCTATTGTGATTATTATATTCAATTTCTTGTCAATACAAGCGATTTCGCGTGTATGCTCTGAATTGTGTGCATGGTATCTACTTTTAAATAAAAGTACATTAGTTAGTTACATTATTATTTTTATCAGTGTTTATATTTTTATAAATGCAATTAATTTTAATGAGGTTAAATAATTGGTAGAAGGAAATAATATTTCATGTTATGTTAGTTGCTGTGTGTTCTGTTGGCATTCCAAACTATTTAAAATTCGATTTTCGTTTCAAAAACACATGAAAAATTAGTATCTATGTTTTACACATGTGCTCCATCACTTCTTGTAGCAAACGACTTCGTACAATGTTATTTTTCCGGTTCCAATACTTTTTAGTTCATTATCTTAATTACAAAAACATCGACTGATGACAAGTACTAAGTGTGCATGTACAAACTCTCCTTACAGGTTGCTAATAACAAAGACAGAAAAACTCTTATAAAAGTTAAAAAACCCCAGACCAAAACAAAGATCACTAAAAAGTAAAAACAAATACACGTATTGGCACCTTAAATTTAATAAGAAGTTTTTTAGGTAAAATTTTAATCAAAGGATCATCGAACAGAAACGGCTGACCCGATTTTGATAAATCATATTTAAAAACCACCGCCAAAAAACCAACTTTTTAATAAAAAAATCGTTACCCAAATTGGTTCACTCGTTACAGAGCTACGATGCCACAAATAGATACATAGAGAGAAACACATAGCGGTCGAATTTTAACACCTCTCTTTTTGCGTCGGGGGTTAAAATAAAAATTAAAAACAAAGTACCTTAGCTGACTTATGTATGTCATTTTCGTTGGGCACTTAATATTATTTTGAAATGACTTCGGCGGCTGCTTGATAAAACAGCACCAAATCATCCGTGCACAAACTCGGTAGACGTCATCTACTCTTAATATAATATTTCCAACGTTTTCTAAAGTTTTAATAATTTAAAATAATTTAATATAAAGTTTTATGGAAATCGAAACGAATTTGTAAATAAAAGTTTCTGCCTTTATTTTATTAATAATCTCTAGACCTCGGTTACATTAGTTTGACAATGAGGTAAGGTTTGGTTTCGTATGAAATAAAATGCTATCAGACGGCCAGAAGCTGCATGTGTGCTTCACCCAGTACCCAGATTGGTAAGATAGGGCCACTAACAAGAACAAAGTAGTATTTGTACAATATATTTATTCTGATGATGACTTAAAAATGCAAAGCCGACCAAATATTAACTTGCAGGTAGAGTTTGTTTAAGTTTTAAAAACTTTCCGTTCTTTATAAACGTTGCTCAAAATTAAGACACGTTCAAACGTCGAAAAACTGATGGTTAAAACGACAATTATCATGAGTTCATAACTATTAGCAACATCTGACCCCGATCATTACTCGCCAAAGCTCGCCGTGATCTTGTCTGTCTAGTTGTAACTTTTCATATAGCCTTATCTAATTTTACATTTAAAGGCCAAGTGTAACTGCTAGCTTTAGTTACTTGTTATTTTAATAAATTTAAGCGTTACAACTTATTTTTGTATATTACTTGTTCACTCGGTCGCGAACCCGCACAGTTGTATAAAGAAATGGTGAAAATTTTAGGATTATTAATTAATTGCTTTCATTTCATGAGGAAAAGAAAATTTGAAAATCTTTGAAATGTCCGGACGATATCATCTCTAAAGCAGATGAATCTGTTTAACTCTAATTTAGCGACCTACTCAGATTTTTGACTGAATGATTTTCGATCTTAGTTGATAACCTGGAATGAGAAATGTTGTTAATGAAACAATAATTAATATACTAGAATTTACTCTACATCTTTGTAGTTATATAATTTTATTTACATTACGGATCCTCCTTTTCCGGAAGTATGTCTGCCAATGTATCCTAGTTGTTCTCCTTAGTAGCACAAACAAAGATTGAAAGACAAGTCTATGTGTAAAAAGAAACATTGTCGGAAACTGAAGGAATTGTGCTTTATAGCTGCAATAAAATATTAAAAATATTATTGCTATTAATATAGAATCACATATAATTGCAACGGCAATCAATGATACAACATGATTGATATTTCGTTCTGATATACTCTTCCTGCAGCATGATAAGACAGACGTTACAATTCTTATAAAAATAATAAAATTAACGATCATTATAAAGATTCCTGTAAATAAACCTGCGGGATAACCAATGGGTCCGTTCACACTAATGAAATTTGGAACGATTTCACAACTTATTCCAATAACAACACAACCTGCACCGTAAGTGAACACAGTAGCTTTCCTTTTCTCATAGCTTATTTTTCCAACATAGACGAGCACAAGCCTCAGATACGCGAGCAATGAAGAACAGAGTGACCAGCATATTGATGTTACAAAAATATATTGCATGAGAGTGTTAATTCCATTCGAGAACTGGACAAATGGAGTTACAGTTAACAGACACAGAAACACGGTACCGGTTATGATTTGGTTCAAGCTTATATAGTTCTGAAGTGAACGCCACTGTGGCAGGAGACACCATGTTATTAACAACACTATAACACACAATATCGACAGTCCAGATCCTGTGAAATAAAAAATGTCTTTGTAATCCAGGGGCTGGTTCATTTTTATTGTGATGATTCTCTTCAGTTTTTAGCCAAAACAATCGGTTTCACATTTGTGCTTAATGTGTGCATGGCTCCTACTTTTATTTGCGAATGTTACAAGTACTTTCATTAGTATTCTTATCAGTGATATTAAAAATAAAATTATTTCAATTAATTTTAATGAATTGAATAGTCGGAGTGACTATTAAACCTAGGGGCATGTTTTTGGTAATTCGTGGTCATTAGAAAACAAAAATGCAACATAACTTTTACATTACAAGATGTCCGACTTGTCGTTTTGAGTAACTGTCATTATAGCATGATAAGGTAATACAGACAAAACAATCTTTAATAAAAAAATACGATCACTTTTAAGATCATAGAAAACAGACATGTAATCATTGGGCACCAGATGATGCTTAGGTGAAGAGAGTTTTGACCTTCCTCTCCTTATAGCTTACTTTTCCAACATAGGCGAGTGCACATCTTAATTAAATACTGGTATTGAGGAACGAATTTTAAGTTTAAATATGTGCTGTAATCCAGACTTATTCTAAATACCCAAATTAATGCCCGTCATTATAAACTATATCGTGATCGAAGTCACATTTTGAAATTGTGTCAAGCTTTAGTTTAATGAGAAACTTAATATTTTCGAACGTTTGAAACTTTAGAGGCTGTCTTTGACGTCCTTCACGCAGTACCAAGTTCAGCATGACAAAGCCACTACCAACAGAGTAGTGTTCGCATATTAGAATTTCAGTCTTCTTGGGATTCTATAACCCTACTATTCAGTTGTACACTGGCGTAGCGTGCCTTGGCGGGGCCCCGTATAAAAAATTGTTTGGGGGCCCTTATGAAGAGTAACGATTTTTCACAAAATGAAAAAAAAAAATTTGCATAAAATTAAAAGAAATATTTATTCATCATATCTATCTGTCACTTTTTCCAAAACTTTTTTAAACAATTCGAATTAAATAACTCTCCTTGCCTTTTTTCGGCAAACTGGAGAGAATACATAACTCCACTATTATCCAATTTTAATAAGTTATTTTACCAAGTGTGTATATTTTTAAAAACGAGAAAACAAAAAAATAACTAAAGTGTTTGATGCGTGAAATGAGCCGCCCAGTAATAGAGATTGACGCACCATAATCGATAAATCAAATCGGCTATTTTATCAGTGCGTCTGCTTCGAATGCTTTCCGTGTGTTTCTTATTAAGCAACTTGTTTAAACTGAATGTTGTTACATTTTCTAGTTTTGTTATCTGTGCAGGACGACTTTAAAGAGCGGAGATCAGTTTATTATTGATTTAGGTGATTCGGATGACTGTAGTCTTTGCCAATGCAATCTGAGAACGAATTAGATTAAAAAGATTTTTATGAATTGTTGTATTTTTCTTTTTACATCCATAATCTTTATTAGAAATTATTTATAACTAACCACATCTACTTAAAAAAAAAAACGACTAACGTTCAATTGCCAATGACTTTTGTCATTTCTGAAATAAATAAATAAGAATTGGGAAGTTTTTATTAAGTTTTGATTACGCACATCGGGGGCCCCCATGGCCCGGGGGCCCCGTATAATTGATACGGCAGATACGGCGGTAGCTACGTCCCTGCAGTTGTATATAACGCAGGCTCACTATTAATCTAATTAAAATTAATTAATATTGTTGATAAAAGTGGTCATGATAACGCTGTAATGACATGTACGTATGTACTAGTGACACTTGTAATATATAGCACTATACATTCAGTTGTTAATCCAAAAGTTAAACCTATTGAGTTTTATAATTTCATCATAGTCATTCATTACAGTAGAAATGAACACAACTGTGGATTTTGCAAACATTGTGTGTTTCACGGGATCTAGCCTGTCGATACTGTGTGTGATAGTGTTGTTAATAGTATGGTGTCTCCTGCCACAGTGGCGTTCACTTCAAAACTATATCAGCTTGAACCAAATCATAAGTGGCACAGCGTTCCAGTGTTACTTTATATTTTCAATTATGTTCGACTACTCTCCGAATACAAATGACTTTCTTCTAACTCATTATTTACTCATAATATCAATATGCTGGTCACTTTGTTCTTCAGTGCTCGCTTATCTAAGACTTGTACTCGTTTACGGTGGGAAAATAAGCTGTGAGAAGAGGAAAGCTACTGTGTTCACTTACGGTATTACCGGTATTATCATAGGAATATGTACAGAATTCGTTCCAACAATTTTTGGTTTGGATGAAGTTACGTGCAGCATATTTCCGTTGACTTTTGTGATGATCATGAACCTGTTTATTTTTTTTAGAATAATGGGTTCTGTGTTATCTTGCGGTAAAGAGTCTATGTCGAAAAGAAATATGAGTCATGTTGTGTCATTGATTGCAGTTGCGTTTATATGTGATTCTTTATTAATAGCATTATTGTTTGTATTATTTTTTACCGGTATGTTGTTAGAATATCTTTTTTATCCGATATTGTTTTTGATAACTCATAGACTTGTCTTACAAACTATATTTGTGGTGTTTAGAAGATCAACTAGGATGCATTGGAAGCTATACTTAAGTAAAAGGAAAAGAAGGAATCAGAGTTTGGGTAACATTGTTGAACTTTAGGAGCAATTTGTATTATAAAAAAAATATATTATGCAATTACAGTTACTACTACTAAAAGTGATATAATGTGATTAATTATATTTGACATATAATGTGATTCGGCAAATATATCATTGATTTTTATACTCAGGTTCATTTACTCATAACTAATAATAACTCAATATGCTGGTCACTTTAATCTTCTGTGCTTGCTTATATGTATATGGATTGTACTCATTTACGATGGAGAAATAAGCTTTGTGAAAAGGAAGGCGGTGTGTTCAGTATCGGAACATGTGGTGCTCTTTAAGGAATATGCTTTTTTTTTTTTTTTCAGGATGGGAAATCATCAAATGACTTCTCCCGCTCTGGGTGGAGCGGGAGGGCGTGTCAGACTTTTACTGACTAAAGCCCACCCGTGTTCCATCAGTTGCCCATGTGCCAGGGTCACGGTATCTCTTTCGAACAATCACGCGACCCCGGCAGGCATCGGTCCTAGTAGACCCCTACACTGCTGCTGACATCTCTTTGAGGCGCGCGTGGAACACTGCGCGCCGTCGACCCGAGCTTGGTCCTTACCGGGCGGCGAGCTACCCATTGCTCGCCACCCGCAAGCTCGCGCCTACGGTGGCCGGGAGTCCGAAGGAATATGCTAAGGAATTAATCCAAACTTACTCATGTGTTACTAGTCCATGCATACCAGAGCGGTAATTGGGTAACACACTATCAGTCTATCTTTCAATTTGACATTTCTACAACATTCATTACGTTATTCACGTCTTTGAGTAGATACAATTTTTTTTAAATATGATGCAATGGTAAGTAAAGTATGATGCAAATTTTGATTCTTATTGATAGTGTTTTACGCAATTAGGGTGCTATTTAACCTGTTACTAGTGATTTTTATGTTGACTGTTAATTTTGTTATATTTAAATAATTCTATTATTTTTCTGTAAGAAGAGGTTGTCAAAATGAATAATTAGTAATTTTGTAACATTGGTCACAGTTGCGTTTATATAACTTGATTTGTGATTGGTCACAGTTTTTCGCTCGTTTCGTTACTAATAAATTACTATTTAGCATAAAACCCAGTTGTATCTTTTTTGTTGTTTTATTTTATGATCGTTTTTTTATAATACTTTTTAAATTATGTAGTCGATGATGTTGGTGTACTGTAAACTCGAATGAGATCATGTTGGCACTAAATAAAATGTATGTGTACCACTTAATAAGTAATTTTAAATTCCATTCTATTCGATTATTTAGATTATTCATCCAAAAACGTTAGTGGCCGTCACAGTTTTATCAATTCCGAAAGCAGAATCCTTTTTTGACGTGACAACGTCTTATAAATTGGTTTGCCGGGTGACACTTCAAGAAACTGCGTTACGCTCCGCTCACGTTATGCGCTCACAATGAGAGCGAGTGAGAGGCACGCGTCCCTTCCACTCGGGCATGGTTAGCCCGCCTAAGAGCGAGAGAGACAGACATAAAAAGTGAAAGGCACGCGTCCCTTCAAAGTCGTTGTCACGTAAAACTTTCGCCCGTATACCGACTTTACAGGCAACCAATTTTTTTATTTAAATATTCTTTTACTAACTCAGACGTGGCTTCAAAATTATGTTCAACAAAAAACAAACACACAAATTCTATTTGTTTATATAGGATACTTATTTGAAAAACATTGTAGCACTTTCAGATCAATTTGTATAAAAGCATTTTTTATAAAAGGAAAAGAAAATAACCGTATTATTGAAGAAAAAACGTATTATTTTTAACTCAAAAACCACTCATCAGAACTAAACTATTTATTTAAGTAAATTTAAATGGAACCAGTCTGTAATTATACCCTTTCAAACCAAACCAGAATTGTTCAAATCAGTTAATAAGTGACGGAGTACTGAGGTAACAAACACAAAAAACAACCGGATTAAGAACCTTTTCCTTTGTTTGAAGTCGGTTAAAAAATAGGGTTGCCAGGATGAAAACAGGGGTGACAATCGCTTGAGGCAAATCGAAGTTTGGCAAAAACACTTATGAACACCGCCATTTTATGTGTTATGCACATTTATAAAGGAAAGTAATTCTGGTTAAATACTTCGCTTGAGTATTCATTCGCTCTGATTGGCGCATTTAGATTATTGGTTCGTGT
The DNA here is from genome assembly GCA_932294355.1 of Aporophyla lueneburgensis. NCBI lineage: Eukaryota > Metazoa > Arthropoda > Insecta > Lepidoptera > Noctuidae > Aporophyla > Aporophyla lueneburgensis. Next base: position 19,403,651 of record OW028750.1, on the reverse strand, counting down.
TTTTGTCGTTCTGTCCGTAGCAGAACGTCTGTTTGATATTCAAATTCATGCAAGTCGAGCTTATCGCTCGGACCGTTTGCACAGTTTCCCTACGCTCCATATCTTCGCGAGTTGTCGATATCTCTTGAATTTGATGCGAGCACGGAATATGTTGTGGAGTATTAGAGAACTGTTGGTAAGATTCAAGATAGTGAACTCGTTAAGTTTGAAACAGGTTTTTGTTGTGAGTTCAAACCCAAGCAGGCGCTTTACTTTGTGTAAATTCCCTCTTACCGAGAGGAGGCCTGTGTCCCAGCAGTGGGAAAGTTATAGGCTGCTAATAATGAATTCATACGTTTAGTATAAGAAGTGTAACCGGTATAAACATTTTAATCGTAATAATAAATGAAACAAGTGAAAGAGAGTTAAGTAGGTATAGAAAAATAAAGAATTAATTTGCAATGTTTTTTTTTTATATAAATCACTACACGTATTTTCCGCAGCTTTCAATCGTACACGCCATAATAATATTAATATCTGGTTGACCGAGCTTTGCTCGGTATTTTTTGGTAAATTATGTTTAAAATAATAAGTTTATGTTCAAGTTGATTATCAATAAATTTGGTCATTGAAAACACGAATAAAACGACATTTTATAAAAAATGAATCCTAGCTAGATCGATTTATCGCCCCCGAAACCCCCTGTATACTAAATTTCATGAAAATCGTTGGAGCCGTTCCCGAGATTCAGATTATATATATATATACAAGAATTGCTCGTTTAAAGATATAAGATAATACACCGCGTACCCCACTTAAACAATACCACAAACTTTTACTGTAACAATGCGATCACAAGGAACAGTGCTAAATAATAATCATAAAAACTCATTATCAATGCAAGAATCGTTGAAACAAGGGCGGGTTTACAATTAAAGTATGTCCCGTGGGATGTCACTCTTTGGAACTACTTTGTTAATTTATCTAAACCAATTACGCAAGTGCGCCGCAACACCGCTGGGATGGCAATTCTATTATTTTATGCTTATATAAAAACGTATGGAGGTAAAAACTATATAAATGCTATTGCATGTTTTAACATACACATTTTTGGTAACACACTACCTACCTATATATATTAATAATAAATAGAAAAAGACATAAACGTTATAAATGCGAAAATATCTGTGTCTGTCTGTTACGCTTTCACGACTAAACCAATGAACCGATTTCAATGAAATTTGGTACGAGGTAAGTGTGAACCCCAAAAAGGATATAGGCTATTAAGTGTACAACTAAGTTCTACCCGTTTTTTGCAATAAAATATATATATAAAAAAATACTATACACATTTTTATAAATATAACACCACCAGCATCTACTACACGTTGCCAACGCTCAGGCAACTGGTGAATCCCATGGCGATAAAAGGCTTGATCTATTGACGAAATACAATCATCTATTATTTTTTCACGTGATTTTCGTTTTGTAAGTCTCTGCCTGCCAAATAATGTTGCAACGACCAGAATAGGCAAAAATCATACGGTGCAAGGTCTGGTGAATACGCTGGGTGCGGTAAAATTTCCCGCTGTAAATTATTTATAGTGTGGTGAACGATTGAACTTCTATGAGGTCTGGAGTTATCATACTGCAGGATCACTGGTTGAGGTTTTTGTGCCACAAATTGTCTTTTTTCATTGATTTTATCTGCTTTTTTTTATTGACAACTGTAGCGTTTTGCAGTAACGGTTTCACCTGGTTTGAGCAACTCATAATATAGCACGCTCCATTCATCCCACCAAATACAAAGCAATATATTATTTCCAAATGCATTACATTATCATTTTGGTGTTGATGTCGTGGTTGTCCTGGGTCTATCCAATGTTTTCTACGTTTAGGATTCTCATAATTAATCCACTTTTCGTCAACTTACGAGTTTCCACAAAAAACTTTTTTTCTGCCGTGAAAGGAATGTCAAACAGGTGTCAACTCGTCTTCCACGTTGTTTTGGGGTTAATTCATGACGTACCCATTTCCTTTCTTTCTGAATCTTACCTCAAGCATGTAATCTTTTAGAAATAGGTTGTTGAGTGACGTTTATCTTTTCTGCAAGTTGTTGTTGTGTTTGCGCAATTGCTAGAATTACTGGACCAAGGTCCAGTAATTCTAGCAATTCCTCGTCACTGATTGTTGGAGGCTTTCCAGAGCGTTATTTATCAGTTAAATTGAAATCTCCATTGGTAAACTTCCGGAATGATCTTCGTCACGTACTGTCATCAATAGCACTGTCACCATAAGTTGCACAGATTATTCTTTGAGCTTCAGCAGCACTTTTTCCTTGATGAAATTCGTATATGTACAATGGCGGATATGTACACTACCTACTTCCATTTTCAACTCAATAAAAACATAAAAATATTTAAGATTAATATATTAAGAGCGTAACGAATTTACAGAGTGAAAACAGTTGTGTACATACATATACGTATTAATAGTGATCTAATAACCAGCTGTGAGATTACGCCTTCTTTTAATAAATGTATAGTTTCAAAAATCACTAGAAAAACACGCTTTTATAAATTCACGGAAAAACGAAAAACCTTATCGTGGTCAAAGTTCATTACAAGACCTTTCTAACAAGTCCAAATACGGCTATGATACGATATTGCATCATGGAATGCCACTGCCTATCTTCCGGCTTCATCATCAGACCTTGAAACTTAATCGAGGTCAAAGTTCATTTAAAAAATTTTCTAACTAGTTCAAACACAGCTATGATACGATGTTCCACCATGAAGTTTGAGTTCATATCTTCCGGTTCCATCATCAGATCAGTTCTACAGTACCATATTATTGTATTGTCATCAGAACTACATAGAGCTGCCAATTTTCATGACGCTACGATCATTGGAAGATGGTTAAATTAGTAACCTTAGATTCCATTACATAGTTAGTTACATACAGGTCGACCTAATAAAAGCGTGTTAAAAACGGGTAGAACTAAGTTGTACACCCAATACTTTTCATTCCGCGACTTAATCTGCGTTTGCGATAACCGACGTTTACGTAGACGAAGTCGCGGGCAAAAGCTATAATAAATCTTTTAATTGCCCCATTGGTATCGTGGCCGTAAGTTGCTGCTGCTGAATACAAGGTCCTGGGTTCAGGTCAGGCAGTTTTTATGAGGTATTTTCATATGGAATTTCTCAGTAGCAACCCGGAGTCTGGATATGTGTCCGGTTGATGACAAATATAACAGGCGAAATGTGGGTTTACTATAGGTAACCTCTGCCTATCCCTTCAGTATTTACAGGCGTGATGTTATGTTTTCTATCTAAACTACCCGTATACTGAATAACCACTAATAGTGATCTGTTCTTAATTTCAAAAAACGGATTATATGAATAGTACCAAAATCATCAGTGAAACTGCCAGTGAGATTTTAAAAAGCAGTTACTGACCACTGCTGTGCAGGTATCTACCTACCTATCATTTCTATTTTAATGAAAAATAGAAATTGATAATATGTCCTAAATCTTTTTACAAAAAAAAAAAATATTTATAATTTTTAATAGTTTTTTTCACTGTGTTTTTTTTTTGGTAGTCGGTTGTTTTTGTTTTTTTTTTCTTTTTGTTAAATTGTTTTAGCATTTGAATTACCTAAATTACTATTGGTATTGTGTAACAAAATAAACCATTCACATTTCAATTCGACACAATTCCCACTGTCCTACATATTTTTACGCCAACACTCACCCAAATGGTAAGTATTTACGATAACATATCAGGAACAAAACTAATTTACATGTGACTTCCATCGCCTGAGCACAAAAATCCTACAGAGAACAGAACCGGTACGTCGCGTCGTCGTGTCGTTGGGGAATTTTCTAATTACGTTTTCAAAGACACCTCGTTTGTAGAACATGTGACATTTGGAGTGAAAAAGGTCACGTATAGAAAATTGGAAATCCAACTGGGACAGGACGTGGACGTTACGGCGCCAAAAATTTGCCTCCAGACTTTCCTATTAACGAATCTCATTTGTCGGATTGTCGGGAATTGGTCTCGGTTTTTTTGGGTGAACGTTTAGGGTTTTTTTGTGTGGATTATGCTTTTGAATGTAGTGGTAGGTTACCTATTTATTAGTGGTGGTTTGTTTTGGCTTTGATTTGGAAAATATGTGGTTCTAGGATAATGCCTGCCTATTTGGAAAAACTGATCTCCGTTAAAAACAAGAAAAACAAGAATTTGAAACCTTTAAAAGACTTTTAGATAAGCAGGTACTAATTCCCTAACATAGGCGAAAGACTTTTAGTTATCAGTACGAAAAAAGTTCGAGAAACACAAGAAAGTTCTGGTATATTCAGATATTCAAATAAGAGGAACGATTCTTCAAATCTGGTTGAACAACTCCTGTTAATTAAGAAGAATATTGAGACAGTTCATCGATATAATACACCTTACAATTTAATTAAAATTTTCAAACAAACTTTGTCACTCGGAATTTCCTCTTTGCCCCCAATTCGGGACACCATCTGCGCATCCCTATTGCAAAATAATTAGTCTAAAGTAAATTATGCACCCTTTAAACTGCATCAAATTTAGTCAAATAAAGTCAGTTTAAAATATATATTAGAGGGCCACATGGCATGTGTTTTAAAAGACATTTTCTTATGAGTTGCATCACACCTAAATTAGGGGAGGGGAGGATATGATATTGCACAGAGCTCTTGGCAACAGTTTTTATTACGTGTGTTAGAAGCAATTTTAATCATACATTTAGAAAATTATTATTATTATTGTCTACTGCGCTGTGAACATTTTGAAGCTTCTTTTAGGGATAGTATATTAAAGTGGGAGACCTCCCTAATTATTGGGAAAATTCAGGTTGAAAAAAAAGGTAAGTATGTAATTATTTAATACGATCTTGCCCTCACCTCTCAACCCACCACCTTTGAAGACGCCGAGGTTCACTTGTCAGAAGCTCTTAGTGACTTAACGTCATACTACCACGCAAACTCTCTCAAACCAAATCCAAGCAAAACGCAGTCTTGCGTATTCTATCTTTGCAACAGAGAAGCGGGTCGCAAACTTAACATAGTTTGGGGTGGGGTGCCCATTGAGCACAGCAACTTCCCAAAATATCTTGACGTTACTCTGGACAGGTCTTTAACATTCAGCAAAAACTGCAAGAACATCAAGCAGAAGGTACACTCTCGCAACAATCTCCTACAGCGACTTGTCTCGTCAAAGTGGGGTGCTTCGCCTGACGTTTTGCGGGGTACTGGGCTGGCGCTATCTTTTTCTGCAGGTGAATTCGCGTGCGCTGTGTGGAGTCGTTCAGCCCATGCAAAGTTTGTGGATACAGCTCTAAATGAAACGTGCCGGATCATTGCCTCAAACCGACCCCGGTGCAAATGCTGTATCCATTGGCTGGAATAGCGCCACCAAAAATCCGCAGAACAGTGGCAAGCTCAACTGAAAGAGCCAAGATGGTTTCTGACACACGACACCCTATGCACGACAACATCCTCGTGTCACAAAGACTGAAAAGCCGCAACAGCTTTCTGAAGTGTGTTCTCCCACTTACTGGCGGACAGTCTAAGGAAAGACTAGACCTGTGACAACAAGGCGCTTCCCTACCAAACCCATTCGTTCCACCTGCTGAACATCTTGCAACTGGACACGAATTGCGTTGGCTTTCATGGAAGTCTTTAAATAGACTCCGGACTCAGGTAGGCCGGAGTAAAGAAAACCTGTACAGGTGGAGATTCATAGATGACTCAGCCCTGGAGTGTAAATGTGGTGCTGTCCCAAAAACGATGAGGCACTTGATATTTTGTCCAGCATTTCCTGTTGTTTGCACGCCACAGGAGTTGATGGACCCTACTGAAAATGCTAAGCTCGTAGCCAAATTCTGGGCTATTTAGATTGCTACTGACACGCCAAGAAGAAGAAGATTTAATACTTCACTCACAGAAATGCCTCGACGCGAAGTTAAGGTTATAGACAAAGATAGTTCTGTATTTAATAGCCAGAAGTTCGGGACCTGTGCAACAATTTATTTCCTTGTACCCGTCATTTCACAATCACACATTTTAAGTCTTAATTGAATGTCATCAATAGTATTTTGTAATCCCAAAAACTTTTAACTCACATATTCATAAAAATATTACCCACGATATATTTTTTCTCACACATCCCGCTCCCAATATATTCCTTTCATACATAATCGTCGAAAAATTGCGTCACTTTTCTTTACAGAATGCCAGCAAAACACTCAGAATGGCGCGTGCCGGTACAATTGACCGAATGCTCACAATTATCCGTACGGCGGAAACTGTGGGGCTGCGGGTGTGGAAAAAAAAGAAATATTTATTCACCGAGTGCAATCATGGCGAATAAAACGATTACATGCTACGTTCGTGAATAGCTTCTATTGCAGCTATAGAATAGCATTGTTTTGGAATAATTGATATAGGGTAGGTATGTATAACTTTGGCGATGTAATCTATTTTACAGATAGTCTTATACATACACTCAAGATTGAATTCTGCCGACGTAATAACCATATGCCATAATAAAGTGTTAGGCAGGATATACACGCCCTTAGAACACAAAATCATAGACTCGCTACCACATTTTCGAGAGAATACCTAAAACATTACACACCAGATAAATTTTCATGTATGTTTTACCAGTTTACCGCTAATATCATTCTCATATTAATTTATGGAATTTATAATGACTTGACCCACAACTCATTGGAAAATTTTAACACAATGTAATGTAATGAAATCATTTTACACATCAATGGAGCACCCTTTATTTGTAAAACACACATAACTATGTGTGTTTTACAAATAAAGGGTGCTCCATTGATGTGTAAAATGATTGATGTGGAAACTGAACTCAGTTTGATTAGGATAATAGAAATTCAAAACTAATATTATCCTTAGATAAATAGAGAAAGCGAAAGATTGAAATGAATATAAAATGAAAGAGTAATAGTGTAATAGACGATTTGACTGCTAATGATGACAATAATAGAAGAAAGTTTAGAAGTCAAACACTGATTCAAGAAAGGCTCCTTTCCTTAGGAACCTCGTTAAAGTACAGTCGTTATTTCTCATAGGGAATGTATGGGGTATAAAGTCCATCTGAGCAATTACTTTCCTTTTAGGCAAATTAACAAGCTGACTGTAACCATAGAAATTCAATCCAACCAAATCTGTATGTAAATGTATTGTAATTGTGGGGCCAATATTCGAATTACAATTTCTATGTTGATTAACTGTTACACAGGAATTTATGTTCGCTCCTCCAATGCCTGTTTCTCTAGCATAATTTTGTTTGTACGTTTTATACCAGAAGCGCTATACACGGGTTGTATGATGTTGTTATAAACAGAAAATACATCGCATGTATATTTTGAAAATATGTGAAACAAAAAATGGGTTGGTGTAAGAATAATTAAGGGAAAAGTAATAAGGTAATATTCTAAGTAGTAAAAAGCTTATAACAGTTTATATAGCAATATCTGGTTGACCGAGCTTTGCTCGGTATTTTTTGGTAAATTGTGTTTAAAATAATATTTTTATGTTCAAGTTGATTATCGATAAAGTTGGTCATTGAAAACACGAATAAAACGACATTTTATAAAAATGAATCCTAGCTAGATCGATTTATCGCCCCCGAAACCCCTGTATACTAAATTTCATGAAAATCATTGAAGCCGTTTCCGAGATTCAGATTATATATATAGGTATATAAAAAGGTAAAGTGGGTAAAACATTATTTTTTGGTACCTACCAAAAAATACCTACAGCATTACAAACTAAGCCAGAGGTTAATACTATAGTTCAAATAAATGCCGTTTTCCCCTATTTCATAACATTTTGAATCTATTTCATCTTGGTCGTAATAACTCTCGTTTTTAATCTAGACCCTCATATCGGAAAAGGTCTTTGCAAAATCCCTAATTAGACATATCTATTGATAACGTTATCAGAGCCCTACCGTCATTATGTTTTACGACTGGTTTTAATTCTGATACGGCAAAGTCGTAAGCTTTTGTCTGACGTCATAATTAAGTTGATCGTAATCAGCGATTATACTTTATCTCAGTACTAATTCTGTACGTGTAAGAATTACGGGTTATCTAAACTTAATAATATGAAGAGGTAAAATTTGTGACTCAGTATTTATAGGATAATCTTCGGAATGATTTATCTGATTCCGAAATTTCTTTCATAAATGGAAAGCCGATATCATGCCGATTATCATCTTATAATATGATTTATGTTAAATAAGGAATTGCACGCTGACTTAGTCGTGGGCAGAAGCTAATGGTTTACATTTTTTACGACTACAACATAAGTGGATAACGCTAGGCAGGTGATGATACGCCAATCATCACCAGCCTAGCCTTTTTTCACTACTTTACAGGGAGTAACTGCCTATCTGACCTTCAAGAACCAACGTAAAACTGGTTGGCAAAGTTTTGGGTTTCTGACGACCCGTAACGACTGTAGAACATCCAAAAATGACAGAAGGGACCAACGGCTTATAGTGCTTTCCAATCCACCAACCCAACTTGCCAACTTGGTATGTAAATATTGTCACCCATCCAAAAACCGACCGAATCAACGTAGCTTAACCTGATCGATCGACCATGCTGCCATTATTTATTATCTACACGCCCCTTTGTATGGGTATGCCTGTATGTGTAGCGAATAAGGGAAAATATTTATGGGTTGATGCAATGAATTTAACCATTTGTATAGTTTGAGGAGGTCTTGATAATTGGCTTTCGGATAGGTAATGCTTTTTATCACCCAAACATTTCGCTCCTTCACCAAAGGTTTAAACCCTATAATCGCTGCCCAGTCGAAATTGGTCTGCTGTCACACTTAAAATAAATTACTTTCCCCGCGCAATTTCACACCCCTAACCCTCCCACTAATTGAACCAAAATACACTTAAATTTTCTTTGTGTCTAGTGTAATTTTAGCTCAGATGGGGTCACACAGACCACCCCATGGCAATTTAACGGGTTGAACATTCTCTTCCTGATGTCAATTTGGAGTTTCTTAAGTAAAATGAACTGAATATTTGACGTAAACTTGTGTAGATTAATTAACATTTCGCCATAATCGCTTTTGCTCCGTCTACGTAAACATTGAGTTGTTCTGTTTTGTATAAAAAGACAAATTCAGAAGATGAACGTTGTAATTAAAGTGAAATAAATATAGACGTAGATTTAGTTACCAAACGAGCCAATTATCGAACATGTGTTTCTAGAAAAATCGATTCGCTCACAAATAATTTAACTTCGTGGGGATCGCCTTTAAAAAAAAAAAAACGTTAATAAGTAACGACTTGTCCGATTCGAATGACTTAATTCGCTTAGCCGTTTTAACGTGAAAGCGTAAAACGAACAAATCAAAAATATTCTCTTTATTATTTTAATTTAGACGAAACCTACTCTTATACTTACCTACGTTCTGTACGTGACGTATAAAACAACAGATAATATACTAAAACCCGTACAACAAAAGTACTTAATTTATAATCCGAACAAATGAAATAGTCCGTTAGCTCCCACTAATTCTGTTGACAGTACACTAATCATTACATCAAAACGTGATGACGAATGAAACACGGGACATGAATAACTGAATTGCGGTAAAATGTGACCTCGCATGCAAGCGAGATGTTGCTGTAAAAACTTGAATATAGGCTAATGTCTAGGCTGGAGGAAATACTGAAATTGCTTGTATAAAGTTGGTAATGCGCAAGAAGTGAATTGTAAGAAATCAAATAAACTCAGTATATTGCAGTAAACTGCTCGATATAGGAGCCTACCCAAGGAGCACCTCACCACCTTTTCCTCAGTCTGTTAAACCAACCATACTACAACTAGACAGCCCGTTATCCCCGATTCGCCGTCGCCATATACTACTATATATGTATACTGTATTTACTATACTATAATATTATTTTAAATATGAAAGCTTGTATGTTTGGACGTTTGTTAGTCAATCACGCAAAAACGGCTAAACCGATTTCGATGAAGTTTGGTGCACGCATAGTTTATAACCTTGAAAAATACAAAAGATACTTATATCCCGGTAGTACGTTTCCGTGGGATAAATTTTAACCGCTCAAGCTGCTGGCAAAAGCTAGCTGCATAATAATTAGTAAATAGTAAACCGCAAACTATATACAGTGTTTTATCTCCTTTAGCTTTTAATCCATTCAAATTCTGTCTTAAAAAGATCACTTTTAGCGAAAAGACCACCCATTGTAAAATTTATGTCTGTAATTTTTACGGTGTAGGTACATAACAAAGAGTATATCTGACTTCGTTGAATGTCCACCATTGACTGAAGGATTAATACAGCTAAAACTTTACAGTCTAATGATGATGCAACTAGAACATTCCAGGATTAGTCTCATTTCCAGCTTCAACAGCGACATTGTCACAGTCATCGCACGCGTTGTGAGGACCCAACGACCCGGTTGCATAAATTCGTATCGTGAAAATTATACGGGACATTATCTCCGCATCCGTTGTCTCCCGGATTTTTGTACTGTATTCATTCGCGGCTTATTTTTTTACTTCGTCCTGATTGCTGTTTGTAAGCTTTTACGTTAGACGGGTATTTTTGTTTGATGTCATACTGAATTATTATTGATCCCACGTTACAATTAGTGAAAAAATATACAAAAGTGTACTTGTACAGTTACGAGTAATTTGACCGGATTACCTTGTACTCAAGATATGAAAGAAAAAGTTCATACTTACTATGGCTTATTGATTAAATATGAACCTAACATAACATCACGCTTTTATTTCCTGAAGGGTTTGAGTTAGTCACGGGCAGCAGCGTTCTCTAAGCATTTTACCACCATACTGCACCATACTGTACCCGCCTCCCAAGCGTGGCTTTGGGACGGCCTATGTCTTCGACGTCTTTCTGCTGAAATGATAGTGATGATGATGAAATTCCAGCCCCATATCATTGGGCACAAATCCACTCCAGACTGCTATTGAGAAATTCTGGATAGATGAACCCAATAACACTATACCCGATCTGGTAATAGATCCCAAGATCTCATATTAGTAGTAGCGCTTGCGATCACTACACCAATGAGGCGTTCAAAATTCTGCATTGTAATTCTCTGATTTGGAGGTAGGTTTAGTTACTTAAATATATATACAAAATACGCTACGACTTGCCAACAGAGAGAAACCACCTTAGTTACAGCACAAATAAATGCAGATCCTTCTCTACAAAGTACATCATACGAACTCTTAGCAGCTACCTCAACACTAGACCAATGCAACACCGTATTCAGACATAACATAAAACGAGAAATCATAAAATTGTGGTCCGCTCTCGTATCTACATTTATATGGGAGGTTTGGCTCACATTGTCGGTTACAGCACCATGTGACGCACTTGTGTAATGGTCTGTACAGCGTAGTTGTACGTAAACATTTCTTCTTTATGTATTTAATTTGAACACCAATGAACGCACGCATAATGGCGGCAGCATGTCGCAGCGGTTTGGCGAATGGACGCGTCCGGATATAGAACGATATTAAACTGGATGTACCAACAGTTTCATATGTTACGTATCGCTTTTACTAGCGAGCTGGGTAATATTTTTGGTTGTTTCGTACAATACGATTCTGTGAATATTTGCAACTGAAATTATTATAGTCCAGGACTGATATGTAACCCAGACTATACCAACCTAGTTGGTGTCCACTACGTACTGCGAGATCGTCAGGTGGATCTCAGGAGCACCCTATACCGGGTCGAATAGTTAGTGCTCCTTTTTTGCGTTTTGTAAATAACTTTTTTCGGAAATTACATCTCGCAGGTAAACCTAGCCGGGGAGGGTTTCAAAAGTTAAAACAAGTGACTACACGCTAAGGGCTCCCCTAAGGGCCCTGTGGGGTAGAGACCTCGGCTTAGGGCGACGTTGGAAGAGGACAGCAAGGTACGGGCTTCATCGAAATGATGAAAAAATGAATTCGTTTATTCCACGCTTTCGTGATTACAGCCGTACCTGTCATACTAGATCGTCGTTTCAGAAACAAAAAAATGTTATAAGTATATTTGAAGGGTTATTCTTAATTAACTAAGATATTTTATAGCCAGCCTATATAAAGTAAGATCGTCTTTTCAGTATCTTCGTACATGATGTCCAAAAATCATATTTAATTAAAGTGGAAATTGATTTCCTTTTCTGTTTCTGCTGAAGGGCTAAATAACTTCCTTTACATTACTTACCTGTTATCTTCGTTTTCGAAACACATGCCAGCTACCTTCAAAACCGAATCGAAAGTCCCGATTTTATTCCATATCTCTTCTAGAAATCTTAGTTTCTAAGTATTCCGTGGCGTTAGCACATAGTTACGCTCTATAGAGGTGCTACGTATAAAGGAGCCGACGTGCTATGTGGCTATGAACTGGACAATCTAATATTAAGAATTCATATGCATAGTGTGAATTTTAATGGATGCTGTATGATAATACATAGTTCAGTTCTCATTGCAGTTTATGCAATTTGCGGTGGAAAATTAAACGCGTTTCCGTTTTTATAATAATAATAACTAGTGATCGCCCATTGGTCGAAATTCCACCGTACTTAATTTGAAGAGAAATACATTATTAACTGAAAAAAATATATAATAATAAATATAAAAAAATAATATAGCTGTTATATTTGACATTCAGTAACACTATAGACAAATTGTTGACGCTGTACTACTGTGGAGAGGGTTCGCTGGCGGGATGGTGATGGCCAGAACCAGGACGTAGGTGTATTGAGTAAAGAAACTTCTTCAGGACTCTCTTCTTTATTTCCTTAATACTTCTTAACTGCTGGATATGGAATGAATTATCATAGAAATTTGCTCTGTTTTTGTAGAATTTTCCCTTTTATTTTTAATTAATTATGACAGTTCAAAATGTCATAATTATAACCAGCCTGTACAATCTATGACCAGCCTGTACAATCGTGAGGCATACAACCTCTACAGTTTGCACAGGACACTAAGTTTTGTATTGGAAACTTACTAATGCCATACTTGACACTCCCCATAAAACCACAAAAAATATTTCTTATAAATCTAAACTAAATTCCTATCGTCGCTAATACAAATAATATTAAAGACAAATATTCTCGATATGATAATTGTTGCGTCCTGTTTGATTAGTTACTCTATACGCCTTTGGAACGCGCCCGAATGGAATGACATCTGACTTGTCAGTTTGATTTTGACACTTGACAATTTTCTTGGATTTGGCGCTTGAAAAATGGAGCACGTCGCCGTTTGAGTTGCGCGACCTTTTGTAAATTAATCCTTTTAAATCGATCCGTTTGTGACAATTAGTCGTGATCCAATTGCTTTGATTGTAACTAACCCCAATTTGGTGAAATAACACGGGTTGAGTTTTGGATATATCTTGTTGAAATAGTTTGAAGGTTAAGCAAAGTGACGCTATTGGAAACCAAATGCTGGGATTGCCTCCAGCCTCATTGTTGCGGCTTGTAACCTGGAGAATACTCATAACGTCACAACACAATACATATATACTCACTTACATACATAACTCCAGGTAGGCACCAGAGCAGGTGTTCGTCTACCACAGGTGAGTTATTTGAATAAATTGTCTGCTCCGCGTACGGCGGACTAGTTTCGCTAGCCACTTCTTGTCTCCTGGACCCCACCATCATAACTTCCACTGCGCTATTGAAATGCTATTGTAGGGGGCCTAGCCTGGCAGCGAACATTTTTGGCAGCAGAGGCGTGGTTCTAACCTACAAAACCACCAAATTGGTTATTTACAGTAGGCTAATTACTTGGCAGTCTCTATAAGGGAAGTAGTAATTCGCTGTAAATATTTGATAACTATAATTAATTGTTATTTGAAATAATTTGTTTGAATTTATTGAGTCGAGTAACTCATGTTGTCGGGGTCAGCCGGTTGCATATGCTAATAGTGTTGAATGAATTGGGCTATGTTACAACCCCTTGTTTGTGTCTGACCTCTGTTGAATGTCAGGAAGACATTAAAATATTGAGTTTGTACCATTGATATGGTTGTTTGTGAAAATTAATATTTGAAATTGGCATTTTTGAGTATTACCATTGTTTTAAATTGGAATAAAGGTTTGTTATTGTTGTACCATTGACAAAGTGGTTTGTGAAATTAACATATTGAGCGTTGACATTGTTTGAATTAAAATAAGGTTCATTGGATTGGAACCAATATTTTTGTAGTTGTCTTGAATTGGTATTTTTTGGAATTGGATAGAATTTGAATATTTGAATTGAATTGTGAAGTTGAATGTTGAACGTTGACATTGGTTTTGAATTAAAATAAAGGTTTATTGTTGTCTATTGAATTGAAACCAATATTTTGTTAGTTCTTGAGTTGCTGACTAACAGTTTGGTAGTTTAATTGTTTGCTTGTATTTATTTTGTAATTGATTGATTGAACTTTGTTACTTAATAATCTTTTTGCTTGGTTTATTTGAATTGTATTGTTTGTGCAATGGCACACAAAGCGGTGAGAGAGGCAATCAGTGGATTGGCCACACAGCTGCGGTGGTTCACTTCAGCTGCAGCGACGGCTGAGCGCCCGGATCTTGAAGCGGTCACTCTGGCTCGGTTCGAGCAGTTGAACGTGAGACTCGGCAACGCTGATGCTCTGCTTACCCGCTACAACGAGTACATTTGTGATGTGGCTCTGGAAGTGCTAGATCATGCAGCACGTGACAAGGTCCTTGCTGACTACGACCAGATCTTGGACCTGGGGGATGTCATTGGTCAACGTGCTCGGGAAATATTGGAGAGCCGGACACCTGTCCAGGTCAAACCGGAGACCTCGGTTGTTTCAGGTCCCGGACTATTGAGTAGACTGCCTACTTTGGAACTGCCACACTTTGACGGTCGCCTGGACCACTGGTAAGGTTTCCAAAACCTGTTTGAAAGTTTGGTTGATGCACGCTCGGACCTCAGACCCGCCCAAAAGTTGGCCTATTTGTTGTCTGTCCTAGAAGGTGAGGCCCGAGCCTTGGTACAGCATCTGTCGTTGACTGACTCAGCCTACCCTACCGCTGTGGAACTACTCACCCGGCGGTACGTTCATACGTTGTACGTTGTACGTTCGTTTGGCTGACGTTAATATTGAACAGATTTTGGGGTTACCGGTCATTACTGGATTGTCAGCATTGCGTACTGACCTGTTGAACACGTTGGTGGCAGCGACCAACGCTTTAAAGCGATTGGGGTTGCCGGTGGACCATTGGTCTTACCTTTTGGTGCACGTTGTGCTGCAACGGCTTCCTGCTGATTTGAGGGCTCGTTTCGAGCAAAAGTATGGTGGGGATAGTGTCACACATCTCCCCCCATTTGATGACCTCGTCCAATTTTTGGAGGATGAGTGTCGGTTTGTGGACAACTCTGGCGTTGCCACTGAGTCATGCCAGCCGTCTTCCCGGCCACGAGACCAAGGATGGACTAGGGCTCGCGGGCCTGTTGATGGTCGCCCCGCCGCTCGTTTTGCTGGCACCCAGAGTCGTCCTGGTTGTGAGTTTTGTAGGGACACAGGGCATGGCATGGCAACTTGCGCGGCCTTTTTGAAGTTGCACGTGAGTGCCCGCCGCCGAATTGCCAATGCACGCCGCATGTGCTTCTCTTGTTTGGGGGCTCACTTCCATCGGGACTGCCCCAACCCCCGCCCTTGTAGAATTTGTAGGGGGTCCCATTTGGACATATTGTGCGCTAACGCGAACCACGCTGGCAGATCAGCCTCTGATGAAGGTTCGCGCACGGGGGGGTACCATGGAGTTGGTCACCGGGCTTCTGGCTCGCCGGTTCAGAACCGGGGAGAGGCCCGCAATTTTGAGCGCCGCACTCCACCCCCCGCACAAGTTGATCGGGATCCGCGCGACCGCCATTTGGTCTCCCCGCGTAAAGGCGATTACGCAATTGTTGCTAGGCAGCGCTGGCCAGACCAGCACCGCCTTCCCTCCCCTCCATTGGCGGAACGTCCCCGTTTGGAGTCATGCCCCCCGGCATTCAGGCATCCGGTGAGATATGCCCTTCCGGCGATGGCGCGTGGCTCGGGACACCGCGCGGATGAGGAATTTGACCTCCATCCTCGTCGGGAAAGACTTGGACCTGGGTGCGGCGATCGGTCGCCGCCCAGGCATTGTTAGGACATTGGCGCCTGCCCCGCTAAGGTACCCCTCAGATCGACACGGTTTTGTTGCCAACGGCATCGGTCAGGTCTGGGGGCCCATGGGGGACTCTGTTGTGGTCCGTGTCATTATGGACATGGGAGCCCAGGGTTGCCTTTTGTCTATTGTTTTGTTGTTTTGTTTGTGTATTGTTTTGGGCAAAATTGTTTTCTTGAACGCCTTTGGACTGCGGGACTTGGCTGGGACGAGCCAATTCGGGAAACCCTGTTAGAAAATTGGCTCCAATTTGTATCCGCACTCCCTGCAGTCAACGAGGTCGTGTTACCCCGCGCTATCCTCCCCCCTGGGAGCTACACTGCTACCCTTGTTTGTGATGCGTCTTCGCACGGTTATGCAGCTGTTGTTTGCCTGCGCACCGTCTGCGCGACAGGCCAGGTGAATTTGTCACTGGTCTTGGCCAAGAGCAAGGTGGCCCCCCTCCGGACGGCACTGACCACCCCTAAGTTGGATTGTCAGGGGCGGCGCGTCTTGTGCGTCTATTGAACCACGTTGCTCACACTTTGGGTGGAACTGTGGACATTCGGGTTTCTTACGCCTGGAAGGACAGTCAAATTGTTTTGTGTTGGTTGAAGACGTCCGTCCACTCTTTGGAGGTCTTTGTCGCGAACCGAGTGTCCCAGATTCAAAATTCTAAAACGCCTTTGATTTGGAGGCACGAGCCTGGAGATTTGAACCCAGGCGCCGTGGCCTCACGTGGGTGCATGGCACCCCGCTTGATAGCTCACCCCCTATGGTGGGGACTACCCTGGCTGACTCGCCCCGAGGATGATTGGCCTCGAACGCCAGTCTTGATGTCGGGTCCTTTGCCCGGGCTCAAGGTGCTCGCTGTTGGAACGAAGGATCCTGATTTTTGTTGAGTCGATGCAGCTCCACGACAAATTGTTGAATTGTTGGTGACTGATCGTCACATTAAGAACTCGCATGCCGGTTGCAATGCTCTGTTGGCCATTCTGCAGCGAGAGTTTTGGATATTTTCGGGAACCGTTAGTAAGTTGAACCCCTTTTTGGACCATATGGGTCTTTTGTTGTTTGGTTGTTGACGGTTGAAGCACTCTAGCCTTCCTTATGGGGCCCGTCACCCCCTTTTGTTGCCTAAGGAGGGCCATTTGGTTAAATTGTTGTTTGTTGTTTTGGTTGTTGTTGATGTTTGGTTGTTTTTGTTGTTGTTATTGTTTCGACCCGCCAGCCTGCCCCCATTGGGGGGGTATTTTTGAGGCTGTGGTGAAAGCGGCACAGAGACTCTGGCGCAGATTGTTGGGAGACACCGTTCTCACCTTTAAGGAGTTAGCTACGGTATTTTGCCGTTTTGAAGCTGTATTGAACTCGCGTCCATTGTGCCCGCTGTCTTCGGACCTGAACGTCTTGGAGGCCCTGACCCCGGGCTATTTTTTGATTTGACAGCCACTTGCCGCCCCGCCGGAGCACCCTTTTGTCGATGTGAGCCAAATTTGGTTATCGCGGTTTCAGTTGGTGCAGCAGCTCGCTCAGAGTTTTGGAGTCGTTGGAGCTTGGAGTATTTGCACATCCTCCAGCAGCGCGTCAGGTGGACTGATAAAACGCAACCTTGTCGGGATTGCCAAAGTGATTAGCGGACGGGAAGGCCCATCCGGGGGGGGGTAGATGTTGCGTCCTGTTCGATTAGTTACTCTATGCGCCTTCGGAACGCGCCCGAACGGAATGACATCTGACTTGTCAGTTTGATTTTGACACTTGACACTTTACTTGGATTTGGCGCTTGAAAAATGGAGCACGTCGCCGTTTGAGTTGCGCGACCTTTTGTAAATTAATCCTTTTAAATCGATCCGTTTGTGACAATTAGTCGTGATCCAATTGCTTTGATTGTAACTAACCCCAATTTGGTGAAATAACACGGGTTGAGTTTTGGATATATCTTGTTGAAATAGTTTGAAGGTTAAGCAAAGTGACGCTATTGGAAACCAAATGCTGTGATTGCCTCCAGCCTCATTGTTGCGGCTTGTAACCTGGAGAATACTCATAACGTCACAACACAATACATATATACTCACTTACATACATAACTCCAGGTAGGCACCAGAGCAGGTGTTCGTCTACCACAGGTGAGTTATTTGAATATATTGTCTGCTCCGCGTACGGCGGACTAGTTTCGCTAGCCACTTCTTGTCTCCTGGACCCCACCATCATAACTTCCACTGCGCTATTGAAATGCTATTGTAGGGGTCTAGCCTGGCAGCGAACAATAATAGATTTTAAAAATGAAATAGGTTATATATCTATAAAATTAATTTATTACCTATGGTTATACTTGACATTCAGTAAGACTAGACACAAAATATTAAGGACAGATGTTCTCGATTGGACCACAGATTTGGACCATAAACAAAAGAATATCTATGCATGTGTGTATGAAATACACGGTAATGAATAGTAGTGTGTGTAACGTGTTATTTATTGAAAACTAGCTGACCCGACAGACGTTGTCCTGTCTATTAACTATTTAATTGGAATTGGTATCTATATCTATATATATAAAAATGAATCCCTATTTCCCTTGGTCACGCCATCACGAGTGAACGGCTGGACCGATTTCACTTTTTTTTATGTTTTTTCTTTCATAAGAACCTTCTCCTGACAAAAAGAAACACAACAAAAAAAAAATAGGGATTAATTTTTATATAAATATAGATAATGTATTTTTACGCATAATCTAAAAAAATATTAGCATTCGTCACTTCTTCACTGTATCTATACTAATATTATTATAGAGCTGAAGAGTTTGTTTGTTTGTTTGATTGAACGCGCTAATCTCAGGAACTACTGGTCCGAATTGAAAAATTCTTTCTGTGTTGGGTAGCCTATTTATTAAGAAAGGCTACAAGCTATATAACATCACGCTACAACTAAGAGGAGCGGAGCAGTAATGAAAAATGTTGCAAAAACGGGGAAAATCGCACGGGTAGGCGATTCGACGCGACGGGAAGAGTCGGGGGAGCAAGAAATTTAATGCGGACGAAGTCACGGGCAGAAGCTAGTAAACTATAAGTGTGCGAAATTTCATACTTCTCCGTCCACCCAATTTTCGTAAAAAGGGATCCAAAGTTTCCGCTTCACGTAGATATGAATATATAGATGAGGCGGGGGCGCGGCAGACCACGTAGGAGATGGGGTACGAGCTGGATAGATTCCGTCAAAACGGGAATTAGGACGTACGGAGTCACGAAAGATGGAAGGCGTGGAGGGACTGGGGACTGGAGGCTAGTAAAAAAAACATAAAATATTGGTAGGTAGATACTACACGTGACTATCCAAAGGGTGGATTTTTTCAACCGTCTAAAGTAATTATCCCTCACCAATCATTAGAAAGTTACCACAAATAAATAAACAAAAACTCCACCAAAACTCATAAAATAATCACCCCTTAAATGAACGAACACTTTAAACCCGTAAACTGTAACAACGAAATTAATTAAAATCTCGCCCGGTACAAATTAAACGGTGTTTCGGATGCACTTTTCGCTGCTTTCCGGCGGGCAAACAAACATTTTGATTAACAACTTGCATCGAATCAATCAATTTAATTGGTAGGTGACCCACCCTGTGGCAATTGCCTTTTTCATCATAACAATAATGAATAACGTCGCATCGTGGTAAAAATATATAACACTTCAGTTGCCGCAATAAAATTAAACTTAGTAGCAAAAAAAATAATCTTGTGTGACAACATAATACACACCTTATTTTGATGATTGACGAATTCCTACTTGAAATATAATATTATTGAATTAATCATTATAATCCTGAGCTGCATGATTAGATATATGGGTCACTGACTAGACAGGTCCATTCAATTAGTGTGGTTATTATCCCAAAAGACTATTTCAGACACCAATCTACATGATCTGACCTAGATTATTTCTATAAGTTTAAAAGAGACTGAGACCTCTGCATTTGTAATGGCCCTTCTTCTCGGAGTAGACAGATATGAACCTCATCTACTTTTAAAATTATGATCGACATTTTAAAGGGTTCCTACAAACCTATTTATACAAATAAAATCATTCATAATTTAACATAAAAAGTACAAATTAAAAATAGCGTTTTAAAAGATACTCTTAGAATTCATCATTACAGTTAACAATTAATAAACTTGTCATGAACAGAAACCAATAAAAGTTTGGTTAGAACAATTAAGTAGATGTACATTATAGAATGAACTAAAACAAACACAGCTCAGTAGAAAAGTTCTCTAAAACTGTGCCAAAACGCTTGATAGGACAACAGCCCATTAAGGGAGAACTATGCAAAATAGGGCACTTAGCGTTGAATTGGGTCGGCTGGCTTAAGCACTGGGTAGCTTATGCGTTCCCGCAATCTTTAAATCCTGAACATTATTGTTATCTTCTGTATGTCTACTTGGAGCTTTTCTTTTATTTCGTTCCTGTTAGATTGTAAGAAGGTGGGGAATATGGATAAGAACGATTACTTTCTTAAATCTTGGCCTTTTTTTTCTGGATGGGAAATCATCAAATGACTTCTCCCGCTCTGGGCGAAGCGGGAGGGCATGTCAGACTTTTACTGACTAAAATCCACCCGTGTTCCATCAGTTGCCCATATGTCAGGGTCACGGTATCTCTTTCGAACAATCACGCGACCCCAGCAGGCATCGGTCCTAGTAGACCCCTACACTGCTGCTGACATCTCTTTGCGGCGCGCGTGGAACACTACGTGCCGTCGACCCGAGCTTGGTCTTTACCGGGCGGCGAGCTACCCATTGCTCGCCGCCCGCAAGCTCGCACCTACGGTGGCCGGGAGTCCGCAATCGACTCCCGACGCCCGGGGCGTCTTCTCCTGCGGTGGCTAGAGACGTGAGGGCGCAGAGACTGCCACTCCCTCACGCGCCCCGCCTCCTCCTTCGCGAGCATTACTGCTTCGCAGAAGGAGGTGACGGCTTCCCATGCCCTCTCGCTCCGTACCATGGCTCGCACCAGGGCCGGACGCGAGAGGACGCTGCCGCCGATTGCCTCCACGAGGACACGGCGGTGCTCCGCCCAGGCAGGGCACACCTCCACCGTATGCTCCACCGTGTCCTCCAGACGATCCTCACAATGGAAACACCTGGGCGTTTTCTGCCGCTTTATCCTGAACAGGAACCCACCGAAGCACCCATGCCCGGTGAGAACCTGTGTCAGGCGGAAGGTGAGAACGCCGTAGCGCCTCTCTATCCACTCCAAATCTTGGCCTTAATCTCAATTTTTTTTTCTGGATAAGTAATATGATAAGCGATATAGTACGAAACTACATATATATTTGGGCTCATAGAAAAAAAATTGAAATCTTGGCCTTAATCACAATTTTTTTCTATGAGCCCAAATATATATGATTGTAGTATCGTATATCATATTACTTATCCAGCACAGAAACTATAGCTACAGCATGTTATACCTGCTTTTCTATATCTGACCATCACAAACCACAACCACAATATAAGAGACATCCTACACTACTACCCAAATTTCACCAGTTTTGTTAAAGTCCCATATAGAGGGAGTGAGCCTATTGCCACCAACTTGAAACAAATCCAGATTCCGGGCATTTGCTGAGAAATTCCAGATAGTAACACCCAATAACACTTTGCCCGACCGTTTTTTTTGTGGGTGGAGAATCATCAAATGACATCTCCCGCTCTGTGCGGAGCGGAAGGGCGTGTCAGACTTTTACTGACTAAAACCCACCCGTGTTCCTTCAGTTGCCCATATGCCAGGGCCAAGGTACATATATGTATCTCTTTCGAAAACATTTCGCTACCCTACAAGCGTCGGTCCTGCAGCTCAGTCGTCATATATTATAACATCGACTTCAACTCAGTGAAATGATTTGCAGTCCAAACCACACAAGCAAAGCGCTCGATACAATCCCCGTAAACGTTCAATTCCATATTTATTTCCGCTAGACCGCAACCGTATCCATCTAAAATTCAGCGTAACGCTTTCATATACATCTTAATAACGTCGTCTATTTCAATAAAACCTAGTCCAATTCACGGCGAAACAACCAAATGACGCAAACAAACGTAACCATTCCACGTATCGTCATAAAGGCTATTTTTATTGCTCACAGTTAACATAAAGTTTATCCGGCTTCATCCCCTAACGTCTCTTAATGCAATCCAAACGCAGTGGAACCAGGAATTATACAGCATTTACTTTCAACGATGCACTCAAGATATTTTCAAGTGTGGCGAAGTGAGGGTTAAATGTGGAGTTATTTTTATTTTTCAATAATATTACAGTTTTGATATGAAATCTTCAATTCTGTACCAGGTTTTCAAGTTTCATCTGCTTCGACGTGTTCGATTTACTTTTGAGTTCTGTTTAGTGGTAGACTGAGATACTGAAATATTTACACAAACTCGCGAATCAAATAAATATCATGACATGGAAATTCACGTCGTCCATATTTGCTTAATCACTGGAAATAATTGCTATAAAATTAGGAACAATTTGCTAAAATGCTCCTATATTAACGTTTAAAATTCTTCTGGATCGAGAATAAAACGTTCGAAACGACGTTACTTAAAATTATTTTCTTCAAATGGATACTTTATATGCTGCGCCCGTACCTCTGACCTACTCGTTTCACTTATTTCGATATTGGACCCCACTAATTTTGTTTACTTATTCATTAAAATGGAGAGAGATGGCGGACTCGGGCGAAATGCTTTCTCTATTAGATTTTTATGGAAAACTGAATACGTGAAAGTGGATTTTTAAGGAGGAAACCTTTTTCTTTAACTGCTCTGATGAAGTTATATCGATAAATTCGGTCTTACCATTATAGGGAGTAGTAGGAAAAACTTCTGTAGGTTTACGTTATTCAGGTTAAGTAGCATGGGCCAACAAGATAGATTTGTACAACTACTGTTAAACTTAGAGATTTAAAGCACTTCAAGTTAGTGCTTACCCTACATGTATTAAAAGAACTCTGTTTTTTTGTTCATAAATCTTTAACAATTTTTAAGCTAGCTTTTGCAAGCTTTTTTTTTAAATTCATCTCGTAGGACAACCTAGGAGGTTGATATCTGCTTAACCGAACTTGCCTGTGGCGGCCAGGCCTCCAGCCAAAAGCACCCTCTATTGGTTACGGACCTTGGTATAGGGTGACACTGGAGGAAGGCAGCAAGGGACGGACTGAATCAGAATAATCGTGATTTAGAGACGAATTTAAAGCTACAGGTTCAGCGGTGCGGGCTGACTCGAGCAAGGGTCGGGGCAGAGGCGGGTTGGCTATTACAGACTTTTATTCACTGTACGTTGCCAGACTAGGCCTCCCAATACGATCTCAAGTGCGCAGTGGAAGAGTTATAATCGTGGGGCTCTAGAGACAAGAAGTGGCTAGCGTACTGTCCGCCGTACGCGGAGCAGACAATACAAGTGAACAATTACAGATACAACAAAAGCACTTACCTCATGGTTGAAGGACACTGCTCTGGTGCCAACCTGGAGATATGTATGTAAGTGAGTGTCTGTGTATCGTGTCGTGACGTTACGAGTATTCTTCAGGTTAGATTCCGCTTCCAATTAGGCTGGAGGAGGTCACAGCATGCGGTCTTCAAATCACTCATTCACAATAGCGTCACTTTGGTTTGACCTTCAAACTATTTCAACCAAAGTACAAAAATACACCCGTTCTAGTTCTTCAAAAGGGGTTATTACACAAACAAACTCAGGATCATGACAAATTGTCCACAAACGGATCCATTTACAAGGATTAATTTCAACAAACGCGTCGCGGAACTCAACACGGCGACCGGGGCTATTTTAGCGGCAAATCAAGAGAGCTGTCAAGTGTCAACGTCAAATTGTCAAGTGAGATGTCACTCTGTTACTCGTTTAGAAACATAGGCGCATAGAGTAAACAAATCGTTCGGTACTAAACATCTACCCCCCCCGGACGGGCCTTCCCGTCCGCTAATCACTTGGCAATCCCGACAAGGTTGCGTTTTATCAGTCCACCTGACGCGCTGCTGGAGGATGTGCAAATACTCCAAGCTCCAACGCTTCCAAAAACTCTGAGCGAGCTGCTGCACCAACTGAAACCGCGATAGCCAATTTTGGCTCACATCGACAAAAGGGTGCTCCGGCAGGGCGACAAGTGGCTGTCAAATCAAAAAAATGGCCCGGGGTCAGGGCCTCCAAGACGTTCAGGTCCGTAGACAGCGGGCACAATGGACGCGAGTTCAATACAGCTTCAAAACGGAAATATACCGTAGCTAACTCCTTAAAGGTGAGAACGGTGTCCCCCAACAATCTGCGCCAGAGTCCCTGTGCCGCTTTCACCGCGGCCTCAAAATACCCCCCCAATGGGGGCAGGCTGGCGGGTCAAACAACAACAAACAACAACAACAACAACAATTTAATGGCCCTCCTTAGGCAACAAAAGGGGGTGACGGACCCCATAAGGAAGGCTAGAGTGACTCAACCGTCAACAACCAAACAACAAAAGACCCGTATCGACCAAAAGGGGTTCAACTTACTAACGGCTCCCGACAATATCCAAAACTCTCGCTGCAGAATGGCCAACAGCGCATTGCAACCGGCATGCGAGTTCTTAATGTGACGATCAGTCACCAACAATTCAACAACAGAAAAACAATCCAACAATTTGTCGAGGGAGCCAAATCGACTCAACAAACTCAGGGTCCTTTGTTCCAACAGCGAGCACCTTGAGCCCGGGCAAAGGACCCGACATCAAGACTGGCGATCGAGGCCAATCATCCTCGGGATGAGTCAGCCAGTCTGGTCCCCACCATAGGGGGTAAGCAAACAGGCGGGGTGCCATGCACCTACGTGAGGCCACGGCGCCTGGGTTCAAATCTCCAGGCAAGGGCCTCCAAATCAAAGGCGTATCAAAATTTTGAATCTGGGACACTCGGTACGCAACAAAGACCTCCAAAGAGTGGACGGACGTCTTCAACCAACACAAAGCAATTTGACTGTCCGTCCAGGCGTAAGAAGCCCGAATGTCCACAGTTCCACCCAAAGTGTGAGCAACGTGGTTCAATAGACGCACAAGACGCGCCGCCCCTGACAATTCAACTTAGGGGTGGTCAGTGCCGTCCGGAGGGGGACCACCTTGCTCTTGGCCAAGACCAGTGACAAATTCACCTGGCCTGTGCGCAGACGGTCGCAGACAAACAACAGCTGCATAACCGTACGAAGACGCATTACAAACAAGGGTAGCAGTGTAGCTCCCAGGGGGGAGGATAGCGCGGGGTAACACGACCTCGTTGACTGCAGGGAGTGCGGATACAAATTGGAGCCAATCTTCCAACAGGGTTTCCCGAATTGGCTCGTCCCAGCCAAGTCCCGCAGTCCAAAGGCGCTCAAGAAAACAATTTTGCCCAAAACAATACAAACAAAACAACAAAACAATAGACAAAAGGCAACCCTGGGCTCCCATGTCCAAAATGGCACGGACCACAACAGAGTCCCCCGTGGGCCCCCAGACCTGACCGATGCCGTTCCGATGCCGATCTGAGAGGTACCTTAGCGGGGCAGGCGCCAATGTCCTAACAATGCCTGGGCGGCGACCGATCGCCGCACACCCAGGTTCCGCACCCAAGCTCAAGTCCCTCGCGACGAGGATGGAGGCCAAACTCCTCGTCCGCGCGGTGTCCCGAGCCACGCGCCATCGCTGGATTGGCATATCCCACCGGATGCCCGAATGGCGGGGGGCGTGACTCCAACCGGGGACGTTCCGCCAATGGAGGGGAGGGAATCTTCCAGCGTGGTTCGCGTTAGCGCACAAAATGTCCAAATGGGACCCCCTACAAATTCTACAAGGGCGGGGGTTGGGGCAGTCCCTATGGAAGTGAGCCCCCAAACAAGAGAAGCACATGCGGCGTGCATTGGCAATTCGGCGGCGGGCACTCACGTGCAATTTCAAAAAGGCCGCGCAAGTTGCCATGCCATGCCCCGTGTCCCTACAAAACTCACAACCAGGACGACTCTGGGTGCCAGCAAAACGAGCGGCGGGGCGACCATCAACAGGCCCGCGAGCCCTAGTCCGTCCCTGGTCTCGTGGCCGGGAAGACGGCTGGCATGACTCAGTGGCAACGCCAGAGTTGTCCACAAACCGACACTCATCCTCCAAAAATTGGACGAGGTCATCAAATGGGGGGAGATGTGTGACACTATCCCCACCATACTTTTGCTCGAAACGAGCCCTCAAATCGGCAGGAAGCCGTTGCAGCACAACGTGCACCAAAAGGTAAGACCATTGGTCCACCGGCAAGTCCAATTGCTTTAAAGCGTTGGTCGCTGCCACCAACGGGTTCAACAGGTCAGTACGCAATGCTGACAATCCAGTAATGACCGGTAACCCCAAAATCAATGCAATATGAACGTCAGCCAAACAACGTTTATTTTGGTACCGCCGGGTGAGTAGCTCCACAGCGGTAGGGTAGGCTGAGTCAGTCAAAGACAGATGCTGCACCAAGGCTCGGGCCTCACCTTCCAGGACGGACAACAAATAGGCCAACTTTTGGGCGGGTCTGAGGTCCGAGCGTGCATCAACCAAACTTTCAAACAGGTTTTGGAAACTTAACCAGTGGTCCAGACGACCGTCAAAATGTGGCAGTTCCAAAGTAGGCAGTCTACTCAATAGTCCGGGACCTGAAACAACCGAGGTCTCCGGTTTGACCTGGACAGGTGTCCGGCTCTCCAATATTTCCCGAGCACGTTGACCAATGACATCCCCCAGGTCCAAGATCTGGTCGTAGTCAGCAAGGACCTTGTCACGTGCTGCCTGATCCAGCACTTCCAAATCCACTTCACAAATGTACTGGTTGTAGCGGGTGAGCAGAGCATCAACGTTGCCGAGTCTCAAGTTCAACTGCTCGAACCGAGCAAGAGTGATCCCCTCAAGATCCTGGCGCTCAGCGGTCGCTGCAGCTGAAGCGAACCACCGCAGCTGTGTGGTCAATCCACTGATTGCCTCTCTCACCGCTTTGTATGCCATTGCACAAACAATACAATTCAATATACCAAACAAAATAATTAAGTAACAAAGTTCAAACAATAAATAACTGGTTCTAATTTAATTAACAAAAATAAAGTTTTATTTTAATTCAAACCAATGTCAACGTTCAAAACTGTCAATATGATATTCAATTCAAATATTCAAATTCTATCCAATTCCAAAAGTTAAGTTCACAAACCACTTTGTTAATGGTACAACAATAATGAACCTTTATTCCAACTCAAAACAATGGTAATACTCAAAAATGCCAATAATTTTTCAAATATTAATTTTCACAAATAACCATATCAATGGTACAAACTCAATATTTTAATGTCTTCCTGACATTCAATACAACACAGATCAGACACAAAAAGGGGCTACAACAAGGGGCTGCACCACAGCCCAATCCAATCCACTTTATTAGCCCGGCTGACCTTGGCAACATCAGGTTACCCGTCTCAACAAATTTACAAATTATTTCAAATAAACTAGCAATCATAGTTAACAAACATTTACAGCGCATTACTACTTCCCTTATAGAGACTGCCAAGTAATTAGCTCACTGTTAATTACCAATTTGTTGGTTATGTCTTATAACCGCGCTCTGAATACCAAAGTGTACGTTGCCAGACTAGGCCTCCCAATACGATCTCAAGTGCGCAGTGGAAGAGTTATAATCGTGGGGCTCTAGAGACAAGAAGTGGCTAGCGTACTGTCCGCCGTACGCGGAGCAGACAATACAAGTGAACAATTACAAATACAACAAAAGCACTTACCTCATGGTTGAAGGACACTGCTCTGGTGCCAACCTGGAGATATGTATGTAAGTGAGTGTCTGTGTATCGTGTCGTGACGTTACGAGTATTCTTCAGGTTAGATTCCGCTTCCAATTAGGCTGGAGGAGGTCACAGCATGCGGTCTTCAAATCACTCATTCACAATAGCGTCACTTTGGTTTGACCTTCAAACTATTTCAACCAAAGTACAAAAATACACCCGTTCTAGTTCTTCAAAAGGGGTTATTACACAAACAAACTCAGGATCATGACAAATTGTCCACAAACGGATCCATTTACAAGGATTAATTTCAACAAACGCGTCGCGGAACTCAACACGGCGACCGGGGCTATTTTAGCGGCAAATCAAGAGAGCTGTCAAGTGTCAACGTCAAATTGTCAAGTGAGATGTCACTCTGTTACTCGTTTAGAAACATAGGCGCATAGAGTAAACAAATCGTTCGGTACTAAACATTCACTCTAGCTGAGCGGACAGTCGTTACCTTTCGCCTTAGAACTCGGAAGCAGCGCCATCTACCGGGAACAATTATGAATCTAAAAGTAAAAGTCCAAAATAAACTCAAAAAATCTTAATGAATTGTATAATTAACATTGCTACGTGCTCGAATTTGAACAAAGTAGGTCAATTATATATCTTTCTATCCGTACCAAAATGAACTATATTTTGTCAGAACAAATCGATGGAACACAACAATAAAATGTTGAAACCAAAAACTCAAACACGACAAATCGAAAAAGGTGACAAATGAGAAGCCAATTTAAAACCAACCAAATAATAGGAGTAGAAAGAAATCCAGACATGTGTCGAGCATCAAAGTGGAATGTAAAACAGAAAGATGAAGAATATTGCTCGTGAACACGGCATAAGATATCCTCAGATATCCCCAGATATTACTGCAGATTTACGTAGAAAATGCAACGGTCTGGGAACCGCTTGACGGACTGCCGATTCGCATCTTGAATTATTCATTCGTTCCCCAAAAGTTTACCAAGACGGCCGCATTGAACATTGCTTTGTTTTATAGTTTATGAAATTCCGCTTCCTTTTTTACACGGACTATGGTTTATGTTGGATGTTTTGTTCAGAATTCAGTATTGTTGGTTTTAAATTTGTTTTTATCATTGAGTTATAAAACTATGTTAGGAATATTTTCTATGATCAGAAAACTTGAGCGTGGTAATTGGTTTAATATTGCTACGTCTTTGTGTAACGGGATGGTTTTGCTGCTTTCCTATATTTTTTTTCCTTCATGAATTTTAGTTTTAAAACAATGCATTAGGAGATTCAGTAAAATCAATAGTTTAAACAATAAATCTTCAACCAGTTTCAAAATAACAAATCTCTATTACCATTGACAGTAACACATTGTTCTATTTCAGTCTAATTCACTAATAGACTTCAATGAGCGTCGCAATAAGTCAGTGTAACAATAAGTCAGTCTGTTCGTTCGGCCACGTGCCTCCCTGCAACATCCGTTACCCATACTACGACGCACAAATCGGTTCGTTTGCGAAGACAAATGGCAGCCGTCCTGCTTGCTAACATACACAGATTGCATTTTCAAAAATTACTCGAAAAAGAGTTTGAAATCCAATATCGGGTGCAGGCGCAAGCATGAATGCCGTCGTATTTTTTTTTCACGCTACCTCAATCACAACTTTAAACTCTAAACTGTAAGCAAGAAAGTTTATTTCCTGTTGCTCCACCAACCCAGTCGGCGTATGAAAAGTGATGCTCTGATATTGATATTCCGTTTAGCATTGTCGTCGCGCTTCAACCGTGTCACCCTCCGTTACCACATTCTACTTTTTGTTTAGCAACAATAGAATTTATTACTATTATGCCGCGATTTAGGTATATCATGCCCATTGTTCGATTAGCGATCGGCACCCACCGCGTTTCGAAAGTATTCACCCTGTGGTATTTAACGCCGACGGTGGCATCATAAGGTGCTTCGTTAGCGCTCTGTTTAGAATCCAAATTGTGGTATTAAGTAGTAATTAAGATAAATTAGTGTCGATAAGAGTTTGGTAAGACGACGTGCCAACATTGTCGCCATGTCTAAACGCTTCGACAAAACAAAAACTCCGAAGCGTTTTAAAGATTCGATTTATAATGAACTTTGTTTTGCTAACATCCAAAATACGTAGTGTTTTATACTCGATTGTACTTCTTCAAATGGCAATTATAATTACAGGAATCCGAAGTTCTTCACGAAGAGTTCTTTCACATTAAACAATTTTTTTCCTAAACCGTTAAAAAAAACAATATCAACACATAAATCTTTGTTGTCATAACGCTTATGTTAGGGAATGGAAAATTCAAAAGAGGTCGTAATAATCCCAAAGTAAAGGTCTGACACACGAAGCAGATAGTCTTTCGTGGGGAAGGGAATTTAAATTGAGCGTCGTACAGTCATCTCAATAAGCGGCTTGGCTCTCAACGCAGCTCGTAAATTTGACGCCAATTGTTTGTTTTCAACGTAGAACGTTGCGAAGTTGAAAAAAATGAGAATTTATTTACGCAAAGCATGGATGAGGCTTTTAGTTTTAAACAACGTAATGCCTAAATTGATCAGAACTGTAGATTATGTTTTCGGGCAGATATCTTTATCGACGCGGCTATTTTTACTTTTAAATTAGCTACATGTTAATTATTTTTAAGTCTGACAACTAATTTAGAAGCATTTTCAGCAAAGAATTTTCTAATTTCCATTTGATCGGTGTTCCCATTAAGTACAGCCTCATTTAATTCGAGTCACAAATATGTGTGTCATCTTAATAATTAGGAGATTAAATGTGCATAAGAATATTATTTTCTGTAGTATCCACCAATACACCTACGATCGCACATCCACAAAGCTGTTTCGAGTATACTACATAAATCTTAACTTTTGTTGGCTATATCCGAGTATAAAATTGTTTAGTGTTGGTACAAGCTACATCAATCTGTAGGTATCGGCAATACATCGGTACTCTGTAGGTGCGGTATTGCTGCAAAAGCGGTAGTGATTTGTTCAACGCATCTTTCTGATTTATTTGTCTGGCCGTGAAGTTGTTCAACTAAATCTTTTGAGAGAATTCCAACAGTTTTACGAATGAGTAGCTTTTCATTTTGTTACGCACTTCTTGGTTCTGTTATATTGAATGTTGGATACGATAAACGTTTATGTTTTCAATTACGATTGGGAATTTACGATTTAAGAATTTATTGACGAAAAAATTATGTGTCGTTTGCTTTCTTCTGCCTGTGCGTCGTTAGAATACAAAATTTTACGAGACTTATTGAGAGGAAGTGAGTGGTTCTTGATCAGAATAGTTATTTTAAGTAACAATAAATAGTGTGTCTGTGTTAGTTAATGCAGTCATCGATTCTTATACTTCTAACTAAATACTTGCCTGTAACTAATTCTGGTTCGAATCTAGGAATCATTGTTGCTAGAATGTCTTAAAATGGACTGACCGTAGCCAAGACATTTAGAAAGTTATATCATTAACCATAATAACAAAAACTTAGTTGGCATGTTACACATGGACTGCCTTTTTTTAGGCCACCCAATTTTAAGCGAACGTCCCTTAAAGCTATGTCTGTACTCCCTTGAAGTATACCAATTAATTGTGGAATCTTTACAAAATGTCCAATAGATAAGACTGAAGAACCAACATTTACTTTTCATATCTTCAATTCTACACCTACCAAACATTTATGTAAATTTCTAAACGATTGATTTACATACCGCATATATTTAACATTTAATTTATGAACCCAAACAATTGGTAAACATGCGGGCTTTTATTGACAGCTAATATCTGTTTAAATAACTATTGGATCGTTTAATTCCATTGTAAATCATTGTTAACAGTTTGTTTGGTTTTTCACTGATATTTATTACGCGTACAATTCATGGTGGGTACACTGGTATTTCTTGGTGATTCAAGATTTAGTGTTTTGTGACTTTACAGTGGGCGATATCAGTATGATCACATTGGAATTGTTACTTCATTCAATTTCGATTAAGCATCAAGCATCGTTTCATAAGTGTCCATGTAGGGTTATCTGAAATAAAATATTTTGATTGCCTAGATAAATGTTTCATTGCAAATAATATATCATTGTTAAGACTGTTTCTACACTGATTTGTGTTTTAATTAAGCACCACAAGATTCATACTAAACCTGAATCTCTTGTCTTTATTCCTTTATTTTCATACACTTTCTCTCTTTACTTTCTCTCTGTTTACTTTTTTTTATTATTTCCCTCTTCCTTTTCTTTCACTTATCTTTTATTTTTCAACTGTCTGCTTATAAAATCATAAATCTTATCCCCTACGTCACGTTACGTCTACACGTAAACTTTATATATCAAACAAAAAGAACGGAAATTCTCTGTTTTGATCAACAAAAATATAACTTTTTACTTGAGATGATACAATTTCCTCTATAGCAACACAAATGATCGGATCGTAATCGTCACTTATAAACCCAGACTTTAGGAACTATCGTTTGGCAGCACTCCAAGTACCGGTGTCGGATGTACTTGTTTCACACTTGTATGTACCCACCTATATGAAGGCCTGTAAATAAACTGTGTCCCTATATATGGATACTATCTAAATGTTGTCTGTCTCTCCCTTCTTGGTAATCTGTATCTTTCCTTATTCATTCACATAAATATTGTAATGTAATACTTACATTATAGTTCATGAGGACATTGTAATTGAGAGAATCTTTCTTCATGGATCCTTTCTCTCTATCAGTTTGAAATTGCTTTTAGCTTATTTGATTAATCAGCGCTTGCATTTTTTCAGAAGTTTTGTTCGGTCTCCTGGTTTTCATAAACGGATTTTACAGTTTTTATGTTCTGAATTAAGTTACACGATGACTGATACTGGTCCACTCAAATCTGCGTGGCTTCAATAGGCCATTTCTTACGCTAATCTATTTGGTCCTCACATGACCTAAACAATATATCACATCTGAATTTTAAAAGAAACTGTGTTCTGTGAGTTTGTTTCGATATTTATTTTTAGAGTAGTTAGATAGAAACATCAAACTTATCTAGTTGTAAAATAAAATACGAATAAAAGTGTATTTACCACTGCGTTGTTAAATTCAAAGTTGTATGCCCTTGGCGGTAAGTCCCCTATTTGAGGAGTGGATAGAGAGGCACCACGGCGTCCTCACCTTCCGCCTGACGCAGTTTCTCACCGGGCATGGGTGCTTTGGTGGGTTCCTGTTCAGGATAAAGCGGGAGGAAACGCCCGGGTGTTTCCATTGCAAGGATTGTCTGGAGGACACGGTGGAGCATACGGTGGAGGTGTGCCCTGCCTGGGTGGAGCACAGCCGTGTCCTCGTGGAGGCGATCGGTGGCGGCGAACTCTCGCGTCCGGCTCTGGTGCGAGCTATGGTATGGAGCGAGAGGGCATGGGAAGCCATCACCTCCTTCTGCGAAGCAGTAACGCTCACGAAAGAGGAGATGGGGCACGTGAGGGAGTAGCACTCTCTGCTCCCTCACGTCACTAGCCGCCGCAGGAGGAGACGCCCCGGGCGTCGGGAGTCAATAGCGGACTCCCGGCCACCGTAGGCGCAAGCTTGCGGGCGGCGACCAATGGGTAGCTCGCCACCCGGTAAGGACCAGGCTCGGGTCGAAGGCGCGTTGTGTTCCACGCGCGCCTCAAAGAGATGTCAGCAGCACTGAAGGGGTCTGCTAGGACCGATACCTGCCAGGGTTGCGAGATTGTTCGAAAGAGATACCGTGACCCTGGCACATGGGCAACTGAAGGAACACTGGTGGGTTTTAGTCAGTAAAAGTCTGACACGCCTTCCCGCTCCACCCAGAGCGGGAGAAGTCATTTGATAATTTCCCATGCAAAAAAAATAAAGGCCTGCTAGAAGGCTAAGACCCTATTGGTTTAACACACTATTGATCAGAATCTGAATCTTTTGAAGTTTATTGCTAATAAAATGCTTCTTTAAATTACCAACTATACCAAAAGAAAAGTTAGACGTCGAAGTACTCATTTGCATTACTGTCATCCGGAAACGTGCCTAGAAGACTGGCAGCACCGCTACGTTGAATAGCAACGCTAATTATTTGGCCAAAGAACGACCCAGTGATTTGGTCCCGTGAAATGTCGAACAGTCGGTGAGGAATCTCCTTAAAAAGGACACGAGCACTCGGGTTTGTTTCTTATATTCGAAAAAAAATCTGATCATCGATGTAAATAACGAAATTAATGTTGTTATACCACCAATATGATAGGCTACGTGTTACGCAATTAGAGGTAATAAATATCATGTAAACGAATTGATTCAATGGTAAATTCTAATGCATGGTACACACAAAGTTACATCACATACGCTAAAGCGCTGTATGCAGGTTTAACATAGACTGTACCTACATGTAGTTAAGTAAGTGTTATGTTAACGCATATGTATGGCTTATGCTTTACCCTTTAATTAGTGGAGGCAATCAGCAGCGGCTTCAATAAGTAGCTTTAGCGCCAGTATTATAAGCCGGGTATATTATTGTACTCACGTACGTGTTCGATTAACGTTTACAGCTCGAAAGCTGACTTTACGCTATGTTATGAATTATGATTTACTTACTTATTTACAAGTGTAAGTATCTGCAATGGTAAAAGTGACAATAGTTAAGTCAATCGTGCGTTTCATAGTATAATAGACCTATTTTGGTTGACTTGGCGCTTGAATTTTTGATGTGAAGTGCAGCGAAGTACCAAAACAAATAATTATCGACAGCCATCTAATTGATTAACTTTTTAAGGGTACCACATACTAATAAGTTTCTGGAAAATTATTTTGGATTATTACCAGGTAATTTCGTACCAATTCAAGTGTTTTATTCATTAGCACCCCGTAAAACGAATTCTTATTCATTTAATATTTTAATTTCTTGACAGAAAGTCCTTTTTCTATCCCATACAAAACGTCTTACATATTCTGTGCCTTGTAACCAACATAAGCAAACGGTCTTCAATAGCATACAGCATAACATAGCCTATAAGGCAATAATGTTCCCCACTGCTGGGATACAGGCTACCTCTCTGTGAAAGTTAGTGTGCCATAATCTACCACACAGACCCAGCGCAGGTTCGCAGAAGTCACATGTCTTCGAATTTTTGGGTTCTAAGAAATGGCGGTATCCAACCATGTTTTTCTTCATCGTTTTGAAAATAGTGGTGATGTAATAATTTACACACACTGAAGTGCTTGACTATGTTCGTTGCGGCTTCTTACTACTAGGCTACCACTGCTCCTATATAACCTATAGAAGCTTCTGTCTGCGACTTCGTCCGCGTTAAATTTCTTGTTCCCCCGACCCTTCCCGTCGCGTCGAATCACCTACCCGTACGATTTTACCCGTTTTTGCGACATGTTTCATTACTGCTCCACTCCTCTTAATTGTAGCGTGATGTTATATAGCTTATAGCCTTCCTCGATAAATAGGCTACCCAACACAAAAATATTTTTTCAATTCGGACTAGTAGTTCCTCAGATTACCGCGTTCAATCAAACAAACAAACAAACAAACTCTTCAGCTTTATAATATTATTATATATTATATAAGTATATAAGTATAGATGCATTCGATTCAATCTCTCAAGCTTTACGTTCGTCCAAATATCACCCAAAAGTAAGAACTTTAAAAATGTCGCCCTAAAAAGGTTTAGGCTTTAATTTTATAAATCGACTGATCCTTGGCCTGTGCCCGCACCCTCGTGTCACCAAACCCGATCCCAAACGGATCCGTCACGCTCTGCTCACAATGAAATCTGTTGTTTCATACGATATGAAGTTAAGGAGGTGCTGTTGTCGATGATTTGGATATCGAGCTTAAAAAAGGCCCGCGACTTTGTTTACGTGGATTTCATATTACCCCTCACAAAATTTAGTACTCTCTCCACACCTTATTAAAAATAGTTTTCGTTTTATTGTGATAAATCGATCTTAAAATGGCGATTGTTTTATTTTTTTAGGTTTTTAATATTAGGATAGAATATTAGGTTCAGAAAATCACATAATTACGAATCGTTTTGACGTCTACACGATAATATATATATATGTGTACATATGCCGTGTAGACGTCAAATTTTCCACTAATTCCATGTAATGAGCCTGAACTTTACAATAAACCTGGGATCTCGTCTACGTAAAATTTCTCTTTGTAACTTAAAATACTATTTATGCTATTCGCAATATCGTTAATTCCTTTAGTGAAAAACTTTTCGGAATTAGAAAACTAGTTATGTGGGATACCTATATAAGTACAAACTAATATTTACCCCTTTATAATGTTATTGACTTTAGATTTGAATTATAGAAAGTAAGAAAAATGCGTTTACAAAATCAATACCTACAATGAATAGCTAAACTTACTAAATGTACTTTTATGAAAAACTTACTTATTGAAACAGCACTACTCTGCTATTGAGGAATGAGAGCCTTACGTACTTACCATATTTAATATTTAAAAATTTTACTGTAAGTAATGGTATCTACAACCTAAAGTGATATACAGCAACCACATTCTCTATCCAAGAGGATATTTACGCAATGGTGAACGAATATTTTATCCTACAATGAGTGTATGAAAGCAGTGGGTAGCCTGTGATTAAAATGCTGTTTAATTAAGTAGCCAAACAACAAAATGCTAGACACTTTCTAGCTCCATCTACTCAGCTTATCGCAGCCCACTGTTGGACATAGGCCTCTCCCAAGCTGCACCAAAACACCCTGTCCTCTGCCTTTCGCGTCCAGTCTGTCCCAGCCACTTTCTTAGGGTCGTCCGTCCATCTTGCTCACAGACCAAGAATTTTATCGACTACAGCTATTCTTTAATCACATCACTAAAAGTTTCGGCGATCCTTTGTCATCAAACGGTTGGTTTATTTTGATTAGTTGTCGCCTCGACCAATGAGGACACCGGGTCACTGGTCAACTATAGAATTTTTAATATACGGTTTTTAAATTACGGTTTAAAATTAAATTATGGTACCACTACTACTTTTATTCTATTGTTAAACTATTAAAGAAAATATTATGAGTAATGTCATTTGTAAGTTCGGTAATCACATTTCTTTTAAAATTATATTAGCTATTAGTATACTTCAAACGTCAAGCCGTTGGTGTCGGCTGTCTTTCGTAGATCTTAGACAGTCTGCCAACCAGTCTTACCAAGGGGTATCGTATTACCCAGTGACTGTGAGGTCAGATAGGCAGCCGCTCCATGTAAAATATTGGTACTCAGCTGCATCCGGCTAGACTGTAAGCTGACCCTAACATAGTTGGGAAAAGACTAGGTAGATGATTAGTATACTTTAAAATTATATATCTGCTGTATGCATTGCCAATGTTGGACATAGCTGCCCTTTCTGCGACAACACATATTTTTAATGTAGATGATGAGATGAGATATCTATGATACTTTATTTAATTTGATTGGGAGTGCAAGGCCTCGCGGTCTTGTCAAAGTCAAATCATCTTTCAAATATTCACTTAGAAGTCAGTTTTGAATGTCAACATTTACATTTAAATGTAATTGATTCCAGTCAGCCCTTCCTTACTAAGTACGGAGAAGAATTTCTCGTAGTTTCTTATGGAGAAAAATGAGAAAAAAATCCAACGCTACTCTTTTAAAATGTTTTATAATATTTTGAATTTGTGCGGGTTCGCGACCGAGTGAACAAGTAATATACAAAAATAAGTTGTAACACTTAAATTTATTAAAATATCAAGTAACTAAAGCTAGCAGTTACACTTGGCCTTAAAATGTAAAATTAGATAAGGCTATATGAAAAGTTACAGTTAGATAGACAAGATCACGGCGAGCTTTGGCGAGTAATGATCCGGATCAGAAAAAGGACCTCGCACGATCGTAGTTAGAGACAGACTGCCTGCCTCGTCCAAAGCTCGGAACATCCTTCCCACACCTGCAGTTTTCTAAACAAAGGATGCGGCAAAACGATTGTTACATAAAAGTATAATAAGACAAAGGAAATATAAATACAAATGGGTACAATAAACGATAACTAAAAATAACAGAACAATGAACCTTAAATAAAGATAAAGAATTCCAAAAGACAATAGTACCTAAAACTATAAAGAATTATAGAGTACAACAGTACCTATTACTTAAATTGCTTTGCAGATGTGGAAACGTGGGAAAACACAAAATTAAACTTTCAAAAATTAATTACAATAGAAAAATATTAAACTATGCAAGGGATGAGTACGTGAGACACAGTCGCCACTAATTCATTAATTTTATCATTATTTGTGAAGACGATGCATATCTACATAAAATAACTGTAGATACCACAAAAGATTAAAAAAAAATTACAAAAAATAACAACCGACTTCCTAAAAAAACACTACAAAGTGAAAAATTAATTTCGGAAGTCGGTATCTTAGGATCTGTAATTACAGATCCTAAGACCTTTTAGGAAATCGGTTGTTATTTTTTTGTAAAAAGTTTTTATTTTTAACTTTTTAGTTATGGTAGCTACCCCGCACAAAATAATCTAATCGCGTTATTCGTTCATTTGTCGCGCAAATACTTAACGCAAATTTAAGACTTACCTATATGGTTTTCACATGGACCCATTGTCCAAATGGAACCAAATTAAAGGGACCATTCGGGAAGCAGCAGCTTTGAAAAAAAAATCATAAAAATCGGTTCACCCAGTCAAAAGTTATTAGGTAACAAACATTTAAAAAAATACAGTCGAATTGATAACCTCCTCCTTTTTTTGAAGTCCGTCAAAAAGAATGCTACTTAATATTATTCATGTGAAAGTTTGTGAGGATGTATAGATGTTTGTTACTCTTTCACGGAAAAACTACTGAACGGATTTAGATGAAATTTAGGACACAGATAGTCTATAACCTGTATTATCAAATATGGTATTTTTTTAATCCAGCACTACTTTTAGCGGAATAATTTCCAACTTCCACGCGGGTGAAGCCGCTAGCAGAAGCTAGTTAAAAATGAAGCAATGACAAATAAATTCGTTAATGATAGATACGAGTACATTCAATCAGAATCAAAATCAAAATATTTTAATTTCACATAGACCTACATGGGCACTAATGAAATGTCAGAAGTTAGGCGCATTGTACTCAAAATACTAACAAACATTGTGAAAGCATACGATTCTCCTTTTTCGATAGATTCAATGTCAGCAGCACAACCCCACGGTAAAATGCCATATGATATAATGTAGAAGTAGCTAAAATAGACCTTGGACACACAATCAGATCAAATGACCGCTCTTGAGAAACTTTTAAATTAAACAAGTAACCAAGTAAAAGTTTACTAACTACAGAAGAAGTTACAATGGCCAAAAGAGACCCGGGTCTCTGAGGCAATGTTATGAGGTCCGGACCTCATAACATTGACAAACACACAGAAAATGGACGAAACATTGCCATATTTCAGAGCGCAAAAGCCACAAAATTTATGATGTAGTATCGACATATTTATGGTGTCTGTCAGCCAGGTAATGGCATGAAAACACCACAGAGGCTTAGTTATAGCAATAAGTTTGGGAAAAACACAAATAGGAGTGAGTGAAGTAACACAATTGAGGGACCAACCCTCACTTGAAACTCGTGCATAAGTAAAAGATATAGGAAAATGAGATGAAGGAAAATGAGTGTTGTCAATATAGGGACGTTAATAAATTAGATTGTTTTTTTGGTGCATGTTATGTTTTTGGTTACCTTATAAGGGAGACTCGAGAAATTCCTGTCCATATCAGAATATGTGGTAGCGGAATCCTACTCCCTACTAATATTTTAAATGTGAAAGTTTCATTTTGTGTTTTGTTACTTAATATGCAAAAACGGTCAAACAGATTTGGATGAAATATGGCACACAGATCTATACTATATAATATTATAAAGCTGAAGAGTTTGTTTGTTTGTTT
Source organism: Aporophyla lueneburgensis (assembly GCA_932294355.1). Taxonomy (NCBI): domain Eukaryota; kingdom Metazoa; phylum Arthropoda; class Insecta; order Lepidoptera; family Noctuidae; genus Aporophyla; species Aporophyla lueneburgensis. The sequence continues at coordinate 19,363,634 of OW028750.1, read as the reverse complement.
GGTTGAACGCGGCAAAATCAGGAACTACTGGTCCGAAGTGAAAAATAATTTTTGTGTTGAGTTATAGCCTATCTATTGAGAAAGGCTATATAACATCACGCTACGATCAAAAAGAGCGGAGCAGCAACGAAAAATTGACGAAAACTGGCAGGCAATTCGAGACGACGGGAAGGGTCAGGGGAGCAAAAGTTTGACGCGGACGAAGTCACGGGCAGAAGCTAGTAGTTAATAACCTAGATTGACACAAATTATACTTTTCATCCTAGTAGTATGTTCATGTGGGATAATGTGGCATCTGTTATCAAGTAGACCTACAATTAAAAGATCATGGTCTATTCTTTTCTGGAAACTACGTTTTACCTACTCTCGTCGATATACTCCCGACAAGGTGGTAGGGAAGTTAAATAATAATATCAATAGTCAAGTAACATTCTCAGAAAATGTTTACAAACATGATACATTGGGAAAGCCGCTTATCACGTCAAAACTTCAAAATTTCAGTCATAAATAAAAACCGACCGCATATTTTGTAAAATTATCTACACACATTCGTATTCTAAACGCAATCTATAAGTTCTTCATTACTTATCTTCAAACGCATCGATACGCAACATTTATTACGCTACCAATTGCAAAGATATCATAACAGTCCTGTAAATTATGAACAAACTTTATGGTATGGAGTTAAAGATGACAATTGGGGTGTTGTTCGTATCGTTGAGTGTAAATGTAACGTTGTTTCCGAATGTCTAGAGCCGTTCTATCACGTCAAAACAAGAAGCAGGGGAACAATGTATTGCAGTTGGCAATCTTAGTGCCCTTTCCACAATATCTTTAGTGTGACGCCCCTCAATATGAATAATGTGTCATACGATCGCGCCCTTTTATCTGCACTGAGGGAAACACACTGAGATTTTGTAGTAATATCATTGGGGTGGAAACATTTTGTGTAGATACTACGATGTTTTCGTGATAACATGGTGGAGATTTTTCTTTATAGTGTTAATTTGAATTTTGATTTTCCAGAATATTTTAGGAAAGCTGTCGTTTCAAATATACATTACCTATTCTACGTAGTGTATATTTTTATAGTGGAAAACTTTTTAACTGGAGGTAAACTCAAATCACAACCCTCATCGTCTAATTTGTATAAGTAAGGTTGAAAACGTTTATTTGAGGATAAACAGAGTGAGTGATCTCTAAAATTTAAATTTCAAGGGTGATATGGTTGCTTGGTTAGAAGTATGGTTAGAAGATCTAGCGCAGACCGACGCTGTAGCAAATATGATATTCATTACACCAATACCAAACTTCCACCATATTATTATACTACAACCACCATATCATTATATGTGACAATTTCATTTTGTACGTACATTCGCTTGATCTACCCTCATATTATTAAGAGGTATTTTTTTTTTAAGTTTGAATGTACACGGTAATCTCCGAAAATACTCATCCGATTCCGAGAAATCACATCAAAATTATTATCATGAAATTGGGTGTCCTATCCCCGCAACTCTGTCTAACCCTTCGGAGTAGGTACAGAGGCGTAATGTTACGTAAGTCTGAAAAGAATATAAAGCCTACAAAACAAAACAATAACATAAACAAAAATAGCACAAAACCAATTGATAACATCAAGATTCGGCGATCAAACACCGCTCTTCATAGCTTTTATTTTAGTTCCGTAATAAAATGCTCCTGTCATTGCCATAAAGGGGGCAATCAACTAATGGTAAAGTTGAATGGTGGTCATAACTCGGCTAGCGTTAATTACAATCAACAATTTACTGAAAGAAATAAATGAAAGGCATTTCATTCATATATTAAGCAAGGAAATACGTTGTGAAAAGGGAAAAAACTCCACTATCACATTATTCCATTGATGCATTGATGACAATTTTGATGAACCTTCCGTGAACAAATAATGCAATGATTGCAAACAGAACCAATCAGATCAGATCAGATCTCGATTCAGTTTCGACCTTCAAGTTCTTTTTAAATGCATTTATCAATGCTAAAAAAGTAGAACTTTCCGTTATCTTTTCAACCCTAAACCACTGGACCCTTAGTAATGTTTCTCCGAAAGGTAGCCTGGAACCTGGAGAAGGCTACTTTTCATATTGGATAATTTGTATTACAAAATGACAAAATACACGTACATGAAGTCACAGGAATCTTTAATAATAATCGTTAATGGGGAGGAATCGTAAATAAATCTGCTAGGTTTTTCCCAAATAATTTTGGGTTGGATTCCAGTCTAACCGGATTTCGCTGAATACCAGTATTTTACATGGAGCGACTGCCTATCTGACCTCCACAACCTAGTTACTGGGTAGTACGATACCCATTGATAAGAATGGTTTGTCAGACTTTCGGTCTTCTGACTATCCGTAACGACTGTCAAAGATCCACGACAGCAGAATATGTAGTACATTGGAAACAACCTATCAGACTATTTATTCAACTTTGTGCAACTTTATGCATTGAAGATTTCATCAGGCGTCTGTTGTAAATGATAAATGATAAATTATAAATGACTTTATTTTTGCAAGTAGGTTTGTACAAACACTTTTACACGACAATATTTTTTTTTAAACTAGATGAGTTCGGCATTTCCTATCTGACTACTCTGAGAAGAAACGCCGAAACAAACTCAGAGGTCACAGTCTCTTTTAAAGTCCAGACATAATCTTGATCAGATCATGTGAAGACCATGTGGATTGGTGTCTGAAGTGGTCTTTTAAGGAAAGAACACACAGCTTGAGTGGACCTGTCCAATCAGTGCACGCATTTGTCAGTAATCATGCAGCCCCACTCAGAACTTAAGGAGGTCAATGATTCGACGAACAATACCAAAGAAAGGACATTTGTGAAGGTCGCACAAATTACTCAAACTGCTAGACAATGTAAAAAATTAAATTAGAAGAAAAGGAAACCAAAAAAAAGAACACCCACTTCGTCTTCACATTTACAATAGGTAATTAAAACAATATAACCATCATCATCATCATCAGCCTATGGCAGTCCACTGCTGGACATAGGCCTCTCCAATTGCACGCCATTCAGCCCGATTCTCGGCAACTCTCATCCAGCTGCTACCAGCCACCCTGCGAAGATCGTCACTCCACCTAGCCTGAGGGCGTCCTACCTTACGTTTGCCGATTCGCGGTCTCCACTCAAGAACACGTCTACCCCAACGGTCATCGGTTCTACGGCTAATGTGGCCGGCCCAATGCCACTTCAGCTTGCTAATTCTGTGAGCTATGTCGATAACTTTGGTTCTCTGCCGGATCACTTCATTCCGGATTCTGTCCCGCAGAGATACTCCAAGCATAGCTCGTTCCATAGCTCGCTGAGCAACTTTGAATTTATGGACCAGCCGTATCGTGAGTGTCCACGTTTCGGCTCCATAGGTCATAACAGGCAGGACGCACTGATTGAAGACTTTCGTCTTTAGGCTCTGCGGAATACGCGACGAGAAGACTCGACGCGAGTAAACAATATAATACTTAAAGTAAATATTTATGTCATTGTATAAGTAAAATTCATCAATGTCAATGTGTATATAAAATCAGGAAATAGTCCCGGTCTGATCATTTGAGGACCATGTACATGGGGGTGTCTGAAATGGTCTTTTGAGGAAAGAACCATACAGATTGAGGGGACCTGTCCAGTCAATGCACGCATTTGTCAGTAATCTTGCAGCTCAACTCAGAACATAAGGAGCATAAAGATTCGACGAACAATACCAAAGAATGGACATTTTGGTAGGCCGCATTAAGTACTCAAACTGCCAGATTATCATTAAAATGGAATGAGTAAGAGAGATATAAAAAAAAACAAACATCACCTACATAGTCCTCACATTCAAAATGACTTAAATAATAATAACTAGCTTCTGCCCGCGACTTCGTCCGCGTCAAATTTTTGCTCCCCTTACCCTTCCCGTCGCATCGATTTGCCTGCTAGTTTTCGTCCATTTTCGCTCCTTGAGTTATAGTGAGTCAACCTTAAAAGATAGACATATGCTCTTGGGACTTTTTTTTTGAACTTTTTAAAAATAACAATCCCGTCATACATGATTTTTGCGTTACTTTAACCGTTTACGCAGCGCACGCAACGGAAACTCTCAGAAGGAATAAATTTTCCCCGTTTTTGCAACATTTTTCATTACTGTTCCGCTCCTCTGAGGTGTAGCGTGATGTTATATAGCCTATAGCCTCCCTCGATAAATAGGCTACCTAACACAAAAAGAATTTTTCAATTCGGACCGGATTCGATTCGGAGATTAGCGCGTTCAATCAAACAAACAAACTCTTCAGCTTTATAATATTAGTATAGATAATTAGTTGACCCAGCGAACTTCGTATCGCCTCAGATTCAATAAATGTTGTTATAAACGTACCAAGTTTGACAACCTGGTACGCGGTGGTGATCTGGTAAGCGTTTTCTAGCTGACACTCATATGTTAGGTTAGCTCCTACCCAGTTATGATGACCTGGTACTTCGAAGGCATAAAGCGTTTTCTAGCTGACACTCCTTTGTTTGGTAAGCTCCTGTCAAGTTATGATAACCTGGTACTTCGAAGGCAACGTTTTTGTCATAGTACCACGTTTTATAGTGACTTGTATTCTCTTTGACGTTTTATGTGACGTCTCACGGGAACGCGGTCGTAAAAAGGGGAAAAAAAAAAAAAAAAAAAAACGGGATAAAAAGTATCCTATGTCCTTCTCCTGGCTCTAAACTACCTCCCTGCCAATTTTCAGCTAAATCGGTTCAGCCGTTCTTGAGTTATAAGTGAAGTAACTAACACGACTTTCTTTTATATATATAGATAATATTATACTTCTGAAAGTATATATTCATGTCATAGTGTAAACAATAATCAAATGTCAAAGTGTATAAGCAATAATCAAAATATCAAAGTGTATAAGCAATAATCAAAATGTCAAAGTGTATAAGCAATAATCAAAATGTCTAAGTATATATTCCCAATAAAAAATTAATAAAAAAAAGGAAACTAATTAATAATAAAAATAAAAAATATCATTCAGTACAATAATAATTTAAAAATTAAAATTAAAAATTGGAGCAGCTTAATCCCAAGCTTTTTCGTCCTCAATTTAATCTTTAACAGTGTAAAAGGCTTTCTGGCACAACTTACGTTTAATGAATGATTTAAATTTATTGAGACTTAGATCTTGAACATGGCTTGGAAGTTTATTATAAAAGCGTATACATTGACATCTGAATGAGCCACCTATTTTCTTGAGCCTAGTTGAAGGTACAAGAAATTTGTGTTTATTCCTAGTATTTATATTATGGATATCACTGAATTTTTTAAACAATTTAATATTCTTATGGGCATATAAAAGATTTTCAAAAATATACTGTGAAGGCACAGTCATTATATTAATTTCTTTAAATTTCTCTCTGAGTGAGTGTCTCGGGCTTAATTTATAAATTGATCGAACAGCCCTTTGCAGCAAGACAAAGATAGTCTGAATGTCGGCGGCATTTCCCCACAACAGAATACCGTACGACATTACACTATGAAAGTAGGCAAAATACACTAAACGGGCTGTCTCTATGTCAGTTAAATTCCGAATTTTTCTAACAGCGTATGCAGCGAAGCTTAGCTTTTTCGACAATTTATCTATATGCGGGCCCCACTGAAGCTTGGTATCCAAAGTTAGGCCCAAGAATACAGTGCTATCTTCAGGATTCAATTCTTCGCCCTTCACCAACACATTCGTTTTCACTTGCCTAACGTGAGGTAGCGTAAACTTAATGCATTTGGTTTTTTTTTAATTAAGAAGCAAATTATGTACATTGAACCAGTGAACTACTTTTGAGATCGCGCTATTAACATCGTCAGTATCCACTTGCTGACGTTTAAGTTTAATCAAAAGTGAAGTATCATCCGCAAACAAAACTATATTATGATTATCTTTTATAAGGTAAGGCAAGTCATTAATATAAATAAGAAACAAAAAAGGACCAAGTATTGAGCCCTGTGGGACTCCCATTGTTACGATAGATCCGGGAGACCTTTTTCCATTGACATCGACACTCTGAATCTTATTACTCAAATATGAAGTAAGAAGATCCAGAGCTCTGTTCCGGATCCCGTAGTGGCAGAGTTTCCTGATTAAAGTTTCATGAAGAACGCAATCGAATGCTTTAGATAAATCACAAAAGATGCCCAAAGCATCGCATTTATCTTCCCATGCATTATAAATATGTCCTAGGAGTTCAACACCGGCATCGGTAGTTGAACGACCCCTGTGTGTTGTGACGGTGAATTCGTTTAAAGCCTACATACATTTTGTATTTTTGCTTTGTTCTTTGGAATACAAACGCATTTTACAGCTCCTCTATAAAAATTTAATTTTTCCTGCCTAACCACACATCTCAACGTAATTTGGCTTGACGATCTTTTCGAGGCACGGCGAGATCTTTCTATGTAAAGCTGGAGCTGAAAACCCATCAACGGGCCAACCGCGGTAAGTGATTGTTATTACCAGGGATTTTAGGGAGCTCCGTAACTGTAACCGAAACTATCGGATATCCGATATAAAAAATTATCCGTAACCGTAACCAAATCCGAAATAAATGTTTCGGATAATATCGGATTTGTTATTACATTTTTATTTTAGGTACTTACACTCGACACTCGATATATAATTATAATAAAAAAAAAATAAGCTCTAATAATAACTCACAGACTGATTGTAATTCCTACCAATTGGTGACATATAAATAAAACCATTTTATTAGCTATTTGTATTTTACTTTTGAAATTCCTTAAAAGTTTAATATCCGTAACCGAAATTATCCGAAACTAACGGATAATCCGAAATAATTTCATATCCGTATCCATATCCGGTATAATAATCATTCGTACATCCGTAACCAATCCGTATCCGAAATTTCATATCCATAACATCCCTAGTTATTACTTAGCTACAAGCTCTTCTCAAGTGTATTATAAAAAAACCGGCCAAGTGCGAGTCGGACTCGCGCACCGAGGGTTCCGTACAAACCTGTAGGTATTTTCGGTTTAAAAATATATATATTTTTTAATTTTTATATTTCAGTTGATTGAATGTAAGGTAAATTGCGGTTTACGATTTATGACGTTTTAAAAAAAAACTACTCACTCGATCTCGTTCAAACTAATTTTCGTTGGTAGTTTACATGGTAATGTACATCATATATTTTTTTTAGTTTTGTCATTCTCTTATTTTAGAAGTTACGGGGGGGGGGGACACACATTTTACCACTTTGGAAGTGTCTCTCGCGCAAACTATTCAGTTTAGAAAAAAATGATAATAGAAACCTCATTACCATTTTTTAAAGACCTATTCATAGATACCCCACAAGTATGGGTTTGATGAAAAAAAAACATTTTTGAGTTTCAGTTCTATGTATGGGGAACCCCAAAATTTATTGCTTTTTTTCTATTTTAGTGTAAAAATCTTAATGCGGTTCACAGAATACACCTACTTACCAAGTTTCAACAGCATAGCTCTTATAGTTTCGGAATAAAATGGCTGTGACATACGGACGGACAGACAGACAGACAGACAGACAGACAGACAGACAGACAGACAGACAGACAGACATGACGAATCTATAAGGGTTCCGTTTTTTGCCATTTGGCAACGGAACCCTAAAAATCAGTAGATAGCTACAAATGTCAAATAAAAAAAATTAAAATAGGAAAACTCTTTTCGAATGTTTTATAAAGAACCTTATAGGCGTGTTATTCTCTCCATTTAGATAAAAAAGTCAATTGATGAAGGTACTTAACAATTTCAATAAATTCTCATTGGATGTTAATCCCGACTTAGATTTTATGTTATCGTTCCAAGATAAGCACAAAGTGCTACTATAAAATAATAATACTAATAAATAGTGAACTTTAACTTAGTATAACTACTAGGAAAATCACTAAGAAATAAACGAAGAAGTTTTGACACTGATGACGCTGGTTTTTGTGATGATAAAAAATAAAATGCTAAACCTATATAGGTATTTACTATATGCAAAAGCAAGGCGGTTTTCGGGCGTAACCTGTCTATTGAACGCGTTATTCTTCTAAACCCATTTCTTCCCGTGGGTGTCGTAATAGCCGACTAAGGGATTACTAGAGAATGAGCAGCAGCGTTCTCTATGTATGTTACCACCATACTGCGATTGCCAACCCGCCTGCCAAGCGTGGCGATTATGGCAAAGGCCCCAAATTGGAGTAAGCCTATGTCCTGCAGTGAACGACTTATGACTGAAATGATGATAATGATTCTTCTAAGCAACGCAAAAGTTTTTTGATGTGATTTTCACTATCATTCATACATACACAAAAATCACACCTTTTTCCCATGGACAGTTGGACAGTAAGTACAGAACGCCGCCTGCAACAATCGCTACATACTTCTTTATTGCCTTGTTTACGTTCATACACTTAGGCCGGTTGCAAGTACTACATCCCTAACCTGTCCGAAGAACACCACCGATAAGGTCACTACATGTTCGCCTAGGGCGTCCCATTCTGGTGTCTTCAGTTACATCCATGCCTTGTTACCATTTGTTAGCCGCCCTTCATTCATCTCCTCAACATGACCAAACCATCTAAGCATACTCCTTTCATAAATTCTTATAATGCTTAATATAGGAGAATCCAAACAGCTGTTTAATCTGTTGACTGTTTATTAAAAGCTAATAGTCAATTGATTCGCTGACATTTTCGGAAGGCTTTTTTTTCTACAAGGAAGTAAGAACAAAAATAGGACAAGATATAAAAGGAAATATTAAAAGAGATAATATTTAAAAGCCATATAATAATATTTTACGAGACAAGAGAAAAAACATATAACGCGCATTATGACGTATTTAAATGAGCATTCACCCTACGGCATAAAAAAATGTGAGTACAAATACTTGTATTATTTTTGTGGGGTGATTCTTAGGGGCAGGAAAAGCCAATGTTTTGGCTCGATACGCCTCTGTAAAAAATGCATGGGTTCGATGCAATATTTTAATATTAACCGTGTTGTGGGGCGCTGGGTGCATTCTCGGTTTTTCTTATGAATGTAAGGATTAGTGTAGGTGCGGTCTTATTAATATCAGAATCTATACTTTTAATATTATAAAGCTGAAGAGTTTGTTTGTTTGATTGAACGCGCTAATCTCAGGAACTACTGGTCAAAATTGAAAACTTCTTTTTGTGTTGGGTAGCCCTTTTATTGAGAAAGGTTATAGACTATATAACATCACGCTACGGTCAAAATGAGCGCAAACGAAAAATGGACGAAAACTGGCAGGCAATTCAATGGCGACGGGAAGGGGAGCGAAAATTTGACGCGGACGAAGTGGTGGGCAGAAGCTAGTAATAAATAATTATTACAAATAAATAGTAGTGGTTCGCTATGATTTGTAGATCTTTGACAGTCTTACCAAGATAACCAATCTTACCAAGGGGTATCGTATTACCCAGTAACTGGGTTATAAAGGTCAGATAGGCAGTCGTTCCATGTAAAATACTACGGTATTCAGCTGCATGGTTGGACTGGAAGACGACCCCAGCATAGTTGGGAAAAGGCTAGGCAGATAATGATGATGATGAGTAGTGATTCGCTTAATAAGGACTAAGTCGACGTAATAAAATCGGGATTTTATCGTGCACTGGATTTTAAACTCTCAGTGTTGAACCGAGCATTTAGAATCCAAAAGAGTCGTATCTCAGCGTATCGAAAAAACACGCTGTTCGATTTTCATTTTTCGGCACTAAGCAGTGTGTTGAAAATCTAGTGCGCAAAATATCTCGCTGCGATAATATTACGTACTTGTGGACTCAACATGCAAACAATTTTTTTTTTTTTCATTTTTTATACTTGACAAAGTTTAGATTTGCTTTGGGAGGAAATTAATGCCTATAGAATAGCATCAAAGTAACCAAAATAAACCTTTACATCTTTATTAAAATATTTTGCTCTCGTAACCCCCTGCTATACTTATCCAAATCAAAATCAACCGCAGGAGTATCCATACTATTACAAACCATTTGTCCATAACTTCATAAAAAACTTCCATGCACCGACTGCACACTGTGAGGGCAACATCGGTTTGCACTCCCTGATATTAGACTAATATTCAGCCCTCCGCTTTATTAAAAAAACCAAGGGCCATTTGTATGTATTTATAGTTCCCAAACATAATGGTCCCTGTCAACAGTAACATCCTCCCTATAGATTAATTTCGTTAAAACATTTTGCCTATCAATACTTCTTTCTTTGAGGTCTGGGGAGCTTAAGGGCCTCGAGAATTCCACCACTCATGTTCTTTTATTAGGTGCAGGCATGTTCGAAAATTGAAACGAGGTGCAGATATTGCAATTTTTAAAATGAAAAACTTTTAGAGAGGGCCCATGTTTTTTTTAAACAAGGGGTAGGAAGGAAATGTATTGAGTGGTTTTTTATTAAAAAGTTTATTTGGCTAGTGCATTATTTTCTCTCGCAAAAAACATAGAGCGTGTACAAAAATAAATGGAGTAAAAAAATCGTTCATTATTTGCCGTCTATCACAGTCGCAGCTTTCGCGCCTAAGGGCAAGTTAATAGCAGAAAAAAAGCGTATCTAAAAAGAATACAGTAACATTTATCGCACGTGCGATGATATTCCTCTATAAACATCCGTCATGGACACACCATAACTTCGCCCTAGGATGCAATAACAGATAAAAAGTAGAAAAACAACGAACGAAAACATAAAACGTCTCCAATGTTTATTGCAATCCCAGTTTGTGGTACCGAGATATTGCTATCTGATGTCTATAAATAATAGTAGTTTAGGCAACTTTATGCACATTCACGTAGCTTGTTTAAATATTAAATTCTTTATTGCACTTGCATTGTAAAAACGATAACAGCTTGTATAGTTGCTTAAGTGTCGTTCTATTGTTTAAACACTGTTAATCGGTTTTTCGGTAAAATTTTGTAAGTCTGTGAGAGACAGAAAAAAATTAAAAGATTGTCTTATTCGTTGAAGGTCAATGAAGGTCAATTACGTTTCGTAATATTATTACATGTAACTTCGTATTAGGTACAAATGTATTCAAAAAGATAATTGAATGCAAGAACATTAGAATCAGCCAAAGATACGGCGGAGCGTGGAAAACTTCTAAAGATGTGAAGAGTGACTCAACTTCGAAATGTTCTATTGATACGTCGTCCTTTGAAGAGCATCTCTTACATTTAATTGAAAAGAGCCCAAAAGTTTTACTAAATAATTTTGCTACTAGTTTTTGCCCATGGCTTTGCTCGCGTTGTGTCGGAAATTATCACGGGACCGTCTTACGGGGATAAATAACCTGAGTGTTAATCCAAATTAGAAACTATCTGCATACCAAATCGCGTCCAAATCGGTTAACCCGATTTTTTTTAATTCTTCATCATTTTAGCCGGAAGACGCCCACAGCCCACATAAGCCTCCCCAAAGGGGGGTTTGCCATAATCGCCACGCTGGTTGCTTGGGCAAGTGGGTTGGCAACCGCAGTATGGTGGTAAGACGCATAGAGAACGCTGCTGCCCATTCTCTAGTAAATACGTACCTTAGTCGCCTTCAACGTCACCCACGGGAAGAAATGGGATGGCGCTATTCTTTACGTCCAGCAAGACGCGGAACATTGATTGATTTGATAATTGAATTACTAACATTCAATTAATATGCAAACTTTGTCATTTTTATAGTAAATGTACCTAGTATAGGATATTTTATGTCATTTTCAAATGTCTGTTCACCTGCCGGGGTCGCGTGATTGTTCGAAAGAGATACCGTGACCCTGGCACATGGGCAACTGAAGGAACACGGGTGGGTTTTAGACAGTAAAAATCTGACACGCCCTCCCGATCCGCCCAGAGCAGGAGAAGTTATTTGATGATTTCCCATCCAAAAAAAAAATGTCTGTTCTAAACAGAAGTGTATCCAACACCGTTGTCTCCAGGTATGTTAACAAAACGCCCAACGCAGACGTTTCTCTACTCCGAATACAGATTAGGGTCCGAAAAATAAACAATTTCATTCCTTCAGAGAGAATTTTAATAAAATAAAGGTAAGAGAAATCTTCAAAAGATGAAGGTGGGAACCGATGAAACGGCACTTAGCGATCCGAGTTTAGCAGTTGACAAATTGGCCAATTTTTTCTGCACCCTCTCGTGATAAAGGCGTTTCATAACAGTCTGACGGTGAGAGCTTATTACGGGGCGTCCGGCGCTTATTGACTTTAATTTTCTACTCTGTTGACGTTTCCAATGATATATATCTTCGACGGAATGGTGGAAATGGCCCTCCGCTTTTTCAAATAACAAGCGTAGCCCAATCAATCGTTCTGTCATTCATTTACGCGGTCCGTTCTCGTGAAATATTAGTGTTATCTATTGAGAGGAATCACTGTAAAAACTACTTCTCCCTTCCGAAAATAATATTTCACTGTGATTGTTTTCCTATTGTAAATAAGGGAGTGAGTTGTTTTTGTTTGATGGCCCCGTGATTAGCTGCAGGCATTCTCGGAAATTCTTTTTTTGTTAACGTTTATTATGACGTTTCAAATCAACGGGATTCGGGGAATGAATTATTTTAGTATTATCTTTGTCTATTCTTCTGTGTAGGATAGAATAATAGACTGTTTGTATGAGATCGAGTTTTAATACTAAAAATTTTGTCATTTTGTAATGGTAAGATTTTGCCTAAGTAATTTTTATAATTTATCATTCATAATTCTAACCTTAGCGCTCTCTTTAAGTTTAGTGTAAATTGAACTTTAGACTGTGCAAGTGCTGACTTTTATAAAGAACACGTGAATCATGTGTCTTTACCTTTAACCACCAGTGAATAAGAATGATGTCTTATAAAAACAATTTCTTAATATCATAATTACTTAGCAGTTTAAGTTATATTTAAAATAAATTATTAATTAATAGGCTAGATTGTCATGTGAATAAAGTATCTCCAATGGTAATATTAAAAAAAAGGAAAAAGAATCGGCAAAGTGCGTGTCGGACTCGCTCACAGAGCTTTCCGTACCAGAAGACAGAAAACGCCGAAAAAACACGTTTCTTGTATGGGGACAACCAATTTTGTTTAATAATTGTTTTCATAATCATTAATATTTGTTTTCATGTTTTTTTTTTGTAGTTATAGCGGCAAAAGAAATACACAATTTATGAAAATTTCAACCGCTTTCCAATTTTGGACCATAAGATAGGTACAGCCCGCTGATAGACGGACGGACGGACGAACAGCGGAGACTTAGTAATAGGACCCCGTTGCGTTGGTTACTCTTCGGGTATGGAATCCAAAGGGAAATTATTAGACATGTAAAACAATAAACATTGCATCTTCTTGTTTGAAAAGTCTAATTCTACGTTGCTGGAAACTGTTTCTAACTTGAATAATCCCACTTTAATTCAAACAGACGGAACAAAATTCCCAATTAGTTTCCATTTAATACCTACACACGTTACAGTAGGGTTGACAAAGAATGCTAGCTTAAAGAGATCACCTTCTATGGTAGCTGGATGCCAACGTAAGTGGTATTGATGCTGGCTATATATCGGCTTTTACCCTTTAACTAATGTAATAAGATTACAAAGGGCTGTTGGCAGTACGCGACACGGTAGGTACAGATATGGACTCAGGTCCAGGTAGCCCAGACATTCTTCTGGATTAGATTTCTGGATTCTGGAAACTTCTTGTTGATCTTCTCCTCGTTGTTATCACAGGTGAAAGAATGGATACTCCATTCACATGATTCTTAATAATAGTTAAGTAATGAAGCTGACCAGACCCGAAAATCCTGTTATAAGTAATACTTTGTTCTAAAGCGAGAAAACCAACCTTCAGAAATATTATTTACTAGCTGCTGTCCACGGCTTTGCCCGCATGAATGTTGTAAATTATCCCGCGCGATCGTGCTTAGATATAGAATAGATGTTACTCCTTATATCGTAAGCTATCTGTCAGTGAAAGTACCGGCAAAAGCGGTAAATCTGTTTCGCAGATTAGCTGAAACAAAAAGACAAAAACTATTTATTTATTGTAAGTACTTAGTGTATAATCATAATTTCATATGAATTGAATAAAAATCTGTTATTTTTACGTTACATTAGATACAATTACTTCACTATTATTTATTTACTAGCTTTTGCCAGCGGCTTCGCCCGCGTTATCGTCACTGCTCGGCTCCTATGTGTCTTAGCGTTATGTTATATAGCCCATAACCTGTCCAGGAGTATGGACTACAATCGTACCAAGTTTGGTTAAAATCCCTTCAGTAGTTTTTGACCCATGCGTGCACATACAGACAGACAGACAGACAGACAAAAAATTTACTGATTGCATTTTTGACATCAGTAAGTATTGATCACCATTCATCCTCCAATATTAATTTTGAATATATATATTCAATGTACCTACAGAATTTACCTCTCTACAGTTTTATTATAAGTATAGATATAGATATTGTATTGATTACTAAAAAAGCTAAACGAAACTCTAAATACACCTCTGTGCTACATGACGAATCGCCACTGACGTTTTGGCGAGGCGTTAACTGCCGACCCCCAAAGGGGTAGGGGCGCTATATTATACCCATTACGGACAATCGTTTAGTCGTCTGCAAACAAAATATCTTCACGGTAAAAGCCGATCCGTCACGGAACTATGGGATTAATGAAATTTGTGCTGTGTTGTGGACTTTTGTTATTTCGACCTAATAGATATTATTTTTAGTTATCCCGTTTGTGGTTAATAATTCCGAAATAATATTTTTACTAATCCAATCGAAAAATTCTTGACTGGTAATTTAGAAAATTATAGAATGTTTAAAAACTTAGCAAAGCCATGTTATCGACCCAGCAATTTATATTAAATCGAAGACTTATTAGTATGTAACACATTGATACTGTCAATAATTTGCAAGCTCTGGTCAGATAAACAAAACAAAGATAATATTAATAAGTGTAACTAACTCCATTACTTATGCACAATATTGAAGTCGTGATGTTTTCATAAACTTAAGAGAGTGACCTCTATCGAATTGTATGTGTATCTCTTCCATTCATTGTGCAGTTGCGCACATTTACAGCTAGTCCGGCGCTGTTGCCAGTTTGGTTTGTGCTTGGTACGAAAGATGGCGCTATGTGTAGGTAAAAATAATTCAGTTGTTTATTACAGTAAATAGATGGCGCTTAACCAAAAATGTTTATCGAAATATTTTTCTCATCACATTAATTTTTACAGTATGAAAACCATAAAAATATTTTCTTTTTACATGTTAAGAATATGAGACACTTACTGTTATCAGAATGTTTTTTTAACGTTTCCATCAAAGTAAGTGAAAGAACATCGCCAGTCATTTCTTTTCCTAGATTAGTAATATAAAATCACAAAATAAATCGTAAATATAGTTTTAGTACACTATGTATTATGCCGTGGTATTATGTAAACAAATACAAAAAGCTTTAACAATAATTATATCTTTGTCTGACGGGGAAATCACGTCATCTATTGGAACTATATGGAACGTTCTCGGAACAATTGTTGCTATGACGTTTCTAGGACAGTTTTGGTTCGTGTTGTTACACACAAACTTTAAAAGATGGCAGTACTTATAGCTCACCTTTAATGAGGTTCTCTTTACTGTTCACAGAGGGCACTTTTACTAACAACTTAATCTTCTAAGGACTGATTTTTAATTGTCAGATAAGTTTTATCCGAGAAATAAAACAAATATGAAATTATGACAGTTTTTGTGTCTGTTGGTTTATTTGAACGCGCTTATCTGTGGATTGACCAGTAGAATTTGAAAAATGTTTTTTGAATTTTGATAGATCAATTCTTGAGAAACGTTTCTAGGCTAATTTACATGACGCTTTTTTTTTCGCCTTAAGAGTCAGTCTGACCCCCATAACCCCATTACTGGGTAACACGATAATCTATGGTAAGACTGGTTTTCAGACTTTCGGTCTTCTAACTACCTGTGACAACTGTGAAACGGATTCATTCCTTTGCGATTATATACCTTTATGTTGCACTGCCGTGTTTTTCCGCATCACCCTAATGTTGACTAGTAGAAAACACCTCAGGCATTAAGTCAATCTTTGTACAGTAGTTTTACTTGTGCCTAAATTTATAATAAAAAATAATAAATATTCAACAATTACTATGATGACACTGGCAGCTCTTGAACGTGGTTTACATGTGTTGATTGCGTTCTGTTTTATCGGTGAAAGTTTTTCTTTCGCCCTTACTATCATTTATTCACCTTTACTGAACTATTTCTATGCACCTGTATTTTTTTGTGACAAAAAACCAATTTTTTATTCTTCTTTCTTTCAACAAAATTAAGCAACAAAACAAAAGTTAGTTTGAAAACTGCATGAAAATTCATACGTAAGTTTTGTTATTGTATGGTTGCTAATAATCGGGATATGACAATGAAGGTGCATGTTTTTAGTTAAGATAATCATGCAATGCGACAACGGGCTCAAAATTCACGACCCGTTGCTTCTCGAGAAGCCAAAGAGCATCCCTCAAAACCCTCAAATATCATAACCCTAACACATACAACCCAAAACTATTATCTTATAGCGACATTAACAATTCTCATCTAAAAACCTCAAGGGGTAACCGTCTTGGACTAATCCTTACGTGGGGTACGTACTGAACTATTAATTAATCAAAAGTATGTCCGGGGTCCCGTCACGTTCCAATGAGGTCCAAAGTTTTGGACCCTTTGAGGTCTGCCCTAATGTTGTTTACATTGTCGTTAATTAAATGGGGCCCGGATGTGTAATTACCTCTTTAGAGAAGCTGACAAACAAAGATTCTATGAAAGATACGAGTTGTTCTTGGAAATGTAAAGTTTTAGTACCAACTTGTTGCAATGAGCGGTGTGGTTTCCATGGGGGGTTTATTCTTAGTTACGGTCTCCAAAAGAAATAAGTAGCCAGGGTCGGCGAATATAGGTGAAGTTTATCGTAGAGTTTTTAGACCCCCAGAACATAAATAGTTGGCAATTGCACGTCGTGACTGTGACGAGAAGATTTCCAATGAGCTGTAGTGTTGTGCTTGATGTTTTAATAGTCGATAATCAATCACTTTTTGGTTTTTCGAGATATAGCCAAGCGGTTGGTCAACTTTTCACGTGACTAGAGGGCTGGCTTATTTTTTGGCCAAAGAATCCTGCCAGCCTTTTGGGAACTTTTCCCATTGACAGCGATGCAGATGACTTTTTTGAAGCCCTCTGATTCCTTTTTCTCTGTTTTTATAAACTTTATATAGGTACTTGTACATAATATATTAATTTTAGTGTTAAATAAGGAATTGTAAAATATTTTTAATTTAGGTATGTCTACGATCATGTAGTAGGTAAAGAGGAAGTGTGGGAAATAATAAAAAATTAAAATCACTTTTCAGAAATTTTAAAACTGTAGTGGAGTGTGTTGAGGTAACAAGTTAATTGAGCTCTAAACTCAGGCTAAATAAGTTAGCTAAACTCTATAGACGTGATAGAAACTATATAAAAATTAAAAGAGGATCTGTTGTTACTTTTTATGTCTTCGACCGATGGTATCTAGACATGCGGTAGCGTGTCAAGCCAAGTTCAAATAACAGAACTGGCGCGCAACACGGTGTGTAATATGACATGGACCATTTGGAGCCACTTTTGACCCCCTCATAACTCAAAAACTATTTCACATAAACGTGTCAAATTTGGCTAATATATTTAAACTTGCAAGATACATATGTGGTTCAAATTTCATAAGCACATCTCAAACGGTTATTTAGATATGCACGTCCAAAAATCATCATTTTTATCACTGACTGACCTATAGATCAAAATTCTAACCCAGTTCCAGATGGCCTAGAAAGTTCAAATTTGGCATGCAGATAGTTAATTAGGTGAATACAAAGGAATAAATCAGAAACTGGTAATTTTTTATCATTTTATTATAATTTTTCACTTAATTGATTCTATTAGGAACACTTATGTGCTTAGTGCCTGTAACATGCAGATAGGTAATTAGGTGAATACAAAGGAATAAATCAGAAACTGGTAATTTTTTATCATTTTATTATAATTTTTCACTTAATTGATGCTATTAGGAATACTTATGTACTTTACATTTTTTTTACATACATACATACAGTTATTACAGGCATGTAATAACTGTATGTATGTATGTAAAAAAAATGTAAGAATCAGCAATCAGCAATCAAAGCTTATGACAGCTGGTCTTTATGTGGATTTTAACGGTTTTAATTTACGAACTAGAATGAGTCAAGACCAAGTTTCAGATATTAACTAATGTATATGTTCACAGGGAACAATTCCCTATTTGCTTAGCATATGCTATTACTACCTACAAATCACAATTCTCGACATAGGCTCCTCTATATTTAGTAAAAGGCAGGCTTACGTTGGACTCTCCAGAGTTAAAACCTTAGATGAAGAACATCTTATCAGTTTAGATACAAGTCAAATCAAGGCACTAGTGAGCTCTCTTGTAGATCAATCTTGATCAATCTTCTAGATCTTGTAGGTCAATCGTCTGCGCGCGTTATACCACCCCGACTTGGCCAATTTAAGTATAAACAGAAAACGCGGAAAAAAAACCGGATACTGAATTGGCAATTCACTCGAACATTTTAAATATACAAGAAAATATATAAAATAACACAAAAAAGACAATTATACCCCGTAAACGTAGGAAAATACGGTAGTTTAACAAAAACCATTTGGTATTAATTTAGTTATAAATAATTACCTACTAATAATTTAAGTACAAAAAGTAATGATATCCCATCAAAACATAAATGTGAAATGAGAGCCAAGTTCAATATTATGATATTTGTCTTGGTTGTTGACTTCAACGACAAAAGAAGTGAGATCTAAATAGGTGCCAAATTCAAGGGTTAGTCCTGAAATTTATTTATAACTACATAAAATATAATTTCTTCTTATAACTAAGGATAATATATTGTAGCCCAAGGTCTGACTTGGCTAGTTTTCATATACGAATTATATTATAGCCTTCGCAAGTTCTAAACCTGTTACTTGTAGGTTCTTATTTTATTATACCAAAAATTTGGCTTGCTTGTAGAAACTAGCTATCGAACTTTATAACTAGCTAGCTTTTATAATATTAATTACTTACACAATATTGTATAGAATCAAATTCTTCTAACTTAACAGACAGCTGTGCTGCTATGGAGTTTGTTCCGCCACTTCTTCTTCCCAGTTAAAGCACTAGAAATTGTCGAAGGGCGGGCGTTTTGGGGGGACTGTCTTGTTTAACTTTGACGTTCAAAAAGTGCTGACTCTCAGCCTAGTTTGAATAAATGACTTTTGATTTTGATTTTGATTTTGAACATAATAATTCGTATATGAGAACTAGCCAAGTCAGACCTTAGGCTACAATATATTATCCTAAGTTATCCCATCAAAAACATAAATGTGAAATGAGAGCCAAGTTCAATATTATGATATTTGTATTGGTTGTTGACTTCAACGACAAATTCAAGGGTTAGTTCTGAAATTTATTTATAACTATATAAAATATCATTTCTTCCTATAACTTATGATAATATATTGTAGCCTAAGGTCTGACTTGGCTAGTTCTCATATACGAATTATTATGTTCGATAGCTAGTTTCTACAAGCAAGCCAAATTTTCGGAATAATAAAATAAGAACCTACAAGTAACAGGTTTAGAACTTGCGAAGGCTATAATATAATTCGTATATGAAAACTAGCCAAGTCAGACCTTGGGCTAAATATATTATCCTAAGTTATAAGAAGAAATGATATGTTATGTAGTTATAAATAAATTTCAGGACTAACCCTTGAATTTGGCACCTATTTAGATCTCACTTCTTTTGTCGTTTAAGTCAACAACCAAGAAAAATATCATAATATTGAACTTGGCACTCATTCCATATTTATGTTTTGATGGGAATGATGTCTACATCAAAGATTCGTTTAGAAAATCAGTTTAAATAAATAAAAACACTTATTTGACTCTTAAAAATACATGCTACAAGCCAGTCATAATGAAATAGCACATGTATGTATTGTCACAAAATAGATTCTAACTTTGGGGGTTCTAACCTAACCCTCAAACTAGGACTGGGCCTGTATTTGAGGGGTCAGCGTTCAGCCATGGGTTCAAGATTCAATTTATAACGTTGACAGCCTTGATTGTTGTCATTTTGGTAACACGTATAGTTAAAAAATACTTATAAATTACAAATATAAGGTATAACACGCATATTATGTAGGAATTAAAGTTTCTTCATTTAGTCGTGTTAAGATATCGATACAAATCACATCTCTGAAAATTACACGAAAAAAAAAATTAACGTCTTCACTGACTGTGGTCGATGACCCTAGAAAAAAGTTGTCAAATTATTTATTTTTTCTGTACCAACCATGTTAAGATACCAATACCCATCAGCTTTGTGCAGATTCGCTAGCTAATTTTGTTTAACCCTGTGTAACGAACTTCCTAACAAAAACGGAGCTGAAAACGTAAGTTTGTAAAGTTTCCACATAATATTCCGAGAACTTCTACATAATTAACATTGAGCTCCGTTTACACTAGTCTTCAGTCTATGTAAATATGACGGAATTAAACCTGTTTACATGCATATTTAGTTACGAACAGAACATTTTCTCTTCCCTTTGGGTAGTTCCTGGAATGGAAATCCGTAAAGATAAGTAGTAGGTTTATACATTTTATTTCGGATCTCCAACAAAAGAAATATTAGGTATTTACCTATGAAATTGCCGTTCTGCAGTACTGGCCATTTCAAATCAAAATAATTTTTGTTTGTCTAAGAATTCTAATTTCAAATTAATTTTATTTTAAAAACATGGAATTCTTTTTCCTAGAGTAGTCATTTGTTTATTGATTAGTGTTACATTTTCATTGCATTTCAATCTTTTTCGTCATCATGGAAACGTTAAAAATTCGAGTAATTATGGAATATGAGTACCGTCGTGGCAGCAACGTGGCACAAGCGGCACGCAACATCAGCGACGTTTACGGAGCTAACACTACAAACCAACGCACCACCTGTTATTGGTTTGCTCGGTTCCGTTCTGGAAATTTCGACCTGAAAAATGAACCTCGCGGTCGTCCGAAGACTTTGGTCGACAATGACGAATTAAAGGCGATTGTGGAAGCTGATGATACACAATCTACGGCTGAATTAGCAGCAGCTTTCGACGTTAGCGTCAAAACAATATTGGTCCATTTGCGTCAAATTGGCAAGGTAAAAAAGCTTGACAAATGGGTGCCCCACGAACTCAATGATCGCCAGCGCGAAGTACGCGTCGAGACGTGCCTTGTACTGCTCAACAGACACACAAATGAAGGAATTTTGAACCGCATTGTTACCTGCGATGAAAAATGGATTCTGTTTGATAACCGCAAGCGCTCAGCAAGTTGGTTGGATCCTGGTTCAGCATCTAAACAAAGCCCTAAACGAAAACTTACCCCTAGAAAAGTGATGGTCACTGTTTGGTGGTCTAGCGCCGGTGTGATTCATCACAGCTTCTTACCAAACGGGGTGAGCATTACTGCAGATGTGTGATGTGAAGAACAGAACTCAATATGGAGAAGCTAGCACATCTCCAACCAGCATTGGTCAATCGCTTGTCTCCGCTGCTCCTGCACGACAACGCGCGACCTCATACTGCACAGCAGACGGTCTCCAAGTTGCAAGAACTGGGGTTGGAAGCTCTCCGTCATCCGCCCTACTCACCAGACCTTGCGCCTACAGACTACTACTTTTTCCAGAATTTGGATAACTTCTTGGCGGGAAAAAAAATCAATACCCGAGAGGCAGTACAAAATGCCTTTGAAGAATTTGTTGCCTCTCGTCCAGCTGATTTTTTTAAGAAGGGCATCAATAAACTGCCACTGCGTTGGCAAATATGCATTGATTGCATGGGTGATTATTTCGATTAATACAAATAAAAATACATGAAAAAATTCGTTTAATTTTTTTCATACAAACGGCATTTTCATAGGTAAAAACCTATTTACAGAATACGTACCACATAAATAAAAGTTGACATCAGGTATTATATTATGTTAGATATTGAGTACACCTTCACTTAAGTAACTTGTGGTCCCCTACCACAACATGTACAGACACAAGAACATCAAGCTACCCAAAACTGACAAATTCTACCAATCAACCTTGAACCTAATGCTTTAGCGATAAAGTTGAAAATCTATTAAAGAAATTTGGCAGATTGCAGTAGCTTGATGTGCTGGCGTCTGTACAATAAATTTAGCGAAAAATTTTAAACGCATCAACGTAGTTCAGCATTCAGATGGCCACTGCTACTGCTGGCTGTCCCTTCTCTTGTATTTCTATTCGGATTGTATCATCACTTGCCTGACTTCTGCATTGGTCTCGGTTGATTCCTGGGAATGTAAACACCTCATCCCTCATGCCTACTTATCATGTAGATAATATCATCAACTCAGCCGAAAGACGTCAATTTCTGGACACAGGCCTCCCCTTTCGGACGGTTGTCATAATTGCAACGTTTGGCAGGCGGGTTGGCGATCGCAGTATGGTGATCAAAGGCATAGAAAACGCTAGTGCTGCTTCACCTATAGGTCCCTTAGTCAACTTTTACAACATTCACGGAGAGAAACGGGATGGTGCATTTAAACCGGCACCACACGGACCCATCAGACGTTACAATTAGCCAGAGGCTCACCGTAAGTCCCTTTCTAAAAGTGAAGTAAAAAATATATAAAAAGGTTGAAGTTTGAAGTTTGAAGTCCGCAACAAGGTCAGTAAGATGTAAAAGAATACAGCAGGATAGACAGAATGCAACAAGGTCATCCACATGATGTCCGAGAGGTGTGGTTTTATGTTTCACGATGCGGTATTGTGGTATTTAGCCACACAAAACCACACTGCCACATCGTGAAATACAGTCGTAATATAAGTGTTATAACCACACTCACAAGAGTGAACAAACATCTTAAACTCCTCAACAAAATCTACTCATAATAAAATTATAGTTAAGTACTTAACTTTAGTACGAAACGGTTCAAACTCGAAGCACTGAAATTCAGTCCAAGTGATAAGGTGCTGAGTAATTTTTATGAGTACATTTGCCGTAACAATAATAACAACTCGCTACTAATTAAAACCGGGACACGAACTGGTGGAGGCTTCCTTACCTTGATAAAGTGACGTTTGCAAAAACGCTCCCTGTTAGAAAAATTTAGGGTTTATTTTTCTTTTCATTTTTGGGATGGATTGTTGAATTATGATGGATATGTTTCATAATAAAATTGAAAACATGACTTATAGTAATTTGTGATATTTTCACACTTTTGAATAATGTGTGTTTGTTGGCAAATAAGTTGATCAGTTTTACGTAATCTTCATTTTTTAAACTTTCTGGAATATCTTACTTACCTACACTTTAATGGAATTATCTTAATGTAGACGAAAACAAGAGAAATATAAAGCTGAGCGCACATTATAACCGATGCGGGCCGCAACGCAATGCAGTAATTCAGACAGATTCAAATTCCGAATCTAAAACAACAAAACATGTGCAAATAAAAAGCATGCTATCGCATAAATAAATATCACTCGTCTATACTAGTGTAATGCCTACTCTAGGAGGCATATCAGGTATGGCTCGCCATCGTTTCTTACCTGAAGGGCACCATTGCAGCACAACCCGGTCTACTCCTTGATATGCAATGGTCTCTGTAGCACCATGAAACATGAGATTTAAGGAGCTAGTGCATATTTCCGGGTTCATTACATTAATCACCCAACCTCATTTTACACGTGCAGCCTGTGGGTAGATTACATTCAAAAGTCGTACAGCGCCCTTCGCATTCAGTTTAATAATGCGTTCCGGGTGTTGATGGGGCTGTTTCGCTTCTGTAGCGCGTCAGGGATGTTTGCTGAAGCTCGTGTCGATTGCTTAGTACGCTACGATGCGAAAAAGATGCGCCTCCCTGGTGCGCCGGGTGCGGGCCAGCCCCAACATTATACTGCGGTGTATCGCGAGCAGACTGGACTGCGTCTATGTGAATCGCTGCTGCAAGCTGTCCACTTCGGTGTTGAGCTTGTAGCAGGGATTCGCGTTTAAGTATAATGCAGTGTAGGTTAAGTGTGTAAGATAAGTCTACTAACATAGCTGATAAGAAATATTGTTAATAACACATTTGAGTCATTTGTTACTTGTATTTTAAATATAAATAAATAATTAATCAATTCTGGTCAAGCAACGCTAGCGCCGCGCGTCGGTGCATTTTATTCATTCATTGATTCAAAACATGTGCTTAAATAAAGTTAGGTAAACTTTTTAGTTCCTATCTAACACAAAACCACTCTAGTGCAGTGATGCACGATCACATAAGGGAAATCCTCCTAGGGGAAAATTCTCCTAGATCACTTTCGTACATTTTGTATGAGGCACACTGCAGGCGATTCGCAACACAACACAAAACAGTAGCTGCGCCAGTGCGTTGCGCTGCGGCCCGTCAGTGTATAGCGGGCCTCGTTGCGTTCCTAGTGGTTTAATCAAGCCCTATGTTACTCAAGTACTTGTAAGTACTAACTTGAAATGCTACGAAGAAGACTTATTAAAGAGGCTGGTTCTTTTTCATTAAGTAAGTAACTGAGACGAATAATTTTTTGCATTAGTACAAAAATAACTCTTATTTAAACATGCCCAACTTTGTACTCTGTCCCACACTGACCGCATAAATAGGCTTAAGGTATTACAAAAAAAAGAAAAACTTTTTTACACGTCTATTTCTGCCGACGGTACCAAAAGACGACTTCTAATTAGCAAGTTGGGAGCTAAATATTATATTTATGATATGCAAATTTTGCTGAGTCAACCAACGGCCGTCATAATCTGGATTGTAATTTTTGGGATCTAAAGTCGAGTTTGCTTCGCAGCGTCTTGAGACGGTAAGTTTTCTTCTTTATAAGGAGACGGACTCATTTGTATTATCGCGCTTATTTTATTAGGTGTATTTTAGTATGGCACTTTTTAAGGGAATATTAAAGTAGATGTGCAGGTACAACTGAGCATTATTTAACGCGCGGGTTTATTGTCCTACTTAACGTAATAGTAAGTAAAATTTTATCATAAGGAAAGACGTTCTTCACTCGACTCGGCATCTGTGGTCGAAAAATTAACCGACCAACAGTAGGTAGCTAGACTCTAAGTACCAACTATCATTTTTGTCCAATATTGACACTGACAGCTCTTGATCGCAATTTAGATGGTTATCGCGTTCCAAAAATCGCAGTGGATGGCACAAATTGTGAGGTGAATCACATCAGCCCCTAGACAAGATATTTCATGAGGACCACGACCGCTCTGACAAGAGTGTTACGAAGAAGAAGAAGATTGCGTTCAGATACATTGGTGAAAAGTGCGGCTAACGTAGGTTAGGCATTGACGCAGGACGTTGTATTTCACAAAATGCACCGTAATACAAAATTTACCAGTTGACTGATACCATGCAGAATAGTGTAAGAATGCAGAATAGTGTGAGAATGCAGAATAAGCTCCGGTCAAACTAAAACGGGACGCGAGACGAGAAGCGCTCGCGCTGATTGTGTCAACTGCCCTTGAATTGCAGGTGTTCAAACGGAACGAATCAGAATAAACTTATTCTGCTACGTTTACATTCAAGTGGATTGAATTCCTAGACCTCACACTAGGATTCCTTGTTTTATGAGATCCAGGCTACTTTGTTCCGTTATCATTGTTCCTTCTCCATAAAAAGATTTGACAGTAACTAGTCACAAAGAAGAAAAAAAAAACAAACAACTTTTATCACCGAATTTTCTATAACATCATAAAGAATATCAATTGTTTCCTCACATCTTTGATTGTTCTCTTCATGCGTATAACAAAAACAAAGGAGATCGTAAAACAGAATACATCAACCGTAAACTTTGCTTGTTCCCTTATCAAAGATTGAGACGCTGTTAGTGTGTGGATGTAAAGCTGCTCATTCAGTGGGCGATAGTTGGGCAACAATATGTTGATGGGAATAAGGGAAACCAATTCTAAAAAGGCAACTTCTTCACAATGTTGTAAATCTGCATTGAATTGATAAGAATATGACACGAACTCCAATCACCAATGTAGGTCCGGTTATCGACATCATAATATTTTCAGCCGAGAGAAGTTCACTGCTCAATATAGGCCTCATCCAAGAACCGCACCTTCAACCAGTTCTGTGGTTTTCGCATCCAGCTGATTTCGGCTGCCTACACAAGGTCATCGTCTAGTTTGTGGTAGGCCTTCTAAAGCTACGTCTTTCTGTTGGCGGTTGCCATTCCAGAAGCTACCGGTCCCATTGGCCATCCGTTTTGCGGGATGTGCCCCACCTATTGCTACTTATGTTTGTATTTCTTCTGACTATTTCGGCTACCCTGGTTCTTCGGATCTCTTAATTTCAGATTCCATCACATAGGGAACCCTCAAGCAAATCCCACTCCATTTGAATCACTCTGTTTGATTGACTTTTAGCTTTCAAATGAGGCCCATTGTATGCGACCACTTTTCGGTGCCACAGGTCCAGCATTAGCAACACGCACTGGTCAAAGACTGATGATGGTGTGATGGATGAGGTCTGGTAGGATAGATGAATGTGGGAAAGATATCTTGACGATACTAAATAATATTCGACTCACGGCGGTGGTTAGATTAGATGTGTTTTTTATTATTTAATTTTTAGTATTTGTATTTCTTTTTACTCATTGTTTGCTTTTAATACTGTGTTTTTTATTATTTAAGTTTAAGTATTTGTACTTCTTCTACTCATGATTTGCTGCACCGTTCGACGTCACACGTCGGCGCCGGCTGTCGCTGAAAACCAGCGCTGGGGCTCTGTCTCGCATAGAGTCGCAGTATTATGCTGAGCGATGGCCGTCTTGCGTGGATGTGACGCATATTTTCCCCAGCTTTTTTATATTTTTGTAGTGTTTCAATTTTTTTTTTGCGTCATATTTACCGCAAATAAACGTATTTTCTTTCTTTCTTTATTTTTTTTCTAGATGTAAAATAATAATAATTGTTTAAGTATTATATTAAATAGATATTGGTATGGTACATTTAGGCGCCTAAAGTAATCTTTTGGTTGAATTTTTAAAAATCTATTTTGAATGTTAAAAACGCCTGTTCCTCAAAATCGACAAGAAGCGATTAACAATAGAAAGATCATTTTAAAGGTCCCTCTATAAGTTTTCATAAGTTAAAAACATAATTTGAAGTCCCAACAGTTGCCCAACGTTGCAGTTAACCTGTTGCCCAACAATTGAACGTCTAGTGAGTATGCAGCTTTAATATCTGTACGAAGGAAAAACGTGTATCGTTTCGTACATGATTTGTTACAATAATTGATGTGGTCCTGTGACCTCGGCGTGTTTTTTCCTCGTTTTGTTGATTCTATGAGAATATGGGTTGTATTGAGCAGTGGTGGCCTAGGTGGTATCGGGCCCGACTAACGAGTCGTAGGTCGTGGGTTCGAACCCAGGCCGACGCTTTATTTTGTCTATATAATTTCATCACCACTGCTCTCAAAACAGTGAAGGAAAACATCGTGAGGAAACTGGCATGTCTTGGGGTTCCAAGACAAGAAGACAAGAAGAAGAGAAGTGGATGTCACATGTCTTCGAAATTTTGGTTAAAATTTCGAAGTGTGGTGGATTACGACCCTCTCCTTCTCACTGAGAGGAGGCATGTGTCCCAGCAGTGGGAACAATATAGGCTGCTGATGATGGGTGGTATTCAAGGTACGACAAGGAGGTCTACTCTCTTTCAACGAAAAACGAAGTTTCGATCGAATATCGCGTGTTTCCTACCACGGTTCCATTCGTTCCGAAGTTCGTAACGAACGAACTTTGTTTGACGTTTAGATTCAAGGGAAGCTATCTTATAGTACCTAGTAATACCCAAATTCAAAAATAATTGTTTAAAATTATATTCTTTTTTGTTTACTGGAAGCTAGTACTGGAAGCTAGTACTGGAAACTAGTACTATAAGCTAGTACTGGAAGCTAGTACTGGAAGCTAGTACTGGAAGCTAGTACTGGAAGCTAGTACTGGAAGCTAGTACTGGAAGCTAGTACTGGAAGCTAGTACTGGAAGCTAGTACTGGAAGCTAGTACTGGAAGCTAGTACTGGAAGCTAGTACTGGAAGCTAGTACTGGAAGCTAGTACTGGAAGCTAGTACTGGAAACCAGTGCTGGAAGCTACTACTGGCAGCAAGTACTGGAAGCCAGTGCTGGAAGCCAGTGCTGGAAGCCAGTGCTGGAAGCTAGTACTGGAAACTAGTACTGGAAGCCAGTGCTGGAACCTAGTGCTGGACGATAGTACTAGAAGCCAGTGCTGGAAGATAGTAATGGAAGCCAGTGCCGGAAGATAGTAATGGAAGCCAGTGCTGGAAGATAGTACTGGAAGCTAGTGCTGGAAGCCAGTACCGGAAGATAGTACTGGAAGCTAGTACTGGAAACTAGTGCTGGAAACTAGTGCTGGAAACTAGTGCTGGAAGCTAGTACTGGAAACTAGTGCTGGAAGCTAGTACTGATGGACTGAAAAAATATATCCATGAAAAAAAAGAAAGAATAAAAAATGGAAAGGGGGGGGGGGTAAATGGGAAAGTGTGTTTGTCTGTTTCTCCGTCTTTCACGGCAAAACGGAGCGACGAATTGGCGTGGTTTTTTAAGTGCAGATAGTTGAGTTGGCTACTTTTTTTTTTCTTTTTTAGGTGGCTGGGGTGAACTTTGTAAAGCCGTGCTTTTTCCATGTAGCATGTTCGCGTGTGTCCAATGCCCTTTACATTCTAACCCCAAATGGAAAGACATTTAATATCATCTACAGTAGCGTATTAAAATAAAATTCTGTTCCGAGTTCTCTTCTGTGTTCAAAATCAGGAAAGGGGAACCGTGTTACCCCGAATTTAACGCGAGTGAAGCCGCGGGCAAAAGCTAGTGTACTTATATTGTACATTGAAAAAGTCCCATTGCTACAACGTCACATGCAACACGCATGTGATGTTGTAGCAATGGGACTTTTTAATTCATTAAGCACCCTTTGAGATTACTCACGTTTTTCTCCTACTCATCACGAAAGCGTTACCATGACCATTAGTGCAGGATATCCTAATTTGAAGTTGTGAGTACATCATAAATGCCCATGACGTCATAAGCTGCATTTTTAGAGCCCAATATCTGTTTATCTGGACGCGACATCCGGGTGTAATTGTCGTAATTTGGAAGTATTAAATCCTGCTTTTATGGTCCCGAATATAACTGTCATGTTTTTTTATTACGGGAATCACCGGGAATAATTGTTGTCAACGCGGCGGCAGGTTGGGTTTCGAACAAAGAATGACCAGGAGATATCAAGAGAACTATATATTCAAGCTATAATAAGGAAATCATTTCACAAATACAAAACTGGAAGTATCCAAACTATAGTAACGTCAGAGGTTGGTTATATCGAAATTGTTAATTGTTTTTTTTTACTGAACGATATTTTTTAACCCTTTATAGGACGGCTCATACAAAGTGGCCAGTAAACTGAAGAGTGAAGAAGTGACCGTCCACTTCAAGGTCCTAGGTACCTTGAAGTGACTGTCCACCCTTTATAGGACAGCTCATACAAAGTGGCCAGTAAACTGAAGAGTGAAGAAGTGACCGTCCACTTCAAGGACCAAGATACCTTGACGTCCGGTTACTGGCCACTTTGTATGAGCCGGCCTATAAAGGGACCAACAAAAAGAATGGTATCAGCTTATCATTTGACAAAAGCCAAACAGATAGATGCTTACCCAAATGGACTTAACAAAACGATACCACAGGAAAACCGCACAGTTGATTCACGATAAATTTTAAGATTACTGACTACATCTCCCTAGAATCAATTCAGTGGTCGATTCGATCTGGTTATTATTTTGATGAGGCCCATAAAAGGACATTTTGTCCAATTAGTATTTAGTCCCCACATAATGGTACTGATTAAGATTGTGTGTCGTGGTGTGATTCATTGACTACTCAGATGTCGTGCGATCGAAGGTGTAATTATATTGATGGGCGATAGCGGGAGCGAGCTTCAAGATTCGGAAAAGTCCTAGATTCTGTCAACCGTAGATACAGCTCATACAACAAAACAGATTACGGATTTTTATATGCAATACTATTATATCTCTAGCTAATCTTACTTGCTGTCACCACCATTGCTTATCATAAAACCACTGCTAAGCCTTGGTCTCTAATATAATTAGCTTACCTTATACCTTTAAGTTTGCATCGAGTTCATTAAATAACAAATCTTCATTACACGTTCCATATACCGAAATACAATATAGTAAATTGTTATCAGCACACAAGGACTCTTTTTCCATTCTGTTGATTTTTTCCAGAAGCCAGTGGGAATCATCATTGTTATTATCAGGTTCTGGACCTGTGTCCTCTATCCAGTAATGCCTCTGCCTTTCCATAAACAACTTACCCGTAGTTCGACATACTCCAACGAATTCGTAATCCAATTTACGCGTAATTTCTCCACCACAAAAGTCACAATCAACATTCTTATCAAAAGAATTTTAACAATACTTCCGTTTGCTACTTTATATCGAAACACGAGCATTCGTCAGCGGTTCACTGAAAACACGCAACCGTTCACACATTAGCATTAATTATTTTCAAAAACCTCATTAAAATATTTCTCCTATTACGTGGAATTCCTTGGACGTTTCCTTTTTTACGCCGACTGACTTTTGTGGAATAAAAAAAGATTTTGGATCATATGACACTACTATTCCGAACACTATGCCAAGGAATATTGAATCTTCTAGTTACTAATAGATAAGGTTGAATTTAGTTTGCGGCTCTTCTAAAGGTGTATAATGGATGGAGTGACATCACAAGATCTCGAGTGTCAATAACTCGACATTTTTGCTACAAAAAACTGTTCTACCAAGAACCTTTTATCAAGATCAAAGTGGAAGCATTCGAAACAATTAAAGTTATCATCAGGGGCGATTCATTAATAACGTTTGTTGGGCAAAAAATAAATGTTTTGTTTACATTTATTAGGGAAGTGGCGAGGTCTCATCCATCAACGGGAGGAAGACGAATTGGGATGAGAGTTGGCTACACAACGACACTGTATTAGCTTGATGCTTATTTACTTTCATATTCTCGCTCCATTCTAGGAAAATATTTTGGTTATTAAAAGAAACGTAAGTGAACAAGATAAATATAGGTAACTACTGTATTTATTTTCGTAAAAATGAATACATACCTATTGCCTTTCCACGAATGCTTATTTTTTTACACAACTAGTATAAATAGCATAGATAGTCCTCTATTTTGATTTTTCTGCCGTATACTATTTTAGTATTAGCGTTTCTTAGTAAAAATATAGTACTTCTTCTTGGCAGCGAGAGAGAGAAAAACCGGCCAAGTGCAAGTCGGACTCGCGCACCGAGGGTTCCGTACAAGCCTTTGTTGCCGTATTTACGGTTTATGCATAAGGTTTATGTTTATAACATTAAATGTTTTTTTTTAATTTTAATTTTTTATATTTGAGTTGATTGAATGGATGTGTGCCCGGTTGATGGCAATAGGCTCGCCCCCTATTACATGGGACTTAAACATAACAGGCGAAATGTGGGTGTACTATAGGTACACCTCTGCCTAACCCTTCGGGGAAACAAGGCGTGATGTTATGTTATGTGAATGGAAGGTAAATTGCGGTTTACGATTTATGACGTTTTAAAAAAAAACTACTTACTAGATCTCGTTCAAACCAATTTTCGGTGGAAGTTTATATGGTAATGTATATCATATATTTTTTTTTAGTTTTATCATTCTCTTATTTCAGAAGTTACGGAGGGGGGGGGGGGGGGGGCATTTTACCACTTTGGAAGTATCTCTCGCGCAAAGTATTCAGTTTAGAAAAAAAATGTATTAGAAACCTTAATACCATTTTTGAAGAACTATCCATAGACATCCCACACGTAAGGGTTTGATGAAAAAAAAATTTTTGCGTTTCAGTTCTAAGTATGAGGAACCCCAAAATGTATTGTTTTTTTTCTATTTTTGTGTGAAAATCTTAATGTGGTTCACAGAATACATCTACTTACCAAGTTTCAACAGCATAGCTCTTATAGTTTCAGAAAAAAGTGGCTGTGACATACGGACGGACAGACAGACAGACATGACGCATCCATAAGGGTTCCGTTTTTGCCATTTGGCAACGGAACCCTAAAAATCTGGTTAAAGCTGCAAAAAAGGAAACGACAATGGCACGTCTCGTATGCCGTTCTAATTAAAAGCAAAAATATTGACGAATACTTAAAAGTTTTAAAGAAACAAAAATGTCGAAACATGAATACAAAACATTTAAAAATGTATCCCTTATTTCCGATGATACTTTACCGCGGAACACCCCCGTATCGGAAAATAAGAGTCACATTACTGGCCGACTACACCTCGACATTATTAGAGGAACATATGCCCCTTAACGACTTTAAAAAAATGACGCTTTTTTGTAACTGTCTCGACAAAAAGTGCCAAATTAACTTTTTAAAGGAAACGATCTGTTTTTGAGGACGCCACGTGTGACATCGCTGAGATGGTGACGTATTCTATTTCTGAGGTGACACCACATGTTAGTCTTGATACTTTGTCGTCAAATAATCCCTCATCATTGGGTATATATCTATTTATACCACTACCCCGATTGATGACGCCAACTTTGAGGGCTTAACTTGACTTTAATATGCCCGTGATATATTAAACCTCGTTACAAAGCTGACACATTGAAACGAATTCCTTTTATGAATAATTCCTTCTACCAGACTATATGAAATGTCTTTCATATTTCACTTTACAAACTTTATTGTTACAGGCGTAAGGGAACAGTCGAATTTCAAAATATAACGCTTCAATCTGTATTTCATTTCACAAACAAATATATTCAATAGTCAGAATAGGAAAAGACAGAACTGTTTTTATATTGTTTGCATTCACAAAAAAGCCCTAGAGGAATATATGCGAAAATATTAGCGAATAGAGGTAGAAAAAAACTTGCGAGTGTACAGGCAGATAAAGGAAAAAAAGGAATGTTCTTAACTGGTTCCGACATTATATTCGCATTTGTGAAGATCAAAGAGCATGTTGTGACACACAGGCAGGGAAAAACTTCGGTCGGCGGTGGTGAGGTGAACAACGCTGGAGGGCTCTCAAGTAACACCATCCTTGAGGGAGCTAGGCTTTGAAACAAAATGCGTTTGCATACATTAAACTGTAAGAATGTTGGAGATAGGGAGGGTAATACCGCTGGGTCCCTAGGGGAGTGTGTTTCGGCGATTACGCGGACGGAATTTCCCAACAGTAAGTTGCCTTCTTGGCGAGATAGTTTGCACGTAACACTAGCCTCTTTGCGTATTTTCACAGTCAAAGCCGCTCTCCAGAATACTTCTGTGTTTCAAAGTATTTGAAAGGCAAATTAGGAACATATCTTGAGTGAGTTCCTTGAGAGCCTCGAGCACTGCTTCGCTTGGGACGTCGTAAATATTTGAACATAATGAATTTAAGCCGAGCTTGGTTTGAAAACACATTTTAGGTTTGAGATAAAATTCCCTGCAAATGTGCTAAGAATGTTTTGCATGCTTTGCTCCAGCAAAGAGAAATTATAATTTTGTTTTTCGTATTTTACTTCCTTCTAGAGCAAGCATGAAATTCAGGACTTGTTTGCCTGTGTGAGACGCATATATTTGAAAATTACGAATTCGAAATGTAAAATATAAAAAATGTAATTACGCGAGATTCGAAAACAATCATGTTTGTCGATAGGCATACTTTAGACTAACTGACATGAATCCAAACAAAATTTTCACTGGCTTAACATTCTTAATGGACTATTAAACTAATAGCAAATTTGAAATAGTGATGATTATAATAATGAAAAAAGGCAAAGTAAGTAACTCCCCCATTAAATAAACACAATCTAATTTAAAGTACCAATAAAACAAGATGGCAAACAAAATTAACGATACAAAGGTACTAACCCCATTAACAAACAGGGTGGTATGTTAGTAGCAGAGTTTGCAATCTCTGGGCAAACACATAAGGCCTCTGGGGACTCCCTCAAGCTCGGATGATGCACGCGCGTCTCGTCTTGAGACACGACGTAGAAACTTTGATGTGACGTGTGAGCAATTACTAGATTACATATGGCTAAAGTTTTTGATGATAACGGATGATTTTTCGAGTATAGTAGATGAATTTGTATTAATATTAGTAAAAGGTAGGGAGGAAAATTTATTTATTTTGTGATTAAATTACGGAACAAATAATTTGTCAAGATTTTTAGAACGACAGCAAAATACAGTGCTATAGATAGGAAGAAGAATTTGTACGCAAAATACGCGCTTAGACGTGGAGTTGCGGACACCAGCCCGTTCTACCTAGGAAGAAGAAGACCCCTAACATTATCACGCATTATTAGGCAATGTGACCATTTCAAGACTGTTATAATGTATGACTAATATCCTACATTGGATTCGCCTACAGTCGCTATATGTTCTTATTTTAGGAACTACTTTTCTCCTTCATTCATTAGCTTTCTTCTTGCAAAGTCTTTTATCACTAAGAAAGTAATTCCTCCATTTACGATTTATTTCTCGCTTTATCGCTAACAAAATGTTCCTGAGACAGTACCGTCGTCAAACAGAAATAGAAGAACATTGATAAATAAATAATTCTTTTTCGCCGTAGATCAACAAAGTAACAAAGTTTATGTAGCGTTTTTATAAGCGACAGAACTTACTTATTAACTATCCTTACTGGTAAAGTAATAAATTATTACGCGTCTACGATTCGGGGTTTCATGTCTTCAAGGCAGTTATTACTAGGGGTGCGTTTATGTCAAAGTCACAAGTCCGAAAACGCAATAACCACTGGAAGTCGCAACGGTGATATACTTAGTCGAGTCTGTGCGCTGTCATGGGACAAAGGATTTCTACTGGGCAACGAGGAAGTGGACTAGGGTTGGCAGGAGGCGTTTAAATTATGGTCCGTACGATCAATACACTAAAAATGACTATTTATTTTGTAAACGTGACTATAACTTTGCTTTTAAGTGAAAACTCCAGGATAGTCCGCCAAATTGAAATTTACTTAAAATTTTTGCAATTTGCAGGACTTCATTAAATTCGATTCAATGGCTTGTTTATATTCTTACAGTAATTCAGTCGAATTAAATGAAGTTAGAGAGTTGTACTGATGATTTTAATGATTTAATTATGTATTGACATATTTGTTACGGTCGTGAATTATATTTTAATCAACATACAACCTTACACTGACCTGTAAATTGCAAAAAAACGTAAGTAAATTTAAATTTCGCGGGTTACTTCTAAGTTTCTGCCTAAACTATGGAAATATGATTGAAATTTTTCAAGAGAATCGATAAGTTTCTGATGGATCCGCAACTTTACCTACTGGCTTATGTTAGAGTGTTATTAAAATATTGCCTAAGTCAAATTATGGTGTTTGATAAAAGCTTACGGAAGTCTTAACAGGAAACAGACGTGGCAGAAGTAAGAGGGTTGAAAACATACCTACCTAATCCCCGGACACACCCCTGTCGGCGTTAATACAAACAAGTCTACAAATTTAAAGCACAGTGAATAACAAACTTGCTAGTTTTCTCACATAAAAGTTACTCACCCACTCAAAGTTTTATAACGTTCGTCACGCGAGCGGGCGACTTAAAAACTTTTACCAAGTTGACAGCCCTGCCTGAACCAATTTAATGCTGTAAATCCACAGGGCACACTTACCTCCCTTGAAACTCATGCGATATTGCGTTTTTTCTAAACCGCAGTGAAGGGGGCGTACCTACCACGTAAGTATGTGGAGCTATCGCTTTATGTCGTCACGAAAATGTTTTACGTGTAAAAATGTTAAGGAAAATAAAAATGTGTGTCGGGAAAGCAGGTTGACGGTTTTTTTTTTCTTGTGTTTTTAGCAAAGTGCACGAGTGGTCGGTATTCGTGTTTATTTGAATGTACTCCAAAAGTTTTTTGGTAGTTTTTCGTCTGACAACAATGAGTCTATCCAACCAAGGGATGGCAATGTATTTTTTTTGTTAACTTTATGGAACTCCCACGAAATTATTAATCGTTATCGATTGTATCGAATACTGTGAACTTAGATTTAGTATATCGCAGTCATACTTTGTTTAGTTTTCTTACAAACGATATCTTTCTCCTCACATTTTCAGAGGTACACGGAGACACAGATTTTCTTCATTATCCTTAGTTACATAGATATTATAACTTAAAGTCGCTTGACTAGTATGTCCATGTAATCACGTCGTACTTCGAAACTGCGGAAGGTTTATTTGGATAATTTGTTTTTTCAAGTCGTAAGAGCAATTCTAGTTCGGTATAATCGAACAAATAACAGCTAAAGAATTGTTTCTAATAAAACACATCCACGAAAATTGCTTAACTGCAACGATAAAAAGATTCTGATTAATAAATAGCGCGCGTGCCTTCACCCAAGAATTATAGGGTCCTGTAAGTTTCCAAAATATTGAATCGTTCCCGTGGGATTCCTACCATTTTTCTCTTAAAACCATAACAAATTCCCAGATTACTTACGTTCAGGATAGTCCCCTCACTATCTCTGTTTTTCTCTATTTATTGCCTTCCACCCTAAGCTAAGTTATCGAAAATATAATCCCTCTTACGCACGGAAACTTCCACAGCTGATTACTACTTGGCCCTGATAACGTTTTGAAATGTTAATATGGATATACCACCGAATTCCGATGCATTTTTATAAAGCTGTAGCAGCACCTATTATGAATGGATGTGACCAATTTCAACCAGACATTGCAAGTAGAACTTTTAAATGCTTTGCTTTGGAAATGTTGCTCGAAAGTTATTCATATGAAATGTGATTAATCGTATTTATAAGGACAACAATTTTACACCCTAATTGTTTAATAAAACACACTATAAATCAGTATCTAAATCGTTTTGAAGGATATTATTGCTCATTCATTGCTACATATTTTTTTATTAGCCTACACTTTCCCACTGCTGAACAAAGTCCTCCCCCAAATTTCTCCAGATATCTTTTTCCAGAGCCACCTCGATTCAAACCTTGGAGTACGATCTAAGCCATCTCGCCACCTCTTCTTGGTCCGGCCTGGGTAGCGCCGTCCATCCTCAGGCACCTATTGTGTGCATATTATGTTCCTTTTGTGCTAAATATTATGTTAAAAAAATTGCCTGCTCAGCACCGTAGTTATTGTTGTTGAACAGTCAAAATGAAAGCCATAGTGCCACGCCATTACCCTCTGGTTTCGAATTTAACGAGGAGATAAATAAGTATTTAAGTAAAACCTTACAAGCGCTGTAAAGTAAATATATTCAAGCCAGGCCGCGACCATCGCGAAGTGTTTAGTACCTAATTTCCAGACCACTGTAAGTAAAAAGCCTTAAGCAGATCACGTTTTATCGCGCAACTTTTACACCCGTTAAAGCCAAATGTTCATCCATAAAACAATCGTTATAGTTTCATTAGTGGATTGCCCATCCACGTTATTATATACGCTGGCGAATAATCTGGGGTTATTCTCCAAGTTCCGAGTTGAGGAGAAGAATAAAATCCAAGTGTAATCCCCGCGAGATTAATATTATTTTATCGCTAGCAATAAATAAGGAGTGAATTCAATAGACGGGCACCAAACGGAATTATAAGTTTTTGACGCACTAGGAGAAAACTTTCACTGAATTCAATCTACCTGGGATTTGTTCGGAACACTTTATATTCAGCTGAACAGGTATCGGGTTAAAAGCAAGTTTATGATCGCATCTAGAACTTGATTTAAAGATGGAATAGCTTGAAAGTTCTCTAAGATTCCTTTCCTTTGAGATGTATGAGCAATGTTATTCGAGTCGGTGAAGATAGATTATTGTATTCGATTGTCTTACTTCGGAGTTATCTAAGAATTTTGTACGAAATACGAATAATCTAATTCGTAGTAGAGTAAGACGAATATAGACCGATTTATGAAAATAATAGTTTCCCTTTTTTATATAATTTGACTTATATTTATCTTTACGGCTTACTCGTGAAGTTCAATCTCAGTTCAGATTTGATTTTATCTTTTCTGAGATATTTTACCTTTTCAAGCAGAAATAGCTCACAAATTGGCATCAATTTATCAAAACTATTCTATTTCTGAAATATTTCATTAACAGACGGAAAGTTATTAATAACAGCATTGTGTTTGTAATTCGTTGAACTGAATAGCTTCGGTAGCAATAAATAAAATTAAACGGAATATTACTCAGTAAGGGGTTTTGAAATAACATTTTAGTCGATATAGTGATTTATTTATAATGTTGTTTGTCCACGCATTTAAACTACATGAATATTGAATAATGCAGTAAAACAAATGGTGGGGAAATATTGACAATAACTGGAAGTGTGTGGAGATTTATGGTATCGGCGGACGATTCGTCGGCGTGCGGTTTGGATTGTTCAAATAGCATCTCTTAATACAGTTTACTGATATTTAACTCATATTCTTACTTTGTTGGGCATAGAAAACGATCGTTTTAGTATTTACTCGAGACATAAATAGAAAGCAGTGGTGCCCATTGGTAACGCTTTACGAGTTGTAATTTCAAACCCAGGAAAGCACTTTACTTTGTGAAAATTTCAACACTGCTCTCAAAAACGGTGAGGTAAAACATCGTGAGGAAACGGTGTAAGTTCTGAATTCGAAGACATGTGATACCTATTAACCCGCACTGGGCCCGTGTGGTGGATTATGGCCCACTCCTTCACACAGAGAGAAGAGGCTTCTGTCTCAGTATTGGGAAGAGTATAGGCTGGTTATGTCTTCAGTTCCTATTATTGTGTTATTTTGTTTCTAGTTTTTATAATTATCTATGTCTATTATGGGTCTTTTTGCCTGATATAAATTACCAGCTTTTGCCAGCGGCTTCGCCCGCGTGGAGATCGGAAAATATCCCACGAGAACGTACTACCGGGATAAAAAGTAGCCTATGTGTTAATCCAGGTTATAAACTCACTGTGTTTCAAATTTCATCTAAATCCGTTCAGTAGTTTTTGCGTGAAAGAGTAACAAACATCCACACATCCATACATACAAACTTTCGCATTTATAATATTATAGTAAGAAGTAGGATAGTAGGATTTTTTATTATTATCTGTTAACAAATTGGATTTTCTAAAAACATAAAACTTTGTTTGATCCAAAAAGTTTTCTCGTAACACAAGCAGTAGATTGTCATAGACCGTGGGGTCTATTACAAAATATTACCCTATATCTTTTCATAGATATTATAGGGGAGTTATATCAGGAAAATACACTGCATTCTACGATATCCAACCCACCTGCCAAGTGTAGTGATTATGAAGAAACCCTCTACTAAGTGTCGTTGTTACTTGCTCTGCGGGGAAAATATAAAGAGCACTTTTACAAAAGAAATGGCACTTTTCAAACAACTGCCCCAAGTACGGTAATAGAAAATAATGCTACTTACAAATGGGCTATATCCTTAATGATACTGTCACACTCAACCTCTTGAATAATATGACGCTTTGAAACAAGGCCGGAAAATCAAATAATTTGTCCTCGCAATAATATGGCACAATTCGCAACCGACCTTATTATGAAAAATTGGCAATTTTCATGTGTGTCTTTTTTTATGTCGTCACAAGATTGAGTTATAAATCAAAAGACTCTTTTCATTTGTACGTATCGTCTAAGCGGAAAATGACACCATTACTTTTTAAATTGGAAAGGTCGTTTATGAATCCAACTGTCTTCCTGATTTTTTATTTTATGATAAATCTTGCTAAATTCAGAATCGTTTGGTTTTTCGATGCACACGTAATAATTTTGGGTATTTATTTAATCGAACTTCAAATAATTCCCAATTTGCTCTCCTAATTATGATATTGAATATTTAAATATAATGATCTCTTTTTGTGAACCTCAAA
Source organism: Aporophyla lueneburgensis (assembly GCA_932294355.1). NCBI lineage: Eukaryota > Metazoa > Arthropoda > Insecta > Lepidoptera > Noctuidae > Aporophyla > Aporophyla lueneburgensis. Next base: position 19,323,475 of record OW028750.1, on the reverse strand, counting down.
TATATTTACCCCTAAAAATTATATTAAACACGCTACTATTATTGTTGCTTTTTATGAACCTCAACAATTCCTATTTTGGACTCCTAAAAATACTTAATATCCAAGTAACTGCAGTCGGCTGGATGTAGGGACCCACGTGTAACCACAGTTCTAACCTACCCTGACCCATTTGGTCGGGGTACCTATAGCTTAGTTACTGCTCGCAACTGTTAGAAAAGGGTAGAAAGTAAAAAGAGGCGCATTTATTTGAAAATTTTTGCATCATTAGAAACCCAAATAGATTTTAGAGTCAGTTCAATGATTCCCAGAATTTAACCACATTGATGGAACCATTATTTATGTCAAGAATATAATATAATATCTACAATATTATTTCATTTCTCACATTACGAAAAAATAAAGTTTTCCCAATGCTATTGAAATAAGCACCCCAGAAAACTATAAGTGTAACCTTGTTGTCGACTTGTTCGCAATAAACTTGCTATGTATCTACATTTTTACAGTAGGTATTAAATTATTACGCAAATCAGAATGGTGCTCAGTTTTTATGACTGTTTCATGTGTGACTTTAAGTAGAAGAAATATAGAGCAAGTAAACTCCCAACACTGAAAATAAACGGTTCATATCTTACCTGCTATATACTTAACAAATCAATCGATACATGAGGCTTTCCAAATCTTACAAGTAGTTGATATACATCTATCTACATAAACTCACGCTTTTTTCCCAAGGGGGGTCAGCAGAAATTATAGGATGCCATCTGCTCCGATCCTTACCTCCTCCTTTTACTACGGTTTCAGAGCCAGTGCGCCTGAGTCTGCGCACTCGTTTTTACACTATAACATCTCCCGCGCTGATCGCTAGTCTCCGTTGAGATTAGCCGCTATGAGCGAAATATGGTTGGGAGGACTATACTTCGGTTACGTTCATATGTCAGATCAGTATGTATTTAGTCTTGGCTGTCTTTAGTGTGATTAGGAAATCATGTTGAGGGAACAACATTAAACTTATCAATAAAAAATCTAGGAAATTATTTATGACATCTAAAGAACACATAGGGCAGCTGAATATCTACCATGATCGCAAAAATATATTTTATTCTGATAAAGAAATGACGAAGTCATTTTTGATCCAAAATGGTGTGGAAAGGTCTAAAGATAAGGTACTTAATGTGATTGCCCTAGCTCAAAACTTCAAACGCATTAATTTATTTTAAAAGTGAAAAAAATAGAACGCTTCCTACCCTGCAGGATAAGAGTTACTCCAAAGTGCAACAAGCCTATTTAATTTCTAAGACCACTTTGAAACTTTGAGCGTGCCATCCTTATTTGTCACACACACACGTGGTAGGCATAAACCGTCGGTTCGTTCACCCTTCGTGCCCCGTATAAATATGAAATGCACCCTTACTAAGACAAATTATTTCATTTCCCCGGCCAAGGGACTGGGGACGTGACTGCATGCTTCCATCAAATGTATGAGAGATGTACGTCGATTTAATGTAACGAAGGTAATAAGATGGTGGTTTTAAAGTTCTACTTTACGCTTTTTAGTGTTTGAGTTAGTTAATGGTTTGGAATGGGTAACGTTTTTCACATCTGTGCTTATTTTTTGGTGAGTTGATTTTTTGTACCGCTAGTGCTTTTCGTAGCAAATTCTTTGTTTCATTTTATGTACATTTGTCGTCAAAGTCAAAGCATTTATTTCAAACTAGCTTTTGCCAGCGGCTTCACCCGCGTGGAGGTCGGAAATTATCCCGCGGAATCATACTACCGGGATAAAAAGTAGCCTATGTCCTTTCTCATGCTCTAAACTATCTGTGTACCAAATTTAATTTAAATCGGTTCAGTAGTTTTAGCAGGAAAGCGAGACAGTCAGACAGACAGACAGACAGACAGAGTTACTTTTGCATTTATAATATTAAATATGGAAGTATGGAAGTATGGATAGGCCCAAAAAGGCACTTTTGAACGTCAACAGTTATATGGAAATAGAATTCATTCTAGTTGCCCCTTCCAAAAGGTAGATTCGTATGGTGAAGAATGGCCAAGAAACTCCACCGTTACTCTTTTATAATGTTCTCAATATTTGTATACAATATTCATATAATCATCGTCATGGCCCAAGATGTGTTTTTGCTGTGTTATCTGTCTTTATCACGAGTTTTCTATTTATAAAAAAAGGCTATAAGTTAACTATTACAGGTATACAATAGATATCACCATCTGCCTATCCTTTTCCCAACAAAGTTGGGGTCGGCTTCCAGTCTAACCGGATGCAGTTGAATAAAATAAAAACCTATATTTTACACGGAGCGACTGCCTTTCTGAGCTCAACAACCCAGTAACTGGATAATACGATACCCCTTAGTAAGACTGGTTGTCAGATTTTCGGGAATCTGACGTCCCGTAACGTTTGTCAAAGATCCAATACTATAAATACAGTAGGTATACAATAGACAGTCCCTATAAATATAAAATCGACATAAACAAAACTAATCAACATACTATTTCCATTTCACGCAAATAGTTTCTAAATATTGTTTAGTAACAATCGCGAACTACAAACAGACCACGAACACGAAATATCTAACCCCTAATGTCCAAATATTATATGAAATTTGGGCCCGTCAGTCAATCACGAGGGACTTTTCACCAGGGAATTTGTGTACCTATAAGGGGGGGAAGTTGGAAAATACTACGTACAAAATAATAAAGTTAAAAGAAAATGCCTAACCGACCCTTATTTGCATACAACCCTAAAATGCGAACATAAATAGAAAGGTTTATCGGTACAAATGTATTTTAATACGAGTAAAAATATTGTTTTAGGGTTTGTTTGGCAGAATATCAAAGTTTACGCGTGCTAGATAAGTGGTTTTTATTTTGTCTAGCGAGCCAAAGGAAAATAAAGCCCTATGTTTTGTTTTTCTTGAAATATAAGCAGGTTCTTCATAAAGTTTGTCAGTAGCTGCATCTTAAATGGAGTTATGAATAATGAAAAAGATCATCATCATCATCATCATCATTTCAGCCATAAAAAGTTCACTGGTAGACATAGGACTCCCTCAAGTACCGCCACTTCGACCGGTTCTGTGCTTCTCGTTTCCTACGGCCTTCACCAGACGCAACATCTTCTCGATCCTCATACCGCAGTGTCTTAAGACAAAAGTCTTTGACCAGTGCGTGCTGCCAGTAGGTAATGACCTATGGCACTAAGACGTCGTCGCTCACAGTAATTGGCCTCATGAAAAAAGACATCATCAAACATAAAATAAATTAAATTAGAAAAGATTGGTAGATAATCATAATAAGCCTTTTATGGTCCCAAGGCCGGGGTACAGGCCCTCTTTCCAAGCAAGCAAAAGCCAAGTCAAAACCAAGCCAAAGCTGGTAGATACTTTATGAAGAACCTTAGTATGGAAAAACATTACAAATGAAAATCATTCTTTGAGTAAGAGCAGAAGTGTTATTCTGTAAAAATTCACCTAGAAAGGTGAAGTGAGCTGAAATTCCTCGCAATAGTTGGAATTTATTAAATTCACTATGTATGAAAATAACTTAAAAATTGGATCAAAATTGCATCACCCTTTTCAAATAAACAAAGAATTCATTCAGGTAACAAGCCAACCGTTCATTAAATTTCTAAACAAAAGTTGTTCGTCTAATTCACTCACAACTGAAACATTTTCAAACATTTAAAATATAATTCTACCCAAATTAATTCAGACTGTTTGTCAGTTCACACAGAATTTTGTTGAGTGCCGCCTGCGTTTGTTTGAGGCCTAAGAAGGCTTATTCCTGTTAATTAATTCTTGCAATAATATACATAACAAGGAGTACTAAATTTACATTACTTCCAGCTGTCTAATAAGCCGGGCGTCTAAGTGAAATTGTATTCTCTCCCGCCGTACACACTTTGTCACCGTCAACGTGAAAACGTCCAGGGAAATTGGCCCCCAGTTCAAGCGAGCACAGCCATAATTAGGACTGGCTAATGTCCCGGAAAAACAATTTCATAAAACATCTCATTTCTTCCCGAGCTACCGGGCCCGCATAAAAAGAAATAAGACACTAAATAAACTTCTACTTACACGGTCGGGTTCACCTTTATTCGCAGCCATGATGAAATATGTACGTCTGTACCGTTGTCAAAGCTCGACGGGCCACATTCCGGTTTGCATGAAAGAACAATTTGCCTAAAGCTTCGAATTAAAATTGCTTTTGGGTGACAACTGGCAATATTGCAATTCGGAATCCGGCCACAAATTAATGCGGAATCAACATGCGCCGTATTACAAAGGATTAAAGGCTACAATTAATTGAGTTTAACACCGAAACTTGTAAACACTTCAAATATTTGGCGCGGTATAATACGATTTGTGGCAAATCAGTCGTCGCTGCATTGTTCGGCATGGTTCGTTGGATTTGTTCGGACAAATATGCATAGTTTGTCAAACGTCATTCATTTTATTTGACTTTTTTCTACATTCTACATTCGATGATTTTTGTGCTCGTTCGTGTGGAAACCGTGTGACATGATTCCTGAAAAATATCATGGAAGTTTTATAGACTACCAATACGTGGCACGAGCAATGAAATGGTTATATTAAAAGTGAATCCGTACGTTTGTGCCACTGCCACCAATATTAAAATTAAAATCCAAAAAAACCCGCCAAGTCCGTGTCGGACTCGCGCACCGAGGGTTCCGTACAAACCTGCAGGTTTTCTCGGTTTATGCATAAGGTTCATGTTTATGAAAATAAATGTTTTTTTTAATTTTTATATTTCGGTTGATTGAATGAAAGGTAAATTGCGGTTTACGATTTATGACGTTTTAAAAAAAACTCCTTACTCGATCTCGTTCAAACTAATTTTCGGTAGTAGTTTACATGGTAATGTACCTACATCATATATTTTTTTCCACTTTGGAAGTGTCTCTCGCGTAAACTATTCAGTTTAGAAAAAAATGATGTTAGAAACCTCAATACCATTTTTGAAGACCTATTCATAGAGATACCCCACACGTATGGGTTTGATGATTTTTTTTTTGAGTTTCAGTTCTACTATGTATGGGGAACCCCAAAATTTATTGGTTTTTTTTTATTTTAGTATGAAAATCTTAATGCGGTTCACAGAATACATCTACTTACCAAGTTTCAACAGCATAGCTCTTATAGTTTTGGAAAAAAGTGGCTGTGACATACGGACGGACAGACAGACAGACAGACATGACGAATCTATAAGGGTTCCGTTTTTTGCCATTTGGCAACGGAACCCTAAAAAGTACCACTGTCGAAATACTATGACTCCTATTCACTTAAACACGAGTGACACGAATCAAGCAATTACGTCCCCCATTTAGAAATGTTCCACTAAAAGCTGACGCTGTTCACAAAACTAGCGAACGGCGACTATTACCGAAATATCCGAGTTTCCGGCGAAAAAAACAATACAAAAATATCGCGAACTCCAATTGAAATAGGGTTGACCCTGTTTAGATTTTGCTGAGCACAAAAAGTCCTCGCATTACCCGTTGTAGTGTGCTGTCGGAAGTTCCGAAGTTTCGATATCCCTTTTTATCCGCGACGCTTGGTACCGACCTAGTTGGACCTAGTTAGGCCAGCTGTCAAACTCGCTTATCTTTGCCATCTTGTTTGCGTAAAACGTTTTTAGAGGGATCTAAGGTAAATTGGAAATATTTGTGAATCTGAGTTAGGTGAACGTTAGGGAGTCTGAATAATATTCGAATCGATGACTAATGTGGGTTTTAGGGTTAGCAAATCTAGGTGAGAAAATTTTATAACTCCTGTGAGATTTTTTTTTAGGTCTGGGGATGGGTTCTGTCACATTGGTGTCGAATTGTGTGGTACTTTATGCCACTATTAGTAATGTTATTGCCCTATAAAAACTAGCTTTGACTGACGACATATCAAACTTGATTGTAAGCACTAGTATATTGGGCTTGAGTAGCAGGATAACCACGTCGAACACTAGAGTGCATAGTGTGACTATCTATAAGCTGTAGGGCATCTAACGTTTGTTGAATATAGCAACTTAAAATCCAGTCTATATTGGATACCTTAATAGATACTCCCAAAGGGAGTAAAGCTCTCAATCAAAGGTTTCCGAGAAATATATTTCAGTAGTTGATCCGACAACGTTGTTAAGTCTCATAAATTTGATGCATAGTAATATTCTGATCACGCTTTAGGGGGAAAAGGGCATATATAGGCACACGTATAAATAAAACGCACACAAAATGAATTAACTCTACCATAATTGCACCGAACACATCCATTATGAATCGAGATAACGCTCACGCACAATTATCTTCGGGAACTTATTAAGATAAGCCGGTCACGGATAACGTTCATTTTTCCTACAGCTATAAATGGATAAATTACTCGCGTTATCGATACGAGTGATGGACAGCCTTAGATTATGAGTAATCCTGTTAACGGAATTAGGCTGTGGTTTTGTATTATGTTGAACCTACTGCAAAAGATTTAAATAGTTAGATTTTCTATTAGCTTTTCCAAAAAGTGTGGAAACTGGGTAGAAGGGCACAAAAGATTTAATAGCCTGCTCAGGCCCATACACGAGCCAGCCCGCTGAGCCTGTAACTTTAAATTCGCCCCTAAATAATAATCATTCCGATGCAGCCCGTCCCATGTGGCAGCTGGGCACTCTACCAGCGATGCCCTAAGCCGAGGTCTATACCCCACAGAATAGTCGCTCTAGTTTTAAGTTTTTTTAAGCCCTTGCTGGAGGCCTTAATTTATTAAGGTAGCCACAGGCAAGTCCAGTTAAGTAGCCGAAAACCTCATGGGTTGACCTGCGAGTTACTACAAAAAAAAAAAAAAAACGGAAGGAAAATTCTCGTAATTAAACTCGGTCAAAATCTATTCGCAGTTTCATCTTAGCGACAATCAAATGTCAAAAATTTAAGGAAAATAGATGATATTTTTGATTTATTGATTGGTACATACTACAAGAATTGCCCTTCTGGTCATTAGTGTCAAAGGTGTCGAAACAAAACAGGAACGCGATTATCTTTTGGTACGGGGTATGCCGAATATAACGATGAAAATCTTTACCTACTGCCTACACGTGGTTTTGCCTCTGTGGTTCAAATGGATTGGTATTCCAAGAAGATGGGGCTTAATATTTAAGGTCTAATCCTTTAAGCCACCTCAAAACCCCTTTCGTAATGATGTCTATTACTTAAATTAATTCTAGGGATGGTCTGCTATTAGTAAAGTTAGTGTTAATTTTAGACGTTTCAAAGATGGGATTATAATGCTAGTAATGATTATGACCTTTATTGACCTTATTGACCTACAATTGTAGTGGAGTGTTATGTAGTACTAATCTGTGTTTATTTTCACAAGTCATCATCATTATTTCAGCCGAAAGACTTCCACTGCTGGACATACATAGGCCATGAGCGGGAGCGGGCGGTAAGGCGTTCACTACAATCGCCACGCTCGACAGGCGGGTTGGCGATAGCAGTGTGGCGGTAAAAAGTATAGAGAACGTTACTGTCTATTATGTAGTAAATCCCTTAGTCGCCTTCTACGACTGGTGCTATTCCTTACGTCCGGTACCACACGGAATAACCAATAATTACTATTAGTAGATATGGACGTGGTAACTACTTAGGCGCCTATTTGCCATTTTCCGGGTATTTTAACCCTTCGAATTTCTAACAGGCAATTTGCTGATGTTGGTTCTTTTGATAGTAACAACTATTTTTGTAACAACCAACCCCATTCCAGATTATGATGACATGCACGTATTTCAGTTCCCCATGGACGCATACAATAAAAAGTCCTGAGGGAGATATTTCCATAATCACGCAGATTGGCGTTCTCGCTATGATGTGATTGACTCCTTTGGGAATTATAGTGCTGACCAAGTCTTATTCATACCCTTTCTCAATTCGCAATACGAATGTAAAACATTCAACCGTAAATAGATAGCGCATAACGGTAGCAAAAGACCATATGAAAGGTTACATTTAGGGACCATGAAATAAAAACTGTCCAAAATAAAGGGTGTTTTTAGTACTTTTCATCAACCCTATCGTAAAATCGGCTTTAATGAAATGTTAGAAAGGACAATCAAATCCAACCCTACAATTAAACGCGTGACTAACGTTGAAATATGCATCTGAATGTGACGACAGTTACAATTAAAGGAACATTTCGTTCTGCTGAATTACCTCGGAATGCCCCCTCGAAACCCCTACCGAAAATATCTGGTGATGATCAGAGATATTTTATGTAAGTATCTCTGACTATCACTAGATATTTTCGGTAGGTACCTACACGATGAACTAACAATTCTCCCAGGCAGCGAAGTGGTCAAAATAGATATCTGTCGGTGCTCTGGAAAGCATGTACGTTTATTGAGAATGTAAGTAAATGAAAATTAAAATTAAAATTAGAAAAGCTAATCATAATCTACCTATAATGTTCTCACAGCTAGGACAGCGGTCTCTTGTGAAAGCGCTTCGGCTGTAATCAGCCATGCGGACCCAGTGCGAGTTGATAGATGTCAAATGTCTTTAAGTTTTTTTTTTCTAGGGCAGGTCAGTTTCCTCCCGATGTTTCCCTTCACCGTTTTAAGAGCAGTGGTTACGAAATTATTTACCCAAAGTAAAGCGCTTACCTCCAACCTCCTCTACCCTCTCGGGTTCCAACCGACGACCACACACATTTATACAATTCGTAAGTTGGGTCCGAAATATTTGACGAAGTCTGAGAACACTTATTAATAATAAAAAAAAACTAAAAAACACGCTTCCATAGAAAACCAAACCAAAAAGTAGAAAATAATGGAAAAAAAGCGTGGGGTGCTTTTGAGGTATTTTTAATTGATATCAAGCACCCCACGCTTTTTTTCCATTATTTTCTACTTTTTAGTTTGGTTTTCTATGGAAGCATGTTTTTTAGTTTTTTTTAAACTATTATTTATTTTCAATTTTTTTGGATGTTTCGAATTTTGAGACGTAGGTCACGTAGTTTGTGACGTATGTCAGCGTAGTTTTCGAAGACAGTTTTTTTGCTGTTCTGGTAACCCTGGCAAGGATGATGGCACAAATTTATGAAATTATTGCATTATCATCGGTCTTTGATAGGTGTGCAAAGTTTGAATGAAATCTGGTCGTTTAAAGTGGGTCAAAATCGCGCTATAAGGAGTGGGTTACAAATAAACAAACATACAAGTGAAGCTAATATAAAGCGTGTAAAAACCGGAATATATATACAGTATATTATACTGACATAATCAAGAGTCCTTCTCAATTCTAAACAGAGAACTAAACTGCACACATAAAATTTAGTGTTAACAAATAAAATCTAACCCTACAAGCGCGCGTGACTAACATTGAAATATGCAACTGTCGCGATGTGCAGCGAATGTGATGGCAGTCTAAATTGTTGCAGCTGTTTAGTGTTACTTGGTATCTTTTGGTTATATTCGTATCTGTAGTTCTGTACGTATTGCAGTACTATAGGTAGTAATTGTTTTAGAAAACTGAGAGCTATATTTTTTTTAACCGCCACCTTATCACGTAATTCATTATTAATCTCAAGCTGGGTCATTTTGAAGGACATTACCTACTAATCCATTGCTGCATATTTAAAATAATTTTTCAGCTCATCAAAGTCTCGGGTCGTCGGCGCGTTATGTTCCACGCGCGCCCCAAAGAGATGTCAGCAAAAATTTAAGGTGCCCGTGAGGACCGATGCCTGCCAGGGTCGCGAGATTTGTTGAAAGAGTTACCGTGGCCCTGGCATAGGCAACTGAAAGAAGACGGATGGGTTTTAATCAGTAAAAGTCTGACACGCCCTTCCGTTCTACCCAGAGCGGGAGACGTCATAAGGTACGATTATTACCCACCCAAAAAAAAAATGAGTATCACGTGTTCGAAATTCGAAACGATAAAACATTTTGCTGTTCGGTTATTCAGCGAGCATTAAAAAAAAAATGGCTTTATTTTTGTTTATACGGTGCTGTTGAAAGTTGGGGTTATTTGGATTATATTTTACATATTTTGTATTTTCATATTTTAACTATTTGAAAGTAAATAAAAAATGTTACTTATTCTTTTTCATGTATTTAACTTAAACAAACTTGCAACTTCTAACAGAAACTAAGTGAGGACTAACCGTTTTATTTATATTTTACTACGACAATATTACTAATATTTTACGTATTTTTCATGTAAGTGACGATTATCTTAATGGATATAAAACTCGCGAAATTCAAATGTTCTTCCATTCTTTGTAATTTGCAAAACAGTGCCAGGTTTTATGTAGTTTATTATATAATTTACGATCGTAGTAAACATGGCTTCATAGAATTATAATCATAAAAATCATCGATACAACCCTCTGAGTTCATTTAATCCCATCGAATGATTATTTCATCAAAAATGTCAATTAGTAGGATAGGCTGAATCAATAAGCCCTAATTGAGTAAAACTGTAACAACAATTAACTACAACAAGAAACTGTAACAATTGTTCTTGAACTGTCAATATGACAACCGTTCCTACTGTAAGTGGACGCATTTCCTTGCAAGCTAAGTTAGCGCTTTCAGAACGCCTCAAATTACATACGAGAACTCCTTTCGATTCGTACACGTGCAATATTCCTGAATAAAACTCAACAAAACATTGAACACAACATAACCGGTCTCCCATTCCGAACACAACACAACGTACCCTGCTTTAGAGAAATAAATTACGCAAACAATTAAATATCGGCAATAATGCGAACGTGGGGTGCGACAATTTGTCTGGACCGGCTAGCAGGGGTAGCCTGTTGTATACAGCGTGTTCGAAAATAAATATTTTGTAGGACATATGTATTTGTTATGTGGACATAAAATAAAATATAGACCTAGACTATGCAGGTAAAGTTTGAAAGCTACAATTTTAAAATCGGTAGGTACTTAGTTAAAAAAAGCTTATATGAAGAGAATTTAACTTTGAAGTAGTAAAAACTTATTTTATCGTCATTATCATTTCAGCCGAAAAACGCCTCCTCAAAAGGGGTTTTGCCATAATCGCCACGCTTGACAGGCGGGTTTATGATCGCAGTATGATAGTAAAATGCATAGAAAACGCTGCTGCCCATTTTCTAGTAAGTCCCTTAGTCGTCTTTTACGACACCCACGGGAAGAAACGGGACGGTGGACGGCTCATTCGGCACTACATGGACAAAACCTTATCTCACTACCTCTGAATATCTCATTTTTTAACAACAGTCGCGCAGGCGTTAATCTCGTTGTTTGCACTACCAACAGAGCAAACTGTACCAAGAACAGCAATTATCTTTATCAACTCAGACTATTACAGTCTACTGCTAGCCGTAGGCTTCTCCCAGGCTACGCCATAATACGCTGTCCTCTGTCTTCCATATCCAGACTATCCCAGTCACCTTTTAAGGTCATCCGGGTCATCCGGGCCATCTAGCTAAGACATTCTGTTTTCAAAAAATATTTCTTACAGAATTATATTTAAATATTCATTGTAAATGCTCATGTTAACTTTAATCATTTTTATTGAATTTGCTGCTCTAACTTTTTAGAACGAGAAAACGAAAAACAGATTTCATCGATACAAAGTGAGCACACCCTGTGCATCAACGATGTAACACATGCATTGCGTAGTTAATGTAATTATGAGGCCGTAACGTAAACGGGCTCGACTTGTTGCGATTAGAGATCGTCTCCACTCAGGGGTACAGAACATTCGGTTAGTCAGCTTCCAGATATATATCAGCTTTGTTTTCGCATTTTAACATTAGTTTTCTCCATGTATACGCATACCAGTCAAAGTAAACATACTTAATTTAGTATGTACAAACAAACACAACAAACAAACAACAAACGCAATGTTAATTTACATTGCGTTTGTTTATGCATATTCGCAGAAGATAGAAAGAGAGATAGATAAGGTGTTCGAAATCGCTTTTCGTATCTGTCTGTGTCACCGCGTTGTTCTAAATCTATTCTATTCTAAACTAAGTGACAGATCTAATGCAGTTTTTATCATCATTCAGACTTATATAATTTATTCCGAGAGGTATTAGGTAGGTATGTGAATAATACTTTACTAATTGTAAGATTGTTTTGCCACGTGGTAAAAATTTTGAAAAGTAGGAGCAGGTCACTATTTAACTATAACCTCGTAAGTCCTAAGTGCCTTCACAAAGAATAAAATGGCGTTCATTTTTGAGTCCCGGGTATTTTGAGATTGGAGATAGTATTATGGCCGACTGTTCTTCATAAAGAACAAAATAAATACCTTCATTGAGTCCTGAACTTTTAGCACCTATTTAAACTATTATAGACTATGCTATATTATTTTTGTTAGAACAAATATTGTCAATAACTAAGAGAAGATATATTTGCAATAAGTTAAATGGTTCATGTTTTTGTTCTTTATAAAGAACACTCGGTCTCAGTACATTATGTTGAATTGTTTTCTTACATAGGTTGTATACTGTGTAAGAAAACATTTTTTAAGGAAAATAACAGATTTCATCGGTTTACTTATTATTTTTATATATAAAATATTAGGCCCCACTGTGGAAATCTGCAAAACAGTTTCTTTTTGTGGTGAAACACAAAGGCAAATCACAAGCTATGCAATGGCTTAATACATGCGAATCTGCGGGTAGCCAATTTACCCCATAAGCATAGTTATGCCAATGAAAGCCTTGCACTCTCCTACGGTCAAATTTAAACTTTTTCCAGTTTTGTCAACAGCAGTTTGGTTACTCATTGTAACTGTTAAAGTATACAAGTCTTCGTCTATTTATTCATTAAAGTATTCCATCATCGATGATTTTGGTTCTGAGAGTCGATATGACGGCTGTAGCATGGCTGGCCAATCTTTGTTAAAACTTGATCTACTCCAAGGCATAGGACCTTGCCCACTAACAATAGAAGCCCTAACTCCACCACGAGTGCGCACTGTTCTGTGGCTAAGCACTCCACCACGAGTACGTACTGAGCGGCGCTTCTGAATGAGGATCAATTCGACAAAAGGATATAGCAATTTTGAATACTACATCGAATACAATATAAATATCTGAGTTCATTTCTTTTTGAATCACTCAAATCCATCGAGAAATTGCGAAGTTATTAAACTTAAAAAAAAGGGAGTTTTAAAACGCACGCCGCGCGCGCGAAACTGCTGATGACGTCACGAGGCTCGATCGCCCGCCACGCGCCGCACTGCTTTGTTATGATTTGCGGAGTTTAATCGTTGTTTCTTGTTTATTTATGTTTTATAGATATTGGTAGATAGGAAACATGGAAGTCGGATTTACCCAAGGCCCAATCGGACAATCTCGCGAAGATTGATTCGTTTATGGTTGAAAAGTAAAAAAAAAAACAATTTATTCCAGTGCACAGGTAGGTTCTACGTTTTAGAATGTTTTGATTTGGCAGGCAGGTACCTTTTTCGTGTTTCTACAATGTGTAGGCACCTCTCTACCTATTTTAAATAATATTTCTTACTAGCTTCTGCCCGCGACTTCGTCCGCGTAAAATTTCCTGCTCCCCCAACCCATCCCGTCGCATCGAATCGCCTGCCCGTGCGAGGTCTTTGTATGCGTGACGTTTTTCTTTGTGCTCGGCTCCTAAGTGTCTTTGCGTGACCTTATATAATATATAGTCTATAGCCTTCTTCGATAAATGGGCTATGCAACACTAAACGTACAACTCTTCAGCTTTTACTTGGGTGTGCTACGTAATGAATTTTTTGAAAGACCAAGGCGCGCGCAATGGACGTGTTTTATATGGAATTTTTAACATTTTCTTCGAAAAAAAAAAAAATATTACCCACCCACGTGTTGAAATTTATATGTGAGGGAGATACAAAGGGGGTCGAAAATTTCATTATTTTTGCGATAGGAAACGCCATTTTCGAGATATGAGCAAAAGAAAAGGAAAACAAAAATACAGTACCGTTTAAAGCACGTGAAAGGCGATCGTTGGTGTGAATTTTAGTTCATAACTACTAGTTTTAATCCACACCTTTTTTATCGCGATTAAAAATAGATTTAGTTAAAATAAATTATTATAGTCAAAATTTTTGAAAGGGGCGTCGCTCCTCATGAAAGTACACCACTTCTTTCTATTTTTTGGGTATTTTGGGACACAAAATAACAATTTGTCCGGTGTAGCAACACTTGTATTTTCGCATCGTGGCACGATACAATATTTTATGAAGACATTATTCGTTTAAATGTTCTGCGAGTCACGTAACTAAAGGCAGAAAGAACGTGCGTGGCGGTGCCGCGGACGCGAACGTGGAAAATGACGTCATCAACAAATTGTGCGTATTGGCGGGCGTTTTTGAAAATGCAAAATTAAAACCGCTCTAACTTCGTCATTTTTGGTCCAATTTTAATCATTCTTTCACTGAAATAATTGGTTTAGGTATGACTGTAATTCTACATATTTAACTAAAATCGTCGCTGATCCTCATTCTTCCAATATTAGTTGAAGTACCTCGAGTTCTATGCCGGTAGTGACTGGTAGATGGAACACAGATCTCATCTTCTGAGCTACTAGAATCTCCATTTTCTGAGTTGCTGTATATATCCTCGCCACCATTTTCATCGCCTTTCTCATAGGAAGTTCTGTCCAGCTCAGGTTCTTGGGAAGTTGGATCCTCATCATCATCATCAGTGTTTTCTATCTCAGAAAGATTGAGAAGCTCATCTATTTCCTTTTCGTGTAATTCTAAAATAAAATAACATTTATAAATAATATAAGAAATAATTAAAAAAAAAGAGTTTGATGCATAAATTAACGATGGTGCCTTAAGCATCATCGTTAATTTATGCATCAACTTCTTTTTTTATCACTAACATATCTTAGGAGGATACTAAGTTGTTACACTGAGGCCGAAAGGGATTTCAAAAATACAAATTATGGTATCGAATTTACGCTATAAAGACCGGACGCACTTTACAAAGAACAAATTCAGTTAATCACAAATTACTCCGTTTGCGCCGCATGTTTTGCAAAAATAATACATTACAGATATTGTTTATTTCCTTGTAAGTGAAAAAAAAATTATTGGTTGCTTCAAAATAGTAATATTTTCAAAAGATATTTACAGATTTACTTACGTTGTTTCCGATGTGCCACCATTGTCTCCTGCTTGTGGCCACTGAATGCAAATATGGCGAATTTCTTTTATTTTACTGAATGCATGTGAAAGAGACAAATATATAACTACTGAGAAAACGTCCTTTCTTTCTAATATGTTGCCATAAATTACGATCGCAAATATGTTCTACTCATAGAACGTTCGGTTATAATGATATCTGTCATTTCGAGATTGTCAGGTTTTAACAATGATTGCAATTTTGTTCTTTAGGAAGACAGTTCGGTTTTACTTACAAAAAAATTAAAATAAGTTTGGGTCTTAGGAGGATAAATGGCGTACTTTTATCTCGTTTTTGGGCCACTGTCACCTCACACAATTATTTCTATAGTATCAGTAGGTCACAGATCGGTAGATAAATGAAGTCGTCTAAAATTTAAACAACACGATCGATTTCCGTCATTTATTTGAGTATGTACCAAATGTTGGCAACCAATGCAGGCAAATTGGAGGCAAATGCCTGTATTCATTGGAAAAGTTAATGAAACTTGCCCAAAGTCAATGATTTGGTCCCCATTCTATGGCGGAACACGAATTGCTTATGTTTAGTGTTTTGGATGATGGTAGGTACCGGCTTGTATGTTTACCATTTAGGTATGAGTTCATCACAAACATTTTTTTCAGAATAGTAGCGACCATAGTTACGTTAGTTAAAAACTAGCTTTTGTTAGCGGCTTCGCCCGCGTAGTATACATATAAATATTCCTCTTGAATCAGTCTGTCTACCGATGAAAACCGCATTAAAATCCGTTTCGCAGTTTAAACGTTCTAAACGTGCAGACACGGGAAGGGTTCATGTAGAGATAATAAACAAACGAAGATCGGATGTCAGAGATTACTTCAATTCATCATCAACCAAATAATTCAAAACATGACATCATTCATTCAAAATCAATCATTTCCAACTCAATCATTCGTAAATCTTAATTTGTAACTCATGAATAAAGGTGAAGGTAGGTACGTAGGTACATATATAATTTTCAGGTTTTCATGTTTCAAACTGTTCTACATTAAAATTTAAAAAAAAAATGTAAATTCATCATTTACGTGTCGTGTTCAGTGTAGTTACTTTTTATCCACTTACTTTGACTTTCATCATAGCATACCATAATCTGGAGGAGTACTGGAGTGATGACAGCGTACTGGAAGACGGAGCGTTTGGAAGGCCTCCCACAAGATGGACTGATGACCTGGTGAGCATGAATCCGCTGGATGCGAGAAGCACAGAACAGGTTGAAGTGGCGGTAATTGGGGGAGGTCTATGTCCAGCAGTGGACGTCTTTCGGCTGAAAAGGTGATGACGATGATGATGATGCTATTTAATCTGATTGATCTGATTGCGTCGTTGATGAGACCTGTCGGCCAAGAGTCTTGTCGGCGAAGTGTTCTGTCGGCAAAGAGTCCCGTCGAAATAAAGCCTTGTCGGTCTGTCGGTGTTTAGTCGTACACTGTAACTTTTATCAACTATGTAAATAAAGCCTATTAGTTGATTCGATTGAAGTTATTTGTAGCTATTATGAGAAAATCTAACTTTTAGTATTATTTTGTATGTTATTTTTTGTTGATTTAATGCTTATTAAATTAATAATTTTCGTAATCTCAACTCTCTGAGCGTGATGTACAATTCGAAAATTGTTATCAGATATTTTAATAAATATATCTTATCACTTCTGTGCGCGAGTCTACTTTTTCTTAACTACATTGCATTAAACTCAAAATGTACATATTACCTGCGCGAACAGTAAATAGTTTAACTTCGTACGAATCACCTACAGAAAATAATATATTAATATTACTTAAAAGTGTTGATTCACCCGCTGCGGGCGAGTAAATTCGTGCGAATCGACTAATAAACATAAGGAAAACTGCTTTTAATCATCATAGTTTTTCTAATATTTTCGTGACCAATTTAATGCTGCATGTTTTAGTTAAGAGATTCTACGTATGTACTCAATTAGCTATCTATGTGATGTCAGTCAGTTAAAAGTTATTTGTTTTTCCGGAATAAGTCTTCTGATTTCCTATTCCGTAGGCGCATTTCTGACGCGTTGTTCCTTTGACGCTATCAAAAAAGTTACCCTTAAAACGGACGACCAAGTTTAACAGTCTGTTTGAGCGACAACTCTCAAACACTCCCACTATGAAACATCAAACTACAAGGTATAAACTAGAGGAGGAAAAACAAAACAACATCACAAGAATAGTAAATGAAAGTGCATTTTATCCGAAAACACTTTTAACGTCAAATAGACGCAATAAAAGCAAAGGGTGCTTGTGTGGGCCACGTGATCGCCTCAGGGTTCGACACTGAGTTAATGCATAGCACAGACTGCCTGCAAATTATCAATACAATTAAATTTCGAATGTTAGTAACGGTTGTGACATTTCTTGGGGCGTGAGTGTCGGTGGCAGGCTTAAAAATTGAGGGTTTCGTGCGTGTGAGTTGGTTTTCTGGGGGATTGAATTTAGGATTCGATTGAAGTGGGGTTAACACGCAATGGCTGGTATAACATTTTTACCTAAATTCTATAGTTGTACTTTCCTAGATTTCTAGTGGTTTACTACACTATTTCAAGTGATTTATGTGTTGTGGATTTTTCAATCACGTGTGATGCTTTTTTTTTTTCAGGATGGGAAATCATCAAATGACTTCTCCCGCTCTGGGCGGAGCGGGAGGGCGTGTCAGACTTTTACTGACTAAAACCCACCCGTGTTCCATCAGTTGCCCATGTGCCAGGGTCACGGTATCTCTTTCGAACAATCACGCGACCCCGGCAGGATCATGCAACCCCGGCAGGACGTGTGATGCTTACGTTCTACGTTTTGTCACCAAAAGAGATAAGTTACTTGGGTAGTCGGATCTAGTTAAAGTTACGTCAGAAACCGATAGAAAGTGACTGTTTTCGAATGCAATTTATTTTGATACCTAAATAAACGGGTACTCCCTTTCTTCTCCTAAAATTGTTTGTCCGAAAATCATTATCCATAACACGTTAGCTATAAACGGCAGTAACCATAATATTCAAAAAGTCGAAATTTTGTTTTACATAATTATCTTTGCTTCTAAAACTATTCTGTCATAATATCAAAAAGTATAATCATTAAATCTCCTAATTTTGCATGTTATAAAGTCATATATCCTAAGTATTGTATTATATAAATTGTATTATGCCGAATGTTCATTTATAATAAAATCGTTAGTAGTAAAAAAATGCTACAAGTTAGGTTTTAGTGACAGAAACGAATCGCTGTAAATCCGACTCCACGTAGTCTTGTCTGCCCTACCCCTAGTGTAATTTAAAATCGCGCAGGCGCGGAGTGCCGGAGCCGTGACAGAAACCATGCCTGCTGCATGATGCATGCTCGCTTGCATACTGCATGCTTGCTTGCATGCTCGATTGCATGCTGCTTGCCTGCTTGCATGCATGCTTGCTTGCATGCTACATGATGCATGCTTGCTTGCATGCTCGATTGCATGTTGCTTGCGTGCATGCATGCTGCATGCATGGTGTATGTTTGTTTGTATGTTTCTTAGAGGGAAATAAAATCACTTGTTCACAATCACCTGTTTTATTGAGTGATATTGCATTTATTAAGTAATAATACATGCATCGCCATGCCAGGCTTTGATAAATACCATAATGCTTTTGTATCTTTACTATTTATGTAGGTATTGTATCAGTTGAATTTGATACTATAATGAAATTCTTAATGAACTCCGTAATACTTTGTTTTAAAAATATAATTAGGATAAATAAACATAAATAATTTAAATTTAAAACTTATAACTTTTATGGAAAACAGTTTTAAGTCTTTTGTATATTATTGATAGTAATATTTATGACAAACGGATTTAGGGCATATTATATTTAGGGATTTCAATTGTACGGCATGTGATATTATGTGACATTTAGTTCGGGCAAGTTATCATTCGGACAAATGATGATTAGGACAAAAAAAAATTATGGCTCTTTAGATTATGGATAAAAAATTTAGGTCACAAAATAGAGAACCAAATAAACGATTTGCTTTCTATTGAGTTTAATTTGTTCAAAAACATCCATTGATTTCTTATTAATCTTCAACAATGACTGACTACCCTCGTCTCAGGATGCCTATCTATTTGAAGACATACAACGAAACATATACAACGAAACAGTTGTAAATGCTTCTTTTAATCTATCAATAGAAAACTCTATAACAAACGTAAGTTGTCGCACCTCTATCAGAAAACCTAAAAAAAACGAAAATAGAGAAAGAAGTAAAACTATTTTCCAAGAAAAGCTCAGAAACATTCAATGAAAAAAAAAATGATCAATCAAAAAGACATCTACAAAAACGGAAGCCCTTCCACAACAATAAGTCCAACTTACAAAACCAATTTCCCGATCTCAACATAATATAACACTACCCACAAATTCTGAAGTAATTTCCTCTAGACTATCTTATGGTATCACATTCGTATACTATGGTCGGCAGTTAGCACAGCCTCCTTTATTAATTGGTCTATTGCTGTAAGTAATTGCACACCGAAGACTAACTGGGACCATTACTGTGTAGTGTAGATGCACCAAACTGCACCATAACTTTATTAATTGCTAAGTTAGGAAACCTACATAGTTAATAGTTGTGGAATTATGTGTTTTGGTTATTGTTAGTGTTGTTGTATTAAGGGTTTATTAACTTAGATTGGGAGATAATGATTAAGTGATAAACAGAGAATTATTGAAAACATTTGAAAAAAAAAGCTCGATCCAAGTAAATATCATGGCGACATCGCTCTCGTTACTACGAGTAGGTAACCCGACTAAGGCAAAATAAAAAAAAAACAGGAGGCTTATGATTTTGGCTATATTTATATTTTGGCTATTGTTTCGGACCGTTCGATTAGTTACTCTATGCGCCTTCGGAACGCGCCCGAACGGAATGACATCTGACTTGACTTTGACACTTGACACTTCCTCTTTGATTTTGGTTCTTGAAAAGGGTGGGTCGTCGCCGTGTTGAATTCCGCGACCTGTTGTAAAGTAATCCTTTTAAATCGATCCGTTTGTGACAATTAGTCGTGATCCAATTGCTTTGATTGTTAATAACCCCAATTTGACGTAATAACACGGGTTGAATTTTGGATATATCTTGTTGAAGAACTTTGAAGGTTAAGTGGAAGTGACGCTATTGGGAACGAGTGATTTGAAGACCGCATGCTGTGATTGCCTCCAGCCTTATTGCAGCGGATTGTAATCCCGGAGAATACTCGTAACGTCACAACACGATACATATACACTCACTTACATACATAACTCCAGGTAACCCCAAGGAGCTGGTGTTCGTCTACCCACAGGTAAGTTCTTTTGTTGTATTGCAGGTGAGTTATTTGACTTATATTGTCTGCTCCGCGTACGGCGGACTAGTTTCGCTAGCCACTCTTGTCTCTAGAGCCCCACGGTTATCGCACTTCCACTGCGCTATTGAAATCGTATTGTGAGGTCTAGTCTGGCAGCGAACAGCTATATACGTATGTGGGTATGCATGTATCTTTATTTGTTCTGTAAACTACTTATCATAATTTGACAAATGCGGTGTCGTTGGAAGCGTCTTAGTCGTCCACTGGCTATGTGAGGTTACAATAAATTGAATATGGTGTCCTCTAGAGAGCATAAAGTTATTTACAAAATTGTTAGCTAACTCCAAAATAAATTAAATAAAAAGGAAGCTCAAAAACTGTTGTCCGACTACTGAAAAATTATGCACAAAAAAATATGAAACAAAAAAAAACTCATCTGAAGGCTGTATGCCACCTAACCTAACAGAACAATAAATTTTAACAACATCATAAGTTTCAGGTAAAGTGGCATACGACCACAGTTTTTTTTTAAATTACTTTTTTCTGACCTGGTAGTGCTTGAAGTGTTTTTAACGAAGGAGAAAAATTAACATTTCTTTGTATCGCCTAGAAACAAAAACATAACGTAGGAGCTGGCACCGAAGGTAAGCATGAATATTCATTTAATAAACCAGCCAACATAATAAAAAATCGCAAAATTTTAAAGATCATTTGGATCATAATATACAGAATCGAATTAACAATACTGCACAAGTAGCTATAAATTCTCTATCATAATAATCAATGAGCTATATATCTCTACAAAATTATTCGCTGTATGATAGCTCTTAAACATTGCACGATAATGCTGTACTTAACTTATATGGTCTTAAAATATAGTGCTGATTGGCTACGGATTGTAATATTGTATGAAACAGGATGAATCTAGGAAAGAAAATACTGTAGGTTTTTTTTATATGGAACCTATTTTTATTTAGTTATTTACTTTTTTATTATATCACAAGATTAAGATAGTTTGACGATTTCAAACTTTTTTGACCAAAAGTCCAGAGCAAGCGTGGTAATTGATGCTTGTGCTGTCTATATAATGTGAAAAGGCCTTTGTCTAGCAGTGGGACAATCAGACGGTATAATTATTGTAATGCCTCAGTAGAGTTTTTATATTTTGTGAATATGAGAACGTTGTAGACCTTGTAGACTGTAGATTTGTATACAGTTTTCTAGTTTAGTAAGTACCTGGTACTTGTTGACAGGCCTACACTGTAATTTAAAACCATTGGAAAATCCAATTATTTTTAAAAGAACCGTGGATATCCTTGCCAAATCTTCATAGGAAGCAACTAATTGGAACCGTTGGAGCTTCTGACTTTTCTTAAGTGCCCATGACGGTATATGTATGTGTGTAATATAAAATATTTTGATTTGATTTGAGGTCTGTAAAGACTGCAGCGAGGACACCCTCTTTGTCCTCGCGCACATGTGGGAGTGGCGCGAGGAGGCGAAACGCCGGGGCGAAACTCCGCTGCCGCGACAAATCGCGGCACGGCGGACAGAGCTCCGGTGTGATCTCATGGCGACATGGCGGGTACGATTGTCGCAGCCCAGTGCTGGGCACGCCACAATTGCGGCGGTAAGTCCCCTCTTTGAGGAGTGGATAGAGAGGCGCCACGGCGTCCTCACCTTCCGCCTGACGCAGGTTCTCACCGGGCATGGGTGCTTCGGTGGGTTCCTGTTCAGGATAAAGCGGGAGGATACGTCCGGGTGTTTCCATTGCGAGGATCGTCTGGAGGACACGGTGGAGCATACGGTGGAGGTGTGCCCTGCCTGGGCGGAGCACCGCCGTGTCCTCGTGGAGGCGATCGGCGGCGGCGACCTCTCGCGTCCGGCCCTGGTGCGAGCCATGGTACGGAGCGAGAGGGAATGGGAAGCCGTCACCTCCTTCTGCGAAGCAGTAATGCTCGCGAAGGAGGAGGCGGGGCGCGTGAGGGAGTGGCAGTCTCTGCGCCCTCACGTCCCTAGCCGCCGCAGGAGGAGACGCCCCGGGCGTCGGGAGTCAATAGCGGACTCCCGGCCACCGTAGGCGCGAGCTTGCGGGTGGCGAGCAATGGGTAGCTCGCCGCCCGGTAAGGACCAAGCTCGGGTCGACGGCGCGCAGTGTTCCACGCGCGCCTCAAAGAGATGTCAGCAGCAGTGTAGGGGTCTACTAGGACCGATGCCTGCCGGGGTCGCGTGATTGTTCGAAAGAGATACCGTGACCCTGGCACATGGGCAACTGATGGAACACGGGTGGGTTTTAGTCAGTAAAAGTCTGACACGCCCTCCCGCTCCGCCCAGAGCGGGAGAAGTCATTTGATGATTTCCCATCCTGAAAAAAAAAAAAAAAAAAAAAGGACACCCTCTTTAATTTTGTTTGATTTTATAGGCACAAGCCTGTAAGAAACATACAACCTAAGACACCTGACATCTACCAACCCGTTATAGGCGGAGTGGCCCTCTCACAGAAAGGAGGCGTGTATTTCAGCAGAGGAAATATTGTAGGTTAATTGTGCTCTTAGAATAAGAACATAAAAATAATGTGGAATCTACTTTTATTTTTTGTCGTCATAAAAATCTTTTTTATTTCCGACGAATGCCGCCTAATATCGAACTAATACGTGTTCTAATGTGGTTCATTACATAAATATAGCTAGACATAACGGGAGGTCGCCAAATGAGATGCGTAGTCCCCGGCCGGCGCCTGTCACATTCGAAAGAGAGATGTGAATTTTATGCAATCCTGATCTTAGATAAGGCAAGAGGAGGGTGCTGAGGCCTAGATAGTCGCTTTATTTTAATACGAACCGACAACAAATAACGAATAAATATTCCCTTTTTTATTGTTGAGTTGTGACGCGAACTCCCTGATTTAGGGTGAAATGAGAGGGGTCCGGCGACGAATTGTGGTCGAGATTATTCTGGGATTTATATTACAGTCGCTGTCAGAAATTCGAGTGGTATCAGGTTTCATCAATATTTTGAGAGTGTTGACCCTCAGTGGATCGGTTCTTATAGATTTGGCAAATTGTTTGATGGAGCATTGACGTTTCATTCGAACTCGTCGATGGAAAGGGTGAATCGAAGCCATTGTAAGGTTCCAATTTAGTTCAACACATTCTCATTTCTATGTACGACGACTGAAATGGTGCTGTGACAAAATTCATTATTCATGTTCTCTCCTAGATCGTGAGTATTGGAACCTTCAGCTTAAATTATTTTATTATTATTTAAGTAAGTATTATATAATTTAATTATTTCAGTAAGATGTAACACTAACACCCTGTGGGCCTTGATGCCTGAAAGTAATTTTTTTTATTATGTTTTATCTTGATTAATACTTGGAATAATTTCTACGAAAAAGTGAACGCAGTATTTATTTCAAAGGTAAACAAAACATTTCTTCTTCGTTATCTTTTCAATAACTGTATACCGGAACTTTTCTCTATTACACTCGCTTTTCCCTATTGTCAAAGTGCGAACTAAACAAAATACATATGGAACAAATATTGTTTCTGTTATTAGATGACCAAACTAAACATCGTTTTCCCCCGGGGCAGCCGTCCGGTCCACTACTTAAGTTGTTTCCTACACGTGTTTCACGGATTCAAAGTTCTAAGGCCACCCTCTCATGCTATAAAAACAATCAGTTTTTGAAATAAGAAACAGACGCGTTGCACTACGGACACTGAAAGTTCACTTTTTATAGGGGGACCAGAAATTATGGTCGGGTGATATATGGCGACACTTCTCCCGGAATTTAAACGTTTCGTTTTCCTAACGATTACTTACAGTGGCTAGGTAGGGCGCCAGTGTGACCCTTAATAAATTCAGAATAAAAGAGTGGTGCCAGAAAAATTGTTTCTTCTTTATGATTGTGGTACGAATTTCTTTGTAATTGAATTTTCTGAAATATATAAGCCACTTACGTGTTCATGATACAAAATAGGAGGAAATTTCGTAGAATTTGTAAAAAAAGGAGTTGGTCTTTTGAAATTATAATAGGCTTCCGTTTGATCCGATATTGAGAAGGAAGTATTTAAGTATAAATTTTGTATTAAATATTAAGAGCATTAGGTACCTTAGTGATAACGGGAAAATTGTGGTGTTTCTCTCAAAAAAGCCAATCAGGAAGAACGGAAGTTGATATTGGTGACAACTTACATTTGATAGGACTTTATCCTACGACAAAAGCCTCCTAAAACTAATAATATTCTAACCAATTTTTCTAATAAACCATATCACTTGCTCACGACAACAGTGGCAAAGTTTATCTCGTTTAAACAGTTGACTATCTTTCTTCCTGGTAGCGATTCTGGTGATAAAGATTGCACGACTGATTCTGTACTCGTCGCCGTGACCCTAACCGTATTAGAAGTCTTGGTAAGTGGAACATGAGAGCCATTTAATTTATCAACTTGTTCCTCCGAAGCTCGCCAACTTTTATTTCTAGGATTTTTTAAGACTTTAATTGGTGAGCCTGTTTTATTGCTTGGACATTCAGGGAGTTATACAGGCTGTGCTTTTACGTATACAATGATGCATTTCTTTTTATGGTATTCCCAGTAGATAGTGGTTTAGTTATTGAGATCCAAATGATGGAAGGAATTCTAATCTGAGATAATCAGCTGCTAAAATATTAAATTCATAGAACAACAACACCTTACTCACTGTTCACTTTCATATCAGAATTTTAACCTTTTACGATAATATGGAAAAAAGTTTGAAGAGGGTTGAAAAATTTTTGGATAGTTAAGATGAAATAATTTTCTATTTATTGCGATATGTTTGTGTTGTTTTATTCTGAAAAACTCTTTATTAAGCACAGTGCACCCCCTAAAACGTAATAAACTTCATTTTTAAACAAGAACAAACAAAAATTCTACATTCTTTGTTCACTAACATCTGTAACGAGTTAGCCTTAGGGTATAGCCGAAAAGTCAGACACTCGCTCCACAATCGAATTATTTTTTATTTCGATCAATAACGGCACTGGATTCGTTCTGCCTGAGCCACGCGCTGCCTCGGGCGATACTTCGAAAGTCCTTTAGTGCACAACTCCCGTCTGTCCATTTGTCGAACGTCCCAACTAATAGAGAAATTCCATTTAAAAACTTACGTTTTATGCTCCGGGGGAGTGTTCATTGTACATTTTTAATGTTACGAATTGAGTTTATGTGGGAATTGTTTGTTAGGGATCGAAGTTGATTTGGTCATAGGGACGCTGCACTGTGAGTTACTTTAAAAAGCACTTACATTTTGTGGATCATAAAATTATACAGGTTATCAAGGACATTGACGTGTAAATTGTAACCATGAATTTAGCACATGATTCTAAATTTTGTGTTTTTAAATCAGAAGAGAAATTTCAACGCAGGGGATTTCAGTATCATGTTTTGAATCCACGATACAGGTCCCGATTTGATTTGTCTCTGCCACCCCGTAGGTCCCACGTCCCACCCTACTTACCCAAAACTAATCAACCGCTTTTGCTTTCTTTATATAAATAGCTATCAGCCATCATCACCAATAATTTATTATGATTCCACTACAACTAGGACATTATAATGATTATCATTTCCTGATGTGATTATTTTCTCACCATTTATGATAGAGAATCAACTTACCAAGTGGGTACCTAGTATAAAAACGAATAAATAATACCAATTTCATTCTTCTTCGTTAACGAGAAAATTATTTTCTTCCGATCCCTCGAGACGAAATTTTGTACTGGAACAGACTGCTAATGAAAGAAGAAAATAATTTAATAAAAATACCGGTCTTACTACACATCAGAAAGTAGCTTCATTATCTTTTTGACTAATTATAAAACGGACGACGAAAGTTCTAATTGAATTCAGAAGACTACGGCTTTCTCAGTTATATTTCTTTTTTTTTTAAACTTTCGGGTCTTCCAAGATTTTTAATATCTATGCTAATAATACACTAATTAAGAAGCCTAGACTGTGACTTTTTAAGATTCAGGAGTATTAAAATTTTCGTCTGGAAAGTCTGTGTTATTTATTAGGTTTAGGTTTATAGATATTTATTCTCAAAAAAGACACAAAGTCACTTACATGAGAACAATGCTTACAGTAAATTATTAATATAAAACGTTCGTCACAGACGTTATTGTAGTAATTATACATCCATCCAATACATTCAGCTTTTAGGAAAGGTAATATTTTTCATTACATATGCAGTTAATTGTGTTTTGAATGCATGGAATGAGTGTAATTTTTTTATATGTGAGGGTATTTTGTTATATAATTGAAATTTAGAATTAATCTTGAACAGAAACAACCTATGTGGAATGAACCTGCTGGAATTACTGTTCTTTCTTTTGTTCTTGTGTCATTTTATGGTTTTGCACACAAATAGATTTTCAGGTTAGTTTCAGAAGCTTGTCAATTTTAATACCTTTTCTGGGTTTGATTCTCCGTTCTGGCAGTGTTATTGGGTTTTTATTATATCTGGATTTTCTCAGTAGCTGGAATCTGGATTTGTGCTCAGATGATAGCAATAGGGTCACCCCTCATTACGAGGAACTTAAACATAACTGGCGAAATGTGGGTGTAGAATAAGGACATCCCTGGTTAACCCTTCGGAGAACACAGGCGTGGTAATATGTGTTTTGTTTTTTATTATTATTATTATTAATAATTAATTCATTTATTTCAGACATAGTCCATAATTATAAGTTATAAATCCATTAAAATTATCAAAATCCAATTCAATAAAAAAATAACATAAAAAAAAAAAATCACCAATAAATAAAATTACATTTACACATAAAAATTACAATTAAATTAATTGAAATTAGAAATATAAATTAAAATAAAATAACACACATTAAAAACAATCAATTATAAAATTAGACATACACAATTAATTTACAAACGCATGTCAAATAAATTTTTACTTGCCCGTTTAACACCACAGCTGGGTGAATTTCTCGGTACTTTCCTTCTACCTCTCTACACCCAAACCTGTCAAGAATTAGAAATTCAGCTCAAATTACCTAATCAGTTTCATAACTCTAAATTTACAATAATATAGGTATACTTATTCAATTGTGAATAGATAGTAGATACCTAATCTTGTAGTATCACCATTCTCTCAACATTTACATCAAGTGCAAAGTTTTTCACTTTAAAAAACCCTCCACCATACAACATTTTCCTCAACTTCCCATTATCCTTCGTATGCTTTAGAAATTGCCACATCTTCGTTCTTGCTGACACCCTTGCCATCCCTAACGACATTTAACTCTGCAGACATGTCTCTTCAAAGTATATGTAAATTGGTAAATGTAATAAATTGCATATATTTATCTCGTAATGGTGCTTTAACGTAAGGGGTGGGGCAGTGACGGATCGATTGAACAGATTTGCACTGCTTAGCGTGTTGCTTTTAGCGGTGCTAATTTTGGCTACGTGACTTTGTATTTTTGGGGACATAGAATTGAAAGGGTTTTTTTCACGTATAAATAGATTGAACAGTTTTGGGGAAAATAACCATAAAAATTTCAACAATTATATATATATTTCAGTGGCGAGGTGTAAATTTTTCTAAAAGAGAAGCCGAAGCGAAGTTGGCTTTAACTTACTGACTCATCAATAAAGAATACTTACTATCATTCTAAAATTAATATAGGAATGTAATGAATTAAATACAATTAAATTGAACAGCTGAAAACAGAATAAAATATGCAATATTCCTCTATCTCGTTCTCGCTGACGCATTTTTCTATACCTGTCTCTGTCATAACCCGTTGTACAGCGGCTTGCTCTCGTACATATCAAGCGGTGCCACGTGACCTAAAGTGACATCATTACGGGATCGCTGTTGTATGAATTTTTAGTTCCCGATTATGACGTTTTGGCGCCGGGTTAATTTAGAACATTTCTCTTTTGTTGTAATACAAAGCTATAAATAACCTTTTTTGCTGTTTGAATGTTATGGTGAATTAAATACCCGTAGTGTAACTATAATATATTTATTGACAATAGTAGCCACTATTTACATACTATTGTATGTTTAATAGTGATAGAGTTACCCATGCGAATCCCCGAAAGCAAGCCGGTAGGAATCGTGTTATATGGTGCTTTCGCCACTGATATATTTATATTTACAGGGCGTCCCACGGATATGCCACATGGAGGGAAAGTACCTTGAATATTGTAGATAGATCATTTTACTGAAAGAAGACATTATTTGAATTTAAAATAACAATTTAAAATGCATTCATAGATATTTAAATAATTGCATGGTTGAACCGGGAACCGGGGCATATCCGTGGGACGCCCTGTTTATTTCACCGATTAGATAGGTATTGGACTTTTTATGAAACATTTTTTATTATCGAAACCTGACGAATTTTTTTACGCTCTACGTTTAGTGCACTGAATTTATGGTTACAGTTTGTGCGATGATGTCTCTGCCACTCTATACTATCAGTTCTTCATAAGGCAACATCAAGTAAGCTCAAGTAAATTATGTTGAATATTCAATTAGATATTTGTGAATTAAACCCACGAAGTTATCTCCATAATAATATTTTTATAGGATACTTAACCCGACGTAATAATTCCTGTAACGAGTCCTTCAAAATTATGAGGTTGAACATAAAATGAATAATCATATAAATTAATACACGAACAAGTAAGTACCGTCTTTATCACGGTCAACACGCATTGCTTAATTCGGCTTATTATTATTATTAATTCATACAGACAACGAAAGGTCGAAAACAAAAATACTCAAAAGGTGTTAGCAACAATATATCTAATAATCTATGTTATCAATGTTGATTCGCCTGATTCCAGCAAGTAAATTCTTGCGAATCAACTAATAAAACTTTAATTCATTTAATACTGTCACAGCACAGATAGCATACTTCATTTCAGCACATCGAACGATATTCGACAAAGAAACAATCAAAATATTTATGAAGTGCGCTGGGATATTGTAGGAAATTAAGCGGGGTTGCGACATGCGGGCACAGTCAGGCATTATCTGCATTTGATATCAAACATTCAGGGGACGAACTGTTGGCAAAAATTGCCAACAGACTCATTACTCTCTTTCGTGGTTAACGGTTGATCCATGAACTATATTAGGATAAAAAACAGCAGCCTAGTTCATTGTGCTCTTTTCGACAAAACTTTCTTGTAATGAGAAATATTTCCCCAGAAAAGCTGTGTAAAATTAAACCATAGCAATAGCCACAGTTTTTATCCAATCACGTAATAAAACTATTGTACAATTCACAAAAACCACGTTATCTCAAGTCATACATTTTGCACCATCCACTAGTATCGCTACAATATTGGCTCCACCAGTTTATAGGGGGGAATAAACTAGAGAGAGTAATTAAACCAAAGTAATCATTCCATGATTATATGCAGAAACTAATGGGGTTTGTCAAAGGGCTAACGATCCGTGGAATGGTTGTCAAAGGCAGTTATGTATAGCTAAAATTAGTAGCGTGGTGAAGATTATTGGTACATGGTATATAAAGCGTACGTGTGTGAATGGCATTTTAGTAGAGAGACACATATGCTTGGTAACATATTCAGTAACAGGGTTTGCTACAAAGTTTTGCTATTGTCTCAGTAAAGGTATCTAGTTTACTGTTGGCACAGTGTCTTTAACAAGTTTTAGAACATCAGACTTAGGTGTCTGTCTGTGAAATACTCTTACGTTTCAGAACTTTTCAGACTCCATTCACACTAAAGTCTCATTCTTGTTATTATGTTCGCACAACATTCATTTTGGAACAATTAGTAATTCAGTTTGGTTTGATGTGTACTTTTGAAACTGTATACGCACTTTTGGGTCCATGATATGTTTTGTTTCTTTTATGATATCTATTATATGTTTATCATATTATATAATATGTTCGGATGGAGTTAACGATACTTTAAGGGCTTTACTAGCTTTTGTCAGCGAAATCGCTCGTGTGAAAGTCGAAAATTATTGAATGAAAACGTACCACCATCATAAAAAGTATCATATATTGTGCTAATCCAGGTTATGATAAATTATCTGTGTGCCAAATTTCATTCAAATCCATTTGGCGTTGTTGAGTAACAAGCATCTAAACATCCAAAATTTCACATTTATAATATTGGTAGAACTAGTAAGATAGTAGAATTTTTATCAACAAATGTACTTTTATAAACACTACGAACCCAAGACCCCGTAACTGGCAGCCATGTAATTTGTTTAGTCATCTGAAATAGGTTAGGTAGGTAGGTAGTATAGTAGTAGTCAGTAGGGTATGTTAAAAAATGCTGATAATTTTGAACCTGATGTTTTAAGGGCAAATTATACCGTTCTCAAAACACAATGTTTTTGAAGGACAATGTGTTTGAAGAAATAGTGCATTGAATATTCTAAAACATTTTTATAGAATTTAAGTGACCGTTGTCGATTCTCTTCAGTAATGTTCACCCCAAGACTGCACTGTAGTAAATAGCTTTTTATTACTGCATCTTCCCTTTACTTGTCGATATAAAGAAGACAATATAGAGTTAATGGGGAAGTTTAAACCAAACAACACACCTGTCCCCCATATATAAGGTGCGTGCCTTACGAAGTACCCCTAATATGTCAAATGGAACAAGATTTTTTCTCCCCCAGAGCAACAATTTAGATCGCGACGCGTCAATAATATAAAGAGGGGGTCCCGATCTTTGTTTTCCCCATTGAGAGTTTATTCGATCAAAAACTTGAGCGTTTCTTTTTGAATTTATTACTGTAAAACTTTTTGATTTGATTCAAGTGCATAAGGGTAGTTTGTGATTGGAAGTTACGGAGCGACAAGTGCCATGGCTGTTTCAAAAGTGACAGTGGAATTTATATATCTTAATATATATAAATTACGCGTCACGTTGTTTTCCCGGGATGGACTCCTATAAAATTCGGACACCGTGTGCAATTTGATCTACTTGAAAGATAGGATAGCTTACATCTCAATTTATAGTCGCAATATTATTTTATTGCAAATTATTTGTTTATTATTTGACAGTCACAATTATCTGTTAGCTTCAAACGATTTGAGTAAAAATTTGACGCGGGTGAAGTCACGGACAGAAGCTAGTAAATAAATAAAAAATACGTTGATTCAAACCTTGATCTATATGGTGTTAGTAATGCACATCTCTTATAAGGTATGTTAATAAAAAGGTAATAACATATATTTTTTTAAATTCATATATCTTTTATAGAATTTTCCCGGGCTATTATTTTTAATTAATTATGTCAGTTCAAAATGTCATAATTATAACCAGCCTGTACAATCGTGAGGCATACAACCTCTACAGTTTGCACACGACACTAAGTTTTGTATGGGAAACTTGCTAATGCTATACTTGACACTCCCCATAAAACCACAAAAAATATTTCTCATAGATCTAAACCAAATTCCTATCGTCGCTAATACAAATAATATTAAAGACAAATATTGTCGACATGACCATAGATTTAAAAAATGAAATAGGTTATATATCTATAAAATTTATTTATTACCCATGGTTATACTTGACATTCAGTAAGACTATATACACAAAATCAGGCTTACCAACTTAGGGGTTTTCCCAAATTTAGGGGGTAAATAAGAGGATTAAGATTTTTTACGGGCGTTCCATTTTTAGGGGTATTCTTAGGGATTTTTTGCCATCTTGTGTTTTTGATTACAATAAAAGTATTAGCGACTTATAGTACGGTTCCTCGATACTAAGAATGCAGAGTGAATGATTAACAAATGTTGCGTAATAAATATAGACAAATATTACTACCGTGTGCCGGTCTATGATTACTGAACATTCGTTGGTTATTTTCATTATAATTTTTTAACGGATTTTTTTAGTAATTGTGGCATTTTTAGGGGGTTTTAACTTAAGCTTTAGGGGTAAATATTTCTGGGTGTTGGTAACACTGCACAAAATAATAAAGACAGATTTGGACCATGAACAAAACAATATCTAGAGTCATGTGGGGTAAACGTACGCGGCGAATAAGTGTCCGCAGTGAATATTGTGCGTATTCCACAGATGACAGCAGGTCGAGACCTGGTGCTTTAAGTTCGCGTTTGACCACAGAGCTAGAAGACTGCGTCACAGGTTTGTCGCACAATGCTATGGAAACTTACGCAACAATATTGCTTTTGCACGGATTTGTTATTTATTTCTTTGAAATTGATTTGCTTGCTAAAGACATATTATTAGTCTGATTGAATAACAACGTGACTAGGAACAGGAGTAATTAATCAATATTTTGTGTGAATGTACGTATTCTGTCTAAGGTAAGTCGTACTTCAAAATTTTATTATTTTTATTTGCTTTGATGGGATGGGGTAAGTGTCCGGGGGTAAGTGTCCGCAGTAATTAAAATGCGTATACTTACCCCGTCATATTTTTTTGCTTTCTAGACTGAAAATGCCTCGCAAATATATAAGGAAATATCCTGACTGGAAAGTCTGTACACCACAGTAGATTGATGAAGAGCAAGTTGATGGAAGAGAGAAAATCGAATCGCCGCAGAAATTGTTAGAATCGATGAGAGTTCTTTTAGAAAAAGTCTGAAACTAAAGCTACTCAAAGGATCTATTCCAGTGACCCTGAATGCTGAAGCTGCGTTAACTACAGTAGCAACTTTTTAAGCGCTCTGTCGAAAATATAAATCACTTGGTATTGGTTAATAGTTCTACCAGGATGCTCTGCCATCCATTTATCAGCTCA
The DNA here is from genome assembly GCA_932294355.1 of Aporophyla lueneburgensis. Lineage (NCBI taxonomy): Eukaryota > Metazoa > Arthropoda > Insecta > Lepidoptera > Noctuidae > Aporophyla > Aporophyla lueneburgensis. The sequence continues at coordinate 19,290,150 of OW028750.1, read as the reverse complement.
ATTGCGTACCTACTGCTTTTTTAGAGAACTGAAAATGGCCCTAATCCAAGGGTTGTATTTTGTGACTACTATGAGGTGGCAATGTAACTACAACGATGTTGTTCTCTCTGCAATACAGAGTAGCTTGCAGGTTATTATGGCTTGAATGATTTCAATAATCAGTAGCATAGGATTATCCACAGTTGGTAAAGTGTAGTCTTTGAAGTGTACCAGCCACTGTAAAAATAAGTCCGTGTTAATGAATTTGGAATCAGATGTCATGCCAATGCTACCAGCCGGATCTCCGTCCATAAGTTCACGCTTCATTCTTTTTCGAGGGAAAATAAATGCAGGCGGAACATAATTTCCAGTTGCACCTACCGACTACAGAAACTAACTTCTGTCCGAGACTGTCGAAAAAAGTACGGAGAGACGACTGAGGTGTCGATTTATTGTTCAATTTATAAGTCCTGGTGGCACGCCGCCTGTACCAGTTACGAGGAGGGACATTCACATGTGATCATTGTGCAATATCAAATAAAGTTTACGTGCGGACACTTAACCGAAGGCATGCGGACACTTTCCCACCGATGCGGGTAAAAAGCCGCATTTCCCTTGTTAACTAAATAATTAAGTCAAAAAAACAATGATTGTTAAAACTGAAATTTTATGTTTTGTTTCCCTTCACAAATGTTTATAGCATTAGAATAAAAGTTTTATTCTTTTCAATTAACAAAATCTTTTATTTTGGAAGCAATCAACTAAAAAATGCGTACGTTTACCCCACATGACTCTATGCATGTGTGTATTAGATACACGGTAATGAACAGTAGTGTGTGTAACGTGTTATTTATTAAAAATAATGTATTTTAACGCATAATTTCAAAAAAATATTAGCATTCGTCACTTCTTCTCTGTATAAACTATATGTGTGCGAAACATACTCCTCCGTCCGCCCAATTTTCGTAAAAAGGGATCCAAAGTTTTCGCTTCACGTATTAAAATATAGATACCCACAATTTTATAAACAGTCAAACTTTTTTTTTAACGTTTGTCTTGTTGTGTGCCACGTTCAATGGCGATGCTGATTGTTTGGCCAAAAAATAGTCCAGACATCAGTCTGGATACATGAAGAGTCGACCAACTGCTTGGTGATAGCTCGAAAAACCAAGTGGGAACTCAGACCCTAGTGTTTAACCCCAAATAGCTCAAATATATAAATTCCAATACGATTATCATTTCAGCCGAAAAACGTCCACCGCTGGACATAGGCCTCCCGAAACCAAGCACCGCACTTCGACCTGTTCTGTGCTTTTATACGATTAGAATATTTACCCTTTAAAGATCAAAAACTTTCCTCTTTTACTTTATACACAGGTTGAATTTATTACAATCAGACTGGAAACTCTATAATAGAATACGTGTGGCAGATGAATAAAATGAACGAAATTGCGAATAATTAAAACTTGTTGGAACTTTTGCCTAAAACCACTTAAAGTTGCTCATCTGTGAAAAAGTTGTTTGATTGCAGTCAGACCACAAAAACCTTAACTACTAACATTTCATTTTAAAATTTATTGTAACTTATTTATTTTTCAATTCAACAATAAAAGAAATGGAATATGCATGAGACATTTGAAAGAAAACCTCTTTCGAAAAACTGAAGCAATATTAAGCTTCAACTAAGTAAAATTGAAATTTCATGTTGTAAATCCAATAATGCTTAAAACTAAGAATATTTATGCAAAATGGTATGAAATAAATAATCAAGTTTTCCAGCCATGAGAACTTTTCTACATCCATCCACGTCAATTTAATATCGTTAAGTATCTTTACATGTTCTGAATACCTCCTTCATCACTCAATACTCAGGAATGTTGAAAATGTAAAACATTAGCATTAGCTTAGAAAAACAGAAAGTGAAGTGTATAAATGGTAGATATTTTTAAAGGTAAACAATATTTTTTCCTACTATCATCAGAAAAAGTTGCTGAATACAGAGGACGAAGAAGTAGGCAATGCATATTCTTATAATGAAAATGCTTTTATATCAAGATTAGTCATTTACACGAACAACAGAAATTAAGGGGGCTGACAGACTAACGACGAAATAACCGCCTTTATAAAGCCATCAGTCGCAATAAAGGAAACGTTATACACGGAAGCAGGCACGGCACGCTCCTTTTCATAGTACGGACAGTAATAATAATGATCAGAGTTCCTGTCGCCGCTCCGACTGCCACCATCGGAAACGTTTCACCATTGATTTTTCCGCAAATAATACAGTCTCCAAATTTCGCTTCGGTCTTCATTGTTTCCCAGTTCCCCTACGAACCAACGTCGCATGGTTTTGAGTGCATTAGATTCGCTCAAACACATTCGGCGCTGTCGGTTTCCTGGACGTTGGTCGACACGTGACTCCAAACATAAAAGGCTTCACGCCTGATCAACTCACCGATGTAGATGTGAATGGAATTGCCCTTATTGTATAATATTAGGAGGGTGAATCAAAGCATCAAGTATGATAAGCGCAGATGCACCAGTTTCCAAATTAAAAACAGACACAGATTTTGACATAATACCATCAACTTGTCTGAAACAAGCGTCGATGATAATTTATTGACATCTGCATATTTTATAGACGATTGACTAGTCGTAATCAACTCTGACGTTTCATGCAAATCTGTTTCGGTCCTTTTTATCTGGAGCTCTTTCATTGTCGTAATGTGATTAGGAGAGGCCCCAATCGGGTACCCTCTTTCGGGAGGGCGCTAAATAAGATGCGGCGTTTTCCGCCTCGGGCACCTTTGATAGTACTTTTTAAAGCTGTGTCACGAATTCCGAACCTCTCTTTTATTGGTCGCCATTATGATAATTACATTAAGGGCCGTCCGCTGCCGATACTTCGTCTTTCGAATTTGTTCTGTTGTTACGGTAAGGCGTTTGCCTCTTGAATATTGAGCAGCTCATTTGCGAAAATCGCACCTATTCTCTACGTGACACTTTTATTCCACAAAGTCGTTTGGCATTAAGTTTCTTAGGCTGGAATCAAATTATCCGAAATTAAAAATTTATTCACGGAGTTGATTGACACTCATTTAGTAAAAGTTAAAACGTAGTCAGCGCAATGAAACTCCAACGTACAAATATTTAAATCAGTTTTAATTTCACTTATCGTTAAAATAGTTTTAACAGACATCAAATACATGATTTTAAAGTGCTTGGAAAATTTTGTTAGTATTTCGCTTTTAGAGAAAACTATTATTGACTTATCAAAGATATTACAATCGTTTTTAAGTTTGTTTTAGGTGACTTTTGACGCATATCAAACAGTTTAAATGCTATTGGAGATTAAAATTATGTTCAAAGTGGAATCTTAAAGCAATTCCAAGAGATTGTTTGTAACTTGTTTTTACTCATTTCAGTTTTATTGAGTTAAACTGTTGGTAAAAACCCTCAGTTTCATACTACAAAAAATTTGTTTGAAAACTTTAGCTATATAAAACTACTTACCTATTAAACTCAAAGTATTTATTTTCAAATAGGAAAATAAAAGCCACTTTTGACATTAACATTTATATTATAAAATATAAATTGATGCTAGTTGCATTCCAAAAGCTAGTTTCGTATGGAGAAGAATGGGCCAGAAACTCCAGCGATAGTTACTCTTTTAAAAATGTTTACAATATTTTAGATACGATATATTCATGAAATAATTATATATGTGAAAACGATGAACTTAATAATAAAATTATTATAGCACAGTAGGTACAAAGAATTTAAAAATGGAGCTATGGCATATAAACTAATCATACGATAGATATATGAGATGATAGGTGCTCATATATTTAAGTTAAATTATAAAAAATAGAAAATATTGAATTATACAATTCAGCAACAAGTATGATTTTTCCTAAAGTCTAAATTGTCCTATGGAGAAGGACCAGCTTGTTTCCAAGCATTCTTATCTGGGATATGACCCTATAATTTTTAATTTGTTTGTTTACAAAGTGTACTTTTATCAATTATATAAGTAGAAAAATACCTAAACCATCTAAATACAGAAAGTTATTTTCTTTGACTGGAAATCAAAATTTGTTAACTTAAAAGATTAGTTGCTATGAATGCTGCTCATGGCGTTGTCAAAGTTAAAACGCTTTTATTGATGTTCATTCGATTGGCAATGTCCTACAATATAGAACATTGAAAACATTCTTTAAATATCTGTACAGATTTGATTGAATCGTAACAACAATCAAAAACAAAAGTTGTTTCAATTAAATTCCACTTGTTTATTCGAACGAATGTAACTTTTTCGTTTCGTTAAAATGGAACGTTTTTATTTATTTTAAAATATCCATTGTCTGTGAATATTTTTGCGCTAAATACCACTATTTTTTCATTTCAATAGTAGTTTTATTTGTTTCATTTAAATAAACAAATAGAAAATGAAAGATGATTGTAAATGAATAAACACATGTTTGTTTGTTTGAATAGTATTTTGCGAAAGAGCTAATAGTTTTCGCGACATCTAAAACGAATAGATATTAGTCAATACAAAAAGTTTAAATAAGGAGTGACGCAATAATGATGGAAGATTTTTCATGTTTGGAAGAAAACTACGTGGAGTTTTTTACCTGTGATCAATATTTCATGGTAATTTTTATTTTATTTTTTACACAAACATTATAGTTATTTGGTCATAATTGGCTATGTAATCTAAGCGTACGGTTCTTTCGGTTTCGGTGAAGTGAATGTCAGATAGGCAGTATATTGAGATACCGTGACCCTGGCACATGGGCAACTGATGGAACACGGGTGGGTTTTAGTCAGTAAAAGTCTGACACGCCCTCCCGCTCCGCCCAGAGCGGGAGAAGTCATTTGATGATTTCCCATCCTGAAAAAAAAAAAAAAAAAGATAGGCAGTATCTCCATATAAAGGATCGTGGGGCTTTCGGGACCAGTCCTCGATTCCACCTAAAATTCAATAATTATTTTGCAGTAGTATTTTGGGACCACAAGAAACACACACAGAGAACAACAAAAATTACGAGAAAAAAAAAACTTATTTTTGTGTCTTAGCTACAAAACGCGTTATACCTTTGAAGTACCAGGTTGTCATAGCTTAGTAGGAGCTTACCAAACATAGGAGTGTCAGCTAGAAATCGCTTTATGCCTTCGAAGTACCAATTGGTCATAACTCGGAGCTCACCTAACATGGGTGGGTATGTATTAGCTAGAAAATGCTTTATGCCTTCGAAGTACCAGGTTGTCATAACTTGGTAGGAGCCTAATAAGTTAACACATCATTTATTGACTCTAAGGCAGTACAAAGTTTGCTGGGCAGACTGGTTCGAAAAGACTAGATGATACATTGATCTACAATGAATCACACTACATTGCGTATAGTTCCAAATACCAAATCGAAAAAAAATTGACAGGCAGACCCCTGATCGTGACTTACGGCATTAAGCGTGTCTTTAAGAAATTTGCATTTGAAATAAAGGCGTCTTCACCCAAATCGCATTACCAGAAATTTGAGGCCAAGACGTCGCCGTCGTGTCATTTCGGTGAACACTTCGACCACGCCCGTAGAATAAAGTGCTAACGTACTTTTCAATCGAATTGGAGTTTTGCAAGATCATTGTGAGATCTATGTGTTTTGTCGCCTTATTATAACGCTGTTGTGGGGTGGGGTTCGGTACAGAATTATGTGTATTTACCGCTAAGTGCCTGAGATACCACATTTGGTATAGACAATCGTTTTTTAATTGTGTCTGTAATTACGGTAATTGACTGGTTAATTTACCTATAGAAGAGGACTCTTTGAGGTGGGACTCGCGGATAAATCAATCAACCAATCAACTCAGCCTATCGCAGTTCACTGCTGGACATAGGCCTCTCCCATGTTGCGCCACAACTCCCTGTCCTCCGCCTTCCGCATCCAGTCTGCCCCAGCCACTTTCCTAAGGTCGTCGGTCCATCTAGCTGGGGGGCGTCCCACACTACGCTTGCCGATACGCGGTCTCCACTCCAGGACTCGTCTGCTCCACCGGCCATCAGTCTTTCGACATACATGGCCAGCCCACTGCCACTTCAGCTTGCTTATTCTGCGAGCAACAGACAAATGAGTCGATCGAAGGTTAAGGCTACACTTGCCGAGGTCGGCCCGCGGATGGGTTCCATTATGATCCATTACATATGGAGTCGTGCGTGCGTGTCTCGGAAAATTCGTTAAACCATTGGTCCCAGCTGTCATTGTATATCTTTGTTAGTCGTTACGGATCGATGTAGGGTACCTACATATGGAAGGACCGTTGTAAAGATTGTCTGGTCAAACGGTGACTAGTGGCTGCCAAATAAGCACACTAATTAAAAGTACCAATGTTTGAGTAGGTGTTTATTCCAGACACAATGTAGAACCATTTTATTTTAAGATCACTACGTCACTCAGTCTTTTGCTGGGTTTAACGGTGGTTAGTGACTACCAAATAACCAGGTTCATTAAAAGTGCAGATGTATCAGTAGGTGGTTATATCCAGTCACAATGTAGAACGATTTTATTTTTAGGTCACTACGTGACTCGGTTCTGAATCATGCGAACTAGAAAATGCAAGTATAATATAATTGCCTGAAGCGATGACGTCGCACCTAACCTGCGGAGTCACCGTTAAAGAATTTAAGTATATCATGAGATTAAAAAATAAGATTATCTATCTCAGCAAGTCACTATTCTCAAGGGAAAAAATACTAATTTAGGTGAGTAAATCTTAGTTTCAGCAAATAAAATTCGTAGAAGCAAAACTTTTTGGTGTTTTTACGTTATTATAACATTAATTCTGATAGAAAAACTTGTTTTCGATTTGAGAAGTAAAACTAGGCTTCATCATCATTTTATAGCAGTCCACTGCTGGACATTGGCCTCTCAAATTGCACGCCATTAAGGTCGATTATCGGAAAATCTCATCCAGCTGCTACCAGCCACCCAGCGAAGATCGTCGCTTGACCTAGCCTGAGGGCCCTACCTTACGTTTGCCAATTCGCGGTCACCACTCAAGAACACGTCTACCCCAACGCTTATCGATTCAACTGCTATTGTAGTCGGCCAATTGCCAGTTCAGCTTGCTAATTCCATGAGCTATGTCATAATTTTATTTCTCTGCCGGATCACCTCATTTCGGATTCTAACCCTCAGAGATACTACAAGCATAGCTCGTTCCATTGCTCGCTGAGCGATTTTGAATTTATGGACCAGCCGTAGGTACTGTGAGTGTTCAATTTTCGGCTTCGTAGGTTAAAGATTTAAGGTTTACTTAAACTAAGCTTATTCATAAATAATTCTAAGCAAATTATACAGAAAATATAATTAAAAACTATTTTTAGCCTCACAAAAAAATCCATTTATCATTTTACTGCGTTTATAAAATAGTTTAAGCTTTTGCCACCAAATATTGACAGGTTTAATTAATAATAGTCTGATTAAAAAACGTTTTAATACAAAAGGTTACACAGATGGTATACAAAACGCGTTAAAATAAAATCTAAACTCATATCTTGAGTGACACCCTATTATGCAAAAAAATAAAATGTAATAACAAGCATACATTTTACGTGTCATTATTTTATCTGTCACGCATTGTAATTAATTGAACAAAGTTTTAAAAACATTTTACTGGTTTTCTAAAGTAAGGATTTAATAGCAAATAAACAAAAATATTAATGCGAACCTCACAATAAAATATTGTGTACCTATATCACTGTAATAAAATCTGTACAGACAGAGATGGATGAATGGTAAACCACTTATGTATGTCTACCTATACATACATATAAAATATACATTAATACATTTAAACAAATAAATAAAATGGAAGTTTCTGTTTTGTAATATCAAAATAACAGCTTTTTACTAAATGCCTAAGAAAGTATACACGGTATTTATAACATTCTATTTGTCTGTCTGTCTATTTGTTTCAGCCAGTATCCCAAACGGCTGCACCAGTGTTGTTGGCGTCTTTTACTGGTAGAAAGCTAATATAAGGCGCGTCATAGGCTACCTTTTGTCCCGGTAGGTATTACGTTACCGTGGGATAATTTCCGACATCGAAGCCACGGGCACAGCTAGTTTCTACTGAAATCTTTTAATATCATATAGGTAATTGTATTACGGCCGAGTCCCTCTCACAGACGACTGTGAAGCCTGTTTCCCAGAAGTGGAAATATTATATGCTGATTATGCTTCTGCATCGAATCAAAAAGAAGGTGAAGAAGAACTTCTTTATTAGTCAGTCTTCGCAGTAGTCAAGACCCTTTCTACCCATATTCCCGATCACACAGTCCATACATCGTTTCCCTGGTCCACCCTAATCTCCCCTACATTTCATACATCCACCCAACCACTTTTATAATCTAACAAACGAACTTTAAATCACTGTTTGTTGAAAAATGCACAAGCACGAACAGTTTTGTAGGGAAACAGACAAAAACGTCTAAAGGACTCCACTCCATCCCCTTTAAAACGCTATTTTCTTTTTATGTCAAATGAACCGTGAAAGTGCGGGCGGGTGTGGATGCTACGAGTTAGCGAGCCGATCAGAGCCTAAACTTCAATAAAAAAATGTTAAGGCGTATCTATAGATGCGGGTTCTGTTGTTAGAAATTTACTTAGGAGTTGTTCGTGTTCAAAGAGTTCGGTAATTAAACGACCAGTTCATGAAAATGTAGTTAAAATGAGATTACCTCCAGTAAATAGTATTTCGTTTTCTAATAAAATTGAAGTGTCTGTTAGTAAGGTCTAAATGACAGCATCGAACTGAATGCATATGAAAATATTTACGGTACTGATAACAAAAATTATTTTCATATTTTTTGTCTGTCTGTTTCTTGGGTTCGGAAAATCGCCGAAACGGACGAATTGATTTTGACGGGATTTTCACTGCAGATACATACGGGCCATAGTGTCAGCTGTTATAAAAACGTTGGTAGCGGGGTATTTCTTTTATGGTGAAATATACTCTCTAGGGAAACACCACCTTACTTCTATACATAACGTTACAGAAACGTCATTCAACGGTAAATTGCTTTGTGCAAAACGCTATGTGGCACCCACCGTAGTCTTAGGATACCCTAGCTTAAGGGCTCGAGCAGGGAAGTACTAATGACAACCCTACTAGCTCTGCCACTTAGCAAAATTATTGTGTCCATATAAGGGACTTATGATACGAGGAATGCTAATAAAGGAGATTTGGCAAATAACATCACTGTCTGAGATAGGCTAATTTTGCTTCAGGTAGGTATATTAAAGAAATAAGAAGTAGAAGAAAAGGGAATCAGTCAACCTGCCAAAAATTCACAACACTCCTGGGAAATTAAAAAGTTCTAGATATTGGAAGGTCTCAAAGTCAATTGCATCACTATCAAAAACAATACCAACTGAAAACTCGTTCAACTTAAGGTAAGCTAATAAAGTCCGCTGTGTGGAGATGGGAAACTATGCCACGTAATCGTAATACTGTTTAATAGACCTTTTTAAAATGAATTATTTCTTAATCCATTTTTTTATACCGGTTGACATTTTTTAACGTCTTGAAAAAAAATGGGTGTAATAGGTGAACGGAGTAGAAATCGCCTTTGGCATAGAAATTTTTATTATTTTTATTTTTGAATAACTTGTAATGAAATTGATCTAGCAATAAATACTAAACATTTAAAGTAACATTTTCATACAAGAACAACAAAAACAGAAATTTGGAAAAAATGAAATAAAAAAAATCGATTAAAATCTATCGAAACCCTATTCAATGCGCGGCATGTATCAATGATTTTGTAGTGCGGTCTTACCCTTTGAAGCCGGCCGATAGGCGGCCAAATTGATCTTTCGCAGGCGCATGAGTCGCACACGCATCGCCGTTAGCCCGCGTCCTGCGCTCCTTTAGTCACCTGCGATGAATCTGAAGGCTTTCCTGCCTTCGATTCTAGTTACACAACACACCGTATGAAGGTCGAGACGGTAAAAAATGTCATCCGGTATAACTGGATTGGTGGTTAACGCGACACAAGCCAGTAAAGCTACCAGTCAGCATGATTTTTTCCGATATTTTCACTAATCCTCGTCGTATTTCAGCCAATTTATACAAAAACTTAATGAATGGAGTGGTGCATGAGGAAGTTTTGAGTGTAGACATTCAAACCTTCCTCATGCATCACTCCGTTGGTGAAAACCGTATTAAAATCTGTTCCTTGGTTTATGAGTTTATCGCGTTCAGACCGATAAACAGAGGCAGCAGAGTGATTTTGCGTTGTAGTACCATCATACTATTACCCTTATCCCAATTAATTTGGGAGTGGCGCAACATGTCTCTTTCTTCCACACTTCTCTATTAGTCGTCATCTCGATGATCACCCCCTTTCTGTCCATACCATCATTCACACAGTCCATCCATCGTTTCTTTCTCGTAACACGTGGATGGCTATCTTTTCTTTTCATTTTTTCTTTAGTAACTCCAAACCATCAAAGGATGTCCATAAAATGGAGCAAAGAATAAATAATCCGATTTACAAAAATTATAAGATTTTTCATAAGCTTATTGTGTTAAAAGCTCGAAATAGAAATCACTTTTCCCTTTCCCTTTGTAGTAATGCTTTTATGTTGGTACATAATAACTCATTAAGGTACTTTTTACGTAGGTACATATTCGTGTTATTTACCCGCGTAACTAGTTCTATAATAGAATGAATTTAAATGTTAGACATTCGGTAGGTACCTAGATTGTTACCACTGTATTTCGTGATTCTACTACGAAACTAGCACGCGGGACCTAGTGCGGGTAGGTAGAGGCACATGTCTTCGTGTGTTTGATTTTAGGAGAGAATATCTCACGATGTTTTTTCTTCACCGTTTTAAGAGCAGTGGTGATGATGTATTTTACACAAAGTAAAGCGTTTTCCTTGGCTACCCATAACCACACAACCAATCCACAAACCACTGCGCCTCCACTATTCTGATTTATTTTAGCTATCATAACGCGTGCATGTAGCATCATCGCGCATGTTACCCTCACGCGTCCGGCCCTGGTGCGAGCCATGGTACGGAGCGAGAAGGCATGGGATGCCGTCACATCCTTCTGCGAAGCAGTAATGCTCGCGAAGGAGGAGGCGGGGCGCGTGAGGGAGTGGCAGTCTCTGCGCCCTCACGTCCCTAGCCGCCGCAGGAGGAGACGCCCCGGGCGTCGGGAGTCGATCGCAGACTCCCGGCCACAGTAGGCGCGGGCTTGCGGGCGGCGAGCAATGGGTAGCTCGCCACCCGGTAAGGACCAGGCCCGTGTCGACGGCACGTAGTGTTCCACGCGCGCCTCAAAGAGATGTCAGCAGCAGTGAAGGGGTCTACTAGGACCGATGCCTGCCAGAGTCGCGAGATTGTTCAAGCGAGGTATCATAACCCTGGCAATGGGTAACTGAAGGAACACGGGTGGGTTTTAGTCAATAAAAGTCTGACACGCCCTCCCGCTCCGCCCAGAGCGGGAGAAGTCATTTGATGATTACCCATCTAGAAAAAAAAAAGTTATCATCACTAATCCATGAAGAAAGGAGGCTACATAAAATTATTAAACATTCTGATTTACTGTTGGATTCGCATCCACAAATAGAAACCGCTCTAAATCGAAAAATAAGCTTGAGTTTTTGTACTAATCTACGTACATATTTTATTGTATAAAACCAAGTTCTTTACACATTTTAAAAACCGAAACACAAAAGGACCTTAATTCAACAATCCTTGAACAAAACTCAACAGCAGTCAGCGGAAACTAATTTCATTAAAGCTTTAAACCTACATTCCTTCAAATAAATCCTACTGAAATTTAGAAACTTTTACTTCAACATTTTATTAAACGGCGCTGAGGTCAAACACGAAATACGATGAAAGATGTCTCAAACCTCAAGACGTCATTTCTGAAAATTGCTCTTTCTAGATGCATATATATTTGCGTTTTATCAGTCAAACAATAAGAGTCACCCAAGTTCATGCCACACATATATCTCCGCATGTCTAGATAAGGCACTGTTTATTAAACCGCAACCACATTACGTGCAAATAGAGTTAGCAGGCTGTAGTTTATGTGAAAATTAAAGTTACGTACGATTATTAAACTGCACACGATTAAATGCATGCGATAGTGTGGCAACATAGTAATAGCAATAGTAACATTTCTGTCTAATATAATGTGTTTGTAATTTAGTATACTTATCTTTCTGATGGACTCATTATTTCTACTGACCTGTACCGGACTGACCCCATAATTACTGACTGACTGGTTTGTCCAATTACTGTGCTTAATAGACACGTCATATCTATAGCATAATCAGCCAATAATGTTATAATGTTCCCACTGTTGGGACACAGGCCTTCTTTCTGTGAGAGGACATGGGCTGTAATCCACCACACGGGCTCAGTGCGGGTTGGCAGATGTCACATGTGTTTCTTTTTTTTTTATTCTAGGACATACTGATTTCCTTCACCGTTTCGAGAGCAGTGGTAATGAAAGAATTTACACGAAGTGCCTGCTTAGTTTTAAACCATTCGTAAGTCACGGCAGTTACCACAGGGCTAACACTGCTAAAACTATAAGGGACGTTTAAATGTATAAAGTTGACGAAGAAACCAAAACAAGGGATAGATAGGAAAACAGGGTTGTGTCGATCTGCCTGTTAATAATGACTAAATCTACGTTCATGAATGCCACGAGTCATTCATTGCAAGGTCTCAGTAGGTGGTGGTGCTGGTAGTGGATGGTGGTGGCGGTGGTTGCAGTAGGTTGACTAATAGTCATCCGGGGGCCTATTATAATCTTTGTAAAGAAATGCGTTGAGATGGCTCTAAGCTAAGAGGCTAAAGATACTTCAATTTGGTTTTAAACGAAGTAATTTTCTCATTTCTATTAATTCATTTTAGTAGCAATGTGTTATAATTAAAGCTAAATAATATAAGGATGTAGGGAAAAGTTTTCCATTTGCCATCAAATTAATGCCTCGGATGCATTGAAAACATCTCGGGAAATTCATTCGTGCAGCAGCTTCACCTGTGCCGTGGAATTAACGCAAAAAGCCTTTTGTTCTAGCCTTCTATTTAAAAATGTATGAGAAAATATTTTTTAAACATAACTTGAGAAAGCTGTTAGCAAACGAAGTTGGAATTTATTTCCAAGTTTTAACTACACAAATAAGTTCCTAATAACTAAAGCAATGCCATTTTCTTAGTCCGGGTAAACCAACAAAAATTGTCGTACAAAAGAAGCGAAGTCCAATTTAAGAGGAGACGGGAACTTATTATTCCTTATTCCATCCTATTTTTCTCAACAAGAGAAACTAATCTAAAGAAAATTTTCGAGTCCCTGTGAAGAAAATAAGCTTATAAGGAAGTGCAGTTTGCTTGCACGAATACCGCCTAGGAATGCCGGCTGGCAACAAACTTTAAATTAAAGTTTTTCAAGGAAATAAGAATTTGCACATTTCCATTGGGCCCGCAGGGTGTTAATAATTAAGTTTCAGATGCACAATGTTCCATATATACTGTGCCGTACGCAACAATACCACGTACTGTAACGTGTTACATTATCCTGCACCAAGTTATTAACGTATCGTATGAACTTTGTGGGAAGCTGGAATGGAAATTTCAGTTTGAAATCCAATAACTTTTTCCCAGAACCGGTATTTAACTGGGACATACATATGGGTTAGCCCCCTGATAAAAAATATGGAAGGCATTTCAGTATAGCACCAAAAAAATATACATATAAACAGGATGGCGCGGATATAGAGGCATCAACTCTAAACACGAATATAGCACATGATTATAAATGAGTTGAAATCTTTTGCCGATTTGACATAGTAGTCGGTTGCTTTCATCTACGTACGTTAATGCTATTGCATGCATCGCATCGCATCATTATGATACTTCCAAATAACCTCGCATCCACACTTTGTGGACATATACTGTTTTATATATAAAAGTTTCTTACTTAACTCGAGAGACTAATACTTCAATGTCAAAAATGTGTGCTTAAACAGACGCTTATCATTTTATATTAATGAAAGTTTATAATAATGGGGATAAAGGAAGATTTACGTTCAATATATTTTTAAGGAGTTAGTCAGGAAGGATTCATTAGGAGCTTAAATAAAAGTATTGCAAAGAGTCGAAAAGTCAAAAAGTATTAAAAAAGAACACTACTATAATATAACCATGCTCACAAAGCCAAAGTTAACCTTATCAGTTTAAAGCAAAAGCGTCCTGGTAGCCTATGGAAATAAAATTTCTAACTTTTTTACAATTTGCAGGTCGGCACTGATTTTGTCCTGCACATGGAAATCTAAATATCCTTAACAGCCGTTTCCGATATTTACTTATAAATTTATAATCATAAAAACATTAATATAACACTCTAAATCCATATTAACCTATTGAATGACTATTTAATGAAATCGTGACATTTAAGGCCAATTCCAACTTAAGCGGTAATATTATGCTGTATTCTGTTAAACCGTATCGGTTACATTCGAGAATCCTATTTTAACCAACACACAACTTGACACTGACGTGCAAATTGAAAACAAACGTAAATAAATTTGAATTTCACGGTATAACTTAGCACTTTCCTCTTATGGTGAAACAGCTAAAACGAAAGGTTTTCATTAAACAACTTACCTTGGAGTTGATCTCAGTTAATTTTCATTTCGCCATCTCATATCTTCTCATACAAAGTTTCCAGTGTGTAATGAGCTGCAGGTAACGTAATATACAAACTTTTATACTTTCTGCCAATATTCTTAGATATTGTACCTACAGAGTTTCGTAATGAAATCTTTTTGTAATGATAAATTGTTGGTTTTATGATGGTTCTAGGTACAGTACCGAACGTGGGTGGTACCACTTTGGTTTTGACCTGACCTAGCGTAGTTCACTACGCTAGGCCATCTTAAGGTCAATGGGCACGCCACTATTGCGGCGGTAAGTCCCCTCTTTGAGGAGTGGATAGAGAGGCGTCACGGCGTCCTCACCTTCCGCCTGACGCAGGTTCTCACCGGGCATGGGTGCTTCGGTGGGTTCCTGTTCAGGATAAAGCGGGAGGATACGTCCGGGTGTTTCCATTGCGAGGATCGTCTGGAGGACACGGTGGAGCATACGGTGGAGGTGTGCCCTGCCTGGGCGGAGCACCGCCGTGTCCTCGTGGAGGCGATCGGCGGCGGCGACCTCTCGCGTCCGGCCCTGGTGCGAGCCATGGTACGGAGCGAGAGGGAATGGGAAGCCGTCACCTCCTTCTGCGAAGCAGTAATGCTCGCGAAGGAGGAGGCGGGGCGCGTGAGGGAGTGGCAGTCTCTGCGCCCTCACGCCCCTAGCCGCCGCAGGAGGAGACGCCCCGGGCGTCGGGAGTCGATAGCGGACTCCCGGCCACCGTAGGCGCGAGCTTGCGGGTGGCGAGCAATGGGTAGCTCGCCGCCCGGTAAGGACCAGGCTCGGGTCGACGGCGCGCAGTGTTCCACGCGCGCCTCAAAGAGATGTCAGCAGCAGTGTAGGGGTCTACTAGGACCGATGCCTGCCGGGGTCGCGTGATTGTTCGAAAGAGATACCGTGACCCTGGCACATGGGCAACTGATGGAACACGGGTGGGTTTTAGTCGGTAAAGTCTGACACGCCCTCCCGCTCCGCCCAGAGCGGGAGAAGTCATTTGATGATTTCCCATCCAGAAAAAAAAAAAAAAAAGCTTAAGGTCAAAGTGTCTGACTTCTTATTATATTGAACTTCCACGAAGATTCAATAGAATAAGAACTTAGGTGAAGTGACCTTGCAGTGAGTTGCAATCCCTAGCATAACAAAAAGTAACAGCTCCCTTCATATTCGTTTTCATGGTGAGCGTATTACTTCTAATAACGGTTTTTTTTTTTGAACATTGATCAGTCATACACTTATACTCTTTTTATTTTATTTTTTGTTGGCATTAGATTCTGCCGAGCAAAGGCATCCCCCAAATCCTTCCAGGCATCCTTTTCCAGAGTTACCTTGATCCAACCCTTGCAGTACGCGTCTAGGTCGTTTCGCCACCTCTTCTTGGGTCGGCGTCGGTTGCGCCGTCCATCCTCAGGCACCCACTGTGTGGAGACTAGACCTTTTTTTCTTAATATACTTTATTTCTTGATAAATTGTTTTATCATACAAAATCGTATCTTTAAATACAATACACACAATGATTGCCAGCTACGTAAAGATTTTACTTATTGTGCACAGAACTAGGCTCCAAACATTTGTAATTCAATGAAGTGCTAAAGCTTACAGTTTTACAACCATCTCTTAAGCCATCTTTAAAGAACAGAGCCTTAATAAATTTAATTTATTAAATATTGTAGAAACTTAGTTAAAGATTATGTGGATAACAAAAGGCTTAATTAATCTAGTCTAGTGTAAGCAACAAGCTATTACTAAGGGTGAAATTCACCAACTGAATGCTATTAGCACATCTTAACCACGTCCACGATCAAAAGCTGTCAGTGTCAAAATTTTTGTGGAATATTGAAACTGCGAGCTCTTGAACGCGGTTAAAAGTGCTGATTGCGTTGTTTCTTTAGTGAAATCAGCATTAGGTGTCTTACAATGATAAAGGTATTTTTTTTTATTTACCTGACATTACTTATGATTCTTTTTATGACATTTATACAGGAAATTGACTGTGAATGTGAGTACCATGCAGGCTAGATACAAGTCGGCGGTTTTGAGTATTTTGTATATGGCCTACGTAAATGTCCTGAAAATCTGCTAGTGTCTTGAGATGGGTAGTTGAGCTCCCTAAAATAGGGTTGAACTACACTATGGCTGACGCATTCTTCTGTTGGGATAAGTAGGTACGCTCGAAGCTGCAAAGGTTCTTGTTTCAAAAGACCTTTCCATATTACTGTAGTTTGTTTCGGCAATTCTTCAAATTTATAAAAAGCATTGACGTATAAAACCATGTTATAAGATCTACTTCCGTAAATAAACATATCATTTCACCTAAATGCAGATGACTGAATGTGGTTTAATTGTTATTACAACAGCTTAGCAAAAAAATATTTTACTGTAATTATAGTCAACAGGCATCCATATTAATAACCCTCCCCATCCAATCACACTCATCAATTAACTCTACCAAAGAGAAATCGCAATACACTTCACTTGAAAAGTAACTAATACAGTAAATGCACAAATCGCATAGCTCTTCATGCACCGTTGGCTAGCATCGGACTGGTAATGCATCTCCCCCTATTGCGATATCGGTACATTTAATATCATACATTAACTTTAATGGATTGCCCATTTTGTTATTACCTCTCCATTTTTCTTTTTCTATTTATTGGCCATTTACTTTATTGGACTTTGAGGTTTTCAGCCTCTCAAATTTGAAAAAGGATTTATTATTTACTTCTGTTTATGCCATTTTAATAAAATAGGAAGGAATTAATCAGGAAAAACGCAGTTATTTGTATATCAATGCAATGGTATTGTATTAAAGTTTTTTTTCTTGTGCTACATTATACATATACATATAGACTGAGCAAAATAATTAAAAAAAATCTCTTTTTTCTACATTGTACTAGGATTAAATCAAAAATGGAAATCTACTAAACAGAGTGATTAAAAAATACATAGCATACATACTGAATAAATTCAATTGAAAATGATTGCCTAGTAACGCGGTCACAATATTAAGTGTCTTTGTTGACAAGTAAGAAAAATTACTTAGACTTCTATTTCGTTCTCTGAATCAGAATAGAAGTCAATACGATTTTCTTACTACAGCTATGTTTATTCGTAATGCATTTCTTCTATTGTCTCAATGTAAGTTTTGCAAAACATCGCTGCAACATCCAATGCTACAAACGGATATTATTCTTGTGTATTCAAACCAAGCTCACGTTTGCACTTTGTTCATTTGTGTACAATACTTTCTTTTAGTGAAGTCAAGAAAGTTTCACCAAATTGTACGAAAAACTGGCATTATTTGACAGTTGTATGAAATAGTTCACGGCAATTTGGCGTAGTGTATCATTTTCATTAACAATTAATTTCCCTTAGCCAACGGACGTACCTAATTACATCGCAGTGAGGTTTTTCGCGCACTGGATTTATCAACGTACTGAAAATCACTCGCACTCCACTCTGTTGGATTCTTTATTGTCGGTTCAACACCGAAAGTTGAATATGCAGTGGGCGATAAATCCCGCTGTAATTTTATAACGTCCGTATCATGTCTCCTTACTGTATACTAGTGTATCACCGTTCTCCTGTCCTTCTCACAATTTTCTAGGATCGACAAAACATGTCCTATCTTGTACCGGCGGCATACCTGCAGCATAAACAAATTGTAACATAAACATAACATAATCAACCAATAATGATGCCACTGCTAGTATACAGGCCTCCTCTCTCTGAAGGGAAGTTTTCCATAATCCACCACGCGGCACAAGAGCGGGACATGGATGTCATTTGTCTTCGATTTTTTGGTTCCAGGACATGCCAGTTTCCTCACGATGTTATTCACCGTTTTGTGAGTAATGGTGGTGAAATAATTTACACAAAGTAAAGTGCCTGCTTGGGTTCAATCCCACTACCTACTCGTAAGTCGCAGCCATTACTAGATATTTTCAACTACTGGTATCTCAACCAGGTCAACGTCCTTCGATCGTCGATTGCTCTGTCGGAGCCGTACATGTTGGAGTGCGGAGTGAGGCAGGGTGGCCTGACCTCGCCGAAGCTCTTCAACCTGTACGTGAACGCACTGATAGAGGAGCTAAGCAGCACCCGTGTCGGCTGCCATATTGACAATGTTTGTGTCAACAATATTAGTTACGCGGACGACATGGAGCTGCTGAGCGCTTCGGTATGTGATCTGTCCAGGTTGCTCAGTATCTGCGAGCGTTACGCGCTGGATCACGGTTTTCTCTATAACGCAAAGAAGAGTGAATGCATGGTCTTTCAGGCCAGGGGTCAGAGTTGCCCAAATTCTCTTCCACCTATTTAATTGAACGGTGTGATGTTAAACAGAGTTCACCATTTTAAATACCTCGGGCATATCGTGACCGCTGACCTGAGAGACAATGCGGACATCGATAGGGAGCGGAGGGCGTTGTTTGTGAGGGCCAATATGATCGCCCGCAGGTTTGTTCGTTGCTCGGGGGCCGTCAAAGTAATTCTCTTCAGAGCATTTTGTACGTCCCTGTACACAGCCAGCCTATGGGTTTCAAACACCCAGAAGCAGTACAACGCTCTCCGTGTCCAGTTTATTAATGCGTTCAGGGTGTTGTTGGGGCTGCCCCGGCACTGCAGAGCGTCGGGGATGTTCGCCGACGCCCGTATCGATTGTTTCTACGCAACGATGCGAAAGCGGTGCACATCTCTGGGGCGCTGGCTCCGGACAACACCAACACCATCCTGAGTGTATTTGCGAATAGGTTTGTCTGTCAGTACATTAACCATTGTTATATGATTAATGTACTGACAAACAAACAAATGACTCAGAGGCAGCATTATTAATTATTTTATTTTAATATTATTTTATTTTACTGTTAATTATAATTTAATTGTATTGATTTTAATTTAATTGTATTAATTTTAATTTAATTGTATTAATTTTTATTTTATTTTATTAATTTTAATTTAATTGTATTGATTTTAATTTTGATTTTATTATTTAATTAATTATTTTTAAATATATTTAATGTAAATTGTAAAAATTATGATTCCCATGTATGAAAAAATTGGTTGCCTGTAAAGTCGGTATACGGGCGAAAGTTTTACGTGACAACGACTTTGAGTGGTAAAATAATTTTAATGTGAATATTCATTCGTATAGTAGGAAGAAGGATGAAATAATAGTAACAATTTAAAACATTTATTTATACAAAGAATTATATTTAAAGGCGCGTGCCTTTCACTTTTTATGTCTGTCTCTCTCGCTCTTAGGCGGGCTAACCATGCCCGAGTGGAAGGGACGCGTGCCTCTCACTCGCTCTCATTGTGAGCGCATAACGTGAGCGGAGCGTAACGCAGTTTCTTGAAGTGTCACCCGGCAAACCAATTTATAAGACGTTGTCACGTCAATAAATTATATTAATTCATTACCACTGAGCCACCACTGCTCTGAAATTGTGGATCGGTATATGAGGGATGTTTTTTGTTTTATCTATTGTGTCTATCAACAGTTTTCCTCTGGGTAATCATACCATAGTAGTGCAAAACAATTCGGCTACTTACTATCAACGAAAAACGCTCATTTTTCAGAGAGACCAACGTATTATTGTCTCACGGGAAATTACACACTCAGATATAAAAGCATACTTAATAGTTTTCGTTTCATTGATGCATATTCTCCAAGCGATCTCGAAATATTGATGAAAATTTGAATTTTCAATTACTTGAACTTAGTCTCGCGGGAGTCAAACTTCATCGATCAACTTCAGAGAATCAACTATCCACGTATGTGTTATATGCAACTTCAGACTAGTGTATTGTTTGGGGAATACGTCACGGATATACTTCTAGTTCAAAGGTGATGTGCTTCTGTGTTAGAATAGATGTTACAGATGTCTTAGTTGCAGCAACGATAAATGGGTAATGGAAATGGAAAGGAAATTTTGAGACTCAAAACTTGTATGTAGGCAAAACATATTATATTATACACATTGACATTGATAAATGTTATGTACAAAATGTCATGAATATTTGTTTTGTAGACTATTATTTTATTTTAATTTTTGTGAATATGGACCACGTTGTTCTTTTTTTTTCTTTGTTAGTTTTAATGTTGGTCTAGCAGTTTGAGTGCTTTAATGTGGCCTACCCAAATGTCCTTTCTTTTGTATTTTTCATCGAGTTAATGAGCTCTTCAAGTTCTAAGTGGAGTCACACGATTTCTGACAAATTTTTGCACTGACTGGACTGGTCCACTCAAAGCTGTGTGGTTATTTCCTCAAAATACCCTTTTAAGCATTAATCTACATTATCTTTATATGATCTAATTAAGATTATGTCTGGGTTTTAAAATAAACTTTAACCCTTGAATTACGATGTCGGCTGAATGCCAAAAATACCGCCTCAGGACCCAACGGCTTGCCTGGCAAAGCATGGGTCCTGGCCTTAGAGGCTCTCGGGCCTCGACTCGAAGAGGGCTCTTAAGCGCATGCTTGGAGAGGGGCCAGTTCCCACTTCGTTGGAAGACGGGGAAACTGGTCCTCATTAAGAAGCCTGGGCGCCCAGCGGACTCTCCGTCCGCTTACCGGCCCATCGTTCTACTCGACGAGGTGGGCAAGCTCTTTGAAAGAGTGATTGCAGAACGCCTCGTCGGCTGGCTGGTACGGGAAGGGCCGGACTTGTCGGACGGCCAGTACGGATTCCGCAAGGGGCGCTCTACGGTGGACGCCATCATGCGCGTGCGAGCCCTCACGACGGGGGATGCAGTGGCCCGGGGCGGGTCGCCTTGGCGGTGTCTCTAGACATCGCCAATGCCTTTAACACCCTGCCCTGGAGTTGCATTAGGGAGGCACTCCGGTATCATCGGATGCCGACCTACCTCTGTCGCGTGGTTGAGGCCTATCTGACGGACAGAGCCGTTATCTACCCCGGTCACCAGGGAGAGTGGAACCAGCGAGAGATGTCGTGCGGTATCCCATAGGGATCGGTCCTGGGGCCGCATCTGTGGGACATTGGTTACGACTGGGTGCTGCGCGCCGACCTACCTAGCGGCGTCAGCGTAGTTTGCTACGCTGACGACACGCTGATCCTGGCGCAGGGGAGGTCGCACGAGGCGGCGGCCGAATTAATGACACGGGGGGTTGCGACAATCATCGATAGGATCCGGCAATTGAGACTCGAGGTGGCCTTGCACAAGTCCGAGGCCATGGGTTTTCATGGCCTCGGAACGCGCCGCCTACGGGTTCCCAACTAACGGTTCAACAACCCCTCCTGAGTTCACATCGGCGTCGAGTCGACGATGAAGTACCTGGGACTTGTCCTCGACAGCCGGTGGAACTTCGTCGAGCATTTCCGACGTTTGGCTCCCAGACTGGATCGGGCTGGGGCTGCCTTAAAGCGGCTCCTGCCCAATCTGGGCAAAACGCCAAACGCCTCCTGCCGGAGGCTCTACACGGGGATCGTGCGGTCCATGGCCCTTTATGGGGCATCGGTGTGGGCGCCCTCATTGAGGTTGCGCCCAGCGTGCCGATTGAGTGCAGCCCAGAGGGTCATGGCCATCCGGTTAATCCGAGGATACCGCACGATCTCGTGCGAGGCGGCGAGCCTCCTTGCTGGAGTGCCGCCATGGGATCTGGAGGCAAAGGTCCTCGCGCACATGTGGGAGTGGCGCGAGTAGGTGAAACGCCGGGGCAAAACTCCGCTACCGCGACAAATCGCGGCACGGCGGACAGACCTCCGGCAGGATCTCATGGCGACATGGCGGGTACAACTGTCGCAACCCAGCGCAGGGCTCGCCACAAAGTAAGTCGCGGTGGTAAGTCCCCTCTTTGAGGAGTGGATAGAGAGGCGCCACGGCGTTCTCACCTTCCGCCTGACGCAGGTTCTCACCGGGCATGGGTGCTTCGGTGGTTTCCTGTTCAGGATAAAGCGGGAGGATACGCGCGGGTGTTTCCATTGTGAGGATAGTCTGGAGGACACGGTGGAGCTTACGGTGGAGGTGTGCCCTGCCTGGGCGGAGCACCGCCGTGTTTCTTCTTTGGGGGGGCTATCGGCGGCGGCGACCTCTCGCGTCCGGCCCTGGTGCGAGCCATGGTACGGAGCGAGAGGGAATGGGAAGCCGTCACCTCCTTCTGCGAAGCAGTAATGCTCGCGAAGGAGGCGGCGGGGCGCGTGAGGGAGTGGCAGTCTCTGCGCCCTCACGTCACTAGCCCTCGCAGGAGGAGACGCCCCGGGCGTCGGGAGTCGATAGCGGACTCCCGGCCAACGTAGGCGCGAGCTTGCGGGTGGCGAGCAATGGGTAGCTCGCGGCCCGGTAAGGACCAGGCTCGGGTCAACGCAACGGTGCGTAGTGTTCCACGCGCGCCTCAAAGAGATTTCAGCAGCAGTGAAGGGGTCTACTAAGACCGATGCCTGCCGGGGTCGCGAGATTATTCAAGCGAGATACCGTGACCCCGGCACACGGGCAACTGATGGAACACGGGTGGGTTTTAGTCAGTAAAAGTCTGACACGCCCTCCCGCTCCACCCAGAGCGGGAGAAGTCATTTGATGATTTCCCATCCAGAAAAAAAACCCTTGAATTACGCCCTTTTTTCTCAGAAGTAATCAAATAGGAAATGTCAACTACATCTACCTAATTTTTTTTTTCTAATATGTGGTGTAAAAGTGATTCCTACTCACAGAAAAAAACTATTTCATTTCATACAACATCACGCCCGAAGCCATAATAATGTACCCACATTGTGAAATGTGGGTAGTCCGTAGTGATCAGATTGTACATTCATTCTAGTCACCTATAATATAAACAACATGAACACGATAAACCTCCTAAACAACATACGCAATGAAACATAAAATAAATTCTGAATCCATTTCATGTAAAAAGCTCTCTATTTCAACTCGTTTTATCAGTGAGTTTTTTTTTCATCATCAATAATGATTTCACGCTATATAATCGCTACCAGATTCCCGAAAGCGTCACTACGGTTTTATACATGGCAATACTGCGGTGCCTTTTTATCACATCGTTGCCATATTGAAGCACGTTTTAGCACTAAATTCTACCGTGGGCCATTTAGCGGACTCCCGTCGTACTACGCGGCTTGGTACGTTTTACAGCCCAAGCTTGCATTATTGAACCAGTCTGTACATTGAAGTGAAGAATCTTAATACATATGCGAAAATATTTATAGAATCCGCTTTTCAGACGGCTTGAGTGCAGCTTCTACTTTTAAAGGTGCAGCTTAAAGATGCTAGGCTTCCTTGAATGCTTTACAAAATTTTCCTCGGTTGGTTTTAAAAGCTCACAGTAATGCTGACTCAAATGTACCGCTTGCCGTGCTTTAATTGTGAAATGTAATGTTCTAAGCCTGTTGGAATTCGTTTCGTTACGTGACTAAACACATACGTTTACATTAAAATTTCCATGGAACCATTAATTTACTAGTTTTTGTTCATATTATTTTTCGTGGGACACGCAACATTGCGGCTTAGCATGTCAATAATAACATTATTTTAACATTATTATATTGCTGTTCTCACGTTAGCACAACGAAATATTGGTCCGCAGTAACTTTGAAATCTGATAAATATATTAACTTCATTACTGGTACGATTCTTTGGACACGAACACAGAAATCCTTTCATTTACGGAAATTGATAAGCGGCCGAGTTTGGAACTTATACAAAAGGTGCGGTAGGAAAAAGTCGGGCGGCCTCGCAATTTTTCCCTAACTGTATTTACCTGAGTAATAACTTTGAACGGAGTTTTTAGGCCCGCCTGGGAGAGGCCGTGGCGGAACTTTCCGAGGACTATTCGGCAAAATGAAACTAAATCATATTAATGTTGCCGACGAGTTGTCTGTAGTTGTGTTTCTTTAATTTGAATATTGGATCCGTGCGCGGCGCTCGGCACTTCGAGTAGATTAAAATTTTATGCCAGATGCAACTACATTTCAAACATTTTCGCGAAAGTTGTTCTCGAGCAACAGTTTGTATGAATAATGGTAATTTTCATTTATGAAAATGGTAATTTTATAGAGCCATTTTACGGATGGAAACACTCATGTGTTTTTTCGTAGCATTCGTTTTCGATTGCAAACTTTTTATAGAGAATTAGATATTTAAATACAAATTGAGCTTGCAGAGCGCTTTGGGTCCCACAAAAAGCGGGCTGTTCGTAATGAAAATCGACGTGTACACAGATTAGAGTTCCGATCACTGGACGTTTTGCCGGCGGTACAAGTCATAGTAAAAAAGCGGTACTGTTACAGTTAGGCTACAAATTACTGATATTAAAATTAAAAATATATGTATGCAATTTTCATTATTTTCCCCAAAGGGAAACTGATGATTATGTTTTGTTTTCACAGGGCTAGGAACAACTAATGAAAGTTTTTTGTAGATGAGTGTTTTTAAACAGCCATGCAAAGAAATGTTTTTTTAACTTTTAGTCTATCTCACACTGATTAACAGATTAACACACTATCTGCTTAAGCTATTTCATACAATACAATGAAGTAAATAAATTCAGATTTGAATAGTATACCGACACAGTTTTATCAATTTTATAAAACACAGGATATTTGATGGTTTTTGAGAGACCAACGACGGCTGCTAGTCTTGTTACTTGAAGTATGAGTTAAAATAATCAATATTTTTATATTTTACTAGCTTTTGCCCGCTACTTCGTCCGCGTGTCAATCGATCCAGAGTATAAAAAGTTTCACAAAAAATTCACCCACCATTTCATCTTCTTAGGGGTGGAATTTCGAAAAACCCTTTCTTAGTGGATACCTACTCTTCACAAAGAACTCACCCTCCAAATTTCATGTCTATACGACCAGCGGTTTAGGTTGTGCGTTGATATATCAGTCAGTCAGTCAGTCAGTCACTCAGGACTTTGAATTTTATATACATATAGATTTTATTCTAATATTGAAACCTATAGCTTCTATGAAGTTTACACAATAAAAACAGATTTTTATCTGTTATTTCAAGTGACTATAATACTTAATTATTTTCTTGTATAATCATGTTTAGATATTTATCGATCCGTAGCATCTGCGGACTTTAGCTAGCCAATTTAAAATAACAGTGTAAGGATGGACAGTCCATTTGCTAAACAATCCGTTTCCCTAACTTTTAAATTACAATCAATCACATTATTCAAGCATAACATGTCAAACTTGGTTGGAAAAACCAAGCATCTTGTAAATAACCAAGCATTTTCTCTCTCCTACCGGTCGTGTACAACTTGCATTCACCAGGACTTAAAAATGAGCACACATTATAGTTGCGCGGGCCGTAACGCACCGTTTGCAAAAATTCGCTAAAGCACATTAAGAGCCTCGGTGAGCCGCACCACAACGCAGAAAATGTTTCAGACAAATTCATAATTCGAATATGTTTTCACTCCAGTGCAATGAGGATAGGCACAGAGTTGTTACTGTCCAGGTCGCTATGTACTAGTTGGACAAAATATGAGTGGTCGACGAGAAGAAGAAAAGTAGATGAAGCTTAGTTCAGAACGCTGAACGCTTACAACTTTAACGGTTTGCCGTGTGCCGGACAGTTGGACACGTATAATAGAAAGTTATTTCTTGCACAACCGACTGACTCACTCCATTTCTGCATCAGACACTATAATGAGATAAGGAACATGGGCATTTGGGTCAGTGTGTTTTTTGCGATACTCGGAAATAGATTTTGTTACAGTTGCCATTTTGACTATTGAAACTTTTCACACTATTTTCCTCTAACATTTATTTCTATGTCGAATTATTTGGCACATACATGGGATACGACTAACGGACATTGTCACTAACAGTATTTACTGTGACGATAGAATAATATAAATATTTTAGTCGTCGAAAAGATTTACTACTGAATTTTATTTAGGTACTTATCTCCAATATTACAACAACAAAACAGAAAGATTTTAATTGTCCTTAAAAAAAATTGAGTCTAAAAATATTTACGAAAATAGTTACCATCTAGTTTTTTCACAGCCACTGTTTGAATAGAGTTCACGAAAAAATCTTGTAAGGCTGCAATCAGGCGGGGCGCGAACAATTTATTTCCCTGGAGTGTCGGTACATATGTGCTGACTCCGGATCTAGACACGCCCTATTTGTTCGGCTGATGAGCCCCTGGACTAATCCATGAGGTAGCCGAGTAAACACATATGCAGGCAGTATTCTGTGTTCCTAGTACCTTTTAGTAAAAATATTTTCGGAATACAAGCGTATTTGCGACGCAAATTCTTCGGAATAACAAGAACGCTATTACGGAAAAACTTGTGTTCTTGGGATCTTATTTTAGAAAAAGATTTTTAACCCTGCTTGATTGACTTGATATTCTGAAGCCTTTGTTTCAAAAATTAATTTATCTTTACGTCAGATACAGACAGAGCAACCAAAACAAAATGTTGGGGTTTGTTTTCGGTCATCTTTCAAGCTCTTTATTTGTTACTTTTAAAATAAATATACAGCCTGACCTATTTAGATGAGACCAGTAAAATTGTGACAGCTTTTGGTACGTGACATTGCAATAGCTGCAGGACTTACCTGAAATAGTTCAGTTTAGCGAGCACGTCGAAAACGTATTCCTCGGACTAACGACACCCGGAGTGAATCCACTCGGATGGCTTAATGAGAGCTGGCAGGATGTCGAATGCCAACAAAGTAATCAACGATGACCCGCAATATGTCTATCACTCTACATAACTTAGAGCAACCCCCTGTCGCGTTGGTCGGACAGTCAAATACGGCAATACTGAACGGATTCTATAAAGATTTCTACCATTTAATGGATGTAATGTTTTTCGGATTTTCTAATAAATTCGTAACCTCAATCCGAAGTGATTCGCTAGTATTTTCCAGATACCAAATCTCCGTCAAAAATATATCATTACGATAAGAATCTCGCAAGTAAATAAACGCTCCACTCCGCTCTATTTTCGTTTGTTTTCCTTCAGTGGTCAAACTTCAACACACCTTATCTGAATCACTTTGGACGTCCTCCAACTAGGTATTTAATTCTTTTTATTTCTTACCATTAATTTTACTAAATTTACTCTTGGTCTACATTTGACCCGATTTCGAGTCTCTGCTCTGAATTTTTATGGTCGTTGCTTTTCAAGACGAGGTTATTTTCCAGAACAATGCTGGTGCATCTCCTTGCACCCCTCGGCGGGTACACTTTAAAAATAAACAAGAAAAGAACCGCTTCAATTATTTCAACTGTTCCTAAGGAGAGTGCATTTTGTATTAGCATTTAATAATGTCTTTCTGTGTTTGTCGTTTCTGTTTGTTAAGCCTTTCTTGAAGCTGTGTTGTGCACAATTTAGTTTCTTGACTTCTTGTTTAATCACTAGAAGTTACCATTTCCTAAAGTTGAACTTGTTTGTGTGTTTTCTGCTTACAAGATAAGTAAGTTTTAAGCCACTATTTATTGTAGTTTCTCAGAGTCTTTTGACTTGCTCTAAAATTCGTGGGATTTGTGATTTTATTATGAAATCGAAATATAAAGTTGCTTTCGATGGATATAATCACTCGATACGTATATTTGGTTTTCGATGATCTCAAAATCAAGTAGCAGTAAGTACCTACATCTTGTTCTCTGCCATTATTGGCAAGCGAAACAATGAGATATTTCTCAATATTAAAACAAGTTAAGACAACAATCTGCCTGAAGCATAAAACTTTATCAGCCTGAAGTAGATTAAAAATGCTGTTATTATTACCATCTCAACCGTCGATCTCAAGTTTCAATATCGGGAAAGCGAATATCGAAAGAAACAATGACTGCGAGCCAATCTCAAAAAGGGAAGGAATTAAATTTATTATTCTAGTATCTACGGAAGCGCTTTCTGTACCTGTTCGTCTTAAAGTTGCAGCAAGACACTTTAATTTCCCAAGGGTAGTTGGAAGTGAAGCTCATAATTCATGCCGAGTTAACATTTTGTCAGTTCACATTTGTTGCTTAACAAGAACACATGCCTCTCCTTTGAACTTTAATTTCGTCTTTAGAATGTTTTCTTGTTGGCCTAATTAAGCGCCGTCAACTTACAAAAAGGGTCTGAAATTTTGATTAATTTGAAACGTTTTTGGGTTACACTCGAGGTCTACCCGCGCAATTTCGAGAGCATTTTTATTTAGTTACGTTTTCATGTAATTTTCCATGACCTTCAAGATTAAGAAGTGTTGTAAGCAGATCCTTAAACACGTGAAACTTAGTTACTTATTCCGTGTCTGTCTTAAGGACTGTATAAATAGTTAAGTGCCTGTACATTAGCACTGTCATAAAGAATTTAAATAAAGACGCGCTCAAGTCGTACCATAGGATTAGGTAAATCCTAAATTGTAATTCTGGCTTCTTATTTTTTAATGCTAAGGAATAATTTGCGTTGGAGCTAAGTAACGAAAATACTTTGCCAACTAACACCTAATCTAGCTTTCCCTTCAAGTTGTTGAAACGCGACAGTGGGATTATGATTAGAAGATGGGCAGGATTAAGTAGCTCGAAAAAAAAAAAAAAAAATTACGAAATGAATAAATTATTTGGTATTACTTGCCTACAAGAGTAGGCAAATAATACCAAATAGTTTATTCATTTCTTTGTTAAATAAATACTTCATTTAATATTGTAAAGTAAATTAGAAAACATTAATCGAAAATAACATATATCCTGTTTTATTTTTTTTGGAACGTACTGCGGGTCTCTATGTACCCTATGAGTATAAAATAAAATTCAGTTACAATCTAACTTTGTGCCAAATATCCATCCAAATCAGTTCAGCCACTTTCGCACCAATCCGGAACATACTTACATCCAGACAAACGGGGAAAAAATCTACGTTACTATTTTATTCATCAATGCATATTATCCCCGCTAACACAATGTTGGCTTATAACTCCACCAACATTTGTACAACACGACAATTGCGCTTTCAAATATTTACTCAGGTTAATTAGTGTACCCAGAGTCTGCAGTACAAACGGCATACTATTTGTAGTCTGCCCCTAAAGTTTAATGAATCAATGATTTGGTTTGACCCTCCTGTATGTTGGTTTGTTATTTATTGATGTTGCTAATCAGACAAATGGCTAATCCATTACGTATACAGTCCACTAAAGCCACCAATGATGTGATGAGTACGAGAATAGATTGTAAATGGATGCGTCAGGAATGTGGGTTTTTGACATGTGATGGAAATACTCTACAATGTTTGACTAGCCTGTTAGTCTAGTGGTTAGTGACCCTGACTGCTAAGACTGAGTTTGTGGGTTCAATTCCCACCCAGGATAAATGTTTGTGTGATAAGCTCAATCATTTGTTATAAATATTATAATATTAATATTATAATCCATACTTCCATACTAATATTATAAATGCAAAAGTAACTCTGTCTGTCTGTCTGTCTGTCTGTCTGTCTATCTCGCTTTCCTGCTAAAACTACTGAACCGATTTAAATGAAATTTGGTACACAGATAGTTTAGAGCCTGAGAAAGGACTTAAGCTACTTTTTATCCCGGTAGTGTGTACCCGCGGGATAATTTCCGACCTCCACGCGGGCGAAGCCGCTGGCAAAAGCTAGTTATATATAAATATATAATAATATATATATAAAATATTATAAATATTATATATTATATTATAATCTCTCTGATAAAAGAAATACTATCCAACATTAACAAAAACTATCTGACAACAGGACTATTTTTTGATTTGTCTAAAGCTTTTGACCTAGTGTCACATGATTTGTTGTTAAAAAAGCTGGAGTTAAGTGGGATAAGGGGACATGCACTTCAGTGAATATCGTCATACCTCAATAACCGGCAACAACGTGTTATTATTTCAAGATTAGATAATAACAACGTTATGATACCATACTCATCCGAGTATAAATGCAACCATTATGGCGTCCCACAAGGAAGTGTTTTGGGCCCAATATTGTTCCTACTCTATATAAACTTAATCACAGACATAACAAATCATAAATGCATTCTATTCGCTGACGATATTTCCATTATAGTGACTTCCGATAAAAAGACTAATACAATTGACGACCATGAAAGAGAAATCAACAACACAATTGACAAATTAATTGAATGGCTTGACATGAATAATTTAAAAATTAATTTAGATAAATCTGTTTACATACAATTTAATAAATCAAATAATAATAAATACAATTTTAAACTTGACATACCAAAACTTAACGCAGTTACACAAACGAAATTTCTTGGAGTAATAATAGATCAGGACATCAATTGGAAAGCGCAAGTCGATGATATATCTACAAGAATAAATAAATTCGTATATGCATTGCGAAAGGTTAAAAATATAACAAACGTTAAAACTGCTATCACTACCTATCATGCTTACGTAGAATCATTGATACGCTATGGTTTCATAATGTGGGGTAACAGTACCGATAGGAACAGAGTTTTTGTTGCCCAAAAAAAGTGTATTCGTGCAATATATGGGCTTCAACCTGATGAATCTTGCAGGCCAATATTTAAAGAACTTGGTTTATTACCGCTACCTTCTCTCTATATTTATGAAGTATGTATGTTTGTTAAGAAGCATAAAGACCTATTTAAAAAGGCAGAGGATGTATGTTCTCGAAACCGGCGAGATCCTCACAGGCTTGTATTAAGTGAGTTTCCCAGACTGGCTAAATATAGCAAAAGCTGTTTAGCCATGTGTGTTCGAATTTATAATAAAATTCCAAGTGATTATAAAACTTTAGATTTGAGATTGTTTAAAAAAAAACTACTGGAATGGTTAAAAACTAAAAATTTTTATAGTATCAAAGAATTTACGGACGGGAAACATTTTTAAATGTAACCAATAATATTTGCATGCTATAATATAAGCTAAACATGTATGCTCTATACTTTATCTTTAACACCTTCATATACCATGTTTTATGCAAATAAATATTATTTCTATTTCTATTTCTATTTCTATTTCTATAATATATAATATGTATATATATATATATATATATATATATATATATATATATATATATATATATATATATGAGTTTATTAGTATTAGTATAATTAGTATATTAGTATATTAGTATTAGTATGGATGTATTGTGCCATACTTATGTTATAGAAATTTATAGTAAAATGTTTATTTAAGTAATTATGTAGCTGTTCGCATTGTTAAGAGGCTTGTATCTAGGTAATAACAGCCGCAAGTTTGACTGATCAGGTTGAGCTACGTTTACCGCAGTTGGTCCTATAATGGATTTCCAGCTTTACATACTTAAGACCGCTCCGTGCCTTGGAAAGCATGGTAAGTAGTTGGTCCCGACTGTCATACGTAGATCTCTGACAGTCGTTACGGCTCGTCAGAAACATGAAATTCAGACAAGCAGTCTTACCAAAAGGAATCGAGAATATTACTCAATAATTATGTTCATCATCATCATCATCATTTCAGCCGTAAGACGTCCACTGCTGGACTTAGGCCTCCCCCAATTTGGGGGGCTTTGCCATAATCGCCACGCTTGGCAGGCGGGTTGGCGATCGCAGTATGGTGGTTAAATGCATAGAGAACGCTGCTGCCCATTCTCTAGTAAGTCCCTTAGTCGCCTTTTACGACACCCACGGGAAGAAATAGGGTGGTGTTATTCTTTACGTCCGGCACCACACGATTAGGTTGTGGATGTCGAATAGACATTCGCTATATATAATATTGGTTTTTAGAAGTTTCCGGTAAGTCTGGAAACTGATTCCAACATTTTTGAGGAAAGGATAGTCAGATGATGAATTATGTAGCTAAAACCTGAAACAAAAGGAAATAAGATTAAGTGCGGTATACTATGAATATTATTCGCATTTACATAAGGCCTTTGAAATATGTCGCCAAAATACTCGTACTTAATTGAATAGGAATTTATCATTATTTTGCATAAAGATATAAAAAATATGTATAATGGCTAAGTGCGAGTCTGACTTCACTTGGTATATTTCCGTTTTCATTAAAACACGCTACTTTTATGAGGACACCGTTAAATGTTATACTTATTTATTTTTTTGTTATAGGAATTATAGTGACACACATCGAAAATTTCAAAGTGTCTACCTATTATGGTCTATGCTCTTAACATTTATACGGAACCCTAAGAAGTTCTACAAAGTATGGTAAGAATAAAAATGTAAGAAACAATCTGGCTGAATGTAAAGGTCTTTGGAATATTTTCCACGCCCACGCACTTTGCGTTGACGTCCCATATAACATGAAAGTAAATACAAGTTTAAAAACATAATTTCTTCTGCCACCGGCGATATAAAAAAGAGGAAGCTTAGAAAAAAATCTGCTGATAAACAAATGCCGTACCAAATTTGTGTACGCGCAGACACCCAAACTCTATCAGTTGCTCAAATACTCATCCCACTTTAGCCTCTGGCTCGTGGACTCAATTAGCAAGACCTGAGGGGGAAGGGAGATTGTTTACCGATAGGCTAGACACCATTATTAATTTAGTTAGGTACCATGGTTATTTACACACAATGCAAGCATGTGCGTGATCGTATTTTGTCTAACAGGCTGGCAGGATACACCCAGGAAAATTTAATTTGCTATTGTTACGAAAGAAGAGTTGCATAGATTACATAGCCAAATCAATGGTCGTAGAATGATCAACCATTTATGTAGGAGTATACTGGGTGCCGAGGAGATCAATGCGCTACCTGTGAGCAAAGATTCAGTACATGATTCTGATCCCATAATCATGATCATCTATTTCGCCGTAGGACGTCCACAGCTGGACATAGGCCTCTCACAATTTGAGAGGCTTTGCTATAATCGCCATGCTTGGCAGGCGGGTCTGGCGATCGCAGTATGGTGGTAAATGCGTAGGGAACACTGCTGCCCATTCTGCAGTAAATCCTTCTTTTACTATACACACGGGAAGAAATGGAATGAACCCCTGATGAGTTTCGTAAATAAACATTTGAAAAAAAAAAAAGCCGTTACAATATGACCGCGAAGATTTTACTTATTTCTATGAAACAGTTAATTTTGTGCGTAGATGCCACTGCCTATATTTTACTTTGCTTTATATATTTGCGTATTTTTTTGTGTAGAAAGAGAAGCCAAAAACTGGGTTTTGGCGAATATTCAAGATACAATGTAACACTAAAAACGTATATGTATGAAAGGCCCTGACATTTTCGACTAGACATAAAATAAAAGTTTTTATGACTGTCTGACACTACAACGTAAAAGTTTTGGTCGATTTAAGCTCCTGACTACGCAAATAAACGTTGTTTAGGCTATAAACATGAAAGGTCCTTCATTTTACATAAAAAATGTACGGTTTGTTAAGTTGATAGGATTCTTTCGAAATATAAAATTTTAATCCGATTTTCTTTTTTTGTATTTCCTAATGACTACTATATCCTAATCATGTTAGGCCAATCGTTAAGGAGATACTTCCTGAAGACAAGTCTGAGTAAGTACATAATGTGACATTTTCAAAATCAAAATCAAAAGTCATGTATTGAAACTAGCCTGAGAGCTAGCCAGTTTTTGTAAGTCCACAAACGCCAACCCTTCACTACTCCCTAGGGCTTTAACTGTGAAAAAAAGTGGCGTAACAAGTTTCCCAGTAGAACAGCTGTCTGCTAAGTTAGAAGAACTTGATTATATACATTAGTAAATAATCACAATTACAAAATATTTAAAAAACAATTGCCTTAAGTTAGCTAGCACATGACAATATACCAAAAAATCATTATAACCAAACTCAAGCAAAAATAAATAATAAAACAAAAAAATAAACACAACAGATAGTTCCTGAATAAAAGCCTCCAGGCATATTGAGTGTGTATGGGCAATAATCACAAAAAAAAAAACTAAATATATTAATTTTATTTCACATGAACCTACAACCATGGCTCATGAAACTATAAGGATAATAGCTAAAGACTAATAGGCCGGTAGTATGAATATTAATTATTACTTCTTCTTTATAAATTCTTAATAGGACTGTGACCTAAACCCGCGCCCTTATGTCACGCTGTTCTGTGAATTATGTACCTGGAATTTTTTTTTCTTTTTAGAAAATTGTGTTTTTTAGAAATTATATTTAAATACAAATTACATACCAGTGGTGAAATTATGAAATATGAACAACATTTTTTGATCTTACCGACATTATAATAAAAAAATGAACTGGTCATTAAATAAAAAATCACTTATGCAATAATAGTTAGTTTAATATATTATATTAGTAACAAATACTTAATTTTTGACAATTTATCAACCAATTACCTAAGTATATATATATTAGGTCTTTACTTATGAAATTTCCGTTCTGCAGTACTGGCCATTTCAAATCAAAATAATTTTTGTTTGTCTAAGAATTCTAATTTCAAATTAATTTTATTTTAAGAACATGGAATTCTTTTTCCAAAAGTAGTCATTTGTTTATTGATTAGTGTTACATTTTCATCGCATTTCAATCTTTTTCATCATGGGATACGTTAAAAATTCGAGTAATTATGGAATATGAGTGCCGTCGTGGCAGCAACGCGGCACAAGCGGCACGCAACATCAACGACGTTTACGGAGCTAACACTACAAACCAACGCACCACCTGTTATTGGTTTGCTCGCTTTCGTTCTGGAAATTTCGACCTGAAAAATGAACCTCGCGGTCGTCCGAAGACTTTGGTCGACAATGACGAATTAAAGGCGATTGTGGAAGCTGATGATACACAATCTACGTGTTGCGTCCTGTTCGATTAGTTACTTTATGCGCCTACGTTTCTAAACGTGTAACAGAATGACATCTGACTTGTCAGTTTGATTTTGACACTTGACATTGCCTCTTAATTTGGGCTTAAATGGATCCGTCGCGTTTTGGGACCCCCGCGACGCGTTTGTTGAAATTAATCCTTTTAAATCGATCCGTTTGTGACAATTAGCCGTGATCCAATTGCTTTGATTGTTAAACAACCCTATTTGACGTAATAATACGGGTTACATTTGTTAAAACTGAAGTTCTTGAAAGGGATGGTCGGTCCAATTGCGCATGCAAAATAATTTTTAAATTTAGAGATTTTTCCTTGCAGAATAGCGTTACAATTCTCATAGCCAAAAGTAAGGAATTTTAGAGATAGTTTAGTTAGTTTAGTTCGTGTACAACAGAATCGGCACCATTGAAGAACTTTGAAGGTTAAGTGGAAGTGACGCTATTGGGAACGAGTGATTTGAAGACCGCATGCTGTGATTGCCTCCAGCCTTATTGCAGCGGATTGTAACCTGGAGAATACTCATAACGTCACAACACGATACATATACACTCACTTACATACATAACTCCAGGTAACCCCAAGGAGCAGGTGGTCGTCTACCGCAGGTAAGTTCTTTTGTTCGTATATTGTACCTATTGCTTGAATCGTACTTGTATTGTCTGCTCCGCGTACGGCGGACTAGTTTCGCTAGCCACTCTAGAAAGAAGAAGAAAGAAAGAAAGAAAAACTGTTTATTCCGCACAAACAAAACGCACAATATATAATAGAAACAAAAAATAAAAAACAAAAAATACACACGTACAAAGGTGCCAAAAGCCCCGTATTCAAGCTTAAAAAGGTTGTACAATATTGTCCATTGCTTGTTGATGTCATGGCCATTGACCAAAGACAATATAGATAGTTATGCGTAGTCTCTAGAGCCCCACGATTATCACACTTCCACTGCGCTATTGAAATCGTATTGTGAGGTCTAGTCTGGCAGCGAACATTCTTGGTATCAGAGCGTGGCTATAAGACATATAACCACCAAACTGTAATTTACAGTAGGCTTATTACTTGGCAGTCTCTATAAGGGAAGTAGTAATACGCTGTAAATATTTGCTAACTATAACTAATTGTTATTTGAAATAATTTGTTGGAATTTATTGAGTCGAGTAACTCATATTGCTGGGGTCAACCAGGTTTGCATGTGCTAACAGAGTTGAATGAATTGGGCTATGTTACAACCCCTTGTTTGTATTTGACCTCTGTGTTGTATTGAATGTCAGGAAGACATTAAAATATTGAGTTTTGTACCATCAATATGGTAGTTTTGTTGAAATTGGCATTTTTGAGTATTACCATTGTTTTAAATTGGAATAAAGGTTCATTATTGTTGTACCACACAGTGGTTTGTGAACTAAACATTTGGAATTGGATTAGAATTTGAATATTTGAATTGAATTGTGAAGTTGAATGTTGAACGTTGATATTGGTTTAGAATTAAAATAAAAGTTTATTGCTGAATTGAATTGAAACCAATATTTTGTTATTTCTTGAGTTGCTGATTAGTCAGTTTGGTAGTTTGATTGTTTGCTTGTAGTTATTTTGTAATTGATTGTTTGAACTTTGTTACTTAATTATTTAATTATTTGGTTTATTTGAATTGTATTGTTGGTGCAATGGCATACAAATGGAAATATTGCAGTGCCGGACACCTGTCCAGGTCAAGCCGGAGACCTCGGTTGTTTCAGGTCCCGGACTATTGAGTAGATTGCCTACTTTGGAACTGCCACACTTTGACG
This sequence comes from Aporophyla lueneburgensis, assembly GCA_932294355.1. Classification (NCBI taxonomy): domain Eukaryota; kingdom Metazoa; phylum Arthropoda; class Insecta; order Lepidoptera; family Noctuidae; genus Aporophyla; species Aporophyla lueneburgensis. The sequence continues at coordinate 19,252,888 of OW028750.1, read as the reverse complement.
GTCGCTTGGACCACTGGTTAGGTTTCCAAAACCTGTTTGAAAGTTTGGTTGATGCACGCTCGGACCTCAGACCCACCCAAAAGTTGGCCTATTTGTTGTCTGTCCTGGAAGGTGAGGCCCGAGCCTTGATACAGCATCTGTCGTTGACTGACTCAGCCTACCCTACCGCTGTGGAACTACTCACCCGGCGGTACCAAAATAACGTTGTTTGGCTGACGTTCATATTAAATTGATTTTGGGGTTACCGGTCATTACTAGTTTGTCTGCATTGCGTACTGACCTGTTGAACCCGTTGGTGGCAGCGACTAACGCTTTAAAGCGATTGGACTTGCCGGTGGACCATTGGTCTTACCTTTTGGTGCATGTTGTGCTGCAACGGCTTCCTGCCAATTTGAGGGCTCATTTCGAGCAAAGGTATGGTGGGGATAGTGTCACACATCTCCCCCCATTTGGTGACCTCGTCCAATTTTCGAGAGTCGTCCTGGTTGTGAGTTTTGTAGGGACACGGGGCATGGCATGGCAACTTGCGCGGCCTTTTTGAAGTTGCATGTGAGTGCCCGCCGCCGAATTGCCAATGCACGCCGCATATGCTTCTCTTGTTTGGGGGCTCACTTCCATCGGGACTGCCCCAACCCCCGCCCTTGTAGAATTTGTAGGGGGTCCCATTTGGACATATTGTGCGCTAACGCGAACCACGCTGGCAGACCAGCCTCTGATGAAGGTTCGCGTACGGGGGGGTACCATGGAGTTGGTCACCGGGCTTCTGCCTCGCCGGTTCAGAACCAGGGAGAGGCCCGCAATTTTGAGCGCCGCACTCCACCCCCCGCGCCAGTTGATCGGGAGCCGCGCGGCCGCCATTTGGTCTCCCCACGTAAAGGCGATAACGCACTTGTTGCTAGGCAGCGCTGGCCAGACCAGCACCGCCTTCCCTCCCCTCCTTTGGCGGAACGTCCCCGGTTGGAGTCACGCCCCCCGCCATTCAGGCCTCCGGTGGGATATGCCCATCCAGCGATGGCGCGTGGCTCGGGACACCGCGCGGACGAGGAGTTTGGCTTCCATCCTCGTCGCGAGGGACTTGAGCCTGGGTGCGGAGCCTGGGTGTGCGGCGATCGGTCGCCGCCCAGGCATTGTTAGGACATTGGCGCCTGCCCCGCTAAGGTACCCCTCAGATCGATACAGTTTTGTTGCTAACGGCATCGGTCAGGTCTGGGGGCCCACGGGGGACTCTGTTGTGGTCCGTGCCATTTTGGACACGGGAGCCCAGGGTTGCCTTTTGTCTATTGTTTTGTTTGTATTGTTGTGGGCGAAATTGTTTTCTTGAGCGCCTTTGGACTGCAGGACTTGGTTGGGACGAGCCACTTCGGGAAACCCTGTTGGAAGATTGGCTCTAATTTGTATCCGCACTCCCTGCAGTCAACGAGGTCGTGTTACCCCGTGCTATCCTCCCCCCTGGGAGCTACACTGCTACCCTTGTTTGTGATGCGTCTTCGCACGGTTATGCAGCTGTTGTTTGTCTGCGCACCGTCTGCGCTAGGTGAAGGCCAGGTGAATTTGTCACTGGTCTTGGCCAAGAGCAAGGTGGCCCCCCTCCGGACGGCACTGACCATCCCTAAGTTGAATTGTCAGGGGCGGCGCTTCTTGTGCGTCTATTGAACCACGTTGCTCACACTTTGGGTGGAACTGTGGACATTCGGGCTTCTTACGCCTGGACGGACAGTCAAATTGTTTTGTGTTGGTTGAAGACGTTCGTCCACTCTTTGGAGGTCTTTGTTGCGAACCGAGTGTCCCAGATTCAAAATTCTGAAACGCCTTTGATTTGGAGGCACGTGCCTGGAGATTTGAACCCGGGCGACGTGGCCTCACGGGGGTGCATGGCACCCCGCCTGATTGCTCACCCCCTATGGTGGGGACCAGACTGGCTGACTCACCCCGAGGATGATTGGCCTCGAACGCCAGTCTTGATGTCGGGTCCTTTGCCCGGGCTCAAGGTGCTCGCTGTTGGAACGAAGGACTCTCCGTTTGACCCTGAATTTTTGTTGAGTCGATAAAGCTCCCTCGACAAATTGTTAAATTGTTGTATTTTGTTGTTGAATTGTTGGTGACTGATCGTCACATTAAGAACTCGCATGCCGGTTGCAATGCGCTGTTGGCCATTCTGCAGCGAGAGTTTTGGATATTGTCGGGAGCCGTTAGTAAGTTGAACCCCTTTTTGGACCATACGGGTCTTTTGTTGTTTGGTTGTTGACGGTTGAGGCACTTAGCCTTCCTTATGGGGCCCGTCACCCCCTTTTGTTGCCTAAGGAGGGCCATTTGGTTGTTGTTGTTGTGTTTGGTGGTTGTTGTTGTTTGGTGGTTGTGGTTGTTTGGTTGTTTTGTTGTTTGTTACTGTTTTGATCCGCCAGCCTGCCCCCATTGGGGGGGTATTTTTGAGGCCGCGGTGAAAGCGGCACAGGGACTCTGGCGCAGATTGTTGGGAGACACCGTTCTCACCTTTAAGGAGTTAGCTACGGTATTTTGCCGTTTTGAAGCTGTATTGAACTCGCGCCCATTGTGCCCGCTGTCTTCGGACCTGAACGTCTTGGAGGCCCTAACCCCGGGCCATTTTTTGATTTGACAGCCACTTGTCGCCCTGCCGGAGCACCCTTTTGTCGATGTGAGCCAAAATTGGCTATCGCGGTTTCAGTTGGTGTAGCAGCTCGCTCAGAGTTTTTGGAAGCGTTGGAGCTTGGAGTATTTGCACATCCTCCAGCAGCGCGTCAGGTGGACTGATAAAACGCAACCTTGTCGGGATTGCCAAGTGATTAGCGGACGGGAAGGCCCGTCCGGGGGGGGGGGGGTAGATGTTGCGTCCTGTTCGATTAGTTACTTTATGCGCCTACGTTTCTAAACGTGTAACAGAATGACATCTGACTTGTCAGTTTGATTTTGACACTTGACATTGCCTCTTGATTTGGGCTTGAATGGGTCCGTCGCGTTTTGGGACCCGCGCGACGCGTTTGTTGAAATTAATCCTTTTAAATCGATCCGTTTGTGACAATTAGTCGTGATCCAATTGCTTTGATTGTTAAACAACCCCATTTGACGTAATAATACGGGTTACATTTGTTAAAACTGAAGTTCTTGAAAGGGATGGTCGGTCCAATTGCGCATGCGACCCCTTTGTAAAGTAATCCCTGAGAATCGGTCGTTTTGTGGACAATCTGTCATGACCCAATTGTATTTATTGTAACTAACCTCAATTTGAAGACATAACACGGGTTTAGTTTAGTTTCTTGACATTGAAGAACTTTGAAGGTTAAGTGGAAGTGACGCTATTGGGAACGAGTGATTTGAAGACCGCATGCTGTGATTGCCTCCAGCCTTATTGCAGCGGATTGTAACCTGGAGAATACTCATAACGTCACAACACGATACATATACATTCACTTACATACATAACTCCAGGTAACCCCAAGGAGCAGGTGGTCGTCTACCAACAGGTAAGTTCTTTTGTTGTATTGTAGGTGAGTTATTTGAATTATATATTGTCTGCTCCGCGTACGGCGGACTAGTTTCGCTAGCCACTCTTGTCTCTAGAGCCCCACGATTATCACACTTCCACTGCGCTATTGAATTCATATTGAAGGGGTCTAGTCTGGCAGCGAACACTACGGCTCAATAAGCAGCAGCTTTTGACGTTAGCGTCAAAACAATATTGGTCCATTTGCGTCAAATTGGCAAGGTAAAAAAGCTTGACAAATGGGTGCCCCACGAACTCAATGATCGCCAGCGCGAAGTACGCGTCGAAACGTGCCTTGCACTGCTCAACAGACACACAAATGAAGGAATTTTGAACCGCATTGTTACCTGCGATGAAAAATGGATTCTGTTTGATAACCGCAAGCGCTCAGCAAGTTGGTTGGATCCTGGTTTAGCACGTAAACAATGCCCTAAACGAAAACTTACCCCTAGAAAAGTGATGGTCACTGTTTGGTGGTCTAGCGCCGGTGTGATTCATCACAGCTTCTTACCAAACGGGGTGAGCATTACTGCAGATGTGTACTGTGAAGAACTGAACTCAATGATGGAGAAGCTGGCACATCTTCAACCAGCATTGGTCAATCGCTCGTCTCCGCTGCTCCTGCACGACAACGCGCGACCTCATACTGCACAGCAGACGGTCTCCAAGTTGCAAGAACTGGGGTTGGAAGCTCTCCGTCATCCGCCCTACTCACCAGACCTTGCGCCTACAGACTACTACTTTTTCCAGAATTTGGATAACTTCTTGGCGGGAAAAAAATTCAATACCCGAGAGGCAGTACAAAATGCCCTTGAAGAATTTGTTGCCTCCCGTCCAACTGATTTTTTTAAGAAGGGCATCAATAAACTGCCACTGCGTTGGCAAAGATGCATTGATTGCATGGGTGATTATTTCGATTAATACAAATAAAAAATACATGAAAAAAATTCGTTTAATTTTTTTCATACAAAACGGCATTTTCATAGGTTAAGACCTATTATATAGTTTATGTTTAAGTTGATTATCAATAAAGTTAATTATTGAAAACACGAGTAAAACATGTTCTAAAAATGAATCCTAGCTAGATCGATTTATCGCCCTCGAAACCCCCTGTATACTAAATTTCATGAAAATCGTAGAAGCCGTTTCCGAGATTCAGATTATATATATACGCATATACAAGAATTGCTCGTTTAAATATAAAAGATTTATTTTTAAACATAAGCGTGACTTAGGTTTAGGTCATACGTTCTATAATATAGTGTTTTATACGTATGACTTAAGTATGATATGAACTATTTAATTGATATCAAAAGTCTTCCATTTTCAACCGACAAAAAAAAAACGGAGGTGGTTCTCAATTCGACGCGTATTTTTTTTTATTTTATGTATTGCCACGCATAACTTTTTACATCGTAGTCCGATTGTGACAATTCTTCTTCTATTGGAAAGGGTATACTCCCAAGGTAGTCCTATATAAATTTGGAAAACAAAATCGAACCCTAAGGGTCGGAAAACAGGGGATGATTGATTCTTCACTCACTGATTGTAATGTATAACCACGCATAACTTTATACGGAGCAGTCCGATTTTGATAATTCTTTTTTTGTTGGATAAGGTTTTTTATGTACTAATAAACCTTGCCAAGTATTATTAGTACATTAAAGTCACAAAAAATTATAAAATAAAAACTTTTTAACAAAAAATTAAACCGCCGAAAAACTGAAAAGCATAAAATAATAAACCTTAAAATTTTAAGTCGGCGCTGAAAAATCAATGAACAAAGTCAATATTTATCCAACAATAGAGTAATAAAAGTATATCGATTAAAATCAGTTTGGCCTCCCCATAGCTCACCGTCCATCCAAAGCGTAGACAAAGGGTGAAATTGCCGATGGTACTAATTAATAAATCAAGACTTGTCTGGGCAAACAGGGCAGAATCAGCCGAAATGGATGGTTTGAGTTTAGGACTGCGAAACCCATTACTTATCTGTAATTATTAGGCTAGTGCACTGTTTTTTTGCACTTTGGGCTATTTGGTTGATATTGATATTAATTAATTATTGGACTGTTAATCAATTAATATTATTTTAGGTTTACTGAAGTTGTTGAAGTTGGTTCTTTATGGTAATGGATAAAGGAGAATTAAATATTATCATTTCATTAGTTTTACGTGACAACTTGCTTTTTTGTTTGTAAAGATCAAAATAAATTCGTGAGGTGATCGGCGGCGGCAACCTCTCGCGTCCGGCCCTGGTGCAAGCGATGATACGGAGCGAGAGGGCACGGGAAGCCGTCACCTACTTCTTCGAAACAGTAATGCTTGCGAAGGAGGAGGCTGGGCGTGTGAGGGAGAGGCAGTCTCTGCGCCCTCTTGCCCCTATCCACCGCAGGAGGTGACGCACTGGGAGTCGGGAATCCATAGCAGACTCCCGGCCACCGTAGCGGCGAGCTTGCGGGCGGCGAGCAATAGGCAGCTCGCCGCCCGGTAAGGACCAGGCTCGGGTCAACGGCGTGTTGTGTTCCACGCGCGCCTTAAAGAGATGTCAGCAGTACTGAAGGGTTCTGCTAGGACCGATGCCTACCAGGGTCGCGAGATTAGTTCAAAAGAGATACCGCGGCTCTGACATATAGGCAACTGAAGGAACACGGGTGGGTTTTAGTCAGTAAAAGTTTTACACGCCCTCCGGTTCCGCCCAGAGCGGTAGACGTCGATTTAAAGAATATCTGCGACATTGTACTATTTGCTGATGATACCCCACTTATCTTTAAAGTAGACAGAAATAGACAAGATTTTGACGACGTAAATAGTGCGCTCTCAATGGCTACGGTTTAAATGGTTTACCACAAATAACCTAGTTCTCAATGCTAAGAAAATGAAATGTATAAAGTTCGCCCTACCGAATGTTAGGAATCTGGGACGCAATGTCGTTTTAGATAATGAGGTGCTTGAAACTGTACACTCGGCAGTTTTTCTGGGCATAACAGTTGACGCCAAACTTCAGTGGGGATCACATATATCAAGCCTAGCGGGAAGGCTCAGTTCGGCCGCCTACGCAGTAAGGAAAGTTAGATAGTACACTGACGTTGATACAGCTCGATTAGTCTATTTTAGTTATTTTCATAGCATAATGTCCTACGGCATTCTGCTGTGGGGCAAAGCCGCGGACATTAAAAATATTTTTGTTCTTCAAAAACGAGCTGTTCGAGCGATTTACCAACTAGGTGCTAGAGTTTCTCTGAGAGATTTGTTTAAAGATATTGGTATTCTTACGGTGGCATCACAATTCATATTTGCCAACATCTTATATATTAGGCAAAATATACACCTGTACACTAAAAACAGTGATATTCATAATATTAATACTAGAAATAAGGACAAACTACGTGCTCCCTTTCACCGGCTTCATAAGGTTCATAATTCTTTTGTTGGTCTTGGTATTACCTTTTATAACAAGCTTCCCTCTGCTTTACTAGATTTGCAGTTTAATGAGTTTAAAGCTAAAGTAAAATCCAACCTTTGTTCAAAGGCATATTATTCTATCAACGACTACTTAAACGATAAGAATAGTTGGTCGCTGTGATTAACTCAAGACAAACTCAAAACAATGTTTATGTTCTTTCAATCCAGAATTAGCTTTCCTACTGACAGTTTATATGGGTAGTTCATATAATTGTTTTTTTTTTTTTTATTTAACAGATTTTGTAAATTTATTTTTATTTTCTTTTAATTTCATTTATTGTGGACATAATCTACTCATTACAATGATTTTAAATGAGTTGTATTGCAACATGTAGTTAGCTAGCGACCTCGTCAGCTGTTCATAATATTCTTGCCTGACCAACCGGCAGCAAGTTCGTCATGCTCCCTTAGATGTCACTGCTTGCGGTAGCGTCGGGGGTCGGGTTACCACCTTCCCTCAAATATGGCGAGGGGGGTAATGGCTGACCTTTGCGTTATGCTCGTGAACGGGTGCTGCTTGTGGTGACTGGTCGTCTTGCTGACCATGGTTTTTGTTATTGTTATTTGTATTAACTGTTATTTCATTCTACTCCGGAGGTGCTAGTTTAACTATTGTAACTTCAACTTAGCTATATGCATCAATGTATGTATATGGATCATTTTGCATCGTTGAACATGTAAACGGGCACGCCTTTTATGCCTGGAGGCTTTATTTAGTTTTTAAGTTCTGTTTACGTTTTTGTTTTATTATTTCAGCTTGACTTTAGTTTTCATTTTTTTTTTCGTATATTGGCGTGTGCTAGCTGACATATGGCGAATAATGTATGTTTTGTTTTATAATATTAATTACTTACACAATATTGTATAGAATCAAGTTCTTCTAACTTAACAGACAGCTGTGCTGCTGGGGAGTTTGTTCCGCCACTTCTTCTTCCCAGTGAAAGCACTAGGAAGTGTCGAAGGGCGGGCGTTTTGGGGGGACTGTCTTTTGTAACTTTGACGTTCAAAAAGTGCTGACTCTCAGCCTAGTTTGAATAAATGACTTTTGATTTTTTTTTTTTTGATTTCGACGTGATGATTTCCCACCCACAAAATAAAGATCGAAATAATTGTTTGATAACGTTTACGAAATAAAAATGTGTGATTGGGGTATCCCGTCAGGAACGAACTTTCTTATGCTTTATTTTCAACTCCGATGTTATTTAATATGGAAATGTTCTACGAAGAAAAACAAACCGCTTCATTAAATTTTCACATTTACCTTACTCTTGTCACACATAACACCCTCAAAAACCTTGAAAACCATCTCTCTCCTTCTCTCTTTCTATTATACAGGATCAGTTTTTATCCAGTGCGCAAACTGTAACCATGGATTCAGCATATCATTCTAGACCCCCCAGCGTAGAAAATTTTCGACTGTTATACAAAAAAAAATCTGCTGTTCCATACATTTTGACCCCGTAGGTATTGCATTTTTCTATGAAACAGCAGATTTTTTTTTGTTAAAACGACGAACAATTTCTGTGCAAGGTTGTCTAGAATGATATGCTGAATTCATTGTTACAATTTACGCACTGGATAAAAACTTATCCAGTATAATAATTCAAAGACGCATGAAAGATACATACGGTTTTTTGTTAAGAGACGATTTTTACTATTTCCTGCAAGTCTACTTCCCCCGCAAGCTGCGTTAAAGAACTCCATTTAAATATGGTAAGCAGAAAGCGAAAACGACAACAATGAAAGAAGTTACGACATAATTATGTATATTTCAAAGAGAAGGATATTCTGATAATCATATTTCCTATATACGTTACACAAAAATCTGTAAAAATTAAATCTCCCCTTCACAAAAAAGGCAAGCGGAGTGTCAGGTCAGCTCTTAATATATTTTTTAAGAACCTTGCGGGTGGATGGCATCACTCAAATTATCGTCTAGAGAGCGACCAAATCGATTTATAAGCCGAAGGCCGAATTGTTTTACTCGAGAATTTTGTAAGAAAAAAAATAATAATCTACATGGCTTTGCATACCTACTTACCAATAGTTAAGAACTAAAAACACAGGATATAAGAAAATACACTAAAATAAGATGTTGTGGTATGGCGGCCGAATTTTTTCCAACATTAGGTCTTTAACGCACAGCTTAGCGTCGAAAATTAAAATCAAACAGTGCTTTTTTGACGCGCTGGGATGCACTCTGTTTGATTATTATTAATGCTCGGTTCAACAAGTAGAGTTTAAAATCCAGTGCACGATAAAATCCGTGCGAACATGGTCTTGGTAACTGTCGATCACACGTCAGATGCAACATATATAGTACGATAACTACCCTTGCTGCTACGAAATAAAGGCGTTACGTTTTAATTGTTAATATGGACTTGCCCTGCCAGGGTCGCGAGATTAGTTCGAAAGAGGTAAGGTCCTGGAATATGGGCAACTGAAGGAACACGGGTGGGTTTTAGTCAGTAAAAGTCTGACATGTCCTTCCACTCCAGCCAGAGCGGGAGACGTCATTTGATGATGTCCCGCCCACAAAAAAAAAATTGACTTGCGGTTGTTCTTTGATTTCTTCAGTAAATATCTTACATAATTATAAAAATATGGCTTGAACCATTTGAGAAATAGCAAAAAGGAATTTCGGTCTAAATCCAAAAGGCCGAAAAGACAAAGCCGAAACCAATATGGTGGATACTCTACTAATGTCACCCAGGAACTGTCCAGGAGGTCCTTTCAAATATCAATTATGTCGTCGCCGGCAGTCGCCTCAGACAATGGTGATTAATTAAATAGGGACTTACTGCAATTATGTCTTCTGTTGCCCTTTATGTTGTCGTTTAAGGGAAATTTTCTTGTTTTAAGGGTCGGTAGATTGGGTTTCTATTGTAAAAGTTAATATCTATACTAGTGATCGCCAAGTGGTCGAAATTCAATCATAATTTATTTAAAACTTAATGTATTTCTAATATATTATTGTATAAAATATCAGTTTTCTAAACTCCTTTTTTATATAATAAAGATTTTTTTATTTCGAATGCCATACATTTTGGCCTTATGGCGTACTTAATTGTAGCGAACAGGTCTCTCCCTATAACGTGCTGGAAATACGTCTAATTACATGTCATCCGGTATAGAAGTAGGTATATAAAAAAAATAAAAATAAACATCGTATTTGGGAGCAATTAATAGATATTAAAAAATGTTGTATGGTAGTTGCTTGACCAATGGCTCTTTCAGTTTCCATTAAAGCGATGTTACAAGATTACATGATAACTAGCAGATGTCCCACTAAAATACTTCACCCTCTCCCAAACTAGCCCATAACTGCAAATATTATCGTATTACAAAACAAAAGACTCCAATTTCGTCACGTCACGATTTTGACAATGGAATGATTTCCCCTAATCGTTGATAAGCTCATTGTGACATTGCAATTGTACCCACAAACCCTGCCGTTGTATGTGCTACCCTACACACTTTACATTAGCACTACTGTGCAAGACACCGTGCGTGTATGTGACAGGATAATAGCTCACACCCTCACTGAACCGAAATTGGTAATATCTGTGTGTATTTTAGTGAAACGAAAGTTTTGTAAAAACAAAACGGCTTTTGTTTTGGTTTGAGCGAGCGAACAGTAGAGCGGTTGTTTATTTTCGTGTGCTATCAATTAATTTCTGAAAAAATTTGAACAAATATACCATATAGGTACATATGTATTGGAATTTGAAATACAACATAGTATTTTAACAATATCGATGAATATGTTTGCTTTGTTTATGTTTCAGGTAAATGTTTTTTTTTTTTTTGGAATGTGGTGTGCACCCTTGTACTGTGTCTTCTAAGGACTGGGTAGTAAGTAGCGTCCTCAAAATAATTACAACGTAATACTACAAAACATAAAAAATCAGCCTATATATTTCCCTTTGCTGGAACATAAGCCTCTTTTCAGTGTTACGCTTGCCAAAAACAAAGTAAGAGCTCTAACACACGAGCGGCATGTTGCCAACGGCAAAGGTAACTGCTGCCGTTGACGTGTCGACGCCAGCCGGCGACATGCCATCTTCAAAGATCAGCGCCATCATCACCTGTCAACAGCTGCAGTTACCTGCCGATGGCAACATGCCGCTTGCGTGTAAGACCTCTAAGTGCGAACACAATCCACCTGCAAAATTGGTGAAGTGAAATATCTATTGGTTTTAACCGTAATTGGGGGCCTACATTAAGGAAACATTTATGTACTAATTTAATTATTAGGGTTTGGGTCTAGATAAACATTAAACTCCATTTAATAAAACACTGGTCAAGATGAAGAGCTTCCATTGTGTAGGTAAATTAAGCTTAAAATAACACCGACTACCTAAACTCAAAAGTAAATATAGCTGTTCTGAAACTCTCTAACCTAAATGTCACGGTCACTTACTTACCGCTGTTAATTTTTAATCTTAACCCTCTAAGAATTTCGACGCAATGAAAACAGAAGCTTAAAAAAAAAAAAAAAGAAACTGAAGATTTTCATCTTGAAGTCGTTTTAATAAAATGCTCTACTACCGTTTTCTCCTAAGAAATATTCCCGATAAGTTCGATAAAGGCTACGAAGGCGCGGGTTCTGATTTCCTTTCATTTCCTTTTAGGAAACTTAAATAGAACTGAGACTTCCCTGACTACGGGGCACCGAATCAATTATTTGTGTTACGGAACTTTTCTTCGATTTGCTCCCTATTATAGTGCTACATAGTTTTGTTATTTCTCATAATACTTTTGCTTAGATAAATGTTTACGTATTAAGGCTGACTGATATGTCTTTATGTAACCCAAAAGTTTGAGGCCAGACAAATTATTTTTATAGGCGAGGGATTGAGAAAAACAATTGTAAGTATGAGTCAATACGAGTAACATTTTTGTTTGTTTCGTAAGTAAATGTTGCAAATAATACAAATAAAAAAAGATATACTGTTTGGTGGTAGGCCCATCACTCGAATTTTATTTCAAAGTGTTTCTGTCCAATTTCGATATTCTACAACAAAAAAGTGAGAAATATTCCCGGAAATATTAAATTCGTAAAATTATAATATGTGCCGTGTGGGGCCGGACGTAAAGAACAGCACCACCCCATTTCTTCCGGTGGATGTTGTCAGAGGCAACTAAGGGACTTACTAGAGAATAGGCAGCAGCGTTCTCTATGCAATTTACCAGCATACAGCGGTCGCCAACCCGCTTGCCAAGCGTGGCGATTATGGCGAAATCCCCTTTTGTGGGAGGCTCATGTCCACCAGTGGACGTCTTTCGGCTGAAATGATGATGATGATAATATACTGAACTAGCTTTTGCCCGCGGTTTCGCCCGCGTGGATGTCGGAAATTATCACAAGAAGACGTACTACCGCGGTTAATGTATTAAGAACGCATTAATCCAATTTCCAGGTTATATCTATACTAATATTATAAAGCTGAAGAGTTTGTTTGTTTGATTGAACGCGCTATCTCAGAAACTACTGGTCTGAATTGAAAAATTCTTTTTGTGTTGGGTAGCCTATTTATCGAGAAAAGCTATAGGCTATATAACATCACGCTACAACCAAGAGGAGCGGAGCAATAATTAAAAATGTTGCAAAACGGGGGAAATCGCACGGGTAGGCAATTCGATGCGACGACGGGAAGGGTCGGGGGAACAAGAACATTAATGCGGACGAAGTCGCGGGCAGAAGCTAGTAGGTAATAAGAGAGCAGTCCCACACAAATTTCCATCCCCTACTCAATTTTTTTTTGCTCCATACAAACTTCCACCCCCCTTTTTAGGGAAGTGGGGGGTTAGAAAGAGACAAAAAGTAGCCTATGTCACTCTCCCTATCTCCACTTAAAAATCACGTCCATTCGTCGCTCCGTTTTCCCGTGAAAGACGGACAAACAGACAAACACACTTTTCCATCTATTATATTAGAATGGATAGTTCTATGAGAATTTTGTATGAATTATTGTTTGGACAGGCCGTCCACCGGTTCAGCTAGTATTTCGAATAAAAACCGTTTATTTTTATCTCTATAACACCGTTATCAGTGCAGTGTAAATAAAATTTGCAAACAATTGACTGTTTGAGGATCGTGCCTACGGCTGAGTGCGTGCGATACAAACGCTCGCGAGGCTTACTGCAAATCTTAAAAAAATATAAATGATGACGCGCAATAACAGTAAATTATAACAGTTGCAAACAATTTAAAATCGGTTTATTCGAAAACATTGACAATTTTTTGCACCTAAACATTGGTGTTTACTCAAAATACCAAATTTGTATTAGGCAATCAAGTACCTAATTGAAAAGTAATTCGATTACCTTTATGAATTGCAATATAGTTGACACTGCTTTCTATTCACAAAAAAAAAAAATGTAGTATGCTGCTAAATGAATACTTGAAGCAAAAACTAAAACTATGCTGCTAAATGAATACTTGAAGCAAAAACTAAAACGAAAATTATGTTGACGGTGGACTACGAAATTTGGCACAGTTTATGTTTATATGGAGGAGTGCAGAAAGCGAATATTTTTATATAATAATGAATTAGAAATACATTAAGCATTAATTTGATTATGGTTGAATTTTGACCACCGGGCGACCACTAATTAAATAATAAATTAAAGTTTGTATGTTTAAATGAACTCATGTTACTCAATTAGGTACGCAAAAACAGCCGAATGGATTTAGGTGAAATTCGGCACACAGATAGCTTATAACCTGGATTAACAGATATGATACGTTTTATCCCGGTAGTACTTTCCCGTGGTATAATATTAGACCTTCACGCGGGTGATGCCGCTTACAAAAACTAGTTAGAAATGAATGGAGCACTCATTCTTTTACCCTTCAATGCAATTTAAATTGAAATTATTTTAAGAAATTGGATTTCTTACATAAAAATTCTTTGCTCCGAAGAACTTAACACCTAATGAAGAAGTCTGGTAGAACAAAGTAATTGCAATACAAAGTTACTTTATATAAAAAGAAGAAAAAGAGCCTTTATAACTGGGAGTAAATTAAAAAGGAGAATGACGTTAAAATAGAGGTGAGCGGAGTTTGCAAGTGGCTCGTCAGCAAATTATAGTCTAAGTTGAACGCGGCCGTGGAGATACAAGTTCTGAGCGCAAAGCTAAACTTTCCTTGATACAAACTTATGATTTTCATTAAATTTTGTCTTAGTACCTAGTGCTAATCTACGCTAGTCAGCGTGAGAAGAACCGTCCTATGGCTGATTAATAATAATAATTTTCCATTGCAATTATCATGTTATGGTTACAATATTAAAACAGAAACAAAATTATCCATAAGTATATAAAAAAAATTATATCTTTACGTCCGGCACCATACGTATGATGATGATTACGGTGACCAAATTATTACAGAGTCCACTAATTCTAATTAAAACTACGTTCTAAGTGCGTCATATATATACATTCATAACATGTTGCGAAAGTTGAATTCTATCAAAAATTAAAAGCAGAATAAAAATTCTTTCAATTCATGAAGAAAATTACCGCTCTGCTCTGTGGGCACGAGGACGAGCAAAACTCGAAAACATTCTCAGCATATTCCCGGAATTAATTATTGCTTCTTTACCATAAAATGTTTGAAAGCGCACAGTGTTTTATAAACACCTAACCGTCAGTTTGCAACTCGAACACCCATCCAGAGAGTACTCGCAACTTGTTCATGTACGAACACACACGAGCCTAACTAACTGAATAAAGTAGCGTCGCACGAAACTCTGCGATACAAACTTTCGACTTGCAAGATTTGCGAAAACGCTCGCGGCTTTCCGTGTTAGGGTGAAACCGTATGGCGCGGTTTTTCGTTCGGTGTTCGTATTTTCCACCAAAACATACCTTTCGACAAATTGAAATAACAATGTTAAGAACCAGTTGTAATCTAACGAGGAAACTTCATTCCTCGCATGATATATATAAAAAATTAAGAGTTTATGGAATACACCTTCGTATATGTATTCCATAAACTTAAAAAAAAAAATCTCTATGAAGTGAGAATTTTTTTATTGGGAAACCCCGTCATCTATTTATTTTACAGGGAATATCAACAGTAGGTAATCGCAAATCTTCAATACTGTGTAAATTCACTATGGAGTACATCAGCACAAAACTCAGTCACCCTAGTAGAGCTTCGGAGAGAGTGGGTGTCGAAACCAACATGGACAAAACGAAGGTCACGTAAAATGCCCATGTAACACTTACCCTCACTAAGATCGGAAAATTTACACTCAAAGTAGTGGACGACTATGTTTACCTAGGAAAAACGGTCTACTTAAGGTTCAACTTAGAGAAGGCGATCAATCGTCAATTCTGACTCGGCTGCGGAGCATTCGAGAAGCTGCGCATCTTCTCGACCCACATACCAGTGTCTCAGGATGAAAGTCTTTGACCAGTGCGTGTTGCCTGTGGTGACCCATGCATGACACTAGAACGTGGTCGGTCACAATGGATCACATTAAAAGGCTGAAAGTCACTCAAAGGGCAATTTAAAAGGCTGTGCTTGGGAGTTTTGCTACGGATCTAATCAGAAATGAATAGATCCGTAGGAGGACCAAGGTAACCGACATGGCCTGAAAAATTGCCAAACTTTTGTGGTAGTGGGTAAGGTACATTGCTCGCAAGTGGCGGTGCTTGGGGGACTTATGTCCAACAGTGGATGTCTTTCGGTGGAATGATGATTATATGGCAAATATTTGATCGATTCGAATTACGTTAATAGATTCAGGTGTTTTTAAAAATTATAAAACAACAATATTAACGCTATAGCTTCTTGGAAATCGTTTTCGTTAGTAATTGGTATTACAGTAAAACATAAACTAATCTTATCTAGCTTCTAGCTTGTATTGTTTTACTGCAGAGACAAAATGTTGGAGAAACGGAGAGAGATGCCTCTGTCCCTCTCCCTTTTTACACAATTTTGTTTTTTGCTAGGTGCCCCGGCCAGTATTATCAGTAGGAATCAAGCTCAGCCGACCATTGCCTGCCGCGATGTTATAATTTTAGTCATATGTACACTACAGATGGAGATAACATTGCTGACAATATTCCTAAAATCTGAATAGTAAGAATGAATGAAATGCACTGACCAACTAGCAATTCCAAGTGTAAACAAATAATGTTAACTTCTTTTCCTTAAATTATTTACAATGGTTACATCTTGATTATTACAAATTAAAAGTCTATACACTTGTCAAGAAATAATAAATACGTAGACAAGTGAAGATATTTTTGCAAATAATAGGAGTAAACATAAAGGTGAGTAATGTTATTCTTAGGACTGAATCAAAACCGTCATATCTGGACGATTCCTTAACGTGCGACACCTTCGAGCGATACGAAAGTGGATTTAGAAGCACGTCGCTTCGTTTTAAGTTGTTATGTATGTGTTTAGAAATAAATTGATACAACTTTCTTAATGCCCGTTTAGGGTAAAACCTTTTACGGTTTAATTTAGGGAGTATTGTGTGTCTTACTGGCCACCTTATATATTCTTTTAATTTTAATCATTTGTACACAAATAAATTAATAAATAATTCACAAATACACAATTGAATTATACATAAATTAATGTAAAGTGTTGGTCAGCAAACATGAAATATTTATTTTGATGAGCATCTATCTGAAAAACAACGTTTAACGTAATCCATCAACAAAAATACTGCTGTCATTTAATTAAAGTCATATGAAAAAGCTTGCCCCACTTACCTATTAAATGCGTCATTAATTTCAGTAACTGCATCAACATGAGCTGTGTCTGTCAAATATTTTTTAATTAATTCGCCACTTTATGTGCCTCGCCGCAACGCTCAGAAAAATAACGACCATTAGCTTCCATTATAATTTATCACAAGTGCGCTTAAATTGGACTGCCTCCAACACATAGACCAAATTGCGACAGAGACAACAAAACTAAAGCAGTATTTTCAGTAGCAGTAGAACCCAATTTTTCTAAGTCCCTTTATCAGAACGTTGGCAATACCAATGAAATTGCAAATTAATGTAATAAAATGTCCGTTTTAATGCATTATCGGACAGTGTAGTAGGCATTGGGAGCTACAACTGGGTCCAGAGTTATGCTTGGCATAGTTGGCACTTGGCACACAAAACATTAGCTCTTCATCTAAAAAAGAATAACTGTCCAGAATATTGCGGAAGTCATTTTGAACAACGTAAATATGTTTGTTTGTTATATGAGAGCGATATTGCTGTTTGTGCGAGGAATTGTGATGTGATTTTAGATTGGAACCGATATTATGAAATTCTGAAGTCTCTTTAGGGCTACGAGTTAATCAAGAAATTTTTAACAACTGAACTTCTTTTGAAAGTTCATAATGGTTGTTTTTAAAGGAACCATTTTTCGTCATGTTACGGAATCTTAGCAACCAAATGCACGGAAAGGTAAAGGGTATACTGCAAGCCATTCACAGCCCGAAAAGAAATCTTGATACTTGCATAACTGCAATATTGGTCCTAATTATAATGGTTTTTTAACCGACTTCAAAAAGGAGGAGGTTATCAATTCGAATGTTTTTTTTTATGTATTTTTGGCCATAACTCCGTCATATATAAACGTATTTGCTAAATTCTTTTTTTGTTCGAAAGGGGTTTATTTCGAAATGGTCCCATATAAGTTTCATATAGATCTGATGATGACTTCCAGAGACAGACACCGGAACTCTTTAAAAAATAACAGCAAATCAACCGCGATTTCTGCTATCACATAAATATGCATTGTTTGTTTGGAATTAGTGCGGAGTAGATACTATAACTAAAAATTTAAAAATAAAAACTTGTTTACAAAAAAAAAAAACAACCGACTTCCTTAAAAACACTACAAAGTGAAAAATAACTTTAATTTCGGAAGTCGGTGGCAAAAACCTTAAATTAAAATTCTAAGACACCGACTTCCGCAATTAAAGTTATTTTTCACTTTGTAGTGTTGTTAAGAAAGTCGGTTGTTTTTTTTTTTTTTGTAAAAAAGTTTTTTTATTCCAGTGACTCCAACTAGTTCACCAAATTCCAAATTGTGACCCATTTGTACCCACAAACTATTACCAACTTACACGAAAAACAGTATTAAAAAAGTCCGTCGTAAACGCGGCCACTCTGTTCACTAACAAACTTAATTAAACCGCGATTAAAAGAGATAAATCGTGGAATTTACTCTCCTCTAGGAGTAACCCTACTCATAAAGGTCCTAGTATATGTATGCGGAACAAGGGACAAATTTATGTAGCACCGACACAAAAACCAACCGTCCACTGCCAGAGATACTTGTGGACCAGAGAGTTTGACATCGGAGCGAATAAGGCTTATTTATTAGAAAAGTTTCTAACTGAAAACAGTAAATCAACAACATGTCCAGAAAAGGACAACTAATATGATCACAGAACTGTGAATGGGGGATATCTGTGACATAGGAAGGATAATATTTGTTTACAATTTTGTTTGACATTAATATGATAAAAAGTTAGATGGGTTGTTCTCCGAATATTCACTGGCCTGCGAAAGGACGGGAAGAGTTTGCATAGGATGGTATTGTATGAATATTAATGAATTAACTGACACATTTTGGTGCCGTTATCAATTAAGGAAGTTTTGGGGGACTGAGAAAGTTTATTGCTAGTGGGTTAATAATTTCACACAAGTTATATATGACACACATAACAAAACTATAAAGCAGTTGAAAGATGTAAAAATTAAAGAAAATGTTATGCTTTGGTACGGATACAAAGATTTAGACAGGTTATAGAATAAAAAATTCACGGATGGCTTAAATCTCAAGTGCGTATGCGGCAGCTCCCCACAGACCATAACCCATAACCTTCTATCCTGCGCCGCGCCTTGTCACCTGTGCATTTGATGATCTTATGACTGCGTCAGTGGTCGAAATTCATGCAGCTAAAATGTGGGCCAAATAAGTTTGAATTTTTTGCCATCGATACACTAAGACAAAGAATTAAAAAAATACTTATTTACAGATTAGCTTCTGCTCGCGATTTTGTCCGCGTGAAATTTCTTGTTTCCCCAATCACCTGCCCGCGTTATTTACGTAATTTTCGATTAGCTATATTTCAGACTTTTTTGTTTTTTTGCTCGTCTCCTGACGATCATATCATAATGTTATGTAGCTTATAGCTTTCCTTATAAGTGTAACTATCATATGCAAAATCGTTTTTCAAATCCGACTTGTATTCTTGGAAATAAACGCGTTCAAACAAAAAAAACTAACTCTGCAGCTTTGTATGATTATAAGTCAGAACAATAGTTTCGACAGATATCAACATTAGCAGTAACAACTATACTAATAGCGATAACATAACCGAACGTTCAAACCACCCAATCAATATTTTAGCCACATAATGCAATTTTTAAACCCAGTTCCCCTTCTATTAGTATGCAGACTCATGCTGCACTTACTCGTTCGTGTTCATATCACTTAGAACTGTTTACCTTCAGCGATGAAAGCGCTGACGATACATCCAACGACATATGCTTGGAGTATAAAGATTAGGTTTCAATTATGGTATGTCTTCTGACATAATCGATACAACCTACGTTCTATTCCATCTAGAATTGAAATAACGTCTTAAAATCGTACAATAAATTAACCTCAATGGGTATTTTATTACCAGGAAAAGCACACATTAACTACTTAATAGTTATTTAATGTGACAAAAGTTACAGTCGTGTGCACCTCACGGCAGTATCCGAGCATCATTACACAGCAGGAATCTTTAAAGTTAGAGTTCAATATCGATCAAAGATTGAACTGATGGTCAATTTAATATAATTTACAACGTTTTTCACAACACAAAACAATGACGTTTGCTTTTAAATTTCGTTATTATAGCACTTTATACGATTTTTATATGCGCATAACAAATATCAATTGAAAAGTCGTAAAAGCTGTGATGGACGAATGTAATACATGTTTTTTATGTTTGTGCGTGTAATTCGCGTTAATTAAAAATTTTATGAGCCAATGCATCAATTTATGTTTTTACTAGAAATTAATATTGGTTATTAAAATTTTATCGGATTTTATAAATTACGAATTATGTATAGTTAATTACTTGAGCATAATTGATGGTTTAAATACAAGTGGGATTAGGTAAATTTGTTTGTAAGTGTTTTGTTTGAAAATACATAAATACAGTAGTAGATTCTTTTAACCTATGGTGTATAGACTTGGTCTTTGAATAACGTCCAGAAGTCCAAACTCAAGGTCTGCCAAAGAGCAATGGAGCGCAGTATACTAGGCGTTAAATTAACGGATGTCGTCCGAAACACAACACTGGTCTCCAAAACAAAGATAGCTGACGTGGCTTAAAAGGCTACCCAACTTTAATGGGACTGGGCAGGACATGTTTGTCATATGTTGGATAAACTGTGGGCCCAAATAGCACAAAATTGGTGCCCTGAAGCAGTCAGGCACAAGAGCGGAGAATAGAGCACGTAGGAGACGGTGGGACCAGTTGGATAAGTTCCGTCAAAACTGACAAGAGGACGTGCGGGTTCACGAAAGATGGAAGGAGTGGAGGGAGGTCTTTGCCCAGGAGTGGGGCAGTGGTGGCTAGCAAAAATAAAAAAAAGTTGTTTGATACTTATTAAGGTGGATGCAGTGAACATGAAAAACATGATTTGTTGTAAGTTGAAGCAAAAGAGTTAAAAGACCGCGAAATTCAAATTTATTTACGTTTTTTACAATTTTCAGGACAGTGTCAGCTTGTATAATATAACACATAGGCTGCACAAAAAGTATCGGGAATGGAATATTTCCACTGTTCCTGTCATATTAAAATCTTTTTAATTGAAAACTCCTTGGTTTTAAAAATCGAATACCATTTATTCTTTTAAAAAAAGATTCTCGGTCTTGTCACAAGGTTTTGTCAAACTTGTTTAGTCGTTGCGAAAATGGAATTGACTCGAGAAAATTCAAGAGCGATGATTTATTATGACTTTCGAAGTGGTTTAACACAAATACAGTGTGTTGACCGGATGATTTCTGCATTTGGTGATGAAGCCCCATCCAAAACCACAATTTATCACTGGTTTGCTAAATTTCAACGTGGACGTGTCAAGCTCAGTGATGATCCCCGTCAAGGTCGTCCAAAAACTGTAGTCACCCAAGAAAACGTTGATGCTGTGCGTAAACTGATTGAGGAAGATCGACATGTGACATACCGCAAAATTCAGGCAACTTTAGACATTGGCATGAGTTAAATACAAATAATCTTGCATGAACAATTAGGTGTAAAAAAGTTGTTTTCCCGATGGATACCGCATTCGCTCTGTGAAGAGCAAAAAGCGGCTCGCGTTACTTGGTGCGTCAGAACTTTCGAAAGATTCCACGCTGGGTCCTCAAATCCTGTATACAACATTTTATCAGGTGACGAATCCTGGATATATGCGTATGAACCTGAAACAAAAAACCAGTCACGAGTTTGGGTGTTCGAAAATGAGTTAAAGCCAACAAAAATTGTTCGTTCACGGAGTGTTGCAAAAAAAAATGGTGGCCACGTTTGTCTCCAAAACCGGCCTTGTTGCGACTATTGAAGGACAAAGAACGGTTAATGCAGAGTGGTATGCTAGCATTTTTTTACCACAGGTCGTTTCTAAACTCCGTAAAGAGAATCGCAACCGCCGCATCATCCTCCATCACGACATTGCGAGTTCTCACACCGCGCACAGAACAAAAGAGTTTTTAGAGCAAGAAAACATAGAATATTAGATCGTACAGCCCAGACCTAAGCCCTAATGATTTTTATACTTTCCCTAAAATAAAGAATAAATTGCGTGGTCAGAGATTTTCATCACCTGAAGAAGCTGTGGACGCCTACAAAACGGCCATTTTGGAGACCCCAACTTCCGAATGGAATGGTTGCTTCAATGATTGGTTCCATCGTATGGAAAAATGTGTCAAATTTCGTGGAGAATACTTCGAAAAGCAATGAATACATTTTTAAATAGTAATGTTTTGTCACTTCCTTGATTCCCGAAATTTTCAGTGCCGCCCTCTTATGATCGGTCTGTGTTGTCCCACTGCAGGGCAAAACCCTCCTATTTCTTTTCCCACTCAACTCTATTATAGCCAATAAGGACCAATCCTTAATAAGGCGTCAAGTTCGTCCCGCCATCTACGCCTGGGTCATCCGCGATGCCGTATTACGTTTCCGGGGACCCATGTTGTGCTGGTCTTCGCCCACATTGCATATATTATCAGCAGCCTTATACGTTCTTCTTCTCTTCCTTAAACTTCTCGGTGAGAGGGAGCGGGCCATATTGCATCTGACATGCGGAAAATGTGTCCGGCCCAGTCCCATTTTACTTGACTGCTTGGCTGCTTTTTTATGTTGATTAAATTATAATTCGCGACCGTTATAAATATGGCTTTACAGAATTACAATCACTAGAGTCAACAATACAACTCTTTAAGTTAGACCTGGCTTCAAATGTCATGTTTCAATGATATAGTCATTCAACAGGGTACTACCCTGCTCTACAGCAATGGTGGCCCAATGTTTAACGGCTGCGATTTACGAGTTGTAGATCGTAGGTTCGAATTCACGCAAGTGCTTTACTTTGTGTGCATTATTTCATGCTCTTTTTTTTTTCTGGATGGGAAATCATCAAATGACTTCTCTCACTCTGGGCGGAGCGGGAGGGCGTGTCAGACTTTTACTGGCTAAAACCCACCCGTGTTCCTTCAGTTGCCCATGTGCCGGGGCCACGGTATCTCTTTCGAACAATCACGTGACCCCGGCAGTGTAAATAGCTGTAGCTGTAGCTTTGTGTAAATTATTTCATCGCCACTGCTCTCAAAACTGTGAAAGAAAACATCATGAGGAAACGGCATGTCTTAGAACCAAAAGTTTGAAGACATGTGGCATCTCCCAACCCACATTGAGCCCGCGAAGTAGATAACGGTCTACCTACTCTCTCTTACCGAGAGGAGGGCTGTATCCCACCAGTGGGAACGTCATAGGCTCATTATGTATGAAGGGCAGTAATATGAACTTAAAGAGTAGTTTTAATAATTTTTAAGATTATCTATACAAATATTATAAAGCTGAAGAGTTTGTTTGTTTGGTTGAACGTGGTAATCTCAGGAACTACTGGTCCGAATTGAAAAAATATTTTTGTGTTGGATAGCCTATTTATTGAGAAAGGCTATAAGACATATATAACATTACGCTACAATCAAAAGGAGTGGAGCAGCTACGAAAAAGGGACGAAAATTGGTAGACAATTCGATGCGACGGGAAGGGTCAGGAGAGCACAAATTTGACGTGGACGAAGTCGCGGGCAGGAACTATAATTCTATAAATAAATATTTTTACGGCTGTGAATTAAATTTCGGTCAACATACAAACTGACCAACTTGCGAATTGCAAAAACCGTAAGCTTTGAATTCCAGGGGTTACTTTGATGCTTTCGCCTTAACCAACAACTAATCATGTTCTTAGTTTGTGATGTCATATACGCAAAAAATATAATTGCGATACATTTAAATAAAAGAATTTCAGTCAAGAGAAACAAAACAAATTCCTTGAAACAAAATTAATGTAGCGATTCTACATTCCTAATATAAGATTAATCTAATAAAGTTCTAATTTGGAACCTCTCAAAAAACAATAGTTCAGAGCTTGTCCAAGGTTTGTTGCACTTGATTCTGTCTGCTTCAATTACATTTAACTAGAAACAACCATTTGTATCAATTACGACCAACGTTTAATTTAGGTAAATGCCAATTTTATGGGCATTGAAGATTATTGTGGTTAGAGTCCACGATACGGCAAAGGGTTCCAAAGGGTTTTTGAAATTTAATAGCCCGGGCTCTAAATTAACGCTACAATATTATGACCTTTTGATGAGAATTTATTGATTTCATTCTACAAACTCGTTTTGAAGCTTTACATATTTATTTAAATTACTTTGATGGTTGAATTTACTCTCGCAGTATTATTCAATTTTACGACTCGATATTTTTTTATGAAAATCCATATTAAAGGTCATGAGGATTGTACACAAATTCGACATCGAAACGCCCAACAACGCCGACGAAAAAATAATAATAAATCGATGTGACTAAGCATTATCTAATGTCCCATCGAGAGACAGAATAAATTGCCTTTTAAAATCGGGTCCACCCTATAATATTAACAATGACATCGAATGTATATCAATGGAGTTTCGCCCACCTCGTCGACATAAGTACACAAAGGTATGGAATGCATCAGTACATTAGCATATCGATGTTCAAGCATCGATGCTGTCGCGATGAACCATCGATGAGTGCGTCCGATACTGATCGCTAAGAAAAAGGTCGCCCGACCCTCACTAGAAGAACCCAAAAGATTTACGTTTAGAACTCACATCCCCAATCGATTTTAGACCTTTCTATAAAAAGAATAATACTCATTCTTCTATAAATACACGGTAAAAATAAATTGGCAGTCGTATCTTATTCCTTTTCAAATCACTGGTGACTCATTTCGTCCGTACTAGCTTTTTATGCAGGCATTCGAATTGAATCTTTGAAAAAAGTCGTTATTTGAATTCAATTTAAATACTGTAAACGGTATTGTACGAGTTCGTATTGGGTATTGTGTCCATTGAATTCGTAAGGTCAACATACGCTCTCTACACATGATTGCGGGCATAGAAAATCAACAGAAGCTGAATTGGTTTGTACACAAAACCCAGATAATGGAAGATTCATAATAAATAGATTTACTGTAGGCAAAAATTATACGAAAGACATCGTAATAATATGTCATAGTGACGATGATAATCTCTTCCAAACAAATTTAATCATCTTGTTGTTAATACTTCCGTTTCTATAAATATTTCAAGGATTTCTTAGCCATCAGGGATACTACATCATAATCATAGATTATGGTCAGTATTAAATTGATCCCAAGGATTGACTAGAGTTAATAGTGGTTATTATAGTTGATCTAGCTTATGACTAAGATTTGTACTCCAAGCAGGTAATTGAAGCATTGATGACTTAATCGAAGTAAAAATGAAACAGAAAAATATTTGAACTTTAAATAGCCTTCGTCAGAATCGTTAACGAATTCCTAATTGAATATGACTGTCACAACATACAAACTGAATCTCAGTTTCCAACCAGAAACAAATACATTTTTGCATACAAACCTTCCAACTCATTGACGAACATACTAGAAAGCAGAACAAAAGAATTATGGACACGTGGGTCTTAAGCCCACACTTGAAAGACACCCACGCTCTGGAACATGTCAAAATTTTGTTTAACAAGCGAGGTGGACTGAGAAAACAAATGACTGTTACTGTATCTATTGCTGTGTTGGGTTATAATAGTCATAAATTATTCGTCTTCAAAAACAAAATTATATAAGATGAAATGCTGCTCAATTTAGAACCTTAATTCGTGGTTGATAAAGATATTTAGACGGCAGAGTTATTCCAGTTTTATATGTCACATAGGTCGATGAAACAGTTGCAGGTAATGAGACGAGATCCAAGCAGAATCGATCATCGCATGCTCACGCTTATTAGAATTCCTCTTGGGTCTCATACGATGGAAATTAGTGTAGGTGAGGAATATAACTTTTATTGAGGACTATTTTATTTTTCATGTAGAGATAGGTTCTTAATGCGAGGGCTTTTAACTACATATATTTTCTTATAAGACTTCAGTTTTATAGAATTTTGAGTTCAATAAGGCACTCATACCTACGCTATCAATTTGAATATTTAATATCCAAGTTTTATTAAACATCTTTGCAATTTCTTATAAGGAGTTTATGCTAATCACGTTTTTTTTTTGCAAAAATAGTATATTTTACACACTTACGTTTCTTTTTAAACATAAAAGCTTCATGTGCATCATTACTTTTATCATCAACTTCATTCGTAGATCCATAAAACATAGCTTCTCATTCTTTTTTAATGAGACACGACTGTACAGCCAGATACAAGCATATATAACAAGAAGCCATTTTAATTCTTCATCCTCTGCCAGGGTCGCAAGATTTGTTCGAAAGAGACACCGTGACCCTGGCACATGGGCACTGAAGGAACATGGGTGGGTTTTAGTCAGTAAAAGTCTGACATCCCCCCGCTCCGTCCAAGAGCGGGAGGAGTCATTTGATGATTTCCCACCCTCAAAAAAATATCGTTCATCCCACGTTATATAGTATTGCATAAATATAATAGCTTCAAAACATATGCCTTATCTCGTTACGTTTCCAGCTGTACCCATGACAGTTAAGTTAAAGTGTGATTCAATCACTTACAATGGACAGGCGACACTTACTTGTAATACGGAGGCAGTGACACTGTGTAATGTTAATAAGTTTATGGTAATCGAATTTAAATTTTAATGGCTATATTTCTTTGGACGTTTCTGTTTATGTAGATTCGTGTTTGTTTACTTGTGTATGTAATTTGTGGTTTATATAAGACAAGCTTAGGTGGCTTGGAATTTGTGTACTTACAAAATTCTCCCTTTATTTAGGTACTTGAACTGAGAAGGGTCACCTGGATTAGTTCCAAATGTCAACCTGCCAGTGTCTTCTAGTGACCCTAAAATTTTAAGTACAAATTCTTCTACATTTCTTTTGCTGCATGCTTTGATTAAATATTGTGCGATTTTATTAATGTTGGTTCATGTGTTTTCGTGTAATTCTGTCCAACTTCAGAAACTTCATTTGCGGATTATCCTTTTTAACGAACTTTATCTTCAAAACATTTACATTAAGCCAACTTACTTTCATGTCTTTTCCTAAACATTTAAGAAACGGCTAAAATTATTTTGAATTCTCACTTTCTACTCCCCAAGAAGTCTGGTAATAAAACTTAACATTTCTGTAACATTTTAGGACCCTCTTACATTCTGTTATATAAAGTTCAAAAGCTCAAAGAGAAAATGCCAGAGCACTCAGTATTCAGAGCAACATCACCTAGAATTCAGGGGGAACATACTAACAACAGTAGCTAATGTCGGCCAATAATCGTTATCCTCTAGATAAGTGCCGTAACTGAGTGCCTTGCCAATTGCCTTAAGATACAAACTGGCTAATTGCTGTATGTCTGTATGTATGTAGGTGTTACGTTTAAGGCTGAGGCGACAGCGCTTGGTGAGAATCGCTTTATGTGTTAATGAACAAAGTTTTATTGTTTTTGAGCGTTTGTTAATAAAAATAACTTACTTATGGTACATTATGGTAAGTGTGACATAAATAGTTCATTATTGTACGGCGTATAAGTACGTGTATACCATACACTCAGTCAGTCACGCTTTACTGTGTAAAAATGGAGTACTTCAGTCACAGAAAAGCATGACTTAAGTTGAACGGTTTAACTTTCAATTTTAATTGATCACATTTTACGAGTATTTTGGGTTTTTATCGGTCTCGAATTTAAAATTAGTTTATAATGTTAGTTATTTAGTGTATACTGTTTTATCTTGTGTCATTATTTAGTGTTTATTTATTTGTGTAAAAATAAATGATGTCTGATATAAATAAACAAAATATAAAATTAAGTGCGGGCTTAGGTCATACAGTGCTGTAAAAATTTTCAATTTACTGATGGAGAACGCACAACCAAATACTACTGGTTCTAGGAGCATCAAAGTTTGAACAAGAATTTCTTTTATAAGGCAAGTGCAACTAAGGATGCATTTTTGAAAAATCATAAACAAAGGGGTTAAATAGAGAATAACAGTGTGTAATTTTTGTAGATATGAAATTTCATCGGCCCACATTTGTTTTTTTTTTTTGTTAAATTTGTTTTATAATTCTAGAACATCTTATCATCTTATTCATCTTATCTTATCTTTACCAAAAGAAGTAACAAACCAAAGTTAATGTATTCGTTGTTTAATATTTGTAAGCTAAGATATACATATTTTACGGTTTCGAAATGTGAACTGAATAAATTCCAATCTGTATGAAGAAACATACAGTGAAATTTTTCTAAACCAACAGCACCAAAATAAATTAAGCGAAGAAAGGAAAACATATTTTATTGTTATCGTCTATGCCACAATTCTTTTGATTCATTACATGTTCTAGTAATTGCCCACTTCTTTCGTTTTATCAAAAGAAATCTTATGATAATTCTATATAAATTATAAATCAAAGGCGCAAAGGAAACATCTGTTCTATGTTTGCGTGTTTCATATAAACAGTTACACAATAAGACAAAATATATGGGCAAACTTGTCTCACACAATTTTCACATAAAAACTTTTTATGCTTCCTTTCAAAAAAATGGGACGCATCAAATTAATTCAAATTAGTTTCTATCGTGCTTCTCATCGCATAATATCGTTACGCTTTTGAATAATTTATGTGTGCTGGTAATAAATAAAAGGTGTGGCTATTTGGCTCCACCTGTATGCCACAATAGTAAACGCCCATTAAAAGGACATTGGAATTGTTCACATGGAATTGACTGGGCTAATGTATGGAGGAATGTTTTAAAAGTCACCCATTCATGTCGAAGTTCATATGAAAGAGTTAAAATATCCACCCGTAAACCAATGTAGCGGCTGGTTATAAATTTTTAACTAAATTCCAATTTATATGTATGTGACAAGAAAAAAAGAGTGGCTGAATGGTCAATATTTAGATGCATTAGTCAAACATATCAAATAAATTGGATAGGTTTTACGGTGGCTTTATATTTTTATCCTACTATGCTAATATAACTATCTGTATGAATATCAGATCTGTAAAAGAATGCTAAAATTAACATATAAAATGGGTTTTAACAAAAATTCTTGCTGCAAAAATCGGTCTAAACTGTTTTTCTGACATTTCCACTGATGGACCGCAAGTATTATCTTTTTTCTTCTTTCTTTTCTTTCTGTGGATATGTTTTATTTTTATTTTCAACTAATTCTTTAACACAGCTTGCGGGAGAAATATAATTGTAAAAATTGTCACTTGACGAAAAAGTGGTACGTAACAAAAAAGCGTTATGCCCTTCCATACGACTTCTTACTATAAATTATAGAAAGAGACAGAGAAGCAGTGCGATAGTTTTCATAGATTTCGAGGGTGCGTAAGCTGATGTTGAGGTCAAAATAAAAATACAGTGTAGCGAATGTGGAAATTGGTGTCGTTTTATGGTTTTCGAGGATACTAAATATGATAATGAAATCAAAATGGAGTTCGAGTATTTTAAAGACTAGAGAGAGACTTTCCAAACGAAAGGCCAAAAAATACACAAATAATTTTTATTTCTGACAAGAGTCCACCGACTCCACATATTTGTTTTTAATAGTGAGCATTTTGCACTCTAGTCTTTTGTTTAGGTAATACACCTACTATAAAATATAATATAATGTATGGTTTTAACACAGATACTAAGTAAACAGGGCTTTCCTGCGCGCGTCATAACTGAGCTAGCGGAATGCGTTCACCGATCCATTTGCTAAGCTTAGAGCTTATTGTAATAATCCATCTTGATCGTTTATTACAACGATTCGTGTTCAACGATAGACGTAACCGGGCTTATATGTAACAAGTATTATGATAACATGTCAATATCACAATATACCTATGGTTTGCCTTGCACCTTGCTCGCAGAACAGATGGCCGATGGGCCGAAAGGTTATGGAGTGGTGACCGCGCAATAAAGGACTTAGCGTTCGAAGACATCCTACAAGGTGGAGTTATAACCTTGTGAAGACTGCAAGAATCAGATACAAGAAGCACATAACCGGTCATAATAGTGATACTTGGTGGAGGCCAATGTTCAGCAGTGGATGTCTGTCGGCTGAATTGATGATGTTAAACCTAACTGATACAGTGCAAGGTAGGCAAAGAGCGAGCATTGATCAGAAATGTTTCCATATTTGACGAATTCAGACTATCGCTCGGTTTTTGAAAAGAAAATCTAAGTTGTCAAGCACTTGACAGAATTAACAACCAGCCATTTAGAAAATTTTGGCGTGCCCCGCGTAAGATGTTATTGATGGAAAATTCTTGGATTTGCCTTATATCTTATTGGTAAAAAATTGTTTTATAGCATTATTTTTTTAGAGAAATAGTGTAATAATAAGATTATATGTTAAATTTCGGTATTGTGTTTGTGTATAATTTTCAAAACGTGTGTCAAAGTTAACTTGTTTCAACGTTTATAATTCGAAAGTTAATATAAGAGACTATAATAAAGTATATCTTGCATTGTAAAGTCACATTAATATAATACTTCAGGTTTCAAATCCTTTTTTTCCGAAGTGGAAAATCCTCATGGATGTCCTCCACCTGGGTCTGGCGGAGAGGCCTGTCAGACTCTTACCGACTGAAATCGACTCTGGTGTTGTACCGGGGATCATAGGATCTTATGCGACTTCCGCGATCCCCGGCCAGTCTTTGCGGGTCAAAGCAAAGGTTTCGACACTGCAACCAGCTTCCGTACACCTCCATTATTACATCAATACTTCCAACAATTACCAATATTATTACGTACTGTTACGCGTCAATGTTTACTATAATCACTTTTCAAACAATATCAATTAGTTACGGTGGTATTACATGCAGTTATTGTTTATAACTGTGAAATGTTATAAAACTTTGCGTCACGCGTCGCCATAGCAATTAAAGATTGTCATCACTTTTACATTCACTTATGTAGTAGTAACTAATAAACCTTAAATCTGGCAATATGTCGAAATCAAATTTATTTATTTAGCTTACACAAGGTTCTTAGATATACAAATGTAGTTCTACAAGGTATGAAATTTTCAATAGTAGGAGATGTAGACAGATTAACCGTAGGTATGACGTAAATGAATATTATAATAATTCGTAATCAATATAACTGGAATGTAAAACTATAATTACATATTTATGAATTTTAATATTATGTGAGTCATTTATAATTGTGTTTCTTAGTTGCCAGTTTGAATACTTTATGCTGCCTGCCCAATGTAATTCCTTTGCTACACGATTACTGACTGATGAGTACACTGACTGGACAGATCAATTTAAATCTGTGTGATTCCTCAAAAAAACATTTCAGACTATTGTACATAGTCCCCACATGATTTGACCTAGATGATGTCTGGCCTTAAAAAGACACTGGATTTATCCTTTGAATTTATGTCGGTCCTATTTCTTACATTATTTGGCAAGGGAACACCGAACTGTACTAGTTTAATTATAACGTGTAAACGTGTCTGTACATACCTACCTACTTACAAAAATAAAATTATCACGTTAACTGCCATGTTGGACTATGTGTCCGACACTTTTTGTTCCATCCAGGCCTTGTCGGACTATATGACCGAAAACACATACCAAATCTGAACGTGTCGTTGCTGCCTGGCAGCCATGTTTATTACTCTTTCCGCTATATTAAGTGACAATATAACTTTTGCTTACATTTACTCTCATACACTTTATGAATACTTCAAAAAAAAAAAAAACTATAATACATACAGCCTACTTTCTAGTCTTTACGATGGCAAAAAACGAGATACAATTCGTAGGTGGCATTAGGAAAAATTTCTAAGTACAGACGCCACCAGGTCAAGCTACCCGAAACTGTCAATTTTTCCCAATGAACTTTGAACCTAATGCTCTAGAAATAAAGTCGAAAATCTATCAAAGAAATCTGACAGATTGTAGTAGCTTGATGTGTTGGCGTCTGTACATCAAAGCTAACTTATATTTAAATTTTACCACCATCGTTCATAATACCTACGGGAATTTGCAAATATATAAGGTGTATCTATTCATAAACGAAATATTTTAAGGGGTACTCCTGTAGGTGGTAAAGAAGCTTTAGAAGCAAAAAGAAAATTTTTATCTAAGCGTTTTTGAATTTTCGTAATTATTATAATTTTAAAACTACTTGAGACGTTTTGCATAAAACCTTTACTCCAAATTCTATGAATGGCCCACCTGACGCTGTGAGGGCGACGACCGGACGGCACGAGCATGGCCGCGGTGTCTCGGGCCGTAAAAAATAAGAAGGAGCCAATATTTCTTACGTGCGTCAAATCATTTATAAATATTAAATTTAAAAAAAAAAACTCTTATATTTTTTTTTAGTTGCTATAGCTTCTTTACCACCTACAAGTGTACCTCTTAAAATATTTCGTGTATGAATAGATACACCTTATATTGATCATGTTATTCAATGAAATAAATAGCATCGTTTGTATCCTATAATTAGTTTTAAACGCTTGAGTTTTGCTCTTCAACAATAACAACCCTAAGTAATTAGAATGCTAACATCGTCATTTCATAGCACAATTACTAAATTAAGTACATTAGTTATAAGAAAATAAAGTCTGAATTTTGACTAAGAAATTTCTAGGCAATTTTCCTTAGAAATTTCTACTTTTTGTCTATTTTCTCTTTTTGTTCTTTAATAATTTAGTTGCGGTCCTAAAGATGGTGTAGAATTCTTAATAGAGCGCTTAAATTTGTGTTATTCGAGATGGAGTTATTATTTTTGTTTGAGTTCTTTTCATAGAATGAAATGGTATGTAATAATAAAATATGCTCATGAAAAGGATGTAATATAACTTTATGTTATAATGCTGCAGGTGATAATACAAATTGCATTGGGAACAAACACATCTTGGAGCCATATAGCAAAAAAGTTAAACCATACAGAATTCGCCAATTTCAACTACCTGTTACAAAGTTCGATGAAAGAATATTAAGTATCTATTTATTGATCACAAGCATTTCTTCCTCGTGAAATATTGGCCCTCGACCTGCCACGTCGCATGATCGAATCCCATCGGCTATTGCCGGCACTATTACTCCTTATTCGGCTTCGGCTCCTAAGAGATGTAGCGCAATGTTTGATAGCATTTTACTTTCCTAAAAATCGGGCTATCAAATGCAAAGATTTTTTTTTCAATCCGAATGGTAGTTAGAGTAGTGGTGGTCTAGTGGTATTAGCTTAGACTTACAAGTTGTAGGTCGTGGCTTCGAACGCTTTACTTTGTGTAAATAATTTCATGAACACTGCTCTCAAAACGGTGAGGGCAAACATCGTGTGGAAACCGACATGTTCTGGAACCAAAAATTCGAAAACATGTTACATCTACCAACCCGCACTGGGCCCGATTATGGCCCACTCCCTCTCAACGAGAGGAGGCCTGTGTCCCAGAAGTGGGAAAAACATAGACTGATTATGATAGTATTTAGTTCCAGGGATCGCTCCCTACCTACAAATTTACCTCTTTATAATATTGGTATAGAAGTATGTATAGATAATTACAACTGTAAGCAAGTTTTGGAGGAATTGAAAATTCACATTAGAATCTCATAATTAATACACGCTTTAAGGTACTAACCAATCAAAACGGTTTGTTAGAATGGAAACAATTTAATAGAAACGATCTAACTCATAGACCGAATTTCAGAAATTCTATTGATGCAGCTCCAGGCACATGTCCGTGGCGATTAACGAGAAGCGAGTAGAGCTAGCAACTAGAAATGATTTGGCGATCAATGAGCAGCGAATGTGCGATGATAAGCGGCGATTACTCGCTGGTATGCCTATGTGCCCTAAGTGTTTTTCCCATCATGCGAACGCCGCTGCGTGAGTTCTCTCTTTGATAGCTTTTGTTACTGCAATAAACGAGTACTATACCATCAGTGATCAACTATTTAGTGACCAACCGAAGCTTCGTTTTGATTCAGGCCATCTTCAGCCAAAAAATTATAATGCGGCCATATTTTTGTTTTCAACCATAAACCAGCCGAATCTGGCTAGGGAAGCCTAATTCACGAACTTAAAGACGATAAGCAGAAGTTCGTGATTTCGTCGAGCGTTATTCGGCCTAATTTGTAAAGCCCGGCAATACCAGGTGACATTCGGCTAACGTTGAGATGATTCAAGTCCGTTCGTGAGTTTCCCATTGATATATTATAAAATTATAATCGATCAGTACTTACAACAAAAAAAATCACGAAATTTTGCATCCTTTAATGGAGTTATCGTGTTTTATTTCTTGTAAAGCCTATATTTGCTGTTTCTCTCCCTAGATGTAAAAAGCGGAAATATTATAAATAATTTATATTTTAACTACTATTTATGTCTCTTTTTAACCGACGAAAAAACACGGAGGAGGTTATCAATTCAACGCGTATTTTGTTTTTTTTTTTATGTATGACCACGCATAACTTTTTACATAGTAGTCTGATTGTGATAATTCTTTTTTTATTGGAAAGGGTATATGTACTCTAAAGGTGGTCCCATATACATTTGGAACAAAATCGAACCCTAAGGGTCGGAAAACAGGGGATGATTGATTGTTCACTCACTGATTGTAATGTATAACCACGCATAAGAGTAGTACAGAGTAGTCCGATTTTGATAATTATTTTTTTATTGGATGAGTTATACCTTGCCAAGTATTATTAGTACATTAAAGGCACAAAAAATTATAAAATAAAAACTTTTTAACAAAAAAGAAAAAAATAAAGGACCTGTTTATATAAAAATTAAACCGCCGAAAAAACTGAAAAGCAAAAAATAATAAACCTTAAAATTTTGACTTGGCGCTGAAAAATCAATGAACAAAGATCACTCAAAGCGCCGACTCATAGTTTTAAGGTTTATTATTTTTTGCTTTTTCATTTTTTTTCCTTTAATTTTTTCTACGTTTCACATCATTAGCTTATATTGTTCCCACTGCTGGGATACAGGCCTCCTCTCGATAAGAGGTATTGGGCCGTAATCTACCACGTGTGGCCCAGTGCGTGTTGGTAGATGCCACATGTCTTCGAATTTTTGGTTCTAGGGCATGCCGGCTTCCTCACGATGTTTTTAGTTTCTTAATACGATTATTGAGCGATAAAAACGAGAAAGTCATTAGCGGTGAGACAGCAGCCGAACGGTGCGTGGCTCAATAATTTCAGTGATAATGCAGCTCCTGTATTTGCAAATTACTTTCGAGACTAAATGTATGGTATTGACAACTATGAGTGACACTGAAACTGCGTTCGACTTTGAAGGGACATGATTGAGGGTTATTGGAATAGTATTCAATAGTAAATAGAGTGTAATAATGCTTTACTTTGGAACAGCAGATGGAAAATATTTTCAAGAAAAACACTCATTATTATTTACCAAACAAACCTTGGGCAATATTTTATATAATTTATGCACCGACTACGGCGGCACAAATAGAAAGCTTATGATTTTGACCGGTATGTTTGTGTGTATTTTTGTAATTGTTACCTTATAACTTCCGAACTCATCATAATTTGACAATTAATGAGGTACGTTAAAAGTGTCTTGATCGTCCGTTAATTATACACACACATTAAATTGAAAATGGCGCCTTCTAGAGGACGTTAAATGTGTGGTAAAATTGTAAGGTATAGTATAGACTATAAAATTGAACAATATATGAGACGGGTGACATTTTTTTTGCTATCGTGATTATGATGGTCCAATAAAGAAATATTTTTAATTTGTTGGTCTGAACCACAGTCTTAACTTTGATCGTGCCTTTCTTATAAATGCTGTATAGGCAATCTGTAAAAATTGTCTTCCAGTAAATATCGAAGTTACCTTAATAATTTGGTATTCAAATAGTAGCTTAAATCTAATGACTAATGATATTTCGAGAACCTCTAACCTACTTCACTTTTAGAGCCACAAATACTCCAGAACCGTCTTCATGAAATGAGCAACGAATAGCGATTTTTCAGAGCCCACATAATTCGTAGGCATACGTACGGCTATCCGGGCCCCTATATGTCGCGGGCGTATAAGATAAATGACTGAGCGAATTGCCTAGGCAAGCGCAAAAACACTAGCCTAAATGTACGTGTGTAGCAAAAAAGGCGATTTATCCTCAAGTTTCTCTGTATTTTGCTTATGAAAAATAGTTTTTATTACGTTTACAATTTGCAAACTGGCAACATTTCATGATTTCTGAGGTCTCTTTATTAAATACACACCATATTTGTAAAACATAGGTACTAGAAAGCATTATGCAAACAACGCTAGAAATGGAAATGGTTTACAAAAAACCCTCTATTTAATTACACGCTTTATATTAGCTACACTTGTATGTTTGTTTGTAACTGACTCCTTATAGCGCGATTTTGACCCACTTTGAACAATCCGATTTCATTTAAACTCTGTAGAATTATCGAAGACTGATGATAATACTATAATTTCATAAATTTGTGCCATTATCCTTGCCAGGGTCACCAGGACAGCAAAAAAACTGTCTTCGAAAACTACGCTGACATACGTCTCAAAATTCTAAACATCCTAATAAATAGAAAATAAACAATAGGTATTTAAAAAAGACTAAAAAACACGCTTCCATAGAAAACCAAACTAAAAAGTACAAAATAATGGAAAAAAACGTGGGGTGCCTGATATCAATAAAAAAATACCTTAAAAAGCACCCCACGTTTTTTTTCCATTATTTTCTACTTTTTAGTTTGGTTTTCTATGGAAGCGTGTTATTTAGTTTTTTTTTTAATAGTGACAACGTAACATATAGTCACGTTACTTCCCGAAGGTTTCGCAGAAGTGTACAACATATACATACATCTAAAAATAATCAGCCATGTTCTTGAGGCTATCTCGGACGCGTACTGCTAGGACACAGGCCTCTCTAAGAGGCCCACTGCCTCTTTAAGCGTCTTAAATCTAACAAACGGGTCCAATGCGGGTGTTAGAAGTTACATGTCATTGAATTTTCGGTTCTACATGCCTGGTTCCCCACGATGTTTTCCTTCAACTTTATGAAGTGGTAATTGATGCAACTTAGAGTTGTAGGTTAAAACCTAGTCAGGCGTTTTTCTTTGTGTAATTTATTTCATCAGTGCAGCTGTCAAAACAGTGACACCATATACCAAATTATAACATAGAACGCCCCAAAAATTAAAAACGAAAGCTTCGGGTTTTCCATTGTAACTCGACACTTTTAATACAATTTAGCCACGTACATAACGCCTATAGGGTTTCGTGAAACGATCATCTATCTAACACATTGATACCGAGTTTCAAATGACGTAGAGTGACACCTCTCTTGATTTTTAGGTGAAATGATATCAATTACGTCGGAAGTTGAGTTAAGTGATGCGGAAACTGTCTTTTGGCGACTGAACGAAATCCATTAAGGTGTAAAGTGACTCGGTTTGACGTGATGACGGCTATATCCCGCTAGCGGCTTTTTTGTATGCTTCAAAAATATTTGGTGAGTGCCGTGTCATAGATTTATGTAAATGCTAGCTTTTGCTAGCGGCTTCGCCCGCGTGGACGTCCAAAATTATCGAAACGGAAACGTACTACCGAAATAAAAGTATCCTGTATATTTTTCCAGGTTATCTATACTAACATTATAAAGCCGAAGAGTTTCCTTGTTTGTTTGGTTGAACGCGCTTATCTCAGGAACTACTGGTCCGAATTGAAAAATTATGTTTGTGTTGGGTAGCCTATTTATTAAGGAACTATATAACATTACGCTAGGATCAAAAGGAGCGGAGCAGCAACGAAAAATGGACGAAAACTGGCAGGCAATTCGATGCGACGGGAAGGGTCTCGAGGGCAAAAATCATTGAAATCCGATCAGCCGTTTTTTCGTGATTAAGTAACAAATGTAGAAAAACACCCAAACATCTAAACTTTCAGACATATAAACTTTTACATGTAGGTATATTTTTAGTTGGATTTAATTATTATTTGCGATGCCATAGAGAAAGTATATTCTCGCACTGTCAGTCAATTGGTATACTTCTGACCCTTCCCGTCGCGTCGAATTTAGTTTTTGCAACATTTTTCATTACTGTTCCACTCCTCTGTTGTAGCGTGATGGTATTATAACCTTTAGCCTTCTTTGATAAATAGGCTACCCAACACAAAAAGATTTTTCAATTTGGACCAGTAGTTTCTGAGATTAGCACGTTCAATCAAACAAACAAACAAACTCTTCAGCTTTATATAAAGTATAAATATAAATTATAGATACCGTCGGTCTAGTAGTCGCAAGTGCTACTGCTAGGCATGAGGTTCTGGGGTTTATTTTCGGGTCGAAAAAAGTGTTATTGCGGTTTTTCTATCTGGAGTTCCTGAGTTGCATTCCGGAGTCTGGATTTGTGTTCGTTTGATGGCAATAGAGTCGCCCCCTATTACATAAGTCTAACACATACCTGGTACAATATAGGTGTACTTTGAGCACACCTCTGCCTTACTCTTCGGGGAAAAGAACTGTGATGTTATGTTAGTAAACTGGTACCAACTACTTAGTTATTTTCGCGCTTGAACGAAATCCCAGTCAAGCAGAAAATAATAAGGGTGTTCGCCCCTACATAAGGCATCCCCAAACGTTAACTCCACCTGCACACTACAGATAACTGACGACGTTGATGGCAGATGTCGGTCAGCTAACACGACCTGCTTTTCATGGATAACCGGCATCATGTAAGTGAAAAAAACCTATTGCCTTTATATTTTTCGAAATAGAAGTTTTGAATTTTCTATTGAAAATTATGTACTCCAAAGAGTGTGTTATGACCTCAAAATGAATATCCGGTTATGGAAATTCGAATTTAGATTAACTCTATGATTTTTTGCATGCCAGCAATATAGTCACGTCACAATCATCAGCCAGTACCTACATATATGAAAAGATGAAAAGCTCCTTTTCACGTGACGTAAAGAAAATATGCACCCAAATTTCAAGACCCAAATAACAAACAGAATGATTTTGAATTCAGTTATTAAACTATTGCCTCATATGTTCGAAAATACCGTAGATCAACAACGTAAATGACGTAATGAATGTCAAATTGAGAGTCATTGCAATTGTTACTGTGTTAGTGAATTACCCCGCAGATGCTTGGTATATGTATTATCACAACTCATTCAAAGAAATAAAAACAAGTTATAGGTACATTTTTGATCGAAGAGTTATAGCATTATATTCACGTCACCACCTATTCAATAAAAATACCGGACTCAGGGTGTCGTAGAAAAACAAATTCAGTATGACTTAATAAGTTAACAACTATTTAGCGATATACCTGTCATTTCTCTATCTATAATAATTCGTATGCAATTTAATATAGAGGGTGAATATATTATTCTTAATAGGATAATTGACATTGTAAAGTAGGACATTTTATGATACAGGGAGTGTTTGCTTTCCGACTGCTTATCTTTACGAGTATTGCCTAACATCGTTTACGAAATGTGCTATTTTGTTAATTCTGTTGAAACATGTTTCATAATTAGCGAAGTAATGTATGATAGACGTATCGTTAGCCCCTGTGAGGGAGTGGAGACCATTTTGTTAATAAAAATGTATGAGTTTACGGTATTATTTATACGTTTTTAAGTGTATTACCGGAGCTGTTATGAATATAAACTTATTCGTGAATTATTAATGGTAAAACCTGTGCCAAATAAGTGACTATATTATTTTTAAATAAGTTGCAATTTAGTAAAATCTATAACTACCGGGATATAAACAGATATTATTACACCTATATGGCTCTAAAATACGATCCTAATAAATATTATACTAGGGTATTTTTACTACCAATATAGGTACATCGTTTAAATTATATACCTGTATTTTATAAACGTCATTAAAATTTACTGTACCTAAGTTATATTGAAGAAAGTGATGTTTTATAACCATGCGTGCTAGTAAATTATCGTGCCTATAAAGCGCTAGTTAGTTGCGGATGTCAGAAGCGATATTTGATTAGGTATGCAACTTAAAATCGTATATTATTGCTGCATATTCTTCAAGCGGTGTGTTTGAGCTTTAAGTATCGTTAAATACTCTCTCTTTAGCGAAACTTTTGTTGTACCTAACAATATTTAGCTATACAGTTTCTTATCAGAATAGAATGCGTAAATACGAAAAGAAAATAGTAGACTATATTTATGAAAGTACTACTCAAAGACTTTAGTTTTGTAGCTCGAGGATAAAATTTCATTATGAAAACATTTTATTTGCACTATGACAATGGAATACCTGTCGAATATCAACAAAAGTTGCATTCAATTCTCTCGTCAAATCACTATTGTACGGCATTCCTGAATATTGATCTGTATTTGTGTAGGTATGTGTGGGCGTATCAATGCTATTTGCATTCGACCCAAATAATAAAAATACAATAAAAGAACATAATGCATGGCTGTAAATATTTATAAAATTGATCAAAACGTTATATATATGTTAATTCCGCGCCGGAAAAAAAACAGTAGCCAAAAATTTTCGACTTACTTGTTAAATCATGCAGTCGACCGACTTAATATAATAATAAACTTGCTTAAAGTATCAAACTTCAATGAAAAATTTAGAGCCGGTCATAAAGTAGCAATTTCAAAAGTTTTACCGCTTAGAAATTACGCTGGGAACTGCGAAAATGAAACGACGAATTTTTTTGTAGGATGAATTTCTGTTAGCGAGCAACAATATTATTGTGCGCGGAGCCCAAGGAAAATTCAGTTAAGAAAATTAACAAACAATGATTAAAATTAATTTATTATGGTTAGGTAGTTTGAGTTTCAAATTGCAACAGCACATTTTCTCTACGTTATAATTTAAGCCCAGTTTTCCTCGAGAACGGGCGAGTGCAAAAAAATTAAACAGTAATGAACCTTAACTACGCTACTAACTCGGTTTAAAGAAATTTATTTCTGAACTGGCTGTGGCTGCGGCTTCGCCTGCGTGTATATTAGAAACTCTCCCACGGGAACGTGCAACCAGGACTAAACTCAGTAGAAAATTAGCCTTAGTTACTTACATGTTATAACATCAGCTAGTGAAAGTCCCGTCGAAGCGATTCAGGTGTTTCAGAGATAGTCGGAACAAACTGATAAAAAGAGACACACTTGAAAACAATATATGTTTTTTTTTTGTAGTTTCAATTGTGTAATTTTATATAGATACTAGCTAACCGTACGGGACGGACGGTACCGTGTGGTGCCGGACGTAAAGAATAACACCACCCCATTTCTTCCCGTGGGTGTCGTAAAAGGCGACTAAGGGCCTTACTAGAGAATAGGCAGCAGCGTTCTCTATGCATTTTACCACCATACTGCGAACTGTATACCCGCCTGCCAAGCGTGGCGATTATGGCAAAGCCCCCCAAATTGGGGGAGGCCTAATTCCAGCAGTGGACGTCTTACGGCTGAAATGATGAACCGTACAAGCGTTGTCCTGTTTCCTAGAACTAGATAGCAGCGCCACCTACCGGGTCCAGTAGTGATCTACACCATCCAAACGCATACAAAAAAAAATCATTCAAATCGGTCCAGCCGTTTAGAAGGAGTTCCGTGACATACACACGTACAGTAGAATTATATATATATATAAAGATAGATCTACCTTTTTTTAATTATTTGTAAGTATAGAAATGAACATACATAGTTCACTAAACAAACTTAACAGAAAAAATCTTTAACATTTTGTTAATTTCGAACTAGCCTACTACTTTGGTGATTTTACAACAAATAGGTCGACCATGCTGGAATTATTTCTAAATTATTTTGTATGTCTCAGTACCAGCCCGGAGTCTGGATTAGTACCCGGTTGATGGCAATAGGGTCGCCCCCTATTACATGGGACTTAAACATAACTGGCGAAATGTGGATGTAGGTTCACATCTGCTTAACTTTTTGGGGAATACAGGAGTGATTTTACGTAATGTTGTTGTTATTTAATCCTACTTCCTACTAATATTATAAATCCGAAAGTTTGTATGTATGGATGTGTGGATGTTTGTTACTCTTTCACGCAAAACCTACTAAACGGGTTTGGATGAAATTTGGAACACCGTTAGTATATAACGTAGATTAAAACATAGGGTACTTTTTATCCCGGTAGTATGTTCCCGCGGGATAAATTCCGACCTCCACGCGGGCGAAGCCGCTGGCAAAAGCTAGTAGATACTAAAGACTTTTTCTAATAACAGTTCCACCATTAACACCACTGTGTTCATTTTATCATCCAGCAACTATTTTGCTTTCTACTCGGTAAACTTGCGACCAAAATAATTCACCCAAAAATAACTTCTTTCATTTCGTACCTACGAGTTCGAAAGTCGAAACACACAACAAAAGTTGCGTTCCAGCGATCATATCCACAGTTTTGCAGACAGTTTGACACAGAACTTCATCTCATCAGACATTTATTTTTACGATGTTTGTTTTGAATTCTTTCGGTTCAGTTTCAGCGGCTTGATTAAAAGAAATATTTATTTCAGTTGAGCAATGTTAAGGAAAAACAAGTATAATTTGGAGAAAAACAGAAAACAACTGTCAGTGTAAATTTCGGGGAAGTTGTTTGAAGATTTTTATCGTTTGGTCAAAATACTGGTCTAATTATGCACGGTCGTTGGAGAAAACATAAACCATGATAATGTTAAACATGGACAATAAATTAAAAGTAAATTAAAAGAATATTTGAATCTAGTCTTCGGATAAATCATCAGATGAATTATGTATGAATTCCTTACTTGAATTTCATAATAGACTAAACTGGTTAGAATACATTTTTATTCCCTTCTGGAACTAACTAGTAATATTGCTTACTCAGAAACCCCGTTTCAACGTCAGTTTACGTAAACAAAAAGTTCTTGAAATTCCCAGAGGTTACCAGGAATTATGTTAATCCTTTCGATGGAAAAAACCTGGTTTAGTAACGTAGGTACTGTTCAAAATCACCACCATTCGCTATTAACATCAGCTTCCACCAAACGAAATAACTTGTTACGTCTTTTTTTATAAAATTCTGAGGGTTTTAATAAAAAACATTTCACATTCGACCTTAAACAAAAACTTTTCAAACAAAATCGAATATCCGAAATTCATTGAGTAACAAATGAATATCCGATAAATGGTGGATCATAAAAGCCTATCACCTGTCCGGCCGATACAGTGCCGGCGCTTTATACGGCTCGTAATTAATAAAAAATAAAAACTGTCGAGCGATGGCCCTAAAACGCATTTAATTCTTGATAAGGGTAACAAATTGGATAAAGATAGCACGACCGTCGGAGACAGAGAGATCGTAAGTGCATTGCCGTGATAACTCATGTGTGATGCTGACAGATTTGTGTGGACGTTTTTTCGATAAATAAAATATATTTTGCAAATAAAAAATGTATGCTGTCGACAGGCGTGACGTCCCATTTTTTATGCACAATAGTGTTTTTAAATTTGTTTTCATACTATATGAAAACAAAACGACTAATTACTAACTGATCTGACTAATGAATCATGGTATTTTGAATCAAACTACTAAACAAACAACCTGCTTAAATCTCGCATTTCATTATAATAGGTAAATCTTTTCTCTTTATAATGGCTTCCCCTTATTATCACCAGAAATAAACTAATTAACTTTAATAGTAAAACATACAATATAGCAATGCGGAAGTGGGTGTAATTATTATCATATCCAGCGACTTTATAATTATACTGAAATTTCAGCACTGTCATTAAAATAATCATCAATTTAAATGGCTGAACCGACAGAATAATTATATAATTGTTGCGGTCAAACCCACACGTTTAGTAATAAGCGTTGACCGCACGCTGAAATGCTTTAACCACTCAATAGTTAAATTTTATTAAAATTTGAATAGTTACTTTCATTACCTATCCATAAAATAAACTAATTATAAAAACGATTGACTAATATATTGTTTTCAATCAATTGAGAGCTGACTGTTAGCAGTCAGTATTTTTTTCCTAACTACTATTTTAATCCTTTGTTATAGGTACAAAGTATCGTATCATACGCCTACGCAAGATCTTAATAGCAGAATTATTCAATACTATAAATACTTCATCTTGTTTCGGGT
The DNA here is from genome assembly GCA_932294355.1 of Aporophyla lueneburgensis. Classification (NCBI taxonomy): domain Eukaryota; kingdom Metazoa; phylum Arthropoda; class Insecta; order Lepidoptera; family Noctuidae; genus Aporophyla; species Aporophyla lueneburgensis. The sequence goes on along the minus strand of OW028750.1, from coordinate 19,209,061 downwards.
AAAAATAATAAATCTAACAGCAAGTAAATCCACAATATTCTTTCGTTTGGCCTTCACAACCACTTCTCAACATTGTACCCGTGATGTTTGTAATCTTAAAATGTCAAAGGTATTTAATTTGAATATCATGTCTTATCTCATTCCCAAGCATTGAATTTATCGATGAAATATCTATCGATATGAAATGTAGCCTCTATTATACTGAAGGGATTGAAATCTTCCTTCATTTAATTTTAAGGATGGGTACTTTATTTTGTCTTTAAGTGTATTTTTTATTTAAAGTCTTGTTGGACACTGCGATAGAAACGTCTTTTACTTGAAGAGTGCTTTATTGAAGTAGTCTCAGGTGAGTCATGTTTATTAGTCGTTAAGAAGATGGACCAAGAGTTAGCGAAGACGGACAGGTAAACAATAAAACAATGTACTATAAAATTCTTGATACTTGTATCTGAAAAATGATGAAAATATAGAGAATTTCACTCAATTATTTAGTCGTTATAACTAGTTGAAGGGGAATTGCTCACTAATTCTGATTTACGAAACATAATTTCAGCGCTGTTTATAAATTCCAATGTTATTATAATTTAAATTAACCATTCTAGCTTTAACCATTAAGCACGCAAATTATAATTTAATGACGCTTTTGCTCTATCAACTGTTTTAATGACTGAAGTCCTAAATTTATTCCAAGTGAAGAGTATTTGAAAATCACGACCTTTTGCTTTCTTATTTACTGCTATCCACTTTATATTACAAAGCCATGTGTTGATTTGGACAGCCAATTAATTGCAGCAAAGAAATTGAAATTTCAAGAGTCCTAGCTGATTTCTTTTGTTTTCTTTCATTTGTTTTGTAGATACCCTCGATATAATAAATGCGGCTTATTAGTCGATTCACACAGATTTACTGGCTTGAATAAGGTAAAACGAAATTTTTAAATAATATACAATATTATTTTCTGTTATATGTAATAAAGTTATAAGATAAAGTCGCTGCAAGTATATGCAATAAAGTGCAAAAAATTCAAAACGTGTCTACTGTCTAATTCGTATTTCTGGAGTAGTCGATTCGCGCACTAAAATTAACTTCGTGTTAATCACCTATCATCGTCATCATCATTTCAGCCGAAAGACGTCCACTGCTGGACGTAAGCCTTCCCCAAGCGAGTGGGGGTTCCTAAATCGTAACGCTTTGACGGCGGGTTGGCGATTGCAGTATGGTGGAAAAATGCATAGAGAACGATGCTGCCCATTCTCTACTAAGTCCCTTAGTCACCACTTACGACATCCACAAGAAGAATAGAGACGGTGCTATTCTTCACGTCCGGCATCACACGGAGCAAATAACTCAAATCGCCTACAGACATATCACATTATTTGAAATGTCCGATTCGCCCTATTCGCTCGACAATTTCGTCCGAATCAACGAATAATGTTTATTTGTACACGCTTTATATTAGCTTCACTTGTATGTTTGTTTGTATGGTTGTATGTTAGTATGTTTGTTTGTAACGGACTCCTTATAGCGCGATTCTGACCCACGACCAGATTTCATTCAAACTTTGCACACCTGTCAATGACCGATGAAAATGCAATAATTTCATAAATTTGTGCCATTATGCTTACCAGTGTTACCAGGACAGCAAAAAAACTGTCGTCGAAAACTCCGCTGACATACGTCTCAAAATTCTAAACAACCTAAAAAATAGAAAATAAATAATAGTTAAAAAAAAAAACTAAAAAACACGCTTCCATAAAAAACCAAACTAAACAGTAGAAAATAATGGAATGGGGCTCCTATTTCTGGGTGGTTTAAAAAAAAATAACCACGAAGGCTAAGGCGGGAGCTCCGCTCCGCTTCGCTCCCGCCTTAGCCTTCTAACCTAACCTATCCGAGTCGGGGTACTCTGAGTCGGGGTATTAACCATGCATTTCCTTCTACATTTTTAGCCAAGGGCCTCCAGTTACACTTAAGTATAGCCGGCTAAAGATAGAAGAAACTAACATTAACACCTCGTCGAAGATAAACCTAAGTTTAGCCGGCTAATCTTAAGTTTGTGTTCACACCCACCTTTAGCCGTAACATATACAAATATTGCGAAATACTTTAAAAGAGTAACGGTGGAATTTCTAGGTCATCCTTCTCCATACGATCATGAACCTATTTGAACTGATTTACTTTCTTAGAAAGTATGAAAGTCATTTGAAAGCTTAGTTTAGCTAAATTACCAAAGAGGATACGCAGTTACTAAGTGAACTACATAGAGCGAAGCATTATAAAGTAGGAAATTGTAATGAATATATAAGAGGGACGTACATACAGGTGGTCTAAATTTGCAGACAAATAAATTACAATAATAATAATCACTGCCTAATGATCACTAAAGTGCTACTTCAGGAAATCCGGGGTTAACTATCTATGAACTAGTGTTTGTAGTGCAAACATTCTAAATACTTTGTTGCCTCCAGTATGAACATTCATATTGGGAAAACACTTGAATATAAAGTAGTCTATGAGCTCGAGAAAAAGAGAAACATTTTATTTTCTAACCGTTATTTATTCATAAAGAATCACACTCACAAAATTATACGCTGTTTATAATCTGAATAATGAATAGCAGCAATAAATACTGATAAACATATTCGTGAGCCGATACATTTACTTCCACTAAAATCTACTTGTTAACCATTTCTACGATAAAAATATTACAGAAACCATGTTCGTACATAATAAAAATTTAATAAAAGCGAATAATAAAAATGATGTACGCTAATAATATTCAAAACAATTCTTACTCCACGTGCATTCTCTATGTTCTGATAAGACAGATATTTTTATGCACAATAAACACGTTGTTCCGAATTCCGGAGCATTTTATTGTCATATGTCACGGCAAAGAACCGTAAAGCTCCTTTAGTATTATAAATTGTCGTGTATGTTAGTCAAAAATGATTTGCATACTGTGGTAGTTGTCGCCATTAACTGGTGCCTTGCGTGTAAGCCAGCGATAACCGTGGCTTTATTAAAACGTTATTGATGGCACTGCTAAGTTAGTTATCTTTATCAAATGTACGCTGACTTTTGGTGAAATTGTAGTAATTTTTATGACTTTCTGCATTTTAGGGTTCCGTAGACAAAGGGTGCCAACTTGATCTTGTTATAAAGGCTCTGCTGTCTGTCTGGCACATCTTTTGAACCGTAATTGGTAGACACTTAAACTATTCATAGAGCGGTAATTAAAGTTTTTCAATAGGGACAGGGTATCTCTAACAGTCGATGGTGACCATATTAGATTGTCAACTGGCGTGAATTTTTGGCAGAAGATTAATGTTTGGCAATTAACAAGATAAGTTTTGACAGACAACCGATTTCAACAGGATGGTGTCATACTACCAGAGAAACAGCCCATGTATTGAAAGAGAAAACTAAAGAGTACCCGATCCTGAAATTAGGGGGTAAGACGTGACCTCCAATATCATGTGATAAAACGCCCTTTGATTCTTTTTCACGGGGTAATGTGAAATCACTTGTGTATGCATTTTCGCTCAGGCTTGAAAATGTATAGTTAAATATTGTACGGTGCTACGGAACTCTTCATGTGCGTGTACGCTCGCTCTTGACCGTTTTTTATGCAACAATTCTTTGAGCAGTGCAGGTGAACTAAATTCAAATGAATTTCATCACGATTTCTGCAGCTCGTATTATTTTTATGTTGACGATGTAGACAATTTTAGTATTCTTGGTTAAAGTAAACTAGAAAGTGATCCCCTGAAAGGTGAACGTAGCCTTAAAGATTTATAGGCTGGCTATCGTCCATTGAACCTCAACGGTCTTAGGGTAAAAAACTGGTAACCGCTTATTGGAAAACGAAAATAGACGACCCTAACTTATTGGGTAGATGGATGTCGGTTGCGTAAGTAATATGTCTCATAGATACGAGAAATAGACCTTGCCGTGGTAAAAAGATTAGCCTGTCACCCTAGTCAGCAAGTTTGTTCTTGACTTTACTAGTATTAAACTTAGTATGTTTTTCTTTATTTTATTAGCAAAAAAGAAAAATGTCTTTATGTCATACTGTTATATCTACGTATATGTTACTTTAATTTTAATGCATGTTAAAACATTCAACAAAAATAATATATAACCCCTTTTTTAAATACCAAAAAATTACGAAAAATTTTGTCGAATTATTGTTGAATCTTTTAATCAAAAACAAAAACAAACAATAACATTTAATCGAAGGAAGAAATAAATTTTAATCTAATTCAAACAATGAATGAAAATGTATGTTAAGAAATAAAAATGTAATGTACACATAAGCCTTTCAGAAGATATTCTGTAAATGACGGTGAAAACCGCATCACTATCCGCTGCATAGTTTAGAAAAAACAACGCGTTCATACGGACAGACACGAAAATCAACTTTAATTTATAATGTATATGGCTTCTAACTTTCAGGCTATATTTTACAAACTATCTTATTGACTCAGTTCAAAATGAGAGGAATACTTTTCAATTCTTACTTTTTACATCGAAAAATGTGTTCAGTATGCTAGTTTACCAATTTCAACAAAACTTTTTTACCAATTTTAAAACAAATCTACTAGTTTGATCAAACAATGACAGTCAGTGTGTATATAGCAACAGCACCCTTTTTGTAAACCTACTAAATGTAAAGAAGCGAAATGCTCAATTAGAGTTGATTATATTAATAAATAAATGAATTTATATTTTGTATGTTCATCGTCAACTTGGGAGTTAATTTTAATTGCCAGTGTATTTCAACTTCGCCTCATATTTTTTACCAAACACGTGAATTTTAATGCGTAAATGAAAGCTAGCGATGGAGTTCGCTTTCGCAATTTGCGTTGGATCTCCCTCATTTAAACGTACCAGGCTCAATTTAAAAGCACCCCACATTTGCGTAATTTCGAAACCAAAAAAAATATTGCCGTTATTTTGCATGATACTGGAGTAATAACAATAACTGGAGGGTGGGATCTGGTGTTTACGATGTTCTAGGGTGAGTGTAGTAATCAAAAAGAAAATAATTTCATTTTCCTCAATACTGAACTTGCATTAGTGTCATAGTTAAAACGAAATGTTTTGGGAAGACTCTTCCCATTTTACGTATACAATATGGCGGAATATGTTGTAGTAGTCTGAGACACTCTAATTTTTAACCGACTTCAAAAAAAGTAGGTTTCTCAATTCGACCGTATTTATTTATATATATTTTTTTTTATGTTTGATCGCGGATAACTTCGTCGTTTATGAACAGATTTTGATGATTCTTTTTTTGTTGGAAAGGAGATATTTCAAGGGTAGTACCATGATAAGGAAACCAGGATTTGATGATGGCATCCCAGAGAAATCAATGAGAACATTCGAAAATCGTAGTGGCGATTAGAGCGTTTATAATTTTTTTCATTAATTAAATTATCTTAAAGCACTACTATTTAATAATAATTTCATTAATTATAAGACAGTCGAGGGAACTCCTCAACGACTTACGGCAATTATCTGGTGTTTGGACTTAATTAATTTGTATTGATGAGAACTTTGCACCCATACCATAACTAAAAAGATAAAAATAAAAACTTTTATAATCCGTATACAATATTGCGAAATATGTTGTAGTAGTCTGAGACACTCTAATTTTTTACATCATCAAACAATCTGAAAGGAGCTTGCGACCGCTTGTTGCCATCAGTCATTTAGATGGTCAACGGTATGCCATGTTATAATTTAACGGAAGGATGAGAGTAATCTGCAGCGGTTGGGTTCTTTGATTCTTTCAATTACATGTGAATGTTGGACGAGTTACCCTTGCTCTAGAACAATTTATTTAATTCCGAGTATATTTAACCTCGTAAGAGGACCTCATTTGGACTCAAATGGATCTAAACGTCACTAACCAAAAATCACAAAATATAAACTGACTTTTTGGTATAAGAGGATAAGAAGAATAACATGAAACATATTTTATCATTCAATTACATTTCTAATTAATTCTAGTTTAGTAAAATAAAACTTACATAAATTATTGTAGGGTACATTGCTAACTTCTCATTACATGCCCGTATTCGATGCTGGCCCCGAGTAAATAGGCCGAGTGCAACCCCGCATTCTCAACCGTCATCTTAGAACGTCATTCGTTCAACACTAGTGTTGTTAGTACTATACGTGAAATGCCTCAATGATCGACTAAGACAATGTTACAATTTATTATATTATTTCAAAACTTATAATGATATAAGTGTGAATATCAATAGCCGAAATATTTAATGAAACTTGATTTATTTTTGTCTCATAAGCTTATTCTAATCCGTACTTAAAGTCTAAGTGTATGGCAAAATTTATACCCTGGCAGCACAAGTCCAGGTAAACAGGTTGTGCAAAGGTTTAATGAACGTTACCTGTCCACAGCTTTGTGCGCTTGTAAATATGATTTTTGAGTAATTAGAACGTTTTGCCCTCGTCTGATTTACGCGGTTAAACGTCCCCCATTTAATTTGAAAGGGACACGGCGTACGCGCTGCGTTTTAATCTTTATAACCGTTTCGGCTTTCAGTCTGTTTGAAAATATATGCAGATGAAATAATTAAGTTAGAGTTTACTGTATGGCAGGGTTTTTTTTTTTTTTTTTTTTTTTTTTTTTTTTTTTTTTTTTTTTCAGGATGGGAAATCATCAGATGACTTCTCCCGCTCTGGGGGGAGCGGGAGGGCGTGTCAGACTTTTACTGACTAAAACTCACCCGTGTTCCATCAGTTGCCCATGTGCCAGGGTCACGGTATCTCTTTCGAACAATCACGCGACCCCGGCAGACATCGGTCCTAGTAGACCCCTACACTGCTGCTGACATCTCTTTGAGGCGCGCGTGGAACACTGCGCGCCGTCGGTATGGCAGGGTTGTGTGGATGTGGATACTAGTCTCGCTATAATATATATATATTTTTTTTTAGGGTTAGGTACGGAAAGAATGCCAATGGAAGCCTATTACACTAAGCCTCTGTTGTCCGTCCATCCATCTACCTGTATCCTCATGAACCGTGATAGTGATAGGTAGACACTTAACCCTTAGTGTGCCAGTCCAACTCGCAGTTGGCCGATTTCTTTTTCCGAATCTTAATTCTTTCTTTATGAAACTAAATTCGATCCTGTAAAGTAGAATCCCATCAAAAACATAAATGTAAAATGAGAGCCAAGTTCAATATGATGATATATGCGTTGGTTGTTGAGTTCAACGACAAAAGAAGTGAGATCTAAATGGGTGCCAAATTCAATGGTCAGTCCTGAAATTTATTTATAACTACATAAATAAAATATCATTTCTTCTTATAACTTAGAATAATATATTGTAGCCAAAGGTTTGACTTGGCTAGTTCTCATATACGAATTATTATGTTCGATGGCTAGTTTCTACCAGCAAGCCAAATTTTCGGAATAATAAAATAAGAACCGACAAGTAACCGGTTTAGAACTTGCAAAGGCTATAATATAATTCGTATATGAAAACTGGCCAAGTCAAACTTTTGACTACAATATATTATCCTAAGTTATAAGAAGAAATGATATTTTACTTATGTAGTTATAAATAAATTTCAGGACTGACCATTGAACTTGGCACCCATTTAGCAGTGGCGTGCCTAGGGTTTCAAAATAAGGCAAGCCCAATAAAATTTTAACCGATTTCAAAACAAGAAAGTTCAGTTTATGACTGAGTTTGTAGGTACCTACGTATGTATCATCGCAATTTTCTCATAAACTTGTTTGATATAGATAAATAAGTACTTAACTCGGCGCCGGTTTGTCACTTCCCTGATGCTGCATATGCTTTTCTAAAACGACATCGTATTTTGAAATTAACGAGACCAGTTCTAAAAAATTGCCTTTATTTAATGAAGTTTCGGACTCATCATGTCCTCTTAAAGGAAGTTCCTTTTGTGCTAAATGACAAACAATATCAACTTATCTTTGAAATACACTACGGTCGTTATCAACGCGCGTGTAATATTTTGAAATTTCCTCAGATAACTGGTGTGATATAGATGTCTCAATTCGTTGTTTACCAAAATTACCGAAAGAAACCATTGCACACAGGTGTTTATGGGAATTTGCGTGCATTTTAATGGCGCCAGATATGTTATTTAAATCATTATAACCAGATCTATTCCAAACGGAATCTTCATTCGAAAAAAATATGCAGCACAAGCAATACTTACAACTTATTAGTGTGCGAACAGCCAACAATCCAACTAGTTTTATACACTGATCTATTAAATTTTCGTTTATGCGATTTACTAGTCTGAGGAATACACAGATTAGGCGTCGGTTTTAATAAAGAAATTAACTGTTTTTTCTGAGCAAAGTTTAAAGATTTTACCTTATCTTCGCCAATCAAAACTTGAACGCATTTTAAATCCTCACAAGGTACAATTACCTCCATTGTTGTAGGTAAGTCACCAAAACAATTGTATCACTGAGAAAATCTAAGAAAACACACAAAAAACTTTAACAACAAAACTTTTCCCACTCAAGCAAATCAAACTGAAGTGAGTTGCACTCGGGTGTCGGAAACTACTTTACGCAGAGTTGCAGTGTTGTCATTTAGGCAAAAAAAGTCGCCAGATATATGAAAAATCTAGCTAGATGTCGCAAATTTTTTATTTTTAAGATATTGCTTGAATATTTTCGTTATTTTAAAAAGTCGCTATTTTTTTGTTTTTATTGTTGCTAAATCTTAAAAAAAGTCTCCAAACTCGTTAACACTAGTAGTGCGGGCGTCCCAAATTTGACCCATTTCGATTTTCTTCCTGCTCTAATTAATATTTTATTATGCATATAATCGTAACTTTTTATGACTTTTCATGAAATATGATGATTATTATATTTATTATATAAACGAGACTTCAACCACGTAATTGCAATATACATTTTTTAAATCCAAATTTACCTCAGTCGGTATGTTTCGCGCTTCTAGTGTTAAAAATCTCCAAGATCTCACAACATCGCTAAAACGGCAACACTGCAGAGTTGGCAAGATGACAAGGTCACGCATCATACGCGTGCAACTTCATACGCATGCACGGCTTAATCTTCCATACTGATCGTTTTTTAGACGCACAAGGTTCTAACTCGTTATACGGCACATCGCTATAAGTGCGAAAGTGACAGAGATAGTATTTGAAAGCCAGGCAAAAGCCGGTACGTGTAAGCGAGATAGCTATATTTAGATGCTGCAAATGCGAAACTCTGCGCGCGAACAATCGCGATGTGTAGTAGGTAGATACTTTGTGTTATTTTGATAAGAATTAAGCGCGCGAACTTTTGAATAGTTCGGTTTTGATATTGATTCTCTATCGAGCATTTTAGTAAGGCATGCCGGGCTTTTGGGCTTATATGAAGGTACCGCCACTGCCATTTAGATCTCACTTCTTTTGTCGTTGAACTCAACAACCAACGCATATATCATCATATTGAACTTGGCTCTCATTTTACATTTATGTTTTTGATGGGATATCATTACTTTTTGTACAGAAATTATTAGTAGGTACTTATTTATAACAAATTTATAACAAAATTAATACCAAATGGTTTTTGTTATAAGTGTTCCTATTAGAATCAATTAAGTGAAAAATTATAAGAAAATGATAAAAATTTACCAGTTTCTGATTTATTCCTTTGTATTCACCTAATTATCTATTTGCATGCCAAATTTGAACTTTCTAGATCATCTGGAACTGGGTTAGAGTTTTGATCTATAGGTCAGTCAGTGATAAAAATGACGATTTTTGGACGTTAATATCTAAATAACCGTTTGAGATGTGTTTATGAAATTTGGAGCACATATGTATCTTGCAAGTCTCACTGTATGAGCCAAATTTGTCACGTTTATGTGAAATAGTTTGTGAGTTATGAGGGGGTCAAAAGTGGCTCCAAATGGTTCGTGTAATATTACACACGGTGCTGCTCGCCAGTTCTGGTACTTGAACTTGGCTTGACACGCTACCGCGTGTCTAGATAATATACAAACCCCTACACAAACCGAGCTTTACTCTATCAACCCATAAATAAGGAAGAAACTATCCTCGTAGAGTTTAAAATAAATTGCATTGTAACTCTAGCATATTACGAGCGTCGAGACAAATTGTTATAAGCCCATAGATTATGTCTTAATGCGCACTTAAGTAGATAAAATTATGCACATTTTCGTATGCCTTATGCTACGTCCTACACACTTCGAATGATTCGCGACGCGACCCACGCGGCACATAAATCATAAATGAAACACATACAATCATCACTAACGAACGTTGTTCAAACATCGGAATTGAGTTACGAATAAAAATACATGAAACAATAGCGAGAGGCCTCTATCACACTTCAATTTGTCAAAATGTGTCAGAATAATACTGTTTGCGTTTCCTCGTTCCGTTGCGGGTAGTTCTCGTTCGGAATTCACACCCAGACGCGCTTTCAATGAATATTGTATTACGGGTAGAGGGAATACGGGAAAAAAGTTAAAACTGTTAAGGGGAGGTCTGAAAGAGTGCCGCTACCGCAGGCTATCGCTGGTGACACGCAACCCAGATTCGCTGAACGTTTTTAGTTTTAACCGATGCCCGTTTTCGTCCTTTGTTCTACAGTGCCACGTGCTTATTCGTTCGAATAACGTGACGAGATAAATGTACCGGATTAGTTTTGGAAAAATATCGCGTATCTTTCTATGCACGCGTCCAATTTTGCAGCGTTTTCGTGTTGTTCGAATGGTTTTTATTTAATAAAAAAAAAATAGAATACATCTATGTCAATTTGTACTAAATATGAAGCGTAGCTTAACCTGGTCAATAGACCATTATGGATGTTAGTACTTAGCTAAACAATTTCAAAGATTTTTTCCATAAGAATCAGTAACTTTTTTCGGTCTATGACATTAATTCCTCTGTCTGTACATTTGTTTTTAATTAACGACAGGATATTTTATCTGTAAATCCCAATACCATTTTACTTTATACTGAACAAAGCTTCGATTTTTCACGCGTGTTTTTTTTTATGTTATAAATTGCGCGGCTCTCTGCAATCTATGCGACGCTTCAGTGAAACGGACGTCGCAATTAGTTCACACAATATGTTAGTCGAATATCTGCATATTTATTGAAAACCGTTTGTGATGAAATTTTTTATCAAAACAATAAACAATAATAGCAGCAAAACGAACACAGCACTAAATCCGAACACAAAACCAACGAGGATTTAAAATGCACCCCGGTTTTGCATTTCTCATTTCGCAATTTAAAATCAAAACAATTAAACACACCGAATGAGGGTTAGGTGCCATCCGGAGGGTTCTTTACTTGAAATGCGCAAAATATTCTTTCTTCTTTCTGCTCATCTTAGTCGAACCCTTATTCCCTTTACGTTAAAGCTTAATATTCCATAAAGTGTTAATGACTGCGAGAAGGTGTGATCAGTTTTCCACAGACCCCGTGAGTTATGAGCTGACGGACTTCACAGCTGAAATCGCTTGCATTCAGATACTTTCATGCAAAAATAGGCCTTACGTGTTCGTAATAGCTTCTCTCTCGGTACGGAATTTTAGATTTTTGCTTAATGTAGTTAATGGTGAGTTTCGCTTGCACGTTGAGAGTGAAGTATGTTGATAATTTGGAGCTTAATGAAGCGAGTCTGCTGCGTCGTCTCCGGCGGAAGATGGTAGAAAAATGCTCGCAGTGAATGCAAATTTTCTCCATTATTGTTTGTCTATTGTCCTGTTTATGAAGCGAGAAAGTGAAAATTTGCGTCGGTCCTTTGAAATTTATTATTTTTAAGAGTAGGTAACCGCAGTCTTGGGCGTAATTGTATCGAATATACCCAATACTTCCGCAAAACGAGTCTTCAATAGCATTTATTTATCATCGAACAAAGTAATTTTGCCGAATCACGCCTTAAGTACTATACTGAATGTTCCGACGGTGGTTGAACTCGAATTTTTAATTGTAATGGAGATTAGCAGTTATCTGATTCGGAGTAGAGCGCGCATTAGTAATAACATATTTATTTTGTTCGTTTGACAGCTGTGGGTGGATTGATCAACGAGATAACTAAAGTGCCGGGGCCTTTAATGCGAACTAGAATGCTTATAACAACTCACTGCAACTGGTCTTCAATTACTGTTGTCTTTTGTTTTTTTTTTGTTTCTCAGCTAGAGCTACCGAGGTGTTAGGAAAAAACAAGTTTTGAATGGTAGATAGTCGTTAGGTACGGTAGTCAGATCAGAGTTATATACCTACTGACATTCCTCGTTTTATTGGTGTGATGATACCATTTTATAATGAATGTTCCATAAACGTCTATACAGGATCAAGTTAAATTGAAAACTAATGATATATAAAAAAACTCATTACAATTTTGTTTGAAACATTGAATGACACTGGAATTCAGGAAACCAAACCACATTATGTTTTTTAGCAATTCGTAAAAGGAAAGATATCTCCCATGAAATATTACAAAACCAGCTCGTCGATTACAATGGCATTAATCTTCGGCCATTTAACGATGATTTTTTTTTGTTCCATATCTTTTCGTTATAGATATAGATAATAGTGTAGTAGATAGAACTAAGCTAAGAAATGAACACATTCTTCAGATACGTTTTTGATTATCAGTCTAAAGCAAAACGATTAACAAGATAAGAAATTAAAGGACAAGTACTAAATGAAGGACAGACAGGACGCCAAATAGTCCCAAGCAAAAACTAATCCATAAAGACGTGAATGACGTTATCCATAAATAGAACGCTATCTTCAGATATCGGACCGCAAAATGAATAGTCATGGCAAAAAATCCACCGTTTACAAAGGACGCGTGCCGATAATTCAAGTCATTTGGTACACATTAGCACCCAGTCCCCAGAATCCATTCGGCTTCGTCGTCTGACGGTCATTAGAAAAACTGCATTTCACGTATTTAATAACGACGTCACCGTGCACCCTACACAAGAAATCTATTAACGTCAACATGAACGTTTTAATAATCCATCAAGAATTCAACCCCTTGTAAATGAAAAACGTTTTTCGGCTACAGACCCGTTAACAGTGCGAATTTTTAAGCTTTCCATTTTGTCTAAATTTTTACAGTACATTTTTTTTGCGATACAAGGCGGCGAGGGTGAGATAGAACTTGTATCTTTCATAAATAAAGACTAATGCAGCGATGCTATTATTTAAATACAGATAAGCAGTCGTTTAAGAGTCATTAAGTTCTTTACTTTAGGTAAGTGAAAACAATTTTGAGATTAGAACTTGAGACATTAACATGCATCATCTAAGTGAAAATCTTCATTATTATTTTGGTTACTTTTTATGTACTTAATGAGTCTTAAAATTGGCTTCTGCTATTTTTTTTTCTATTTTTTGGGTTATTTCTCGTCACAAAATTTTAAGCAATGAATAATTGAAAATCATCATCATCATTGATCATTTAAGCCGAAAGACGTCCACTGCTGGACATAGGCCTCCCCTGATTTGGTGGAGTTTGCAATGCAAGTCCCTTAGGCGCGCCTCTTACGACGCCCGCGGGAAAAAATGAGTTTGAGATATTCTTTACATCCGGTATTACATGGAACCTGGAACATATAAATAATAAAGGTAAAGGTTTATCTCGTGCAATCCATTGTTATGTTGTAATGAATTATAAATACTAGTGATCGCCCATTGGTCGAAATTCGACCGTACTTCATTTGAATAGAAATACATGATTAAATGAAAAAATATAGATAATAATAAATATAAAAAAATAATATGGCTATATTTGACATTCAGTAACACTATAGACAAATAGTTGACGCTGTACTACTGTGGAGAGGGTTCGCTGGCGGGATGGTGATGGCCAGGACCAGGACGTAGGTGTAATGAGTAAAGAATACTTCTTCAGGACTCTCTTCTTTATTATCTTAATACTTCTTAACTGCTGGATATGGAACAATATGGAATTAATTATCACAGAAATTTGTTCTGTTTTTATAGAATTTTCCCTATTATTTTTAATTAATTATGACGGTTCCAAATGTCATAATTATAACCAGCCTGTACAATCGTGAGGCATACAACCTCTACAGTTTGCACACGACACTAAGTTTTGTATGGGAAACTTACTAATGCCATACCTGACACTCCCCATAAAACCACAAAAAATATTTCTTACAGATCTAAACTAAATTCCTATCGTCGCTAATACAAATAATATTAAAGCCAAATATTCTCGATATGATCATAGATTTTAAAAATGAAATAGGTTATATATCTATAAAATTAATTTATTACCTATGGTTATACTTGACATTCAGTAAGACTATAGATACAAAATCAGGCTTACCAACTTAGGGGTTTTCCCAAATTTAGGGGGTAAATAAGAGGATTGAGATTTTTAGGGGCGTTCTATTTTTAGGGGTATTCTTAGGGATTTTTTGCCATCTTACATTTCTCATTGTGTTTTTGATTACAATAAAAGTATTAGCGACTTCTAGTACGGTTCCTCGATACTAAGAATACAGAGTGAATGATTAACAAATGTCGCGTAATAAATATAGACAAATATTACTACTGTGTGCCGGTCTATGATTACTGAACATTCGTTGGTTATTTTCATTATAATTTTTTAGCGGTTTTTTTTAGTAATTGTGGCCATTTTAGGGGTTTTTAACTTAAGCTTTAGGGGTAAATATTTCTGGGTATTGGTAACATTGCACAAAATAATAAAGACAGATTTGGACCATAAACAAAAGAATATGTATGCATGTGTGTATTAGATACACGGTAATGAACAGTAGTGTGTGTAACGTGTTATTTATTGAAAATAATGTATTTTAACGCATAATTTAAAAAAATATTAGCATTCGTCACTTCTTCTCTGTATAAACTGTAAGTGTGCGAAATTTCATACTCCTCCGTCCGCCCAATTTTCGTAAAAAGGGATCCAAAGTTTTCGCTTCACGTATTAATATATAGATACCTATTCGGAACATCTAAAGGTACAAGAGTGAGTTATAAACCAATATAAACCAAATTAAAAAGAGTCTTAAGCAGAATTGGTATTGAAATACAGATGATTAAGCAAACAATTGTGTACGAGAGGATTGTGTAATGCAAAAGGAATTTTCTGTCTAGACGCAGTCGCTTAATGGGTGCAAATCATTGCAAATTGCATTCCTGGAACAATGTTGGGTGACGTTTTTAATAACGGTAGAACAGTTGTTTCTTCGTGGATTTATTATACACTCATACTTGCAGAGTCTTCTTAAGCAAACAAAGAGCAATAAGAGTTTTGTTCTTATGCTATTATCTTATATCTTTAAACGAGCAATTCTTGTATATATATATATATATAATCTGAATCTCGGAAACGGCTCCAACGATTTTCATGAAATTTAGTATACAGGAGGTTTCGGGGGCGATAAATCGATCTAGCTAGGATTCATTTTTATAAAATGTCGTTTTATTCGTGTTTTCAATGACCAACTTTATCGATATTCAACTTGAACATATTATTTTAAACGCAATTTACCAAAAAATACCGAGCAAAGCTCGGTCAACCAGATATTATCTATTTAACAGCACGTTCCTCGAAGAGTTTGGCAGAAATAATACTATAGTACACCCAAATTTCGCACGTTATGTTTAAGTCCCACTTAATAGGAGCTGAGGCTATGCAATTAAAAGGGCACAAAATTAGACTCCGGGCTGCAACTAACTAAATAACACCATAGTCTGACAGTGAGATTAGAAAAAAAACGACATGGAAATCTTATTTGATATGGTATCACAATCAGCCTATAATATTCCCACAGCTGGGATAGAAGCTTCCTCTCTGTGGGTGGGCCGTAATACACCACCACCACGCGGGCACAGTGTGGTCTTATAGGGAATTTAAGTTAGTAATTTTGTACTGGCTTCGTAAGCAAGAAATACATCTGACGCATTAAAACCTGCATATCTTCTACTCGGTTGCTTCATAGTAAAAAGTGGTTTCAAATATGCATATATAAGATGTATCTATTCATACACGAAATATTTTAAGAGGTACACCTGTAGGTGGTAAAGAAGCTATAGGAACGAAAAAAAATTTTTCTAAGAGTTTTTTTTTACATTTAATATTTATAAATTATTTGACGTACATAAGAAATACTGGCTCCTTCTTATTTTTTACGCCCCGAGACACCGCGGCCATGCTCGTGCCGTCCGGTCGTCGCCCTCGCAGCGTCAGGTGGGCCATTCATAGAATTTGGAGTAAAGGTTTTATGCAAAACGTCTCAAGTAGTTTTAAAATTATAATAATTACGAAAATTAAAAGACGCTTAGATAAAAAAAAATATTTTTTGCTCTTTTACCACCTACAGGTGTACCCCTTAAAATATTTCGTGTATGAATAGATACAGCTTATATAATATTCATTTTCATTGTTTTATATACACAAAATGATATGTCAGAAATGTCTTTCAGTCAGAACTAATAACATCCAAAATATGTTCGTCATCTTATTTATGAGTTCCAGTTTTTTGCCATGGCTGCCAATCCTCATCAAACCTCCAATAATATTTGGGATGTTAGATATTTATAATACGATAAAAAGTTCCTTGCGATCCGCCCAATCAATCGGAGCTTTTAATGGACTGTATTTAGAGCTAATGGTATTACCACAGAGTAGCGAACATCAGACGGGCAAATATAATTAAATTTTTCTGAGTTGGATATTGAGAAGAAACTGTTTGCATCAAAATGTTTTAGTATACCTAAAAACGCTTATTTCTACAAACAAAACCTTTGTTTGTAGACATAAGCGTTTAGTCAAATTACTTAATAAAAAGGTTATATTTAAATTAAAGATGAAATTGATTATTGCATCATGCGTAAGTAAAACATTATTTCACAGAAGCACTCAATGATACTTAAAAGACTTAGTCGTAAAGGTAGATAGACTTTTGTCCTTTACTTTATAACAGCATAATATAGACATGGTAACGGGTTTAATCTTTGGAGTCTCACCCAAACTAAGCATCGAGTATCTGATGGGCTTAAATTGAATCACCTTCCATTTTGATTGAAGGCTGGTCACTATATCGACACTATTCGTAGCACAAATTAATTAGATGCCGGTTGATACCCATTGAATGCTTGCTTAGCTTCAGTTGCAATCAAGATCGCACATGTTGATAAATACCTAGGTATTTTAATTGGTTTCAAATTGTGCTGCGTTTTTTTGTTTATAATTTAATGGCTTTATCCCAACTACGGTTTATCTGTGATTAATTGTTACACACCATCTTTATGTTGGAAATTTGCCTCAACTACTTTAAAATAATCTCGTATTAATTCAATTATTTATCATCGATATTGTGTATCTAAGTCGTTAAGAATTCTAAGAGCATTCCCGATGAATTTATAATAATGATATAACTTAATGCGGCCACAAATCAATATTAATTTCTGTTGCAACACCGCATACAAAATAAACCGTAATTTGTATTCGGCAAATTCGTATTATCACTAACGTCTCGAGTTATTTTCAATTAAACGAATTGATGTTTATGTTGATTCATGATCGAGAAACAGTGGGGGGCCTCCCGCTTCGCACTTGTGTACAAAACTTGAACGCTACCTCTAGAATTAAAAAAAAAATAAGTGGCAATCAAATATAAAGGTTATTTTAATAAGCAGTAAAATTTGAAATCAATTTCTTTTTGAGTCATAAAGAGGCGTTTTAGTGGGCTTTCTCGTGAATCATTGCGCGGCGCGTTATTCCAATCCAGTGTATGATTTGTTGGTATGGAGTAAGTATAGTCTCAGCAAGAGATGTCGTAAATCAGGAGACGTGACACCCTTATGATTCGTACAGCTGCACAACTCCGTCGAAAAATAAGATTCCAGTACGGCACAATGAAACAAGGTTTTTTAAATATTTATTACATTCTCGTGTAGCGCACGGAGTTAAGTAAAATTTGGAATGTACGAATACGCGTAAAAGGGAAGGTACTCTTAAAATTAGGCCCTTAAAATGTTTTGTTGTAGGTAAGTTGTACTTATTTGTTTGTTGTTGTCTGGAACAGTATTAATAAAAAAATGTGTTGGGACATAATGGTCTTCTTCTTTGTGTCAATGGCAGGATGTTTCATTTTGTTGGAGCTTTAGCTAAATTCAGGATGTCGTCAATGGCAGCGCAGAGGTCACTAAGATTGCATTTTTTTGCGGCACAGATGGCAGCTTCATCGTCAGTAAATTTTTATGACACAGCTATAAAGCTCAAAGTTAAAGTGTTAATATATATATACTAAGGGCGTGTCAGACTTTTACTAACTAAAACTCACCCGTGTTCCTTCAGTTACCCATATGCCAGGGCCATGGTATCTCGTTTGAACAATCTCGCGATTCTGACAGGATCAAAGGGGCTTATAAGTCGATTCGCACGAATTTACTGAACGTTTCAATTGCCTAATAACTATTTCTAAAATCGTCGATACGCCTACAAATAAATTAACTGAGTGCGAGTCACCGATACCAAATATGATATTATTTGAAAGTGATGATTCGCCAGATTCGTGCCAATCGACTAATACCCCATTAAACGTTGAAGCGAAGACCAAATATTTTCGATCTACAAAAGTAAAAATACATTATATTTGCGTAGGCACAACCTATTACTTATAATGTAACGAAGACCTAAAGCAAATCAACAAGTCATGTCGTTACCTATTCCAAGTTCACCTTATCAATAAACCAAGTCAACTACATATATGATTGTTTTTCTCAGTAACGCAAACACGTTTCAACTATGTAATATGTCAAAAGGTAATATTCCACAAAGGAATATTACAATAGAATTTGTTATATGCGTGAGTCAATCAATCTGCCAAGTCAACAGGACAGGCCTTTGAATTCCAGTCCAACCGTATGTAGTCGAATACCAGTATTTTACATGACTGTGTATCTCACCGCCACAACCCAGCAACTGGGTAATAGTTTGGACTTTTCGGCTTCTGATGACCCGTAACGACAGTCAAATATGTACAAATAACAACCGAGACCAACAGCTTATCATGTTTTCTGGAGCACGGAAGAATCTCGATATGTTATGTATCACCCATCTACGAGCCAATCACAACAAGCGAAAAAAGACCGAAGTCTATCGAAGGTTTAACTAAAACCTTCGATAGACTTTGGTCTTTTTTTGTGGGAAGTAAATCATCAAATGACGTCTCCCTCTAGGGTGGAGCGGAAGGGCGTGTCAGACTTTTACTGACTAAAACCCACCCGAGTTCCTTCAGTTGCCCATATGCCAGGGCCACGGTAACTCTTTCGAAAAGATTTCGCGACCCTGGCAGGATAGAGAGGTCTTGATATGTAAAGATCACTTATGGAAGCTGATTGTTACCAGCTACAACCTTTCTGGCAGTGTGAGCATTGCGTTGCTATAGCTAAACTATTTCTCATTACAGCAATTTTGTGCCGAAAAAAAGTTGCTCTTTGTTTGCTTAGCTTACACCCCAAAAATTTTGCCAGCAGTCCTAACTTTAAAAAGTTACATAGTTATCCGAGAAACAACATCTTTTCCTCGAAAATTCAGCTCAGAGCAAAAGCTAAATAGTCCAGAAACAAGGGAGGTACAAAGTAACCAACACAAAATAAAGTTACGTAACATGGCAAATATTTTCTATCCGTTAATTTGTCGGTAAGCGATACATTGTCTGATGTATAGCCTGAAACTGATCTGTGTAAGTAAATACGGTGAGGCTCGGTAATTTGTTTTAGCCCCGAAACCCCTCCCTTACCATCAATCGAACAAAGACGTGCTGATTGAATAGTAATACAATCCTGGTAGAAGTGGAGCAAATATCTACAACATGATGGCTATATTTTTATCGTTTGCGTTCAATACTTGAGGGAATTAGAGTTTGATTCTAGAATTCTTTGTGAAGCTCACTATATAGGATTTATCTTTCTTGTTAATATCGATTAAATTATCTTTTCTCTTCATTCATTTCTGTCTAGCTTAAAGATGTTTATCTAAAATCGCTGTTTACGATTAGATTGTCTCTTGTATAATCTTGTTTGACTATCAGTTCTGAACGAATGTTCTAGAAGTCTTTTCATCTATCATTTGCTCTTTATCATCCCTATCTCAATTTCTACAAGTCATCATGCAATATATCAGTGCATATAATTTCGAATAAGTTACACGAGCCAACTGAGAGCCAGAATTTCTAATGACGTAAATAAGTCTTCCAAAGTACTAGTAACCTACTTACAAACTATTGCAATTTACACCCGACAGCTTATTGCTGTGAGTTCAAGTCAATGTATTTCGAATTGCATCTCATATTTATCGCATACTGGTTTTGAAGTTTGTTAATTTCTGATAGCTTCTGTAGACGGTAGATTTATTCTTTATTGTTATTGTATAAAAAAGGTTTTTCGTGTCAATAAAATTATTTTATTATTATTATTTATTATTATTATTCTGATGTAAATGTTGATTGCTGCTTATACATTGAAGAATTCATCCAGAATAAGTCGTCCATACTGCGCTGCATGCCCTGTCAATTGTACGTTTGACGATTTTATGACTGCGTCAGTGAGCGGAGTTCACGCAGCTGAATATTGGGCCAAAGATGTTTGAACTTTTTACCATCGCTATGCTAAGAAAAAAAAGTCGACCTTTGTATTTAGAGGAGTCTCAAAACTCTGTCGCCATTTTTATTTTGCAGTGCTTTTGTCACTTAATTTATTTTTATCTAGACAGTCATGCATGTTATATCTTACAACTTTTTCGTGTGCAAGGTCGAATAATTTTTACTTTACATATTTCATGTATAACGTACAGAAGAGATTGAAAGGATAACAACATGACGATGCAGTCTACATCTATATGGTTGAGTTAGAGAGTTGATAGATTAGTAATTTAATTCTAATTTGAACATCTGTCTATAATTGGATGCTTTGTGAACTAAATTAATGTAGAGACTGTTAAATTAGAAATCATAATTAATTCATGTTTTGTGTCTAGACTGCATTTATAATTCTGGTGCATGGTTTGTATTTATGCACATTTTCGTAAATAAAGTAGATAACTATAATACCAATATTTGCATGACTAACTTTATGTTACTGTATTTGCTTAAATGTAAGCGACTTCAAAAAAAAAAATATTGTAAAAACTGCTTGTTATTTTAGTAACTCCTTAAAATAAATTGTTGCTTGTAAATAAAATTGGAGATAAACCCGTATTTTCCAGCCTCCTCCTTGTTATCTCCCTTCCTTTAAAGCCCTTGTAGTGTCTCTAGAGATTTATAGCCCCAAGCACGTGCTGAATGTGCTTAGCTGTTAATCTACCACCAGTGAGTCAGTCAATCAAATCCCAGAAGAATATAGTACACAGGAAAGTGACGTAGCGGAAAAGTCGTAATTTTGTATTTGATACTTCTCAATTATTTTTATTGTGAAATATGATATTCTTTCTTTGGGTCTTTATTTGAGGGAAATAAAATAAATTCATCATTAAGATTCAGTCGTATATTTTATTGTACAGTCAGCGTCAAAAATATTGGGATGAACAGACAGTTCAATATGTTCTCAGCAACTAAGAAAACTGAACTTTGTACATCTGGATATAGTTCTTGTCGGAATGACAGTTGTTGTATACTGTCTTCATTTTGAAACATTCCTTGTACCATTGAGTTAATATTTAATTTTCATAGTTGTTAGATAATTTTTAAACGTCCCGATATTATTGATCCTGACTGTACAACAATCAGGGACACACGCTCATGAGTTTTCTTAGAGAAAATAGAAATAATGTCAGATGACAGAAACCTGTCAAGTTAAAATCGAATACGTTTACGAAGTCCGCTGAGCAAGCACATTGGATTGCGGTCACGAAGAATATATTCCATTACCAACATTTTTCTGATTAGATAAATGGCTATACCTACTGAACTCTTTTAATTTGTATGTCTTATAAGAACATGCGAAACCTTAAGATCAGTGTCCCGGTTTATCTCTTGATGTAATCAACTTGTTTGTTTCCAATTCATCAAAATCTAGAGCACAACTCAAGTGAAATAAATCAGACGATAGGTAAACAACATCAAATATTATTTTAAGGACCGAAGAAACTAGGCCAGTGATAAGTCCACAATATATTTATTAGAAAATATAGTTACTATATCTGTTGAATTGAATAGGCACTCGTGTAACAACAATTTACTAAAACGAATATCGTTCCAAACTTTAAGGCCGCGATCACACCAAATTTATTGTCAGCCACTGAAGTTTTCGTTCGCACTGAACCGGCAAACAAGCAATCATAGAAATTGCATGTATCACTGGGGCTTACAGTAAGCCTACTCACGATCGGCGACTGACTACTCTGTGGTGAACGCGGCCTAAGCGAATCGCTTAGCAAAAACATTAGCTTCGGCTCATAGGATTTCAAACGCAAATTGTACGTGAAATTCGACATCCACGATTTTGGGTCGCGAAAATCAGCACTGGTATCATGCTTACTGTGTTTGGATTAGTTCCTCGATAGTCGAACATTATCGAGGACGCTATGAATGTTTGCTAAATATATTCGGGCTTTCAGTTTAAGCGATCCATGTTATTTTATGGGGCTTTGTTTGGTTTGAGCCTAAGTGTCCCGT
The DNA here is from genome assembly GCA_932294355.1 of Aporophyla lueneburgensis. NCBI lineage: Eukaryota > Metazoa > Arthropoda > Insecta > Lepidoptera > Noctuidae > Aporophyla > Aporophyla lueneburgensis. The sequence goes on along the minus strand of OW028750.1, from coordinate 19,186,367 downwards.
TTCTGAATGTCCTAACACGGGTATTATCCTCGGAATAGTTCTTGAATTTTGTTTGTTTCGAGGTACTGTGGCGATTTAGGTCACATGATAAATAGAATTTACATAAAAGGTCTCGTCATAAATAACAAAGAAGAGGATCAGTCGATCTGCTTCTATCATATGCTAGAATACATGATTACCAGTGTAACTACAAGATCCCTAAAGTTTAGCAGAAGTTTGGATATTATTCTTAAAAGCCTGTGATGCCCACTTCTGGACAAATACTTCCCTGCTCTCTTTCCCCTTTCTCTCTGTGCAAAGCTGCTAAGGACCACTTCTTGTTGGAGTAGTCTAACTCATATCGCCATTTACATCCGAGTTTGCCGCTTTGTTGCTTGCAATTAAGAAGAACCCATTGAGTCGTAAGTTTGGTTAATAGTTAGGTTAAAGAACTGAAAACCTTATGCCACATTTAGTGTAACCACAAGCCGGCTGCAACATAGTTAGGAACAAACGCAGAGGATCAAGAGAGTCTAATACTGACAAGACCCGAAATAGCATCAGAAATTTCTAGTTACAGTGCAATCCTAATTCCCTGTTGCATATATTATTCTGGACCACTAATGCATTAGCTGGCTCTGTAGTGGACACTACGGACGGGGTGCTATTAATAGATATCGTTTTGCCTACAGCTACCCCAAGCTATGATCACGCAAAGAGCAACAATGGCGCCGTTATGGTCACATTTCTGATCCAGCAAAATTAATACATTCTCAAGTGTAATCCAATTACTACAACGATTAAATTCATCATCATCATTAGCCTATAATATTCCCACTATAGGAACGCAGGCCTCCTCTCGTTAATATTGAGTGGGCCATAATCTACCACGCTGGCCAGTGTGGGTTGGTAGATGTCACATGTCTTCGAATTTTTGATTTTAAGACAGTTTCCTCACGATATTTCCCGTCACCGTTTTGTGAGCAGTGGTGATGAAATAATAAACGAGTAGAATCACCACTGCTCTACATCATATATATTAGAAATATTACTAGTTGAAAAATGTAAGCCTAGAAATAAATAACATAACATCAGGGTCGTACTTACCGAAGAATAATATACGTATTAAGAACAGGGTATAAAGTTCACTCAACCACCATAGAAAATGGAGGATTCTCCGACCAGACGAGTGTTTTTTCTGCTGAGCAACCTGCATATGTTTTTTTTTTTTTGAATATGGCATCTCGCAGGTCAACCTATGAGGTTGTACCCGATGACTGAAGTCGAGACGATGTATATATGCTAGCGGTAAGTCACTGCTTGCGCGATGCAAGATTTTGCATGAAGTCAGTAAGATGAGCCGTTCGCATGTGACAGTTTAAATGCCGCTATATCACTCCCGCCGGAGACCAGAGGTCGAATGTGGGCTTAGTAATGTATCTTGTCAAGCTTGACAATACCAGTTGAGGTTTCAGCTAGTCCAAACCGGGTGTCGCATAGTTCACGGTGAGTCAGAACTGTCTGCAGAGATCCCCTAGTGAGTCAGGGTGCCGCTGCGTTATGCTGCAACACACCCAGATTTCATGATTAGATTCCATGTAACATGGGACGAACCTATTGCCATTAACCGGGAGCAGACTCCGGGTTGCTGCTGAGAAATTTCAGATTTAATACCCAATAACATATTTCCGCACCCGGAAACCGAACCCAAAATCTCTTGCTCAGCAAGAACAGTAGCGCTGGAGGCGACTAGACCAATAACGCAGTAGATTTCATACAGTTTATCTCTAGAAATACATCACATCTTTTTCTTACATATAGGTACTTTATCCATTAAACATGTCCAATACTTACGCAAATCCAACAACTCGTAAAGACAGCCTTAATGGAGTTTAGTAGCATAAAACCGGTGGCTTTAAGCCTCATTAAGCTAATGTGGTACCTAATCATGATGTGTGTACAAATTGTGGAAGAGCCAACATCTTTACTGAATTTCCGAAGGTACCTTACTTAGTGGGGAGATTTTTTGTTCACCACAAAGAATTTATCAAGGCTTTTTCTACAGTAGAAGGATTAAGATTTTGTTATTTGTAGAAAGTTCTATATTGGAAAACAAGCCTATGATTCCTTCTTCAGTATCGGCAAATTAGCAATGAACATACAACCACCATATAACGAGTTGTGCATGCATTCTTTCATACAATATATTTTTGTTTATCATTTTATGCCGGGTGATCATTACATCAACGCCATCTGTCGCTGAAAACTAGTACACGGGCTGATTCGAGGGTTCGTAGCATTATGCTGAACGTTGGCTGTTTTGAGTGGATGAGACGCATTTTTTCCCCCCTACTTGTTCTTTTTTTTGTATTCGTGTTCTTTTCTGCGTCGTGTTTTCTGCAAATAAACGTCTAAATCTTCTTTGTTTCTTTTCTACTTTCTTACAAACGTCAAAAGATGTATTGAACTGTTTTCAATTTTAATATCGACCCAGGGCGTGGTAGCCGAGCTCCTAACAATCAGAATCACAACACAAATACTTAACTATTGGCGTATCAGCGCAGCACGCATCTTATTGAGCGTATCTAAGTGTTTACACTGATCTTTGTACGTCTCGACAGAGCAAATACTTTTATCATTATTTACACAGTGTTCAGTTGCCGTCTACCGAATGCTCATTGAGTGTTTTTTTATCTCGGTGGCTCTTAACAAATATGAAAATATTCGTTATTGTCTTAAGAAGGCTTTTGAGTACGCGTAATGATGCGTGCTTCTTTTACTTTGAGTATCGAGAGCTATTTTTTTTAACATAGTTTTATGACCCTTGATAGTCAAGTTTACGTTAGAAAGATCTGTCATGTTTGCTGCCGTTGACCTGGTGGTGGGTCATGAATTGGTAGTTATTGGTTCTGAATTTTTACAAGTCTTAAGAGTTGAAAAAATCAATATTGATATTGTAAGTACCATCTGGCATATCTCAGTACTTTTAAAGTTTAATGTTGACTCATAATTACAAATTTAAAGTACTAAACTGATCCCTTTATTTTGTAGCAAATATAATTTAATCTTGAAGAGGCCAACCCAGATTCTCGGAATCAGCCCTCAAAGGCACTTCAAGACAGCTTTGTAGTCCACCAGTGAGGCGTATGCCATATATTTCTTGAAAATTAAATGTCATACAAACGAATATGACGACGCTTCATTTAACGATTTTCTCCATAAAGATTCGAAATTAATATGAATTTGACTTGTCGTGTACGCGTCATTAGAAAATAATGCCAAGACCATTACGACGAATTTGTATAAAAAACCCCCCTTGTGTAAGAGAGAACAAATTGAGACAACTTCAGAATTCACACGGCGGAAGCGAATTTAATTTATCGACATCTCATTCAAAGACGCCTCAGTTACGTCTAACAACAATTACAGATTTACCAACTACTGCTACCCTTACATTCAACCTTAACGTTAAGGAAATAGAGTTCAACATTTCTTGAATGGAAAGTATTATAACTTTGTAAGGACAGTGCCAAAGTGACAGAACTTAATAGGACTTTAACAAATAGCTAAACATTTTGTAATTCGGGGAACATCTTGAATGCTTAGTTTACTTAACAAAAGATGGGCAGTCGGCCGTTTTGTTCCGCGACTCGTCCCGGTGACAACATCTGCCCTTTTTTCTGAGACAATACCTGCGAACTTGAAATAGATATTTGTTCAACTAGCCAGAAAATCGGGAGCCATTGTGTTTTTGTAAAGGTGGTAAATGATTTGTTTGGATAATGGTATTTGGTATGGTTGCACGTTGCACATTTGATGTAATACTTTAACACTCTTAACTTGTTTGGATATGCGTGAAATAGATGCATTTATAAATATTATAGATTAGAAATTATTGTTGATCTCATTATAGATAATCGTCAAGGAAATAATACTTAAATAGCAATATTTGCTTCTGGATATGTTTCATCGTCTAGCCTTTGCCGAACTTAGTTGAGGTCGGCTTCGTATGCATTTGATTACATGAAGCAACTGCCTATTTGACTACTACAACCCGGTTCCTGGATAACACGCTACCCTTTGTTTAGACTGGTTGTCTGACTTTCGGGCTTCTGACAACATCTAACGACTGTCAAATATCCAAGAATGACAGCCGTGCGTGAAGAGTCTCGGTAAGTATACACGGATACAATTTGCTTCTGTATAGATTTAGAAGATCGAAATCAGTTAAGAACTTACCTAATGAAATAGATAATCAGGTCCACTCAAGCAAATATCAGTTCTTGTCTGATGATATCTCTGAGGTAACGAAATGCCTCTAAAGGCTCTAAAATCAAAGCAAAATCAGAACAAACCGTCATAAACATAAACAAAAATTTATAGCAGCTAAGGTTTTCATAGAGCACACACAAGCGTTGTTTAAGCTTCTAATAACAACACCCCAGGATCGTTTTAACAATAAATAAAGGGGGCGGTGCAATATCTGTCCCGCGCGAACTGAGTGCAGACCATTTGCATTGGAACTAAATGCGACGAAACGGCCTCCAGTGGAATTTAATAAAAATATCTTAGCACATCCCTTAGTGTTTCTTTAATATACAGCCGGGAGTATCACAGAAATATATTTTCAGTACTTCTGTATGGAGATTGGGCCTTGGCTCTGATATAAATGGGCGATATGTTATGTCGACTGTTTTAAAGTGCGCGGAATGGTCGGTTGCCGAGTTGCTCTTTTGAGTCTTTTTACGAGGTTTAGTCGCATTGTAGAAAGAAATTCTGGTTGCGTTATACCAAGAGATGAAACAGATATCCGGTTACTATTTGCTACTCCGCCAACAAGGATGTATATATAAGGTGTATCTATTCATACACGAAATATTTTAAGAGGACACCTGTAGGTGGTAAAGAAGCTACAGCAAAGAAAAAAAAATCAAAATGTATTTTTTTCAAAATTTAATATTTATAAATTATTTGACGCACATAAGAAATACTGGCTCTTTCTTATTTTTTACGGCCCGAGACACCGCTTAGATAAAAAAAATCTTTTTGCTTCTATAGCTTCTTTACCACCTACAGGTGTACCTATTAAAATATTTCGTGTATGAATAGATACCTACACCTTATACTGAGTAAAAAAAAAATTAGGTAAGTTTTTTATTTATATCTCTTGACAAATACAATCAGTGAGCATGATCACACAATTTTTAACCGACGAAAAAAAAGGAGGAGGTTATCAATTCGACGCGTATTTTTTTTTTATGTATGACCACGCATAACTTTGTACATGGGCATATTTTCACAAAAAAATATAAAATAAAAACTTTTTAACAAAAAATTAAACCGCCGAAAAAACTGAAAAGCAAAAAATAATAAACCTTAAAATTTTGAGTCGGCGCTGAAAAATCAATGAACAAAGATCACTCAAAGCGCCGACTCATAATTTTAAGGTTTATTATTTTTTGCTTTTCATTCTGCAGCTTAGAAAATTCATTTATGCATGCACTGCATGGGCAAATTATGGCGAATTAATTGTTACTTCTGTGCATTAAGGTAACATGCGGATTCAATTGTGTTCATAAACAAGGTCGACATCAGAAAAAAAGTCTTTCAATGTACACACTGCTGCAGGGCTCTGAAAGATTTCGGAAAACTCCACCTACGCAAGCTTGCTTGCAATGCATTAAACGGCAATTTTCAAAATCTAAATCAAAATCAAAAGTCATTTATTCAAACTAGGCTGAGAGTCAGCACTTTTTGAACGTCAAAGTTACAAAAGACAGTCCCCCCAAAACGCCCGCCCTTCGACACTTCCTTGTGCTTTAGCTGGGAAGAAGAAGTGGCGGAACAAACTCCCCAGCAGCACAGCTGTCTGTTAAGTTAGAAGAACTTGATTCTATACAATATCGTGTAAGTAATTAATATTATAAAACAAAACATACATTATTCGCCATATGTCAGCTAGCACACGCCAATATACGAACAAAACATTGAAAATTAAACTCAAGCTGAAATAAATAATAAAACAAAATCGTAAACAGAACGTAAAACTTAAATAAAGCCTCCAGGCATAAAGGGCGTGCCTGCTTACATATTCAACGATGCAAAATGATACATATACATACATTGATGCAGATAGCTAAGTTGAAGTTACAATAGTTAAACTAGGACCTCCGGAGTAAAATAAAATAACAGTTAATACAAATAACAATAACAAAAACCATGGTTAGCAAGTCGACCAGTCACTACAAGCAGCACCCGTTCACGAGCATAACGCAAAGGTCAGCCATTACCCCCCTCGCCATATTTGAGGGAAGGTGGTAACCCGACCCCCGACGCTACCGCAAGCAGTGACATCTAAGGGAGCATGACGAACTTGCTGCCGGTTGGTCAGGCAAGAATATTATGAACAGCTGACGAGGTCGCTAACTACATGTTGCAATACAACTCATTTAAAATCATTGTAATGAGTAGATTATGTCCACAATAAGTGAAATTAAAAGAAAATAAAAATCAATTAACAAAATCAGTTAAATAAAAAAAAAAATAAAAAAAAATCGACGGGTTGCACTCCGAGAGTGCCGGCAGAAGTGAAAACTTGAATATTAACGTTGTGCATTTTTGATATTTTGGAATGGTTAGGGAATAATTTTGCAGGAATTGCTTTAATTATCTATATATTAATATACGTGAAGCGAAATCTTTGGATCCCTTTTTACGAAAATTGGGCGGACGGAGAAGTATGAAATTTCGCACACTTATAGTTTATACAGAGAAGAAGTGACAAATGCTAATATTTTTTTAAATTATTGTTAAAAATACATTATTTTCAATAAATAACACGTTACACACACTACTATTCATTACCGTGTATTTAATACACACATGCATAATCTGTGGTCCAATCGAGAACATCTGTCTTTAATATTTTGTGTCTATAGCCTCGACTGTCTACGGTCTATAGTCTTACTGAATGTCAAGCATAACCATAGGTAATAAATTAATTTTAAAGGTATATAACCTATTTCATTTTAAAAATCTATGATCATATCAAGAAAATTTGTCTTTAATATTATTCGAATTAGCGACGATAGGAATTTGGTTTAGAATTATAAGAAATATTTTTTGTGGTTTTATGGGGAGTGTCAAGTATGGCATTAGTAAGTTTCCCATACAAAACTTAGTGTCGTGTGCAAACTGTAGAGGTTGTATGCCTCACGATTGTACAGGCTGGTTATAATTATGACATTTTGAACTGTCATAATTATATAAAAATAATAGGGAAAATTCTCAGCTGTCACCATCCATGGATGCGCGTGGCACACACATGAACATTCGCGCAAGCGTCCTGCGCCGCCTAAACGAAACAGCAGGCGCAGGCATACATTTTCGCCGCGCGCCGTAAAAAGAGAGGGGGATACTTCTCCTACTCTCTGTCCGTCTTACGAATTTTCGATCAGACTCACGTGTCCTGACGCGAGTTTAAAATTTTTTATTCATTACAAAAAAAGTGCACAACGCCGCTAAAGAAGTTTTCACTTCAAAAAACAATTATATGAACTACCCATATAAACCGTCAGTAGGAAAGCTAATTCTGGATTGAAAGAACATAAACATTGTCTTGAGTTAATCACAGCGACCAACTATTCTTCGAGCGGGCTATCCGGCTACAAGGTCGAATATCCAGTATCCGGCCAAACAGCTATCCGTTTCAACTCTAGTTATAACACTAGCTAGTAAAAATACCTCATCATCAACTTTCTTACCTTTTTCTATTTATGTCCGGGTCAGATTCCCGTCTAACCGAATGCAGCTTAACACCAGTATTAAAGAACGTAAGTATTCTAAAGATTCGTTTAGGTTAGGTTATTTTAATAAATTAACGTTCTACAATTCCAAGTGCAAATTTACTCTTACCGTCTCGATTAAACTTAATTTGGAGCTACTTAAATCGCATTCAGACTTTCAACTCCACATTTAATCCAAAAGTCTTATATTACCAAAAACAAAACAAACCTATTTAATTTCACGAGCCACCTAATCTAATTTAAAAGCAACTCTCCACTCTAATAGGATCTGCACATCAACTTACCATATAACTTAATTAATTTGACCATTGCTGACTGACGCGGCTAAATGAAAGATATCTCTCACTGAAATTAGCATTCATAAGCCAGCTCAGGGGACATAAATAACATCTGATATTAGCTTTATTACGTGTGTGGATAGCGATTACTTGCTATGGCTATGATATAAGTGATAACGCCCACTTTTATGCGCGATTGTTTCGGATTAGACTTTTATGAACAATGTAGCACTTTATGAATAGTTTTGTCGGATTTGACGCCTACTTCAAACATAGTTTTGCTAGGAATTTGAATATTATGGTAAATTCGAGTGCAATAGCGTGTTATCATTCCAACTTCTACCTACAAGTTTGGCAAGAGTTTCTTGAACTCTGTTTCAACAGAAGTTATGCATGTTACCTAATTATGCATACAATTTAGTTCTGAATCATTTAGTATTTGCAAATAAGCCTTTGGTTGAAGAAACTTAACATGAAAGGCAAAGGTTACCCTATAATATACCTACCAATTTTTAGCACTATAACGCACACATATTACGTATTAGAACAACATTTGGCCTTTTTCCAACGATGTTGGGGTCGGTTTCCAGTCTAACTGGATGTAGCTAAGTGACAGTATTGTAAATGAAGCGACTGCCTATCTGACCTCCACAACCCAGTTACTGGGTACTACATGATACTCCTTGGTAAAACATGTTTGTCAGACCCTCAGACTTCTGACGATCCATAACGATGGTCAAAAATCCACAAATAACAAGTGCTTCCCAAGGCACGGAGGATCTCGATATAGAAAGGTGGTCCCCCATTCACCCGTCAGGCTACTTCGTAAATTTAATGATTAACATGCTGATTTATAATTCTTGCCATTAAAAAGTTATTATTCATCTGGGATTTCTCAGTCAGCCTGGAGTCTGTATTAGTGCCCGGCTGATGGCAATAGGGTCGGCAACTATTACATGAGACTTAGCATGGGCAAAATGTGGGTTTACTATGACATCTCTGCCATACGCTTCAGGATAAACAAGGCGTGGTGTTATGACCGTTCCATTATATATTCCGTTACTATTGTTAGGTTTTAGGATTATTTATCTTAGAGCAATCATTTATAAATCCGACCGCCACTCCCCGAATAAGACAAATAACAGTGCGATAAGACATTTTTTACCTGAATTAATCACATAGGGTACTTTTAATCCCGGTAGTACATTACTGTGGGATATTTTACGACATCCACGTGGGCGAAGCCGCGGGCAGAAGCTAGTTATTATATAAATGCTATCGAAACACCAAATAGATCCTTAGACCTGTATCAAAACCACTCTGTATTCGAGAGTCGACTAGTTGTCTAGTTACTTTGAGAATATTGCTATCCTTTACCACAAATATGCCCCTGGTACAGTAAATATCATCTCGATAGATGTGGGATATCTTTGACAACAAGAGAAACTTGGCAAGGGATCGGATTTCTAATATGAGTGGAGGCAGCTTCTTTAAACAACTGGAGGGCATTTTAAGAGTATTTTAGTTTAGTAAGACTTGAAATTGCTGATAATATTATACTACAACTTTTTCATGTTAGTTATTGAATTTTTTTGAATCTCCTCGTTGCTGCAAATTCTGTGGAATAATTACTGTGTACTTGCTGGCAAACCTGTATATTAATTCGTGAAACAAAAACTTTGTACCTCTTTTTACGAATATGACGCGGACGGAGGAGTTTGAAATTTTACACGGTTAGAGGAAAACGATGAGTTTGATTGATCGAATGAAAAAAAAATATAGTAAAAAACACGCTTCCCAAAAAAAAAAACAAACTAAAAAGTAGAAAATAATGAAAAAAAGCCTACCGTTTTGAGGTATTTTGTAATTGAATCAAGCAAAATTCAGCTTCCATAGAGAACCAAACTGAAAAGTAGAAAATAATGGAAAAAAACGTGGGGTACGTTTTTTTTTCCATTATTTTCTACTTTTCAGTTTGGTTCTCTACGGAAGCTGTTTTTTAGTTTTTTTAAACTATAAAAATATTTACTTTCTATTTTATATTGTGTTTCGAATTTATACGTATGTCAGCGTAGTTTGTGACGGATGTTAGCGTAGTTTTTGAACACAGTTTCTTTTTTTTGCTATCCCGGCAAGGATGATGGCACAGATTTATAAAATTATTGTATTTTCATCAGTCCTTGATAAGTAAGACAAATTTCGAGTTAATCCAACGTTTTAAAGGGGGTCAAAATCATGTTCAAAGTGTCCGTTACGTGTTAAAAGCTAAAATCATAGAATAAATGGAGAAAGAGTGCAGAAAGGTAATATTAATATATATTTTATGATCGAATCATAATCGAATTTCGACCACTTTGCGACCACTAGTAGTAAAAATAAATATTCTAACAAACAATAAATTAAGCAAATATGCAGCGGTTGAATAAATACACTTTTTACACCATTATGATTGTGCCCCGTCAAAAATTATTTTACCGTCATTTTCCATTGTATTTTCTTTCTAATTTACTTTTATTCCCAGCAAAACCTTTAACAGAACTACACGACGAACGAGGAAAAATTTTAAAGGTTATACCAAAGCACTTAAGGGTCGGTTCACATCTGACGGAAGATGCGTCGAGCGTATCATCGGTCGCGTCCATTCGGTTTAATAGTGTGTTTTCATATCTGACGGAAGATGCGTCGGGCGTAACTTGTACTTCCGTGATAATTCGTTCTGTGTCAAATATTTTTAATGCAAAAAAACTTCGAACGGTCTGTACACAAACGATCTCCGCTGATGTTACGCCTAGTCTGAATGCATCAGTCAAAATACACGTGGCGGAACGTTGCCACTCTTTACGTCGGCCGACAATGCGTTGACGAAAACGGAACAGACGCTGTACGCTCGACGCACTAACGCATCTTCGGTTAAGTGTGAAAGGTTGAATGTTTTCTCATATAATTGTCTGTTCTGGCGTTACGCGACCGATGATACGCGACGCATCTTCCTTCAGATGTGAACCGACCCTAAATCTCATACAAATTTCGCATCGGTCGCGCGTGTTCGAAATTGCAACGTCGCGATATCAGGCTTTGTCCTTTATTTTGACCGCAGTACTGTCATGGATGTCTCACCTACTATGACGTACATTCATGAGCTGTGGTATCCTTATTTAACGCTTGTGTCCTAACTTTTGAGAAGATTCTCGTCTAATATTTAGTACTGGGATAGAAGTTAAGCTTTGTGATTTGTGTTATAAAATTATAATAGAGCATACTAGAATCTTCGCATTAGTTCAATACAATGTTTAAGACTTTTATGTTCTTGTCTGTTACTGTCTCGAAACTAGCGCTTCTACCTTGCTCGAATACATATTTTTTTGAATATTATTAGGTATATATTATTAACGTATTAAACTAAATTAACTTCGAAGCTACTAAAATTAAAATATGAATATATTACCTAGTCTGACTAAAACTATTAGAAAACTAAAATCAGCCGTCAACGAATTCCTCGGTATTTACACATTCTATGGCAATGCTTAGCTTCCAGCCATAGTAAAAGCCGGAAACAGCGGTAGCAGATTAAGGTTATGGCCAAATGCATGTTAGTTACAAAGTCATAGAATTTTTATAACTTAAAATCACAGTGAAAAATCTATACTTATAATAAAACTGTAGAAAGGTCAATTCTGTACATTGAAAATATATTCAAAATTAATACTGGACGATGAATGGTGATCGATACTGATGCCAAAAATGCATTCAGTAAATTTTTTATCTGTCTGTCTGTCTGTCCGTCTGTCTGTATGTGCACGTATGGGTCAAAATCTACTGAAGGGATTTTAACCAAACTTGGTACGATGGTAGTCGGTACTCCTGGGCAGGTTATAGGCTATATAACATAACGCTAAGACACATAGGGGCTGAGCAGTGACGATAAATTTGAAGCAAGTCTGATGAAAATGCGCTTTCGAGATAAAAAAAAATTTACCTGTATTAACATATAGGCTACTTTTTATTGCGGTAGTACGTTCACGCGGGACATTTTCCGACCTCCACGCGGGCGAAGCCGCTGGCAAAAGCTAGTCTTAAATATTTTCCTTTTGCCACGTCTTTAAAATATGGAATGAATAACAGCATTTCCCTAAACATGGGCCCTAAGATCCTAAGGCGAGCTTTTATTACGTACCATAAAAACAAAGTCTTTAACTTGACTAAACTAGAGGAACTCTAGCGTTAACTCCCTAAGTAACTATACTTGAAAGTTCCAAAGCCAGTCCCACTTTTTACTTAAAAATCGATTGCTTCGGTTATCCGAGCTTACCCAGACGTGAATCCACTATAATAATATAACTTCGCTACTGAAGCTAGTTTCACGGAAAATCGATAGTATTCTATTAAAAACGTTTTCGTATGAGCTAAACCGTAGGAACGTTCGGTGTATGAAAAATGTGAAATCAAACTGAAATTGGTTGAAACGGCTCGGAGCTTCGAGGTGTTATTCATTTGATTTTATGGCTCTACTTCAGCTTTTTGATCGTAATTTTATATCGATTTTCCTGAAATATCGTTATTGTTTTTTAAAGATTTTTTTGCGAGGGATAAAGGAATTTAGGCGCTCATAAGTTTAGGTGGGCGTTGATAACTGCGACACAGTTGTTAACTTCTGTAGCTATCACCGTTTCCGTTGTAGTTTATGTCAAATTGTTTTTGGTCCAAAATGAAAAAGTATACATACATAGTTTACAAAGTGATCACTGGCTAGTTTCATGTGTAGCATATATGTGTTTCCTTTGTTCATAACACTACGAGCTCCCAGTTTTATTCTGAGCAACTGACCTCCTTAGATAACCAAGTTTTCGAAATAGGATATTATCAATGTGGGACGGATGTTTGTTAACCAACAATCTCCCTGAAACTGATCCTTAGAACACCCTCGGGAGGGGTAAGGGTAGACTCTATTTTTAGTACGGAACCGAACACAAATTTAATTATATGAAAGGGGTTTTGAGCCCATTTTATGAGCTAGAATTATAGTACCTACATGAATTTTAAATTTAAACTTTTCACACACAAATAAGGAACCAAGGTAGACTTACTAATGCCTTAGGCATTTTCTACCAATCAACCACGGGTGCTCTATTTGAGAGGAACAGAGTAATACTAATAAGCAAAAAACAGTAGTAAAAGATATCATATAGGGTCGAAACTGTTCATAATGTTATTGAATTGTAACTGTGATTAATCGGGCATTTTTTAAGCAGTCAATTACCGTAATTACGACACAATTAAAAAAACGATTGTGTCTATACCAAATGTGGTATCTCAGGGACTTACAGGTTAACCCAAAAGATTAAGTTCTAAATAGTGCCTAAGGTAGGTATCGTCTGCCAGGGTCGCGAGATTGTTCGAAAGAGATACCGTGACCCCGGCACATAGGCAACTGAAGGAACACGGGTGGGTTTTAGTCAGTAAAAGTGTGACACGCCCTCACGGGAGAAGTCATTTGATGATTTACCATCCAAAAAAAAAAAGGTAGGTATCGTCGCCTTAGAGTGAGAACCCCGGGAATGCTACTTTGTTTTTTTTTTATGTGAAGCATCTATAGGCGAGGGTGAACCTACATTTTGGCGTGGCGAGCGTGGTGACGCATGGTGGGCCCATACTGAAAATTAGTGGACTTAGGCAACAAAGTTCCAATATCAATGCGATTTTTTTTGATGTGATAATTAACCTCTAAGTCCCTGAGATACCACATTTGGTATAGACACAACGGTTTTTAATTGTGTCTGTAGTTACGGTAATTGACTGGTTAACATATAATTAATATGTTATTTTTGATTATACCATATTTGTTTCCTTTCGTAAAGTATGCTTTATAAATATTATCTTTTCAAAATAATTTCGAAGTTTCACATCTGCCAGGCGTCCCGCGACGGCTCACTTTTTTACCAACATTTTTGGAAAGAAAACGTACAGCGGAGGCAACACAACACTACAAAACGTTTAGTAACCTGTACTACCATCTATGTCAGGCTGGAAAACTCGCAAATACTCATACGAGGTTTTCAAATAACCAGCACCTAGATTTTTTATAATATGTTTAGGACTTTTGATGACTATTTGTCATACACTTCAGTGTTACTTATTATTTATAAGTTAAAGTTAAGCAAGCAAATGAATTGGGAATGGTACCGTGTGGTGCCGGACGTAAAGAATAACACCACCCCATTTCTTCCCGTGGGTGTCGTAAAAGGCGATTAAGGGACTTACTAGAGAATGGGCAGCAGCGTTCTCTATACATTTTACCACCATACTGCGATCGCCAACCCGCCTGCTAAGCGTGGCGATTATGGCAAAGCCCCCCAAATTGGGGGAGGCCTAAGTCCAGCAGTGGACGTTTTACGGCTGAAATGATGAAGCAAATGAATTTAAAAGCAATAATGGAATACCAATAATAAATTATAAAAGCATACCAATTTTTATTCAATAATATTTTTTTGATAAACTTGTAAGTGTCACCAGCAAAACTTGTTTTTTTTTAGCAACGCGCTGGTAGTATTTTATACTTCACCGATAGTAAAATGAAATAATTGTGTATCTGAAAATATATCCAAATTACACACTGAAAGACACATAATTGCTGAAGCAGAGGTAATAAAATATATAGGGCGTGGTTTTTCTTCATCCTGTAATGCTTACTGCCTTTTCCACTCTTAGGCGCTTTGCAGATGGAGCAACTATTGCAGCAACTGGCAACTAGCTGTTTTTTATATATTTCAATTGGACTGCGCACACATAGCAACTCGAGTTTCGAGTTTCGGTGATCGTCAACAGTTTTCAGTTGCTATAATCGATAACTAAGCTAGGTCCTAACTGCCGCAACTAGCAACTGTTAAATATTATACCGGTTTTAAAATTGTCGGTTTCCTCAACCGTCAATTACAACGCGTCGCATGATTTCACACCCTCCTTCCCTCTTCCTGTGCCCGGCGATGCCAGAGTTGCGTGTTTTTTCGATATCCATCGTCACACAGAACGTTGATCACTGCGTAGATTGAGCAACTCGGCTTTGAAAGTTGCTCATAGATTGCCATAAAATTGCGGCAACCGTAAACGTTATAGCAACTGTCAACTTTTTACATTAAACTTTTAAAAAGTAGATAGTTGCCTCAACTTAAGTTGCTCCATGTGCAAAGCCCCTTAAGGCAATGTGTGATTAACCTCACCTTAAATAAAAACCATTGTGCGATGTGTATGACAATAACACATCTTAATTTTAAGTGAAAAGTTTGTGTACAAAGAAAAATAAGCATAGACATCGTTATTATTATAGCACGCTATCCAAATCTAAACTCATTAGGGAATCTGTTTGCCAAAGAGAAAATAAAATAAATAAATATAATTTTGCGGCCTCTTCAACATAAAATATTTGGAATTAATTAAGCTCTATAGGTAAACGCACTTCAATCGCAGAATAGTATGTTTACGTAGAAATCGCAACTACTGCGTGACATACCGCTATGTAGTTTGACAAGCCTTTCCTAGATGTTTTGCAATACTACTTGTTTATTGTTTAAAAAACCTTCACATAAACCTACATGGTCGCTTATGAAACGTCCGAAGCTAGATGCATGGTTCCAAGAGATCGTTACTCATTTTCATTTTTTATTTTTTACTTAATGAACGGAGGATGAGCAGGATACAAATATTTCAATTGTTTATTAAATTGCTTATAAGCAATTTATATTAAACACGTTTTTAAATAATGAATTAAATTAAATAAAACTCATACAAGTCCTTCCAGGAATTCTTTTCTCGCGCTCGCCTCGATTCAGTCATTGCGGTACTCGTCCAGGTTGCCTCGCCACCGCTTTTGGGCACCAATTATGTAGAGAGATTTGCCAAGCGGTCATCCTGCATGCGGCTAATGTGATCCGCCCAATACCATTTGAGCCTAGCAGCGGTTTTGCCTACGTCTGTTATATCCGTTCTGGAACATGGCGTCATTGTTGGTTTATAGTGTTAAAATTAAGCGCCAATTTAAGTACGGTGTTATCAAAATCTGTTTTGCGTTCATTTACCATCAAATGGCCTGTCAGTCTTGTCACCCGTATGTAAGCCAAATTACTGCATAAAATTATAGTACCCTACATTTTAACATTTAAGAAAATAAGTATTTAGCAAACGAGCTAACATCATTAAAGAGGTATTTGTTTTGTTTAATAAGTTAATGAGCTTATGTATGCGTAAAAGCCTTCAAGTGTTTGTCCGTATGCGGACTTTCTCGAAAGGTTTACAATAGTGTGGGATTAGAACATTCTTCTTAAGGTTTCACGTAGATAGATACCGCTTTTATTGATAGTTTATTCGATTTATTTCCTTCCTACTTAGTCTAACTTTTGATATCAAAAAGATAACATCTTATAATTCTCGCGCATTTTTTTTACTTAAAAATAGTAGGTTATCACATGATTTAGGATAGAGTAACGTTAACATTCAAATATTCCGATATTTTTGACAATGAACTATGGAAACTCGGTCACCTGCTTTACGGTGACTTATTTGTAACAGTTCAAGAGACAATATCTATAGGAGCTTTCAGATTTTCAATGCAATGTTTACAGTGAGAGAGATATAGAGAAGTTATAAAAAATCCTGCACTATGACTGTGGCACTAATGACGTACACGCTATTTCAAATTTCTATTCACAAATCAAATCGAAATTAATTTTGACAGGCAGCACAAATAAGCTTTAAACCGGTCTTTCTTCACTTATTTAAAAATAGTACATACTATTTCCATACTTATTTCAAATGAACATATTTTAAGAGAGTTGCAAAGAATATGTGTTTGTTTGTAGAATGTAGTATTTTTTCTTCCTATTCATTAAGTCGTTTAACTTTCAGGCTTTGTCAATTAAACTAAGTTCAGTTGATTGCCATCTTTAAATTTGCAATAATATCCATCACTGCAATTTACAGTTTCAACGACCTCTGTTAACAAAACGGAGACACTAACAAGACAATTTGTGGTTTTGTTATTTACTTCGATTTAGAAAAGCTACTCTATCTTAGATTAAATAGAATCAAACTAATGTATTGTATCACATAAATAGCAACTATCCTAACTGACTGTGAACTAAGACTCTCTCAGTTAAGTATTAAATCGGGTGACCTAATTAACCTACAAAAACTCAATATTTTAATCAGAGCATTCCAGGGCACCCATGGGTTTATGTAGATTTACGTACGGTAATTTTATTGTAACACAAAAAATCATGGAAGGGTTTTACAGGTAAGATACTAAAATAAAGGACTTGGATGCTCATTCTTTGGCCAAAGAATTAGAATTGCCATTCAGTGTGGCAATGCTGGAAGTCTACTGGGCACGTTTCCAGATGACAATGATGCGGACGAGTACTTCGACGCCAAAGTCTCCTTTTCTATTTGTATTTATTTATATGGAAGTACATGGTAATGAATCTCGTGACGTCCAAAATTAGTTTTTTTGCGAATAACCCATTGAAAGTGTGAATGGAGACTCCGAAATATAATTTGCAATAAAGTCGGCACATGATTTCTCACCAAGTTCACCCTTGACTACTTTATTACTTTTCTCTGAAGCACAGTCCTTTATAACTTTAATATTTCATTCGTACATGTTCTTCGCTCCTTGTAGAGTGCCGATTGTTAAATTTTTTCCGCCATTGTGTTTTGCTTCGGGATGACCATTGGATACTAAAGTGTTCAGGCTTTTATCGCTCTTCCTTAACGCAAACGTTGTTGCAATTGCAAAATGTTTTTCAATGCTCGAAACGAAAAACTGTTTTGACAATAGCGTCATGCTATAGAGCAAAGTTTCATCATGAATCTGAACGGTATTTAATCAAAGTTCCATTCAATGAAGTCAGGACAGCGAAGAAAAGTCAATATGAAACTCTAATTTGTATTCGGGAACTCAGTTGAGTTTATTTTTTTAGTGCTGGCAGTCGGATCGGAGCAAGCTTTTGAATTAACAGAGGCATTCTGTTCAACAGCGGGTGCATTTAAAAGTTACTAAGCGAACTACTGCGTTCGTATTTATTTCCATGCAATTTCCGCGATCTCAAGTTTCATTAGGAAAGGGAAAGTTTGATAGCGTTCCGAACGCGTGGTGGCGCTCGCGCCGCAGCGATCAGGCCCGCTTTACTTGAATAGGCATCCATTTTATTTATACCTTTTTTGTTAGAGAAAACTTACCCTTCGTTCATACACACAACAAACTCTTCTTGTATTATCCAATATTGAATACATACTGTTGAGGCAGCTCAACTAAAAATCAATTCTAACACAAGTGCATAGGGTGAGTTTTGCTTTAAATTCTTGGATTGGTGACACATTTTTATTCCATAGTTAGACTGGCTTTTATAAGTAGTTGAAGTATTGTAGGGCAGCCAGAATGCGCTTCTGTTGTGCTTGTTTAGTTTTACATATACTTTGTTCTCGACTAGGTATTGTGTTGTCATACGGGTCGCTTATTAAGTTCTTCTATACGTTATCTGCTTCTTTGAAAAAAAATTGCATGGGTTTTACTAAATGCCGTAGGGTCTTAGCTAAGAAAAGATCTATGATAAAGACTCCATTACCCGTGCGTTCTTACAACATTGCGTAACTAGATGATATATTTGTCTACCTCGTTGGTTTAGGGATCCCAAACGCTACGTCTGAGCATGATTTTAACTTTTGGGTTTGTTTCTTAGGTCGAACAGGCTTCTGATATTTCTCAGTAGCAGCCCGGACTCTGGCTTTGTGCCCGGCTGACAGCAAAAGAACTTAAATGTAACTAGCGAAATCTGAGTGTACTATAAGTGCACCTCTGCCAAAGTGTATATAAGTGCACCTCTGTCAAACTGTTCGAGGAATACAGGCCTCATGTTATGTTTTGTGTAAATAGCAATAAGGCGCGGAAACATTCGAAATGAAAACAAACGAGTGCAATATTCTCATAGATTGAGATCTATGGAGACGCATCAGCAATTAATAAACATTCCCTTCTGTTTACCTTTATAACATAAGTACACCTTTGTATCACCAACTTACTCAAATGTACCAAAAAACAGGTTGATATTATTCTTAGATTATTGCAAACACTTCACTATCTTTCAACCAATGTAACCACAGATCCTTAAAACGTGCGTGCTCACATAAATCGTTTGCCTGTATGAGTA
Source organism: Aporophyla lueneburgensis (assembly GCA_932294355.1). Taxonomy (NCBI): domain Eukaryota; kingdom Metazoa; phylum Arthropoda; class Insecta; order Lepidoptera; family Noctuidae; genus Aporophyla; species Aporophyla lueneburgensis. The sequence continues at coordinate 19,167,110 of OW028750.1, read as the reverse complement.
CACCAACATGAACACATACTTTACCTCTTCATACAACTATACGCAGAATCACGACAAAGAACGTGTTACCCAGTCATGTAGCCCTCTATGACGAATCTATCTTAAAAGACCTTTCAAAGGAGACTGAACCTTATGTGGGCTCAGCTAAGGTGTTTGCCAAAGAAAATCCTAAATTCTCAGCGTCCCGCTGGGAACAATGTTGGCGGTTATCTCCACATCAGATTGAGATAGCACTGAGGTCAAGTTCGGCACGCGAGCAAATACGAGCGAAGTATGCTAGTTGACGAATATGGTATGGGAGGTACTGCAGCACTTTTAGAAGACAGATTTTGTGATGGGTGGCGTAATTGAAGTCTGTTTGAATAAGTTGTTAAGTTCATGGTTGTAGGTTGAGTGAGATCTTATCGCGAAATGTTAGATGAATAGGATGCGTGCAATTATCTATTTCGATAAAAATCAACTTGTACCTATTGTTGAAAAGAATTAAGGTTAAATTGTTGATACAAAAACTTAAAATAAAACTACAAATGTGTATTCTAAAGAGCATGTGTCACAAACGTGCTCAACATCGACATAATAGAGACTGTACAACATTCAAAAAATATATATTGTGTTAATAAAGACCGTTTCCAGGACATCAAAAATATTGGCTTCATATTACAAAAACTGAAGTGTTCTTTCTAAAACAAAATATTCGACTTTTAACTGATATAAAGACATAAACATTTCCGGGCCGTCCGTTGTAGTATCCTTGCACATATTACGAGCACAATTTCGTTCCAATATTCTTCAAACCCGTAAGAAATACGTTAGTATTCCACGTAGCGTGATAAAACCGCATCGGCTGCACTTTTCTTTCTATATATCGCACCACGTCTGGACAGCATGTCTTCAGGAATGTATGGGTCATATTCGGGCCCTATCATTGGAATTTCATCAAAAAAATTCCATTATTCAACGAAGATGAATTGAATTTCTAAAATTCATTTCGCCTACAACTTTTATCCAAAAGATGAATTTGCATAAGTTTCAAGTTTTACAAATTTTTAATCTCTTACTTTGGTTGATTAGACTTCAAACTGCTTCATTTATTATACTAATCGAAGACGAAGTGTACATAAATATTAGTTGAACTCAACTTACTAAACCAATGTTAACCGACCATAAAAAAGTAAGAGAGGTTCAAAAGTCGACGTGTATATTTTAGTAGACCGAAAAAAACAAAAAAAAAATAGTGAAGGTTCGAAGTCGGTCCCGTTTAAATTTTAAAATCAAAATCGTAGCCAAACTTATTAATAAAAAAATAATCCAACATACAAAAGAAACTGAAAAGTAAAATACATACTCGTATATACCCTTTACGTTTGCCAGAACCTACACTAATGAGTCGAACCAAACATCTTAAGCGTCGATTACCCAAGAACTAGTAAGTTTATTGAATAGAGTTGTATGTGAGATTGAACACAGGCTACCTACAGTAGAGGGTATGGAAAGATCCGGCCTTATTCAGTTAGACAGTACATGGGACTCGTGACTTACATTCTGTATAAAACAATTCTCGGACAAAGGTTCTGGTCAGATGCGCGCAACAAAGGAACAATGCGGTCGACGGGAGATGCCTTTGCTTCATTTCGATTGTGGACAGCCCATGTCCATGCGAGACCAAACGAGCATTGGTCTGCGCTAGTTTTATTTTTTAAATATCAGCACCCATTCAGACACGTTGGTTTCACCGTTTCACGTTTGTTCACGGAATCAATGCAGGTGCGATATGAAATGGAGTTTATTTTACTTAACCTGTATTATATACCGTTTAATGTGAGTTTACCCACCTCCATAATAGTTTTATTCACACAATCGAACCGTAAAGCGTGGCGCGAAAAAATCATAATAAAATCTTTTTTTAATCTTTATAAATAGTGCGTCATCATTCACATAATCATGGAAAATTATTTAAATAAAAATACAGATATACATTTTCTTAAATATGATACATAAGGTGTAACAGTAAATTTATTTTAGGATATCGTGCCATGACATGGCGTGCAAATGTATTCGCAATCAGCGATTTCAATCAATCTAATTTACCAATTACAGATTCTATTTATTCGTCTTCTAAATAGTTCTTAGACCTAGAAATAGTTTTTTTTTTCTAAAGTTTTGTAGGAGGCTTTTATCCACAATGGCATGTCAGCCTCATCATAACTTAAACTATTCTAAACTACATCTATCGAGACATACAATATAGGTACATTATTAATGTCTAAACTAGTAATAGTTTAAAAAATATTTTTTGAGAGATTATCAGCGTTAAGTCTTGACAATTTTTTTGGTAAATGATTATAAATAGCAGTATACATTTTCTCTAAAATAACTTTAGTTTTATTGGTGGCAGCCGAAGTCTATTTTTATGCCCTGTTTGTAATCCATATCCATACTCCATACTATATACTATATACTTATATACTATACTATATATACTATATACTATTATACTATTATACTATATACTATATATACTATACTATAATCCATACTTCCATACTAATATTATAAATGCAAAAGTAACTCTGTCTGTCTGTCTGTCTGTCTCGCTTTCCTGCTAAAACTATTGAACCGATTTAAATGAAATTTGGTACACAGATAGTTGAGCCTGAGAAAGGACATAGGCTACTTTTTATCCCGGTAGTATGCTCCCGCGGGATAATTTTCCGACCTCCACGCGGGCGAAGCCGCTGGCAAAAGCTAGTTGTTTTTAAAATTGACACATACGACAATTTTCCGTGTTACAGCTGTTTCATAGAACTGTCAATGGCAGTTGCAATTTGAGTAAAAGGAAAAATTAAGAAAGTAGTCAATTACGTAAACAATAAATGTTCCTTACTTTATCTACCATAAAGTTCATAATTATGTGACAGATAGTGATGCCACTGCTGTGTCGTATTATTCAATCAGGCAACATTTTACGTCCACATTGAATCGTTACAATTTAACGTTTCTCAATAATCGATTACAATGAACTTTATTGTGGCACCCCGTAAGGTAACAAAACTGATGAATCTATTTCGCAAATGATACAAAGACCTTGTCTTGTTCGCAGGCCACCCGCAAATAATGGGAGCTCGGTCGTAGAACCGTATTGTCTGACCAACGAACGATGTTGACGATATGACATATTGACTTTTGAGGTCTTGATTTTGCACAAACTCAATTCATGTTTGCGCTTCAATGCCAGCCTGGGGTCAGGAGCACATTCAGCGTCTTGACTGACAACTTTAATGTGCATTTCAACCGCAGATTTATGTATTTTGACAGTTTTGTGGTAGCATAAATAACAAAAAATTGTATACCATATAACTGTTTATTTGGGACAATAGATGTTTTGTATATAGTGGCAGACGATTTTATGAATGACATTCAATAGCGGTTACGTCTTTTGTTGGATCTTGGATATGTGACATATTTTAAAGATAAAATGTAAATAACGGACATGATTATGCACACATAATCATGTCTGTTCTTCCACGTTTTTACATTGTATGGCGCAATAAAATATCCGCATTGCACCCAAAACTCAAAATCGTATTATTGCTCTGTTGACTCGTGAATTTACCGAGGCTATAAACGAGTACTGGTGCATATGTGAAGATGAACGTATAAACAACGAACGTTCAGGCCTGGAATATCCATTACAATGCAAATTCGCCTTCGTCGTCACAATGAACGAGTTACCTGTCCACCAACTTTTTGCCTAGTTCAAAGCCTAAAATTGGACGATGACCGAGTTTGGTTACACAGTCAACTGGAATGGTAGTATGCACCGCAAAATTTCAACGAGAACTATTTTCAGGACGTAACTTCATGACAGTTTTATTACGAATCAATAGCTGTGGCTTTATTGTTAGCGTTCGAGTTTGTGAGTTTAATATTGACAGTGGAGTGAAATCTGATGGCACAGTTTTGAACCTTTGAAATTTTTATTTGCTCTTTACATACATAACGATATTACTCTTTATGTTCGGATTCGTTTGATTGAACGATAAATAAAATTTACATTTGGGATTAAATTCAGGCATTTTTGCATTATTCTATAATAATTTAAATATTGGATTTTCGCGTTGACAATTAGTGAAACATTACTTTTTTATTTAAAGTCTCATTGTAACTGCCGACTAAGACAATTAGTCGAGACCTGAGAAAAGTAAATACTACTGAAGTTTTATAAAAAGCCTTATTGAAACTACAATAATAAACAATCTGATAAATTAGAACTACCCACACATACACTCCTCGGAGAATATCAACAGCTACCGTAGCATATTAAGATTAAATGAATTTGTCGTACAAAATTGTTGCGAATTTATTACACAGAGTATAATCGAATTACTTACCATGGTCTCTCACGAAATTCTCTATATTAACCTGGATGGTTGTACCAAATTCGTTTTGAGTAATGGTGTTATTAGTCCTGGGGAGTATGTTCATAACGCGTGCTGAATTACTCCACTGTGGCTACTAATATATCTTCAAGTGAGTTCGTCCTACTTGAATGCGTGTGCGAACTTAGTCATAAATATGTGGTTAATGAATGCCTGCGTAGCTAAAGTTAAGATGATTGTGGTGAACTTCACTGTTAGCGATAATAGAGTTGACTGCTTAGAAAATAAATCTTATTGTGTAGTTGTCAACGCTTTGAATATTAACGAAGGAGCAAATAAATTTGATAAACAAGAGATTGATCACAGAATGACCACCCTCGCCGAACCTAATGTCAGAAGCAAACAACCTAAAAGATGTATCAGATAAATTTGCTGTATTCACCAAAAATCTGATTGATTGATAAGAACGAGCTCACCAATTAAATCAATTATTAATACAATAAATTTTGATGCGTCAGCTGCATTTAGTACATAAACGCGTTCGCTCCATCATGGGAGGCAAAATTTAATTGCATCGTTATGTCGCCGACGTTCCATCAAACATTTATCAATATTGACTAAACTCTTAATAAAGCCTAATGGACGATGTGTGGTCAGAGTGTACAAACAGGAACGCGTTTGCCGATGCTTTTAAAACAGAGTAAAAAACTGTATGTCCTGATTAATCGATGGTTATAAAGCTACACGGGAAATATTTTTGTGCATCATTAGTTTGATGTTTGTGCTCTACCCGCATATGGCACGTGTTACTATTATAAATTGTCTCTCTGTTACGTTTTCCTGTTTTCATTAATCGTTTATTTGCTTTTGTTTTTGGTCAAGCTCGTGTGGTCCGAGTTAAAATATTGTTCTATTATCTTTTTTTGATGGAGAGTTCGTTGAACATGGAAGATGACTTAACTGGCTAACTTCTATAAATGTTCCTATTGAAATAATAAACAATCAAGTCGTCGTTTTTTAATTAAGTGAGGATATCGTAGAATTGAAATCATAATATTTTATTTCCACATAAACCTACATAGACATTTATAAAAGTCAGAAGCTAGATGCACGGTTCGAATTTGTTGATTCTTTTGTAGAAGAACCAGCAAGAAACTCAATGGTTACTCTTTTAAAAATAATTTGCTTTAACAATGATTTTTTTGAACGATGACTGTTGGGACGTCATCTTAAAGCTGCAATGGCTCTTTCTTCAACCGAGCCAGAAATTACCCTGCAATGTAAGACGCACAAAATATCCTAATTTTATAATTTTGGCCATCATGACCACTGAGTTTGTTTTGAAATTTTTTCTTAGGGATCAATCAGCTAGGAAATGCTGGCGCTATCTACAATTTTAAAATATTGAACCCAAACCAAGAAAATAATGACGTGCTAAATAAAGTATCTTACACAAAGAAACTTTTCATTTCAAACCGTGTTTCATATCTTTATAAAAATTCTGCAGTTTCCAGGTAATCATTTACCTGTAAATTCAAGAGAGATTTTTATAGTAATAACGAAACTGTCCTTTAGAATAGTAAGTTACTTTACCGCAACAATTTACTGCCGTGCTTTCTTTGCACATAACTTCACATACGTTCTCATACGATAGTGGTCATGTAGCGTCGTACAATTAATTAAAAAGACTTTGTCCATTAATTTTTTACTACATCTACAGTTACTCTAAGTCAATCAAGTGTGGGAAACTGAATTTTTGAAATATAGTATAACTGATTTATGAAATATCGTAATTATATCGCATCGTATCATTTGATTATTTAATCCGATTTCAGAATGAGGTTTTAAGTTTCATTGATCATGTGAGTTGCTATACTCGTAAAATTTAATAGATCGTATTTAAGTGTTGTACGATTTTATTAGGTCTGTGGATACTATGGTGTCAAATTTTTATGTGCTGTAAATGGTTCTCACCTTCTGACTACTTGTACCGACTATAGTATCGTTTCTCGCTGTATCTGATAAAATCAACGTTTTAAAAATTTAAAAATTGTATTAGTTTTTTCAAATATTATTTCAGTAGTAGCCTAAAATATGTGTTGCAATAAGATCAATCTAGATTTTAACATCTTTAAACATTTCTAATGGACTATAGACACTGCAATATTATTTTGTAAGTTCGAAGCTGGTAGGTAAGTCATCATTTACATACCTTTTTCAACTATGTAACGGTCGGCTTTCGTTCTAACTGGATGCAGGTGAAACCCAGTATTTACATGGAGCAACTACCGATGTGACCTCCACAATCCAAGTGGGTTACTGGGTAATACATTACCCCTTCTTTTTTTTGTCGGTGAGAAATCATCAAATGACATCTCCCGCTCTGGGCGGAGCGGTAGGGCGTGTTAGACTTTTACTGACTAAAACCCACCCGTGTTCCTTCAGTTGCCTATATGCCTGGGCCATGGTAACTCTTTCGAACAAATCTTGCGATCCTGGCAGGAATGCATTACACCTTGGTATAACAGGTTCTAAGATTTTTCGGGATTCTGACGACACGTAATGCCTCTCCAACCACAGCTTACAGCCAGCCACAGCTGGTAGGTAACTACCAGGTGTGAACTCCAATGAGTCCAGGGTTCGCGATGCGTTAAGTTGTTGATGTATTTTAAGTTTAAGCTATTTCTTCGTACCAAATCATTATCACCAGCTAAAATTATTTCCCCAAAAAGTACAAAAAGGAATTCGAGAAACTTGTCAAAAATTATGAAAAATCGTCGCGTGTCTCTCGAAATACACGTCGACACTCGAATAAGAAATATGAAGTCGTGACGTTAATTACACGTAGCGATGTGCGTGCGCAAGAAAAATGTTTGTTTATTTTAATGACTGTAAAATCAAAACTAATGTTTATCCTGTCCGTTTGATTGATTGTTCGTAACGTTATAGACGACGCAAGCGCAAGCCTTGGGCTAAAATCATAGGAAACGCAAGCGCATCATGTACGTTTGTTTTGTTAGAAATGAGTGTTTGTTTTTTTGGATTAAGATACTCGTAGATACTGTTTTCTGTGGAAAGGTACTTAGACGATGCTAAGTAATCAGATATTTGTAGGCTTGCAATGCGTCGACCTGAATTAACGCGCCACTACACGGAGTACATCGCCGATGTCAACCACTGCGATGTTAGGGCGCTTATTAGTTAAAGAACAACAAGACACCTGGGGATGACAGAATAGTGACAGAACTCCTTATAGCAGGTGGGGCATAACTTTGAGAAAGAAGCCAGCAGAAAGATCCAATTGGGTTGGGCAGCATATGGGGAAACTTTGTCAAGTCTTCTCATCGCCTATCCCGTAATATCTGAAGACTTAGGTCCTCAACAAGTGTAACTTTCCCGCAGTAACATACGGCGACGAAATGTGGAGTCTGAAAGATGGGCTGGTCCACAAATTCAAGATCACTCAGCACGCTATAGACTGGGCTATGCTCGAAGTTTCCTTGAAGGATAAAAACAAAAATGAAATTATTCGAAAAAGAAACGGAGTTATCATAGCTCGCAGAGTAAGCAGAAGTAGCAGTGGGCTGGCCATGTGTGTCAAAAGACCGATGCCCGAACGAGCAGACAAAATCTGGAGTGGAGACTGCGTATTGACAAGAGTATCTTTCACAAAGTCCATCCATCGCTTCTTTGTTCTGACTCATCTCGTATAGCCATCCGCATTCATACTCAAAACTTTCCTGACGACATTTTCCTAATTCGTTTGCATCACATGCCCATGACAACCAATTACGACAAAACTTTTCAGTCACTGATGTCACTTTTAGACTTCCTTTTATGTACTCATTTCTAATTCTATCCATTCGCGAACACCACACATCTCTGAAATCAAATAAATTAAATTGACCTTCATTAATCCTTCTTCTGGCCCAACAGTCTGATCCATACAAGACATGAATTCTAAGCATCGATTTAGGTATACATCTTCTCCTTAAGTTTAAAGGGAATGTGGGCTTCGCGGATTGTTCCCGTGACCTACCATTTTATCTATCCAGTGTTCATTTTGTACTTAATAGTCCAATCTACTTAGATCTTAACTGAGATACTGAAAGTCGGAACAGACCGGGAGAAACACGCCATAAAATGCTATGGTCCCAGAACTGGAGATGACGATATGATAGGACTATAAAAATAATAATGTTAAATAAAATAATATTACCAAAATAGCAAGTCACCGTCACGCGGTGTTCCCAGGCGGTCACCCAGATGGGCGGGTCAGGGTCGCGAGATTTGTTTGAAAGAGTTACCGTGGCCCTGGCATATTGGCAACTGAAGGAACACGGGTGGGGTTTAGTCAGTAAAAGTCTGACACGCTCTCCCACTCCGCGCAGAGCGGGAGGCGTCATTTGATGACTTAAAACCCGCAAAAAAGGCGGTCACCCATCCAAGTAAAAATCACGCCCGATGTAGCTTAACTTCGGTAATGGGATGAGAACATGTGTTTTCAACGTAGTAGGAATTGACGTTGACGAATGTCAAGCCAAATAATACGAACCGTATTAGCAGGAAAGGAAGCTTGCCTGGCTTTTTCTTTGAATTTTGTTGTGTTTCGTTTTTCTTTGCGCCACGCGTCATTTGTGCCGAAAAAAAAAAACTTTCTTTCTATAAATGTGCTTCAGAGGAAAACCGTTCGAGTCAACTGAATTAAATTAAGTGACATTTCATTACGTATCTAACGCTCTATTTCTAAGTAAAGTGGCTATCAAAGATAAGAAACTGAATGCTTAAATGTATGTAATTACAATTAAGTAGGAAGACCCTTAAGTGTAGATTAAGAAATAAATTACAATCAAAACTGATAAACTGTCAAAAATTTAAATGAATTACTTTAAAAATTAAATATTTTAAACAACCTTTTAATGAAAATTAAATTTAAATATCGTATCTAATGTATGTTTCTTTGGTCTCTTTTCGGAGGCGTTATTTCTATGCAACTTTGTGAATAAATAAGTAATCAATGGGTGTAAAGTGCTTTCTTAATCTACCATTAGAATATGTTGCAAAGGATGGATATTCCATTGCTAGGGAATATTCATGTTTGTAGTTTAAAAGGGATTAACGTGGAATTGTACAGAAAGATCGAATTAGGTTCTAGTAGAATATGGCTAAAATTAGTGAAATCGATCAGACAAACAGACAGACATACATAGCGGTCAAACTTATAACACCCTTCTTTTTGCGTCTGGAGTTAAAAAAAAAATGAAAAGGCATCGATTTTGCATTTGTACTAAATTATGTACCGAATGATTTATCTATTTGTTTTTGCTATGTATTCTTTAGTAATCTTGTGGCCTTTACATTTATCTGATATCTATGATCCGCGTTTGCTTCTTATAGATTAATATTATAAATAGGTAACCTTTGTTTAAAAGTTTGTATGTAGGTTAAAACTACCGGTAACTAACTGTCCGATAAAAAAAAAATACTTTTGCATTTGATAGCTCAAATCTTGGGAAAGATTCAAGGTTATCACCACTTCTTAAGGTTACGACCTTAAGAAGCCGAGCAACGAGAAAAAAAAACGATTCGAGTGCTAAGTGAAAACAACATAATACCACGGGCGGGGATGGGATGTGATGTAAAGGATCTGGACCAAAATTGCACGTGAAGAAAGTCGCAAGCCGAAGCTAGTTCGTAATAAATGTGAAACAATTTCACACTGTCCTAAATACTTACACGATGCACGTAATATTCACTTGTTACCCCAATTTTCCGTGTCGAACAACAGAATATCCACAAAACTCTTTCCTATTATCTCCACACCATGGCCCGCGTGGCCGCACCGTTGATAAACCCTTATTTAATAAGGTGACTAAACGCATAACTTGGGCCCGATAGTGTCCCTGACACTTGTTTAAGTGTAAACTGCTGTTCTTTTCTGATAAAACGTATCATTTCGATTATTTAGCAGGAGATGCGACCGGGAAACGGGTTTCATATCGACGTTCTACAGAAATTTACACAAAAATACAAGCGTAGCTTTTCGGATGGCTCGAAAGAATTGACTCAACTTTGAACCTTGTATTTTTGGATAAACGAAATAATTTGGTTTGCAACTATTTGATATATAAAAATCATGAATGGTAAATGAAGATGGAATCTAGATAAGTGATGGAACAAACTGATAACAAAAACAACCAAAAGTTCATGTAGCTTAACAGGCTCGCGTCCAAATAAAAAAGAATGTAAATCACAAATTACGATTATTTCGACAATCTGATAACGCAACAACTTTATAACACTTTGAAATGAGTTTTTTAACACTTCATTATGGAAAGAACTTTTGCAAAGCGAACATCTCGTTTGACTTGACAGAATGATAGGTAATGGACAACTTTATTACGGTGTTAACAAGTTCGAAAAAAATAAAATATCGGTTCTGCTATTCGGGATTAAAAATACAAATTGGTGTTGTCTCGAAGTTGGATGCTCGCCGCTGGCTAAAAAGTCATCGGAGGTGTTAAACCAGCCTTCGATAATTAGGTAATAAATATTTATAAACGGCGAGCTGGCTCGTCACAACGCCCGATGCACTTTTCTTTATTTTTTGCTCTTTGAACGTCAAAGGCGTCCGTATATCGAACAGCCGACCCACGTGCCTTGCAAATGTGAATCTTCTTCACTCGATTTTGTTATCTAACACCCATCGGTTAAAGTTGAGTTTTACGTAGCTAGTAGATTGACTAAAGATGTTATATACTGAGCTCAAAACGCGGAGAATAATAACAGCGATACTTATTTGCAACTGCAACAGTAAGGCTGTGCAGATGATATTTCACAGTTAGCTAGTTAGGCTCAAGAATGGAATATTTTTATTTTTATGACAGTGGCGAACTTAAATAATGCAATAAGATGGGGGAGCTGTCGTAACAGGAGCGCTGATTTAAATATTACAACCAAGATTATTGGCTATATTTCACATGCAGAATTGAAAGAAAATAGGGAGAAGAGGTTTCATAAAACTAGAAGCGATGAAGTTTTTGAAACAAATACAGTATGATGGGGTTCGTTTGGCGCTGGAATAAGACAGTGCCATTTTCTCCTCATGGAGAGAAATCACTTAGATACTTTTCCATACAAACTGTTATTGCCTATCGCATTATTTCTTAGTGCACAGTTTGTTGTATAGAAACTCTTGTGCAAAATATCATGTTTCTAGATTTTAGGTGCGAAACGTTTGAAACCATTTCGTTTGAAACTATTTATTTTTTGGTTTAAAGCGATTTAAAACCACACTTATTTACATGGTTTAATATTGTTTTCTTTTTTCGTAGAATGCACTGAAAATTCACACGAAATAATCTAGATCACTTGATTTAGAATATATCTGGGGCAATTAAACAGAGGCTGAGTAAAACCTAATACTACGTAATTTATGTAGTACACATGTGGTCGTGGTTTTAAACAATTTTATACAAATTAAAACGGGTTTTAAATCACGAATTTTGGTTTACAACGGTTTATTTACAACTATAATCTAGGCCCAGCGGTTTCGGCTAAACGTTGGCTGTCAACGAATTAATGTTTTTTTTTTTTTTTTTTGAACAGTTAAATAACTAAACTGTTTACCATTTTCAGTTTCATCATCATTATCATCATTGTTTCAGCCGAAAGAAGTCCACTGCTGGACATGAGCCTTCCCTGACGGAGGTGTGTTGGCGGTCGTAATATAGTGGTAAGATGCTTAGAGAACGGTGTTGCCCGTTCTCTAGTAAGTCCCTTTAATCGCCTTTTACTACATCCACGGGAAGAAATGGTATGGTGCTATTCTTTACGTCTCGCATCACACAGAAGTTTATATCTATGTTAACTATAAACGGTAAATTGTTCATTCATTTTTGGGAATGCACGCTACCTTACAAAAAAGCCTTTTTATTTTAAACTTATTAGCCTAAATACCTGCATTATGCTCCTCTTATGAGCGACTGCCTCTGGCACTCCAAATTGATTTTACAGCGTTATCATTTCTGATCTCGTTAAATTAATTTTTTTTGCTCAGTTTTGTATTAAGACTTTGTAACTTTGTAAGTTATAACTTCATTTTCTTAGCATTCCACAAACCTCGTCTCTGTACATTATTGATCATTAAAATTGTACAATAAATGTCCTAATAAATTAGATGTACAAGTTAGTTTAGGTCGCTATGCTGATGAAAAGCATATTGAGATAGTAAAAGCATTTTATTACGGGAAACATTCCGAATTTGATTGCTTGTTCTGTTGTTTTTCAGATAGCAGTGGTTTTAGGTACATAGAGACATTTGGTTGTGGTCAGCATTGTTTAGATTTGAAACGTATCAGCACTATTTTTTGTCTTTCGAAGTAACAGGGAACTGAACGAAAATAACTGCTTCAAGAACTCAGGTTCATTCACTTTATCAACATTTATATCATGACATATAAAAATAAAGATAAGGTTAATAAAATACGGCTAATTGTTCCCCAAATTGCATCAACAACAATAAATTCAACGGAATTAGGCAAGTCAATTAACAAACAAAAGCAATTAATTAAGCAGATACATTGCAATGATGTCTATATAATCCCACACTGGGTCTCATGCTCAAACAAATTCAAATTTTAAAACATGCTCAACGACCAGAACCGAGTCCGCCATTACCAGTAAGAGTTACACGGTTCGAATTAAATTCCCATTCAAATTTGAACCTTACAAAGTAAAATTAGGATACTGGAAGCTAAATTTACTTCTCTCATGGTATCCCAGCTACTTTCTGAGGCAGTCCTCTCCATAAAACCTTCCAATTATTTCCGCTCCCTAGTTATCGGGTCGCATCTTGCATCAATCCACTCGTATTACACAAAAATTTACGAGAATGAGACTTCTTTGGTCGTGATTAACAATAAATTCCCAGTTAACAGCCCGACGTCAGCCGTCTGCCTCTATCCATACTTTTATAAAGCGAGACACTTCCACAACACCTGATTTATAGTATTTTTCTTTTGTTTTGTGTTTGTCCTCTTTATTGTTTTATTTGTTGGCCTTGTTTTTTGAAGGACCCGTTTATTTTGTGACAATTTCTTTGTTATACCGCCATTGAATCTGTGGCTTTTGGAGCATAATTACCGCCGCTATCAACAGCATCTGCTAAAGATTAATAATGATACTTTTTTATGCCGTAAAGTTTTATAACTTGGGAGGGTGTAGGAGACGCATCTGCCTGCAGAAAAATCTTCAAATTCTTCACTTTGCTATAGCTTATACAAAATTAATATACTTACCTATATTTCACACATTCTTCCAAAAGTGGCATTTTTATAGGGTTCCGTTGCTAAATGGCAAAAAACAGAACCCTTATAGATTCGTCATGTCTGTCTGTCCATCTGTCTGTCTGTCTGTCTGTCTGTCTGTCCGTCCGTATGTCACAGACACTTTTCTCCGAAACTATAAGAGCTACGCTGTTGAAACTTGGTAAGTAGATGTATTCTGTAAACCGCATCAAGATTTTTACACTAAAATAGAAAGAAAATAATAAATTTGGGGTTCCCCATACTTAGAACTGAAACTCAAATTTTTAATAACCCTAACAGAAGTATTTTCATCAAACCCATACGTGTGGGGTATTTATGAACAGGTCTTCAAAAATGGTATTAAGGTTTCTAATATCATTTTTTTCTAAACTGAAAAGTTTGCGCGAGAGACGCTTCCAAAGTGGTAAAATGTGTGTCCCCCCGCCGTAACTTCTAAAATAAGAGAATGATAAAACTCAAAAAAATATATGATGTACATAACCATGTAAACTTCCACCGAAAATTAGTTTGAACGAAATCCAGTAAGTAGTTTTTTTTTAATACGTCATAAATCGTAAACCGCAATTTACCTTTCATTCAGTCAAGTCAATTTTATTGTCAGACTATGTCTTTAGTCTTGACTTTGTCGGGAATTTCTCAGTAGAACTAGGGGACTGGATTTGTACTAGGTGGTTGATGGCTCTTAAACATAACAGGCGAAATGTGGGTGTACCACAGGTACACGTGTGGGAACTACGGGGTGATGTAATTTAACTTTTTTTAAATTCAATAATGACCAATTCCCACGAATCTTTATAAAGTCATAAAAATTGTCTTCATACTTATAAGTGATTACAAAAATACCCTCATAATTACGATGAGAGATAAAACATTGATGTTTACCAAGAAGTAACAACAAGCGTACCATAATAAAATCGGGCCAATATCCTTAACAAGGCAACAAGGGAGCTAATTAAAATTTTAAACCCAATGACCGCTGTAAGATGCGGTAATAAACTTGTCAAGGAGAGGGCAGTAAACCGACAGTCAGGATGTCAGCCAGGGAGTATTGTGTAAATCTGTGAGAGATCAGAATAATTATGGTTTGGACGCATCATTAGTTCAGTTTGTAGTTAGTTGGTTTGTAAAGAATGCGAGTATAATGATAGAAGCTAGCCTATTTTTGAATTTAGATAAGAGTTCTATAAATGAAGGACCTACCTTCTTCTTGGACATCTAAAGCTTAGATGATACAAATCCTACGTGCCATGATGTGACGATATACGACTTGCCTAAATAAACTCAGGAAAATAAAATAACATAGAACAACAACTACAGTCACTTAAAGAGCTGCAAAATAGTTTATAAGTCATTTACTGTTATCTTTTCTTCCTAAATTTAATTTGTCATTGTTAGTCACCTTTTGTAAATAATCGTCTCAATATTGTTAATAAGTAAGGGAAAATGAGAGATAACCCTAACAGAAGTATTTTATCAATTATTTACTGGGGATGTCTCATTTATAATCCAAGTAACTGATTTGGGACAAATAAACAACTTTTCATTTTTAAACCTGATTAAGCTTAATCCAAACATAGGTTTAGCACACAACTCACTTTGTTCATACCAACCAATCTATTGGAGGCCACTGCTGTTAAAAGCCTTTCCCAGGCAGCGCCACAACACCCTGTTCTCCACCATCCGCATTCAGTTTGTTCCAGTCACCTTTTTAAGGTCGTCGGTCCTCTCGGGCGTTTCACACTTCAAATACACCAACCAGTTTTTGTCAAAATTGGGTCTGAAAAATTGGATTTTCTGCTCACATTTTTTCTTCAACGTCAACCTTATTTATTTTCAGTCTGATATCAATTCCCAATTTCCTCAAGTGCCTATCTACGTACAACACAAAAGATTCGGGAATACAATCATTAAATTTCGTGATGTAATTATTTGATATCACTACGAGACAATACGAGATATTTATAGGGGCTTTCCCTATAAATATCTCGTATTGTCTCGTAAGGTCCCATCAAACTGCTAAGAGGCAACTTAAATCAGGAAACGGACTATTGTTCAGACTTAGATAACTGGCCGCCGAACTTCCTAGACATCAATATTAAACTGAAGTATTTAAGAACATTTTGTACCCCTTAATCCTCCTCTGTCAAAGTTACAGATGTTCAGATTAGTTTGAGAGTATTCCCATTCATCAAAGACTTGATCGTTTGTAGGTTGTCGCGTGCTTAATAAGGACGGTGTGTCTGGTTGTGAATTAATTGGTATTTGCATTTCATCTTGTATCTGCATTGTTGAGCTTTGTTTTCATTTTGGTAAACAAGCATACTTTTGGCTTAATCAGCTTATAACATCACAGGACTCCTCGCTGGGAAAGGGAATGCTGTTATCCACTATGCGGGCCCAGTGCGGGTTAGTCTATCATACTTTTACTGTTGTTAAATGATTTTATTTCTGTTAGTAGGTTTGTACAAACACTTTTACACCTCAATCATATTTCTAAAACTAGATGAGGTCGGCATTTCCTAACTGACTACTCTGAGAAGAAAGGCCGAAACAAACTCAGAGGTAATAGTCCCTTTCAAAGTCCAGACATAATCTTGGTAACATCATGTGAAGACCATGTAGATTAGTGACTGAAATGGTTTTTGAGGAAAGAACCACATAGATTGAGTGAACTTGTCCAGTCAGGGCAAGCATTTGTTACTAATCGCCGCAAATATTTGCATAAACAGGTTTTTGTATGCTCAATTCTTGCCTACTATGTTATTTTTTTGTAAGTGTGAACGATCATTTAGATATTAACAGATAATCAATGTTAACTGTTATCAAAATATCTAAGCATGGTATGTAAGTACGTGTTATTGAATAAAATAAGCTTATTAGTAATATGACAAGTCAAAATTTAAATTATTCAGCTCCCCCGACTCAAATTAAAATAAAAACACGACATGTTTTACAAGCTTTAACACAAAAAAGATCCTAATCCAATCATTTATCCATACAAAACTCATTTATCAAAACGGAAACCAAATTAACGTATACCATTCTCAAAGTAGAGCATAGACTGGGACGCATATTTTATAGTCATCAAACATATCCCATTTACTTTACAACATAAATCATAGTCTACACGGAACGTCTCTAACTCTCTAATTAAACTATATGAAGGCAATTAAAATGTACTAGATGAAGTTTTTCATACAAAACATTGTTTCCTGTGGCCACTCGGAGTGTTGTGCCGCGGTTGGTTCGGCCCCATACTGTTTCAATTAAATCACTGACAATACTTCGAATGTCTGACCAGTCGATACCAAAACATACCGCTTTTGGTCGTCATTGTGGTTCGATGTAGTGGTTTTGATCGTTTGGGGTTTTTAGGCGCTAGGTTTTGAACGGAAATACTGTTTGGAAAATGTGGTTTCTGTTTTGAAATTTTGCTTAATTTAATTTGTTTTCTTTTTAGGGTTCCTTACCCAAGAGTAAAAGGTCCGTCCGTATGTCTGTCAACACGCTGTATCTCATGAAATTTGATAGTTAGACAATTGAAATGTTTACAGATAATGTATTTTTGTTACTGCTATAACAACAAATACAAAAAAAAAAAACAGAATAAAATAAATATTTAATGGGGCTCCCATACAACAAACGTGATGTTTTACCGTTTTTATAGATAACTAACTTTTTCCAGCAGCTTTAACCGCGTATTGTATGTATAAACCTTCCTCTTGATTCACTGTAACTATTAAAAACCGCATCAAAATCCGTTGCGTAGTTTGAAAGATCTATGCATACATAGGGACAGACAGAGGGAAGCGACATTGTTTTATACCATGTACTGATGGTGCGAAACCCTTGGTGCGTGAGTGCGACTCGCACTTGGTCGGTTTTTATAAATCAAATATCTGAAGTGTTTTTTTTTATATAATAAAATGTCCCTGTTATACAATTACTGTATATTACTCAAAAACTCCCTAAGTGAAAAATAGAATTGTTTTGTTTGATTAGCATTAGCTATTGCCAGCAGCTTCACCCGTTTGGTTGTCAAAATGGGATAAAAAGTATCCCATGTGTTAATCCAACTATCTGTATGGCAAATTTCATTCCAAGCTAGTCAGCCATTTATGCGGGTAACAAACATCGAAACATACAACTTCCTACATTTATAAAATTAGTAGGATTACGAAAACAACTATTATTCAACATCAATTAATTGATTTGTAGAAATTAAACTGAAAATAAATGGTCAAATTACAAATCTTAAAATATCAAAACGGTTTACTCCACAAATAATCTTGTTACGGACCTCACGACTGTATGCATGTGCCGACAGAGCACTGATATCATCTAATCCAGATTTCCCCCACTATTTAATTGATTATTTCATAAAGATTAATATGACTCGTCATACTTGACGGTCCGGAGTATCGAACATACAAAATTGTAGCAAACAATCGTCCATGAGTCACGATTAATACTACCAGTTTAAACAGACCTGTTCCCATTGGATACTTTTGAACATTCATCTTTTGAATACCAACGAATTGAAGGGTCCATCTTATTTGGCAGTGTTAAGTGTTCTTGCTAATAATTTTCAAGTTCAATGTCATTTCAATTGAGTTCAATCTTTAGTTAAGCGGGTCGTCTAAGTGTGATGCTTATGATTGATGTAGGTACACTTAATTGATTTATTTGGCAATTGCTTCAAGAGGATTAAAAAAATGATTCGTGAATAAACTAAGTGGTTTTGACAGTGCAGTAAAAATGGTAGCTCTACAGATTTTAATAATAACTTAGACTAGAAAAAACATTGCACCGATTGTAAAATAACTAGCTGTTTCCTGCGGCTTCGTCTGCAATGTATGATGAAAAATATGTGTAAAATTATATGTTATGTCCTTTTACAGGATATGGTCTACTTATGTGCCAAATTTCATCCAAATCCGTTCAGCCGTTTAAGCATGCAAGCGTAGCAAACAACGCATTTATAATATTAGTCGGCAAAGAAGAGGGGATAAAAGACTCAAGAAGTTGTGCAATCAATAATACAAAGGAAGAATCAATAAACGCATGATTTACTACCAGTATATCTATACAGTAACCCAGAACAATCAATACAATCCCACAGTTCTTAACATACCCAACGTAATTCCAGTAGAATTTAAACTAAAAACAATTGTAATTAAAGGCAATAAAATCGAGCCGACTGACTATCAACCCATTATCAAATAGTTTCTCAAGACAATTTTTATCAATTTCACCGGACGTTGGGCCTATAAATCTATTGAGGAGCAAATAACCATAGGTCCTGTGGAATCGACGATTGTTCTATATTAACGAAGCGTATCATTACGTTTAATGAATCGGACACTATGATCTTATCAGCTCATCAATGTCAGTCCAAAATCTATTTAAGAGGCAGTTAGTGGAGGTACTTAGTTATTGTAATGAGGAGAGTGTAGTTTCGTTATGGCATTTCACTTTGAAGATAGTGTTAATGCATGCTCAGGAGTATATACAGTTATAACTGTTGTGTTCAGAGCAACACCTTTAGTAATATTTTGTTTATATTAACTTAGCTTATCGCAAAAAAAATTAACAAACATTATCGATACATCGTTTGACATTACATTTTTGTCCCACGTTTGTGCTTGGGAAAGAAATAGCAAAGGAAAGTTGTTACCGACAAATTTTAAAAAAGGAATGCGAGCTAAACAAGTAAAAGAAAATTTTCAAAAAAAAGAAACTACTAAAAGTGTTTGTAACTATGCATGCTTTCTACCTAAATGAAACTTACTGATTTTTTAACTGACTAATCTGTTGCAACGGTTAATGGTAGGTAGCTAGTAACAGATACCCAAAATCGAAATCATTGTAAGGGCCTGTAATATGAAATCAAGTGACTTGAAACTCGTTTTCCACAGGCTTGAAGTTTTAATCAAATGGGCCGGCCATGATACAGGGATGGGATAAGATAAACATATAACTATTCTACCTCTTACTAACCGAAGCTTTTAGAAACATTAAAAGGACTAACAAAACGACAATAGCAGATGCACTTAGAGTAAATGAATTAAAATCCTTATCGATGCCACATCATCGATTTGTATGGGGTAACAATCGTTGAACTAGAGACGCGCCCCGGTTTCATGTCAGCAGAAAAAATCATGAAAGACGTTATAGTATTGAATTCATGTGCTTTCATTATGACAAAAAAGAATTGTATCTAATATACTAAGGCTAAAATGTTGATCCAACTTTTTGATTAGGTATTTTTCAAGGAGATAAAATCTTAACTTTAAAAGTCCCGTGACAGTTATAAAGTATATTCTAATGTGTCGTACCACTTGCTCTTTTGGCTTCACGTATACCTTTGCCTGAATAAATTCCTATCTCTCATTAATGATCATTAAAATTAAAATTTTCCAATGCCTTCCTAATCTCTTCATCTTTACCCACAGACACACGGTTGCCCGATTATATGTAGCAATAAATAGAAGGAGGGCGACCCTCCTGGTTGCGTCACACAATGTCCTTTCCCTTTATCTAGACATCTACAAGGCACAACATGACATAAAAGGACTACCGACAACACACGCGTGTATCAAGCCCCGTATTGTGTCGTAGACCGATGCTCTTATTTCGATGACTCACTGGTTTAGAGATTTCTTTGATTTTGATGTTTTTTTTTCAATGATTAATAACGAAGTAAATCAAGGATTTGTATAATGTAGAGTATTTTTTAAAGTACCTACGAATAACTTTGTAAATGATGTGCAATAAAAGGGATTGGCACACAAACAATTACTTTAAACGTTTGTAATCTTGATATTGCGTGAATCACCTGTCAAAACACATTCAAGGCAACAATCCTTAAACCAATTTACAAAAGATTAAAACTTCTAAACCTCAATTAACTCCACCACAACCAACCGAAAAGTCATTGATAAAAACTCCGTGATTAACTAATGATTTATCGCTTTTAATAGGTATCAAACCCTTTTCAAACTAAAGACAGTATTACCAAAGCCACTCCAACAAAGTTTTCGGCAACTTTAGTTAGTTCATTCTTTATTAAAAGTACTCTAAAAAACTTAAAGCTCACCCTTGTTACTTAAGGCGATTTACGATCGAGAGGACTTTATAAAAACTTTAATGCACCTGTTCGGTCCATTTAGCAGAGGTGACCGAGTTTGAGTGCCGTGAAAAAAAAACGTACCACACCGTACAAAAGTTCAGAATTTTCGAGATGGTTTTTTCTCGTTTTGTTCGAACGAATGTCGATCTGATAACGTGTAGTTCTTTTTTCTAACGCGTAAATGGTTGTGTTCTAGGTACTGGTTGCAGGCCAATATTCTCCCGATGATGCCACAAACTCATGAATATGCGAGCATTCCTGATTATAATATGCTTTTCTAAGGGCTCCAGGGATTGTATGTGTGGAAAACATAGCCGGTTCATTCTCGAGGCTTGTAAGCTTAACAAGGTTAGGTAGCTCAACAAAATTAATAAAGATTAGAATACATAACTTCCAGCTCCGGGTTACGAGAGCCGGTTGAGAAAAATGTGTTTATTGCGGACGTTGTAAGGAACGGTCTGTAAGGTTTGTGAATATTTTTTGTTTTGTTATGCCCCGTCCAATGTAAACATAGTAAAAACTAGGGGCTTGATTTATGAATTAGAAATTGAAGAAACTACTCAGATCAATGTGTACAGATTATTTAGCAGGAATCCTCTCAACAAATCCCTACTTTGGCTAACTAATGATAAAGTACAGTTTGTTTTTCTCCTTCTGGCCATAGGCCAATGTCAGACCAATTTATACATGATTACTGATCGAACAATTTAGCTGTCCACACCAGCAAAATAAATAAAAAAAAAACAATAAATAAATAAACCACAGGCCTTTTTCTTTCATCAAAACGTCCCGAAAATACATTAAAATTCTAAAACTTTAGCTGATCACTGATTTGATGACAACCCGGACAGAGTTAGTGATGTGGGTCCTACCAAATTTATGTCAAGCGGCACGAGATATTGATTACACTTTCGAGATTTTCAAAGTCGTAAGTTATAAATTTAATTGATTTAATGGCGAGATATATCAACACCAGGTTCATTTGCGGCAAATTAATGATGTCTCTTATGTTTATTTTTATTCTGTTGCTCATTCATTATTTAATTTTAAAAACGGTAGAGATCTTTTATGCCTCTTCATCTTTATTCAAGGAGCAAGCAAAATTACTGTTAATTTATATCTTTGTTTTTGTTTTGGGTACCCTTAAATAAAGCTTTGTTTGGATATATCAAGATTGGACTCTAGTATCAGAATTAATTGAATGTCACTCCAGTAAACGAAAACCAATTATCAATCTTCTCAATATTTGAGCCGATGGAAATAGAAGCAAACAAAAAGGAACATCTAGAACATACAGTAGATCAGATTATGTCTTACCAGATAAAAGAGCTGACCACCGAATTAATTACACACGTCTAACTCCCTCAGGAGAAAATAATTAACATTAAATGAGCAATAATTCCAACTCCACTCGGCCTTCCCTAATTTGACACTGGACATTATAACCTATAACTGAACCGACGGCGCCAAGACGATATCATATTATCTGGTACCAACAATCTCGAAAATATCGAATGACAAAGAATGGACTGTTTATTACGAAATAACGATCTATCGGCGGCTGTAGACGAAGGCACCCGAAAATAAAACGAACGCTAACCAGACGTATAAAATAACGGAGAAAAAAGTTTTGAGATTAGAATCGAAGTATTTATGTTAAGGAAACGATGAAGGCGCGCGTTTAAAGGTTAACGATTCCTATCAATTAAGGTTATGGGTCGAGTCAACGGGCCCTTGGGTAGACCCCCGCTGCGACAGGATTTCGCACCTGTCCTTTTCGGTTTAGTTTTTCACGTCATCGGCACCCAGAAGTGGTTACAGGTGCAAAATGATTGTAGGGCGACCTTCTTACTTTTCTAAATTGGATATCGATTTTTAAGGCTAAGAAATCGGGCACGCCACAATTGCGGCGGTAAGTCCCCTCTTTGAGGAGTGGATAGAGAGGCGTCACGGCGTCCTCACCTTCCGCTTGACGCAGGTTCTCACCGGGCATGGGTGCTTCGGTGGGTTCCTGTTCAGGATAAAGCGGGAGGTTACGTCCGGGTGTTTCCATTGCGAGGATCGTCTGGAGGACACGGTGGAGCATACGGTGGAAGTGTGCCCTGCCTGGGCGGAGCACCGCCGTGTCCTCGTGGAGGCGATTGGCGGCGGCGACCTCTCGCGTCCGGCCCTGGTGCGAGCCATGGTACGGAGCGAGAGGGAATGGGAAGCCGTCACCTCCTTCTGCGAAGCAGTAATGCTCGCGAAGGAGGAGGTGGGGCGCGTGAGGGAGTGGCAGTCTCTGCGCCCTCACGTCCCTAGCCGCCGCAGGAGGAGACGCCCTGGGCGTCGGGAGTCAATAGCGGACTCCCGGCCACCGTAGGCGCGAGCTTGCGGGTGGCGAGCAGTGGGTAGCTCGCCGCCCGGTAAGGACCAAGCTCGGGTCGACGGCGCGCAGTGTTCCACGCGCGCCTCAAATAGATGTCAGCAGCAGTGTAGGGGTCTACTAGGACCGATGCCTGCCGGGGTCGCGTGATTGTTCGAAAGAGATACCGTGACCCTGGCACATGGGCAACTGATGGAACACGGGTGGGTTTTAGTCAGTAAAAGTCTGACACGCCCTCCCGCTCCGCCCAGAGCGGGAGAAGTCATTTGATGATTTCCCATCCTGAAAAAAAAAAAAAGGCTAAGAAATCTGTATATAGAGAGGACATTTTGTGAAAACTCACACCTACTTGAATTAATTTTACTACAGGTCGTAAAATATCAACTGATTGCCTACTGAATATTTCCTCCTTGGAAAACTGCTGATATTTGGCAGCTCTGAATCGATATTTATTACTTCAATATATCCATCAATTTTAATTAAAAATAGTAACTAAATCCTGTCTACATTATAAATACAATTTATTGGGAATATTTTCTAAAATCTTTCCTGGCATGACTAAAATTATGGCTACCTCATTTTCTCAAGTTTTTGTTATGATATTAAAAACAAGAATCTTATTTATGGATATGATAATTTTAATAGAAAGTGCCAGTGCCCTACTGCGCAGGAGTGGAACAAATAGCTTGCGTGATAGGGAAGTTCTCGAAAACAATTCATTTTGTTAAATTATTATTGATAAAATATTCATTTTGTATGGTTAGAAGGAATGAGATGTTAGGTTTACTTCGAAAAGGTTGTAGAAGCGAATAGATTCGTTATTTGAATGTGACAACCGTTGCATGTTATGTCAACTTTTTATAAATTTTCGAATGAATTTAATTAGAAGGCACAGCGGTGGACCCTGTTTTTTTTATAAATAATATCTAAATAGTAAATTGTCATTCATTAATTTAAATAAATCTAAATTCCTTTATTCATTTAGTTTTAATTATTAACCGCGATGCGTTCGTATTATTATCAGGTCTTTAAACTGTTTCTATTTGTTCTCCGATTAATTAGAAGCTTCACATGAATTTAAAAATGAGCAGCTGTCAAAAAACTTGAAGATGCCAATGTCAAATATATCAAAAATTTGCGAGACGAGACAACGTTCATATTAATTACCTGAAACACTTTGAACACTCAACTCATAATAATTAAAACCTCATAGTAACGGAGAAGCCTTGCGCCTTAGAGTTCGATTCCCTCAGTCGGTATCTTAATTTAAGTAAACACTCCCGCTAAATGAAGAGACACTAAATAAGTGGATCTTTGATGGGAGTTTTCATTTGGTTCAGTATAATTGTGTTTGATTAGTGGAACCGGAGTTTTGTGAAAAGAGAATTTTCCACGGCGATTGGTAAGTTTTGTATTTAAAATGATAAACTGTTATTGTGATTAAGACTGAAGAATTTTGAGAAATAGATATTCTTATTAATCTATCTAAAGAAGTTATGGGTTGAGCAGTCTGATTATTTTTGTTAATATTAGTAACATCCGACAAACTAAAACAGTCTTCGCCAAAACATCTCATATAAATGAATGCAATTAGTGTCCAAAGCAGTAGAGTAAATAATTATAAAATCAAAATCTACAACAACCAAAAACAAACAAGATGATGTAGTTACAAAAGCCATTAAACAGCCTGCTGTTTTTCGAGATTTTAATAAAAATAAACCAAAGCATAAACCCCTTTATTCATAAACGTTGATTTAAGTTAAGAGACGTTTAAACGTCAAAAATGTATGATTAAACAGCAGCTAATCATTACTTAACTTTAAACAATGCTTATGAATAAAGAGGATCATGTCTAGTAGACTATGGGAAATCTACCGTATCCTGTACATAGTTCTTCCTTAATAATAGTCTTCCAGACCGAATTTCGGCCAAGGCGCCAATCTCGTTGGAGACTAACCTTCGACGCAATATTTTTTATAGTGCACAAACGAGTGTGTACGCAGACACAAGTTTTATCCTTTATTTTCATGGTCCTATGAGACGGCAATCTGACATGACTGGAGAGAGATCACGTGCAGGAGCAACGGCTTAACGTTCTTTTCAAGACACGTTTCAAAGGTGTCACACCTCTAACATCGAAACTACGGGCTGCTCCTGAGAAATTCCTAGTAATAAAACTCATGACACTTTTGCTCGACCAGGGAATCGAATCAAAGACGTACAGCGTCAGACCAACAGGGCTTAAAGTAATGCCTAAACATAAACTTAACTAGAGTGATGAATAAATAAATTCAAAGCAAAATTAACATACCTAATAGTCAATTAATTTACGGTAAACTTAAAATGGAACAAATTTTAAATAACTTCGTCCTTTGTAATAAAGTTGCTAAGCTCAATATTGCTCATTAATACCAGTTGGAGCTTATAAAAGTTTGATGAAATTGAAAACTATATTTTAGTATTGAAATTTCGCGAATCTAGGTCAAATAAATTCTGAACCTATTAACGAGTTCGCTGATTTCATAATTATGAAAAGGATAAAGGCTATAATAGTTTGTAATTGAGGGAGTGGTGCCGAGTAAACTAGTAAGAAAACTGTTGGTTAAGTACGAAAATATAAGAATAGTGTAATAATACCTAATTTTGTTCTAACTATTTTCAAGATAACTACGGTTGATTCACATATTATGTTCATAACGCATATTGGTCGACTCAACTACACTGTTGAGCGGTGCCATGGCAGCGGCCGGCGAACGCTACTTCGAAATTGCTCGCATGTTTTTGCCATTGTTGCTAATTGTCCGTGTTTTCGCAATATCCCTAGGGTTTTCGCGAAAATTCGAATTAGCAAATCATACAATCGACATATACAAAATCGCCAGTAAATCAAACACAAGACCACAGATAACTCAACAGTAGGTGAATCGACCATTACTTTAATCAAACATAGTTTAATTAATTGTAGTTGAATAAACCGTAGTTGAATTGTCCTTTATGGATTTGGTTCATTACTTATTACAAAAATCGGTGAAACGATCATTAGATATTTTAGACAATAGGTCTTCTGACCGTAGTTATATTGAAAATAGTTGGAATAAACTTAGGTATTATGATACGTAACCATAGGTAGACTGTTGAAATTATCACAGAGTGTGTAATTCTATTGCTGCTAGTCCTTATGCAAATAAGAAACGCCTTTTCATTATTGGTAGTGTTAAATATTGAACGATGGTACGACATCATTTGTATGCCAGTCCGATTCGCACTTGGCGACGATATTATACCGACGATATTATATTAAAAAAATATTAATTGTTAGGTGCCATTGAATATATTCCTCCAATCCTTGGAACAATAGGACTCTGTTTGCATCCATTTTGTTACACATGGTTTTTTAGAAATGTAACGAGATATACCAGTCCACTCAGAAAGTATACATCTTCATCCCCCAAAGTTAGTCGACCACGTTTGAATTCGTTCCAACGATATAATATTTTGAGGTATGCTATGTAACAACATCATTTGTGTGCCATTTAAATCAAATGTTACTATTTTTGATAAGGTATAAGTAAATGCAACTAATTCATTGCAGTTTCTGCAACGTTTATTCTCCCATTCATAAATAATAATAGCATCTTCCAGATTGCTAATTGTGGAAATGTTTATCGTATCCAAATTTCTCACTCCCAAGGTGGTCTCATATAAATTTAGAAAACAAAATCGAACCCTAAGGGTTGGAAAACAGGGGATGATTGATTGTTCACTCACTGACACCCACAACTTTTTACATAGTAGTCCGATTGTGACAATTCTTCTTCTATTGGAAAGGGTATACTCCCAAGGTGGTCCCATATAAATTTGGAAAACAAAATCGAACCCTAAGGGTTGGAAAACAGGGGATGATTGATTGTTCACTCACTGATTGTAACGTATAAACAAACATAACTTGTTACATAGTGGTCCGATTGTGACAATTCTTCATCTATTGGAATGGGTTTACTCCCAAGGTGGTCTCATATAAATTTGGAAAACAAAATCGAACCCTAAGGGTTGGAAAACAGGGGATGATTGATTGTTCACTCACTGACACTCACAACTTTTTACATAGTGGTCCGATTGTGACAATTCTTCTTCTATTGGAAAAGGTATACTCCCAAGGTGGTCCCATATAAATTTGGAAAACAAAATCGAACCCTAAGGGTTGGAAAACAGGGGATGATTGATTGTTCACTCACTGATTGTAACGTATAAACACGCATAACTTGTTACATAGTGGTCCGATTGTGACAATTCTTCATCTATTGGAAAGGGTTTACTCCTAAGGTGGTCTCATATAAATTTGGAAAACAAAATCGAACCCTACGGGTTGGACAACAGGGGATGATTGATTGTTCACTCACTGACACTCACAACTTTTTACATAGTGGTCCGATTGTGACAATTCTTCTTCTATTGGAAAGGGTATACTCCCAAGGTGGTCCCATATAAATTTGGAAAACAAAATCGAACCCTAAGGGTTGGAAAACAGGGGATGATTGATTGTTCACTCACTGATTGTAACGTATAAACACGCATAACTTTGTACAGAGTAGTCCGATTTTGATAATTCTTTTACTGTTGGATAGGGTATACCTTGCCAAGTATTATTAGTACATTAAAGCCACAAAAAATCATAAAATAAAAACTTTTTAACAAAAAATTAAACCGCCGAAAAACTGAAAAGCATAAAATAATAAACTGTGCTTTTCAGTTTTTCGGCGGTTTTTACAAACATATGTTGATAGCAGCGGTGTCTGTTGTTACGGTAAAGTCCTGGAAAAGTAGTTACTATGCAAAGTAAGTAACATCTTAAATTGTTTGCATATTACATAGACTACATAGACTTTACTGTACCTTGTATGCGAGCTCACAATTTTGCTGGTATTTTTCGAAGAGCCAAAATATTTATTTTTATTATCAAGGTATGTAATATAATAACAAATAATTTAAGAAAAAACTGCAGTTCAGTTCAAATTGTAAAGAAATGTAGTTCATAAACCAAGCGTTCCTAAGTTAACAGTTTGCTAAGTATGTTCCTACCATTACTAGGTTCAACAGGGACGAACGACTCTGAATCCAAGTGTGACCTAACAAGTTGGTGCCTTAACAAGGCAATCAAATCTAAGGCCTTACAATCTGTGGGTGAACTAACCACAGCTTAACCGCGGTCATCGAATGAATCGCTCGAACACGACTGAGTTACAATCCTCTATATTTTATGGTTTTATTTGTCGGTTCAACTGCACTTTGACGTTTATTTCGAGTGTCTGTTACTTGAGGAACGTTTTACTTGCGCTTTTTGTAGGATGTGGAGTTTGATATTTTTAAATGTTGAGTTGAATATTTTGACAAAATTCTGTGAGCTTTTTGTTATAAGCTTTGTGCTCGACGGGATGGCAGAATTCTTATTGACAAAAATGAAAAAAATCCCTAACCCCCGTTTTACCCCTCTGTGCCTCAAAAAGCATATTAAGTGGTTCGTCAGAAGCCCTTAAAATCTAACTACCACTCATTTAAATGAGTTTCGTATTACCCAGCCACTGGGTAGTGTAGATTAGATAAGCAGTCACTCTATGTAAAATATTGGCATTCTGTTGCATTCGGTTACACTGAAAGCCGTCGCCAACATATGTAGTTGGGAAAAAACTAAGCAGATGATGATATGAATGTAGACTAGAGTTCAAAAAGAAGATAGTGAACTTGTTACTAACATACATAGGATAACTAGATTGGATGCTGAAAAAGAATCTTGGATTCAAAACAGCCAGGCTTATACTTCTGTTATGGAGCGAAAACTCGTGTAAAACAAAACTACAAAACAAAAAAACTTTAAAGCACTCATGTGCATGTAAATTAAATAAAAAAAATATGAAAAAGTACTTTTTCTCTCCACAAAAATTTACTTACTTTTAATATTTTCTCCTATCGTGTAGATTAAGCAAGAAAGTTTAGACTTTCAATTAAAACCTCTTTTTTCGTTATCCCCGGCTCCGGTTTCTGAAACTTCCAGTCGGTTACTTGAAAGCTCAAACTTCGTTATTTCTCCACTCATAGTTGCAATAAGCTTGACCAAACTTCTTTAAGCTTTAATTAATTTTGTAAGGGTTTATAATCTTACTTTAATGGTTAATTTTAATTAGTTACTCAAAGCTTCGGTAGAAAAAACCGTTTATTAAAATTGTTTTATGTGTTTTAAGTTTAATTTGCATACGTTTGTGAGCGTTAGGGGAGATAAGTAGAGTATGTAGAGATAATTATAATTACATCTCTGAATATGAAAGTATCCCATTTAATTTTGTTTAATTTAACAGTAGGTTGGTAGTACATAAACTTTTTTTGTAAAGTAAAAAGAAAAATACGTTCACAAGAAAAAACTTGGGCTTTGTGATGTTAACATAATTAAGTATTTCTAATTTAATTAACCTTTTCGTCTGTCCCAAGAGCCATGTACTAGAATCGCAATTTGAAACCGGGGAATAAAAATGACACCAAAATTATATGTATAGGAAATAGTTTCTCAGCTCGGTCAAGTTTTAAAGATCGGAAGTAAATTATCATAATACACTGTAAGATTCTGCAGAAAATTTCAAATATTCACAGCCCCCAGACAACGGTTCCTTCTAAAGAATGTAAGATATTGGAAAACCCATAACGGGACCTTTAATAAAGGATAAACTGAATAACTTAAGCGTTGTTCCCAATAAATTCATAATATTTTGTAACTTTTAACCGTATATAAGTAGATGGGGAGCGAGTTTTCTTTACGATATGTTAACAATTTAATATAAAAATATTCACTGATAAAGATTTCCTTTTGTATTTTTTTTTATAATAAGATCGTTCAGTTTGAGGTTTTAGTGTTGTACGTAAACGAATGTATGTGATAATTTCACACAGGATTTCCACTAGAACGCTGGGTAGATGATATCAACAAAATCATAGCATAGACTCGGCAAAGCTAATGATAGACAAAATTAGAGAAAATTGGAGGTGGCCAATGCCAGAAAAGGGGCCATACCCTAGTTGAAAAGGTGTGGATACATTGTTTTTAAAGTATTTTTTTTTTAATCAACTGAGATTCTTGCTTTTGGGTGAGTGGAAATTACGGCTATATAGGAATAACATATTTTTATAATCTTACATGAAAATTCGACTGCTGCAGCGCTATTTTCACCGGACTGGACTAGAAAAGCCTGAAACAAAAATATCATCATCATCATCATCATCATTTCAGCCGTATGACGTCCACTGCTGGACATAAGCCTCCCCCAATTTGGGGGGGTTTGCCATAATCGCCACGCTTGGCAGGCGAGTCGGCGATCGTAGTATGGTGGTATAGTGCATAAAGAACGCTGCTGCCCATTCTCTTGTAAGTCCCGTAGTCGCCTATTACGACACCCACAGGAAGAAATGGGATGGTGCTATTCTTTACGTCCGGCATCACACGGTACCACAAAAATATACTCAACTATATCAATGCAAGACAACAGTTCTCTATTTGGAAAAAGTAATTTCCTCTTGGAAAGTCTTTCAAATGAAAAGTTATAACAGTTGTCATTTCGTTTTAAACAATTTCTGCTATACCTACTCGTATAATAAAACATTCATACTCATAACATTTACTATACGGTAGACGTTCCACTTTCTATTAACGTCCGCACACAATACCTGAAAAATATTTTTCTAAACGCACCGCCAGGAACTTCGCAATAAAAGGCAAACAGGAAAATAACGGGAACATTAGTTTTCATATAAATGGAAATATAACTCCCGGTAATAAGCACTTCAACTTCAGCTTGGCAATTGCTTTTTTTTACAAATAGACGTTGTTCTGGGGATCGAGTTTATTTACGACATTATTCTTATAATAGCCCCGTAGTACGGCCCTGGGGCCCAATTTTAGCTGAAAATACTCGCATTGCAGCTATGGGACGCATTAAATTTTAACTTTAGATGCTAAGATCTGTATTGTACTTTTAACTTCTTTGGCTTTATTTATTCATTTTATAATCAAACTCAGAAGTTGTGCTTCCCTGGCTTTTTTATTTGTCAACTTTATGGTTTTGTGTTCATGGCTTTTTTTGTGTGCAAATTTTTACATTTATTTATGTATTGAATTCGTACCTGTTCATTATACAAAATAAAAGACCTGCTTTAAATTACATTAGTTTGATTGATATCATTAAGTTAATTATTTTTAGTACCACACATCTACTACTAAGTAATAAATTGCCAAGCTTATGTACGTCTGGGCCTTAATTTCAGTAAAATACTCCACTTTATCTTTATTTACAAAATAAATTGTATTTAACCTTTGCTTTGACTGATGCTTAGTTACTAAATAATTAAACTATTTAACATTTAATTTATTTCTGAATACTTTATTTATCTATTGAGCCAGTAGCTAAGTAATTAATTACAGCCCCATGGCTCGATATTCAAGATTAAACAAAGCCTTTGAGCTCAGTGTATGAATGGGTCACCATCACAATATATCAAAACCTCTACGTGCCTCGGAACACAAGTTAAGCCGTCGGTCTCGGCTGTCATCAAAGAACTTTGACAGCTCTTACGGAGAGTCAGAAGCCTGAAATTCTGACAACTGGTCTTGCCAAGGTTTATCGTGTTACCCTGAAACTGGGTTGCGGATGTCAAAATGAACACTACATGAAAAATACTATTCAGCTGCATCCAGTTAGACTACAATCTGACCTATAGTACGAATAAAGCTAGGCAGATGACAACTCAAATCACATACATAGGGTAGAAGCGAAAAAAACTTTATCTTATTAAAACTTTTACGATTTTCCACCTGATATAATATTCCAACGAACAGTGGAGTTCTAAGAAGATTTTTATGTATTTCTTAGACTAGAATAGTTTATGCAGCGTCAGTAGTTTGATTAAAATATAGCATCAAACGAGACGAAAAATTGCCAAGCTTAAAGTTATCAATAGCCGTAAAAAAGATCGTATTAAAGAAGATTATGGCTATAAAAAACAGTCGATGCTTTACCACGGAGTAAATGATAAAATAATAGTTCTACAGGGCAAATTTCTGCCATGACGACTAATTTTCCGACCAGTCTTTGGCGCGGAAAATTATAATCATGCACAAGCAGTGCGAAGCAGTCGAGCAGTGGCGCAGTGGTAACGTCTGCGACTTACGAGTTGTAGCTCGTGAGTTTGAACCCAAGCAGGCACTTTACTCTGTGTAAATTATTTCAACACCACTGCTCTCAAAACAGTGAAGGAAAACATCGTGAGGAAACCTTGGAATTTTTGGTTCTAAGACATGCTGTCTTAGAACCAAAAATTCTGAAACATGTGACATCTACTAATTCGCACTGGGTCCACGTAGTGGATTTTAGCCCACTCCCTCTCACCGAGAGGAGGCCTGTGTGCCAGCAGTGGTAACATCATAGGCTGTCGATGATGATATGCGCAGACACAGTGCACAGGCACTCTATCTTCTTTCTTCTTTCCTCCTTGGAATTTTCAGAAATCATAACGCAGTTTCTTGTGAAGAGTTCCTATGACTAATCTATTTTCAAGGACAGATAAAAAATGGAACAAGTTTCAGATACAACACAGTTTTTCGTTGATTACCTGACGACCGTTCATAAAACAAAGTAGTTCTATCAATTTAACATACCATACTATATCATAAATTGTCGTACCTTTTCTCCTTCAGAAAAGGCCTCGACTCTGAAGTAGGACAATAATAGGCTAGAATTGTTATATTACTAAAGCATCTGCGAAATAATTACATGAAAACTAAATCAGAAAATGCAAAACCGCATTCCCAAAATAATATCTGAATACAAATTTATATACAGTGAGTCGCCACAACCACAGTAGAACAACAGTTGCACAGTGTGCCAAATTCGAAGCAGATCTGACAAAACCGTGTCCAAACGGCCAGTTGCTCGGATAGCAGAATTAGTGCATAAATCCCAACTACGTTGTTGCTGAGATTAGCGTTCCTGATTTAGCTGTATTTAGTTTTTATTTTGTGATTTATTTTGTGTTTGGTACCTAAAGTTTTTTGTTTACGCATTAATTTCCATTTGTTGTATAACGTCTACGCACTGAGTTCAGCAGACGTGAATATGATGGACGTTTTTAATTTGATAATCTCTGAATACTTTTTTTTTCGAAATAAACAAGACTGATTAACGGCTTTAAATTATTCGCTCTAACTTTTATGTAAGGTCAACGCAATAAATTATTTAAGCCTTCAAAGTTTTCAGACTTATCTGTCCAATAATTTATTAAAGTTCCAACGCAAACCATAATCCAAATAAAATAAGTCACGTTTAAATATCACACAAACGATCAAAATATGTCAACTTAATTTTCGAACAAATGGACAATTGGAGCGAATCTTACTTTTATGAAAGCTATTTGTTGCGGGTAGCACAGATATTCCTGGTCGCCCCGACATGTCACCGAGCGGACAGGCTGTGCTGTCCACATTTCCACAGCCCAGAGGCGGGAAATAGTCGCGATTTTGTGTTTATTTCAGGTAACGCCTTTTGAATTATTCGGACCACTGTGCAAGCTTATACATTTTAAATGTGTGATCATTGCCTGTGTTATATATTGGATTATTGGTTAGTTACAGATTTTTTTTTCTGTTTAAATAATCATAAGTGGTGACTTCACACTATTCTACAATTTCAATTTAGATGATTTTTAATCTGTTTTATTTAGCTTACCACGTTTGTGGATTCTTTTAGATCAAATTTAGTCATTGTTTTTCTTTTATCTATTGTAGATAGGTCTGCTCTTGATCTCGAACACGCCTGATGGAAATTTAAGTCAGAAGTCTTTCTTTTTATCTTCCTTTGGATATTTAATGATAAATAAAACCCTTCCTAAAAGCTAATGCACTGAATGGGTGTGTCATAATAATTACTACACTTTTGATTTAGATAATTTATTTTAAGCATTGTTATCATATAATTGACTTAGTGTCTTTTTTGAGGATAAAATATCTTTAAACCTTAAACCGCTTCTACTTATTATGCAATGTCTGTATTTCAGAAGTTGCTATGTCGTTTTAATCATACATTTCTCCATTCATACACAGAGCATTAACTTTCCTGTATCACCACATTTCCAACCAATCCCACTCATGCAGAAACTACTGCACAATCTAAATGACAGCCAGTTCTAATCTCGTACCAGATAATGTTATTCAGCGATTACACTGCTTATCTGAAGCGCTGTAAACATATATATCTGTTCGTTGCAAGCTTGCAAGCGCAGCTAAACATTCAAACTGATACAGCAGCAGTTACTGTCCAATATCCGGAGAGTCGTAGTTTCCGGCCACCGAACCGTCCCAGCCATCTGTCGCGCATCGCACTTACCAATATTATAGATTTTATTATACAATAACATTACTCCTCTGAATTTCTGTGTTCCTGGTACTTGTTACCTGTGGAGTGACGTGGAATTCTATTTTGTTTATCTGTTTTTCTTTTTACGGTTCCGTTGCCAAATGGCAAAAACGGAACCCTTATAGATTCATCATGTCTGTCTGTCTGTCTGTCCGTGTATGTCACAGCCACTTTTCTCCGAAACTATAAGAGCTATGTTGTTGAAACTTGGTAAGTAGATGTATTCTATGAACCGCATTAAGATTTTCACACTAAAATATTGTAGAAAAAAAGCAATAAGTTTTGGGTTTCCCCATACTTAGACCTGAAACTCAAAAATTGTTTTTTAGGGTTCCGTTGCCAAATGGCAAAAAACGGAACCCTTATAGATTCGTCATGTCTGTCTGTCTGTCTGTCTGTCTGTCTGTCTGTCTGTCTGTCTGTCCGTGTATGTCACAGCCATTTTTTTCCGAAACTATAAGAGCTATGTTGTTGAAACTTGGTAAGTAGATGTATTCTGTAAACCGCATTAAGATTTTCACACAAAAATACAAAAAAAAACAATAAATTTTGGGGTTCGCCATACATAGAACTGAAACTCAAAAAAAATTTTTTCATCGTACCCATACGTGTGGGGTATCTATGGATAGGTCTTTAAAAATGATATTGAGGTTTCTAATATCATTTTTTTCTAAACTGTATAGTAAGCGCGAGAGACACTCCCAAAGTGGTAAAATGTGTGTCCCCCCCCCTGTAACTTCTAAAATAAGAGAATAATAAAACTAAAAAAAATATATGATGTACATTGCCATATAAACTTCCAACGAAAATTGGTTTGAACAAGATCTAGTAAGTAGTTTTTTTTTATACGTCATAAATCGTAAACCGCAATTTACCTTTCATTCAATCAACTCAAATATAAAAATTACAAAAATAGGATTTAATTTCATAAACACAAGCCTTATGCATAAACCGTGAATACCTACAGGTTTGTACGGAACCCTCGGTGCGCGAGTCCGACTCGCACTTGGCCGGTTTTTTTTTCATCAAACCCATACGTGTGGGGTATCTATGAATAGGTCTAGAAAAATGGTATTGAGGTTTCTAATATCATTATTTTCTAAATTGAATAGTTTGCGCGAGAGACACTTCCAAAGGGGTAAAATGTGTCCCCCGCCCCCGCTCCCCGTAACTTCTAAAATAAGAGAATGATAAAACTAAAAAAAAATATATTATGTACATAACCACATAAACTTCCACCGAAAATTGGTTTGAACGAGATCCAGTAAGTAGTTTTTTTTTAATACGTCATAAATTGTAAACCGCAATTTACCTTTAATTCAATCAACTCAAATATAAAAAAATAAAAATAAAACATTTAATGTCATAAACATAAACCTTATGCATAAACCGAGGATACCTACAGGTTTGTACGGAACCCTCGGTGTGCGAGTCCGACTCGCACTTGCCGGTTTTTTAATACATGTTAGTTCCATCAGTTTTAAAATAATTATAAAACAGCAAAACATAAATAATATTTGGAACTTTCATATTATAATCTTTACATCGTATAAAACAGAGTCGGATTTCTTGTTTGAGCGCTTAGCTTTTTTAAACTACACAATAGACAGAGTAATTCTAGAGGAAGGTTTATATACGCGGGTGAAGCCGCTAGCAATAGCTAGTATGTATAAATGCTTGATTCTAAACGCAATTAGGACTCTGTAAAATTTAAATATTTTTGCAGCAAAATATTGTAATGACTCCTAAATTGTACAAAGAATAATGAGGTCGAAAAGATAGACGTGGTCATACTTTCAAAAGCTACTTTACCGCTATTGTAGCTTGTCAGTTTTTCAAAACTAATATAAAATACTATTTTCCTAAAATCCAACTTCACATTAATGATTTATTTTACTCAACATAGAATTAAATTCTCCTTTTTACAAAGAGAAAGAATTCTACCGAATAAATCTCAAATTTCAACCTTCAAAGAGTATTCACAGTCAGTGGTATTCACGGGTAGCCGCTGCGGTCAATTCTAAAGAATGTAGAATTTTTCCTTTTAAAACTCATAGAAATGTTGCAACGGTGGTGGAAGTGGCATCTTTGACCGGATATTGAAGGGTAAGCTGTGATTCTTTTATAGCAGGGTTTCTTTTGAGAAAATCTAGTTTTGTTCATTTTTAAAATAATTAAACTGTCAGTCTCAACTTCACACTAAAATTGCAAAAAAATATGCTGCTGGAGACGTTTGCACTCGTAGATTGTTAACCGTTTACCTTTTCATTTTATAATTCCTAAAAGTTGTCAGTATACCAGTCCAATTTTCTAAAAATAATACACAAAACTGGCATGTTTTAGCGAACGAAACGTCAAAAAATACAAAACAATTCACAACAGTAAAAACCGAACGTAACATTTTCATTTTAAACTTTCGAATTTCGCATACAGATTTTCAACATTAGTACTTGTCTCCAGTAATTTTTAACCCATTTTGCGCTTGGCTGTAGCGAAATATTATTTGAACGTTATTCTGTGACGTCACGTGCATCTGATTCGGGACGTCCCGCCCCACTGCCCCTTGGGCCATTAATCATTGGGACTGTCTACGTGTCGCCCTGACTGGGACTTTGGTAGGTACGTAGATCCTACTACACACGCTGTCTGAAAACATGTTTTCTTTTCTGTATAATCAATTTATAGGCTAGTCTGACATTAAGGTCATATTATAGTCTGCAATATTTGGCTATATCTAGTTAGACGGGAAGCTCACCCAAATCATGTAAATACTACATCTCAAGGTAAGACTTTCAAACTTCTGACGACCTGTCAAATAACTACAAATGACAGCCGGGACCAATAGTTTAACGTACTTTCCGAGGCAAGAAGGGGTCTTGATAGTCACCCATGGAAGCTGAACTCAAAATAGTTGGGATAAGGCAAGCCAAATGATCGTTCTGATAGTCGGTACTGGAGCAAAAGCGGTTTGGTGATATGTATGTACGTAGGGAAGCAAACTGTCACTCCTTATTAGTACGACATTGCAGTAATTAAGCCTGTCAGTCAAATATAACCATGTTCTGTCCATCTGTTATGGACGTTTTCATTAAGGGAACAATATATTTGTTACCTAGACTAGATTTTTATGCTTTTTTTTGTTGAAGGCCTTGTTATACAAAAGCCAGTTATAAGGATCAGATTCCCCTTAATCTGATTCTCTGGGTTAATGCTGATAATGATGGACTGGTCTTTTAAGTTACAAGGAATTTAAATTGAGCATCAAACTAAAATCAATGCCAGTTTGATCCTGGGAACTCTGAGCAGGGGAAGAACTACCACCAGACCATTGCTATTTTACGGTTGAATGGTATGGGTGTGGAGAGAATCATTACATGTACTTGGCAACATATTTTAGATCTCATTGATGATTCAGGCCACTTCATTTCAAGAAAAAAAGAGTGGTATGCGTAACGAAATTCCTTACGCTTCTCTTTCAACTCCGATGGTAACGTCATATGATGTACCTATCTTAATAATACTTTATTTGGGACATTATTTTGACTTCAATATCGATGAAGCCAATAGTAAGGAAAGTTTGTGAACCCTCAAAAACCATGAAAACGACAACCATGATGAAAACTGTGAAACTTTTCGAAGCCATTTTAAATATTTATTTTGACTCACCTCATTTTCAGCTTAAGCACCCTTGAAAACCATGAAAACGGAACCCATAGAGAGAAATATACAATTTTCGCAGCCACCATCTTTGATTGTCGTTTTGACAAACCATGAAAAATAATTTAACTCTCGCTCTCTGTCTCTTTAATGTATTAAAAAGTAGTATAGAAGAGGCATAACGCTTTTTCTACAATTTTTTTCCTACCACACGGTAAAGACTACGCTGCCTACCTCAGAATACGTGTGTCTAGATTATTATTTATCACAAAATCCCAATGGAATACGTTTAATTCCTCAAGTACCTGCCACTTTTTTCTGTCCCCTTTTTTATCCACTATTATGATATTTAAGTTGCTGATGAATATCAACCACGCCTTTTTTCGCCTCCCGAACACTTTTGCCCAATTATGACGTAAGCTAATACCAAACAGTATCAAGTATCGTCAGGTTTAATGATTTTTGGCACGGGGCGTGTGCATGGGGTCGTTTATTTAGAGTTATTCGTGGCACAAGGATATCATTTAGTTGAACCCGTTTAGATTCGGTTGTAAGTAATAGAATTAAGATTAATGACGTACTATGTACCTACCTATTGTTTTTTTTGTCAACATAATTATGCGACTCGAAGAGTTTGTGAGTTTGAGTGCGCTTAAAACATAGGGAATCTAGGAAAATTTTAACATTATTAAAATCATCCTTTTTTACTTTGTAAATACGTGAGCACTACATATATCTATCACATAATTAATTTACCTGTTAGCATTAAATTTAAATATGTTTTTCATTTTCTGGTATTCGAATTATATGCTAGGTGCATCGTCTTCACATATTATAATTATGATAGGTGTAATAAAATTTATGTAATGATTTTAAAAGAGTAACGGTGGAGTTTCTCGCATTCTTCTTCAAACGAACTACCTTTTGGAAGGGCAATTAGAATAAATTCTATATCTCGTAAATGTTGACGTTCAAAAGTGGCTATTATGTGCATATTTGAAATAAATGATTTCGCTTGCCTTTTGATCATCGAGTTTCTCTCTTTTTCATTGGATTATCGTGTTCTTTGGTTTGGTTTTAAACACAAGATAAGAAGTTTAATTTATCAAATGACTTTCATCCCTCGTTCAATATGCTTAGAATACATATCTAGCTGATTTCCATGATAAAATAATATAAAGCAGCGTCCGAGATATTTCCGTGTCCGATAATAAGGTACTAATAATCACTTCAAACTAATCAAATGAAAATATATCGGTAGCATCATGTTTATTTTTGTAATATAGCCTCTTTAGAAATACAAATTCGTTACATATCTCCCACTTATTTCCTTTAAGCCAAAAATATAGTCTAAGTTCGGGCGGCAAAGTGTATTTTCGTTTCACGATGAACGCTATTTGAAGATGGAAGCAACGTTAATTAATTAAGCAACATTATTAAAGAAAACCGAAGTTAAAGAATGTTTGAAAGTAAAGGACATCGAAATAAACTTCTTAAAAGTTTAAATACATTAATAGGTACAATTTGTACCTTTACTTACATTCCTTTACAATTTATCTTAAAAGGGACTTCAGAGGAATTGAGTATTAAATTATGAAAAGGATCTAACTTTAATTAATTTCTAAGCTGATAATGATAAAAGAGATTCTAAGTTAATTATGTCATAGTATGTTACTTTTACGTCATCTCAATAAGTCCTTATCTTTGAATCATGAGAAGTTTTGGAAAAATACTTCGTGGCATGTTTTGAGTAATTTAATGGAATACCCTGGTTGTATAAAACATGAATTATTAATCTCAATACCGACTACTTATTCAAAATTATTTAGTTCGAATGAATTAACCCATAATCGGCTCTCTCGTAACACGTTTCACTGATTGTTATGTATTTTAATTAACGTTAAATATGTATGATTATAATACATATTTAACGTTAATTAAAATAACAATTTCATTGGCTCACTTTTCAAATGGTTTATAAATAACTAGCTTTTGCCCGCGGCTTCGCCCGCGTGTATGTCGGAAATTATCGCAAGAGGACGTACTATCGCGGTAAGAATGTATTAATCCATGTTATACATACATAAAATTACGCCTTTTTCCCACAGGGGTAGGCAGAAACTACGGAACGCCACCTGCTACGATCCTTACATATCAAGTGTGTTTGATGTACTTAAAATAAAACTAATAGTATTCAGAGTAAGAAGACTGCGACATAGGGCTGGATTAAATTGAATATAAGTCTTACTGGTTTTTCTTAACGCTCCTATTCCACCTATACAGACACTCAATTATTTACCAGACACCAAATTAAACATAGTTATAAGAATAGTACTTTTGCCAGTGGCTTCGCCCGTATAGCTTTCGGAAAATATCACTCGGAAACCTACTACCGGGATAAAGTATCCTATGTATATGGTAAGTATCCAGGATAACCAAAAATCCAAATCCATCCAAAAATCTAAACATCTAAGCAATATTTCGCGGTCTCTTACTTGGAATAATACAATTAGGTTTATTTTGAGTACTTCGAACACACATGATATTCGCATTTACTATGAAGCCAAAGTAATATGAATTACAATATTACAATCCTATTAATCCTGCACTACCCGACCGCTACCAACCGGGACGGCCGGACGCGGGAAGGCCCGCTAGCCGCTCTGCGGCGATTTTATTATAATCTCTGATATCTTCTAAAATATTAATTTTAATGATATGCTGTAAAGCCCTTTACAGCATATCATTAAAATTAATATTTTAGTTTAAGTAATATTTTGATTTACATGAAATGCACAATTTATTTAAGGTACTTAATTGCATAAGGATTAATTCTGTATTGCTTAAAATCGCATTCATAAATAAGCCATTATTTCTCGTAAAAAGTAA
This sequence comes from Aporophyla lueneburgensis, assembly GCA_932294355.1. NCBI lineage: Eukaryota > Metazoa > Arthropoda > Insecta > Lepidoptera > Noctuidae > Aporophyla > Aporophyla lueneburgensis. Next base: position 19,125,912 of record OW028750.1, on the reverse strand, counting down.
AGGATAAAAATGGTTATTATGGGTTATCCCTAGGAGTTAGACATATACCATTGCGGACTTTTTGGTAGAATATTTTAAGGTGTACATTTGTACAATACTGTAGTACATTATTTTGAGCTATTTCGTAGGGTTCAGCCAGCGTTCGCAATGTAAGCGCAAAAAAATGTGTTTATTTATGACATCACATTAGAAACCTCTAAAATTATCAGCGTTTCTTTACTATATTATGCATGTTATATACATATAAACCTTCCTCTTGAATCACTCTATCTATTAAAAAAACTTGCATCAAAATCCGTTACGTAGTTTTAAAGATATAAGCATACATAGGGACAGACAGACAGCGAAGTGACTTTATTTTATAATATGTAAAGAAGCGCTAATTGTCGATACACTGACTTTTACGATTATCCTTACAGAATTTTACCTTTTCGACATCGAAATGCAATTTCAAACTATCGATCGATCTTTTGTCGCATGACGTGGACGCTATCAGTCCATTAATCTACTAGCTTATAAGTCCACTAATTGGGGATACGGCTTTATACGCATATTCCAACAAATCTGTACCATGATTTTCGCAATTTTCTCTACCGATTGACATCGCAAAGTTAATCTATCAATACGTTATTACTGCGAATTCTGTAGAAATCTTTCAGGGAAACAGCCGGAAAATGACTTTGGTAAAATTTGGGCCAGTTACCTCAACTAATGAGGCTGACGTCCACCATGACTTACCCTAAACAAGAACAGTGAAGGCATGGAGTAGTCTAGCTATAGTAAACAGATTTTCAGTATTCAGATTTATTTTGTTCACGTAGTTCTAGTTAAGATAGTATAATGAAGTAAACAGAGAGTGAGAGTGTATAGTGCAAAGAAGCACTTTAAAATATCTTGCCCTGCATATTTATTAGTGTTTAGAAAAATGGCTAAGATGGACTAGAACTACGTAAATAAAACTGTAATTTTTCTTCTTTTAATAAAACTTTTCACAGACACAAACTTTTCAGACACCAAGAAACCTCCTTCACATGATAAGCTACAAATAAAGCCTGTTATTTATAAAAACCCGCTCCACGCCACCCTAATCCCGTCGCGATGCAAAAGTTAACACAACAGGCCTGTGATAAACGATTGACTCAATGACTTGAAAAAGTAACGCCCCAAAACGACGATCGTGGTCCGACTAACGACGGCCATTATCCGGCGATATCACGAGAACGGTCCGGACCGTGCTTTTCACTTGCTGCGATTTTGCTCGAACCTGAAGTGGCGCCCAAATGAGTCTAATTTGAACGAATTGGACCACTCGCGATCAACGCTTCTGTTGTGAATACTGGTACGTGCAGAAAGTTTTCACTTTGGTTGGACCTGATTTTGTAAAGAAATGTTCGGAAAAAATTTTAGTTGCTGCAGCAGGATTTGTTGTGAATTTGGAAACTTTCATGAACATTCTTTTTTCTTGTTTTGCTTCTAATTTTGAATGGATAAATAGAAACTTTCACAAACTAAGGAAAAGCAAATTTTGAAAAAATACGTGAACGAAATATTTTGTTTGTTTACTTCGTAAAAATAAGTATTGAATGTAAGAAAGAGTATACGCCGCTTGTGCAGCAATCAATCAACTTACTTTAAGTGACGGCAAGGCTCGTCTATATCAATTGTAGCCGTTATCGCTGTATATTTGTAAGGGAATTGCCAAATAAATAAATCATATTGCTGTGGGTCATTCATCAAAACTCAATCTCGGTTTATTTATAGACTCTTTTCGTTCCATGTTTTATTAATTGGTTTTCTGATTTCTGCACTTTAACTTTAGTGAATCCGAATTTAGAACTTATGGATTTTTGATTATTTTAGGAGTGATAGATCTTTAAAGTTTGTCATATTCATCATGTCAGTCGAAAGTCGTCCATTGCTGGACCAGCTCCTATTTGGGGGGTGTACCTTAATCGCCAAGCTTGGCAGGCATATGGTGGTAAAACGCATAGAGGACGCTGCTGCATATTCTCTAGTAAGTCCCTTAGTCGCCTTTTACGACACCCACGAGAAGAAATGGGATCGTGCTATACTTTACGTCCAGCACCACACGGAAGTTAGTGAATTATTTAAACTCAAATCATTTTTAGCTACCTCATACAATCAATAGATACAAACCGTCTTTCCTTGAATCATTATTTATGTAAACCGAGTTCTATGGGAACCATTTCCACCTCAATTACTATTAAAACAATTTCCCAAAATAATCTCAATCAAATCCTAAATCATCATTAATAATTAAGATCACAAAATTACTCTGATCCCACGAAACAAATTACGTTGAAACATAACTCCTTCATCTCGGCGATTTTGTTCATCACTGAGATAATGATTTTATAGAAGCGTGAAGCTTGTCGGGATCGATTTCCGAAATACAATTTCTCAGTGGCATAGAATGGAAGGAGCACAAACGACGAACCTCGTTAGTGCAAAGACGCCGCTCATTGGATTAATTAGTTCCCCGTTCGAGGGAACAAGCCGACATACTTTCGTAGCCGGTATATTGCCGCCGATTCTCGAAGAACCCTTAATGTTCAAGACGCTTCACATTTTCATGTATATTTTAAGTTAGCCGCGTTGCAAAGTCTTCGCAAGTTGCCTGTTACCCCCTTAATCCTTTAACAATGTTAGAGGAAAGTATTCAGCATGCTCTAAGGAGTTTCCACTTTGTTTAGTATGAATAGTTAATTAAGAATTAATTGAATTTTAAAGTAAATTATGTTATTGTTGTTAATTTTGTATTAGACTTGTTTGGGGTTATGGAGCGGAGGAGATTACTAATTTTACGAAATATGTCGGGGAGTCCCTTTTGTGTGGGTAATTTTCTTGTTAAGATAATACTCTGACTGTTGGTTTGTTTTATCTGATGGTATTTACTTTTATATGTTACAGGCCTTGAAGTTTCCACGAGAGCGAGCTGTTCGAGTATCAATTTTAGTAGGTATACTCAAAAGAGAAAAAGACTTTGAAAAGTCCTTTATTGAGAGCAACCACTTCACGTCGTGTGAGGTCAAGAAAATGCAATAAAGTCGCTGAAGAATGACGAAACTTCGTTAGAGACAAAAGGATGATTTAAGTACCTTCCAGTCAATATTTAGTTTCTAAACTGATCACAGCTTTTTTTTTTATTTCCTTTGCATGTATAAGGGTATGATAACGTCTCAACGTATCGCACAAAGTCCTTTTAAGACCTCTTTGCTTGTCCATACCTACACTAATTCGTGATCAGCTGATGCCGAGACTAATCCACAGGTCAAGTTTCCATGATCTTGAGGTCCCAATGTATCTTCCTTTAAAACTGATTTACGATAAACACTTACTATAACTACGCCATTAATAATAAACGTTGAGTTTGATTCCAATCCAGCCCGTCCCTTGCTGGGCAGCAAGGGACGGGCTGGATGGGAAGAAATTGGCGAAGCAATCAAATTCAAACTCTTCCAGCAACCTTGAAGCCCTAACAGATGCCCTAATCCGACGGCCGTACCCCACAGGAGATGCCCTTACCGAGTAGTCGCTCGAAGGCCTTAATTTATTAAAATAACCGCAGGCAATCCGGTGTCATTTCCAACAAAACGTTGCTTTTGTTTAAAGACGTTTAAACGTCAAAATAAATGGTAATACAGTCGCCAATCATTCCATAGCGTTAAGCAACGTTTTTAAATTAACCTCAAAGAGGGTAGTTTATATAACGTCGGCAAGGCGCTCTTCATCTCTGAAGCGCAATTATCAAACAGCCGTAATCACAGTAGGAAATATGATTCGCTCCAGTTTTTACCACACCACGTGTGTTTGTCGCAATGTGTGAAGTGTTTTGCACGCCGGTGACGTCGCCTTTGTCGGCCTATTTAGTATACAAAGACCAAGTGACACGTTTGTGACAGAGTGGAGAATTTTTAAACGAGCATTCCGCTAGAAATTGCAGAATATTTACTACGGTATGAACATTTTTTGATCTCTTGTTTAATAATTCTGATAAAGCTGATTTAAAACTAGCTTCTGCCCGTGACTTCATCCGCGTCTAATTTTTGCTTCCGTGACCCTTCCCGTCGCATCGAATTGCCTGCCAGTTTTCATCTATTTTTCGTTGCTGCTCCTTTCGTTTTGATTATAGCGTGATGTTATATAGCCTATAGCTTTCTTCAATAAATAGGCTACTCAACACAAAAGATTTTTTCAATTCGGAGCAGTAGGTAGTTCCTGAGATTAGCGCATTCAGTCAAACAAACAAACAAACTCTTCAGCTTTATAATATTATAGTATACATAGCGGAGATAGAGGCTTGTTCTTCTTATTGTACCCAAAAAATCAAATGTACTTAAAAACGTTCAAATTCTCTGTGACAATGAATGTCAAAAATTTAGGAAAATTAGACGTATTTCTAGCAGACTGAGACTAGAATGTGAACGGTCTTAAAAAACGTGAAATAACCTATGAGTGACCCGCAGTTAAGCTTAAAATATTGTGAAAAAAGTGTGGTTCTGAACCACCATATCTCTCACAATCTAAAAGAAATAAACGTCCTTTCCTTCAATCAATTTAAAAACCATCTTACGCTTTCCCCTAAACCATAAATATGTCCCAATAGACCCGACATTCTGTCCTATTTATTTAATCTACGCCGGACGAAAGAAGCTGACACATGACATCAGTCATTCTGCCGGTCCGTGGCGCGTGACCACAAAAACAGATGCCTTAACTTGGTACTCATATAAAAACTGAAAGGGCAGTCGGGTCGTACCGATTGTCATGGAACAAAGGTCCCCGCTATGACATAACACGCCGTAATTAATATTATTAGCTGTCAACGGCAGATGATTCTTATTCTTATAATTTCGGGGACATGGTCATTTATTTTTGTTCTGATGCTCTTTTGTTTCAGCTAGGATAGTCAGATGAAGTCAAATGATTCGTTTATTTTTGGCAAAAACAAATGAAGATCGTGCTGATTGCAAAAGGTTAAAAGTGAAAAAGCGGGTCTTGTCTTATTTCTTCAAATCTATTAACCCATACATGTATACGGAACGCAATCGTCTTGTGTCTCTTTTCTGTTCTCTCTCTCTTGCGCTGTCAACTGTTTTATCAAATGGCCGTGCACTTGTGTTTAATTTAAATAATTATTTTCTTATTCCATGAAACACATAAATTAATTAGACCACACAATAGAAACTGAAAACTTACGACTAGAGCCGAGTATACCCGATTCAGCGTCGGTTCGGTTTCGTCTTACTGTCCAGAAAGAGCGCATAGTGCGCCTAAAGAATATTTCACTTAAAAAAAAAACAATGGAAAAACAACCTCAAGAAGCTACAGCAGACTGTAACATGCGGCAAATCACATTAAAAGGATTCCGTTTAATTCCTCCATTAAACTTTTTATCGTTGAAACAAGAAACTCAAAAACAATAGACAAATATCGGGCGACATAATGTGTTTTTAAAAGAATGTCACCATATGGCCGGCGGAGGCTATAAAACGCGATAATATCAGTGACAGTTGGCTTCAAGATTACGGCGCTAATTATTGCTTCGAAATTATTTTGTTTATTGTTCTGTTAATTCAAAGGATATTTTGGGTTATTATGAATAATTTTTGTGTTAATTTTAGCAATATGGTGCTTCTAATTCTCTTTAAATTCAAGATATTTTATTTTTTTATTCCATATAAACATACATGGGTCCATAGTAATATTGGAACATACGTCCAAAGCTAGGTTCCAATTGGTCGTTTCTTTTGCAGATGAGCTGGCAAGGAATCCCTCGGTTACTCTTCTGAAAATAACAGACTTTTACAATGTGTCCAAATGATATCGCGTTTTACATAGACAATATTTATAAAGTTTAGATACCAGTCGTTACGCGTCAATATTTAGGGTTTAGAGTTTGAATCCGAACTTCGAGGACAGAAGTTCTTCCTCAGTTGTTCAACGCCTTAGTTGTTGGGCTATCTGCGTTTTCCCATTACGAACAATATTTATTTTCGCTTACATCAATTACGTTCAGCTATATACTGAAACGTTCGTGAAAAAAAAAATTGTGAAAAGTCAATATGTTTAGTAATAATACAGGGAATAATAATGTTATGTAGGCAGGTGAAAATTTACTGGCACTAAAACAAATCATCATTATCGAAAATTAGATTTCTGCCGGGCACTTCATCGCAATACAATGATTAATACGTCAATCTTGTTGCTGTTATTACTATCAAAGTTATGCCATGAAACCATCATCACTTTGACACATACTATCGCTTTCGGCAATATCGATGTCGTTACCAATAACATTATTAATTATAACTGGCAGAGTTACAGTGTATTAACATTTTAATTTGATCTAATAACGAATACCTACTGGGAAATGGTGGCCAGATATCAAATCAGCCAATCGCAGTTCATTGTTGGACGTTCACTTCTCCCAGATTGCTCCACAATACCCTGTCCACCACCTTCCGCATCCAGTCAGACCCAGCTACCTTTTCAAGGTCGACTCCACTCCAGCGCTCATCTGCACCACTGGCCAACTGTCTTTCGACAAACAACGCCAGTCTAATGTCACTTGGACAGCTTGCTTGTCAGATCTAGAATACGACAAAACTGTAAAGGATACTAAAATGAGACTTATTCAAAAGAATACTGAACTGTAAGAACTGTAACTGTAATTCAATATAAAGAGTTTTTATTACCGTTTGAAGCATAAAACGTTAACACTGTTTTCTTTCTAAAATATTTAATTCGAGAAGTAGATAATTTCGGATTAACAGATTTTTAAAGGACGGAATCGAAAAGAGTTTTTTAGATTGAGATCGAAAGAGTTAATGAAGAATATTGCCCGGGGCAAGACCATTCCTTTCAATTTAACCGTAGTACCGTGATCCTGCTAATAGGAATATTATTTTCCAATTTCTTTACCAGATAAGTAAAAGCTTATTTTAACTATATTTGGCATATTATTGTATTTTACTTTATTAATCTGTTTTATATAGATGATTTGGTAAAATAAGGTAAAAAATATTCCAAATTAGAAATTTTTCACTAATATTTAATTAAGCTTATATACAATTTCTAGATCATAATAAAGTAAGCAGAAAACTAGATTTACTTGATATTTACGGTCTCTTGGGCTCAGTTCAAATATATATTTTTTTCAACGAACTTTAATCTAATAGAACGGTCTAAGATTACTTTGTACCTTTGATGTTAACATAAGTTGTGAGTTTATTTTTGATAAAGACTTAGTTTTATGCTTTAAAAACATAAAAGCTTTATTTATCAACCTAATCTTGGAGCTTAGACCTTAAGCTTTCTCATTATAGTTGAACTAGAGCTCGTTCCTTAAGAGGCAACATTGTAGTTAGAGACTCCTTTGAATATCAGGGGCTTAATTTTCTTCGTACACATAATATTATAATACAATTTAGTAGCAACACTAATGCTCCGTCAAACACGTCACTTACCTAAGTGAATATATAGCTTATTAGTTTCAGTAGCAGCAGCTACTACTAGTTAAGGCGCCGATTAAAATAAGTATAGGGAATTTAGTTCACTTACTCCATCGATTTAGATAATAGTCTAGTTATTATTCAGTTCCACAATTATAGATTATTATCAAAAGGTATTTTATTTTGGACATAAAAGGTACTTAACACATCAACAAATTATAAAATTTCCGAGACCTAACGTACTAACTGAATTAACAGAACATACAACACAGTGACAGCTGCAGCACACATTAAATCAGAGCCATTACTAAATAGTATCTCAGTAACTTGTTGTACAAGTACCTACAACAAACACTCCAAACGTTCCTAACTTCAAGTCTTCACAAGATCGGTGTAAACAGCTCTAAGTGTTTTCCCATTTCTCTTTGACATTAGTCGACAATCCCAAACGACGTTCCCTCATGCATATACTCCATGCTCAGAAGGAATGTTTAATTTATTTAGATAGTCTCCCGTTGCGCAAACCTGAAGGCACGAACCTAATTACGTCTGTAATAAATATTCACTAGCGATAAACTCTGTGAATAATTTACGATGGTGTAAACGTTTAATTTCACCACGGATTTGGGTATTTGCGCGTGGGACGCTTCCCAATTGAGACGCAGTTATAGATATTTTGTGTGTCTTTCAAGCTGTTTACAGAATGGTGCTATTAATTGGGACGTACTGAAATGAGATACTATAAAGAGATCGTGAGCGTGTAGTTAATGGTGCCAATCTGGTATTTATTGTTTACATCTTGCTTAACAAGACCAGCGTAGCGCAGGGAATAACTGTGTTTCTCTGTGCTCTACCATAGATGTTGCACGTTTCAGAAGAGGTATTCGTGTATTGCTACCATATTAATATGATTCTAGACTCTAAGGGTTCATACGACCCTCTGCCGTAAAATACCAATCAATAAAAAAATATAAGGAAATCAAACAATATATCTAGCCTGCCTGATTTTACCTCCATCATTCTGACATTCTCCAAAACCAAATTTAAAATCAAATCTAAAGCTTCAAATTATCCTAAGTTTTCTATTTTGTGTAAGTAATTCAATTGTTCGAAATTAAGAAGTTCAATTTTTAAATAGCAAATGTTAATGTAGCAGAAAAAAAAACAAGAAATTATGTTTTAAGAATGTTGCATGGTTTTATAAATAAATTATAACATTATATAGAGAACTTGGCGTCCATTTAGTTCTCAATTATTTTATCGGCAAGCACGCATATTATTAACTAGCTTCTGCCCACCACTTCGTCCTTGTCAAATTTCTTGCTCCTCCGACCCGCCCCGTTCGCATCGAATCGCCTACCAGTGCGAGTATTTTGTAGTCTTTTATTTTTTGGCTCGGCTCCTAAAGATCCTAGCTTGATGTTATATAACATATAGCTTTCCTCTATAAATGGGCTAAACAACGCTAAAATATTTTTTCAATTTGAAACAATCGTTCCACGTTCCAGAGAATAGCGCGTTCAACCAGACAAACTGTCAAGCTTTTTAATATTAGTATAATTAAATAATATGTGTATAGTATAGTATAGATATTGAACTTGGCTCCCATTATCACATGTATGTTTTTGATGGGACAAATTACAAAAAAATATGGCATCGGCTTATACTATGCGAGCTGAGTTATGCACATTTTTGTTTCCTAAGTCCTAACCCTTCTAAAAAAGCAAATTCTCCAAAAAAGTTATTGAAATTTATAAATGCACCCTTCTTCGACAATCATAAGCAACATCTTGCCATTGAGTATAACTAAAAGCGCTCAAGCATTATTATATTTCCACGATATAGGAATAAATTTAAACAAATTTGTAACGAAAGCAATTTCAAATTCTAAACTTGATCCAACTTTACCGCTTGATGCGTATAGAACTTTCTGAAAACACGTCTCTGATATTAAATACAAGTTAAATAAAGACAGTTTGCGCAAGGATTGTTTGCTCACGTGTATCTTATTTCAGAAACAAGTATAATTCCCAAGAGTTTTCAGCAAATTCCTTAGGAAATTAATTTAATAAAATTAGTTACGAAACAACAATACAAACTTTCGCTTTTACAACTGACGCGAAAAGAATTTTGTTCATTCATTACCATAGCTTTAAAGATGTTATTTTTAATACTGGAAATAATTTTGGAGGTGAACGTCAAACACAGTTTTTCTTTCAAGTTAGAATAAATGTTAAAAAAACTCTCAGTAGAGTACCTAAATCAACTTCACAGAACATGATCAAAGTTGGTTTGATTTTTCAAGTGAAGTCTACCACTCGTATGGATAATGTTTAAAATATTCTTACACGTCAGAGCACTAACAAAGTAACTAGTGTTTTTGAAAATGTATCTGAAAGTACATCTACTTATGTACTCATTTTTTTCATCTTTGTTCGGAGTGATTTATCTCAACAGCAAAATTCAATTTTGGTAGAATTTCCATAAAATACTACTACTAAACCAAAATTCCGCCCACCGTACTTAATAAATGATGCATGATATAAAAAAATAACAATGCATGAATTCTTATGGTAATGTTGGGCCGCATCAGAATATTGCAGAGTCGAACAGTATAGAGGTAAAAATAAAATTTACATTTGAAAACATCAAAACACTGAATCGGGGCTTAAAGTTAAACTCATCTTAATCTGCGTACTTAATCCTTTGGGCATTTCGAACGCGTACGAGATTGCTTAACTCTTGTCAAGCGATAACACGCCCGGACCACACATTTATCGTATTCACCTCTAATTAAATCCCTTTACAAAGGCTGGGCCGGTGGGGTATAAGTCAGGTATTGCGAGATAAAGATTAATGCGTTCTTGTCAAATAATTTACGGTGTTGATAGCGATCCGCTGCGTTGTCCATTTTGCATGTCGCACTGCTTGTTCAGTGCAATACGCGCGTATTTTATACGAATGAGTTCTTAATGATTAAGTTGTAAATAGCCTTGTAAAAAATGATGCCGATATGAAATGTGTCGTAATTTGTAATGCGTGTACAGATATAGAAAGGAAAAAGAAATAAAACAGCACCCAGAAATGTGTTGAATTTAAAATGCTGCTTTGATCGACTTGTCTTCTCAGATCGTATCAAACACAATGTGATCCCGTTTTCATTCCGACACCGGCTAATTCTGGAACACCGCAACAAGCGTGTTCGACAAAACAACAGTTTAAAAATGTGAATCGCCAAACTTGTCCCTGATTAGGCCGGGTATGTTTTGTCTCAGATCAAACAAGTTGGGCCGAGTAATGCCGGCGCCTACACAAACATACTACCTAATGTGTTTACCTCTAATTCCAAACAAAAGTTGTGCGAACGGCCCGGCGGTGTTTGAGTACACTTTGTCTTTTGCTGTAGTCGTTTTTACTGACGGATTTGTACTGAACGAAGCCAAGTTTCTTCGGCACAAAAAATGAAGCGAAGCTTATTAGACCCTTGTAAGGATTTCTCGTAGTTCATACAAGCATGAAACAAGTACTGACCGTACTTGGCCCACATTTTAGGGTATATTTATTGGGAGATTTGCTGTTTTTCCGCCTGTGAGATTTGTTCACCTTTCTCTGCCTAAAAGATTAAGGTTCCACTAGTAATTGTAGGTATTGTTACAATAAAATGAGCGAAAAATCTTTACCTAAATATTTGTGTAGTTCAACGTAGTACTTATGTTTGCTTGTGCATTGTGAAGTTTAAATAAGTGAAGCGTTGGACTGACCATAACTATGTAAGTTTGTACGAAGATTGAATGCAACCAGACTTTCAGATCACTGTGATTCTGTTTTAAGCGTTTGTCTGATTTGACGTATGCATTACTACTATCATTTATTTTAAAAATCAGCATAAGAGCATGATATTCCCACTGCTAGTACACAAGCCTCCTCGCAATCACCATGTGAGCCCAGTTTGGGCCTGTCTCCAAATTTTTGTGTTTAGGATATTGATATCCGGTGTTCTCACGTTATGTTTCTTCACTTTTGAGAGCACTGGTGATAAAATGATTTAGCGTAGACGCAGACGTTCACTCTGTCTCAAATAACGTACTTCATACAATGGCGTTTTTATAGTTGATTGAGACAAATTGTATTTAGTTTTTTGATAATAAAGATTTGTTTATTTATTTACACAAAGTAAAACACCTGCCTACAACTCGTAAATTGGGGTCGTTACCACTGGGCCACCACTGCACTGTTCCAAACTCATTCACTAATACATTTTTATCTACTACATACATTGCGTACCTACACAAATGCTGTCAATATACAGTATATGCGTTTGTTAAACTATTATCACATTACATTGAGTCATAAAGTGGTTTCAGTTCCCGACATTCGACTTCAACAAGACTTACAAAGATACTTAGTTAATTGATTTACTGATATTGAAAGTTTGAGTGAGTGAGGCTTTTGAGGCAATAATCGTACTATGTCAGGAGACTTGACTGTGTAATCTTATTATTTGTTGTTTGTAGATGCCTAGTTTGTCTTGTGGCTCCAAGCGCAAGTGCTGAGCCAGGATGAGGTCCTGGGTCCGATTGCCATGTCGAGAACTGTGTTATTGAGTTTTCCTTTTTCGTTTCGGAACTCCATAGTTACAGGCCTAAGTTTGGAAGTTGGTGGTGTGATACACCCGTGTTTCGGAAAGCACATTAAGCCGTTGGACCTGTGCCTGATTTCTCTCCGGTCGTGTCGAATTTCCGTTTCATCGGACTATGAGAGTGAGGGAAGAAAGAGTGCATCAGTGACTGCGTACACATTTGTGCACTATAATATTTCCTGCATAAGGCTAGTCTCGCGTCTCTGTGTCGTGTAGTGCCGAGTGACTGCGTACACATTTGTGCACTATAATATTTCCTGGAAAAGGCTAGTCTCGCGTCTCTGTGTCGTGTAGTGCCGAGTGACTGCGTACACATTTGTGCACTATAATATTTCCTGCATAAGGCTAGTCTCGCGTCTCTGTGTCGTGTAGTGCCGAGTGACTGCGTACACATTTGTGCACTATAATATTTCCTGCAAAAGGCTAGTCTCGCGTCTCTGTGTCGTGTAGTGCCGAGTGACTGCGTACACATTTGTGCACTATAATATTTCCTGCAAAAGGCTAGTCTCGCGTCTCTGTGTCGTGTAGTGCCGAGTGACTGCGTACACATTTGTACACTATAATATTTCCTGCATAAGGCTAGTCTCGCGTCTCTGTGTCGTGTAGTGCCGAGTGACTGCGTACACATTTGTGCACTATAATATTTCCTGCATAAGGCTAGTCTCGCGTCTCTGTGTCGTGTAGTGCCGAGTGACTGCGTACACATTTGTACACTATAATATTTCCTGCATAAGGCTAGTCTCGCGTCTCTGTGTCGTGTAGTGCCGAGTGACTGCGTACACATTTGTGCACTATAATATTTCCTGCATAAGGCTAGTCTCGCGTCTCTGTGTCGTGTAGTGCCGGAAAAATAGCACCATCCCACTTCTTCCCGAGGGTGTCGTAAGAGGCGACTAAGGGACTTACTAGAGAATGGGCAGCAGCGTTGTCTATGCACCGTACCACAATACTGCGATCGCCAACCCGCTTGCCAAGCGTGGCGATTATGGCAATTCCCCCTCAAATTGGGGGAGGCTTATGTCTAGCAGTGGACGTCTTTCGGCTGAAATGATGACGATGTAGGCTAGTCTCCGCTGAGATTGGTCACCATGGCCGATATTTGGTCTGAAGGACTATAATTTTTACTTATTATTTGTATAGTTATATCGTATTGAACATTACTTTTCATTTCATCAAGTTCACACTATTGTAATGTTACACTTACCTGATAATGTTTTCTATATATAGATGACTAACTTTTGCCCGCGAATTCGTCCGCGTCAAATTTTTGCTCCCTCAGGGTTCCCAGCCCTTCCCGTCACATCGAATTGCCTGCCAGTTTTCGACCATTTTTCATTGCTGTTCCGCTCCTTTTGATTGTAGTGTGATGTTAAGTAGCCTCAATAAATAAGCTACCCAACACAAAAATGACGTTGTCGGTCCGATGCAATATGCTGGCCCGTAGGTTTGCACGATGTACTAGAGAAGTGAAACTCACACTGTTCAAGGCGTTTTGCCAGTCTTTTTACACGTGCAGCCTGTGGGTTAGACATACGCAGAGGGCCTACAACGCTCTTCGAGTACAGTATAATAACGCCTTTAGGGTGCTGTTGGGGCTCCCGCGGTTCTGTAGCGCATCGGGCATGTTTTCTGAAGCAGAGACAGACAGCTTTCAAGCTATTATGCGGAAAAGAACAGCATCCCTGATGCGAAGGATTCGGGGGAGCACCAACAGCATTTTAAAGGTAATCGTGAATAAGCCTGATTGCCCGTTCCTGGGGCACTGGACCCGTATGCATAGCTGCAGGTCTGGTGCAACGGGAGGGGGAGATATTTACAGGTTCCTGAATTAGTTTTTAAATTTTTGAATTAGTTTTATTGCGTTTTATTTATTTATTTTATTTTAATGAGATTTTTTTTACTAACATAGTTTTATAAGTATTACTAACATCAATATGAATCAATGTATTCGATTTAAATATAAAAATAAAATAAATAAAAAAAAAAAAAAATCAATTTGGACCAGGAATTCCTGAGATTAGCGCGTTAAACCAATCAAACAAACAAACTCTTCAGCTTTATAATATTAGTGTAAATGATGTAGCCAATTATATTATATGTCTTACGTGGATTAGAGGTGGGTATCAAGGTGCTCAAATTATCTGGAGGTTGTAATATAACTGAGTTAAATAACTAAGACTAGAATTTATCTAGAGTTGGCTTGTTTGCCTAACCTACCCAGACACAATTTGAAACTCAACCCCCTCAAAAACTTAAACTAAGCTAGCGTTTATAGTAAAAGTTGAGCTCTAAAAATAAACCAGGGTGAGTAAAACATTTTAATGTGTTTTTTCTTGTGTATTTTTAGTGCGATTTTAAAGAGTTTGGGATCACGGTACCTCCCAGAGCTGTCTTAAGAGTAAAGTTTGATCAAGTGGGAAGCGTTCAGAAGTTTATACTTACTTTCCCGCAGGAAGTGAGATAAATATTCATGAGACTTAACTCGAGGAAAAGTTATTTCCACGTCAGAGTCTGTCCGTCTGTACATTTGTAATGAAACGACTTATAACAGACTGTTTTAATACTTTTAATTTGCTTCAACTGGTTAATATTCTAACTCGGTGCTGCGTCCGGTTATTTTCGTTCCGTTATAACTTTTTGAATTATTTTTATTAAAAGTGTATTTTATAATGTAATGTAAGGATCGTAGCAGGTGGCATTCTGTAGTATTTACTTACCACAATGGAAAGATAAAGTAACCAACATAGCCCGAAGAATTGCTAAACTTAAGTGGCAGTGGGCAGGGCAAATTGCGCACAGAACAGATGGCCGATGGGGTCGGAAGGTTCTGGAGTGGTGCCCGCGTTCTGGAAGACGTAGCGTTGGAAGGCCTCCCACAAGATGGACCGATGACCTGGTGAAGGCAGCAGGAATACGTTGGATGCGAGAAGCAAAGAACAGGTCGAAATGGCAGTGCTTGGGGGAGGCCTATGTCCAGCAGTGGACGTCTTTCGGATAAAATGATGATGATGATGATGATGATGAAGAATAGACAGAAGGCGTGAGTTTATGTATGAATATATATTTTTACTAGCTGACCCGACAAACGTTGTTTTGCCGGATGAAAAATTGTGAAAATTTAGAGTTGTATGTATTTTTCAATGCCAAATCATAATAAAATAAAAATAGAAAAAATTGACAAAAAATATAAAATAAATATTTAGGGTTGGGTCACCCTTATCATTTAGAGGTATGAAAAATATATGTTGGCCGATTCTCAGACCTTTTCGATATGCACACAAAATTTCATAAAAATCGGTCCAGGCGTTTCGGAGGACTTTGGTGACAAACACTGCGATACAAGAATTTTATATATTAGATGAAGGTGGTGGGTGGTGGGTGAAGGTGGTATGGAATTCGACACGCAAACTGTTATCGTGAATTCAGTAGCCATGCGTAGACAATTTTAGTCGGTTATCAAAAAAAAAAGAAAACTGCACTTTCATAGAAAGTGTAATACCTACGTGGTTAAAATGTATGGAACAGCAATTTTTCTCTATCCAAAGATCTATCAGCTTTGATTTCCCTGGCATCCTGTGTGCGTAGGTGTTAATTATGCCCTGGGACTTAGTGTTGTTACAAATTTCGACTATAGTACTTTTAGGTAATTGTCACAAAGAAGTTTTTTTTTCCTTATAGTTATGGTGGTGATTCTAACGGTCTACATTTTCAAAGGTGCGAAACGGTTCCCTATCTATTTGCATAAAATTTTAAGACCTTATATAACTTGGTATACTTTTTTTCTCCTAATTGCAAAACAAATTATGCCAAAGTATATTAGGAAAAAGAATATTATGCAAAAAGAAGGGATCCCCTGCGAAACACATACATACTTTGCTCGTACACTACTACATACATTATTATTATATACTTTTCTTCTCAACACAACAGAATGAAAACTGCAATGGTAAGCCATTTTTAATACACCTGCGAGGTGTGATACAAAAGGAGAACTTCAGAAACTGAAACTAGAATACTTACTTCACCAAGATTCCCAAGTCTTGCAATTAGCTACTGTTTTATGTTAATACTTGTTAAAAGTTATGAAGAAAAACTAGGTTTTTCATTTTACCTGAAACAGAATACTGCACTCTACTTTAGTAAAAAATAAAAGATCTAAAATAGCAGTTTCTTGTAATAAAGAATTTGAAGTTGAATTTATTTAAAAGAAAATTAAACTCGCAAAACAGTAGAAACCTAATTCAAATATTTTTGAGATAGACCGTAATTAAACTTCTTCAACTTTATTCAACTAGATTTTAGTTGAATTATAGAACAATGAGCTTTATTCCAAGGCCGTAAAGTCTTTCATTCAATCATGATACAACTTCGTGCGTAGACCCTAAGGCAACAAGACACATTTTGTTAGCCAAGAGGTATTTTACGTCATTAGCGAGTTCACAGACAACCACAAGCTTACGTGTGGAAAACTTCTAACTTCAAACAGTGATAAAACATACTTTGCGAGATATTTTCACAACTTTTTAATGTTGCAGGACCCTTAAGTGAAGCTAAGCCCCGTAATGGTAAGTGGGGAGCATGATCCTGATATGATGAAGACGTGAGCAGACTATTACCATTTTTTTGTAGTAACTTTTGAGAAAAATATCAAAGCACTTCGAATATGACACATGAAGTGAATAAAATATAGTGCAAAGATGCTTTTGGAATGACAGAAATGTAGGTTAAAGTGGTTGAATATAATGTTGAGTAAGTAATATTAAAATTGCATTTTTCTTCAGCGGTATTTCATTATTTCGCGTATATTTCAGTCTTGAGATATTTTTTTTTTAACGGTGGCATTTGTTTCTGAGATAGAATAACATACTTAAAAGTCAGTAATATAGTGAATACTGAAATAAAATGAATGTTTCCTTTTGACTTCAGTAGTGTCGCAAGTCGCACTCTTCATTATCATATAATCGGCTTTGTAACAGAAAAAATATTTCAGGGAAAATTTGAACATTATTATTTTCACATATTTTTGAAGCCACAACTGTGTAAAAAATTGTGTTTCTCATTATTTCAGTCATGGTTGGAACATCGACATATGTGCTAGTAACCTAAAAACAATACTTATACGAAAATGTCGGATAAACTTTATAGAAGACTTTTGTGACACTAGACTAAATGAAATATCAAAACGCCTTTTAATAATCCACTACTTGATAGCGGCTTTATGTTATAGACTATTAATTATAAAACGACTAAATAGCCACGGTAACAGAGGAAAAGCATATCATAAATAAAAAAAAAAATACCAACTAATTCATAAACATGGGAAATGATGGCACAGTTGTGCAGGATGCAAATATACAAGCTCTAGTAGCAGTTTAGAGAAGTACATTCATTTATCTACTAGTTGAAGACGTTGTCACCGTGAAAAAAGCAAAGCACAAAATAAAACGGAAAAATATAGGTATCATTTTTCAAAGTTCAAAGAGGAAAAAATGTGAAGTAATTGCCTTTATGACTCCTTCAAGACGTTCTAGAGTGTCGTAATGAGCACTTCGGAAAGCTCTTTTTTAAGATCCCCGGTTCTTTCCATTCCTTGGCTTTTAGTTTTTTTTCCTCTAAAATAACGTCCTTTTATATTCCATTACAGATCCGCTATCAAGTAAATGGGATTTTTATTATAATTGATACAGCTATGCAGACGTATAATTTAAATGATCTTTATTTTGAGGACATATTTTTGAAATTACAATCTTCTTTTTCTGATACGTGAAGATTGTGAAATTCTTGAAAAATCCCAGTAACAGTAGAAAATACAAAAACTGTATAAGTGACCGAAAATAACCTTAGGATTAAAGAAAGGTCAGGGTCTTGCCATTTTGCGACTTTGATCGATCAGCTCTTTTCAACAAAATGTACTAGAATACTTTGTTGTGCCGTTTGATCTTCGACTAAGAGCACATCTTGCCATTTACTTTATAGATGGTCTTTATTCAGTAGAGTGCAAGATGTAACTCATCGTTTTTAGAGTAGGTAGGTATTTTATGTCTGATATCTATTTAAGTGTATATTTAGATTGGCTAATAAAATTCATAAAGAATATATTCAATTTTAAAATCGTCCGAATTTACTTTACGTTTCATTCACGCTTTTGTGCTTGGCCCACAAAAACTTGTTCAGTTACGTAATCTACTATCATAGTAACAGTATCAAGAATCTGTCAAAACGTCTCAAAATATCTTTTATTCTGCATCGAGAACAATTTTATTTTCACCTCGCAGTGGCTCTTGCAAGAAATACGTACTTCTCAAAGTCACCTGACATAAAGTGGCTCTCTTAAACTAAACAGACACCAAGTTTCTATGTTCGAGCAAGCGAGGCCAGAAACTTTAAGTTTTGCACCCACGAATGATGGTTTTTCGTCGATAAGATCTCTAAGCTACGGCTTAAATATGATTTATTTTGTTTTATTAAAGTAGAAGCTTGTAATCTGTTTTGGATTACTTGCTTTGAGTTTGATGTGTTTATGCAAATTTTGTTTTTGAAAAACATATTTTTTTTCCTTAAAATGCTGCTCTTTCAGGAAGTCGAAAGCTTGGAAGTTCAGGGCCAAAAAATTCAACTATTTCTATTACTTTGAAATATAAATTATACAACTGGTTGCAGAATTAGTCGAATTTGTCTGAAAAGCAAACTAAATAATTCCAAGATTTTTTTCTTAGCATAAATCGGCTCCCTAACAGTCCAACTCCAATATTTACCATAAACGCATTGAGCAAAAGGAAACATCAGACTAGAAAGTGGTTTTCGATGTCATTACAGCTCATTTTCCTGAAAAGCTTTTAAAGGTAGGATGTTAAGTTCCCAACCTCTCAACTATCATTATCTCGAACCTCGGAAAATTTTCTTTAAACGACCTGATTTTGGTTCGTTGGGTAAACTTTTAGTGCTGTCAGATTCATAAATCTCTTAATATTTTGTTTGTGGATCTTCGAGGTGGTATCAAGTTTCGAGGCTGTTCGTCGCTTAAGAGTGTATTTATTTATTTTGAATAAAAAGTTTATAGGTTTGTTAAATTTGCTTATAAGTTGCAACTAGATCACCATTGCTTTTTATTTTAACATCAAATGCTTCAATGATCAAAATTGCCTGAAACAGACCTGATCTCGATTGAACATCTATTTACTCACGAACACATCCAAACACTGTTTTCCATCTATTCTGAATTTACCAAAAAATCCTAACATATTTTCATATTTTAACTCGATTAATAACACGGTGTAGTTCGTTACGTTGGAACGCAATAACAATGAATTCCAAAGAATCTGCTACTATTTTCATTAATAACACTAGTGTAGTGAACGAACCAGCATGAATTAGAGCGTGGTTGAAACTTAACCACCATTATTCTGTGACTTTGGCACCAAACTCCATAACATGATTAAGGCTGCTATCTATTGTGGTAGAGACAGTGGCATATGAAGCGATTTTGAATTCGAAGTGTTATATGAAGTGAAGACAGTTCTTATACCACATACTCAGCTGGTTTTCTATATTAGAGAAAATGAAACACTTATACAATTTTTGTATACTGAAGCAATAACGAAGCATCTTGATAGCATGATGGATAGATTACAAAGTAGACCTGATGGCAATATAGTTAATGACTTAATGAAAGAACTGGACAAGATTGATACAAAACAGAGAAACGTGAAAGAGAGTGAAGGTGCAGTGGGTTGAGAAAAGGCATAGATGATGATAAAAATACCTACCGCCAATTGTGTTACTAAAAGAAATGCAAAAGGATTTTCAAAATGATTTGTCGACAACAGTGCTTGCATGGTAGGGCTGGTGTAGCGTTTTATTTGTTACACATATCGCTCCCGCTACCTCTTAACACTACATCACCGATCTTAACACATCGGTTGGAGGCTTAATACCACGCGTATTAAGGCCGGGCTAGCTTCCAACGTCTTGTATTCCGTAGTCCACGATGTACATGAGTTTAATTTATAACACCCATATAAATATCTTTGGCCGTTATGATGTGTGGCCCCTGGACCGCACAGTAAATTGCACATTACAACACGCACTATATTAAAATAATTAATTTTGACCCAAATATTTGGCGTGTCTTAGATTATTGTACACATATTATCTGAAGGTACTATTAGTGTATGGCTCTTTGTGTTTTAGGAATTTGCCTTTGATGCCTTGAGGTTTCAGTAAGAAATTATATTGTGAGCATGATACTAGTTTTTTTTTCCCAATATGGTAAGTTGTAAGTGGGTGGAAGGAAAGCTACAATATTGTTTAAGTTACAGTGAAAAGTTAGTTCAAGAGAATCTGTTAGTTTAGAAAAATCAAGTAATCAGAATTTTAGTACTATGGAAATGAAAAAGAGATTATTTTAATTTTCAATGCGTCTGTCTGCTGAGTGTGGAGATTTTAGCTTTTTTTTTAGACACTTTTTACCAACATTGGCAGTTTACGAGGTGGAACGATACAGCCGATACAGGGCAACAATGAAACAGATATATATTTTTAAGTAAAATGTCAGTTCAAAGATATGAAACGAAACATACTACATATCGGAAATATCGAAATTTCCTCTAAAATATCAACCATTCGACAACCTAACACTTATATCACAAACACAAGCCAGATATTTACGAAGTGTGCCTGTACAGTGTTAACGACTTTTGGCAAGCATTCGCCGTGAGTGGACCATGAAATCTAAACAATAAACAAACTGTTTCCTGCGGGAAAATATACACAGATTGCAGCTTTGCAGAAAATAAACGTCTTTTACACCCTATAAAGGGTGGGGATTTGTGTGATGAAGAATGAAAATGATTGCGCTTTGTTGGATAATGATATTATAGTGTTCGCTATAGCTGACGTTATTGAGATAGATTTGAGTGTTTTTCGGAATTATGGTGTGTGTGCTGTAGCGGTTGGTAAAGTGTTACTTGATCTGAAGGAGATTTTCTATTATTATTGTTTTGAATGCGTAAGTAAATTGTGTATTATTATATTTTACATAAAATTTTATTTTATAAGCTTTAAACTTGTTCACTTAAAAACAAAAGCTATTAAGCTTTGTTTAAACCCAATTGAATATTCAAATCCCGAATTAGCAAATACATTGTATTTTTCTTCAACAAAAATCCCCAACTCAATCCCAAAGGAGAATTTCTCGAATCAAAAAGCAATTACAAACTAAAAGTTCTCCAATAAAAATAGCAATCAACAACTGTAAACTTTCAAGAATAATTACTTCTAGACATTTAAGCAACTGCTGCTTCGAACGGAGAGTAATAACAAATCAAAAATCGAAACGTTTATCAGAAACTTCAACCTTTTCCAATAAAAATATCCGGCACAAAACAATAGTGTTTCCCCCCGATCAAGTTTGATACTTGGAATTCACAGTAGCGACAGGTGTTTTTTACGACCTCCCGGTGATTTAGCGCTGAGGATTCGCCATTAATCCCGTTTGGATAGACACGAATAGAAACAATGCAAACATTGCGTTAACAAAGTGATGTTTTGAAATAACGAATGTTACTGTGATTTATTTCTGTAAGAACAGCTCGAATATCAAAAACCGATATTCGTTTTCAGTGTTGGCGGAAAAGGGTTTTATTGTATTCAATAAAATGTTGGAAGTCAAAATATTTGAGAATAATAAAGTCAATATTGCTTCCGATGAAACTCTACATTATAAGACTCTCGAAGACAAAGTAAACTCTTGGATCCTTCACAGTACAATGTCGAAGGTAATACCGAGTCAGCAGAAGCAAATGCCGAAGCCAAAAAAACATACAAAAGAGAGATCCTCCTAATAAAAGAAAACCGAAACTTTTACAAATGACGGTGAACTTAAATCCACGTGAATATCCACAAATTGGGAAACATAAGCTTACAATCCGGAAGGTACTGACGTTCAAAGTTCTTTTAATGGGACTTTCTTCAGGGCAAATTGGCTGTTAAAACAGAAATTCTCTCCAACAGGGATCTTAAAGCAGGAATTTCCAGAAAAGTACACGTGAGTTATTCAGGCCTTGACACGTTTAAGTCACTTACGATGTATGAGTGGCATTATAGAATCAGCACATTTCGGACCAACAAGGCAGAAAGCACGTTTCGGCATTATTGAAAGTCAAAAGGTAAAAATGTCGATAGTTACTTAAAAATGTGTTAGAATTTGTAGCCCAATTCTGGAGCCAGTGAGGAATGTCTTACTAAAGTATTCGCTAAAAGCGTTTGTTAACACGATAGCGGCATGCCTGTGATAGCAACAAAAAGCTTTAACAGCGTTCTAGTGGTTCTCAGAGATGTCTGCGAATATTTTGCGGCAGTACATGCATCGTGAATACCCCTTCAGACGTGCAGGGATCTCTAACGAGACGGTAAAAGCATATTCTAAAACGACGACGAAATATAAGTGTCTAAGATGGGGTGGGTGGGGACGTTACGTATTTTTCAAAAGTTAATATTATGAGTACGAAGTGTATTTATTTCCTGCCATATTTATTTTATGATCGTTACTGCTAAAGTAAATCTTTTAGAATTTATTGATGTTGTCTTCTTAGTATAAAGTATAGCTTTTAAACTTTACTTTTGTTCTTAATCATTTCAGTTTCCTGAGTTTGAATATCTAGATAAGCTAATTGAAATATTATTTATCAAGATAAAATTTTCTTGGAAGTTATTTTCAAAGGAAAAGCATGGTAAGGCGAGATGCGGCGCTTTCGAAGAAAAAACGCTGCCATTTAAGAGGCGGAACCCTAAAAAGCTCGCAGACATGGCCCGTCGTTAGTCAGACGTTTCCTGCAAAAAACCACCCGCCAACAAATAAGGAGAATTTTAATAAAAGCCGCCGATGCGAATCGAAACAGTCACACTTCAGGTTTCATTGCTATAGCGACAAAACGAACGTCGGACCGATGTGTTAAGTTGCGCTATGTAACTCGTGAGCGATGTCTTTTGTTTTTATAGGCTAAAAGCGTTTGTAGATTCTATTTTTGTTTAGCTTTATACCAAAATGCATGCAAATGGGACAGCAAAGTGTTGTGTATGCGGTTTTAAAGCTCAAGTATTTACGTTCGTAGTTTCAAGCTGTTGCTCTATGTTTTGTTTTGAGTTCGTATATAAATCTTTTAAACCCACAAAAACGACTGCTGCTGTAGATTCACACCCGTGCATTATTATACAGAATACAATTTAAACCAGTGCGCAAACTGTAACCATTAATTCAACGTATGATTCTAGACTCCCCTTAGATTTTTTTCGTCGGTTAAAGCTGTTTTTCAATCCAATGAAAATTTTCAACGCTAGGTGGTACACTCATATGCTAAATGCATTGTTACAGTTTGCGCACTGAATATTTGTATTTCCTGTATTATACAGAAGAATATATGTTGAACATTACAGCCCCTGGACTTGCAATTGTGATTCTTCTTCTTACCTATATCTAAGCTTAAAAATAACTACATACCTCTATGAGAAAAACCAATGAAGTGCCATATAGAGTAACAGTCATTTTTTACATACAAGTACTACCGGTTGATCATCATTTCAGCCGCAAGACGTCCACTGCTGGACATAGGCCTCCCCCAAGCACCGCCAATTTGACTGGTACAATTTTTGGGGTTATTTGCCATAATCGCCACGCTTGGCAGGCTGGTTGGCGATCGCAGTATGGTGGTAAAATGCATAGAGAACGCTGCTGCCCATTCTCTAGTAAGTCCCTTAGTCGCCTCTTACGACACCCACGGGAAGAAATGCGGTGGTGCTATTCTTTACGTCCGGAACCACACGGTACGTACTGGTTGGTATAATTAGTAAATTTAGCAAAGCAATTTATCAAATTAATAGATCCCTTAAAACAACACATACAACCTAACTAATCTTCTTCATCCCGTACTTCAGCCTGCCTAGCCTTTTACCAACTGTGTTGTGGTTGGCTTCCAGTCTAACCGGTTGCAGCTGAATACCAGTATTTTACATGGAACGGCCGCCGTCTGAACTCTACAACCTAGTTACTGGGAAACATGTTACACCTTGGTAAGACTGTTTGTCAGACTTTTGGGCTTTGACCTTCGACCCCTGGCGAAATATATTGACGTGTAAAAGTGTTTGTAAAAACCTACTTACAAAATTAAGGTCATTCACATATCATTGTCATGGAACCTAACTCTGTATTTTTATCCTATTGCAACTTGCTGTATGTTTCATTGTATACTAAAAGAAAAACCGAAATTTAGTTTACATTGTTTACACTCGTTTTAAATCACCCACAAATAGCTACAAAGTTTCGTAAAGGGCGACGCACACTGAAACAAATAAAAGAAGTGCGAACCCGCGGCGACGTACATAATTGTCTCGTGTCTTGTTCGTGTTGCATCCGACGCGTAGTGTCCGAGTGATTGTTGTTGCCCAATGGACCCTGATCGTTAGTGCAGCAGCCTCTAGATCGAATAATGATGTGGTTGCTAAGTATGCAGTAATAACTAAAACTGCCAATCTAAATGACAACTTGTTCTGCAATGCAGAAAAACATTAATAGTTTGGAATTTCGGTTTCATAAAATTGTTTTCAGTTAATTAATGAGACAGAAGAAAAGTGTTGATGAAAAAAGGGTTGAACGGAAAATGTGTCCAATGTTATCGGAAAAATACAGACCAGTGCACGACAGTATAAATAAAAATTCAGCACACTTTAGAATTGATGTCAATGTTTATTTCTACTAGAAAGAGACTATTTACTTGAAGTACTAAGCAAAAAAACACAACGTACGTTAGTCTCTACTCATCGTGCACCCAATCTTACTGTATTATCCAAAGTGCTGGTAAAACCACTTAATGGATGCGCGTCAACGGTTTTACATTTCGAGTTAGTAGCGACAAGAGGCACAGCCGGAGGCATTAATAACTCAGCTGTCTTCGTATTGTGGCCAATGAAGGATTCAGTGCAAGTGTAAACTGGCCCTAAACAAAACCATCCAATACTATGCGGTGAAGTGTCCTCTACATACAATGGGACATCGATTACTTGGCGGTGAAAGTAATTGGCATATAAATGGTGCTGAGAAAGTGTGAGTGGATGCAGTTGTGTCTCAAGAGCTCGTATGTTAATATTGTTGGTCGTGACTTAATATGCATGTCAGTGTGCTTGTTGAAAAATTTGGCTGTATAGCGGGCTTGTGGCTAAGTAATAATAGCCGCACGGGTTGATCGTTCAGGTTAAGCTACGCATGCCGCGGTCAGTCCGTGGATGGGTGACCATCTTTCCATAACAAGACCCTTCCGTGCCTGGGAAAGCACGTTAAGCCGTTGATCCCGGCTGTCTTTCGTCAATCTTAGATAGTCATTACGGGTCGTCAAAAGCCCGAAAGTCTGACAACCAGTCTTACCAAGGGGTATCGTGTTTACCCAGTAACTGGGTTGTGGAGGTCAGATAGGCAGACAATCCGTGTAAAATACTGGTCATCATCATCATCATTTCAGCCGTAAGACGTCCACTGCTGGACTTAGGCCTCCCCCAATTTGGGGGGCTTTGCCATGATCGCCACGCTTAGCACCGGGTTGGCGATCGCAGTATGGTGGTAAAATGCATAGAAAACGCTGCTGCCCATTCTCTAGTAAATTCCTTAGTCGCCTTTTACGACACCCACGGGAAGAAATGGGGTGGTGCTATTCTTTACGTCCGGCACCACACGGTACCGGTACTCAGCTGGAAAAATACTGGTACTCAGTTGCATCCGGTTAGACTCAAAGACCGACCCCAACATAGTTGGGAAATGGCTAGGTAGACGAGCTGCTTAAGTTTACGGGGCCATTAACAGCGTGGATGAACTTGATAGTATAATGTTGTCCCCAATAGTCCGAAATATCTGTAATGATACCGTAATATTTTGCTATATTTCCTGTGGGAATGTTCTGTCCATAGAATAGAAAAATGACAATTCTAGACCGGTGCATCCGCTTAGCCTTTTCAAAACTATGATATGATATGACCAGAAGCCGATCGTGGACGTCTTACTGGATGCAGCCGAGTATCAATGTTTTGCACAAACCGACCGGGCAGTGGCATTTGTGGAGGTCAGATAATTTAATGAGCGTAGTAAGACTGGTTATCAGACATTCGGGCTTCTAGTAACCTGTAAGGAGCGGTTCACATTTATATAAAACTAGCTTTTGCCAGCGGCTTCGCCCGCGTGGAGGTCGGAAATTATCCCGCGGGAACATACTACCGGGATAAAAAGTAGCCTATGTCCTTTCTCAGGCTCTAAACTATCTGTGTACCAAATTTCATTTAAATCGGTTCAGTAGTTTTAGCAGGAAAGCGAGACAGACAGACAGACAGACCGACAGACAGAGTTACTTTCGCATTTATAATATTATTAGTGTGGATTATAATATTATATATATTATATAGTGTGGAAGTGTGGATAGTGTGGATTTTGGCTAGTATAAAATCCATTAGCCATGAACTGTACCTACAGTACCTATGCTAAAATAAACACAATCAGGTTTAGAAAATTTTAGTTTTACTTTCAAACTATTCAACCATATCCATTCTAAGTATTTTTGAATATATTTGGAAAATTAGAATAATTTGCGCAAAACACGGCCCATGTATTTATTTGTGCGAAAGGGTTCGACCCTACGGTTTTACCTAACATGTATATTACGAAGAAGATTGTGACACATAAGTTAGAGCAACCTAGCGATTACAAATTAATGACTCTGACCCACGAGCTTCATCTTTGCGGTCTTATTATAACATATCGTGTGAAAAAACACCATACATAACATTACCATAATCCTAATGAATATACTGTTCAACAATATGCAATTCTACAAAAGCCTCTAACCCTTTCATTTCACCACGTCCCACAATGCAATAACCTGAATATTCTAATAAGCTTACGAATACAATGAGTACACTGACAACCGTGCTACCTAACTGTATAAGTAGGTTCAGTGATTGATGGTTTTCTTGACATTCGAAACAATGCACAAAACATGAATACATCGACCGGTATGACCTCCAGATTGGATGATAGCGGGTAAGTCACAACATTTTGATGATAGCTCATTGAATATAATGAGAAAGAGCCAATAACCGTTAGCATCGCGCTTTGGGGCAATCAATTAACACCTACTTGTATCGACCAGTTTTCCAAACTTCAATTGGAAATCGAAACACGTTGTAGTGTCTAGTGTAATTTATATGTAATTTATCTTGTACAGTTAGTATCGAGAGTTGTAAAATTGATAGCGAATGCACAATTTTTCAAATTGCTTCTAGAGAAGAGTGACGCTTTCTTAAGTTTGTAGGTCGGTCCATCTATGATGATTGCCTCAAATCTTTTTAATCAAAATCGTTTTTGTGAAATTTCAACGTTGATTATTTTGTACCTTTAACACCGTTGACTTTTATTTTTGGAACATTTTACGCAACAACAGCTTCGAAAAACAAAGATTTCGATATTAAAAATCTATCTCATCTCAATTTTTTTAATTCTGTCGCAAAAAACGGGATGCATTTTGTGCATGGCAGCCGTTCGCGGTGGATTTTCGTAAAAACTGCGCTGAACAAGATATTTGCGTTTATTTGAACATGGAACGCGGGATGTAAAAATGGTCGACGGCAAAAACTGGAACGTTCCTCGGATCATGATACCGCAGGAGCTCGGAGAATGTTGATGTAACGTGGTTTAAGGATCCGACAGACCTATGTAGGACTATTATGTAGATTGTATGTAAAGGTTGTATCTCATTTGGTCGACCTGTAAAAGGGTATGGTTGGATGGACGCAAGAAGTAGTAGGATATGTAACAAAAAGGATAACTCTAGTCCTATTAGGTACCAGTAACGGTAGTAAGCCTAGTTTGTTGGAGAAATTACCAGAATAATATACAAAGGAAGACTTAATTGGGGCATCAAATACTAAAGCTTTTTACCTGCTACAATTACAACCTATTATTACAATTACAGCTTTATGGATATTTGTATTACAAAGGGTCAAATTAAATTAGCAGGCAATTCTTTAACCACTTGGTGGGTATAGATATCGAAAACTAATGAAAAAAAAACCGGCCAAGTGCGAGTCGGACTCACGCACCGAGGGTTCCGAACAAACCTGTAGGTATCCTCGGTTTATGCATAAGGTTTATGTTTATGAAATTATTTTTTTTTTTTTAATTTTGTATTTGAGTTGATTGAATGAAAGGTAAATTGCGGTTTACCATTTATGACGTATTAAAAAAAAACTACTTGCTTGATCTCGTTCAAACCAATTTTCGTTGGAAGTGTATATAGTTATGTACATCATATATTTTTTTTAGTTTTATAATTCTCTTATTTTAGAAGTTACGGGGGGGGGGGGGACACACATTTTATCACTTTGGAAGTGTCTCTCGCGCAAACTATTCAGTTTACAAAAAAATGATATTAGAAACCTCAATACTATTTTTAAAGACCTATTCATAGATACCCCACACGTATGGTTTAGATGAAAAAAAACATTTTGAGTTTCAGTTCTAAGTATGGGGAACCCCAAAATTTATTGTTTTTTTTCTATTTTATTGTAAAAATCTTAATGCGGTTTACAGAATACATCTGCTCACCAAGTTTCAACAGCATAGCTCTTATAGTTTCGGAGAAAAGTGGCTGTGACATACGGACGGACAGACAGACAGACAGACAGACAGACAGACATGACGAATCTATAAGGGTTCCGTTTTTTGCCATTTGGCAACGGAACCCTAAAAAACATAATAGTCTTAGTTGTCTCTTACGACACCCACGGGAAGAAATAGGATGCTATTCTTTACTTCCAGTGCTAGCATGTACCGAACATAATTATACATTTAGGTAACTAAAACCACTGTTATGTTATGGTTCTAGGAATTCTAAGTTCCACGAAAAATTACAAAAACACCTTATTGATAAGATTCCTTCAAATGATGAAAAAAAAATGTTTTTATTCTTTTTTAGTGACATTCTTTTTCGATATCGATGGCCAACACTTGGGTAATGTTTTACCAGCTATTTTTTTTTTTTGACCCTGTATAACTCGATGTAGGTAAACCGTATTTGCGTAAATAAAACATGATATGCAACGTACAAAGAACCCCGAAACATACTTTATGAATCCCATATCATCAGCACCATTTTGGCGGCGAAATGCATCGTAAACGTATTGTTTGCCCAAAAAACTCTTTGTCGTCAGAAGCATAGATTCCGTATACAACAATAAGCCACCGCTTGTAATAAAATTTTGATAGAATAGCTGATGGAATATATGAGAGAGCATAAAATGGTACCAGAGAATTCCATCGTCTATAGCTTATTGACACATGTTATTTTCCCTGATGCGATCATAAAACCCTCCAATCTTATCTCGTTGGTTGTGATGATGTTTGGATAACGGATGCTTTGAACAACGTTACCGACAGTTTGGAACGAAACTTTGAGAACTAACGCACTTGGTGCAATGGAAAGTTAAACTTTCACACTTGTTTTGTCGTATCCTTAGCTAAAATAATCGTTGGAATTTCTTTTCGACTATTTTCTGAGACATGTCTTTCTTACAAGTCATACATTTTATATATTCTTGCTAAAACAATGGTAAAAGCAAACAGAGTAACAAAGAGGTCTTAAAATTCGACATTGATAGATCTCACAAAGACGTTATCTGTAAAAAAATTCACATTTTTGTGAACCCCAGCTAGAAGGATTGGTGACGGGCGGAAATCAACTACGTATTCAGGTACTATCTACCCGAATCTCGAGATTTTATGTCAGCAATATATTACTGTCTTCTCTAACGGAACCGCATTCCTGATAATATGGTGAGATTTCTTAAATATTACCTTAATTACGAGTGATACCGATCAGCGTTCGCTCCATCATTCCTTTATCTTGTACTCGTCGGAAACTATTGAAATATTTCGAACATTAACATTGAATTTCCTAAAATTTCGGTTTCGGTTTGAACGTAGGCTATTGAATTTCGTGTCAACTTGCCACAATTATGAGATTCCCTGACCGCGTAATGGTCACACGGGATAGTGTTGAGCGTGATCGTTATGGGACGGCATTTTATGTAGCTAGGAAGGTCGGATTAAAAAATATGGTATGTAGTCATTTTCCTAGTGAAGTTTAAATGAATCGAATATAATTAATCACATTGAAGTTTAAGGTGGAAGAATTGACACATTATTATTTATTTGTAAAAAGTTTTTATTTTTGTTTTTTTAAAGCATGGAAGAGAGAAGAAGATAGATCAAGCTGGCTGGGCTGGTAGAGAATGGCAACAGCGTTCTCTATGTATCTTTTCACCATACTGCGATCGCCAACCCACCTGCCAAGCGTGGCGATTATAGAAAACCCCCCTTAGGAAAGGTTTATGTCCAGCTAGGGTTGCCAGGTCATAAAACCGAAAAGCCGGACAAACCTGCCAGTTTAGCCGCACATTTGGGTGAAAAAGCCGGACATCTTTATTTTTTTAGTCTAAACAAAAGACCAAAGTACTAAATATATTTTTTTCAATTAATATATTTGGTTGGCAGATACCTATAAAGCTCATTTTCCTTTAAAATTGAGTAGTAATAACGCGGGGAGGACAGTGGTAGTGCTAGTTCGCTCGCTTGCGCTAGCTATACAAGATGAGGCGGGTGAAGACAAAAATGATCATATCTAAAAAGCCTAACAAAAAGCTGGTCAGGCCGGACACCATCTAATTTAGCCGGACATGCAACTAAAAAGCCTGACTGTGTCCGGCTTTATCCGGACACCTGGCAACCCTATGTCCAGCTATGATAGTCTTTCAACTGAAATGCAAGCAGAAAGCAAACACAGCCTGTAATTTTCTCAATACTGTGATACTGACCTCCTATCTGAGAGAAGGCACCTATATCCATGGTCATTATCCACCACGTGGGCCCAGTGCGGGTAAGAGAATGATTCTAGAACATGCCGGTTTCCGATCACGATGTACTCGTTCACCATTTTGAGCGCAGTGGCGATGAAATAATTTACACAGAATAAAGTCCTTGCCTGGGTTCGAACCGGCTACCTTCAAATCATAAGTTGCAGCCGTTTCCACTGGGCCACCGCTGTTCCAAATAGAGAATCTAACGCAAAATTAACAATCAGCATACATACTTTGTAAACATGAAAAATGTACCTTTCTCGTGGCCACCCATCCCCAAATAAAGCCCAAAATTATTCCAATCCTATAACAACAGAACATTGATTAAATGCCATAAACAAATATAAAATTAACAAGAAACTGCACACGTGAACCCGAGCAGTAATTTATACCGACAAATATTTATTCGTATCAACAGAAAGGCCGCAAATTGAGTGAAACAAACCACGTCTGTCGTAATAAAACGAAAGTAATAAATAACAGGGTCTTCCAAGTCTTCATAACTCCACTTAATTGAAGTACAAACATTTGCAAATTGGCGACTTAAAATACATAAATCAATTGTGTAAAAACAGCAGTCATTATTTCTCACTTTTAGCTTGAAGAACATGCCATGTTATCTAAGAATTCTCTGGTTGAGGTAACTTTGCAATGGCATCGTTTGTGTTTTGGAGTTGCCACAAAAACATTTCTCGTTAGAAGTCCAAAATAAAGCATTAAACTAACTTTTCAGTAAATTTAAGTGTGCTTAGGTAGGAACCTCGTGTAATATGACGGAATTTAAAAATAAATAAAAATTATATCATGTGGTCTGAAAACATTGTTTCTTGTGTATTTTTTAAACTGTAGCTCGAAATATACAAACATTGATAAAATAAGGTGGCAGTGCTAATGAAGACGAAGACGCAAAGCTGAAGTCACCAATACCCTAATTGCGGAATACACTATCAATCACAATTTGTATAATTTTGAAGGATTACTAATCCATTTCTGCAAATGTTTGAAAAATGTGTCAGCCGAACAATGTAAATAGCACAATGAACGTTTTTGAACTATCCATATAAAAGCTATTCCTACTGTCAATGTTTTAAGCAATTACCCCGCAGGTTTCCAAATTGAAGCAAGGCACAAGTTTGCATAAGTGTAACGTAACTATGCATGTAAACATATCCACGACACATAAGAATATGCAAATATTAGACACAGAATCTTGCCAATCCTTGGGCCAAATTACCCCCTATAGCACCAACATAACCTGATATTTGCCCTATCACAAACAAAAAAGTCACTTAAAAATAAATGCGTAATACGTAAGCAAACTGCTATTTTTAGTGCCCGTTCGAAAAAACGCAATACGAATCGCGAAGATACGTCGTTTAATTTTTCATTGCTGAAGTTAAATCGCTCGGTGAATGGTTATTTATTGGTGTCCAGTAAGGGTTGCAGGTTCTCTCATTAGTGTGACAATTTTTTATCATCGTCCCCGGTTACACGAGCTTCTGCGGTGTTTTGAATGTTAAAAACGAATAAATAACGTTAACACTTTAGTTCGAGTGGGCTTTCGTTTTATTTTTATGCCTTTTATGTAGGTATAATTAAGACAGAAGACTTGTGTCAGTAAGATTTGTGTTCGTTTTTTAACTGATATGTTTATTAAAAATCTTATAATTATTTCGATATCTACTAGGACACCCATGTTATAAATGTGAATGTTTGGATATTTTGATGAAATTTGGCACACAGATAGTTTATAATCTGGATTAACACAGTATTTTTTTTATCAAGGTAGTACGTTTCCATGGGGCGAAACCACTGCTACAAGCTAGTTTTGGATATAACTAACATTTTGGTTTAATTCGAAGCTAACACACAAAACAAACAACAAAATATATCTATAGAATAACGAAGAAGAATCTACTTAACAATAGCGCAGAAGGCACAAAAATATCTACGCGTGCAATAATTCCATTAGTAGCCAAGAAGAGCCGCAATCATCATTTGCTAATAGCATTTTAAAATGTAAGGCTATCAATTTTCTGCAATTGACTCTAGCACCTTGCACGACAGGATACACACCTGATATCCGTTGTATTTTATTGTTATCCCTAGCAACAAAGTTAAAACACACTTGAACAAAACAACCCGTAAATCGGACAACCACTTCCTTCCAGGGAATGCGATTGTGTAAAACACTTTTGCAACTCAAAAGGCTGGCTTTATAAAATGCGGAGCTATAATTTTCCCTCACCAAAAGCTTCATAGATGCAGTTTATCCTCCAAACAATATTACCGGCCGTGTGTTTGCCCTTGGCTAAATGGTATCTCGTTTACGGCAATGCGATTGCGAATCTTGAATCCTTTCAGGCGCACTCTGATGCCTTTGATCGGAACGTTAGGCATTAAACACACAGTGCGCTACGTGTTGAAAGAAACGCGCACAGAGCCGCGAGGCATCTCAAACTAGCATACTTTCTACACCACTCATTACCATTTTATCCGTTCCGAGTCGAAACACTGTTATTATAAACAGGCAAAGGCGAGCAATGATCGCCTCTTCGAGATGTGATTATCATGTTTTTTTGTTCAGTTTCGACTGGTGTTGAACAAACCGACAGATAGCTGCTACAACTTGTAATTTGTGTTGACGAGTTCAAATATTTTTTTTTTGGATCTACAATGGTAATGATCTCAAGTTGTAAGAACTTAATATGTAATTAGGATAACATTATATGGTCACGCAAAGGTTCTTCAATCACGCCCATCATTTGTAAAGGTACTCTTCTACTTACTGTTTATTATCCACTATGGTTAGCTTTTGGTAAGTTACCCCAAAATATTATTCTACCGTTCATATGCCCAACAATAATATTATTGGGCTATTATAATGGCAAAACACACTTACGGTAAGTATTAGAGCAGTTCCCGGTATTTGTAAAACTAACTATATATTTTGGCGAATTGTCAGGAAAGCCCGTAGTCGCATAGCGAAAGCAGGCTAGTAGTTCATTAAAAAGATAAATGTGGTCATTACGAGGACGTACCGACTGCGTATCATGCTAATACTCGGTTCGTGGTAACTTATCGGATTATTATATATATCAACGATGCTTTTAGATCATTTTAGAAGAGATTATGTAGTATTTTGATGCTGGTTTATGAAAATACGGGAAGAAAAATCTTCAAAATGGGCAAGAGCGATAGCTGATGCCGTTTTGTACATGTTTGATCACAAGTTCTCATAACATTCCTTTATCAGTCATCATCATTCAGCCGAAAGATGGCCACTTCTAGAATTAGACTTGTTAGTGCTATAATTAAACACGAATATGTTTGTTTAACTGCTTATTTATACTCCAAATATGAAACTTCTGTCTTCACCTGGGTGTTTGTCAAATATTATCTCACGGGAACATGTTTTAGGACAAAAATTAATATACATATGTATGTTACTCCTTATAACATAAGCTATCTTCTAGTGAAATGCTGTCAAAATTGGTTTTGCCATTTCGGAGATTAGTCGGAACAAACAAAAGACACAAAAAAAGTATTTTGTCATAGGTGCCGAATACCAATAATAATATTCTTTTAGTGAACAGCTGTTATTTTGCCTTTACAAGCAAACACTTCCATTTAATTTATTTGTATACGTAAAATATACCTCATCGTACACCAGATATTACGTTACATAAGTTTAATGAGTTTAAAGCTAAAGTAAAATCCAACCTTTGTTCAAAGGCATACTATTCTTTCAACGACTACTTAAACGATAAGAATAGTTGGTCGCTGTGATTAACTCAAGACAAACTCAAGACAATGTTTATGTTCTTTCAATCCAGAATTAGCTTTCCTACTGACAGTTTATATGGGTAGTTCATATAATTTTTTTTTTATTTTTTTTATTTTTTTATTTAACAGATTTTGTTAATTTATTTATTTATTTTTATTTTCTTTTAATTTCATTTATTGTGGACATAATCTACTCATTACAATGATTTTAAATGACTTGTATTGCAACATGTAGTTAGCTAGCGACTTCGTCAGCTGTTCATAATATTCTTGCCTGACCAACTGGCAGCAAGTTCGTCATGCTCCCTTAGATGTCACTGCTTGCGGTAGCGTCGGGGGTCGGGTTACCACCTTCCCTCAAATATGGCGAGGGGGGTAATGGCTGACCTTTGCGTTATGCTCGTGAACGGGTGCTGCTTGTGGTGACTGGTCGTCTTGCTGGCCATGGTTTTTGTTATTGTTATTTGTATTAACTGTTATTTTATTCTACTCCGGAGGTGCTAGTTTAACTATTGTAACTTCAACTTAGCTATATGCATCAATATGGATCATTTTGCATCGTTGAACATGTAAGCGGGCACGCCCTTTATGCCTGGAGGCTTTATTTAGTTTTTAAGTTTTGTTTACGTTTTTGTTTTGTTTTATTATTTCAGCTTGACTTTAGTATTCAATTTTTTTTTTGTTGGTATATTGGCGTGTGCTAGTTGACATATGGCGAATAATGTATGTTTTGTTTTATAATATTAATTACTTACACAATATTGTATAGAATCAAGTTCTTCTAACTTAACAGACAGCTGTGCTGCTGGGGAATTTGTTCCGCCACTTCTTCTTCCCAGCTACAGCACTAGGAAGTGTCGAAGGGTGGGCGTTTTGGGGGGACTGTCTTTTGTAACTTTGACGTTCAAAAAGTGCTGACTCTCAGCCTAGTTTGAATAAATGACTTTTGATTTTGATTTTGACATATAAAAAAAAATTGCACTACAAAACATACTATTATTGGCTTTATTGCTTTTCCAGACATCCTTGAAAAGGACAGTAATTTTCTGCAAATAAACCTACTAGAACTATCAGTTCAGACATAAAGTGAATAAAAAAAATGCAGTCTTAATAAAATGTAGCCAATTTAAAAACACTTGAATTCTCTTTAAGGTCAAGGCTTAAAATCAACTATTTCTTTTGGCCTAAAGCCAAAGTCCTTTAGATCTAGGCAAGGAGCCAGGTAATAGGAGGTACGTTTTGACATCAGCTTTTTTCAAATATCAAGGTAAGTTTGTGGAAAATTGCAATGTAATAGAAAATGGTCTTATGGCACCTCTCTTCGTTCTGAAGTAATATCATTAAATCTTTTAAACGTAACCAACTAGAATGTATTTTCCAATTGTGATTAAAGTACACGTCGTGAATCAAGTCCTACATGTTTAAGAGGTATGATTTAAAGTAACCTTAAGTTTATAATTTTAGTAAATCTAAGTAATCAATTACATTCAATGTGGACACATTTTTTCGGATGACTGTGATACGCACTTCAACACCCAAGTGAACCCAAACAAAAAAAAATTGAACGAAATTATGCATAATATGTAGAGAGAGACAGCAATATAGAGAGTCAGATTTCATAATAAGATTTTCTTTGTCTGTGTATTGCGAATAATAATTCGCAATACACAGACAAAGAAAACTTATTTCTGTAGCTAAAATCTAACATTATAAATAGGTAACATGATATTATTAACCATAGTTGCTAGAAAAATGTTAGTGTAACATTTTCTTCCATTATTATTTGCATACAAAAATTGTCCAATGTATCGTTCTTTTTATGATAAAATATTTAAAAACAACGTCGTACAGACTTCAGCGACAGAACCAAGTATTCCTTAAGGGAACCAAGTTTAAGAAAGAAAACTGCAAGCCACTTGAGTTTTTTCAGTGCTTTGACTTGATACGTTATTTTTAAAACAGCTCTCAAGATTCAACCGCATTTTACTCTAAATGTATGTAAAATTATGGTAATAAAATATGTTATAAAGTCCTTATAAAATGTGGTTGCTGGATTTCTTATGGATTTTGGTATAATATACTTGATTAAGGTTCTACAAAATTATATTAACAAGGAGACACGCTATTGCTCTGATCCTAATATATTTAGGGTCGGCACACTACTTTACTATACCTACCCTATGATCAAATATTACCTTCCCAAAGCCATTCCACACATTCTACGCGTTGAAAATAGACAGACACGTAATTTTCTACATAATCTCTCCTCTGGTTCAACATCAAAATTATAGCTATAATTTTACTGCTGTGCTGAATAGAATTCCTGAAACAATTATGTTCCTACAAATAGAGTATGTATGTCTACTTGCTGAAGTAAAGTCAACGAAATTAATTATTAATAAATTGGTATATTTGACCAATTTTAAGTTGTACAGCCATTTAATTCGACTTTCACAAAATGACAAATGTAACTTGAATATACATACGTGCAATTTAAGTAGGTCTACGTTGGGCGTAGAGTTAAGGACACTAGCCCGTTATAGAATACAATACAATTCGAATTGGTACTCAATCAGCCTTACAATTAATTTCTCTGACTGGAACAAACAAAAGAGACATACACTTTGTATACGAGTTCGTTTATTAGAATCTATTTCCATAACATTAGTTAACTGACTAGACCGCAGTACGGTAATCGAAACAAAAACTTTTCAAATCAACTATTCCATGCAGGCTCGGAATGCACCCGAATGTAAAATTGAACTCCGATACATTGTATATCCAGATCAGCGGTTCAGAGTTTTAGTACCGGCAAGCCCACAAATGTTTCCAGCAGATGAAATCCTTCAAAGGGATGCATCCACAACCGTGAAATTCAATTAGATTATGGGTTCCTACGGACTCTAGGGCTTGTCCCTCTGATCTCGACTGCTTTCTTCAAAGTATTCCCAAGTCGCCGTCTGCTTTTTATGTTGAACGGAATAAATATGGACGTCTCATCAATTGGAATGTCTTAAAAATATGGAAGTTGAAGTACTAGAAATTTAATTTGATATCGTTATATTATGCTTTATGAATAAATACATATTTCGTTTAAGAAATATGTATTTACAGAATTCAAGCAGTTTTAAGATGTCAGTAAGTTGGTGTTACAAAAAAACTAACTTCAATCCTAAACAAAGGGTAAAACTAAGAACATATAAAGGTACTGAATTAAATCTGTACTTGCAACCTCTACCTTACTGACTGTCTCGTTGATCTTGTGGTCGCAAATGTGGCTGCTGAATATGGTTCGATCTTCAAGCCCATCAAGTACAATGTGTTTCGCTAGAAATTTCCCAGAAGTCGAGATTTGTGCCCGGTTGATGGCATGAGGCTCGTCTACTGCTACATGAGACCTAACCATAACTATAGAAGTCTAAGTGGGGAGAAGTAATCACTCTGATGGAGTCTATTAAAACAAATGTTTGAAAAGCAAATAGCATAACTTTTTTTTATTAAAATTGAAAATATATTTATTTAAATAAAATAAAAATAAATATTGGTAAACAAACAAAGTTATAGCTCATATACTTAAATAATGAAGTCATAGAGGGTAACCAAGGTATCATAATTGCAGAGATCACGGTCGCACACTGACCACCAATGGTTGTAAAGCGGGGCTTTGACACAACCTCGCCAGATATAACCGTCTGCTCTAAGCGCTTTCACTCCACAAATCTCATCAAGGTTACAGTCTTCAACAGGTAAATTACCTCTGAAAATAAGATGACATTATAATAGTTGCATGCTCTTATTATAATAATAGAAATGTCCAAATATTTATATTTTACGATACATGGAAAAATTTTGCAAATAGGTATCACAAAATACAATCTGTTTTATTGAATCTCTAAATATTGATTAAAATACTGGTTGAACATTAAACTATAATATTTTCAAAATATTGTAATTTTAGACATATTATTCATCCCAGTGGTAACGGCCGCGACTTACGAGTAGTAAGGTCGTGAACTCGTGAGTTCAGCCCCAAGCAGGCGCTTTACTTTGTGTAAATTATTTCATCACCACTGCTCTCAAAACGGTGAAGAAAAACATCGTGAGGAAACCGGCATGTTCTAGAACCAAAAATTCGAAGACATGTGACATCTACCAACCCGCACTGCGCCCGCGTGGTTGAGATTATTATCCTCTCGCCAAGAGGCTTGTGTCCCAGCAGTGGGAACATTATAGGCTGACACATATTATTTAACATAATTTGTAACTGTCACTTACATATTTCCTTCTAAACAGTTTGCACTATCGAGCATATCTCCAGTTCTGGTGGTCGTGTTAACTTCGCATCTCAAGCAAGACATATCCTTAAACACAGATTTTCTAAAATGCTTCGTACGTGAGAGTTCAATAACATTATCGACCCAATCTCGCTTCTTAACGAACATAAACGGCATCTCAGAAATGGATATGTAGTTGCACAGATTGCAGGAACATACGTAGGTGGTCAGATTGTGATTTACGTTGAAGCATCCACGATCGACTATTCCAAAAGGCGTGTGCAGCGAATAACACAAATCATCGTCACGTTCGCACATTACCGATGTTATTCTGAAAATTCAATAATGACAAGAGAAAGCAAATTGCAAATAAAAAGTGTAAACTTGGAATTTGCTAGTGGTAAATATTTGTATATGTTTGTTTTCACGATGAATGTTCAAAGTTCCGAGTCATTTAAGATTTTAGTTTAATTTGAATTAAAGACTATTCCTAATTTGAGCTAGTTTTTCAAAATTAATACAGACACTATTTACTTACAATTTATTTCTGGGGTCATTACAATCGTCCTCCGCGACATTGTTGCACATTATACACGATCGCCTTGGATCACTCATCTCTACATCAGTGTCCGAGGTATTACCACGGCCTGTAGTAATATCCCGTTCCTTTTTGTCAGTTATAGTATTAAATTTAAATTCTTTCGCAAGCTGCACATATTCGCTCCTTTTACTCATCTCATAATTTGCGGAACTTGATTGTTTCTCATCTAGCAAAGTAGTAAGAGATAAGTTTTCATTTAGCATCAGTTCCTTTTTATGCGTAGAAGTAGGAATTCTACTACTACTCATAATATCTTCAACAGTTAAAATATCAAGTATTGGTTTAATTAGTACAGTAGATAAGGATCTATGGGGCGTTGTACTCGTATTAGATTTAAATAATATCGGTGGTCTTGTTTTCAAGGTGTTAATATTTTCTTTAGTTATTGCTTCTGGAGTATCAACTATGTCGTCAAAGATTTCTTTCACATTTTTAACCAGAAATGACATTATGTTTTGGGGATCATCAGTTTCAGTCGTCTTTAAAAAATCTGCATCACCAAGTTCTTCTACTTTTCGTCTAAAATATGGTAGAGAAGGGAGGTCCTTACTTTTTGGGTCTTCTTTTGGTTCGCATTTTACGTATATTATACATATAAATAAAAGTGAATACAAAAATATTTTTCTGTTCATTGTTGAGCTACTAAAACTACTGACAAGTGTCATAAACTTGTCAGTAATTGAAGTTACGACATGTAATCCATGGGATGTCAAATGATGAAGTTGATAACTCATAGACGGACTCTTTTAAAAGTAAATGTTTAATCCACAGTTCTCAACGTAATTATTTCAGGCAAGGCTCATTTTGGGAGCATTCAAATTATCATGTCGTGTTATAATTTGTGTGATACATAAAATCAAATACACTGTAATAATGTCAATATTATGATCAGGAACATTGAACAGAAATCAATAGTGCATCTTTTAGAGCCAAAACTCGTGTATGCTTTTAATTCCTTCTTATCACGATCATCCCTTAAGTGTATTGCTTCTGCGCGTAATTTTATTTTTTCTGCAGGATTAGGGAATTCCGCACTATTGCATTGGGTATTATTACAGAAGAAATACATTGAATTAAACAATGGTTTATCCGTACATCCTCTTGACACGAAATCGGTCTCATCATCAATATTTGTATAACAAAGTTGTTTACGTGCACATACCATGTAATCAGCACTGTAAAATTAGAATGAGAAATTGATAGTATATTGAAGCAGTCTCATTATTTACTTAAATTATACGAAGAAAATCACTTACTTTTTGCCAGACCTACAATGTTTGTCAGACATTGGATTTGTCCCTTTAGTTTCACAAACTTTACACATTAGATCCATTCCTACCAAAGGTGTTTGAAGTCGAGCGTTATCATATTCCCAATCGTTGAGTTGCTTATATTCGTAATGGTTGAGGTCGAAGGAAGGTTTGTCATTACAGAGGGGACATTTGCATATAAATGTTCTATTTAACCTTCCAGGTAATACACAACCCCTTTTTATGAATTGAGGATTAAGTTCTATGTAACAGTGCTCAGCATCAGCACATTTTACTGACGGCACTCTGAAAAATGCAAAATTAAAACAGTCACGTTAGTATCCTCATACTTATATAAATCTTACTGATATTATAGTGTTAAAGTTTGTATTTGGATTTTTGTTACTCAATCACTCAAAAACAGCTAAACGGATTTGGATGAAATTATGCAAAGGTATAGGTATGTGCTGTGAGAGTTATCAAATCAGATACTTTTTATCCCCGTGGTTTGTTTCCATGGAATAATTTTCGACGTCCATGCGGGCGAAGACACTGGTATAAAACTGGTTAAATATTAAAAATTATATTACGGTGATAGATTGTGATTAAAAGTGGTTATGAGGTAGACATTTAGCGCAGAAAACGTAACAGGATCTTTTAAAAAGGCATTATTTTATAAGACTAAGTAATAACAATTTTCATGCCAGCAAAAACAAGTTTAGCAATCATCACCAATCAGGGCAATATCGCAACAATCAGAGATCGAGGTTTAAATTTTTAGGGTGTAAATGAACTAGAAGGTTCGAATAATATTTTGAACGGTTTTATAACTATCATATCAGAGTATGTAGAATCATGGAAACCAGGTTACGATATTCATTAATTAATAATATTTGATGACCTTACTTTGCCAAAATACTTACGAACGGCCTGCATAACAATTCCAGTTAGGTAAACTAGAATTTGCGGTGCACGCGAGGCATTCTACTCCGAAACCAAGCGTACCATTAGCCAGAGTCCTTGGCTTTCTCTGAGGTACTTTATTTCGATAAGGAGTACGATATGTGTTATTGTTTATAGTTTCATTGAAATTAAAATTTCTCATATATTGTTTCTTTAGTTCATTAATTTCAGTTTTTTCATCGTCTACTGAAGATGTAGGACTCGTTGTATTTACGTCCTGATGCACAGTTTTAACAAAACTATTTTCGAGTGTTTCTACTTTAACTTCGTTGGAGTCCGTTCTAACTGTCTGAAATAATGAAAATAATACGAGGAAACAGAAAAGATAATGGACATTTAGGTACGACATTTTGCGGCTATTGAGTAATGTCTGTATTTCCAGAATGACATTACCAGACATGGGCATGTCATTGGCATTTTTAATTTATCTAATAAAAAGTATTTGTTTTTTTATTTAAAAAAGAGTTTTTATATCTTTAATTGAAAATCTAAAAGGTATTTTTTACTAATTATGATTTCTACAATAAACGGTTCTTATGTAGGCAAAGGAAGCAATAACATTGCCTAAACATTCGACCACTCAGGAATGAAGCAGTCCGAAAATTGCACAAGAAAATTATATGTTGTAAGTTCGAGACCATAAAACAATAAACAGCAGAACGGACTATTAAGTAAATTGCAAAATTTCTTGGGCCTACAGCTCCGTCCAACAATTTTACACTTTACTACACTTGTTTCATTAAAATTCTGAATATACAAAAATTAACTAAATTGGTCTCACTTTGGGAGCTTTTGGGATGTGAAATAATATTATATAAAATATTATACCCACCACATATTTATTCAGAAATTTGAGGTTAAATTAAACCACAAAAAACCATCAGCTCTTTGAACCATACAGCATTATCAGGCTATAATGTTCCCACTGCTGGGACACAAGCCTCATCTCGGTGAGAGGGAGTGGGCCATAATCCACCAGACGGGCTTAGTGCGGTTGGTAGCCATGTCTTTGAACCATACAGTCCTCTATCCCATAACTGATGAAATTGTAATAACTAGTGGGCGCCTAGTCGTCGAAATTAGACCCTTATTATTGTAAAGATTTCTAATGCATTATTATTTGTTGAGCTCTCTACGCTCTTTCTCCTTACAAACTTTAATTGTGCCAAACATCGTACACCTCCGTCCGCGTAATTTACGTAAAAGGGGGTACAAAGTTTTTGTTTCACATATTTATACATAGATTCTTATTACTAGAGACTTGGTGCATGTACCTGTGCATTCAGTGTCTCAATGATGCATAGGTACTATAATCCGTATGGGAACGCAAATGTTCGTTACTGTTACAATACACGGTCAAGCACGATATGTAAGGACTAACCAGCGTTAAAGGAAACTTGATAACACCTCTATGCGTTATTGATGCGCTCTAAGCACTGAGTTAAGAAATGCTGGATACGGCAACAGGTACCTTTTGTTCAATAAGAGATGTCATTCTAGTAAGAAAGCAGTATAAGCACAAAGAAAGAACGAGGCACAATAAATGCAACGCAGTTTTCAGTCGGCTTTTCCAAATTGCAACCCCAGAAATAAAAGATCCTCGTGATAACAGTATCCGCATATTTACTGCAATATCTGACTACAGACAATCTAACCACAGTCAGATAGTCTGTTTTGGCGTACAATCAAAATAATCTAGTGAATAACAAAATGCACATGGTACAAATGTATTTCGATTACACATGTATGTATTGTGTATTAGTATTTATTCTTGTATTTGATAGTTATTTAGCCCGAGTTATCTGTCCCGTATGTTGCACTTGCAACATACTTTTATCACTGCATAACTCTAGGGTTTACTGGTAGAAATTGCCTCAGGCATTTAGTCCACCCTTTTGTTTTGGGTTGGAAATCATCAAATTACGACATGTCAGACTTTTACTAACTTAAACCCACCCATGTGCTTTCAGTTACCTGTGCCAGGGCCACGGTAACTCTTTCGTACAAATCCGCAACCCTAACAGGTATCGATCCTCGCGGACCCCTTCAATATTTCCTGACATCTGTTTGAGTCGCGCGTGGAACACAACGCGCCATTGACCCGGGCCTGGTCCTTACCAGGCGGCTAGCCACCCATTGCTCGCCACCCGCAAACCCGCGCCTACGGTGACCGGAAGTCCGCAATCGACTCCCGATGCCCGGGGCGTCTCCTCCTGAGGTGACTAGGGG
Organism: Aporophyla lueneburgensis; assembly: GCA_932294355.1. NCBI lineage: Eukaryota > Metazoa > Arthropoda > Insecta > Lepidoptera > Noctuidae > Aporophyla > Aporophyla lueneburgensis. The sequence continues at coordinate 19,081,750 of OW028750.1, read as the reverse complement.
CGTGAGGGTGTATAGATTGCCTCTCCGTCACGCGCTCTGGTTCCTTCTTCGCGAGCATTACTGCTCCGCGGAAGGAGGTGACGGCTTCTCATGCCCTCTCGCTCCGTGCCATGGCCTGGACCAGGGCCGGACGCGAGAGACCGTATCGACTGCCGATCTAATCTTTACTTTGTATTAAACAAAGTCGATTTCCACGTTCGGGTCCGTATGCTTAGACCTTTTAAAATACGCAACGGATTTTGAAAGTGGTTTTCATCAATAAACATAGAAATTCAAGAGGAAGGTTAATATGTATAATACGCGGGTAAAGCCGCTGGCAAAGGCTAGTATAATATACAATAAATACATGGTCCAGATCAGCAAACCAGCTCAGGCCACTTTGTTTAATAAGCACACGCACCTTCAAGTGCAGAATGCAAACACTCAAACCATAATGATCCTTTCAAGTCAAAAGTGCAAATTGGGAGCCATACACACAACTCTACACCAAGGTGAAAGGCTAATAGTAACAATTCAGTAATCACGCATCTCCAGGAATTACGTCTTCTCACGTCCATGAGCGGTCCCTCGGCACGACGCCACGCTATAATTCAACCCAATAATGATTCATATAAATTTGCGAAACGACCGAGAGGTGCAAACTGTAAGAGTGAGCGATGCAGTGTATAATTTGCTCGAGTACAGGCCGCGGGCGGGTTATGTAGTGTTGCCAACACGTATGTGAGCCGTATCGATACAATTTAAACGGCTTGCTGCAACGTGTTTGTATTTTTATTGGCGACGTGAGTTTATGAGCGATCGTGACGTTACTAGCTGTGAAACTATGTATTTAGTGCGAATGCTGAGGTATGTCAACCCAATAAAAGATAGACAGGATAAAATTGGGATATGGTTAAATTTAAGCACGTTGTAAACGTGCATTATTATACTGAACAAGCTAATATAATTTTCCATTATCATAAAATGTTAACATGAAAATCGAAACCTGAACAATCTGTTTGTTCAAACAATGAAGCATTAGCTGGATTATTTAAACATAATACATATTTCAAATTGAATATACGCATAATTAACATTTAATTTGATAGGCATTGCAATATATTAGCATGTGCTAAACAAAGCCGTGTAATGTATCGATAAAATGTTAGTATCTATTGTGCGCAACACTAGTAAAGCATGTCATTTGGTTTTTATCATCGTGATTAAGTTTCGCTTATTGAAGCATCACCTTGCATGGTGCGTAATTGCAAGAAGTTATCGTTAAGAAGAAAAATGAAGTAAATGTATTACTGACATCGATCAACTAAGTATCAAGATTATTTTTAAACAACCTTGACGAGTTAATAAGGGCTTTTGCAGTCCATCCTAGAGATATCTCGCTATATCTACAGTACCGCCTTTTAATCAGATAGGTACAATATGTATCTAACAAACTAGACACGCGGTTGGTTCTTCTACTTTATTAATAACTTACTTTATTAGTAAATTCTTTAATATATTTGGCTTCTAAAGGTTTTTGGTGCTAACACAGTAAACAGGAAAACTCTTACAAGAAAATCGGATTCATTCATTCATTTTCGCATGGCGTATTCATAAGAAAATTACAGCTCCTGGGAAGACGATTAAATTAATAACCGCTTGTGACAGCCTCTTGCACGTTCCAAGATTTCCGACCAGGATGTATGGCCATGCAGGAGTGAATGATTGGTTCCCTGTTGGTATCTCCGGCTAACCGCTTCGTCACAATCCTCATGTTACCTTACCGATATACATTTGATATTCACTAACGACCATCACTAGTGTATGCTCCTCGTAAAGGCACTGTCGGTGGAAATATACTTGTAGTAACTGTAAGCTATTTTGGAATCACATTAGATTTCTATTAGAGTGTCCGTCTGTGTGTACTCTCACATCCCCCTTAAACTTAAAGGGAAAATATATAAAACCATGGTCATGTCTGGGTCAGAATGTTCACACAAAAGGAATGAATGAAAGGCAATTGAAAAGGCATGCAGCTGAGATGAGAATGTTAAGAGGGATGTGTGGTGTTACATGAATGGACAAAATAAGAAATGAGTACATAGAAGGAAGTCTAAAAGTGGCACCGATAACTGAAAATTTGTGTGAGAATCGGTTGTCATGATATGGTCATGAGATACGCAGGAATGGAGGAAAATTCCTGAGGAAAATATAACGATGGATGGACTGTATGAATTATGATATGGATAGAAAGGGGGTGATATTGAGATAATGACTAATATAGAAGTGTGAAAGAAAAACATGTTACACCCAAATAAATTGGGATAAGGTAAGGAGAACGAATGATTTCATTCCTCTAAAGTGTCATTACAAAATAGTAGTAATTAGTTAGTCAACCATTGTTTTTATAAAAAGGTGCCAACGGACCGTATTACTAAGGCTCCGCTGTCTATCCGTCTGTCTTTCGCAGTTCTATATCTTTTAAACCGCACCAGATAGACACTCAACAATTTTAATGGTCAAGTCATTTGATGAAATCCCATCCAGAAAAAGAAAAATCCATCTTATATAATATATAGGTACATACATTCTTTGGACATCACGTTATTAGGAAATCACTGCTGAAAATAGGACCTCAAATAAAACACCGCATTAATCATATTTAACAGGAGATAGGTTGCAGTAACAGAGCCTCTAAAATTCAGTCTTCAGGTAAAAGAAGGCAATAATGTTGAAAAGTCAACATTGCTGGAAAGTTAACTTTTTACATCACCACACTGTTAAAATATGAGTGAAGAAAGATTATGCGCTCGGTGATATATAAGTAAAATCCACTCTTACAGACATGGTTGCCTGCCCTTTGCCGTAGAATGACGCAGACGTTATAAATAGTACACATGTAGAAGTATATAAGTAATTCGAAATTAGTATTCGCGTAACGTATAACGCGCAGAGTAATATCTATGAACCTACGCGAAGTAATAACTGTTCCACGAAGAAAAATATAATATAACTCGAAATAACATTCTTATAATATATAAAACTAGCTTTTGCCAGCGGCTTCGCCCGCGTGGATGTCGAAAATTATCCCGCGGGAACATACTACCGGGATAAAAAGTAGCCTATGTCCTTTCTCAGGCTCTAAAATATCTGTGTACCAAATTTCATTTAAATCGGTTCAGTAGTTTTAGCAGGAAAGCGAGACAGACAGACAGACAGAGTTACTTTTGCATTTATAATATTAGTATGGAAGTATGGATAGTATGGAAGTATGGAAGTATGGAAGTATGGATAGTATGGAAGTATGGATTCTCGAATGGGTAACGACTTGCCTTTTTATTTCGTTCCGTTCATTTCCTCGGAGTGAAATTGTCAACGACTAGAGGATTGCATACAGCATTGAAATTCTTACGCTAAAGTTTCGCGACTGAACATAAAGAACTCATTAAATCCTCATTTTTAATGTAATATTTACGAGACCTTAGAGTAAATGCTATCAAAATGATGAGCAGGCCCTTAGTTTGCACAACATACTTGGTATCACTAATACAAATGCCAGATGTCTCAAAACTATAAAAAACTAGCCCATGTCCTTTACCCAGGTCATGGTTTATCTGAGGGCCAATTTCACCCAAAATCCATTTCGTTGTTTTAGTTTAAAAGTATAACAAACTAACTTTGGCATTAATGACACTACAAATATTTGGATTATGAGGGCGCTTGGTGTTATCGATAGGAAAAGCAGCACCTTTAGTTTGCTCAACATATTTGCCATCATCAAATCCATATGCCAGATGTAATTGTTTTCGGCTGTAAAATTATGAAAAATCATCATCATCATTTCAGCCGTAAGACGTCCACTGTTGGACATAGGTCTCTCCCAATTCGGGGGCCTTTGCCATAATCGCCACGCTTGGCAGACGGTTTGGCGATCACAGTTTGGTTATGGTGGTAAAATGCATAGAAAACGCTGCTGCCCATTTTCTAGTAAGTCCCGTTATGAACAATATTGACCATTAATTTTTCCTGACTAGTTTCTCCCTGAGAAAAAGATGTGAGTTCATGTATGTGTGTTTATGAAATTGTGGCGATTTTAGTATTAAACTTACATTGAAGACTTACATAAGACTACGAATAAGATTCTTTACAAAATATTTTTTGATTTCGTAAATATTACTTTTGCTGTCAGCATAAGGTGGTCTACAGAACTGGAGTAAGTTCTGTAGCCCACCTTATGTTGTCACCATTCTCATCTTCATACAAAAAACGTTTTGCTCGTCTTTTCTTAGTGTCAAACTCTATTCCCTTTTCAACGATTAAACTAGGGCTAATTTTGTTACGTAAGTTATTTGTTCTCATTGAATTTATTGCTGGTGCGGAGTCAAGAACAGTTGAAGAATTCCACTTTAGGTGTATAATTTGATCTAATTTGGAAACTTAAGTAATGAAAAGAGTTTGATCTTTGGCATGAATACGAGTTTAAAGAAAGTTTTTAATTGCTCTTTTAAACCCTACTTTTCTCGAAGAAAATTTATATAATGGTAATGGAAATTATAGGTGCACCTGGAGAAAATTCATTTCTTAAAAGTTGGACAAGTAATATGTAACTGATTCATTACGTTTGCTGTCGTGATAAAACAAAATTTGACTAGTAATCAGCTGGTCTACCAATATTGTTCTTCTTCAACTTCTATCTAGCATTGGAAAAATGATTTTGTTAATTTGTTTAAATGTCAACTAATATTCTTCATCATAGTGTTTTTGCAAGTTTTAATATGATGAGATGACATATTTGGAACTTTTCGGATAGTAAACCTAGTAACTGCTTTGTGATCCTAAGGTGCCACGTGCACTTCATACACCAACAAGGTCTATATTTATCTATGCGACAGCTAGATATTTTCAACCGTAGTAAATTTTCAGTTGAGTTAGAATTGTCCTCAAAAATAAAATAATTACGAGAGAAGGTACAAGGGTGGGTAGAACCTGAAGAAAAACAAATATAAGGTAATACACTTTCAAAGAGCAAAATAAAGTGTTCTTGGATGAATTTGAGGAAGGCTTTCGCCCAGGAGTGGATCAGTATAAAGTGTTCAGAAAAACCACTTTTCAATATTTGAGAATTTTATTATGACCAAATTTGTGTATAGTAAATGCGAAATATTTCATCCACAAAAATGGCTTTCGAGACGCAATGAAAACGAATGCCAAACAATATTTTTTCTTTATATGTAGCAGGCGTAGGAGTTTTTGAGTCTACTTATGTACGTGTTACTATGATTTTTATATAAAGAAATTAGGTTACTCGAGGAACCAGTCAAGTGGAGAAGTCGATAAGCTTACAAGAGTGTTCCTTTGAAGATATTTTTACTTTTACATCTGCGTTGTACTTAAGGATTATACGAGCAATATTTTCTTGCGTTTTGTATAATTTAATGTTAATATTATACAGCCATAAGTACAGTCGTATTGTGGCAATATGATTACGAATAACCATTTTTTTTTTGTTTTGATGGAATATTACTTTACGTTTACATTTTGTAATGAATATGAACATGGGATACCATAAAAGGACCTAATAATATGTAAATCATGCTTACCTATATAACGAATAGTTTTCAACGCGATTAATTTAATTGGAAAAGCCTCCATGACGTCGTCGAGCGAGTAAAAGACGGGTTTCAGGAGATGATCGGCCGGTATCAACGTGTGTCAACAAGTCCTAACTATTTTATCATTCTTATATTAGTTTCATTGTGGCAGCTAATTATGTAAATTAAAGGAAAATAATCAATATGCTTAATATGATAGGACATATGATTTAGTTAAAACGTATTTGATTATATTAGCTCTTTACCTATGAAATTGCCGTTCTGCAGTACTGGCCATTTCAAATCAAAATAATTTTTGTTTGTCTAAGAATTCTATATACCAGAAGGCCAATTCTCGTTATTAAAATATTCAAAATCTAGTCATAGTCTCATCTCGGCGACAATCAAATATCAAAAACTTGTTGAAAATGTAATAAAACTCAAGCAAATTTTTACAGATTCTGACTGAGATCAGACTGTGAACGTTCTTACGATTACGAAAATTGTCCCTCAGGTGTAAAAATACCGATAACGGAGCCGAGAAGCACTTTTTCTTCTCATTATTATGATTTTGATTACGGATACAATGAAGTCAAAAGTTCCGACTTTTTTGGACGTTTTTTTCTTTTTTTATGAAAACACGGTTTATATGCTATAATTGTAACTTAAAATACTTCCACGATTCCTGTACCGTTGCAAGCACCCACATAAACAATGATTTTCGAGCATTACATTGCATCATCATCATCATCATCATCATCATTATCATCATTTCAGCTAAAAGACGTTCACTGCTGGACATAGGCCAAAAAATTAACCTGTCAAATGGCAGTTCTTGGGCTCCACACAAAAACTGCCATTTGATCGGTTAATTTTTTGGGGGATTGTCTTGCTCGGCAGGCGGGTTGGTGGTCACAGTATGATGATAATATGCGTATAGAATGCTGCTGCCATTCTCTTGTAAGTCCTTTACTCTCCTTCGATGTTTTCCTTCACCGTTGAGAGCAACGATTATGAAATAATTTACACAAAGTAAAACATCTGTCTGGATTTGAATCTACAAATCCTAAGGCGCACAATCGTACTACTAGGCTACCATTGTTTTTTCTAGAAAAAGATGCGTGGAAGGACTTGCGGGAGGCCTTGTGGGCTAACTGAACATAAATGAGTCTATTTTACTTACAGTGGACCTACGATCTTTTGTATGTGTCTTGAGAGAAAAAGTTGATAGCTTTATTCGCTTTCTCTTCGGCGGTGGAACGAGTGCCTTACCTCCTTCCTTGTCAAAATTTCAATCATTGAACAAATGTGGGCAATATCGTTACAATGTTGCAATATAATGCGGTAATAGCTAACCTCTTCAGAACCCTTCAATGTGCGCCAAGCCGTTGGTCACACCGACTAAGTTGTTGCATAAATCCTCTTCCTTAATTTAATGTCGCATAAAATCACAGGCCGGTGCAGGCAAGCGTGCATCCCTCACAGGCTCGCCAGTGCACCACCAGTGTGTACCTTTTTACCACCCATTGTAAAGTTTTTTATTACCTGTAATTTAATATACTTTACTGAATCAGCGTGGAGTACACTGCAGTGCAGTTTATGGTTTCATGAAGAGCACTGTTTTGCATGTTCAAGTGCGCATCAAATTCTGTGTGTTGACTTGTGACGTTATTATTATATTATTTTTAAGGAGTGAAAAGGAAGCATTTTTCATAATACCGTGATGATACTCGAAAGGTAGTTGATAAGTGCGGATATAAAAATTTGACAAGCCCGAGTCCGACTTGAACACGAAGGATCTAGTACCTACCAGCGTAAAATATTGAATTCTAAATTACATATCCTTTTAATTTTTAAATCTATTATAGCGGCAATATAATTGCACACTCTGTGATTTTTCATTATTTTATTACGGTTCATGGGATACAGCCTGCAGCCAGACAGATGAACGAACAGCGGAGGATTAGTTATAGGATTTTGTTGGCACCATTTCGTAAAGGAACCCGAAAAAGTGCTTGTTCATTATTTTTATAGCATTATTTTTCCCGCAACTTAAAAATGTAAATTCCTTCCCGCGCTCCAGATTTTTGAATCAGGTAAGCCTTTTGTAATGAAGTACGCGCGTAATGCCTACTTGTGTTTTTGTTTTCGTGGAATCCCAACAAACATCATTATACTAAATTGTTGGTAGAGCTAATATTGTAAAAGGACCGCGAACTTCGTTATTTCTGATGTACTTTCTGAGAAAAGTTACTCTACATTAAGTAACATATGAGTTGTTCAAGTTAAATTTAATTTTGAATTTACTTTCTTCACTAGAGTTTGTTTTACACGAAAAGTAATGATGCAAGCGCCTTAGAGGTACTCTTGTGGATACACACGAGATTTCGCATTTACCCAGTAGGTTTTCATTCCAGCTAAGAGGCGTAACATCTTTTTTACGAGATTTGCTGTCAGAGTATTTTTCTTTAGCAAGACGGTTTTGATGGTAGATTTTATCATACCTTATTGATTTTGCGTTGCTGAAATCAGACGTAAGTATAGGTATACAAATAACGTATAATAACTTAACCAAGTTGCTTATAATTGGATCGACTCACTAATGTGCTTAAACGTTGCTCGTCGTTAGATGATATTAGCTGGTATTAACAATTTAATTTAATTTGTGAACTATGGAGCAGGATACCCGTTCAAACAAAGGCATATTATTGCGCATTATCCCGCGTGAGAAAACTTCAAACGTATTTGACATTATATTTACACTCTAATTTGCGATATAATCTGCTAATTAAATACTTTATACTATGTTGCCTTGGTTTAATTGCCTTGTTGGTATAATATCGCTATTGCTGAGCATGAGGTCCTTGATCGATCCCCAGGTCACAATATTTGCAAACGATTAACCAGTAAATGTTGTCATTCAATCAATCATAATTAATTAATAATATATTATAATTTTCCCACTGCTGTAACACTGAACTTCTCTATGTGAGAGGGAGTTGGCTATAATCTACTATACGGGCCCAGTATCGGTTGGTAGATATTCCATTTCTTAGAATTTTTGGTTCTGGATCTGCCGGTTTCCTCACAATGTTTTCCTTCACTGTTTTGAGAACAGTGATGATGAAGTTGAATATTCGAAGTAAAGTGCCTATCTGGGTTGGAACTCTCGTGAGTTCCTACAATTTGGAAGTCGGGGCTGATACCACTGAGCCTGGCACTGGGAGCACTGCTCTAAATTCAGTTCACAGTTCAAGTAAATGTCGATTTCTTACTAAATGACGTCAACCTCTTTGTTCAGTTTTTGGGTAGTAGATTCCATGTTTAGTCATTTTATTATGTCTTCCCTTGAACCTTTAAAGTCATACTTTTGAATAAACTTGTCTGCTTGGTTGACTTCGGAATCATTTTTCGTTTTGGTCCGGTACTTACAAATTATTTGATAGCAGTGCCTTCGAAATTCAATCTTTTAGATTACACAATAAAATACTTACCAAATTACTTGCATATATATCTTTCGTGGTCTTCAAAACACAAATATGATGTCTTGGTATCTTTTGCTAATAATCTACAATATTGTCAAGCAGAGAGACACCTTAGGTCGCTAATAGTTCCTACCGAGATTTCTACGACATACCAGTCCCTTCTATGAACTACATATCTTTGTATACATGACTAAAACCACAAAATACTTCGTAAGTACAGACTTCCCCTCTCTAATTATTATCGCATTTCTCAATCACGACCGCTCCATACAATTTGCGGGTCCGTATAGGCGAATTTGTTGAAATTGATTGAGTGATAATGAATAGCAACTGAGAGTCACAAGGTGATTATGATTCATATAGACAAGTAATTACAATATACATTCTGCTTTATAATCGATATCGGGGCTATGAATAGACTTGTTATGATATTGCGTCTATTTGACGATACTTTTTAGTAAATAATACAGTAAACTTTGATACAGCGCAACGGGTCGATCAAGGGCCATGGTTGATGGGTGAACATTTTTATATACTCAGAGTCCTCCGTGCTTCGCTGTTCGTCTCGGCTGTCGTTTGTGAAACGTGGAACTAAGAAGTGTCAACTGGAAGGGTTGTCGAGAATGGTTGTCAGACTTTCGGGATTCTCATTAGAAGCTTGAAAGTCTGACAATCATTCTGGCCAATGTGTATCGCGTTACCCAGCTATCTATCCAGTAGACCTCCACAAACTTCTGGATAGCTAGTTGCTCAATTTGAAATACTACTATTCAGTTGCATCCGATCAGACTGCTAGCCAAATCCAAAATTAATTGGGTAAAGGCTAGGAGTATTTTTGATGCGGTATTGGATCTCATAGTCTTATTAATAATATATGATAAAATGTTGGTGATGCTGACGTAAGGCATAAAGACGTATAGAACAAAGAACAACTTAAAATAAAAAAGTTCATAAAACTAGCCCTAGGTCGGTTTTCAGTATGATCAGTTTCCGAAAAAAATATACTTAATGATATTAAAATCTTATCTCAGCGATATTACAGAAATAGGTTTCTATTAAAATGAGTCTGGTCCGTCTCTTGGACGAGGCTTTCTGAAATGAATATTCATTTCAGAAAGCCTCGTCCAATAAAAAAGTGTTGACCTATACAAGAAATAAGTATTAATACATTTTTAGAGTAGATTTTGTTATTATGATAGACAATAGGTCTATCATAATAACAAAATTCTACTAGCAGGTGAGGTTTTCAATAAAGATTGTATTTTTCAATCCAAAACTAAACTTGTAACTTTTTTAACAAATTTCTCGGAAGCACTACCAAAAAATCCAAAAATATTCTGGATTGCACAGGAAAATATGTGGGTAGAAAACACCTTCGGTATTCCAATCAATTTAAAAATATGGGTAAGAATTCAGAATGAAGTGATCCGGCTGAGAACCAAAGATATCATAGCATAGCTGACAAATAAGCAAGCTGAAATGGCAAAGGGTCGGCCGTATTAGCCGCAGAACTGATGACCGTTAATATAGACGTGTTTTTGAGTGGAAAACGTGAATCGGAAAACGCACGATAGGACGCTGTTAGGCTAGGTGGAGCGACGATCAACACAGAGATGCTGATAGCGGCTGGATGAGACTTGCAAAGAATCGCGCTGGCATGCAATTGGAGAAACGTTAGTCCAGCAGTGGTCTGCTGTAAGCTGAAGATGGTGATGATGATAAATATGGGATGAAACCACTATTAGTTGACATCCTAGTTATATGCATGCTAGTCCATAATACACTTAATGTAGGCGCTACTCATGATACGAGGTAATTAATTATAATTCAATGTTCAAATACACAATAATGTTGAGCTGTTAGTTTACCGATCATCCTATAAACAAGATGCTTGAATACTCAATTAAATTGATTGTGTTTATTGAAGAGAATCAGTCATTATGCACGGTAGAATGGATAACCATCTTGAAATGTTGATGTTATAAGTCCGTCTAATAATAACTTGTTTCATAGTTCAGTATCCATGGTCCGTATTATCTCTTCAGTATATACGTAAATAATTTTGTGTGTAAATTCTTCAATTTTATTAGTGCTTTTTCAGTTTAATTTGTTTTCTGAATCGTTAAAAGTTTATTTCGTGATTGAAATGAGTGTTGGTGTCTTCTTTCGGTTTAAATTTAAATTTCAAGGACGCTGGTTGCTGTAGATCTTGCTTATTCTTTCGGAAAATTGTATTACATTTGTTTTATTTTTGTTTGATTCATTTCTAAAGCTTACATTTCAGCAAAATGACGTTGTCTTAGTGTTGATGAATATCAGGCACATATTGATTTGCATTAGTACCGCTACACAGCTTTGCATAAGAGGTTCCTAATTTAAACATGTGTAAAAATTATAATGATTCATCCACAGATACATTCGTTTCATGCTATTGTTATTTAATACAATTCAAAATGTTTATTTGCAAGAAGCAAAATACATATTAGTTTAAATCATTTATCCTAATTTGAAAAGGACACTTCATAATTAATCCAGTGACTCACGGATTTAACCCTAAAAAACCGATCGTTAGTCATATCATCACTATGATTAGTTACGTCACAGAATTCCAGAGCCAATGACGTTGATCAGTGAACACCGCGCGGAGATCGCCACCGTGGGCACGCTGCAGCGATAGGGTTACATTGTGGGACTCCCTTGCTCTTGCAACATGGAGTGTCGAATTTTTGGTTCTAGGACATGCCGGTTTCACCACGATGTTTTCCTTCACCATTTTGAGAGCAGTGGTAATGAAATTATTTACTGAAAGTAAAGCGACTGCCTGGATTCGAACCCACGACACACAACTCGTAAGTCACTGCCGCCACTGGTCCACCCACCACTGCTCTAAAAAAAACAGTTGATTGAGTTACGAAACTTTGTTATGAGAGTATATGTAGTTGTCTTTTACAGTTGTATTATCCGGAGCAAAACGTCAGTATTAAATGCACTACATACGAGTACTTCCTGTACTTGCCTTTCCGGCTGTCTAGGGTCTATCCTTACGTTGTTTTCAAATGATGGTTTTATGCGATTAGATCGTACTATTCAGCTAAGTAAAACAAAACACATTAGTGAACTTAGCAAGAACAGAGCTTTATCTTCAAGATTTACTCTTAAATCTACTGGTCAAGATCCTTGTGCAGAGAGAACAAAGTCGCAGATAGCATCGCTATTGTTGCTTAAAGACTTCTTCGTGCAACGCGACTCTTGAACAACATTTTCCAATAAGTTTTCATTAAAAAAATATGTACGAGGGTTTTGCCGAGGTGTCGCGTCGCGCCTGTTTCTGTGAACCTTTAAGGAAGATCAGGTTGATGCCATAGGTTTTTTAATACCTACGAAACAAAATATGTTAGAATTTTTTAGTATTAAAGTTTGATAGTAGAATTAATTAAACCCCATTTTAAACAAGAAACTTAAACACAAGTTCCTAGTAATGGGTGTAATATAATAAAGTATTCCTCTGGCTAAGCCAGCGGTAATTACAAGTGTAATGATATTGTGTAAAACGGCAGTTTTCATGCAAACACTTATAATATCATTAGGTTATTTGCCCTCTCCACAAAACAATCCGAATCAAATTTCTACATTACATTTTTACCAGCCGATCAGGCGGGTAACTCGATACCGCCTTGGACGGCCGCAGCCTATTGCTTTCCAGCCTGTCCCACCCGTTTCCCAGGCTTGTTCACACATGTAGGTACTCCATATAAGGTCTAATATTGGTACCTACTTATGTAGCCGCCTTTACCATGGATTTTAATTCGCTTATAGAGCCAAGTTAAGTCAAGCTGCGCTCGTTTCCAAATATGTACTTGGTTTATCGATACACATTTTGGTAGTTTTGTCTGGTTTTGTTATTTACACGGACAAAGATATTTATAGCTTGTTTGCAAGGCGATGAAAAATGGCTATTTCTAATTTTATTAAATTTTTGTAATCTTCTTGATCTGTCTCAGAAGAATTCAAAAATTGAATAATATGAAATCCCTCTAAACTTGACAACACTAATCATTTATAGCTTATTACAGCAACAATGTCATTCATATAATAACTAAAAACTCTTGTTTCATCAAAAAACGCTTGTGCAAATGAATGTTATTCCACGAAAAAAAATATTGAAAATGCATCGTGCAAATGGGACCTAAGTCACTCGCACACGTTAAGACACAAAAAAAGAATGAAACATACATATCGAAATTACACGACACCAGCTGCCTTATTTGATAAAACAATTAATTAGTGTACGTGCGCCTAATCACTGGCAGTGCTTAACTAATTGTCTTTGTGAACGACCTAGCACAATTAACTGAATCGGTAGCTCTAACCAGACGAAATTGCCTATCAGTTAATTGTATGGTGAATGTAATATATGTCTGGGGACGTTATTGTCACTGCATAAACGCATCCCGGCCTTAATTGGTAAATGAAGTGTCCGAATTGATATAGCTATAGTCTATCGGTTTGTCTAATAAGAGGTTATGGCTTCAATGAAACTTAATGATCATATAGGGATGAACTGAAACGTGTGGTACAGACTATCAAACTGAACAACCTTAAGAAGTTTCCATACAAAATGCAAACAAAATTTCAATACCAACTGTACCCGTATGTATGAGAAGGCTGATTTTTATTCGCTATAACTATGTTGGTCCCATAAATTTTTGGTATACCTTCAACTCAGAATATCGCAGTCCACTGATGAATGGCATCTCTCATGTCTTGCAAAACCACCCTGTCTTGCCTGCCTTCTGCATCCAGTCTGTCTCAACCACCTTCTTTAGGTCATCGTCATGTAGTTAGGGGGCGTCCTACGCAACGCTTGCTGAAACGTCTTCTCATCTCCAGGTGCAATTTTCTCCTCTTCCAGCCGAGCATATTTAGCGGGAGAAGTCATTTGATGATTTCCCATCCAAAAACAAAAAAAAGCCATCGAGCCTTTGACAATCATGGCCAGCCTATTATAGTTTTTTTTTCAGATTACTTTGTTTCTGATTTAATCCATCAAAGAAAATCGGAGCACAGCTCGGTTCATAATACGCTAAATCTTTGGTACACACTGTTTAATCGAAATTCACACTTGGAATGACTCATGAATATCTTGTTGTAGGTAGTTAGAATTAATTAACCATTTTGACTGCCTTCCTAATTTGTTATGTGGAGACAAACACTCTCAAGGACACTCTCAACTTTTTAAAAGAGGGCTATTCCGAAATTTAAAGAACCTGCATTTTAAAATTAAGCAACGTCGCAACTATTTCACTTTTATATTAATTTTTAAGATCTAAATTAAATGATAAAATAAAGCTCTAAAGTGCACTGAAATATTGATTATGGAAATATTCACCCCGCTTTTTAGACTATCCCTGATAAAATCTCTTTTTGTTAAATAACAGCTAAACTAAAAACTAGATTTTTAGGGTAACCAACCAACCCTCAGTGGATTGGTACCTCTACTCAATTTTTTTTTGAATTCCTTCAAACCATTAATCTTGAGACTGGTCAAAAATACGTATCCTTATTTTCTAACACAATATATTATTATATACAGCAAATGATTATTTCCAATAATAATTAGAACAAAAACCACACCATCATTGTATTTGGAACTCATCAAAGATTTGATCAGTTTATTTCAAATTCTGTGTCAAAACTCATTGTTACTGTTATGCATAAAAGTAATTATTTATTTTACCTAATTGTAAGCAAAACAAACAATGCACAACATTGCATAATATTTGACGCTGATTAGTGATTACTAGTATTGTAATATGTGATTAAAACAGATTCAAAATAGTGCAAAATTAGAATAATTTATAACAATTTCATACAAAAGCAATTTACTAATCGGTAAATGTTTTATCGGCTCACTGAAATCAGCAATTCTGATGCATTGATATTTCAATATTATTAAGTTGTAGGTATAAATTATCTATATGTCGGAGATGGATGTCAAATACAAATTGTGGGTAGTCCGCATAATTTGCTATCCTTTGTTTTTATTATCATTAATTTACGTGATTTTTCTATCAGATTGTGTCTAATAAATTGGAACTTAATTTATTGAGTACTTGGTGTCTCACTAATTCATTTTTGGCAACTTATTTCGATAGTTGTAACCGGTAGTTTTGTTCAAAACAATAAATGACATGTCACTTTAAATTTTAAAATGATTTACGTAGTGAATTCATCATTTGTTATTTACGACAATTATTCTCATATTGTTTGATTATTTTACAATGTAAGTCTTATTTAGTTAAGCATACTTTAGTGTTTTGTATCAAGTAAACACGTGGCGTACTTCCGCGCGCCATTGGACTGAGTTGTCATAGATATTATGGCGGGACATTGTCCTATAAAAGAGCTTGCACTCAGTGAGCAAGGCAGTCTATCTTCGGATTAGACTCATTACAGAGCTCCTGCTCCCGACACTGTCGGTTTACCTGGTACAGCGCTGCTGTATATTCACATAGCTGTATTGACTAGCTGATCGCGAAAGATACACTTTGTGTTTGGGTGGCTTAGGCCTCTATACGAACAGTAACCTTAAGGGTTTGTTCGTTGTACTGTATTGTTATTACCTACTTTATCTAGTAACCGTTTTATTCAAGTTCTTCTAACTTAACAGACAGCTGTGCTGCTGGGGAGTTTGTTCCGCCACTTCTTCTTCCCAGCTAAAGCAATAGGAAGTGTCGAAGGGGGGCGTTTTGGGGGACTGTCTTATGTAACTTTGACGTTCAAAAGTGCTGACTCTCAGCTAGTTTGAATAAATGACTTTTGATTGTGTTTCTTTTTTATCATTTAATTAATATTGTAATACAACTTGGTAGTTGTTCATAATATTGTTGGTAGTTGTTAATAATATTGTTTATCCCAATAAAATGGGAACTCCAAATCCCGACGATATGCACTCCTCCTCCTTCTCCTCCTCTTGATGCGAATCCGACTTCAGAAGTGGGATTAGGTTTAGCCCAGGAATCGCAAGGTGTTGGTGATCCATGGCGACTGAGCTTCAGAACCATAATATGGCTCAGTTAATTGAAGCGATTAAGTCGCACTTTGCTCCACCTATTGAAATTCGCTTGCTCGATTTTGACCCAAACCTACCCGATTCCAATGCTCAATCTTGGAGTACAACAGTTAATACTTGCCTATCGGAGAAACCTCTTCAAGGTGGATCTCTTATTATTGCCCTCACTAAAACCTTTAAGTGCAGTGCTTACGCATGGCTCTCCCAAGTGCCCTATCCAGGCATGACCTAAACTGACTTTAAGAGTCTCTTCCTTTCTCGTTATGTAGTTTCGAAAATTGTTGCCGCTATTCTCATTAACCTTTATAATAGTCAGCCAAAAGAAGGAGAATCTTTAGCTGCATATGCCAGTCGATAGGTCACTTCTCTGACATCCAAATGGAATAGCATGAGTGTCAAACACCTTGTTGTTTCTGCTGTATTCGCCCATGTCTCCAAATTTGATTCCCGTGCTCATCGATTAGTATTTACTACCTACATATTAGCTCACACAGACGTCTTTACGTCATTTTCGAAAGGTAGTTGCTGAAAATCGGCGCTGTTGACGCTAGGTTCGTCTGAAGTCACAGCATATTGCTGAGCAACGACCTGTTCTTGCACAGATGCGTCGCGCAGGTTAATTGTTATTTATTATTGTGGTTTATCGTTACAAGAGTAGATATTAATGCAATCTACATTGTCAAAACATGTTCTGTTTTGTCTTTAGTCACTAGTCTTAGATTACAAGCAATGTCAATATTACTAAACTGTTAATTTTTTATTGACTTAAATACGGGGCTTTTAGCTACGTTGCACTTTATGTACCTTTGTGCGTAATTTTTCTTTCTTTACCGAAGTACATACTAGATACAAACTTCAACAAGAACTGAGTGTCTTGTCCCATTTTAAGAGAAAGTCTCAGATCTCCTCTGACCAGTATGATTCTTTTCAACTAAAGAAGTTTAAACCAGATACAATAGTTTGTCACTTTTCTGGTATATTACGGTATAAGTCTATGGGTTATTATTAGCCTCTTAGTAGTGTTCTAAACGAATCTGGTGACTGGTGAGTCGCTTTCATTTTGTTATGACTCTGGGGCTGAACGTTCTTATTGTTGTAATATTTACTGAAGTTTGTCTTGCAAAAGTATTTCTTGATAAGTCAATATAATGAGAACAGGACATTCTAAAATATGTACCAAACAATTTCGGAGTAACGTAGAAATTGATGATGGGGTTTTCTGCAAGCTTATGATTTTGAAATTATGTATCAATCAACAAAGCAGATCAGAAACGTGTTGAATATACAACTCTGTCTTATAGTTGGTTTTATGTAGCCCTGGTTATAGCTAAAGCGGTGATATGATAAAGCCGGACTGGTTGGAAACTCTGTTAAATTAGATCCTAATGGTGATTTTTCCCAGTTGTATTGAGTACCAACTGGATTTACAAATGTGCTCATGATCGAGTGAAAAAAAATGCCTGAATGTCCTGATAATGTTAGTGTGTTGTCAATGTTGACACTGATAATGATTCACCTGGTTCTGACATACTATAGCTAAATTGAAAAGATGTCTATGTTGACTCTTGTTTGGAATGTCTATTTTGACGTTTGGATGTCTATGTTGACTCCTGGATTTGGAGGTTGATCTTGACGCTTATGCGGGTTGTCTATTCGACTCCAAATTACTTGTCAAATCCCATGGTTTGATTTTGGCTGGGAGACTATGTCTCTACTTCGCTTGGATGTCTATGTTGACTCCTGGATTTGGTGGTTGATCTTGACGCCTATGCGGGTTGTCTATTCGACTCCAAATTACTTGTCAAATCCCATGGTTTGATTTTGGCTGGGAGACTATGTCTCTACTTCGCTTGGATGTCTATGTTGACTCCTGGATTTGGTGGTTGATCTTGACGCTTATGCGAGTTGTCTATGTTGACGCCTATGCAGGTTGTCTATTCGACTCCAAATTACTTGTCAAATCCCATGGTGTGATTTTGGCTGGGGGACTATGTCTTTACTTTATTTGAGCTATGTATTGTCGGTAACAGTATGGTCATTTTGAATGGTTGCGGTGCAACTGCTATTGATAATAATTTTGTTGGACTAATTCAGAATTTTTCTTTCCGACATACCTTTTGTCAAGGCTTTTTGTTTGTCAGAAAGGCCGAACGATGATCACAAAGAGAATTTTCTTGTCAGAATTACACGAGGTCGTGTAGAACGTCAGTTCTGGCCGTGTCGGAGATGGATGTCAAATACAAATTGTGGGTAGTCCGCATAATTTGCTATCCTTTGTTTTTATTATCATTAATTTACGTGATTTTTCTATCAGATTGTGTCTAATAAATTGGAACTTAATTTATTGAGTACTTGGTGTCTCACTAATTCATTTTTGGCAACTTATTTCGATAGTTGTAACCGGTAGTTTTGTTCAAAACAATAAATGACATGTCACTTTAAATTTTAAAATGATTTACGTAGTGAATTCATCATTTGTTATTTACGACAATAATTCTCATATTGTTTGATTATTTTACAATGTAAGTCTTATTTAGTTAAGCATACTTTAGTGTTTTGTATCAAGTAAACACGTGGCGTACTTCCGCGCGCCATTGGACTGAGTTGTCATAGATATTATGGCGGGACATTGTCCTATAAAAGAGCTTGCACTCAGTGAGCAAGGCAGTCTATCTTCGGATTAGACTCATTACAGAGCTCCTGCTCCCGACACTGTCGGTTTACCTGGTACAGCGCTGCTGTATATTCACATAGCTGTATTGACTAGCTGATCGCGAAAGATACACTTTGTGTTTGGGTGGCTTAGGCCTCTATACGAACAGTAACCTTAAGGGTTTGTTCGTTGTACTGTATTGTTATTACCTACTTTATCTAGTAACCGTTTTATTCAAGTTCTTCTAACTTAACAGACAGCTGTGCTGCTGGGGAGTTTGTTCCGCCACTTCTTCTTCCCAGCTAAAGCAATAGGAAGTGTCGAAGGGGGGCGTTTTGGGGGACTGTCTTATGTAACTTTGACGTTCAAAAGTGCTGACTCTCAGCTAGTTTGAATAAATGACTTTTGATTGTGTTTCTTTTTTATCATTTAATTAATATTGTAATACCACTTGGTAGTTGTTCATAATACTGTTGGTAGTTGTTAATAATATTGTTTATCCCAATAAAATGGGAACTCCAAATCCCGACGATATGCACTCCTCCTTCTCCTCCTCTTGATGCGAATCCGACTTATATATTAATACGTGAAGCGAAAACTTTGGATCCCTTTTTACGAAAATTGGGGGGACGGAGGAGAATGAAATTTCGCACACTTATAGTTTATATAGAGAAGAAGTGACGAATGCTAATTTTTTTTTTTAAATAATGCGTTAAAATACATTATTTTCAATAAATAACACGTTACACACACTACTATTCATTACCGTGTATCTAATACAGACATGCATAGATATTCTTTTGTTTATGGTCCAAATCTGTCTTTATTATTTTGTGCAGTGTTACCAACACCCAGAAATATTTATCCCTAAAGCTTAAGTTAAAAACCCCTAAAATTGCCACAATTACTAAAAAAAATCCTAAAAAATTATAATGAAAATAACCAACGAATGTTCAGTAATCATGACCCGGCACACAGTAGTAATATTTGTCTATATTTATTACGCGTCATTTGTTTATCATTCACTCTGCATTCTTAGTATCGAGGAACCGTACTAGAAGTCGCTAATACTTTTATTGTAACCAAAAACACAATGAGAAATGTAAGATGGCAAAAAATCCCTAAGAATACCCCTAAAAATGAAACGCCCCCAAAAAATCTCAATCCTCTTATTTACCCCCTAAATCTGGGAAAACCCCAAAGTTGGTAAGCCTGATTTACCGCCTGTTTTTTTAGCCTGTTTAATTTTATAGATATATAACCTATTTCATTTTTAAAATCTATGATCATATCCAGAATATTTGTCTTAAATATTATTTGTATTAGCGACGATAGGAATTTAGTTTAGATTTATAAGAAATATTTTTTGTGGTTTTATGGGGAGTCTCAAGTATGGCATTAGTAAGTTTCCCATACAAAACTTAGTGTCGTGTGCAAACTGTAGAGGTTGTATGCCTCACGATTGTACAGGCTGGTCATAAATTGTACACGCTGGTTATAATTATGACATTTGGAACCGTCATAATTAATTAAAAATAATAGGGAAAATTCTATAAAAACAGAACAAGTTTCTGTGATAATTCATTCCATATTTTTCCATATCCAACAGTTAAGAAGTATTAAGAAAATAAAAAAGAGAGTCCTGAAGAAGTATTCTTTACTCATTATACCTACGTCCTGGTCCTGGCCATCACCATCCCGCCAGCGAACCCTCTCCACAGTAGTACAGCGTCAACAATTTGTCTATAGTGTTACTGAATGTCAAATTTAACCATATTATTTTTTTATATTTATTATTATCTATATTTTTTCATTTAATAATGTATTTCTATTCAAATGAAGTACCGTCGAATTTCGACCAATGGGCGATCACTAGTTATAATAGAAGCACAAGTGCCAGACGTAAAAAGTAAAAATTTTGCAAAATTGGCGAAATCCTATAGGATATATTTTTTCGTAGTGATATTATGTGCGAGTGCTTCATGTTTGCTCTGTTTTAAAAGCGATATGTATCAGGTTATAGGTGAGATCTTAATGTCCCAATATAAGGGAGACTCAATGTAGGTATACGCCTATAGATGACGGTGGGTCCTTTACTCTTTCTCCTCTGTAGCATTTGGATTAGAATTTCCGTTAAATTATTTATTGACTTTACACAAAACAAATATCTCTATATCGAAATAAATAGAGCAGGAAGTAACATTTTCCTTTCTCAATAAACTTTCTTATTCGAGAATCATGAAAATTAATCTTCATTTTGTTACTCTTTCAGGGTTTATTAGCCAAGTAAGGTAATGTATGGTCCAACTACAGACCGAGAACTCGATCAATCGGCATTTCACCATGTTCGTGTCTGAAAATCGAGGTTAATTGACGTATGTTACGAGAACGATTGACGCTTCCACGTGAGTAATCGATTTAAGAGTCTATTATTTTGCGTTCGAACGTTTGGGATTAATTAATGAATGAAAGGGTCAGCACTGTTACTCATTTCGTTCGTATTGAATTGAGTATATTCTATGGGATGGTTCCCAGGAGATTTTTTGCGTCGAACGCAGTGGTGATTCGAATTAAATTATGTTGGTATTCCAGTGCCATTGAACTCATATGATAAACTCTTGTGGCTCTGACGAAAATACGTTTAAAAATCGTTTAAAAAATCTTCAATTTAGCTATCAAATAATGATGTAAGTATCCGTTAGTATCCCGCTCATTCTACCTTCAACAAACATAAATCAACATAGATTGTGATTTCAATTAAAACTACAGTTTCAAACATGGTTAAGCATTCCATACAGTACACATCATAAATACGTAAGGTACATTGTTTATTTAAATTCCTTGTTGGGCACGACAGCGCGTGTTGAGTAGCGGTTTCATTTAAGTTTTCCTTGAGGCCTTGAAACTAGCTGGAATGAACAGGCGAAGGCAATAGTATCAAGAGAACCTAAAATATTAGACATTTCAATGTTATTTAGCATTTTTTAAGTCAGCCTACAAAATCAAATACATAATTTACTCCTAAATATGGGTAGTACCCGCGTATATCACATGCGGGACTCGATTTTATATGAATATATGATCACGGTGTCCTTCTTAACTACGCAACGGATTTTGGTACGATTTTCACCATCATTAAAAATATTTTACAATATCAAATACATTAATATTAAGTAATAAAAGGAAATCTCAACGGACTGTCAAGTTGTAGAAATCGTGCAAAGCAGGTCGCTAGTAAAATCAATCGATACTAAATATATATTATATATATATAATTGAAATCCTTTTTTCACAAATGAAGAGTTTACAAAACGAACTCCGAACCAAAGAGCACATTGTAGGGGTAAACCTTATAAGGAAAATCTAATTACATTTTGCTCGACCCAGGGTTGAACCCACTAGACCAATTAGGCGAATAGCTGTATACAGAACGTAGTTTTTTTTTATAAAACCTGTTTGATTTTATTTTATGTGCAACGACTCAGAACTTACGACAGACGTTAATCTAGACAGTCTACTGAAAAATTTGTGCTCCAAGATGGATAAATATGTCTCCTTCCTTTGCAAATTTTTAAATCTTTTCCCAAAACTTTATTAGTCTACAAACTTTTGGCCCCTAAAGGATTCAGAGGTTTTTCTTTTGTGTACATACTTTCTATCTTCATAACCCATATTTTCTAGTTTAGTCAGTGCTTTAGGCAATGCGTTATCTACCAAAACTGTTTCGCTTTTTCATTCTCACTATGCAAAACGATTGTGATCTTTACTTTTGTAATATAAGATATACGATTATATACAGGATCAGTTTTTATCCAGTGCGCAAACTATAACCATGAATTCAGCATATCATTGTAGACCCCCAATGTAGAAAATGTACGTTAGTTATACAAAAAATAAATCAGCCGTTCCATACATTTTGACCCCGTAGGTATTGCATTTTTCGATAAAACAGCAGATTTTTTTTTTGTAAATCCTACGAAAAAATTCTTCGCAAGGGGGTCTAGACTGCCGGGGTCGCGTGATTGTTCGAAAGAGATACCGTGACCCTGGCACATGGGCAACTGATGGAACACGGGTGGGTTTTAGTCAGTAAAAGTCTGACACGCCCTCCCACTCCGCCCAGAGCGGGAGAAGTCATTTGATGATTTCCGATGCAGAAAAAAAAAGGGGGATCTAGAATGATATGCTGAATACATGGTTACAATTTACGCACTGGATAAAAACTTATCCTGTTTAAATAATATAAGATTTAGATAAATCAAAATCCCATCAAGCTAGGCTAATAATTTTCGTCTAACGTCTAACTAAGCTTAGCTTCGCATAAGTCTGTATGTTAAATTAACAATGATCCCGCCTTCTGCATGCCGCTGCGATTATCGTAAAAATTAACTGCCTTACCTGTGCATAACACTGACCATTTATATTTGGTATTAGAAATTGTGTTCTCCTTTTATCTTCTTAATAAGAATTTTGAGCCTGTAAGAAAGGTGTATTTTAGAATTGGTGCTTATTACCAAAATAGCTATATTGTTACTTTAAATGTTATATTTATCTACCAATCCACAGAAAGATTTTGATAGTAAGACTGCTATATCTTGTCTAGCGTGTCATGTTGTTTGCATGCTACAGGAATTGATGGACGCTACTGAAAATGCTCTCTCTACTCGTAGCCACACTCTGGGGTAACTCTATTTAGATTGCTATCGACACGCTAAGAAGAAGATGTTAAAGAAATAGACTTCAATCAACCAACCAACATCCTTAGCCCACGATATTTATCGTATTGCTTCGCGCCGAAAGTCGAAAAGCAAACACTGTATTTTTTAACACGTTGAGACTCACTCACACTACAATCTGTTGGATTCTATATGCTCAGTTCAAGACCGAGAGTCAAAAATCCAGTGAACGATAAAATCGTGTCGCGATTTTATGATATCCGTTTGAACATCCACCTACTTTCTTGCAGCAAAACGTTCACAATCAGTCTTTATCAAAGACAATCTTAAACTCACAGACAAAACACATCCTCCTACACATGCAAATCGTAGTCTAATGATCTCTTAACGCTTCCTTACCCTAATAAGGATGTCGTTATGCACTAACACTGCTATCTCAAGTTCCTACCCCACAAAGTGTAAATTAAACAATTCATCTAGGCTCAAGTGTCCCGGAATTAGCTGAAAGTGCATTATCTCTGGTACGTTACTGTGGGGCTAAGTTTACTTGGTAGAAGGAAAGAGGACACGCAGTGTGCTGGCGGTTGGGTGCAAGCGGTCTTACGTTATGTTATGTAAACAGGGCTGGGTATGGTGTAAGATGTAGGCTGAAGTGGGTAAAATGGTAAATAATTGATGAATCTAAAATTACATTAGGAGATTCTTTGTTGTTAATGAAGTCTGATAAGTATGTGCCCAGCCTAAAACATGACTATACAAAAAATGTTTCTTAACAGTAAAATACTATGTCAAATGCTAAAACGAAAGCGGAGGCTGGCTGGGGTCTGTTGTTATTTTTAAAAGTAAAAACAAAAAACGTTTGAATTCTTTTGGATAGTAGGTAGTTGGCGGTTAGTGGTTGGTGGATGCGTTAAAGAAAGATTGACCCTGTATCTGCGTACTAGTTTGTGAACTTTATTTTCTTCAATGAGATTGACCACCATAACCGTATAAGTGATCATGAGATGATATGATGTCTCCAATAGAATGGGCTTCCTTTTAATTACGAGTGACAAAATTAAACTATCTTTTTATTTCCAAAGGACGTTAACTTGCACCAGGTAGTCAAGTAAATAGTACACTCAAGATCTTATTAAATGTCAAGAAGAACATAAAGAGGTACTCCTCCGTAGACAAAGATAATTAAAGGCAACCACGAGTCTAAGTTATGAGCAGATATTTTATAACTTGAACCGCATAGTTAACTGGGAATGTTCCATCAACACCAAAGGAGATTCGCAACAAAGGCTGTGTTAGGATACACTGAGCGTTAGAATACGCTTTGTCGACTTTACGTTATGTTTGGTTTGGACGCGCCTTTTCATTGTAAATGAACGCTGAGCGGTGAGCGTGCAAACAATTAGAATATTTATTTCATTAGTCATTCTGGTCCGGTTTGTAGGAAATATTCAGGAGGTGGATGAATGCGGTGTTGGGTGACATTCAGCTTGGCTTGCTATAGAGTAAGAGAAGTAGTCAGTTAAGTATGTCAGCAGAATGGACAGCAATTTCTGACGAATGTCTTTATGAAGTAAAGACTGTTCTCAGTCATTCTTCTGGAAAGGGGCTTAAAATTGATGCAGAAACCAGTAATTGGAAGGAAAATAGTTAGACATCCACAATCTAAATTGATGTCGAAAGATAGCATAAAGAAAAACGTCTAATTTTTAATCGACTTGAAAATGGAGGAATTTTTCAATTGCTCTGTATTATATTTGTATGTTTCGCGTATCACCAACAATTGTAGATCGATTTGTTTTTTTTTTTTAATAGATAGTGTTTGGGTTGATACTCACGGGTACCACATAATTTTATAAATTTTGCTTGGGTAGTTTTTCCGTCAGCTTCGACAATACGTTTTTAATCCACATTGTATATCTTGCTTAATACTTCCTGTCACTTTTGTTAGCATAGCAACTTGTGGGTACCATAACTAAAAACTGAACAGAAAACCACTGATTGGTGACGACAAATATTAACACTTCCTCCATAGTAATTGGTATTTACTGTATTTATTAATCTAGAAACAAAACCCTAACGGCTTAACCGTAAGTGGCTGTTAAGTGGTCATGATTGCAAATCCTGAGCCGTTGAACTATTGCAGTATACTTTTAGTTCAGCAAATTAAGCTTAGTTAGAACTTACGTTAAGTTCAAATAAGTGAAGCATTTCTTGTTCTGTATTATAACAATATTGTCCATGATATGGCTGACTAACGGCATCTTAAATGAAATAAGGTGAGTACAAAGGGAGTTGTTTAGGTAAATATAAAATGTGACATTGCTGTGCATAAAATGTGATATTTCTAACTTGAAGATAACATTATCTTGTGCGTGCACGTCTCGATATTACAATAATATTAGGAAGTAAAATGTATGGAAACAAATGAAAAATCTTATAAACCGTCCACTTCCCATTCCACGATCATGTCAGAACGTAAGAAATTGTAAAAACTTACAATAGTCCTAAAAGGGTCCTAAAAGTAAAAATTGTTACCCTTCGAAGAAGAAAGAAGTAAGTACGTATTCAAGTCATCTCTTTGATGCTAAAGATAAAATTAGGCTTTGTAGGCAAAGTAATGTACTTCCAATAGAATAAGAAATGTACAAGCGCAGACACATCCAGCGTAAGCATTCAACACAGTAACTGACATTCGATTAACGATCCGCGCTTACACCGCCAAGGAAAATAAAAGTAACGACAGCAATGAAGTTTAATGTAATCCAATAAAAATAAACGATATCAAGTGATATGACAGTCTGGTTTACTAAATATTAGCAAATAACTGCGATCTAAACCAAGCGGTTAAAAATGGTTAGTAAAATGGTATCTAAAGTAAAAAAAAAAAATATTCTGTTATTAGCTAGTAATAAGTACCATGAAAGAGGATATCATCTCAAAGTCTGACCGCATTCTAACAATGAACAAAATGTCCAGAAGCATAAATACAAACACAGTAAACAAATATTTGCTGGATAGCTTTTAACGTGGCTCACAATAAGGTAACCCCAGGGATAACCCCTGGATTATGTTCATTCATCTCCATACGTCCAAATACGGGTAATTTATCACGCGATGTCATGAAGACAGAACAATAAACATACTTTCGGAATCCCGACGCGAATCTACCGAAGCCACAGATGGAACCTGCTTGTCGATAAATCCATACAGAACGCAAACCTGTTCTGGAACTGGAAGGAAACTGTTAAATCTTTACTAACCTCCCCATACATCCTCCCATCCAAACTATAATTAGAAACGATTCACATCCACACCAGACTTCATAATTCAAACCCATTTATTTCCTTATTTATACTCTTATTCCTTCTTTTACACTTGTTATACGTAGCTCACGTACAGATAATACTACAATGAGGCATACAAATTATCGCTTGTGCCGACGTCTGGCGCGTTAAAGTCTAAATCGGCGAGTGTGAATAAGCACTAGCAGCCAAATTCGATCTTATTGATAAGAATTGAAGGTTGAATATTAAAATTTCAAGGTCGGTTATTGAAGACCTTTTCACTTTCACCATAGGGTCAGTGGTCGGCGAATAACTCGCTAAGACATGATCATGACTTGTGAGCTTATACTCCACACCTCGTTACGTGTTAACAGGCACATTCGCTCACGACGCGATATTTATCCGAAGAACTTCAAAACACCCCGGCCCAACTGCATTCATGTCGAAATGTTGTAATGGGACCTACGTGATAGGGTATAGCGAACGATTTTATTATTATAAAAGCGGTGTGTTTTAGAAAAGTTTTCATATTTTAGGTTATCCAACATTGAAATTGTTAACAAATTAATATATCTGCATTGTTTATTCATCTGATGGTTATTTGCTTTCCATCTTTTCATCATTGATCATTTTAATATCAATTACATCATACCTATTTTTGCTTCTAGTTTTTTAATGTTTCTTGATCATTAAATATTGCTCAGATTTACCAAATCTTTGATGTCAAAAATTTAATATTGATAAACAATTCTAATGTTTCCGGTGCAGTAAAAATTACATCAGTTTAATAGGTGACATTAACTACAGACATCAGTCACATGTTTTTCTTCAACTCGTGGCTTCGAAACCTTGGTTTTGAAACCCCATTTCAGAAGTAGGTTACTTTGAAGTAGATTTACTATGTGTTTTAGCTCGAACTTCGTTTAACACTGTTAGTGATAATTTATTAAGTTCATGAAATGTTTACTGTTAGATATTTCACACAGATTGATGTGTAAACATTAAACTTTGATAATTTGGACTTTATTAGAGACCGAGATTCTTCGTCGGAAGTAATAATACCATCTTCGGTTTTCATAAACAATTTTAATAAGCTTCTTGTTTTCTTGGAACTGGCGAAGTGCGAAGAAAAGTTTAAATATGATAGCACTGTTTATGTTTGTTCAGTGCGGCTGGAGTTTTCATTTTACTTTCTAACTCCAATATACCTACTAATGGACAACCAATGTTAGAATTCTCGATGCACGAAAATAATGAAGTTGTTTCGATATTTTCGTAAAGAAAAATTTCATTACAGGGAATATAAAAGCAAAATATGTATAAATCTTTATATTGGTTTCCTTAAGAGTGTAAGAAGAATTACGACTTGTCAGTGAAGTGGTTCCTTGGCACTCGATGCATTTACGTTGAAACGGTAGTCCATGTCCGAAGTGACAAGTGGCACTACCAGTCACCATATTCAAGATCTGTACAAGATTTTAGTAAGCTTTCGACTTTAATTTATTTTGTTCACAAGTAAGATTGTTTTAGCAGCCGGCGTATAAATGCGGTACGTAAAGTATCGTGTCGATGTTAGTTTTGGTACGTTTTACATTACATTGCATTGCCATCTATTTGATTTCACTATTGTGGATAGCTCATTTCATAATTTTACGACACACACGCAAAGTTGAGAATTTACCTGGGTGTCGAAGGTCAGATATGACATTATTCCTGACCATGGAACAAAAAAAAACAACTAGATAAGTTTTCTTCCGGTATATTATTCGTAGTTCCCGAGATTGACACAATGATCGACATGTTCACAAAACATCGCTCCTCGCGAGCTTTTAACCTCGTTCATTCGTTCTGTTCCCGACTTAGAACGTTTGTAACAATACGTTCCGTTGCCCATTGTCGACTTTGATGTACTGTTATTAAATCGCAGCGGATCCTGTCCAATTTGTGTACCTATTCATTTTCCTTGGCATTCCTCTGAACTGGTGTAGCCATACAAACATGCTCTGTTAAAATCTATTTGAATTTATTGAAAAGGTTATTGAAAATGACAGATACTGTATTCATGAGAAGGTACCTACCGATATTATTTCTAAAAATATATGTTATGTTTTAAATTATGGTATCAATGATATCTCTAACCAGTAAAATTTGTGCCACTATGTAAGTAAATTTCCACAAAAAGAAGAAAATCAAAATCAGATTGTCGGCATGAAGTGAGATATAAAATATCTGAAAATGTAACTCCGTCTGTTGGTCACAAAACATCGTCGACAGAAAAAAAAAAACAATTTCCCTAGCGACCTTTGTTAGACTTGCTATCCAAAAAACTATGTCAATCTAAAGCTGAATAATTCATATTTCAATCTTCCTCTTCCAAAAATAGTCCCGAACAATCTACTACACGCGGACCGAAAAAGTCCAAAGACTAATAAAATATTTCACAAAAAGAGAAGTACAAGGATATCAATCTGCAATATGCTGCCTAAACCCTCCAAGAGGATGATAAACGGGCCTTTATGTTTCTCGCGCGGCGTAATTTTACTGCTCTATAAATGAAGATAAGATTGCTTGGACCTTCATTTATCCGCCGACGTTCACGCCAGCACTCGTTATGTTTTTATTTTGCAGAGATTGATCACCTAAATGAAACTGTTGGTCTAGAAGGCTCTTTGAAGCTATCTTCGATACTAGCTAACGTGTTTCGACGGACTAAATCCCGTGTGGTTGGCAATTTAGCTTAATACATCACGGAAAGTTCACGGAGTTCAAAGAGTTGATGTATTGGCCTAGAGTTTTATAAATATGCTGTACAACTAGTTTAAGAGGCCGTAATTTTAAGGCTTAATAATGATATTTAATTTGGAACTTTAAGTTAAGTAGGACGAAGTGTCTGTAAAACTGACCTAATTTTATCAACGACAGAAAGTAACAAAATTTCTCCAATTGAAAATCATTTTAATGAAGGTATAAACCTAGACTCAATTAAATAGTTAGTTAGCTGATATTGTTTGAGATCTGTTTGTTTGATGAAGTTATTGAAATTGAGCAAACTAGATCTCCAAAGTTAATAAATTAAGTTTCATAAGTCAATGACAGTATTACAATTCTAGTTACCGTTCTCATTTCTGATGTTAATAACAATGAAAATAAATCAAATCGATTGATTGAAGAAGAGAAGATATCTGATGATCAAAAAGTCATGTTAGAAGTTCTACATGACACACTATCCACATCAGATAAACCTTTACTAAAATTTCTTGATTAGTCTGAAGAGTGAGGCTACAAAACCATCCTGTGGGATTAACGCATGCTGATGAGACTGAGGTCAGAAACAGTTACAACGCACGTGGAACATATGAACCGTATGTGAACATAAATCAACTCCACACTGTGAATTTATTAGGCTTGAGTTAGGAGATCTGAGCGGTAATGTTTATGCATAAAAGTGATGCAAAACTTGGTATGAATATTTATTTAAAGTGTTAATAAACTACGTTCTAATAGCTGGAACACATTAAAACCATGCCAGATCATACTGTCATAATCTTAAACGACGTATGGGGCCTTGAAATCTGTTGACTAGGTCATTTTCAAATTGCAAATTCAGAACATTATTTCGCGCATTCATCATCATATTTCTCACAGATTTTTTTTTTCCACATTGAGTTTTTGTTACTGTTAAGATTTATAATTTATTTTTGTTTGCTAAATATACGTTAAACGATATTAACTTGAAATTATTAACCTTCACAACAGCTTAAATCATATTTATTCATAATATTTGCACGCTCTTAGTATAAGGCAAACATATCTGAACATTTATTTTTAATAAAAACATGAAAATATGTTTGAATAAAAATATCTTATCTTAATCAATTTAGCATTTTCAACATCATAGCAACGTATTTCATACAGAGCTTTGTTTATATCTGTGTAATTTTCTTTCGTCTTTTTACCAAATTCTTCACCCAAATCTCACTCGCCTATTACTTGTAATCACAGTGATCCTTCACTTTGCCTCCGGAGCTTGTTATCTACCGTCTTGTGGGATTCCCTCAGCCTTCATTACAATTTTCGTCTAGTATTACATATGTATAATAAACAAACACCAATCGCTCTATGGAAACGACTCTTTAATGAGGGGTAGGATATTGCTCCAGCTAGCAGTATCATGTTATGGATTTATGAGGAAGAGGCCCTTTATAGTGCAATATGATGCAATTTGTGTGTTATACTAGAAGAACACCCGGATGCGCTTCACAGGAATACAGCAAGAATACTGCATCTACCAGTAATATACATACATAGATAATCGATTACCGTACCAATTTTATACAACAAAAAAAGGTCTACTCGTTTTCATAGCTTTACTATTAAGATTTTCTTTTGTTATGACATCGTTGATTGATTTTCCTTTATTTCGGAATTCCCTGAGCTCAAAACGTCTAATGACTTTCTTTCTCATACTTACTTATTATAAGATACAAAATTGTTTGTTCTTGCCAACGAATTTGCCAACTCCCGACATAACAGTTTCCTGTATTAATTTTCTGTGTGTACACTCATTATCCAACTCCCAGAATTTTAATTACAAGCTAATTTGCGCTTTCTCGTGTAGAAATTTTATTACAACATCGGCTTCCACTGGGTTGTTTGTTTTTAAAGCCTCGATTTGGTCACATTAGGAAGTGAAATTTGGAAAACTCGTAAAGATTTTCAGTAAGCGATGATGATAAAGTTTGAGAGCATCAAAGTCACAATATCCGTGTTAATTCACAAGGGATTATCTCTCTAAGTCTCTAAAGTTTAGAAATTCTCGGCTAACATGTTGCGAGGAGGAAGTTTGGTAGATTGAGGCGAATCCCCTCGTTGATGAGCAAGTACGCAACTGAATACCGACTTCCTGTTGCGAACATTGGGTATGTGTAGATGCGCCATAAGTTTGCAACTTGATTTAAAATTTGCTGTCGTTTCTGTAATAGTCATGACGGTAAATCTTAAGTTGTTTTAAAGCTTTGAAATGATTTGTGATGATTTTACTAATGGACGAATTTTTGCTTATATGTTATGTACACATAAGTGTCTACCGTCCTACAATAACTTTTACTATCGTCAACAGTCTTATTTAGAAGTACACAATTTAGAAGTACACATAAACACACACACCATTGTTTTAACTTACTCAAGAACGTTCAATAAATTTATATAAGATTCAATTTTATGTCATGAAAAACACAAAAATCTCTTTGTTAGTAAATCAATACTTTATTTATCCAAAATACTATAATATTGACACCGAAGTTAACATTACAAAAATATAAGCAGTTAAAAAGAAAACCAAGAAGAAAAAGCAACACAAAAGCGTATCCATATTACTATTCATAATAAAGCAACATGATACAGCAGAGGGCAAGAAGCAACGCAAGGTGAGTTTGAAATATTGCTTGGAGAGGTAAGTACACGCTGTGTGAATACTTCACGTTTGTGCAAAAACATTTGCTTAATATCACTACTAGAGTTATTTACAGTACCTTTAAGAACACCCCGTCTAACTGGAAACGTGAAACGCGTTGTAATTATAATTGTAGAGACTACTGCAGTTTTCTGTACTCCGAAAACGCAAACCGTAATTACACTAAATTAATTCCACTGTTATGCACCGTGTAGTTGCCAGTTGCAGGCTTGTCTTACTCATGCTAGTCTTAAATCTAATATCATTTTATACTGTGTAACCCAAAATGAAATAAATGTTTCACTTTGAATTTCCGTAAAAACTTAACCATGACGTTGTTAAATATTACGTGTTATATCATTAATAAAACAAAGTTTCAAACAATATTTCAAAACCTGTGTCGACATTCAAATAAATCGTAACCCAACCTCTGCTAGGGGAGCTACCAAAAGTAATATGACAGTCGTATTAATGCGCCCAGTGATTTAGATATCGATAACAAGCCACAATAAAAACTTAAAACGACGCGCTAAACGAAACCTTAGAGGCAAAAGTTTAATGAGAAAAAAAAATAAAAGTCAACATCCGACTCTCGGACCCACACAAGACGTTTATTATGCATTTGACATAATAAAGATTAGAGGCC
Organism: Aporophyla lueneburgensis; assembly: GCA_932294355.1. Classification (NCBI taxonomy): domain Eukaryota; kingdom Metazoa; phylum Arthropoda; class Insecta; order Lepidoptera; family Noctuidae; genus Aporophyla; species Aporophyla lueneburgensis. The sequence goes on along the minus strand of OW028750.1, from coordinate 19,048,912 downwards.
ATATTTGTAATTAATGAAATCAGTTTCCATTTAAATAAACGTCATGTGTAATCAAATTGGGTCTAGGCGGCGCAACCGGCGCTTTTGACTTACAATAATCGAACTATAAAACCGAGTACTTATCTCGAAATTTATCTTTATCGGTTTAGATTGACAGATGTTCAATTCGATTGATGTGTGGTAATGCAAACTGCTATTAATTTATCGCCAAGTTTAATGACCTGAGCGACGTTCTACCGATCGTAATGTTTGTATTGATCGGTAACAGTTTAAATGGCTGTAACTGTTTTACGATAGATTTACTTTGACATTGTTTAAAGGCTATATTCCTATTATTAAGGTTTTATCGCAGCTCGTTCTGGTTAAAATCGCATTAAATCCCCATTGAGAGGGCTGACTATTTTGAAGTGCCGGATATTGTTTTGCAAAGCTACTGTTTATATGTGGGGGGGGTCTGTATTTATGCTTTTGCGGTTGCACAACGACACGCTTTGCTTGGCTTTGCTTGGTAGTATAGATGCAGGCCTACTCGGCCGCCTCCCTCAGAGGCGGTAGAGTGGCGGGGTCTTGAGGGAGAGCGCTGAAGTCGTGTAGATCCTCAAGGCAAGTCTGGCGGATATACCTTCACGAGGTTGCCACCCTGTTCTTGGTCTAATTCCTTATGAAATAGACGTAACTGAAACCGCCAGGCGACTTCACCTCACTTTTCTCCCCTCCCACTCCCGCACAACCCCTCATTCCCGTCCCAAACAGCCTTCCTGCCCCAAATACCACAACCCCTCCTCACACTATCCCACCCAAATCCCCACTCTCCACCCAACTCCCACCTGCCCAACTTCCACTCCGGAACGTGACCACCCTGTGACTGGGTGGTGGCGGGCTCGACTGTCACTAAAAGCAGCTGATGGCGAGTTAGGAGGAACCAGTCACCTGCGCTAGGACCTGCGCAGTTGAGCGCCGTGAGCGGGGATGAAGGAGTCCTGGGGGGCTGAGCCGAACGGCGCTGGTTGTTATGTGTCCGTAAGGCAACACGCCCCCTTTGGTCTGGATTTCAAGCGAAACGGTGGCCCTACCCCCTAGCCAGGGGTAGGGAAATGGCCATAGTGTCCCGTCAGAGGGCCACAGGCGAGGTGCGTGAGGTCCGCGGAGGTTGTCCTCGGATGACCGAAGCGGTAGGTAAAGGTCATGCTGACGGTGTAAGAGAGGGTTGTTCAGCTCGTTGGGGGCCAACCCGATCGAGCACCCGATGTCGCACTGTAAACCAGCCTTGCGCCCCTATATCTCTCTGGTAATCCTAACGTTCGAGCTTTTTCATAGCAAGACGTTCCCAGGTGCGGGCTCCATGGAGGGTGGGAGCCAGAGAGACGAATCCTTTCACAACTTTTAACATGGAGAACTTAACCCCAGTTAAAACCAACAAACTCGGAGTGGAGGCGAAAGCCGATGAAACTCTCAAGAGTGGTGCTTGCACTGCTCTTGCCCCTGGACACCCTGCAGCTAACGCCGCGGGTACCAGCGCGGGCGCCGGTCTGGCTGTGGCGAAAGCCACAGGTAAGACCAAACAAAAAAAGTCCCAAAATAAACAAAGGGCGTCGGCGCTGATTGGGACCAGTACCAGCCCTTCCAAAACTCAGGGGAGGACCACGGCGAAGTCTAACACCGCTGCCGGTCCAACCCTTCCTAAACTAACACCGGTGCCGGTTATTACTGGCACAGGGAAACACCATCCCACCTCTGCGGCTCCTCTAGCCTCCTCCCATAAGGAGGTCGCCGCCGATCAAACGGTGACCGACAGCCACGAGGACGCGATCTCTCGCGCCTGGAAGGTTGTTCAGAAGCGGGGCAAGGGCAAGGGTAAAAGCACTCAACAAGCCCGTTGCCCTTGCACAAACGCCTCATGCGCTCCAGCTGCCACAGCACAGCGTATGACGCGGAAGGAGCGCCGTCAGGCTCGCAGAAGGCCAGGTAGGGGGGCTCCAAACAACCAGGCCACTGCCGCTAGTTCGGGCAAACCAACTAGCGGCCAGCTAAACTTCGCCGCTGGGAAGCGGTCGCAGGCGGAGGCCGGCTTAAGCCGTCCGACGACCAGTCGACCGTCATCCAGTGCGCCGGCAAAGACTCAGCAACCCGGTGGGAAGGGTCAGGCCGCGGCCAAGCGAGCTCTCAACGAGACTATCACACCTCGTGGAGAGCATAAGCGGCCGCGTCTTGATCAATCCAAACGGGTTGCTCAAAGAAGCTACGTCCAAGCTGCTAGTGCTACCCTCGATGTAGCGGTCACCTGTGACCGCACTGGGTTCATCAGCAAGGACGTATCAGACCAGGTACTCGCTGCTATTCAGAAGCAGATACTAGTCGAGGCCTGCTCTCCGAAACAAGACACCACGGCGCCGACTTTTAACGCAAAGCCGCTGTATGCCGGTGGTGTCCTCAAACTGTGGTGCGAGAATGACCACACCTTAGCCTGGCTAAGGAAAACAGTCTCCGATATGACTCTCCCTACTAACTTAACGTTAGTAGTCAAGAGTCAGTCGGAGATCCTAAGACGGGCACGATGTGGCATCGTGATCCCCGACGAGCAGGGGGTCCTCGGAGAGCCGACCAATATTGGCCGTGCTCTCAGTTACCAGAACCCCTGGGTCGACGTCAAGCGCTGGTTGCTGCTGCACGCCGACAAGCAGGCCTCGGCATGGTTCGTGGTGGTCGGTGTCCCGGTGGACCAAATCCCGACCCTGATGGGTGCGGGTCGTCGTCTATCTTTGGGGGCAGGGAAGGTGTACCTGCAGTTCCAGGGTAGGAACGGCAGGTTCACCGATGTCCCCCAAGGATGGGACTCCGCCACGGGAACCATTTCGGAGGCTCTGTTGCAGCAGCCACAGACACCAGCGGGGGAATCGACTCCCCCACCAAACAACCCGGTAGCAACCGCGGCCGAACCTGCTGTAGCAGAATCGGCCGCCCCAAGTGCCGCCACCTTGGGAGCTGTCCCTTCTTCGGGCGAGGAGTCGGACGACATTACCTTGTCTCCGGCTTCGTGCCGGGAGGGGGATGACTTCGAAGAGGGCGGTCTGCTTGCCGGGCTCAATCTGGAGGAAGACGATGAGGAATCGACCAGCAATGGCGTCCTCCTCGTCGATATGTAAAATCCTCCAAGCAAACCTCCACCACAGTCAGACCGCAACGGCTCAGCTCCGGAAGTGGTTGGAGGTGCAACAAACGGCCATCGCCCTGATCCAGGAGCCGTGGATTAGAGCGGGCCGCATACAAGGACTCTCCAATCTTGGCGGTAAGCTCCTGGTTACTACTGATCACGATCAACCAAGATCGTGTATCTATGTAACAGGAAACCTTAAAACACAGCTTCTAACTGAATTCTGTTGCAGAGACATCTCTGCAGTGAAGCTGATTATACAGCGTGACGGCGCCATGGAGATGGCAATCGTCTTCGCTTCGGCCTACATGCCCGAAGCGGAGGCGCCACCCCCGCATGACTTCGCCCGCCTCGTGAGCTATTGCGAGAGTTCCGGGCTTGAGGTCATCATCGGTGCCGACGCCAATGCTCACCACCAGCTGTGGGGTATGGAAACGCAAAACGAAAGAGGTAAGGCCTTGGTTGACTACTTATTCTCGACTAACCTATCCCTACTAAACACTGGCTCCGAACCGACATTCGTAACCAGACGAAGCCGCACAATCATAGATCTCACTCTGGCAACAGAGGCCGCGGCGGAAATTACCACTGGGTGGCAGGTCTCCAGGGAGGCTTCCTGCTCCGACCACAGATGGATCCGCTTTGACATCCAGGCCTCTGTCCCGCCAGTAGCTCCGCGCCGCAAACCGCGCAACACAGATCGTGGTACCTACACACGCAGCCTAGTTTCCAAACTTGCGACACCAAGCGATCCGACGTCATTTGCGGACACTACACAGATTGAGGTACAAGTAGAACACCTCACTAAATCAATGATAGACAGCTACCAAACTGCGTGCCCAGAGACGACTCCTCGTAGTACACCGGGCAAACAGCCATGGTGGGGTGCGGATCTGGAGCGAAAGCGCGAGAAGGTAAGGAAAGCTTTGAATAGAGCAATGAATACATGTGCGGATGAGGACTGGGATGAGTACTACGCAGCCAAATCCTGCTACAAAAAATGCATCAGGTTCAGGAGCACCTCGGGATGGCGCAAATACACTGGTAGCATTGAGTCCTGCCAGGAAGCAAACAGGGTAAGGAAAGTACTGGCGCAACAAACCACACCAGGGCCAACTACCCTTCGCAAGCCAGACAACACTCTCACATCCTCGCTAGAAGAAACGAGACGCGTCCTTATCGAAACACACTTCCCGGGATGTATTTTCTCGCAAGCAATCGACTGGCAAGATGCGACTCAAACACCATCAGACAATGATTGGTTTTATGCTAGCAAGGTGATCACGCTGGAGAAACTTCAATGGGCCATCCGGAGTTTCCATCCATTTAAGGTCGCTGGCCCGGATGGGGTGTTCCCCGCCCTACTACAGTGGGGTGGAACCCTCATCGCAGAAAGACTGGTGCCTTTAATGAGAGCGTGCCTGGCCTTTAGATACGTTCCCAAAGGATGGAGGGAAGTGAAAGTAATATTCATCCCTAAACCAGGTAAGGGCGACTACACAAACGCCAAATCCCATAGACCAATCAGCCTGACCTCTTTTCTTCTAAAGACCCTGGAAAGACTGTGCGACAGGGAGCTGAGGGACGGCGCTCTGAAAACCCTACCGTTGCACGGTAACCAGCATGCATACAGCTCGGGTAAGTCCACCGAATCGGCGCTTCATCTGGTAGTTAGCCAGATAGAGGAAGCGATACATCAGAAAGGGACCTGCCTGGGCACTTTCATAGACATTGAAGGAGCCTTCGACAAAACAAACTTCTCCAGCATCAGCAGCGCCCTCTCCAGACATGGAGTTGAACAGGTACTCATAGACTGGATCACAAACATGTTAAGCAAGCGCGTGGTTCGCCTAGAGGATGAGCAGCAGCTGGCCATGATTGCCAGAGGCTGCCCCCAAGGAGGGGTGCTGTCACCCCTTCTATGGAATTTGGTGATTAACGAATTAATTGCCAGACTCAATGCCAATCATTACTACACAATAGGTTATGCGGACGACCTCGCCATCCTTGTCTCAGGGAAGGTGACGAGCACGATTTTTAACCTCACCCAGCAAGCACTACGTATCGTAGAGAGATGGTGCAGTGAATATGACCTCTCAGTGAACCCCACTAAAACGGAGCTAGTCATGTTCACCCATAAACGAGCTTTAGGCCCCTTCCGCCTACCGAAATTGTTCAATACAGAACTTCAGCTGGCCAACGAAGTCAAGTACCTCGGGGTCATTCTTGACAGTAAGTTAAACTGGAGTAGCCATTTAGACAGTAAACTAAACAGGGCCTGCATCACATTCTGGCAATGCAGGAAAATGATAGGTAAGAAGTGGGGCCTATCCCCCAAAATCATACTTTGGCTGTACACCGCAGTGATCCGACCCATGATCACCTACGGGGCTGTGGTCTGGTGGCCCCGCACCAAGCTTATTACAGCCTGCAACAAACTGCAACGCATGCAAAGACTAGCCTGCATGGCGGTCACGGGCTGCATGAGGACTACTCCGACTGCAGCCATGGAAGCCATGCTGGGACTACCACCGCTCCACCTGTTCATACAGCAGGAAGCCACGATGGCGGCGGCGCGTCTGAACGCAACCAACCTCTGGAGGAAGAGAGACACACAACACACCGCGCTGCTTAAGGAACTCAACAATGAGTTCCCCATTACTAAAGCTATAATGGACCGGGTGCCTAAACAATTCATTTTTGATAAAAAATACAGAATCCAGCTGCACGAAGATCGCCGATGTGAGGGTTTGCGCCCCACTGAGCTGCGCATCTTCACGGACGGATCAAAAACAGACAGTGGCACAGGTGCTGGAGTCTTCTCGCAGGACTTCAACATACATATAGCCACACCATTAGGAGTTCACAACACAGTGTTCCAGGCGGAATGCATTGGGATCACTCTTGCCGCCTCAGCCATTATGGCCAGGGCAGTTAAAGACCACTCGATCCGCATACTCTCAGACAGTATGGCTGTTCTGCAAGCGCTGGACAGTCACTCGATTGATTCTGGGTTAATATACGAGTGCCACCAGCGCCTCAACCAGGTGGGTAGCCTCAATAATATAACCATTCAGTGGATAAAAGGACACAGCGGTTCGCTTGGTAACGATGCCGCCGATGAACTGGCCAGAAGGGGGTCGAGCATGACACCGGTGGGACCAGAACCCATCGCGCCACTCCCCTTTGGGTTTCTACGCTCTCTGGTAAGAAAACGTACCAGGGATCTACACTTTAAGCAATGGGTGGACCAAAGTGATTGCAGGCAGGCCAAGGAGGCTTTGCCTACCATCGATGCCCGACTCACAAAACAGGTCCTTCGGCTAGACAAACGACAGCTGCGTATGGTTACAGCAGCAATAACTGGCCATGGGTCGTTTAATAAACATCTATTTGTCATAGGAGCTACAGACAGTCCGCTGTGCAGGGCCTGCATTGAGGACGACGAGACAGCAGCGCACGTGCTTCTAAACTGCCCGGCGATCGCCACATACAGGGCCAAGTACTTCGGTAACCCAGGTACCCTACGTGAGATAGTCAGCAACATCAAGGCGTTGCTGGCCTTTCTCGAGGAGCTGGGGTGGATCGAATAACCGATTTCCCACCCGTACGCAAAATACGCGCTCAGACGTGGAGTTGCGGAAACCAGCCCGTTCTACCTATTACCTATTACCTACTGTTTATACGACTTATTGTTGTTTGCTGATTCTTTTTGCAGATAAGTTATATTACTACAAAGACAAAAAAATCATACACACAATATACTACAAAGACATATCATGCTCGTTATATTGTTTCGCCTCCAATAAGAAATATTGCAGTAGATCGCACTTAATGAACATAATTCGTAATTGTAAAAAAATTGTTTCATTATTTCACACACGATCGTGATTACTTTCAAAGTCTCTAGAATCCAAAAGCCAAGAATTTTAGGGTTTACGATGGATTATAAAAGATTACCTACCAATGGATTTTTTACCTTATCTCTTTGAGATACGTTCGTAAATTGATTGATGGTGGAGTTTAACATAAACTTTTTATAAATCAATGGTTATTTTGTGATGTGCCGGGAGTGCCGCAGGCTTTCAGATGTTATCAGTAGCCACCGGTAATGAGACTTGGTGTTAGTCGGATGGAAACAGAGGGACATGTATTTTTAATTCCTATTTTCGAAAGTGAAAGACATGGGGAAGATCTCGAATATAATGATGCGGGGGACGATAGTGAAGTAAATTTAGTAGAAGATGAAAAGTTTGTTACAACTTCCAGTCAGAATAAATTGAATAGTTAAGATAAATCGCTTGTACGGAAATGTGTAAAACAGGTCTTCCCTGGTTATTCTTGTATCTAAGACAATTAATTTGAATGAAAAAAAAAAATCTTGAAACGGTTCGTGTAACTATGGCGCGTGTCAACCGAACTTTTTTAACGTTCTCTTTGACCTTCTGTCGCGGTCTTAATTAGATACTCATCGATTTAGTCCGCAGAGCGATTGGATATGCTTACGACATTGAAGTACTGAGAGCGTCAAAAAAGGTTGATCCAATTAGAGGAGACACACATTACGTTGCATTAGCATTCGATTACATCGCACCGATTACTCTCCCAAGTATCGATCTTGATAAGTCACTAATTAAAGAATCAGCCGTTCGTAACGCAGCCGAGTTTCGATGATACGTCATTTTGTAATCGAGAACTCGATGCTTGTGCAATCGTGTAAATGGATCGATTCGGACTACCTCTATAATTAGCTTCTTCAGAGTAGAGCACGAGCTTTCTTAAGAATTGTTTTGTTATTTGACTTTTTTTCCAACCACATCAAACCTATTATGTTACGTTGCTCATACCGATTCTGTTTCACTTCTAAATTCAAAGAATTCCGAATGCATTTGATTTAAATTGTAATTGGAAGCGGATAATGAACAGGAATGTTTGCTTGGTTTTAAAGATTACTGCTCATAGGAACGAGCACTAATATAAAGTTAGTTGATTACTAAAACCTAATAACTCCATTCGAATTACTGCATAAAGCATGCTCGGTAAATAGAGTTTAGTAAATACAGAATAAAAATATAAACGTATTACAACAAAAAAAATATAAAATGTGCATAGGGCTTGCATTCGCAAGCGCTACTGCTGAACAAGTCCTGGGTTTGATTACCGAGTTGAGCACAGGGTCATTGGATTTTTTATCCAAAATTTTCCAGTGGCAGCCTGGAGTCTGGATTTGTGCCCAGTTCATGACAATAGGCTCGACTCCTGTTACATGGAACTTAAACATAACTGATGAAATGTTGTACTATAGGTACACCTCTACCCAACCCTTTGGTGAATGTAATATTATGTTTTTGTTTATATTCATGCCGGTGATGTGAAATGTAACACTTGATTTCAGTCTAGTTCTCATTTGTGTACAGAGTATAATATATGGCAAGAAAATTCTAAAAGCACTTCCCTTTCTGAAAATATTAGCATTCATATATTATGTACAGGCTTTTGCCAGCGGGTTGGCCCGAGTTGAGATCAATACTCCCATGGGTACGTTATCCTACCGGGACAAAAAGTATAGGTCTTTACCTATGAAATTGCCGTTCTGCAGTACTGGCCATTTCAAATCTAAATAATTTTTGTTTGTCTAAGAATTCTAATTTCAAATTAATTTTATTTTAAAAACATGGAATTCTTTTTTCAAAAGTAGTAATTTTTTTATTGATTAGTGTTACATTTCATCGCATTTCAATCTTTTTCGTCATCATGGATACGTTAAAAATTCGACTAATTATGGAATATGAGTACCGTCGTGGCAGCAACGCGGCACAAGCGGCATGCAACATCAACGACGTTTACGGAGCTAACACTACAAACCAACGCACCACCTGTTATTGGTTTGCTCGATTCCGTTCTGGAAATTTCGACCTGAAAAATGAACCTCGCGGTCGTCCGAAGACTTTGGTCGACAATGACGAATTAAAGGCGATTGTGGAAGCTGATGATACACAATCTACGGCTGAATTAGCAGCAGCTTTCGACGTTAGCGTCAAAATAATATTGGTTCATTTGCGTCAAATTGGCAAGGTAAAAAAACTTGACAAATGGGTGCCCCACGAACTCAATGATCGCCAATACGAAGTACGCGTCGATACGTGCCTTGCACTGCTCAACAGACACACAAATGAAGGAATTTTGAACCGCATTGTTACCTGCGATGAAAAATGGATTCTGTTTGATAACCGCAAGCACTAAGCAAGTTGGTTGGATCCTGGTTCAGCACCTAAACAATGCCCTAAACGAAAACTTACCCCTAGAAAAGTGATGGTCACTGTTTGGTGGTCTAGCGCCGGTGTGATTCATCACAGCTTCTTACCAAACGGGGTGAGCATTACTGCAGATGTGTACTGTGAAGAACTGGTATCCGTCAGAATCGCGGGTGTATGACTTCTAAAAAAATCAAAAATAAACTATATAAATGTACGTAAAATGTACGTTTTTGTACTATAATAACTATAAATGTACGTGTTTGTATGCGTAGCAAACATCATTTTAAAGTACGCCGCCATCCTGATGTCAGGTTGGCGGGTGCATTTTAATTCAATGAACTTTTTTCAAATTTGACATTGGTAATTAAATGTACGTCAATTGTACATATAGGAATACTATTTAAAAACTTCATAAATGTTATACAAGGTCTGATATTGTAAAACGCACGTGAGCCGCCACCCTGACTCCAGAATGGCGGGTTGATTCTAAACCGATCAAACTATTTTGATTAACCAAATAACAAATAAATGTACGTCTTATGTTCTTGTCAGATAGTAAAACAGAACTCGATTAAATAATTCATAGCATGATTTAATCAATTTTATAACATTTGACTATAAAGAATACAACGGGCAATCACCATTTCTGGAATTCTATTTAATTCTGGCTTCTGATCATCATAGCATATCCATATACCATCACCCCTATATCATCATCATCATCATTTCAGCCGATAGACTTGCACTGCTGGACATAGTCCTCCCCAAGCTCTGCCACTTCGACCGGTTTTGTGCTTCTCGTATCCAGCGGATTCCTGCGGCCTTCACAAGGGTATCGGTCTACCTTGTGGGAGGCCTTCAGACTCTACGTCTTCCGGTACGCGGTCGCCACTCCGGAACCTTTCGGCCCCATCGGCTATCTGTTCTGCGAGCAATGTGCCCTGCCCACTGCCACTTCAGTTTAGCAATTCTTCGGGCTATGTCGGTTACCTTGGTTCTTCTACGGATCTCTTCATTTCTGATTCGATCGCGTTAGGAAACTCCAAGCATAGCCCTTTCCATCGCCCTTTGGGTGATTTTCAGCCTTCTGATAAGGCCCATTGTGAGCGACCACGCTTCAGTTCCATAGGTCATCCTATCAGGAGGTAATATAAAAAAATAATGCTGTTAATGTATGGATGAGGATTTCTGATGATACAGTCCAGTCAGTTGCGTCCAATTAGAAGCTTACATATTTTCAGCCGTACACTGTTACAAACTATTTGATGATAATGGAACTGGAACGTGTTCTCCCACAATGGGCCTTATTAGAAGGCTGAAAGTCACCCTTTGGGTGATATGTTATACACCCGTGATTCTGAAAGATACCACTTTTTGAAAGTCAAAACTACATAAGACAGTCCCCCAAATGTCCGTCCTTCACCACTTCCTTTTGCTTTCGCTGGGAAGAAGAAATGACGCACCAAACTCCCCAGTAGCACAGCTGCCTGTTAAGTTACAAAAACTCGATACTATACAATAGTAGGTAACCATATGTCAACAAGCTCACGCCAATATACCAACAAAACATTGAAAACCAAACAAAAGTCGAAATAAATAGTAAAAACAAAGAAAAATAAGACACCAAAGTATTTTATTTATTTGGGACAAAAAAAACGGATGACTTATGGAACTGAAACGTGGTCGTTCACAATGGGGCCCTATCAGAAGGCTGAAAGTCACCCAAAGGGCGATGGAAAGGGCTATGCTTGGAGTTTCCTAACGCGATCGAATCAGAAATGAAGAGATCCGTAAGAGAACCAAGGTAACCAACATAGCCCGAAGAATTGCTAAACTGAAGTGGCAGTGGGCAGGGCATATTGCTCGCAGAACAGATAGCCGATGGGGCCGATAGGTTCCGGAGTGGCGACCGCGTACCGGAAGACGTAGAGTCTGAAGGCCTCCCACAAGGTAGACCGATACCCTTGTGAAAGCCGCAGGAATCCGCTGGATACGAGAAGCACAAAACCGGTCGAAGTGGCAGAGCTTGGGGAGGACTATGTCCAGCAGTGCAAGTCTATCGGCTGAAATGATGATGATGATGATATAGGGGTGATGGTATATGGATATGCTATGATGATCAGAAGCCAGAATTAAATAGAATTCCAGAAATGGTGATTGCCCGTTGTATTCTTTATAGTCAAATGTTATAAAATTGATTAAATCATGCTATGAATTATTTAATCGAGTTCTGTTTTACTATCTGACAAGAACATAAGACGTACATTTATTTGTTATTTGGTTGATCAAAATAGTTTGATCGGTTTAGAATCAACCCGCCATTCTGGAGTCAGGGTGGCGGCTCACGTGCGTTTTACAAAATCAGACCTTGTATAACATTTATGAAGTTTTTAAATAGTATTCCTATATGTACAATTGACGTACATTTAATTACCAATGTCAAATTTGAAAAAAGTTCATTGAATTAAAATGCACCCGCCAACCTGACATCAGGATGGCGGCGTACTTTAAAATGATGTTTGCTACGCATACAAACACGTACATTTATAGTTATTATAGTACAAAAACGTACATTTTACGTACATTTATATAGTTTATTTTTGATTTTTTTAGAAGTCATACACCCGCGATTCTGACGGATACAAGAACTGAACTCAATGATGGAGAAGCTGGCACATCTCTAACCAGCATTGGTCAATCGCTCGTCTCCGCTGCTCCTGCACGACAACGCGCGACCTCATACTGCACAGCAGACGGTCTCCAAGTTGTAAGAACTGGGGTTGGAAGCTCTCCGTCATCCGCCCTACTCACCAGACCTTGCGCCTACAGCCTACTACTTTTTCCAGAATTTGGATAACTTCTTGGCGGGAAAAAAATTCAATACCCGAGAGGCAGTACAAAATGCCTTTGAAGAATTTGTTGCCTCCCGTCCAGCTGATTTTTTAAGAAGGGCGTCAATAAACCGCCACTGCGTTGGCAAAAATGCATTGATTGCATGGGTGATTATTTCGATTAATACAAATAAAAAATACATGAAAAAAAATCGTTTAATTTTTTTCATACAAAACGGCATTTTCATAGGTAAAAACCTATTATTATATGTGTTAATTCAGATCACAAACTATCTTTCTGGAAAAGTTTATTCAAATCCGTGCAGCCATTGTTGCCTTTTTTAATAACAAACATCTAAATGAGCAATTTAGTTAAATAGCAACCCCCGAGAAAGCCAGTCAAAACATTCACAAAGTCAAGCCAAAACAAACGCAAAAACCTCTAACAAGCTGTAATGAAGAAAATAATTAATTTCAGCACTAACCTAACCTCGATACAATTAATTTAGTTTTAATTTTCCTACTGGCACTCCTGTGGAAAACTAGCGCTGTGCCCGCAACCGTTCGCAGCTGTTACTTGACGTGATTATTAAATGCTTTTCAAGAACAGGTGTTGATATTAACGAGGGTGAACGTTTAATTAATGAACACCAGAGCTAGTTTCTTGTACGGATGATAGTTTAATATTGTTGGCACCGTGTGTGACGGAGACAATGTTTTTGCATGGCTCGGGTATTCAGCGCAAAGAGAGATGGGTACCTACCTACATGGTTATTTCGGTCTTCAATTAATTAAAGCGAGGAGGTTTGGCAAAGACGCATGTGCATTGTGCACATATTTACCCTATTCTGCTATAGTCTCTGCTATGACAACTTAGAGTGCATGTGCAAGTGCCTTGACGTCCATTACAGTTACTATGAAAGTAAGTCCGGTGCAGCCAGGGCAGTCAGCTCTACAGAACTTGCTGGCTAAATGTTTTCACTGTTTCGTGAGTTGCCTACCTTACATTCATATTTAACTTGTGCTGTAACGAGAGGAGCAGGGCATGTATAAATGATGGATTTGGTTGTTATAAGGACTTTTTAAGTAGCTTATACTATAGCTATTTCGTTTTATGAGTTGTAGGTTTTTTTTTAACATCGCTTTACTTTGTGTAAATTATTTCAGCATCTCTCTCACACATATGACATCTATCAACCCGCACTGGGCCCGCATGGTAGATTGTATCCCAGTCCCTTTCAAAGAGTGGTGGTCTGTGTTCCAGTAGTGAAAACATTATAGGCTGAATGTGCAAGTACCTAGCTTATAAAACACAGCGATCGACGTCACACTATGACTATTTGACTGGCCTGTTAGTCTAGTGGTTGGTGACCCTGACTGCTAAGACTGAGGTCGTGGGTTCGATTCCCACCCAGGACAAATCTTTGTGTGATGAGCACGATCATTTGTTCTATGTCTGGGTGTAATTTATCTATAATATGTATGTATTTAGAAATATATAAGTATATTTATCAGTTGTCTGGTTACCATAGTACAGGGTCTGCCTAGTTTGGGATCAGATAACGGTGTGTTGGTTGTCCTAAGATATTTATTTATTTATTTACTATGACTGATCGCAGATGTCTGGAGCGCGGGATGCTTACTCGGGTCAGGTGCGCATGCGGCGACTCGTGAGCGGTGCTCCTGTGAAAGGATATTATGGTAGAACTAGCTTCTGCCCGCGGCTTCGCCCGCGTGGATGTCGAAATATCCCACAGGAACTTACTACCGGGATTGAAAGTATTCTATGTGTTAATCCCGTTAAACAATGTGTTATTCCATTGTTTGCTTTGTGTTATCCACGGAGCAGCGCTCGGATTGATAAATGATTGATGTAGGATAATTAATCCTAAAACCTAACAATAGTGACAGAAATATATAACGGAACGGCAAATTACCTACTTGCATGACAAATTTGAAGGCAACTTTAAAGCGAAAATGTAAATTCTTTTTATTCCCTGGGAATTTCGAAAAACAAATTGTGACCTAAATTATTCAAATGAAGATTTTACTTAACTTGCTGTTCACAGGGGTTTAAGACTATTTTTATGTTTTAGTCTATACTTAAAGTATCTCTTTAAATACTACTTTAGAGGTTCTGCCCTCAGGTGCTAATACAACCAGGCTGCTATAAGAGCTCACTCTCGAGCAGGCCACGTAAAACTGGCCGTGCGAGAAGCAGTCCCCTCTAAGATCATATCCCGCTGTTTATAGTGACTATCCTCGAGACTTATTAATCGTCATTGCTAAACATACCATAAGGAGACTGCGGCCTTTTAAACTCGAATGGGTACTCCGACGGTATTAGTGGTATATACAATAGTACACCGATTCACCTTGAGCACTGTCAGTAAATACAATGGCGTGGCCTCTGCCACGTTTTGATGTGAGGTTTTCACACACAACCTGATTCCATTTCTCAACTTGGCCGAATTAAGATTTTGTAGTAGCATTACTGGAGCACCCACTTTGAGGATAAGTGTGACAAAGACCAGATGGGTTGAATAAATTTAAGAGCTCCTTAGGATATATATAGTATCATCCTTATGAATTCGACACGTATGCATGTAATATAATTAGGACAGATGTTTTTTGCCTATGTTTATTTCATTGGTTTATTTTGAATAGCTTCTGCCCGCGGCTTTACCCGCTTGGCCTACGAGAGACAAATGACTCTTTTTTTTTTAGAAACAAACATACGCGCTCTCACTACCTCTCAATTTAATATACGAACTGACAATATCCCAAACAAAGCAAACAGGACGAAGTTCTCCGTAAAACTAAACTAATCTCAGGGATGAGAGAAGTATAGTTTTAATAAAACTCAAAGCGTATGTGAAAAGATTTATTTAAGAGACAATCAGAAGTGGATAACTAACAATTAACATTGTTTACTACGAAATACCGTGCCTACCGCAGAATTTCTCTGTAAACAATATTTTTTGTTTTTACTTCAGGTTCTAGAATCACCAAGCTGCCCCGTAAGCTTACTCTTGAGCATACCACGTATAACTGACCGTGTGAAAATCAGTTCTCCTTTAAGTCTACCCCTGTTAAATGAAGTGTTTTGACTTAAGATTTATTTATGGTCTTGTCAAAGCAAATTTTGAGGGGAAACTGTACTCTTTTGAAGTCGAAGGAGTAGTTCGATGGCGTTAGAGGAATCCTACATAGACTCCTCTCAGAAATAACATGTCAGTGTAGTTGTCTCGATAACATTTCCTTGTAATATTTTCACTCACAACCTGGGCCCTATCCAATAAAGCTGACAATCCGACAAGTCCGACATATGTCAAAAAGTGACAACTCGACAATTTTTCTGTTTAATAAAACTTACAGGCGACAAAATTGTCATGGTGGAAAATTCACAAATATGTCGGACTCTTTTTTTTTCTTAACATTTTTCTGTTTTATAAAACTTTATATGCGACAGCTGACAGGTGACAATTTGTCGTGAAAAACTTGTCAAATCTGCTTTATTAAACAGAAAATTGTCGTGACATGTTGACATATTTGTAGAATTGTCCGACAATTCTGACAGGCGCGTTACCCTCTGTCGCGAAATCATATTTTGAATTTTGAAGGTGTAAAAAAGTGTATTGAATTGATAAAATTGCTCATCGACTTCAACACGGTACAAGCAGAAACCAAGCACTTACACCCGATAAACAAATTTTATGCGCTTTGCATTGGATGGGTTGTGGTTCACAGTACCACGTTATTGGTGATGCACATGGGCTTAGTAAAACAACCGTACATAATTGCATAAGAAGGGTATGTGGAGCCGTGATTACTGAATTACTCGGAGAAGAGGTTCGCTGGCCTGATAATTGTAACCGAATACCAACACTTTTCATGAGGCATAATGGGATACCTAGAATATCTGGTATTGTGGATGGTTCGTTAATTCCTCTAGATGCGCCTTATCAAAATGAATCTGCGTTTGTAGACAGGAACGGAAACCATTCAATTAATATTATGGTGGTGTGCGGGCCAAACTTAGAAATTTTCTACGCATCTGCAAGATGGCCTGGCTCTGTTCACGATGCCAGAGTGATGAGATGCTCTTCTTTAGCACGGACATGGGAAAGTGGATGGAGACCATTCCCAAACGCAATAATCCTGGGAGACAGTGGATATGGTTTAAAAAGTGGCTTATGACGCCTAATATACCAATACAAATACCAAGGACAGCATCACTGGAAAGATTCTTGCGTGCTTTTAAGTCAACGAGAAGATTGGTAGAAAATTCTTTGGGAATCATAAAAGAAAAATTCCCGTGTCTAAATCACCTTAGAGTTTAGCCAATAATTGCAAGCAATGTAATATTATCTTGCATTGTTATGCATAACATTGAAAATCGCTTAGGCTCAAATGCACCCTATTTAGAACAAGATATTAGCGGAAATGACAATGATACAGTTGTAGATAATAACAATGTGGACGAAGTATTTGATGAGGAAGCGATTGCAGTTTTACAGTCATTAATACAACTATTTGAATGAATAATTTATTTAATCCTTTTAATAAATGCATGATCGATTATACTTAAAGATTTTCATTCATAGCACTTATTATAATATCGTTGACTTGTTCATTATCAGCACCCGACTCTATTGTTCGAACAATTTGTTCAATTTGTTCAGTACAAACATCAATAACCCGAGCGTTTTGTAAATACAAAGGTAGTGTAAATTCTGATGGCTGTATGTTTAATTCTTTTTCAAGTTTGAGTAGCTCCAAATCTAGCTTGTATTTTTCTCTTTTTGCATTTTGAAGTTTTTCTTTAGCAATATCTACTTCTATTTCCATTTTTTGTTTCTTAAAATCAAATAAGTCATTTGATAAATCAACTGGGGGATGTGATTTTCTTCGTATTGGATTTTGAGGTTGAGGTGGTGTTTCTGCTGTAAAAACAGGCACGGATACCTGTGTTTCATTTGATCCTGAAGATTCTGGTATTTGAAGTCCATCTATTGCTGGAGAATCCTTTCCTATGATTTTTAGTATCATTTCATCAGAATCGTCATATTTGCATTTTTTTCCTCCCCCAGAACCAGTCTGCAGACGATTATCTCTCTTTTCCTGAAAGATTTATCGTACCAGTATATATAAAAACGACAAAAAAATCATGTCTGTTGTATGGGAGCCCCCTTAAATATTTATTATATTCTGTTTTTTAGTATTTGTTGTTATAGCGACAACAGAAATACATCATCTGTGAAAATTTCAACTGTTTAACTATCACGGTTCATGAGATAACGCCTGGTGACAGACGGACAGACAGACAGACGGACAGCGGAGTCTTAGTAATAGGGCGGGACCCTATTACTAAGACCCCTTACTTTTACCCTTTGGGTACGGAACCCTAAAAATCGTTTCCACATACACAATGCGAATATTTCATACATACCTACACAACATAATACATCATATCTAATTGATAACTTCTTTATTGGTTAACGGTCTAAATAAATAAAAAAAAATTACGGATTGATGAAGGATAAACTAGTTAAAATAAACTAAACCTTACCATGGTCCTTTTGCGCCAATTTTGACATGTAGTGTCACGAAGGTATTTCCAGTCTTTATTGAAAATACCTAATGTTCTTAAGTTTTCGGCTATTTCCTTCCATTTATTTATTTTTACATCGTGGGTCAATTGGTCACTAAACTTCCCAAAAAGTATATTTTTACTTTCGTAAATAAGGCCCAAAATGGTAAGTTTTCTGTGCATTTCCATCTTACACGCGATCATAACACAATCGAAGTTACACTAGTGATTGTTTTATTCTTGTACTTTGATAATATCTTTTTCAATTTTACCCTCATCCAGCTTCATAAAACAAAATTCTTTGCAAATATATTATGTCAAAAGTCGACATAATTGTCACGACAATCCGACAATATTGTCACCGATAATTGTCAGAAATATTGTGACTGTGGTTTTTTGATATGTCGAGTTTTATTAAACGTGTTTTTACATTAAAAATATGTCAAGATTTCACCTGTCGATTTTTGACATATTTGTCACGTTTATTAAACAGCTTAAGCGCGACAATTCTACAATTTTGTCATTTTTTGACATATATGTCGGATTGTCAGCTTTACTGGATAGGGCCCTGGTGTCATTGCATAATTTTGGCGGGTTTAAATTACGCAGCAATATAACTGGGTGCCAACTCTAAATTTTTATACCTACATTTGTGAGTTGAGACACCGAGAGGCTTCAATGTGTTAAGAAACTAAACCGGGTAATGTATGGCGTCATCATTGTTTATCACTCGAGTCCACTGATTTATAATTATTTTCAACTCCTTTGAACGATCTCAAAATAGTTTAATTGATGATTGTGGCTTGGTCGTTATGTTTTACTTTAATACATAAACCAAATCGCACTATTGCTCACTGAACGTACATATTTATATGTTAGTGCGTAAAATATTATAGTAAGTATGTGCCCAATCCGTTTTTACCTAGAAAGTTGCATAGGTCAAAGTCAAAGCATTTATTTCAAATAGGCCCAAAAAGGCTCTTTTGAACGTCTAGGTACCTATCTATTAAATAATAGTTAGTGTAGTTATTCAGTTTTATCTAATACAGAAACAAACGCGTTTTTTTACATTTACTTACTTCATCATCAACTGCCTAGCCTTTTCCCAACTATGTTGGGGTTCGGTTTCCAGTCTTACCGGATGCAGCTGAGTACAAGTGTTTTACATGGAGCGACTACTTACCTGACCTCCACAACCCAGTAACTGGGTAATACGATACCCCGTGGTAAGACTGGTTGTCAGAATTTTGGGCTTCTGGCGACCCGTAACGACGGTCTAAGATCTACGAAAGACAGCCGGAATCAACGGCTTAACATGCTTTCCGAGGGACAGAAGGGTCTTATTATGTAAAGATGGTCACCCATCCACGGACTAACCGCGGCAAGCGTAGCTTAACCTGAACGATCGACCCGTGCGGCTGTTATAATTTGCAAATATCCCTACTAATACATATTAAGTTTGTTTGTTACGCTTTCACGCAAAAACTACTTAACCGATCATCATGAAACTTTGTACACACATTCTTAGAAGTATTAGAAGTAACATAAGATCTTTTTATGAAAAAAACAACTGCGAAAGATAAAATTCGGTACGGAGTAAGTTTGAACCCCAAGAAAGGACATAGGCCTATTTTTATTCCGAGATATCGTCTCCGTCCACGATAACCGAAATTTACGCGGACGAAGTCGCGGACAAAAGTTAGTTAGTTCATATTAATATCAGTTACATATTTGATACTTCTTGATACCTTGGTTGAGATTGGACACCGGTGACGACAATGCGCTTCCCGGGCTGCCCCGCCCACCATGCGCACGTCTACTATTCCACGTAAGATTTTCGAAGCCGTATTTGACGCAGTAAAGGGATGATTTTGGAAAAATTGTGATACACGTGTCTCATAATTATACTTGAAGAGTATGTATACCAATTTTTGTGTCAATCGACCCAGAGAATAAAAAGTTTCATAGAAACTTGAACCCCCCATTTCACCCTCTTAGGGGTGGAATTTCGAAAAATCCTTTCTTAGTGGATACCTAGTCTATACAAAAAACACACCCTCCAAATTTCATACCTCTAGGTCCAGCGGTTTAGGCTGTGCGTTGATATATCAGTCAGTCAGTCAGTCAGTCAGTCAGTCACTCAGGACTTTGAATTTTATATATATAGATGAAAGACGCCGTTGATTTATCTAAGTTTCATTGTTTAAATAGTAGGCAGAACTTAGTGCAGCATGTGCAAATAATCTTATGGCATTAGAGTTTGGTAGAATTCGCGAATGTCAAAACATATTTTTGGAAATTTCTGCATCATAATTTTCCCATTTCTTCCCGTGGGTGTCGTAAGAGGCGACTAAAACATATACTAGAGAATGGGCAGCAGCATTTTCTATCTACCAAACTGCAATCATCATCTCGCCTGGCAAGCATGGCACTTATGGCGAACCCCCTCCAAAATTGGGGAGACCTACCTGGTCTCCCGGTTCTACCGGCTGAAATGATTATAATGGTGAATTTTGCAAATTCACCATTATAATCAGTTCAGCCAATTTTCCAATTTTCTCTGTCTAAAACTGCGAATTTACGAACAATAATCTTTAAAGTGAAAACAACTATTTTAGTCATACAGTCTCGTTAATTGATACATTTGTTTTGAATATGAAAGAACTGATGTACCTTAAAAACATCTCGGCGGGATGTCGTCGCGCGTCGGAACTTCAACACACCGCCTTGCGCCGAGAGTTCAAAATCAAACAATATGTTTTTTCAACGTGCTGAGATGCAGTCGATTGAATTATCAATCCTCGGTTCAACACCTAGAGTTGAAAATCTAGTGCGAAATTTCACCGCGATATTTTTACTACCGTACAAACGTGGTCTAAGTCCAAACTATTGTTGTTATAACTTTCAGCTGGAATAAAATATCTTCTCCAAACTAACGGCTTATTATTATTATTATTATTAACTAGTTTCTGCCCGCGACTTCATCCGCGTCAAATTTTTCGCTCCCCTGACCCTTCCCGTCGCATCGCCTGCCAGTTTTCGTCCATTTTTCAATGCAGCTCCGGTCCTTTTGATCGTAGCGTGATGTTATATAGCCTTTCTCTATAAATAGCCTAAGCAACACAAAAATATTTTTTCAATTCCAACCAGTAGTTCCTGTGATTACCGCGTTCAACCAAACAAACGAACAGTGGCGAAAGCACCATATAACACGATTCCTACCGGCTTGCCTTCGGGGATTCACATTGGTAACTCTATCACTATTAAAAATACAATAGTATGTAAATAGTGGCTACTATTGTCAATAAATATAGTTACACTACGGGTATTTAATTCACCGTAACATTCAAACAACAAAAAAGGTTATTTATACCTTTGTATTACAACAAAAGAGAAATGTTCTAAATTAACCCGGCATAAAAAGGTCAAAATCGAGAACTAAAAATTCATACAACAGCGATCCCGTAATGATGTCACTTTAGGTCACGTGGCACCGCTTGATATGTACGAGAGCAAGCCGCTGTACATCGGGTTATGACAGAGACAGGTATAGAAAAATGCGTCAGCGAGAACGAGATAGAGGAATATTGCATATTTTATTCGGTTTTCAGCTGTTCAATTTAATTGCATTTAATTCATTACATTCCTATATTAATTTTAGAATGATAGTAAGTATTCTTTATTGATGAGTCAGTAAGTTAAAGCCGACTTCGCTTCGGCTTCTCTTTTAGAAAAATTTACACCTCGCCACTGCAAACGAACAAACAAACTCTTCAGCTTTATAATATTAGTATAGAGATATGGTACTATGACAAATAAAACGCTCAACTCCATAAGAGCAAAATTAATTTCGAGGATTATGAACGTCCCCAACCTATTATATGATATCACGTACACACATAACTGAACTAATAATGAACTAAAGCACGCTCAACTATCAGAGTCTAGAGCATTACTCAACTTCCTATGTTTGAGCACCCCCTGAGTAAAGATCGAGCAAAGTAACGAGAAATCGTCATGGGCTATTTTGCGGAGCTATGATACACTGTGAAACTTATTTTATAATGTGATGGTAGCACAAATTTAAAAAAAAGTTGAGCTCAACCGGCTTTTTAAAACAACCTAAGTCCTAAAGAAACACGTCTTCTCTTCTTTTCATGTAGATGGTTTACATTTGTTTTTTTTTTATATATAGTGTGAGCCCACTAGGTGTCCACGTTAGTTGCAGCATCAGTAACATTCTTTAGAGCATCCGAGGTGCAGGTGAACGGACACTTAAGATACTCGAGCAAGTGAGGCATGGTCTGATCAGAAGCA
Organism: Aporophyla lueneburgensis; assembly: GCA_932294355.1. Classification (NCBI taxonomy): domain Eukaryota; kingdom Metazoa; phylum Arthropoda; class Insecta; order Lepidoptera; family Noctuidae; genus Aporophyla; species Aporophyla lueneburgensis. Next base: position 19,026,763 of record OW028750.1, on the reverse strand, counting down.
CCGCACTGACGCTGAATTGCTCAAGTAAATATAATAGGAAAGTAGTTTCGTAATCGATGCACATTTGCAATCATTCCGATACCAGCGATAGCCGAGTCGCTTTAGTTTTAAGTTTTGAAACCGTGGGTCTTAATTTATTATGGGAGCCACAAGCAAGTCCGGTTAGGTTGCTGAAAACCTCATAGGTTGACTTGCGAGATGTTAATTCCAAAAAAAAAGATCCACATTTGCCATAGATATCACGAAACATCTATACAAAAAAAAAGAAACAGATGACTTGAGAACCACCTCCTTTCTGTAAGTTCGTCAAAAATCTTGCTAGATTAGCTTCTGAAGACTTCAATACAGCAAAGGAGTTGATTTATTGATGTAATACCAATAAAAATATTATAAAGGCTTATTGTAGATTTATTTTGTGTAGCTTTTCTAGAATTAGAAATTTTCTAGCTAAACATCGCTACAACAATCAGATTAATTACGTTTTGAATTTAATTGGCCCAGATTAAATTAAAAACTGGTTCTCAACACTATTAACCATATTCTGAGAACTGGGGGCGTGAAGAAAGTGACTTTCTTTTTCAGCTTCAGGACTAGATATTTATATATTATCGACTGCGCACTACTGCTGAGCATAAAGTGCTTGGTTCAATTCCCGGGTTGGGTATAGTGTTATTGGGTTTTTCCATCAGGAGTTTCTTAATAGCCGCATGGAGACGAGGATGTATGCCCGAAATTTGTAATAATTGTAGAAGTATAGTATACCATAACATCTCATCACAGTTCTGTTTAAAAAAAAAAACCTGAATTGAATTGAATATTATTGATTTTGTCGCAGATTTTTCTCCTGCCTATGTATTTGTTCTGAACCTATGCGCTTAAGAGTTCCATCGTTTCCAAAAAATAAATAAATCTAGAATTCAACCTGTACCTACAAAAATCCATTATTGAAATACGTACCTCAACCCTAAATCATAAATAACCCCACATTTCCATTTTTTCCATTTGTCTGTTCTATAAATGATATCAAACATTGACCGGCCACGATTCGAATATAAATATTCTCTTGCAAAACACAAATTTCTCGGAAACCGCCGTTTCTACGAAATAAGTCACCAGAAATCATGACTGGTGTACGGGCACGTTTAAACAGGGGTCCTAACAAGCCATGTTGCCCTAATGATCAGTTGGTGAAATATCTAGATGTATTTAATTGGATTTCGTTATGTCTCAAAAGTGTTTGCAGGTGTAGTGCGCACGGAATATCGATGGTTTGTGATTTATGTTGGGACGCACAGAACTGGCTGTGCTGGAAGGACCTTTACTTTGGTTTATCAAGAACATGTGTCATTAATCATCAGTCAAAACATGGTCACCCACCACGGACCAACATCGGCAAGCGTTGCTTAACCTGGTCGATTGAACCTTGAAATGTTATTAAGAGTCGGCGTTACATTTGTTTTTCTTCCTTATTTCTCTCTATAGTCGGCTTCTCAGTTGTCACTCCCAAAAAAAATATGCAAATGGCTTGATAACAATTATATCACGACAAAACATTCCGAACCAGTCTCGAAATTATGTAAAGATGGATTAAAAATGGGTTTCAGTTACAGGCCTGAAAGTACACACAACGACATATTGAGCTACACATTTCCGGTTTTAGCTGCCTCGCATTGTCTAAAGCCTATGCTTTTCGTATAACGACAAATCACCGTAAACTAGAAATATATGTACTCGTATGTCGTCCTGAGTACTAGAGGATTTAAAATGGCCAGTACTGCAGAACGGCAATTTCATAGGTAAAGACCTAATACTATCACCAAACACTAAACAGATTTATGAGAACTAAATACAAAATTTACACATCGACTGGCCTGTTAGTCTAGTGGTTAGTGACCCTGACTGCTAAGACTAAGGTCGTAGGTTCGATTCCTACCCAGGACAAATCTTTGTGTGATGAGCACAATTATTTGTTCTGTGTCTGGGAGTAAATTATTTATAATATGCATGTATTTAGAAATATAAAAGTACATTTATAAGTTGTCTGGTTGCACTAGGGCTTTGCCTAGTTTGGGATCAACTAACGGTGTATTGGTTGTCCATATTTATATTTATTTGTCTACTTTGAGACTAAAACTTAAAACTCAAACCATAAAAAACGGGTATATTTTCCAAACATTACGAAATTTTCCTAGCCCATAACTAACTAACTCTTTATAGTTCAAAGATTTCAAAACATTTGTCAAACAAATGCAATTGCAGTTGATAATATTGCAGCTGAAGCAGTAGTTATAAACAGTTTAAAGGTTTAGTTTTGTAATTAGAAAGAAAATCAATAACAATTCCAGGCAAAAATAAACCTTTGTTATAAAAGGAGGAATGAGTGCATCGCAAGCGCAGATCGTGCGACGTGGGAGGCTAGGCTTAAACAACATCGTTTCAATATTCTTTATAACACCTAAACGCCCTGTTTTCCATTATTTATGGGCTAGGAAAATATGCTATCAAACGTCGTAGTGTTTGGAATAGATACCAAGCTTAAAATAGATGTTGTATTTCATTTTAGAAACCTATTGAGAGTTTTGTAATAAATATATGAAACAAGAACTTATATCATATTAATCACCTATATTATACCCACTGCTTGGACACAGGCCTGCTGTCGGTGAGAGGGAGAGGGCCACGCGGGTCCAGCGCGGGTTGGTAGATGTCACATGTCTTCAAATTTTTGGTTCTAGGACATGCTGGTTTTCGCATAAAGTGCCTGCCTGGGTTTGAACCCACGACCTTCAAATCGTAAGTCACGGCCGATGATATCGGCCGGGCCACCACTTCTATGAAATAAAAACTACAATAATGGAATAAATAGGTCAGAAAAAGAGAGCCATCATCCTTAGAGACAGCCAAGAAGATCTATAAAGCAATCTGTTGTTATTCAAAAGACATGCGTATATTGATCTTGATCTACAAGACACTGGACTCCAAGAAACGTCCGGTACTGAAGACCACGACCATTCAATTGAAAACAAACGCTAAGATGTCCCGTCAGTCTGAAATGAAGTAAAAAAAATCCGACTACCTTTGCCGCCGACACAAACCTACGTAAAACACGGCGACGCTCGCCGAAAGACGATAAATAAAAATAGCGGCCGTAGCATATTGCCTTATACGACGAAGGAGCCCTCTTGTCACTTGGCACGGTACTTAAATCAGCTGCCAATGCGCTTCCAATGCACCTGTGGAAACGTCGATTATGCAAATGGTAGGGGCTCTTTTAACTAAACACCGCGCAGTGTTGCAAAACGTCCGATTCAAAAATTCCTTTACATTTTTTTTTTTTGTCTGGCCTTCGCTTCCAATGTTTTTATTTTCAGTAAAATGCGTCAATTAGGCTCCGTTCAGGTAAATTGCATTTTTAATTATTTTCGGTTTGAATTACCGAAAATATTACGATAATTTGAGCTTGAATGGCCCTCATTATTATGTTATAAAATATGCTGTTAAACTGCCAAGTCTTATGGGCAGATTTTCGCATAAAAATAACCAGAAAGGAATTATGAAAATGAACCTAATCAAAACGAAATTATGCTCTGCGAACTCAGAATTAGGCACAAATTAACTGCCGTTCTAGTCATTCTTAAAGCTCATAATAATTAGGTTTCTACTTAATTTTATTCCGGGGAAATTTTCGATAACGTAATTGGCACAAAATTCGTATAAAAACGCCAATTGAATGGCGACCGGTCCCAAAGGAACTGCAGAATGGCTATGTTCAGCTCTACATTTTATTTTTACATTTCAAGTATATAGTCTACAACACTTTTATAGTAATAAAATTAAACAAGCCATCAAATAACTCTTCCAACGTTCTAAACATCATTTAACATATAAAATCAATTCGTTAATACTTACTCTTTAAAAAAATAATTTAAATAATAAAAAATCACAAGTCATTTTTGCAGAGACTGACAAATCTGCTGAAAATAATTTACAAGAAAAGTACTTTTTATTTTTTCTATCCTCTAGTTTATAAAAAAGAACACGTATTTTCAAAGCACCTATCTAAAATCTCGCTTCCTAACTATTCCAAATAGCATTGCATTCATTTTACGATATCCTATACCATCTAATTCAGTACGTTTAATAGTGCTGCTGTTACTGAAAAATAATAGCAATTGTACCGCCATTAAATTGCACGGAATGCACTATTTAAATGGTCCAAATGAACTTTGAATGCACTGCGTTTTATGTCATCTATTTCTTTATTAGAATGATAATGGGTTTTATAAAGAGTTTCATCCGTATTTACAGCCCTATCATTTAATTTATAGATGAGTGTCATTAGTTTCGCCTTTAGCCTATGTTGCGTTGATTATTCTTTTTATTGGTTCATATAAAGAAATGAGGCTTAGTGGATGTTATCGACTGTAAAAAGCGATAATACGGTTTTAAGTTATATGTGGTTTGGACTTACCTTCGTGGAAATAATTAAGTAGCAGTCGTTGAAACTTATTGGATGCTCTATGCTTGATAGCCATTTTCTATCACCTCGGTCATCGTCATCAGTTTGTACTAACCTCCACTTTATTGTGCACTTTATTTTTAGCCTAATATGTTCCAAATTACAACTTTTAACTATACTAATAAATCCATTTATTTGTTTCATAAAACATCGTGTATCGTTGGTGGATGTATTAATGTGAAATATCATTGTATGACAGACACCAGTGCCTTCCAAACAAGGTTACTGATGACTTGTGAAATGTGGTTGTCCTATAAGGACACCTCTACCTTATCCTCGACCAGTCTAAGAGAAGCGTGATGTTGTGTTTGTTATATTCTAAACAAACTTTTGCCAGCCGCTTCGCCCACGTGAAGATCGAAAATTATCCCCACGGAAGTAAAGTATATGTGTTAATCCATGTTATAATCTGTCTGCTTGTAAAATTTGATCCAAATTCGTTCACAGTTTGCGTCAAAAACTTTCACGTTTATAATATTAGTAGGATAAATAATTTTTCGTATTTGCTTATGTCCATCAATGGTCATATTATAGCAAACAAAAAATGTGAATCCACGAACAATTTTCTTCAAAAATTCAAACTCCATGTCATAATTTTCACCAACCGAAGGACGTTATTTGTTCATACAATCTTGTCTACATTTTAGCTCAGCAAGAAGCAGATTAGATTAAGCATTCCATTACGCAGTTGGTCCACAATCTCCGTCGCTACACTATACAAATAACGCAGTGTAGAACTCGGAACTTTTGATCCCGCTCCTTCGTACCCAGTAGAAGTTACGAGTTAGATTTGGCTCTCGTACAAAATGCAAACAAAAGAGATTAGTTTCAGGATTGCGTTGTAGGCTACATTCACGTTATTGCTTTTAATGAAGTCTGAGTGAAGCGTTCATTGCGGATACTGTGTAATCCTGGACGTATGAAATGGTCTTTCGGGGGTGGAAGTTTCTAAAAATGGGCACTTTGGGTGATTCGAACGTGGAGCGGATTACGATGATCCTGTGTTATAATGGTGTATCTTAAGCGTTCGAGTATCCTACTTCGGTATTCAGAGCACGTAATGTGTAAGTAAGATAAGTTGGTGAACTATTTGTATTGTACGGTATAAGTGAGATGGAAATTATTGTGTGGTTAGACTAAGCACTTGTGCGATGTTCAGCGGATATTTATACTGAAGTAAGGTTTTTTAATGGAATTATTTGAACATTACCACATCATACTCATAATTTTCATGGTATCCAAAATGGTGTAGGGGAGCGGGGGCACGTTGTTACAAGGGTATGAAGTTACCCGCCTTTTTTACTGGGATTTTAAACTCTTTGGTGGACATAATTGGACTCATTTCTTTTCTTATAACATCATGCATTACATAAAAACGATCAAGGACCCGCTAAGCGCCACGCTGCTAGGTTGAATGCATGTGTCTCGATTTCATCCAAGTAAATAAAAAAATCCTTTACGAAATTATTGATTCCTGATGTGTATATTTTTTATTTTCTCAAAATCTTAACCTTGAGCGTTCATAATATATTAACCTTTAATTTGCAATGTTGTTTTTTTTACGATCGATATCCATTAATGGTGACTTCAATTTATATAAAAAAACGTGCCATGGGGCAGGTAGTTACAATTTTTTTGGGGTAAGTTGTAACATGTAACAATGTTAGAATCCAAAGTGTTTTAGTTTCCTAAAAGTTTACTAAATTAACTAATAAGTATAAATAATTGACTACAAGTTGTTATTGCAGACGAAGTTTCTTTGTTTTTATATAAGATTTAAAAGGTTCCTCCCAAAGTTATGTTACTTTTCAAAAAAAAAAAACCCCAATAATTACGATATAGATATTATAATATTAGAAGACTTTAAAGTGATCTCTTTTGTTTATAACGTTTTGAAATCACTACATAGTATAAAAGAAAGTCGCTTCCTTCTTTCCGTCCCTATGTATACTTAGTAGATCTTTAAAACTACGCAACGGACTTTGATGCGTTTTTTTTTTAATAGATAGAGTGATTCAAAAGGAAGGTTTATCCGTATAATTCGATAGCGAAGCCGCTGGCAAAAGCTAGTAATAAAGAAAATGATTTATCATTGATGGTTTTGTTTATTTATCTACCGTAACATCGTGCCCCGAAGATGTAACAACTAGCCCCAAATCGGGGGTAAGTTGTTACAATCAACTTTTTTGGTTACATTGCCCATTGTGAATAAATTCCATAAATTTAAATAAGTTTTCAATCATATTTTAATATCTGAATAGACATACTAGCGATAAAAGCAATCAAATGTATAAATTATTTGATAGCTTTTGTCATATTGACAATTATCTAAAAATTGTAACAACGTGCCCACCGCTCCCCTAAGGGTAAGTTTTCTTTGTCTGCTGTTTCTTTTTTGACCCTGTTAAGTATTTGTATATTACTATCGACCCTATCTTGGAAAGGTTGATCGACTTGACAAAACATCGAAATTTCATTATTATTTGCAAGTTTTTTTATGAATTTTTATTAGTAGGTATTATACAGGTTGGTTATTTACCAAAGACAACCTTATTTTGTACTGGCGGACAATGAAATGGCTTTATCACATTTGAAGTATCAACATTTAGAACAACCTTTCAAATATAGTAGCATAGGTTTTTTTTCGGAAGGAATTACCTGAATGGCGCGAAACTGTAATGAAAGAAGCGTGGAAATAAACGAAATAATTTATAATTACACACATACAAGTGTTTCATTGATAGACCTCGGTACGCAAGAGGCCTCATTGGTCCTACAGTACCTAGGTATACCCATAAATTTTACGGAATACATAATCTAAATAAAGATGAAAATTGCTATAAAATTCGTGGTGAGGTTGGGTACACGGTTGGTGAATACATGAATCTTTAATCTAAAATTAAAGATATATTTAATTTTGATGTAAAGATTAACTTCTTCGAATATAAAATTATCTAACAGAAGATAAATGACATACATATTCACGCATGTTGTTTCTTTTATATTTGATTCGGCCTATACTGTCCAAACATTAATCTCTATTAAGATATACTAATTTAAATCACTCCGTTTTCAAATACGCCCAGTGCCAGCTATCTACTGGCGAACAAAATGCGGGAACGTACAATTCATCAATCAAGACAAGGATATCTACTTAAAAACACATTAACTCACTTCCTTAAATACACAAACGTGACCAACAGGTGCCTAGGTAACTCTCTCGAAACTTATCTTCATTCCACCATAATTGTTATTAACGAATTTCAACATACGATAAGGCGCCTCAGCATTAAATTGTCAAGAAATCATTTAACTATCATTTATAACTTTAGATTTACTCCTGACTTATTTGAACAAAGTTCTAAGTGGTTGACCGGAACGTACAATTAGAACCTTGTCTCAATTAGTAAGGGTTAAACAAATGATATCTGATTGTGCGTTGGTATATCTGGATTTAGGGCGGATGTACACGTGATGTGGGCTTGACACAGTGACGTCGTAATAATAGTTTGTAGGCTCGTTATGGAATAAAAACGGCATAGGTTATGCTTCGCTTACACCGGCCCCTGCCATGTAGACACCGCCTTTTTAACGATATATAGAGAATGTATTATACTGCCCGATATTGTCTCACGGTTCGTAGATCTTGTCGGGTAATGGTTTTCATATAACGAGCTCTGTCTAAGGTAACAGACACCAACTTTTTTCGTATGTATAGCCCAAATTATTCAACCTATAACAAACTTTTAAAACGTCGGATCATTATTATTGTCGTCTTTTAATCTACGGAAAAAGCGATTGAAATAAAACTCTCATAACAAAATGTTTTGTAAGTTGAAGTCCAGACATCACTTAAGTAAGAGATAGGACCAAAAAGGCGTTAAAAAGAACCGTAAAATTCTAATCTCACTTTTATTCCCATTGTATAAAAGTAAGCACTTATTTAAAACCAATATAACAAGAAATAAGTATAAAATTAAGTTACCATTATAACCGTTCTTGAATGTAAATCGACGGCAAAGCGATCAAACTGAATATCTTATTCGCTCTTAAAGTCAATTTAAATATTTTATACCGAAGTTACGTTTGGGCCCGCCTAATGTCGGACGAGAGACGAAGAAAATTAAACTTGTTACTACATTACTGTAAGAACAGGTAACTTTTTAATTCCCCTAACAAAATTGTCATATTTTCCTTTGAACAGGCCGTAATGAAATAAACGGAAGAAGAGAACAGAATGGACTGTCGTAGCATTTTTATAAGCACTTTATATTCACGACTGTAAACATCATGCAGTTTTGTGAATGTTTACAATACGGTCGTTACTCCAGGGACATTCTATTTATTACGGCTAACTTAATAACACTGAAATCTTTTGAAGTCGACGAAAGTTCCGTAAGACAAAGAGGTGGGCCCTTTACGACGCTCCTCACTGAGGACGTCAGATAATTAACAACTCTCAGATTTATTACGAGTTGAATTAGCTTTCAACGTTTCATATCATAATCTGAAAGCGTTTTATTGTCCCGAGAGCGGCGGATTCTTCAACGATGGTAATTAATTACACGTAACACGGCTTAACGACAATTTTGAAGGAAGTCTCAGTTGAGTACTTTGTGTAATAAAGACAGGTATTAAACAGGACGTTTTGAAGTTTGTATTACATTGTGAGCCAATTTTGAGAGTAAATATTTTTGGAGGCTTTGGAATGATCAAGTTGACTAAGGAAATCTGTTCGGAGGTCTCTCTCTAGCGGGTTATAAAGACACGTCCTTCGAAATATGAGTATGTATGGGTTGTAGCAGGACGGCATGCGTTCTATAGTTTCTGCTTACCCCCATGCGAAGAAGACATGAGTTTATGCATGTGTCTGCCCTCTTCGATATATCTGTGTGGATGGATTGAGTATCCAAAAATACTACACTATGTAATGACTTTTAAATGAAAACAAAAATATAGCACGTGGTCTTCAGGACATCATTACTTACTTACTTTGCACATAAAAACTAGTACTTTCTTCAAAATATATTTCAGCTTACCACGACAACTATTTTACGACCCAGAAGCTGGTCGTTGGGAAGACTTGATAAAGCGCAAACATCACCCAAGAACAATTCGGCGAAGTAATAATTGTTCCCTTCTTCATTACGTCACGAAGTCCAACCGAAAGATATAAAAAGTAAACGTATTGTAAGAAGGTCTTTCGCACAATATGTCAAAAGTAGCCCGTCATTGTTCTTCTGGTGTACTGGGCCAGTATTATTGTTCCAGTGACAAAATATCCTCTGCCAAAAACTCCAGATACTGGTTGGCCATAAAAGTCACATGTTCGTTGGAGGCTTATTACCGCAATAACAATTTAAGGAAGCCGAAAGGGTGGCGCGGAATTCTACGGAAATTCTGTTTGTGTCTCAGTCGCCCGAATTGTTTTATAAACAATGTTTACAACAGTAACTTTATGGTCCACTTGCTTTATCTCAGTTTTTCATTGCGACACTATCCTCTAAAGTTATTGTTTGAACCATTTTGTTTTGTTGTTATGACTCACAAGCTTAGAAGTTTTACTTTTAGCAATCCATTTTGTGATTGGATACAAATGATTTTGCTTTCATTTACGGTTTTACGATACTGGTGTTTCGCTTTTTAAATATTTCTGGGATAATAAAAATAAATGTTGTGTAGCTGATGTGTTGTTTAAAAGTGAAATTCGTTGATGACTCAAAGCTTAACCCAAACTTCGTTATGCGGAACACAAACGATATTGCAATTGGAATAGCTAGAGATTTATTGGGAATTGTAGGTAATAAAATTATACGATATTGGTGGAGCAATTTGCTGCTACTAATATAGGTGAGAATATATTCATAAAGCCATCCTATTCATCAATACATTTCTACCTAAGGCATTGAAGGCTTTTATGAAGGCATAAAATGGAAATTGATATGACAGATGCGATGCTGGACACTAACCGCTAACACTATTAAATGTCAGCTTAACCTGTAAGAGACAATTTACGATAAGGCGTATCGTTCCTATCATCAGGTTTACGACGGTACCTCATATTCTATATAAACTTAGGTGCTAAGCTTATGACACTGGTTTCAATAAAACAATATTACACCTTGTTTGTTGGATTACTTGCAAAGCTGTTGGTAACTAGTTTTTTTGTGAAGTATAGAAATTTTGCTGAAGTTGATGGTTATAAAATTGCGAAATTTTACGATGTTGCCTATTAAAACAGTATTGTAAGAATATAACTAAGCATTTATATGATCATAAGTTCGGAAAACTTTAGTGCAAAACCATTTTACCGAGTGGTTCTTAGCTTGGCAAAACTCAGTAACGTGGTATTTTATTCAGATAACCCTGTAGTTTTCTCTGAAAGCAGTCAGTTACATTTTTGTGATATTTTCTTCCATTTTCTTTCTTAAAATCTTACAAGAGAATATTATGAGTGCCTATGAGCATAGCCTAAAACACACAGAGTTACCAGGGTCTCAAATGTCGGAAGAGCATCGTGTGTCGTGACTGACTTTTGCCCTGAATATTTTACCTGGTGTGCCTGGCGGCGCCATCTCACCACACGAGACTCGTGTCTGAAATCGCTGACGTTGTTGTGCTATGCGAAAAGAATTCATCGTTTTGCAACGCCATGTCTTGCGAGTAAGCTTTTTTAGTAAATATCACTTGAGGTTGAAGAAAATACGAGCTAGGAGCGTCGGATAATCTGGTCGGTAAAATCTTGATAATAGAAATTTTATTTAAGATTAATTCTAATTTTGAACGATCGTTCTACAACTATTATTTGGTACACCTATTGGCAATGAGCTTCACTAAAATGCGACAGAAATACAAAAACTTTCTGTGAAATTTCAAATCCGTAATAAATTCAACTTATATATTCTACCGCGACTTTTATAGTCCAAAAGCGAAAATCGATAAAAATAATATCTAAAATCCTAACCAAAAAGGAAAATTTTGTAGCAATTTTTAAATAAATCCAGAAATAGAAGTACCTAAGCTTACTGGATTTATTTCTTAAATCACACCTCTAGTTTAAATTTCAGTAGAATTTATTCATGAAATTGATACCAAAGCTTTTGATCCGTTTTTATACAAGGACATCTTTTCTCTTTTACTGGAAAAATATTTATTTAAAAATTAGAGTACCGAAGGACGTTGAGATCGTGTTTAATTTCAAACGAACGTATTTTTTAAGCGATAGCTATCGTTAGTCTCCTCTAACAAGCATTAGGTACGTACCCACTGTATTATAACGTATATCTACGTGCATAAATCATCGTTTTCAATCTGTAAGGAACATCACTAAATAACAGCTAATGAAAGGCCAATCTCAAAGCATTTACGATGCCAGACCCGTTTTTAATTTACAAATTACGGTTGTATCGATTCAATATAACCTTGTTAGTCAGTGCCGACCAATAGACCGACGAAAAAAACTTCCCGGACTGTTATTTTAATATGAAAATTGTTACATCAAGTTCGCAGCAAAGCAGCTGTACGCTTTAACAATGTTGGATTCCCTTCCCAAATTATATGATGACGGCTTGTTAACTGTCTGAAAGTAATGTAGAGAAAAAAAAATTGATACTGTCTGTGCTCGCCCTTGTAAATTAGGGGTCCGTTGAGCATAAAGTGGGGGCCAATTAAGAAATTTATAGTCCGAACGCGCTGTAAAACAATAAATTGTACAATGGCCCTCGACGGCATGGCCTATTAATTACGTGCACCATTTTCTAGGGTCATTATGAGGGTAGGCTTGCAGCCGTTTATTGATAAAGCCTACGCAATATTATATTGAGCTCATGTTTATTATCAGAATTACCGGGAAAGGAAGCGCCTAAAGAAGTATATTGTTATGAGTAAAGTTTTGCTATTTATTCAGCTTATTTATATCTGGCAGAACCTACCTACTTGTTTTTATTTTTATAAATAGGTCAGTTACTAGTAGACCATATGTCCTGTGAGAATAAAAAGACCAAATTAAGGTTTTCGGAAAATGTTTTGATCACCTCTTCGTATTCATAGTTTGCTTCAATTCAATAAAATATAACTTAGTTATAATATGAGCATTTATGTATAGAATGACATGCGACTACTTGTGGAGTAGTGGTCATAAATGTTATTGCTGAACATTTGCTCCTGAGGTCAATTCCCAGCTCGAGCAAAGTCTTATTAGAATTTTCCATTAGAAATTTCTCAATAGCAGTACGAAGTCTGGATTTACCCGGTTGACAGAAATAGGCTTCAACATAACTGACGTAATATAGGGATCCACCTCTGCCTATCCCTTCGGTGGGTGGGCGAGTGATGTATTTGTCACTTGCCATACGTCCCTAATGCAGTTTGTAAAACAGAAATAACATAACTTCTAAGTAAAGAGAAAACTTTGTAACAATTTACATTGTGTAAGTAGTGAACTTTAAAACGGATATTGCTGGTACACGACTGAGTTTTGTATTTTACGAGGTTTCAACACAATCCGTGCCAGCTTATCTCGTAAATTATAACAACAATATTATTTGTTACATGATTCTATCGATTTATATATATCTACCAATAAAATACTATGTACCTAAGTATTGGAACCTACCCGTGGTAATTTTCAGGTATAATTTTAAAAGAATAAAATTACCAAGTTTTGCTCAATACAGAGTATCAAGATTATCGATCCGCAAACAAAACAAATCAGCACATGATTCTAGATCGCCTAACGCAGAAACTTTTCGTCAGTCGTCAAATCAATCAAAAGTTGTTTTATAGAAAAGTGCAAGAGGTACTTAAACGATCAAAATGTATAGCAGACCTTCAAAGCAGGAGGTTCAAAATCATATAGTGACTCATGGTCATAGGTTATGCGTCGATAGCTATTTTCCTGTACTGTAAATTAAAACCTTGTAAATGCAATATTTTGCTGACGCCAGATTAATTCATGCTAGAAAACAAGTGACAAACCTATGAAAGAAATATCAACCAAAAGTATTATGAAAAAAGCTGATTCAAGGCCTATATTGCTCTCATTACTGGAACACAAGTTCTCGGTAAAAAGGACTGGGACTGCGCGGGTAAAGTGCGGGTTGATGACATTCACATATCTTCGATTTTTTGGAACGAAGATCTTTATTGCACCTTGCCGTAGGAGAGCAGTGGTGGCCCAGTGGTAGCAGCCGCAACTTACGAGTAGTAGGTCGTGAGTTCAAACCCAAGCAGGCGCATTACTTTGTGTAAATTATTTCATCGCAACTGCTCCCAAAACGGTGAAGGAAAACATGGTGAGGAAACCGGCATGTCTTTGAACCAAATATTCGAAGACATGTGACATCTACCAACCCCCACTGGGCCCGCGTGGTGGATTATGGCCCACTCCCTCTCACGGAGAGGAGGACTGTGTCCCAGCAGTGGGAACATTATAGGCTGATAATGATGTAGGAGGTAAAATATTAGAAATCGTTACGTAACGTATGAAAAAATAATTTTGCCTTCTCTGTTGGATTTTTTATTATATATGAATATATAGAAAGAGACAGAGAGAAAGTTAGGTAGTTGTCATGGTTTTCGAGGGTGCTGAAGCCAATAGTGAGATCAAAATGGAAATCTAAGATGGAAACTGAGATAATTTTGATATTTTTACTTTTGACAATCTAACGAATAAACCACTTTCCCAAATACTAGTTTTGCACCTCCCACTCACAATCTATTCACTAAATATTGGTTTGTTTGATTAATTTATTTACCAATGTCTAAAAAAACCTAACCAGCGCAAATCGTCCTATAACAATATTTGAAAATCTCGATAGGTACGGGTGCCAATAATAACATATTAAATGTTTTCTTGGGACCATGGCCCGCGGCTTTATTTCTATGAAGCAAATATTTTCCAATATTTATAAAGGATTTTGGTAGTCGATTAAAAATATTGATGGTATATTTACATTATTAATAAGAGCTATCCATATTTGCTTCCCTAGTACCTTTACTGTCCGGAGGTATTTTGGAGATAAACAAGAAAGAAAACTAACATGATCAGTAATTTCACCCTTTAGATATAATCATTTTGTAGATTCAATCTCAGTCCTATAATTCGATCTATGAAAGTCAGAGGTATGTATAAAAATAGTAATTTGTTAAAGCAAAAGGAGTAAGTACCGAAGGGTCGATAGTGTTGCAAAGGACTCGAGTCCTCGAGTCGTAATTTTAAAGACTCGACTCAATTATGCAAGACTCAGTGTGCTCAAAAGGCTCGGAGTCTAGAGTCAAGCCGAGCCCGAGTCATTTACAAGCCACTCGAGTCTTAAAAAGGACTCGAGTCTTAAAAAAGGACTCGAGTCTTAAAATGAATTCGAGTCTATGAATAACTCGTCAGATTATTTGAACGCATAATTACATCATAACCACTCATTAGAACTTATCATTCTTCGATTCGAGTCTTTTCGAATGATGAGCATCTTCATGCTCCAAGTTTTTCTTTAAGACTCGAGTTAATTTTAAGACTCGAGTCCTTTTTTGACTCGAGTCCTTTTTAAGACTCGAGTGCTTGACTCTAGACTTCGAGCTTATTGAGCACACTGAGTCTTGCATAATTGACTCGAGTCTTTAAAATTACGACTCGAGGACTGGAGTCCTTTGCAACACGTAGTAAGAAGCGTTCTGTAGTTTTCACCATGACTACCCGCGTAAGTTTATGTATAATAATATAAGTCATTTATTTGCTCTTTTCTTCTTCTTTCTTCTGGCTACCACCCCACATTATTTGCGGTCAGTTCTCCTAATACTTCTGCACTACACTATACGGTTGTTGGTGGTCTCTTTTGATGTGATGCTCACTATCATGCCATTTTTTATTGTTAATTGCTGTTGTCCACGGCGTATTCATCCATCTTCTATATCGTATCTCTTAGGTCATAATTATGGGTATCGTCTCGCCTCATAACATGTCCTACCAGCGCACGAATACATGTCTAAGTTTTTTGACTACCTTAGCGACTTTAATCATGTACCACAGATTAATTCGTTTCTAATTTTATCCATTTTCAAAATTCCACCAGTCCAGCGCAATATCTGTCTCTGTGGTGTGAATTGTCTGTTCATCCATTTTCCTCATCGGCCAGCACTCAGATCCATATATTATAGTAGAGCTGTTCTTACTGCCCTTTTTTATACGTTGTCCTTGACTTCAATCGGCATGCGAATAGCATAGAATGTCATTGCAAACTCTCTATTTCAGCCAGGCTGCCTGGCTTCTATTGTGTAAGTATGTCTCTCTTAGCACAGGCTTCTTGTGTTACAATGTATTCGAGATACTTGAACTTTGCAACTCCGTTAAGAGGTCTATTTTCGATGGCCAAGGCTTCGGAAAAATCGATTAACTGTCTACTGGCTCTTGACGGTCTCCTTTCCAAGGACTACCATGTTGTTAGGTCTGATTGTATTTCTAGGTACAGTCAAATATTTAGATAGAACACAGATGTATTATACCTACTAGCTCGTTTCTACACCGGCTTCAAATGAGAACATGGAATTTATTAAAAAAAATTATTACTAAGCATCCGGTCCTATCTCTCGTTTCAGCAACATGTTTTACAAGATAACAATTACACTTATATCTCGGACAATCAAGGCGACACCGCAATCGCGCTCCGATTGTCAAACTAAACTGGCGGTAGGCTGCTATAAGGCACATAAATCTCTTTAATTTATATACCAAAACATAATAAGGGGAAAATGTTATTCACAGCACTAGTGTCCGGCCATCTCACCAAGCCAGGCGTAATTTATTACTTAGACTTTTACGTCTATAAAAGTAAATAAAGCTCATGAAATAGCTATAAATCGCCTTACAAAGAACGGGGATACATACTGCGTGTCCCGGTAAAGTCTCTTTTGGTAAGATACGCTAAGACACGACCTTTGAATTATGTGTTGTTACGGCGATGTAGTGCTAAACGGTTACATAAATTACTGCAATGATTTGTGGTAAAGCGGTTTATGTGTCTAGTTTAGTCTATAAAGTGAAAAGAATTGGAATGGGTTTTTAAGATTTCAAACTTTATTTTCATAGCAGTGTAGAATATAATGGATACTAAACATTGTTTTTGGGAAGTAAAGTTACTCTTTCAACATAATATAAATAATAAACTAAACTACCACCTTTTTTCGTGTCGGGGTAGGTAGAAAAGTCAGAACATCCTTCTACGGTCCTTTTCAATTAGCCCTCATCATCATCCCAGCCAAAAAATCCCCACTGCTGGGCACAATAAGTCTCATTCAAACATCCATCTGACTCTCATACCTATCTTTCAATCATTTTGTATTTCAGTAAAACAAATAATAATTATTTATTAGTTAAACAAAGTTAATGACTACACAATTACAGGCTCTGTATGCTAAAAATGTGCTTAACAAATGTTTTTCAACAATCACATTCAATTGTGTAATTTAATAACATAATTCCCTAGTGTCCAATAACAATTACCTTATTTATTTATTTATTTTTATTTATTAAAACTTTATGCACAAGTAAAAAATACTGTACAAAGGCGGACTTAATGCCTGAGGCATTTTCTACCAGTCAACCTTAGGGTGATGCAGAGACAAAACATGGCAGGTGCAACATAGGGATAGATAATTCGGAAAAAAAAATACATACAAATACATAGATATATACATAGATACATACATACATATATATATATAACGAAAATTAACATTGTCTGGAGAAATAACGATAGGTAGAGGAGAAAACGAATCCAGCAAATCAGCGCTGGGATGATTCTGCCAACTTCTTATGAATATGCTCACGTGCCTTCACTTTAAACGAAAACCGACTGGTTGCCAACCTGATATTCAGAGGAAGCGCATTCCATAGAAAGACCGCCTGGACAAAGAAAGAAGATTTAATGAAACCAGAGCGGTGAGAAGGACATCGTAGAAGACGATTGTGAGTGGAACGGAGATTTTTACTATGCGCAGAGCACAAGTATTGAACCTGGGAAGTCAGGTAAGACGGAGAAGTGGGTTTGTCAAGAATAGAAAACAGCATTAACAGAGCCCTTAACTCTCTGCGCTGACGGATGGGTAGCCATTTTAAAAGCAACCGGTGCTCAGGTATTTCAACCTAACTGTTAATAAATCAATCAGCTGTAGCCAATAAATAAATAACGTATAAGCTCTCAATGAAAACAAAGTAATTATTTCAATTCTGATTCATTATGATAGTCGCGCATCAAAAGCCAATTAACACTAAATATTTGTCAAGAACTTAATAGTTTGACACGTTGTGTAAAAATATTTGAATAAACATTTATCACTTATCGGTATATTATCCTTTGATATTTTTTATTGATTTTCATTTGCAAGTAAACTCCAATTTCGCTGTACAGTATACTTAGCGGTGATTAAAATCGATGTCCGTCGTTAAGACTCCAAAGAATACGTGTTACAAGTAATTACTTAACGACAACTCCGAGAAAAACAAAATAGTCGTCGTTAAAAAATTTAATCGACCGCACAGCCGATTTTAAATGATTACTAAACACTTCCCGACGGTACAGAAATCACACCTTTGAAGTTCAAATTAAGAGTTTCGTTTCCCTTACGACGGCACCTCAGCGGTAAGGAATGACTAACAGACGCTAACAAGGTATCATTATAAGGATGTTCAACCCACAATCTTTTATATCGATAGTTTTTTGCTCATTGTTTTTATTAAGCGGTGATGAAGTACGATATAAAACGATAAGAATTGTTCGTAATGGTCAATCTACATGATGGCCCCGCCTACTAGATTAGAACAATAATAATTGCTATTTTTAAATTATAGTTAGCATTTAGCAGTTTGCGAGGATGTAGGAATAAGTATATATTTTTGGTCGTTAATTACGCTATTAATTTTTCAACATAATTTGATTAAGTAAAGAGTTTATTCAGAGTTATTGTGATCCTACATCTCAATTATTAAACATAAGGCACACACAGTGGATTTGGTGAAAACCTGTTTTTTATTTCACAAGCAATTAAACCCTAATTTATTCAAAAACCACTGAATCACATAGAAGGAAGTTCCATATTTTACACAGTGATTCAAAGTCGTCGATACGTACAAATAATTACATTCTATCGATTGCGATATCGATAGATTTTTCCAACACTCGCAGTGTTTGGGCAGGTGGCGAAACACCCAGACAAAAGGCGGTCGTATCATTATGTTGTCTTGTTACTGCGTTCGCGCATCCCAACCGGGCAGCGATATAATTCAAACACCGTAATTACTTCGTGCATTAATGGCGTATTCCACCAAGAAAACCTCCCATGACTATTTAAAGTTAGACAACTCCCCAAGTACTGTTATATAATTATGCAAGTTAGTATTTTAACATTTATAATGCTAGTATGTTTCAGACCTCTCGTCAAAGTCAGCCTTGGGTTGTTTCAATATGAATAGAATCGATATGACTAAGTAGATTAACTTAAGGGGGGATTAGATTAAAGTATTAGATGATCTTGAATGAACATCAAAGGTTTAAGTTAATATAGAATTGAAAACTTATTTGCCGCAACATTGCTTAGAGAATAACATCGGGTAAAAACTTTAATTTTGCCTTCACGCGGTGTACCTACATTTTTTGAGTTACACTTTACTTAATCTAGTGTATTATGAAATGTAGTTCAAACAATGTGAATGCTTTTCCAAAACACTCCAATTCCAAATAATTTAACCCCGCGACCAATACGTGGAGAAGTTAGAGGATCTCCATGATCAACATTACAAGTTAGGGGCGATGCCATAAGCGCTGTTTCTTTAAAAAATGTTCTTATACATAAAATTTTATAGGTACCTACTATACTATTCTGTAGTATAATATGTACTAATTTAAACTCTATGCGTGAAATGTAGTGGGCGCGTCCTCTAACACATTGGCTTCAGATACCGTTACCGGCGAACTATTCCTATACGATAGTTGGTCTCGCTTTTTTGGAGATTATGGGCGTGACAGCTATGTTACGCTCAAGAGCATCTTATTAAGCACGTTATAAAATTATGTGTTTCAAAATTGGCAGTTCATACTTAGGTATATAATATTTTTTTCTTGCTAACTTCTAAATTAGTCCTGCTTAAATTATTTTCGTAAACTATACTTACATAAAATATGTAGTTCTAAAATCTAGATTAAACGCCGCTTGTAGCCTTATTCGTCGAGTTTTTAAACTAGAAACTAGAACAGTATGTGTCAGAACGTGCATAATGAAGGATTCCGTAGATTAGATAACTTTATACTAAGGACGAATTTAATACTGTGGTTGAAAAATATGTTCTATTATACAATACATTTCATCTGCAAATTTAAGTGGGTAGACTATTACTCATTAACTTGCAAAGCCTTATTCATGTGTGATAGTTTTCCTTATAATTTCGATATTTATATCACTACCGTGAATTCTTTCACATGTACAAAAACAACCATTCAGCTGGATATATAATTAGCACTTTAAAGCTTAATATTTCACAAACGGCTCCCTTAATCGCAAAACTGTTTTCACAAACCTAATAATGATTGAATTTAGAGACCTGTCTAATGGCTTCACACACCATGCAGTAGACGAAAAAAGAAACATCCCCACTTTACGTTTAGAGGATCCTAAACCCACCACCATATTGTTGGTATGACTCTATGCCGAATTTCAGCTGTCTAGTTTTATGAATCTCTGAGCTAAACTGCGCACAAACGGATGCATGGACATGGCGAAACTATAAGGGTTTATTGTTGACATTACCAAACCATAAAAATTACCCAAAATAAAATAAATTAATGACCTGAAAGTGTACCATAACTCTCGTTACGATGAACTCATCAAAACAGAACATTTAAAGATTATCAAATTAGTGAAGTTAGTCGATAATTACCATCTTCATCTATGGGCGTTCACATATACATCATTTGTGTTAAGATGTTACTTCGAATTACTAAGCTTAAAACACATCTATGTTAATCTACTCTAAGTCTCGAACTGTTAATTTAGAAGATCTGTTATCCGTAATAGATGTTCGTGAGATTTTGTTTTTGTATAATGAATTTATTGTGCAATTACGCCCTGGTGAAGAATTCAGAGGTGCCAAAGAGCAATCATATATTGCTATTTTCTGTAATTTTAACTGGCAAAATGCAGATGTTTAATACTCAACAGTTTAAAATTTTTCGAAAAGGCTTGAGAAAGGTTTTTGAAAAAAAAAAACTTAAAATGCATAAAACTAGTCTTCACAACTCTCTCTACATGCAAACATTAAACGCACAATCTTCACAACATGTTGAATACATGTTAAATACTTTGGTGTAAACGGGGAGTGTGGAATACAGGGATATATGTATATAATCTTGTAACACACAATAAATTGCGATGTCATTCATTTTGACATTTCAACAACATGCATTGCGTTATTAACACAGTTGAGCTTACGAGTTTTTTAGACATTTGCAGCAATGGATCAGACTTTCATTCACAATTTAAAGGACTTGAAGAACTCCTTTGAATTGTGTACGGAAATCTGTTACGCATTGGTTGCTCGTCTGGTGTTATGTATAAACAACAGAGCAAAGGTAAACCAGAGATATATCGTTAGCTCTGTCACTCATTTCCTAGCATCCTAGAGGTGTTGGCAAATATATCTAACTAGCTTCTGCCCGCGACTTCGTCCGCGTCAAATTTTTGCTCCCCTTACCCTTCCCGTCGCATCGATTTGCCTGCTAGTTTTCGTCCATTTTCGCTCCTTGAGTTATAGTGAGTCAACCTTAAAAGATAGACATATGCTCTTGGGACTTTTTTTTTGAACTTTTTAAAAATAACAATCCCGTCATACATGATTTTTGCGTTACTTTAACCGTTTACGCAGCGCACGCAACGGAAACTCTCAGAAGGAATAAATTTTCCCCGTTTTTGCAACATTTTTCATTACTGTTCCGCTCCTCTGAGGTGTAGCGTGATGTTATATAGCCTATAGCCTCCCTCGATAAATAGGCTACCTAACACAAAAAGAATTTTTCAATTCGGACCGGATTCGATTCGGAGATTAGCGCGTTCAATCAAACAAACAAACTCTTCAGCTTTATAATATTAGTATAGATAATTAGTTGACCCAGCGAACTTCGTATCGCCTCAGAAACGTACCAAGTTTGACAACCTGGTACGCGGTGGTGATCTGGTAAGCGTTTTCTAGCTGACACTCATATGTTAGGTTAGCTCCTACCCAGTTATGATGACCTGGTACTTCGAAGGCATAAAGCGTTTTCTAGCTGACACTCCTTTGTTTGGTAAGCTCCTGTCAAGTTATGATAACCTGGTACTTCGAAGGCAACGTTTTTGTCATAGTACCACGTTTTATAGTGACTTGTATTCTCTTTGACGTTTTATGTGACGTCTCACGGGAACGCGGTCGTAAAAAGGGGAAAAAAAAAAAAAAAAAAAAAACGGGATAAAAAGTATCCTATGTCCTTCTCCTGGCTCTAAACTACCTCCCTGCCAATTTTCAGCTAAATCGGTTCAGCCGTTCTTGAGTTATAAGTGAAGTAACTAACACGACTTTCTTTTATATATATAGATTAGCGTAGTGCAGTTGTACCTACCGCGGTTCCTTTGATACAATCTAATTTCAAACCACACGATTTAAGACCTCGTTTTCCTAGTTAGTCTGATATCCTGTATTTAAACATAGTAATCTCTGCATTTACTTCTGTAACTACGGAGATTCATCGGAAACAGGCTTATTTAAATTTGGTAATGTAATTTTGGCGGATTTAGAGGCTTTCAATAAATGGAAATCAGAGAATAAATTGCTCATTCATTCAGTGTTAACGATTAAAGTGTCCCAAAAATTGCTACTTGCTATATCTATATAGCTACATATAAGTCGTAATTTTTGGAACAATTTAATCGTTAACAGTAATAAGCTGTTTTCGTCACATCCTTTCAATAATGGAAAGGAGCAAAGATGTATAATAAAACTGGAATAGTGTTGACATACTATTCATTAATTAAAAAACAGAATCGTTTTCCAATTATCGTTAATTTAACGATATATATGACTCACATTTAAATAGTCTGCCCTCCATGATTTAGACTACCAATTATATTTTTATTACTCGCACAATACAATTTATTACGACATTCAATATTTACAAACAAACCTTACGAGAAAGGTTTCGATAGAACCAGTTCTGTGGTTGAACTCGTTTCACCGAATCGTTCTAGCTCACGATTACTTAAAAACAACCTTGCTGTAATTCGATATTTTAAATTCGATATTAAAGATACGATTAAAATAGTGACTCGAGTAATTGATGCTACTCGAATATCGTTATTCGATAAGTGATCAGTATAGTCGAGTTATATGTTTTCTATTATATCAATTTCTGAACGCTGGGAAGTTAATATATTCGAAGCGTATCAGGGATTTAAATAAATAATTGTATGAATAGCTGGGGACAGATACAAATTTATATTAACGCCATAACATTACGTATGAGTTGTATCTTTATTTGTTTTTTCATAATCGTCATTCTTGGATGTATATTAACATTTAACAGCTGAACAGCTGATTAGACAGTTCTGAACTCTATTTTATTAACCGACCTCAAAAGAAGTAGGAGGTTCCACCTGTTCACATATGAATTTGGTCAAGTTCTGTTTAGTGGTTCTTAAGTTCTTCAATAGTACCCGTACGGATTTTATCGACTGAGTGCAAGTTAATGATGTTAATTATAATAATTTCCTATCACTGTTAATTAATTAGCAAGAGACGTGAAGTCGGTGGCAAAAAAAAACGAAAATACAAAACCCGACACTTAATTCCATTTTTCCGAAATTAATTCCAAAATTAATTCCATTTTTACATGTGGGAAGCCGGTCGTTTTTTTTAATGAACTTTTTACTTAATCAGCACTATACTTTATTCTCGTAGAGACTAATCGTTTAATAATTGACCTAGATGGCTCGAATATCATAAAAGTTTTTAAAAGAAGAGACTATACATACATAGCTTCTGTAACATGAGACTGCGAAATGTAGTTGTACTAATGGTGCAGCTCTGCGTATGTTATATGTACAAAATATATAAGAAATAAAGTAAAAGCCAGGCATTTTGACTTGATAACTGAACAAATTTTGACTCAACTATTGAGTGGAAACAAAAATTTTCAACTTTTCATAGAGTAGTAAGTACTTCTGTTCGATTGTTTCCGCAAACAACTTCTACTGCTGATTCGTAAAAAATATTCCGACTCGCATCATTATTTTATTGTTGACTAGCTTTTGCCAGCAGCTTCGCCCTCGTATTGTACGTATAAACCTTTCTCTTGAATCATTCTATCTATTTAAAAAACCGCATCAAAATCCGTTGCGTAGTTTTAAAAATCTAAGCATACATAGGGACAGACAGAGGGAAGCGACTTTGTTTTATACTATGTAGTGATGTGAAAGTTACTGTAGGCGCATTTTGCGCCCCTTTTAAACTAAACACTCACACTTGAGTCGGCGACGCCGCCGCCGAATTACGTATACGTGGTGCTGAATTGTTAATACTCAGCTCATATAACTTTTATATAATGAGCACACTTCTTTTTAATATTACATTTGCATAACCATGTTAAATTTACATTTTATTGTTTTCTTTTATTGTTTGCCGAATTTCTATAATTATAACTTATCTAACAATACACATAATTATTTATTACCATGCTATAAACTTTATGCTTTAAGTGTGAATATTTTATCGTCATTATTATCTTTGGTTTATCGAAGTTTTTTGCGAGATTATGAAGCTGTGTATTTTTAGAGTTTATGTCTGTCTATAATAATTTATAGTGATTCGTTTTAGTGTTTTACGGTCGTATAAAACTATTCAATGGATACATAATATATTGTGCAGTAACTCTTGTTTTTGTGTTTTTTTTCATAGTTACAATACCGATCACTTTTGACTATTGAGGTTAGTTTTGATAGGTTAAATCATGAAATCCTATGGAATCGTTCTACCGGAATAAAATATATCCTATGTGGGGTGATCTAGGTTATAAATTATCTGTGCGTCACGTTACACCCAAATCCGTTGATTCGATTTTGCGCGATTCAGTAAGAAACATCCGAACCTCCAAATCTCCAAACAGACATTCACATTTATAATTATTAATTTATTAGTATTAGTAACGACGTGTACTAGTATTAGTATATTGGTATTAGTAGGATAAACTTGTAAGTTCATAACATAGAAAATATGATAGCACCCTGCACTAGTGTAGTTCTTTATTAGTGAATGAATTTTTGAAATCGGATGAGTCGTTTCGGAAATAATCTCTTACAATCAGAGTCACAACCTTACCTCTTTATTTATACTAACTTTTTCCAGCAGCTTCACCCGCGTATTATACATATAAACCCTCCTTTTGAATCACTCTGTCCATTAATTAAAACCACATTAAAATCTGTTGCGTAGTTTAAAAGGTCTAAGCGTACACACACGAAATGCGAGTTTATTATATACTATGTAAAGATAAGTATAGATGACCTACAAAGAAAATTAAGAAACACGAACAACTAAAGTAGCCATTTAAAACATTACTAGAGTAATAGACCCTTTACATAGCTACGCAACAGAAATTAAAGTTCACAAACAGAACGCCTCAAAATATAATTCCCGCGTAACAAAATAGGCGCGTTCAGACGATTATATTAAGAACTTAATTTTATCCCGGTACCTCAAGTTTTCCATTATGGGGGATTCACACGGGTCGATTTTTGCCGCACAATTATGTCGCACGACGAAAAACAGGAGGTAAATTCCTGTGTTTAAAAAAAAAACGTTCAAAATCTAGTATCTCAGCGGTAATCAATGTCAAAAACTTGTCAGCAACTATTTTTGGCAGATTGAGAGTAAAGGTGAGTTTCACCAAATAAACTAAACGCGATTATCACATAAAACAAGTTTGACGGCTGTCAGTGTTATTATTTTCTGTGGAATATTGTCACTGACAGCTCTTGAACGCCGTTTAGATGTGATGATCGCGTTTAGTTTCAGTGGTGAAATTTAAACTAAGATTAGAATGCGAACGTTCTTAAAATACAAATACGGAAATTAGCTGGCAAGTGACTAACATCGCAAAGGTCAAAGTAGGGTAGGCGGTAAAAGACTACATAGAATCGACCGTATTAATGCACATTCACAGGTGATTGCTCGCCATGAAAAAATTCTAAGAAAATGATTGTCTCTTAAGGCTTTGTGAGACAATATTGAGAACGAGTAGCCGCAAGTCAAAAATCGACCCGTGTAAATCCCCCACAACATGTATGTATGAGAAGGCAATTAAGAGAAAGTACTGTACCTTGTTAGAATTATTATGGTAAAGGTAATCTTATACGTGCATTGTATACTATGAGTTCTCGAAATATACTTCTCTCGGAATTATATCATTTGTAATTCTTAGGGCAAAGTTTCGGGCCGTATGAGTTATTTGCAATCTTAAAACTGAAGATACTGGGCCTATTGCTTTATACAGACTATTTACGATGTTTTCTGAGCATTTTAAGAAAACGTACCTAAATATCGGATATAAATACAACTTATTCTTTCAAAATTCAATTAAACGTAAAGCAATTCAATTGCATTATGGAAAGCCTTGCAAAGGTGTGCCCTTGCAAGGCTTTCCATTATGCAGTGAGACAGGTAGTACGAAAAGATGTTATGTGATGTAGCGTTGGTGATGTAAGGCTCTATATGATTCCGATCAAGCCCGTTCTTTGCTGCCCTACCTCCACCGGCGATGCCCTTAGCCGAGGCCCGTACCCTACAGTAGGTGGACTAAATTTATTAAGGTACACACAGATAAATCCTTTTAAACAGCCGCCAACTTCATAGGTTGAACAACGAGCCTATATTCCAAAAAAAAATGTGGCTCCACTGTCGAACTATCGCTCATTGGAGAACACACGGCTACAGGTCAAGTTATACATTCCAGTTTTAGCTGACCTGGCATTGTATGGGCTTTTCGTATAGTGAGATGTCAGCTTATACTGGAAATGTATAACTTTTGTGTCCGTACTGGGCGTACTCCTAACTAAGTTGTACCTGCAGCGACGGACCTGGCAGTTTTAGCGACTTCCAGGTGGGCCATCGCAGTTGGTGGCCTGCTAGGACCTTTTCTGCAGGTTCATCATAGACATCTAGAGTGGGAGATTTGAGCAGCTACAGTTTAACAGGACATACAATACGTTTCGAACTATGTTCGTAACAGATCGTTGAGGTTTTGAGTTTCTTGAGCTGAATAATAGTTCTGATGTATTGGGAGAGTTTATAATTTGAATTTGTTATAACTAACGAATTATATTGTAACACATAACTTCACGTCTGTGATCCTCGAAGGGTAAAGCAGAGGTATACCTATAGAATCCACACATTTTGCTAGTTATTTTGAAGTCCAATGTAATAGGGGTCAAACCTATTGCCATCAACTGGGCACAAATCCAGACTCCGGGCTGCTAATGAGAATTTTCTGATGGGAAATTCAAATAACAGTTTGCCCGTCCTGCGAATCGAACCCAGAACCTCATGCTCAGCAACAGTTAGCGAGCCAACAATTTGTATAATATTTAATTAATTATAAGTCGGTGAGTAAATTGCTAAAATGTTTCAACGTTCGATATTTTAGGCCTACGATGGTAAAAGGAAGTCGTAAAGATAAGTTTATTTATGTAGTTGTTGTAAGAATGTGAAATAGACAGTGGCTAATTTGATTAAAATGTTTTTCTGCCAGTGTAACGGTTAATGTCACTTTAAGGTTTAAATAGCTAAATGTTGTGTTGGCCCACTACTTAAGTTCTCGCCTCTCATGCACAAAGTTGTGTGTTCAAATCCTGGCTTTTGTACAGTTTTTACTTTCTGAATTAATCTGGGAATTTTTGTCGAAACAGAAACATTCTGAGGTCCAGGTGGACTTACCTACACTAAAAATAAAGCTGAAGTTTATTTGTTTCAACGCGCTGATTTCTGGAACTATCAATCGTATTTGAAAAATCTTATTGCGTTTTATAGCACAATTTTTAAGACAGATTCAGCTTTACATTACTCTAGGATCCTAATGCCTTGAGCAAAAAGAAACAAGTTAGGAATAACGCTAAGCAGAAACAAAGTAACTAATAGCGCTGGCAGGCAACACAATGCCACGGAGTAGGTCAATCAAAAAACACTTCACACGGACGAACTGCGTGTATCATAGTCTCCATAATGTCATATATGAAAAATTTACTAAAGTGCAGTATTCGTATAAAAGTTTAGATGACATCAAAACATGCATTAAACTGACAACCTAAACTAAAACTTTTCTTAGTCATAAACTGACAAACGTGATCTATCACTAATACTTTGTTGCAGCTAAAACTTCTTCACTATAACTTTAGCTAAACGATGATGGAAATATTACACTATATTTTGATCGCCATATAAAAGTAACAACGTGTATCGCCACCTTAACAAAAAGTTTATCTCCAGACACTTGAGAAAACTAATTCTTCAAGTTTACACGGAAATTAATTAGTATCGAGATAAGTCACAAAAATGTACTGGGTGAACAGCGTTACATACCAAGACCGTTCCGTGCCTCGGGAAGCACGTTAAGCCGTTGGTCCCGGCTGTCTTTCGTAGATCGTAGACAGCGTGACGGGTCGTCAGAAGCCCGTAAGTCTGACAACCAGTAACTGGGTTGTGGAGGTCAGATAGGCAGTCGCTCCATGTAAAATACTGGTTCTCAGCTGCATCCGGTTAGACTAGAAGCCAACCCCAATATACAGATAGTTGGGAAAAGGCTAGGCAGATGATGATGATGATAGTTCACAAAAAAGAACAATAAAAAATTAGAAATAATATACCACTTTTAAGTCATCCTTCAGACCGAAGTTTAGCCGATCTCAGCGGAGACTAGCTATCTACGCGGGAGATATAATGTTTATGTTTATTCTTCCAAAAACATATATTATAGCGCACAAGCGCGTGTGCAGACACAAGTGCACTTTTTTTTAATGCCATCACCCGCAAGTCAACCTATGAGGTTTTCGAGTGCTTAACCGGAACACGAGTGCACTCCAATACCCTCACTCTCATAGTCCGACGCAACGGCAAACTAACACCATCGGAGAAAGATCAGGCGCAGGACCAGCGGCTTAACGTGCTTTCCGAGGCACGGGGGAATAACACCGCCAACTTTGGGCTGATACTGAGAAATTTCCAGATGGTAAAATTCAATAACATTTTACCCACCCTGGGGATAAAACCTAGGGTCCAACGCTCAGCAGTCGTGCTTGCTGGACCATCCAGGCAGTTAAAATTACAGCAATGTTGTAGGATGAACATGTAAAAATAAAAGAGTTTTTACCAGAAAAAATATACCTTTAAATAAAAACACATATTAACCTACCTAAGTATTAGTCAATTTCCACGAAATATACTTACAAAAAAAACCGGCCAAGTGCGAGTCGGACTCGCGCACCGAGGGTTCCGTACAAACCTGTAGGTATCCTCGGTTTATGTATAAGGTTTACGTTTATGAAATTAAATGTTTTTTTTTTAATTTTTATATTTGAGTTGATTGAATTAAATGTAAATTGCGGTTTACGATTTATGACGTATTAAAAAAAAACTACTTACTGGATCTCGTTCAAACTAATTTTCGGTGGAAGTTTATATAGTTATGTATATCATATATTTTTTTAGATTTATCATTCTCTTATTTTAGAAGTTACGGAGGGGACACACATTTTAGCACTTTGGAAGTGTCTCTCGCGCAAACTATTCAGTTTAGAAAAAAAAATGATATTAGAAACCTCAATACCATTTTTGAAGACCTATTCATAGATACCCCATACGTATGGGTTTGATGAAAAAAAAAAAATTGAGTTTCAGTTCTAAGTATGGGGAACCCCAAAATGTATTGTTTTTTTTTCTATTTTAGTGTAAAAATCTTAATGCGGTTCACAGAATACATCTATTTACCAAGTTTCAACAGCATAGCTCTTATAGTTTCGGAGAAAAGTGGCTGTGACATACGGACGGACAGACAGACAGACAGACAGACATGACGAATCTATAAGGGTTCCGTTTTTTGCCATTTGGCAACGGAACCCTAAAAAGAGTAATGATTTTCGCAATTTTTTAACCAAATTCTTTATCTCAATATTGACAGATCAAAGCCATCATTTCCGTACAAATATTCAAGTATTTGTACATGCATCGGGGGTCCATTTCTTTTCGACATTCCACGCTCGACCTCCGCAGCGAACGGACGTGTTGTTCTCGCGCTCGCCGCTCCGCCGCCCGCGCCCCCCACCACTCCGCCGCTGTGAAAGTTCAGTTCAGTGTTGTGTCTGCTGCGCAACGCTCCGCATCGTAGTCGCTCCGGCTACCCAATTGGCGATCGAAAATTTATTTTCGATCGTGAATTGTCTCAAACTGTCTTTTTCAAGACAAATTGTTTCTTTATTCGGATACGTCTAAAACGTAGTGGCCCCTTCTGGGCAAATCCACAGTTTCGTGGTCCTCGGTGGAAACCTCACGGTGTCAACGAAACCGAGTGGGTGCTGACCCAACGCACCCGCCTATCCCCTTCAGGGCTAGGCGAAAGTTTGGACGGGTCCCGGATCGCTGGCCTTGGGGGCTTCCCTCGTCAGTCCCGGTGACAGTTTTGCTTCCACAGCCGCGTACTAGTGCCGCGGGTATTTCTATACCCCCCGCACTAGACTGGTCAGGGTATCTCTATACCCATCCGCACTGACCGGTTAGGGCCCCGTCGCACAATAAGATTGGCGACGGTACACACAGATTAGGGCTCACGCAGTAGGTCACACCTCCCTGTCTATACCCGACAGGGAGTGCTACTCACCCCCGGGCACACCCACCCGGGGTTTAGGGCTTGTTAGGTTGTTAGGCGCTCCGATGAGCGAATAGGGTCCCCTCTTTTCCCAACCATGTTGGGCTCGAAGGTCGCCGAATGGAGCTCAAAAGAGCGAGAAAGTTTTTTCTCGCTCTGCGAGCTTTTCATGGACGACCCCGAGTTCAAGGGGTTGTTCAAGCGCTTGTCTAAGCGCGCTCTGGTTACCCAAGCGCAGACCATCGCCGCTGACGCTACTTCGACTCCCGAGACTAGCGTCGCTACATTTAGTGACGCCCTAGAGTCTCCCCCCGTGCCCAGCTCTCAGGTGCCCATATCGATGGACACCGAAGAGGTCTCCTCTGGCGAGGAGGAAAACCGAGCAGCAGACTCGGTCTCCTCCCCCTCGTCTGACGAGGAACATTTCACGCTCGTTTCCCATGGCAAGGGAAACAAGCGTAAAAAGACAAACTCTAGCGCCGCCCCGGCCGCTAAGTTCGCCGCAATCGAGGAGTCATCCCCTCCCTCGCGTGCCCCCACCCCGCAGGCTAACGCCGCGTCCATCCCCACCCCTAAAGCGTCAACCTCCGCAAAGGTTGTCGCTCCCCGCGACATTGCCCCCACCCCTCCGGTCAACAAGACCGCTAAAAAGATCCCTCCCCCGCCCCCTGTATTCGTACAGGACAAGGCGAAGTGGACCGAGATCTCAAAGTGGTGTGTTGACCAGAGGGTCAACTTCACTAATGCCCGCTCAACCCAGCAGGGCATTAAAGTCCAGACCCCAACGTCACGAGATTTTCGTGACCTGACAAAACTCCTCAGTGCACGTAATGTGTCTTACCACACATACGCCCTGCCTGAAGAGCGTCAAATCCGGGTGGTGATCCGACGGATCCCCGTTGAGATCGCCACGGACGATATCAAGGCCGACCTCGAGGCACAAAACGTGCCCGTAGATGAGGTCCATCGAATGCACCGGGCCAGAAATGGCCCAGCATACGACTTGGTTTTAGTGGTGTGCCCTCCCACTGAGGGTCATCACCCTATATTCCGCATCAAGGCTGTCTGCAGCCTCACGGGCATTCGTATTGAGAAGCCCCGTAAAACTGGCAACATTGGTCAATGCCATAGGTGCCAGCTTTACGGGCACTCTCAGCACCACTGCTTTGCAACCCCCAGGTGCGTCAAGTGCTTGGGGAACCACGGAACAGTGGATTGCCCGCGTCCCAAAGACCGAGCCCTCTGCACAGAGCCACCCAGCTGTGTTCTCTGTGGAGAGGCCGGCCACCCCGCCAACTACCGGGGCTGCCCCAAGGCCCCGAAGTCTTCCTCCTCCAAACTGGCGAAGCGCGCCAACGCTCGCCAGCTAAGAGAAGCCCCCTCGTCCAAACTTCCAGAGAGGTTGAGTCCCCAGAGACCCAGCCCCTGGAATCACTGGAACCAAGGGAACCACATGCAGGCTTTCCCTGCATTAGGTCCTCCCAAGCCCTCCCCCGCTGGAATCCCCGCGTTAACGGACCCGCGTCCTAACGCCCCAGCCCGCCCCCCTGCGCCCCCCGCAAAGCCCGTTAAGCCCATGGCCGCTCCCGCTGCCAAAGCCGCACCCCCTGCTCCCCGTCCCGTAGTACCCACTTCAGGAACAACGGTGAACCCCCTTGATGCTTTCAATATCATCTCGGGTACGTTCACAACGTTCTTTTCCCCCAGAGCCCAACGTATGGCCCAGGAGCTAGTCGACGCAGCACGCGCCGGCAACCTGCTCCAAATCCAGGCCATCTATAACGCGTATCCGGAGATTACGCAGGCCCTTGTCTCCCTCGCTACTCAAGCCCCCCATTATGGATAGTCGAGTATTAGCGAGAACCAAACATCGATCCCTAAAGTTAGGTTTTTTCAATGCCAACGGCATACTCAACCAACGTGATGAGATCGCCACTTTCCTCCGCGACCATCAATTAGACATTCTACTCATCCAAGAGTCCTTCCTTAAACCGAATCATCGCGACCCGAAAATTGCCAACTATCGCTTAGTTCGCAATGACAGGACGCGCTGCCACAAAGGCGGCACCCTCATTTATTATAGGAAGTCCCTATACTGCATCCCCATGGACCCTCCCCCCCTCTCCCGGTTAGAAGTTTCGATCTGTCATTTAGGAATGACAGGTCATCAGCCGATCACCTTGGTATCGGCCTATCTTGCCCCTCAGTCCTCGACGGAGAACTACCAACTCCTCACGGACGATCTCGATCTACTTCTTGGCTTGAGCGAGTCCGTTATAATAGCGGGCGATCTCAACGCCAAACACCCAGCCTGGAACAGTTCCAGGACCTCGACCAGAGGACGACACCTGTTCAACCTCTGTTCCACCCTCCACTTTGACGTCATCGCCCCGATGACCCCTACCCATTTCCCCCATGATCCCACCCACGTCGCAGACGTCCTCGATATAGCTCTTCTTAAGAATATCAGCCTTAGGCTGGATTCTATAGAAGCTATACCCGAGCTCGACTCCGACCATAGGCCGGTAGTCATGCACCTGGCCTCCCGCTTAGGTTCCCACGATCCCACCCAACCCCCCGCTACTAAAGTGATCACGGACTGGAGGAAAGTCAGCGAAAAGCTGAAAGCCACCACGTCCCCTCACTTAGATTCCATCCCGGATCACTTCGATTCGATCGCTGACACAACGGCCGCGATCGACTCATTCACAGAGCACGTACAATCGGTCTTGAACGAATGTTCAAGGGAAGTTCCAGAGTTGGGAGACCAACGCTGGAAACTTCCGGACGATGTACGGGCTCTGCTGAATGAGAAGAACGCGGCCGTTCGTGCCTACAGCAACTTTCCCTGCGACGCGAACAGGGCTCACTTGCGTCACTTACAGCGTGCTGTAAGGACACGTATTGAGGAGCTACGTTCCGCCGGTTGGGAAAAGATGCTGGGCGATTTAGAACCGACCCACCAGGCATTCTGGGAGCTTCAGAGGAAACTCAAATCCAAAGAAGTCACCACAATGCCCCCCCTGATCCGCCCCGATGCGACACTTGCATTCGAGGATGCCGACAAGGCCGAGTGCCTAGCCGACAGCCTCGAGGCACAATGCTCGCCTAGCTCACTGCCAGTAGACCCAGATCACCTCGCTGAGGTCGACGCTGAGGTCGAGCGCAGAGCCTCACTCCCGCCCGTTGAGGACCCAGATGAGCCCTTGCCCCCCGTCACACCTGACGAGGTGCACGAGCTCATCAAAGGTCTCAAACCCCGCAAGGCCCCCGGATCAGACGGTATCACCAATAGGGTGTTCCAGCTGTTCCCCGCGCACTTGATCATGCTCATGTGTACCATCTTCAATGGTGCCCTGAGCAATAACATTTTCCCACAGGCTTGGAAGGAAGCCACAGTCATTGGCATCCCAAAGCCCGGCAAACCGAAGGCGGAGCCCTCGAGCTACCGTCCCATCAGTTTGCTCAATGTACTCGGCAAGATCTATGAGAGGCTTATTTATAAGCGTCTCAGAGATTACGCCGAGACAAAGGGCCTCATCCCCAACGAGCAGTTTGGTTTTCGAACCCAACACTCGTGTGTCCATCAAGTGCACCGTATCGTCGAACATATCAGCGTTGGTTTTCAACGCGGTATGTTCACGGGTGCAGTTTTCTTCGACATAGCGAAAGCGTTCGACAAGGTCTGGCACAACGGCTTGCTATACAAGCTGTACCAACTCGGAGTGCCAGACCGTCTCGTGCTCATCCTACGAGACTTTCTATCGAACCGCACCTTTCGCTATCGCATCGAAGGGGCACTGTCCTCCCCCCATCCTATCCGAGCAGGAGTCCCTCAGGGCTCTGTCTTGTCCCCTCTCATTTTTACGCTATTTACTAGCGATATCCCCAGAAGTTTAAAGGCTCAGTTGGCTCTGTTCGCAGATGACACGGCCATTTACTTCACGGGGCGCAGTCAAGACGCCTTGATTCACTACCTCCAGGCCGCAGTCGACGACCTCGCCGACTGGTTCAGGAAGTGGCGAATCGAGGTCAACCCCGACAAGAGTCAGGCGGTTCTCTTTACGAAACCGCGACTCAAACCCCGCCCCCCGACCCCCCTATCCATGTTCGGCAAGCAGATCCCTTGGGAGAAGCGAGCCAAATATCTAGGCGTGATCTTAGATCAGCATCTCTCCTTCTCTGAGCACATAAAGAAGGTCCGCTCGCGGGCCGCTTTCGCTCTCGGTAGGTTACACCCCGTTCTCAATCCAAAGAGCAAAATGTCACTTCGGTGCAAAAAGCTCATATATACCGCGTGCATAAGGCCAATCATGACCTATGCTTGTGCAGTCTTTGCACACGCGAAACCCCACCACGTCCATAGGATGCAGACCCTCCAAAACCGTTTTCTCCGCAACGCCACAGGTTCGCCTTGGTACGTTCGGAATGCTAATCTCCATCTCGACCTTAAACTCCCGACTATCCACCAATTCATGAAACGCATCTCCAAGCGTTTCTTCGATAGGGCCGCAACCCACCGCAACCCTCTGGTTGTCGCGGCAGCCAACTACATCCCCTCCCGCATTAGCAAGACCCGCCGTCCGCGGCATATTTTAACCGACCCTGATGACCCCATTACCCTCCTCCAGGAGAGCAATAGGGCCACCAGCACCTTACTTAGACCGAAACGTCCGTCATACCGACCTCGCCGCCGAGGTCCGTCGTCGCGACACTCTCGACTAACTAATAGTCCCCCCCGACCCTTGCATGAGCCAGCCCGCGTCGCTGAGCCTCTAGTTAACGACCCCCCCGATCCAGCCTATCCCTTGCTGATCCCCCCCACCAGTGACTCCCTAAGCCGAGGTCCGAACCCCACAGGGGGTGCCCTTAGGTCTTAGTCGCTTAGTTTTGTAGTTTTTCCTTTAGTTTGTAAGCCCCTGGCTGGAGGCCTTAGATTCGCGTCTAGAGTCATCCGCAGGGAAAGCCCGTTTAAGTAGTGAAAGCCTTCGGGCTAACTACGAGATGTCAGTGCCAAAAAAAAAAAAAAAAAAAAAAACATGCATCGGGTTGCCATAATTCAGTGTGAACCTGGGCTTTTTATAAACACTTCTTGTTATATTAAACGAGCTATTTTACAAGCTTGTTATAGTGTTATTAAAATAGTTCTTTATAGACATGTAGGCGGAATGGATTATTCGTGTAAACTAGTTATGGGCTGCGATGTCGTTCGAACGGATTATAATTTTAAAATAGCACTTCTTAGGTAATAAGGTTATGATATAGTGATCTAGTTAAATTATAGTTTAGTGGGTAGTTCTATTAAAATGATGTAATTTATTTACAGAGAGAATATTATTCATGACACTCTGTCTGTCATAAGTTGGACAGTCGTTTTCGAACAGTGCTGTTAGAATAAGTACGACCAATTTTTCGTTTCTCGTCTGTAGTAATTATGGTGGAGTTTTATTTTTAGAAGAGTAGTATTTATGGCATCAAAAATACTACTATTTATATGAAGCTCCTTGTTTGCCGACACCTCTCAGCCAGCGTCCATTGTATATCAAGGAGTAGACCGGGGGACGTCGTAATGGTAGGGAAGACGTACCCTACGATACGGATAGGAGGGAAATTATAAAACGCAAATAAGTAAATGAATAAACAAGTATTTATTAAGCGGATGGATAGATTTTCCTTCCCATTTACAACAATTATAAATGAATACCTTCCATCTATCAATTTTCGACCAAATACATAGGTTATCAAATCAAATAATTATATAAAAAGGTATCGATATAGCGTTTGTAATTTATGATCCAATTATTGGTATAAAAACTTACAAGGAGAATGATATTGTATTATAATAGGACATCAATCACAGATTGAATCGGCATCCCTAATTTGGAATGTTCTGATATAATTATAAAAACGTTTCACAGAAGTTTTATAATTAAGGATTTACATTTTATTATCGTCATCTATTTAATACACAAGTGAAATAATATCAGTGAAATTTCAATATCCTTTCGATTAAAGTTTCAGTTAACAGTATCGTGTCACTTATCTCAAAGATCTTAATTTGAAATGTAGGGATTTTCTTTTGAAATATTATAAGTTTTACAAAAATAAATTTTCAACGTGACTTATTATATTCAGTTGGTGTGTAAATTCAGGGAGATTATTTGGTAAGCAAATTGTCCAATAACTAAAATTGAGAGTGAAGTCAAATGACAACGGTCAGTCTTGTACAATTGTTTTAAATTTTTATTGGTATACCACGATAAATAAAAATAGGGTGACAATTAAGTTCCCTAAATGTGAACTACTTACCTATTTCACTCTTTCCAAGAGAGTGAGGTACAGTAAGTTATTTTTTCTACCGCTACACAGTGGAACGAATGTATGGGAGCGGTTGGACGTAGACATGTCCGAAAAATAAGAGTAAAATTATGACAAACTAATGATGCCATCTTATTCGATTACTTAATGCCTTCATAAATTGTGGTGATGAATTTCTTCATAACTCCCATATTTCGGGAGTAATTTGAGAAAATGTGAAATTTTACTATGAAAATGAGTGTATCGAGCTCTCTCCCTCCTGATTCCGGGCTTGTTTCAAGTAGCGGTCTCTAATATCATAATGCTAATACTAAGAGCTATATTTAATACTAAGACACATAGTGCGCCAAATGTGCACTTTCTGGGATAAAAGGAAATGAAAATTTAAAAAAAAAAACGTTTTTTCCCCATTTGTATTTACTTTAAACCGCAGACAGACTTATTAAGAGGTCTATAAATATATTATATATATACAGAAATATATATTAACAAAAATATTCACAAGAACTGATGAGAGTATGACTTTTAAGTAAGTTGATAATAAGTTACCTAGTTTCATTAAAAGTACAATAAACAATTAAGATGTAAGCTCTAATTTACTAAGTTACACATTTTAAAACAATAACATCATTTAATTATCTTCGTCATCATCATCATCATCAATTAATTCAAATTCAGAATCGATGTCCGCTAAATCATTTATGTTAACAAATTCGATATCACTTTTCTCAGAATCCGTAAGCTCATAAAATTCCTTAAAAGAAGATTTTTTTACAAACTTATTTCCTTTTGGACGGATACTTGTAACAAGTGGATCAGAAGACAGTAAAAGATTGTGCATAATATCTTCATTGCATGAGATACTGCTATGCTTTCGAGAATGCCCCTCTCTATATTTTCTAAAATCTTTATTTCTAGCCTCAGATGCCTCTTCGGATAGAAAACCAATGGGCACAATTGACATGTTCTGAACTATGTCTGGCCCATGCATTAAAATTTTATGAAGTGAAGAAGGCATATAATACCATGGGTATAACTCCACGTAAAGCTTAGCAGTATCAAAGCAGAACTCTCGGAATTTAGTTACGTTGATCTTCTCTCCTGATGAAATACACTGCAAGATCACACAGATTTTTCTTAAAAGCATAGCATCTATTCCGGTCAGTTCAGCAGATTTAGTGTAGTTTTCAAAACATCTCCTTGCCGAGTTGCCATTGTTGGTGGATCCACTGCCTTGTTTCACAACATCGAGAAGTAAGCCCGTTTCTCTTCTTACAGCCTCTTGAACTCTTTTCTTCCTGTCATCAACTTGCCTTTTTGCTATATCACCCCTTACTTGCCATGATTTTATGTCTAATTTGTAGGAAATGTGTAATAAGCATTCCATTGAGCGAATCCAAGCGTGAAGGGTGCTTAAGCTATATTTATACATGTCCTCGTTTGCGTGTTTATCTTTGATTAACTCTAAATTATTCATTTCTTTAGGACAAGCCTTGCATATGTCACACACTGAAGCTGCTGTATTGGATATAATGGAATGAATTTTACCATCAATCATTGTCAACAGCAGTTGGTGTTTGACACTAATTCCATCAGTGATGGTGGATGGAGTTAAGGCTTCAATCTCTGCTTCGATTTCAGCCATCTCTCTCTGCACATTTTCTTTGGTTTCCTTTATAAACTTAAACAATATTGGCCGGCAAAATGAAGTGGAAGATGGTCGCTCGTTTTCCCAAATTGTTACACCTTTTGAGACGAGCCGCAGTGGTACAAGACTAATCATAAAATTACTAGCAAGATCGATTTGCTCATCTTCACTCGTCCTTTGATGATAAATGCTTTGGCTAGATGATCCGTCAAAACCCCATTTGCTGGTCAATACGAGCTGTTGATTGGGATCAACAGGGGTTTCTAACGACCTAATAAGT
Organism: Aporophyla lueneburgensis; assembly: GCA_932294355.1. Taxonomy (NCBI): domain Eukaryota; kingdom Metazoa; phylum Arthropoda; class Insecta; order Lepidoptera; family Noctuidae; genus Aporophyla; species Aporophyla lueneburgensis. The sequence goes on along the minus strand of OW028750.1, from coordinate 18,988,079 downwards.
CTTCTTGAGGTTAAATCCATCAAGGCTTGTAATTTGATTTTTGCAGAGCTCTCTGTAACTGTGAGATCTTCTTTGGCCGGATAGCACTTAATTTTTTCTTTAACCAACATGTAGTAACTCGGGTATTGAAGAGCTCCTTCTTGAGTGTTGAAATCCCGAAGAGTGTTATAGCGCCATTTCGATAAGTTCATCGATACATAAAGAGCCAATGCCTTCAAAGGGGATATTTCCCGTACCTGAATTGATTTACCTTCAATGAAGGCTTTGATTTTTGAGGCCTCTTCTGGATTCTCCGTCAAGTATTTCATAACATAAGCTGTATCGCTTTGTCCTGCCTTTTGAAGCGCCCTTTCGGCCGAAAACATAATTTCAGCGCTGCTACTGCTGCATGAAAGACTATCTTCAGTGCGTCTTCTTTTTTGCCGGTTACTAAGGTCCTCAAAAGATTTACGAGGACTAGGATGTGTACAAGTTGAAGCATCAGATTTAGCAGGAGAAATTATGGGCTCGATGACGTCACTTATATTTTCTGTAGAAGGTTCCATATTTTCATTCTGTAATTCCGGCCATTGAATTGCAGCCTGTAGCCAAATCTCATGTTTCTTCCGAAACTTATCTGTGCTTCTTCCAGACTGTGTCCATTTTGCATAAATGCGGTAGCAAAATCGACGACACCAGTCTTTTAAACTTGTTTCAGCACTTTCACATAACTGAACACAACTGTTATCTTTTAAAACACTGAACAAATAGTTAAAGTCGCGTAAATCTTTATGTGCGCGTGCGCATAAAGCAACGTGAATATCAAGATTTGTATTAAAATTTGGAAAATACATTGCGAGATTAGCTTGGATACAACGAGGTGTAAATCAACACTGATTTTAAAGTTACTAATAGTGACCTATTTATATAAAATCCAGGTATCCCAGGTATCCTTTGTTAAATATTGCAAGGTAATTAGTTATTGTGATAATTAGTAAATGATGCATGCTAAATTAGTGTATTAAGAGCCATTTAGTAATTAAATAATAGCAATGTTCTTATCAGTAATCATTAGTGCATCAGTTTTATATGTAAACCTTAAGTCCCTAATTATATATCCTAATTAGCTTATATCTTCTCTAATTGGCTGCTCAGAAATGTTATTGTAATAAGGTAAACCTTTAGAAAAACGGTTTTAATCAACAAAATAAACAAAAAATAAAAAAATTGTGTTATAAAATAAACATCACTCTTTATCCCAGAAAGTGCACATTTGGCGCACTATGTGTCTTAGTATTAAATATAGCTCTTAGTATTAGCATTATGATATTAGAGACCGCTACTTGAAACAAGCCCGGAATCAGGAGGGAGAGAGCTCGATACACTCATTTTCATAGTAAAATTTCACATTTTCTCAAATTACTCCCGGAATATGGGAGTTATGAAGAAATTCATCACCACAAGTTATGAAGGCATTAAGTAATCGAATAAGATGGCATCATTAGTTTGGCATAATTTTACTCTTTTTTTTCGGACATGTCTACGTCCAACCGCTCCCATACATTCGTTCCACTGTGCGCTATGACACAGTGAGGCATTTTTGCTTAATTAGCTAATTCTTGACTTCTTTTGACAGCTGTAGGTATGATGTCACTTTATATTCAATTAAACACAAACATTTATGGACTCCCATCCTAGTTGATTACATCTTTTACAACAGTGATTATAAATTAATCAAGTGGAAGATTTAGACCTCGTTAGCAGACAAAAAATAAAGAATTAATTATTAATCATAGTTTTGACACCACATTAAAATAAATTGAATCGCTACTAGAAACAAAACGTTTTTGTGTGCTCATATTTTTTGCAGTGACTTATACATATACGGCTTTAGAATTCCTAATTTAAATTCCGCGTACTGGAAGACGTAGCGTTGGAAAGCTTTCCACAGTATAGACCGATGGACCTGCACCCTAATTGCGAAACGCACAATTTATCAGAATCTGAATGGGATTGAAGATTATTTCTAAACCACTGCGTCATTTGTTCGAATAAATTGTCGGCTCAGCAACGTAAATAACGCAATGAATGTTGTTTAACTATGAATATTAAACCAATTCCTACCGATAAAACGTTCCGCAAGTACCCCTCTGGTGAAGGCTGCAGGAGTCTGTTGGATGCGAGAAGCAGAGACACGGCCGAAGTGGCGGTACTTCTTCTATGTGCAGCAGTGGATGTTTTTTAGCTGAAATGATGACGATGAATTAATTTTCACCAATACCTACCTTATACATAGTTTAATTACGCTGCAAAGCTTCATGATGTAATTTGAAGATTTTCATCGATTAATTTTCGTTTATTGTAAGGTTTAGAGGTTTCTTTGAGATTCGTTTCTCGTCATCTGCCTAAGTTTTTCCTAATCATGTTCGGTTCAGCTTACAGTTTAACCAGATGCCACCGAATCCCAGTATTTTACATGGAGCGACAGCATATCTAGACACGCGGTAGCGTGTCAAGCCAAGTTCAAGTAACAGTACAAGTATATGAGAACTAGCCAAGTCAGACCTTAGGCTACAATAAATTATCCTAAGTTATAAGAAGAAATTATATTTTATGTAGTTATAAATAAATTTCAGAACTGACCATTGAACTTGGCACCCATTTAGATCTCACTTCTTTTGTCGTCGAAGTCAACAACTAAGGCATATATCATAATATTGAACTTGGCTCTCATTTCATATTTATGTTTTTGATGGGATCTTACCTACACTACCTACAAACTGGGTAAAACGATATCCCTTGATAAGACTGTTTGTCAGACTTTCGGGCTTCTGACGACCCGTAACGACGGTCAAAAATATACGAATGATAGCCATGATGGCTTAATGTGCTTTTCGAGGCACGGAGTGGCCTTGGTATGGTCTACCCTACCTACGGTCCAACCTCGGTAAGTGCAGCTTAGCCTGATCGGTCGACCCGTGAGCCTGTGATTACGGAGCCACAAGTTCGTTTTATTGAGAAATAAATATGTAATCTTGTATTCACAACCAACGTAGCAGTGGGCCCAACATTACTGTATATATTTATTTATAAAAAGAATGCTGCAGTACTGATGGCAAAACAGCCATCCATGCTAAGACAAATTTTAACATTTGTGGAGGTACGAACCTTTAAAAACTCCTTACCTACGGGTGTAAAATTTACAATTCTTTCATATGGAAACTGCAGAAATACAGACGTTTCACTGAATACACAAACCAGATTCACCTAGCTACATTATCTGTGCAATGTGCTCATAAACTTTTATTTCAATTGCAAACCGCTGAAAAGTGTTTCGACGTAAACGCTAGCTGTTTGGAGAGGCACTTTAGAAAAAAAGAGCTTCTATAAAGTGTAGTTCAGAATTCGCGACTGTGTTATCTTCAACGATAGTCTTAGAAACAATAAAACTTCTCGCTTTCTATAAAATAATAAAAATTGTGTTTTATGAGAAGATTATAGAGAAAGATAGAAGGTAAATACGTTATGTTCTGGTCCAAAGTGAATCAAAGATAAAAGACAATCACAAGAAAAACAAGCTGTAGCATTCACATAACTAAAACCTGAATTACATGACCGGTGCGTTTGGATTGCCTGTGGCATATCATGAGTTGAAGCAACCAAAGTCTTGCTAAACAGTGTTTGAACGGTACCTGATTCTTTATTGCTTCTATTTCATTGTATGTTTCACGTCTTGGATCAACTCATCTTATCGCAGTCCACTGCTGGACATAGGGCTCGTCCATGCTGCGCCACAACACCTTGTCCTCCGCCTTCCGTATTCTGTCTGTCTCAGTCACCTTTTAGAGGTCGTCGGTCCAGAATTAGCTGGGTCCCACATTGCGCTTACCGATACGCGGTCTCCACTCCAGGACGATGGATGCCACAGGACTTGCATCTTGTAAATGAGGGTTAAGGTTAAGACCGACCCTGCCGGGGTCGCGTGATTGTTCGAAAGAGATACCGTGACCCTGGCACATGGGCAACTGATGGAACACGGGTGGGTTTTAGTCAGTAAAAGTCAGACACGCCCTCCCGCTCCGCCCAGAACGGGAGAAGTCATTTGATGATTTCCCATCCAGAAAAAAAAAAAAAGGTTAAGACCGATGAATCTGAATGGATCTGAGATGAAAAACGTTTAAACATATAAGCAAGAACAAAATGGTCCATCAGTTTTATTAAAACTTCCATGACAAACCGCGATCTTCGGTTCTTCAAAATCTGCAACAGTATTTACATCTTCTTGTACAGACATAGAATCATAGATATAGCTAAGTATCGTCTAGACACCAGGCTATTTAAGAACAACAGCGATTAGGGATAATCCTAGAGTTCTTCGTTAGCATTCTTTGATAGATGCGCCCTCTTAAGTTATTGATATATCTGTATATTGATCAACCTACAAATACAAGTTGTAAAAGAATAAACGCAAGACCTGAAAGTAGTTTGTTCCTACATGTCTACTGAATAGATTTTAGCATATTTTAATATCGGTATTTTTTTTTTTCAAATATCATCTATTTTGCCATACCAACCGCCGATTGCGCCAAAGAAAATTCAATCTTATTTCCGAGCAATATGACTCTTGGGGGTTTTGGTATCTAATGATGGTCACCTATCCTCGGACCGTGGCAAGCATAGCTTAACCTAATTGATCGACCCGTCCGGCTGTTATTACTTAGCCCTGCCACCGTGTACACCTAATAATATTCACTCAAAAAGCTAGCTGAAAATTTTCAATCCCATATACTGCGGTTGCAACCAATACCATACTGTCACATCCATACACTTCAAACATAAAGCGACAAACGCATAAATAATGTCTCGTTGCACGTCATACATTATGCACCTATAACTCATAATATTCATGAAATTATTACCCGAGAAGAACTTACTTGTTCGCGATAGTCCTGCATTCTTGTACGGAGACATAGTGCCCTATCGTGCTGTTTTTGTTAAGGTGTTCGGGCAATTTAGTAAATTTTATGAGACATAGTGTCCATGTTTAAAAGTGTAGATTGATTGAGATGTGTACTGGGTATTTTTTTTATCTATATACACATTCGTAAACAATTAAGGTAGGCAGAGTAACTATAAAACGCCACTTGCTACGATGCATATAATAATGAATGAATATCAAGTAACTGACTGACTGACCATTTCATCCCGTAGGTGTCGTAAAAGGCGACTAAGGGCATACTAGAGAATGGGTAACAGCGTTCTCTATGCGTTTTACCACCATACTGCGATCGCCAACCCCAGGCGGGTTGGCGATCGCAGTATGGTGACCCGGGGAGGGTTTGCCATAATCACCACGCTTGTGATTGGGGGAAGCCATGTCCAGCAGTGGATGTTTTTCCACTGAAATGATGATGAACTGACTGACTAGATACGGACGGAGGAGGACAGAGTGGACGTGAAAATTGGTGAACAAGGTGTAGTGGCACAGCCTACGAAAGATCTATGTCTAGGTACCACTAGACTGCGATGGGCCGAGTTGATTGGTATCAAGTAACACATAACGCATTCCAGCCATGCATTACATGGCCTTAGGACGCCGTTGTACCTAAATACATTTCATTTGGAAGATTTATATGTATAATACGCGGGTGAAGCCGCTTGCAAAAGCTAGTTTACATATATAATACTAAGCGATACTGTAGCTTCGTATTAGTACAGGAATATTTGGAATCAGAACCCTAGTTCCGATGATTGTCCTCTACATAGAAACTCACACCTCTTTTTAATATTAGTACGTACTCGTATATAAACAACAAATATTCTAAATTCCACATAAACCGCTGGAAATTACATACGAGACTTCACACAAAACAAGAGATTAAAGAACTCATCAATACTTGCCTTTCCCACAGTAAAATGTGACTCAAATATTATTCGATTAGCTGGTTATCGAAAAACATGTACCGAAGAAACTTTTATCTTTTCCAATACCAATAATATTATACCGGATATTTCGATATTGGACGTTTGTGTGTACGGTTCGGGATGTATTGGTATTCGCCAATACCCTTCAATTGCACTTACCATAAATTAATTGTCGTTTCAACGTTAATTTAATTTAAACAGAATATTCAGTATTAATCGCCGCTAGTGGTCAAATTAGTTCGATAGTGTCACTACCGATTTTACACCTTATCTCACGGAGTTAAGATTGATTTTAGGATATTTTTGAAACAGGAAACGAAGTGTCATTACTGTTTGCGTGTCCACCCTTTCTGGCCTCATAACTGATATGTAAATAATAACAAATTACACCTCATTAAAACTTATTTTATTGTATATTTGGTAATTTAATTCATTAATTATTCGTATTTCCTACTAACTATAGCGAGCTTTGCCTGAAATAATACATAAATTGTAACGGTATCAAAGCATGAAGATAACATAATGTTATTAGAATTAGAATTGTAATGTAATGTACTTTTTATGATAATTTCACTGCTCGATGAAAAGTACGATTAGGACTTTAATGAATGGCACATTTTTAATTGCTCAAAATTTATCTTTCGGTGTAACATCTGGTACGTATACATGCAAGTCAATGTTTCGAGGAACGAAATTAAATTAAAATATCGGTCGCCGGTGTAGTCAACATTTTTATAAAATAAAACACAACCGCACAATGCATTTTTCTTTCTTCACGAGTACTTTTATAACAAACCATTATGCTTTACATTCTAAAGGCACCAGATATCATTTATGAATAAAAGAAGACAATTTTGTCGTTGTTATGCAACACAGGACCGCTAAAGTCCTTTGTTTTGTCCTTTATTTCGCAACAGTAGCCGAACCGGGCGCACACTGTCAACTCTATTAAGAAAAAAAATAATTTAAAAAAAGGAAATTAAAAGTCGAGACTAGCGTCCCAACCATTCAAGCGCGAATAAAAGTGTTTCATTAAAGTGTTGTTATTGATGGGGACCCGCGAGATGGCGTTTAATCAACAGCTGTACAGTTTGTACTCCTTTCGACTTTATTTTTAATTCGACTTAATTGCCAGAGTTACGACGCCGTTCGGTCGAAGGACCAGAACGTTTTACGCTCCAAACCTTTATTGGAGAGAAAGGTTCGATCTTAATTACTAGAATGTATTCAACCTCTATGTTGCTGTTTGTGCAGCCCAGACAATAGTTGCACAAGAATGTAATTGAAAGTTCCACCTTAATTTGTAACTACAATTTCAATCTGTCTGGGGTCGAAACTCCTTGGAGGGATGTTCCCAATTAATTAAAATTATTTCTTTTGGCACAATTTGTTGCGATTTTTGTCTCAATTTACTCATAGCGTTCAATTTGAAACGTGACTTGTGCTGGTAATGTAATTAAAGAAAGCTTACGGTACATTTTTTGATGTATGATCTACTGACGAGCAATTAGCCCCAAAGTTAATTGTAGGGCTGTCTCTCGCACTTAAAACACTGGTGTGCAATTATATTTTAAACATAAATTTTAGTAACTGATGTCGAAGATTTATGACGGATTTTGTTTGTATAAAATTAAATTTATTTTAAACGTTTTAGTTGGCGTGAATTTATGACTAATTTAAAATTTTACTGATAAAGTAGGTATAGTGCATGTAGTAGAACTAACGGCTTCATATCTTCATTTTAAACTTCGTGGAATGCTTAATCTACGTCATAACAATAACTGACATCCGACATCAACGGAGGAGTTTTAAATAAAGCTCTTATACCACAGAATTCCAACAGAACTTGGTTCTTTTTTTAAAAAGCGGTCCTTGTTTCGCCAGCACCGAATCCGATTCCGATTTCGATCATTAAAAATCGTACTATAGCCACAATACTTCATGTATCGGTCCCTGTTCTGCTACAGTGCGGTACGTATGCAGGGGCATTAAACAGGCTCTGTGGGCAAGCCGTGCATTCAGACATTAATTACGTAATTAAGTGAACGATTAAATCGATTGTTTAATTCGTTTTGCGGCCGCTCGATTCGATAATTCGATTGTTCGGACCATCTTTGGAATAGGCGCTCGTGTTAAGCGAAGAGGTTGCAACAATTAGTAGATTTTGCTTCTAGCTAATTGTATTGGGATCGTAAGATAAGATTTTATCTGAAGGTTATTTTATTCCACTTGAGAGAAATTATAACAATGGTGTCTTAGTCTGGGATAAATGTTTGGAAGGACATAGAATAACATGTAGTCAAGGTTAAAAGAACGCATGACAAACAAATGAAAATCCGCAGTTTTTCTAAACTGTATGTAATATTGTTTACAGTTGTTAAATTTACTGTAATTTCATAATCAGCCTATAATATTCCCACTGTTGAGATACAGGCCTCTTTTTTTTTTTGAGAGGGTGAGCCGTAACACGCCACAAAAGCCCAGTGCGGGTTGGGAGATGTCTAAAATTTCTTCGAATTTTTTGTTCTTAGACATTCCTTCTCCCCACAAGGTTTTCCTTCACCGTTTTGAGAGCAGTGGTGATGAAATTATTTACACGATGTAAACGTAAACCATCTGCCTGGGTTTGACCCCTTGTTCGTACATCTTGTAAGTCGAGGCCGTTACCGCTGGTCCACCACTGCTCACTGTAAACAAAGTGTGTAAACATTTGTACAAAGAAGAATCTTCGATGTTACTAAACTGACCCAAATGTATACTGGTCAAATTATAAACATATGAAATGAAATTAGAAAGTGTTATTAACTTTGATTTCCACAATAACACATAATAACCGTCGTATGTAACATGCAAATGTATGTACGATCCACGATCGCGTATTAACTTTTGATAGAGACAACGTTATACTTGCAAGCATCAAACAACAAAAAAAGTATTGTAGACTTTAAGCTTTACGAATAAGGTTACTGTTCGTATGATAATAGGAAGACTAACAGCAAGTAATAATGGTTATTATCGACATAATATAATAAGTACGTACGCATACACTTGCTCGGGCGTCGATCAAAATGATACACCATTACAAACCAAAATCATATGATGGCAAAATACTACGATAATATACGAAAATCTGGCACAAAGCCGTCAGTAATTGCACAGACCTTTGAACTTGGATTTGGGCTATTTTTTTACTTAATTTAATGTGCCAATGAAATGGACATAATTGTGATGATAATGGCTATGTGTGAGGCGAATAGTGTTATGTCTCCGTTGTTCGCCTTAGGCATTATCATCACTTACTGATAGTAGGTAGGTACTAGACTGGTTAACAGCTCCCTCGGGCAAACAATAACTTCGTACGATACTATACAAATATGGCTCTACTCTCGAGAGAAATATTACACTAGAATTATTTTCGATGAAATATTTCGTGTGTAGGTGTCATGAAATAAATGTTAAAGAATACGGTACTTATACGATAATTCATGACTGAATCACTTCTGTATAAGTAACAAGTTAATAAGTAATTGAGCACTTTCACAAACTTATCACCATTCATTGATTTTGGGAGTATTCACTTATAATTATCTGAATTGAACAGTGATCGCAAGATCGAGGGATATGGGCACGCCACAATTGCGGTGGTAAGTCCCCTTTTTGAGGAGTGGATAGAGAGGCACCACGGCGTCCTCACCTTCCACCTTACGCACCTGCGTATGCCATGTCCGGTGAGGACCTCCTGAAATTATTTACACAAAGTATAGCATCTTCCTGGGTTCGACCCACTCGTAAGTCGGGGTTGTTACCATCACTGCTCACTGCAGTATAACATAATCAACCAATAATGATCCCACCACTAAGACAAAGGCCTCTGTGAGACGCACTGACCAATATGAAGCCACAGACTAAAAGTGCAATAACTCATTCAAGTAATAGCAAAATCATACCAAATAATTTGTTAGTATCATTTTTAATATACCAAAGGTATTCTTACAATTTCTGCCTCCATATCTTCTATATTTCTATATTTTTATATTATAAAAAGCTGAAGAGTTTGTTTGTTTGTTTGTTTGTTTGTTTGATTGAACGCGCTAATCTCAGGAACTACTGCTCCGAATTGAAAAATTCTTTTTGTGTTGGGTAGCCTATTTATTGTAGGAGGCTATAGGCTATATAACATCACGCTACAACTAAGAGGAGCGGAGCAGTAATGAAAAATGTTGCAAAAACGGGGAAAATTTATTCCTTTTGAGAGTTTCCGTTGCGTGCGCTACGTAAACGGTTAAAGTAACGCAAAAATCATGTATGACGGAATTGTTCCTTTTAAAAAGTTCAAAAAAAAAGTCCGCAAGAGCATATGTCTATCTTTTAAGGTTGCCTCACTATAACTCAAAAGGTGCGAGCAGCAACGAAAAATGGACGAAAACTAGCAGGCAAATCGATGCGACGGGAAGGGTCAGGGGAGCAAAAATTTGACGCGGACGAAGTCGCGGGCAGAAGCTAGTCTTCTATATTATCACTCTATTCAAGTATTAAACCTAAGAGAGCAAAACAGGGTGCTTACTCTTGATTTTAATTCCGATCAATTGACATTGGAATTTTGACGTTTCGTATTCTTGAGTTCGAAGCTAGCGCCAAAATGTGTTTAAATAGGGTGTCCATTTTGGAGAACTAAGTAAAATCGAGATCGAGCGTTGTTGTTGTTCCAATGTTGACACTATTGTTTTCAAGAGTACCGAATCACGTGTATGCAAAATTAACATTGGAATCGTATTGGCTTTAGATTGGAATTAAAATTAGGTTGAAGAGTAAGCCCCTAGGTTGCGCCTGCGATGCTCGTGGCTGTTAGTTGACATTCACACAGAGGTAATAATCTCGCAGTGAAATTTTTTCGCTCACAGGATATTCAACCAACTGCTTAACGCTCAGAGTTCAAAATCGAACTCTGTGGTTCTTAGACGCGCTGAGAACCATTAACGCTGCTCTCTGTTGTATTCTCAAATCTCAGTTCAGCACGGAAGGTTAAAAATCGAATGCGCAAAAACATCCCGCCACGATTTTATTACGTCCTTGTCAGTGTCGACTTATGGCTTGTTTTTACGACAGTTAGTGACAACACTAGTTATGCGCTGTTATTAAATTAACACTTTATTACCGTAGTTAATGGGTGCGTGGCATGCTAAAATACCTGTCACTAAATTAATGAGATTTCGCGGATTCTATTACACATGGCTGAAATCTGTCGGAAATTAAAGTCTGTTCGGCATCAGATAAACCTGTCAATGGTGTCTGTTACCCACATTTGAATCAATTGTTCGAGGACTGTAATAATCTTCTACATTAATGTTTTCAAATCATTACATAGTATAAAACAAAGTCGCATTTCGTGTTAGTACACTTAGATTTTTCAAACGACGCAATTTAATGCGGTTTTCATCAATAGACAGAGTGATGACAAGAGGAAGGTTTATATGTATGTATAGTATGTGGGCAAAACCACTTGCAAGAACAAGTTCATAATAAATTCCTTTTGTGACTTTGACGAGTACACACAGCACAACACATCGGTATTTTATTTATTTAACACTTTAAACACATAAATGTACAGAGGCGGACTTAATTCGGCATGTTCAACTTTTGCTTTCGATATTTAATCCGACCTCCTCTGAGAATTTCGTAGCTCCACATCGAATGACCAACCTACATTTAGCTTAACAGGCCTTAAGCCTAGTGCACACGTGTACAGTGCCAGCACAGGCGGTGTAACGTTGCATAGCGACAATAATTTAACGTCAACGGCACTTGCATTGAAACCGCACTACAATTTAAGAGCTGAGCAATAAGGGAGCCAGCATTGTCTGCCAAGTCTCAGGTTACCAGCATTCATGCACTACGCTTTATGAGCGCCTTAATCTAGTTTCTGGAAGGTTCTGTTTGATTCTTTAGTTCATGGACGGAGACCTACCGCGTGATGTATGGGGGTGTACGTAATTTGTTTTTGAGTACAAAGGCTTGGAAGAACTTAAATCAATTTCGCGAACACTGTGTGGGAGCGGTCTATTTGCTTTATGATCATATTCCGATTAAAAGAAGCATGTAATTTATTTGAAGTCTTTATTTTAGCTATTTTTTTTTCTTCTTTCTACGAAATATTGTCTGGCTTTTATTAGTTTTAGGTACTGTAATCTCTTCATTGGCGTCATCGATATAAAAGTAAGAGTGGTAACCGCATTATTTCTCTTTCTTTCGACGGTTAACTTTGCAAATCTGTGCCGAACAATTGACCATCACTTGCAATGCAATATGAGCTTTCTACATCGGATTGCATCAGTGACCATTCGCACTAAATATTCTTGTTCTTTCTTATTTCGCACTATATATCCTCACTTTTTCATAATATTCATGGCAAAATATAAAAGTTGCCATTTCCAGACCAATAACATGATATGCTAAGCAAATACAATACAAGTCCACTTCATTTACATAACATAACATTACTGGCACGAAATCAACAAAAAAGATACGTAAAAAGAAGCAACAAAAGAAAATTACTATATGACATCACTGAAGCAAATAATTGTCGAGATATAGGTTACATTCCCAAACATGGGTAATTGAACCTTCACTGTCAACGACAATATAAGATAATTGTGCAATTAGTAGCAGTTGTGTTACGTAATCGGAGAAGTGACGATGGCCACCGCTAAATGGGGCGCAGACGACCGACTATTAATCGGACTGACAAAAGTCGGCGAAAGCATACCCGTAGTAGCTTAACATAAACGTCAATAAAAATTTACTCTCTTGTTAAATCTGTAACAAGACAAAAAATATAATAGAAGATAAACCATAGGTAGACTCATATATCGCAGAAAGCCATAAAGCCACCCATTGTATATTTTGTAGTGTGTATCCTATACGGGAAACAAAAACTTTATACTACTTTTTTTCGAAAATTACGCGGATGGAACAATAGGCAATTTGACACAGTTAATTTTTATACATGATGAAGAAGCTAATTTTTAAATAATAATACGTTAGAATCGAACGTCGTCCTCGTCGTCGTCGTCGTTACGTTGTTTGAATTTCGACCATTGAGCGAGCATTAGTATCTATAATAATTTGTCTGACCTTTTTACGCTTAAATCACTGAACTGATCGTTCTGGACAGATAGATAGCCCAAGAATTGAAGCATAGGAAGCAAAGGCTTCTTTTAACGCTGGAACGCAGATGACGTTGCGGGCAACAGTTAGTGTTACGAATTAAAAAGTGTCCTGCCAGTATGTGATAAAGAGTCGGTTGGAATTCGAACGCCGATTCACCGAATTTTTGTTGACAGTCGAACCCAAATCGATGACCGATTAAAATCGGTTGTCTACTCTAAGCTAAGAGAATGCGGTCAAGTACAAATTGTCTTTTCTTAATCGAATGCCTTAGAATTAGAACGGTTTAATTGCTCTAGATGGGATTAATGTGTTCGAAGTGAATTCTTTGTTCCGTGCCGAGCGATAAGCCAATCGATTAATCTCATACCGTCATGAAGCCAAATTGGGTAGAACATTTGTTTTCATTGGGTTTTGTCTCAAGATAAATATCTGTTAATTATGTTGGTTGAAAACTTTCCAACACTGTTACTTTCTAAGAGCGAAGGAGCAAGTAGTCAAAGAGACTTCACTGAGAAACTCTTACAGCTCTGTAGTTCGTTGAAAAAGTGTACAGGTAATTTATTTACTTTCTGTTATTTCCATAGTAAACTAAATGGCCTTTTATAAAAGTAATTTCAAACACTTAAATCCAAATACTGAAAAATCACGCTCCAAAAAGGAATTGAAACCAGATAATACTACCATCAGAAAGCCGTAGTCGTGGCCGTCGGATTATGATAGAAAAAAATTTAGGCGGCCTAGCCTACATTTGATTTACTTCACATACATACCGGTCAAAATCATAACCCTCCTTTTTGCTTCGCCGCAGTCCAATAAAAATCTTTTATTTCAAATTTGTTATACAACGAAAAAATTGACTAACTCATTTCTCAGTCTCCTTAATTATTTCATCTTTTCTTACCATCATCAAAAAATAATCCAAACAAAAAACTGCATCCGTTTCCTACGAGTACATCCGCGTCATTTGAAACCATCTTATTAAGATAAACTTCATGTCCAGCGCAGGCTGAACGTGGAATTTTTGCTCTCTACAAGGTAGTCATTAGGGGTCTGTAATGCTCTCTCCTTGGTTAGATACATTCTTGCATTCACTGGCTGTATTTTTAGAGGCAACTTTTCCGCCTGTCTGAGTTTGCTATGGTGTTATGTGGTATCTAGATATATTTTGGGTTAGTTAAGAAGACATTGATAACGCAAGTAATGTGTGAGAATGGAGTATAATTGCATCACAATGTCTTTAAAAAATTAGATCTTTACGAATGTTAAAAATAGGCTAATACATAGCATATTTCTTGCTGATACAAAACCTACAAACGCGGTGAATATAGGGGTGAATCGAGACTAAACTTTAAAATAGATTTTAACGTCGAAATAACTTAATTTGTTGCTAACAATGGCACTTAATCTTTAATTATAATGCAGTTATAATGCTTAACACATCAGCCCTTTTTAGCAACAAACTACAGTATTCCAATGTTAAAATCCATTTTATAGTTTTGTCCGCTTCACGAATCCCTATTAACCCCGTTTGAGCGTTCTATGACAATAATTTTATTTCCTTCCAACTCCTTATCGTAGAGGTCAATCTGGAGCTCCATTTTAGCCTGGCAAAAGATTAATATGTGCTGCAATATAGAAAGTCTGCTCAGAAAATTAATTGTCCTCAAAAACGATATTCAGAGCACGATAGCCAAAATATATGAATATTTATGTACTTCCTGATAGTAAGGCATGATACATTGTATGCCAATAAAATTGTATTACAGAATCGATATACAAAACATCAGGATAGAGTTACAAACTACTCCATATTCCATAACACACAAGGATTGCCTCGCAACTCAATCGCCCAATAAGGATATCGGAACAAATTGTCTGTAATTTTGTTTTTTCTTCTCACGAGCAAAAATCTGAATAGAACTCGCGGTAACTTTAGGATTCAGCCGCGGTTTACTGCTCACGATATCAAGACTTGTTCGAGAAAATTGCTTATTTGAACTTATTTGAATCCATACCTCTATTTCCTGTTACCTCAGCGCTTTCACGGTTCATATTCTTACGATGTAAAAGCTGTTTTACGTTCATACATTTAGGAAAACGATTTTATATAGTTTACTTCATACTGAAAATGTTTCGTTTTAAATTTTTACGTAAACACTGTGTCGAAAATAGAGCTTTTACATAAAGGACTTTATTTTCGTGAATACTGTTTAAAACAAAATCTATTAAGGGTTTTTTTAAAGTGGTTTGACTCAGAGGTTCTGTACAAAAATTGTACGCTACTTTCTTATGCTATTTTATCAAACGACATACGAAGCAAGTAGCCTAATTTTATTTTCGTCTTAATCATTATAATTTACGTCACAAATAACAATCGTTTAACGGAAGTTAAACAAACAAACGTTTTGTCTCGAGGCAAAGTGAAATTTAATAACAACCAGTTACTAAATCATTTAACTACCTATCTATACATAAAGTAAAATATTAACGACGAACGTTTGTCCGTTTGTCTAGATTTATTTTCCGGATTGACGAAGAAACGACCGTACGTATTTGGCATGTATAGTTTTTAACCTGGATAAACATGTAGGGTACTTTGAATCTCGTTAGTACATTCTAATGGAATATTTTCCGACATCCACGTAGGCGCAGACGCGGACACAAGCTAGTCCTTTAATAAAATTGCAACTTATTATATATTAAACTATAGGTGTCTATCGAATAGTCAGTATTACAGCAGTAAGCTGTGTGTTAAAATTCTTTTTCCCGTTTAAAACGGAAGTTTTTAAATTCAATTTCAAACCAGACATACAGACAGAATATTGAAATGTGTGAAATTAAAATTCAGAAATCGTAAAGTTGTTGGAAAATGAAACTTAGCAGAAATGTCTTATGTATTCTACGATTTTTGGCTCCTGCTAATCTATCTATACTTACTAGTGATCGCCCAGAGGTCGAAACTCGACCATTATTCGTTAATATATACAAATATTCGTTTTCAGCACTATTTCTCCAAATAAACTTTAAATGTGCCAAGTTCCATACACCGCTGTTCGCACAATGTTTGTACAACGATGTGCAAAGTTTTTGCTTCACGTATTAATACATTATATAGATTATTTCAAAGTATTATATAAGATTACAGTTTTGATAGGTGACAGAACAGCATTTACTTACTTCATGTTGTCATATTTATTACTTATTGTTATACTGCGATGTGGAGGGAAGGAGGGGTTAAGTGAATACCATGTCGTGTACTTGTCCATGAGTCAACTGGAGACTGACGACTCAAGACTCCCTTTATTAGTGTAATATATACCTAGTCCGTACGTGACATATAGCATAATATAACTATGGACATAGCTTATCTACCTTAACTTAAACTAAGATCTAAACGTGACGTACGTGACACACCACATCACCCTTCCTAAAGTAAAAAAAAAAAACTTGGTCACTTTGTTTTTTTTTTTTTTTTTTATCTCTTTACATTTTTAAACTTACATTCTAAGTCTTACAGTATAACTTTGTCCTATTTTTATGTATTACATCTATCTTATTTTTATATTTAACTATTACATTTGGTGACTCGTCCTTTACAACTACAAATGGCCCATTATAAATACACTCCAACTTATTGCCTACTTCGTTTTTTACCAAAATCAAGTCACCTTCCTTATAAGTTATAGAATTAAGATTCTTATCATAACAATGTTTCTTTGATAACTTACTTGATACCAAATTTTCTTTTGCATCATTTTGAGCCCTTTGTAACCTGTATTTAAATTCTAAAGGATAATCATCAAAATTATACAAAGGTTCAACACTTTCACCTTGAAGACTACTTGGTAACCTACAAATTTTACCATAAACTAATTCATAAGGCGTATACTTAGTCACAGTATTAACTGTTGTGTTATAAGAAAAACACCAATATGGAATCCAAGAACTCCACGATGATGGATTATTATCTGTTTGTATCCTTAAATAAGCACCTAAAGTTTTATGAACGTTTTCCAAAGACCCTATACTTTCATGATGATATGACGTTGATAAGATTTTATTGATGCCCAAGACATTACATAGCTCTACCATTACTTTTGAAATGAACTCAGAACCCCTATCCGTAGCAATTGTTCCCGGTATCCCATATCTCAACACAAAATTTTCTGCCAACGCTTTTGCTACCTCATTTGCGGATTTATTTTTTAGTGGATAAGCCTCCACAAACTTTGTAAGTTCACATTGAAGAGTTAATATGTAAACATTACCATTTTCGTCCCTATCAAGTGGCCCCACTATATCTAAATAAATCTTTTCAAAAGATGAAGATGCAGTGGTAGTAACCGTCATTGGTTCTTTAGTATGTTTGGAAAACTTTTGTTTTTTACACTTATCACATTGACCAACGTACTCCGCTACATCTTTCTCAATTGACGGCCAATAATAATATTTCTTTATATTATTCACCATCCTGCGTATTCCTGAATGACCACTCGTAGGTAAAATATGAAAATCATTTAAAACAATTCTCTTCTCATCTGCCCCTTCTATTTTCCGTACACCCTTCACTACACATATTCTAAAATCCCCACATATCGAATTACTATTTTCCTTCAAATATTTGGCCATTTTTGTAATAAAATTAACGTTATAACGATTTTTCAAAATAATAACTTCTTTTATGCCCTTTTCAATACAAAAAGTGACTATGTCTCTCGACAACTCGTCTCGCGATGATGCCGATAAAGATTCATAGTTTACGTAAATACTCGAGTTTTCTGGCACATACATTAAATTGCGCGACTTTGAAAATATTTTTTCACCATTAGTGTTACGTAACATCTTCTCCCACTCATTCAAACATATCTCAATGTCATTTCCTTGTTTTTTAAGAACTTCCACGATCCTAGGGTGATCAGTCCTAGATACCACAGGGTCCGTATCACAAACATTTGGTTCTTCCAACTGTTTGTACTGCGCTCTTGTCATTACGGATATAGTTTTTTCACGCATGGTTTTCAAATCTTCACTTGAAATTACTATCCTAGAAAGTGCATCAGCTAATACATTTTCTTTCCCCTTAATATACTCGACCTCAAAGTCATACTCTTCTAAACATAAACGAAACTTAGTTAACCTACTTGACGGATCTGTCATGTTAAACAAGTATAATAGTGGCCGGTGATCCGTTTTTACAACGAACCTCCGTCCATACAAATACGGTCTAAAATATTTAACTGACCATACTATAGCCAATAACTCCTTCTCGATAATAGGATAATTTAACTCACTTTTCCCCAAAGACCTACTAGCGTATGCAACGGGTTTACCGTTCCCATTACACAAAACACTTCCTACCGCATAACCCGAACTATCGGTTTGCAATACAAACGTGTTGTCTTCAGAAAAATTTGGATAATCCAACACTGGTGGATTCATTAACGCTTCCTTAAGCAACAAAAATGACCTCTCACATTCATCGGTCCAACTAAACACTACATCCCTCTTACATAGCTTATTCATAGGCATCACTATACTAGCAAAATTTGGTATGAATTTCCTATAATAATTTGCAAACGCCACAAACCGCTTTACTTCATCAACTGCCGATGGACGCGGATATTTCTTTATGGCTTCTACCTTTTCAGGATCTGGTGAAATACCTTCCGCTGTAATCACGTGTCCTAAATAAAGTATTTGTTTTTTCATAAATTCACATTTGGATGGATTCAGTTTAAGATTGACCTTCCTCAGGCGAGAAAACACTGACATAAGGTTTCGGTTGTGCTCATCCAAATTCCGCCCGAAAATAATTAAATCATCCAAATATATCAAACATTTGTCATAATTTAATCCTGACATGGCTACAGTCATTAACCTGCTAAAAGAACTTGGACTTATCTTTAACCCCATTGGTAATCTACACATCTGATATTGCCCTTTATCTGTCGTGAAAGCTGTGTATTTCCTACTACTTTCATCTAAAGCACACTGATAATATGATTGTGATAGATCACAGTGGCTAAAGTAAACCGCACCCGACAATGAATCCAAGATTTCACTAATATTTGGCAAAGGGAATTTATCATCCTGTATCTTTTCATTTAACTGCCTGTAGTCTATTACTACACGCCATTTTTTCTCCCCATTACGATCTGCCTTCTTGGGTACAACCAAAACAGGACTAGACCACTCACTAACCGCCTCCTCAATAATATTACTATTCAGCATCTCCTGCACTTGCCTATCAACCTCCTTTTTCTGTACATAAGGTATCCTATACTGTTTCTTGTAAACTGGAGTAACATTATCTTTCAAACGTATTGACTGCGCATATACATTCGTGACATCCAATTTATCTCCCGGAATATAAAAAACATCTGGATATTTTGCACATATTTGCTCAACTGACAACCGTTCCTCGGCATTCAAATAATCAAGATTAATGAAATGAAATGAAATGAAATGAATTGCACAGATCCCAGCGTGGTTTGACCAGACTCGATTAATCGAATGAACCCCAAGATATGCACTAGCCTTTGAAGCCTCATATTTCATGGTGCTACATAGACCATTGCATATCAAAAAGTAGACCGGGGGGCGCTGTAATGGTAGGGTGCCCATAGGATAGGAAAGGATTACGAGCCTACCGACTATGCAGCCTTGAGTAAGCATTGGACTAGTGGAGAGAAGGGTGATATTTGTCTAAAGGAGGGCATCTTTTCACGTCGTCGCCGGCATGTTGATCCAGGTCGAGCTTCACCGATGCATGTTTTGGTGGGGTTAACCGTTTGCTGGCTCTTTTCTATGTCAAGGGTTCGCTATGTTCCGTGTTGTTGTTTTCTTGGTCGTCTTCTGCGTTTTCGCTGCTATCAGTTTCTGGTTTTTTGTAGATATCACGAGCCGCTTTCTTGATCTTATTTCTGTCTCCAGCCGTGCCCCTTCAAAACTGGAGTTCCTTTTCGAAGTATTTCATGTCCTGTTTTAGGTTGTCATTCCATGTGTAAATAGGTCATCCGACCTTCTTAGGTTTTGCCCTGTACTGCATTGCTGCTTGTAACAGGTGTGGTTCAGAGCGTCTGAAAATGTGTGCCAGGTAGCAAATCCTGTGGTTGTCCTAACGAAACGAAAGTATAAATTCTAATTAGAGACCCCCTCTCCAATTAGAATTTTCATCCTTGTTTCGTTTATTCGGAGGCTTACATTATTTAGCGAGGTTTTAATTTGGTATTGGATGCATTCTAGTCCTTCTAGCTCAACAAAGGGAGTGAAATGTTGCAGTCCCAATTGATGATTTCCATTATTTCCTTTACTGTCGGTCTATTGTGCTTCGGTTATCGGTTTTGTTGGTTACGCAAAAGTACGCTCTGCCTATTTTTGTACTGATTTTTAACCTTTTGGAGTATTGTCTGGCATTCTTGTACGCGATTATGCCTATTGGGTTATCCAGTTGCCAGCTTTGGCCTTTTGTAGGTTAGCGAGGGCTATTCGATGGTCCCTTAAGTAATAATTGGCTGAAGACTCGAGAGTTTCCTGGGCAGCGGCTTCTAATACCTCCGTTATGTTGTTCCATGTTATTTCGGTGTTTTCATTCGTTGGGATGATACCTATATTTGTTAGTTGTTTTTTTTTTATTTTTATATGCGATCTTGATATTTTATTTTGATATGTTTTAGATTGAGAGCGGTATAGTTGCATTGTTTATGATTGAAATACTTAGCATCCATTGTTGTTTCCTTCGTTTCTTTTTGTTGCTTATGTGTTTGGTTTTTTTTTTCGTTTTTGTTTAGAATTCTGTTTGATCTTATAGTCCCGTCTCGTCAACGTGGACGAGTTTTTCTGTTGCCCGTGGCATGATGATCTAGTCCAATTGCGATTTTTGAGTGCCTTTTGACCATATTATCCTAATGGATGATCAACCTTTTGTCGTTTCTGTTTGAAGTTTTTCTCTGTAGGCTTTATCCTTTAATAGTTCGCCTTGTAGTTGGGAAATTTATGCTGAAAGTTTTGTTGGATCCTTTGCTTTTTCTTTTGGTTAGAGTATCTTGTCGACCAATATGGACGTTGAAGTTTCCGAGTATTATTAGCGTACTTTTTGTCTAATCAAGTTTAATAAGACTGTGAAGGGTCTGGTTGCTTTCGGGGAACAACTGTTGAAGTGGGAATAAGTGCAGAGGAGTTGGCTAGTCTTTTCCCATGCCAATAGTTGACCTAGTATCCTTGTATTACTAACTGTAGCTAATTTACTTGTACTATTAACTAATTCAATTTGGGAATACGTTCTTAATAAAATTGCAAGATCCTGGTGCGTGTTACCTACCGGTTCGGAGAGATGCCAATCGTGGTATGTGTAGTGTAGCTGAATGTTCCTAAGTTCATCCCTGTGTCTTGTAGGTTGGCTTGTATTCCTGTACGTGGCAGTGCCGCGTCGATTCGTTTTTTGTAGCTGGTTCTTCTGTGCAAGTTTACTTAATTGGGTAGACTTCGGCTTTCTCATTATTGCGTATCCCGTGTCGTCCGCGATTACGTTTGATACAAGTGTAAGTAGTGTTTGTTCTTATTGTCCACACGGTGTGAATGATTTAACTAATTGGGGGTTGCTCGTTTGAATTTAGGGTTTCATGGGTTTTGCTCTTCTCATGTGTTGTGCCTGTTACCTAATGTTTTGGTATGATGCAGTGCTTTCAATCTAGTTGAAGCTTGCGTTAGGTTATTCCGGTTGTTGTTGTATTGTTTGTCGTTTATCGGGACCCAGTTTTCATAGTGCTGGTTCATGAACAGTACGTCTTTGTTAGCGGGAGCTTGTTCGCTAGTAGGTGAATGCACCTGTGTGTTTCTGTTTTGCATATGTACATGCACATTTACGACGTAGAATTCGGACGCGGCGATTATGATATATTCGCCACCCCAGATTTCTTCATTATATTGCGCGGCTTTGTATTCTGTTAACTTTTATTCCTGGGAAAGAATGCTCTTGGGGAGAAATTCCTGTATATTATTTAGAAGTGCCAATTTTAACCATTATAAACGCTTTGTCTGTGTGCCCACTAAAGACACGTGCAAGTTGGGGGCTGAAGCACACTTGTAGTGAGTCAATTTATGGGATGACCTTTTTTTTTGGTTTCTTTTGTTTATCTGTATAGCAAAATGTGCATTTAACTTGAAACAGAGAGAGTCTGGATTGGGTACCCTTTTTTTATTAAGCTGCCGCCCATGTGTTCATTTGGAGGGGCTGTGGCCTCTTAGCAAGCTTTTAGGAATTTTAAGAATTCATTACTGTGTTACAAAAATAGGATCTTTTGGTGCGGCGTCTTAATCGGTATCGTATTTTGTTCCAGAATTATAGCGTGAATAGGGTTATTCAGCCTATTGTAGTTAGTGTGAACACAATCATTCACACAACGCTTCCTGGTGTGATGTGATGACGATGATAGGTCCCCAAGCGCGGCACAACAAAGCCGCGGTCATGCGCAGTTTAGTAAACAAATCCCTGAAATGTTAGGAACGGGCTCACCGGGTTCGGCAGGGGTCAGCTGGCAGGCAGGCTCTGCTGAGAGCTGGGCGCACGAATGACACATTTGCTTCCTTGTTTTATACAATGTGTAACTGAATAGACGCAAGTCCACTTATTGAGCCCGAAAGAATTCAATCCTATCTCAAGGCAATAGGACTCAAATTTAAATGCACAAAACAATGCTAGTGTTCACACGATTTTCTTTATTCCATTCTCTAATAAACTCAAAACTCTAATTCGGGTGTATGAGGTCTTGCGTTAATTATGTTACACGTTGTATTATGCCACCCGATTTTAAATTATGACTTAGAAGCACGCACACACAATAACACGGTTTGATTTCGAACTCAGGCGGGTCGGACCACATCTGTTGCGCGCGCGCCGACACGTCCGGCTGTGTCGATAGCTCAACTTGATCTCGGCATTCAAATAATCAAGATTAAGCAAAGAAAATATTTTCTTAACACGTTCAACACTTACTTCTGTTTCCGCAAAACTACAACAATTAAAATCACTTAACGGATAGACTTCTACATCGGACATACCACACACAACTTCCTCCGTGGTTGTGTTTAAAATCCTAATGGGCATCATCCCATTCTTAGGTCTAGCTACTACATTTGCTAAGAAAACCCCTTCACGCAACTCCTTCCTAAACACTACACAATCTTCTGCTCTATTAACGGGCAAATACTTAACCATTTCACAACGCGGAGAAATAGTTAAAGAATAATCATAGGATTTAAGTGGCATCGAAACCGTCTGCTGCTCACGGTTCTTTAGAGATAACCTGTTCCCCGAAAAGTCTATAATACCACTATACGTCTGCAAGAAATCCTGGCCTAATATGCCAACTGACCTACATGGCAAATCATTGAATATATAAAACTTATGCACGAACGAACATTGTCCGTATTCCAACGTCAAATATACATAACCTATAGCCCGTAAACTACCCCCTACACCATTAATCACTAATTCTTCCCTAACTACTTTACAGCACAAAGCATTATTCCTCAAGAAATTACTTTTTATTGCCGATATCGACGCACCCGTATCGACTAACCATTCCGAATCCACATTATTTGCTAGAAAATTCACCCAGTTAACACTATTGCAAGCTAAAATATGCTTAGCCTCGAAAAAACTGCGTTTCATTCAATCGTCCGCCTTCGCTACTTCGTGACATCGACACTGCACTTGAGTCAGCATCGCCCCGCACGTGCTCTAGACACGCTACGCGCTGTCGACCTTGCTGAGTCTGCCGTCCACGATGAGTACTATTGCTACGACCGCGCATTCCACTACTATACCTTACGTTTCCATTTTGGTACGTACGTCCAACAGCTGTTTTTTGCTGCGCGTATCCATTACCTACAGCGTGCCGCCTATAGTTATTTCCACGACCCCTATTTCCCGTAGAAAAACTACCACCCGCGGACCACCGCTGGAACGCCATGACTTGACCCGACGAAGCACAATTTTCGTCTTCCGCTACCCTGATAGCATCTTTCAAACAAGTCAAGTTCCGTGCCGTAATAATTGTACCAAGACGCTGATTACGAAGTCCGTCAGCAAACTTTTTAACCGCATACTTCTCATTTAAAGGCCGCAAAATTTTATAAGCTTCCGAATTTTCCCCGGCTTGAGAAATAGTCAAATCTACCATTAACTTCTCTATCTCTGCCCCGAAATCCGTGACCGACCTATCATTTTGCCTAGCGCGAGCAAATTTGGCTTGCACCGCAACGTCTGACTTAACCGTCAACAAATGCTTCTTCATGTCCGTCAAAACACTGTCTACAGTCGTATAAGTAGAGGACAATCGCATCTTAGTCCCCTGGGTAAGTCGTGTAGTTAGCACGAACCTAATTAAATGAGCACTATCAGCCGCTTCTAACATAGAGCTGTATAAATCTATGGCATCAATCAAATCTTGGGTTACCTGCTCATCCCCATTCATTTTCGGGAGTAAGCTAACCCCCGTTTTCAATGAAAACCTTTCCAACGCCATCTCTGTATCGGTTCCGGTACCGTTTTCAAACTTAATAGTGTCTACATACAAATTTTCTATTTTACTCACTAGCTGTGCCAATTCCTCCGAAAACTTGTTACACTTAGAAACTACACACTTAAATTTACAATACAGGGCTTTTACCTCGCTTATCTTTCCATCAAAATTTTTGCCTTTCCGCCTACTGGGACCTAACTTGACAATTGATTCCCTCAATAACTTAAGCTGTACAAACAGTGACGTTAACTCCACTTCCATTTAAAATTAATGTCTCTAACTGATAGATGACCGAAAATACTCGTCACTACACTTAAGTTCAAATCACATCACTTACTCCTCTTGTCGCTCTGCCAGCTCCCGGTCAGGCCATCTGCACAGCTCGCTGCACCTCACGCTGATTGATCTTCTCTTCGATCCAATTCTGATGACACCTCCTGTACAGCCGGACTGCCACGCCAATGATGACAATCGCCAAACACACGGCGATAAACAACAGCATCGCGTTGATGGTGGATATCTGCTCTTGTGTTACTGTCGCGGTATTTGAACCACCCGCTGCTGTCTGGGCTATAATAACCTCTTCCTTGGATGACGTGCTCCCCATGGCCTGTGACTATCCAACTGTCGAGAAACTGACTGAAGCCGACTGAAGTGACTCCGACGAGATCCCGGTCGGGCAACTATAACGCCGTCCAGTCGACTGGCAGGGTCGCCATGTGATGTGGAGGGAAGGAGGGGTTAAGTGAATACCATGTCGTGTACTTGTCCATGAGTCAACTGGAGACTGACGACTCAAGACTCCCTTTATTAGTGTAATATATGCCTAGTCCGTACGTGACATATAGCATAATATAACTATGGACATAGCTTATCTACCTTAACTTAAACTAAGGTCTAAACGTGACGTACGTGACACACCACAATACTTGACATATTCAGTAAGACTATAGACACAAAATATTTAAGACAAATATTCTCGATGGACCACAGATTTCGACAATAAATTTTCGTAATTTCGTAATCCATAATTATATTTGACATTCAGTAACGCTATAGACAAATAATACCAAAAACAAATATATACTCGATTTGTGCATGTGTGTATAGTATACACGGTAATGAATAGTAGTGTGTGTAACGTGTTATTTATTGAAAATAATGTATTTTTACGCATAATTAAAAAAAAATATTAGCATTCGTCACTTTTTCTCTGTATAAACTATTAGTGTGCGAAATTTCATACTCCTCCGTCCGCCCAATTTTCGTAAAAAGGGATCCAAAGTTTTCGCTTCACGTATTAATATATAGATAATAAAACTGTAGAGGTCAATTTTGCACATTGAAATTATATTCAAAATTAATATTGGAGGATGAATGGTGATCGATACTGATGCCAAAAATGCAATCAGTAATTTTTTTGTCCGTCTGTCTGTATGTGCACGCATGGGTCAAAAACTTCTGGGCAGGTTATAAGCTATATAACATAACGCTAAAACACATAGGAGCCGAGCAGTGACGATACATTTGAAGCAAGTCGGATGAAAATGCGCTTTCGAGCTAAAAAAAATTAACCTGAATTAACGCATAGGCTACTTTTTATCTCGGTGGTACGTTCACGCGGGATATTTTCCGACCTCCACGCGGGCGAAGCCGCTGGCAAAAGCTAGTATTAAAATATTTTAATTAAGAATGAAATTAGACATGCTTTTTAATCTTATAATTCTATTACGCTGGTCTCCCCCATAGCCTTCTACACCCCTTTCAGTTTTTGTTTTTGCCCAATTCATTATGAAACTCATTCCGTCAGCATTTCTGTGCATTTAAATCAAAACAACCAAAACATCTTCAAAATGTAAGAAATCATCTTATTTGAAATTTTGCAGTGTTATAGGTATAAAAAAGAGTAAAAAGGTTTGAAAGAATTTGATGGTTGACTGCAACAGCTCGGCAGGTTTCAAAGCCGCACCTTATTCCTTCCTAATAATTTCTACGCCGGAAATTAAACGTTGCAAACCACAGCTAAACGGGAAACTTTAAAATTAAAACTGTTGAGTACACACCTTAGAGTATGAATTAGACGGACTTTAGAGTTTTTGAGATTCTTCTCTTCTTCAGAAGAAGAATTTTAATGTCTGGTCATGTAATATAACACCTCAGAAAGGGGCTTCAAAAGACAAATATATAATTATAATTTACCACATTTCAGCAGTTACAGTATCAGAAATGAAAAAGTTATGATTGAAAGTAAAGAAGACTAAAATATTTTATATTGATCTTCATTACTGACATTATCCAAACACATGGCTGTTTGTCTTGCCAAGTTACAAATTGAAAAGGATATATGTATGCAATAAACGGGCAATCCAGTAGAAGTTATAATTGTGACTTTGACAATTTCAATTTTAATTCTTGTACCACTTCAGAATTCCTACGACTTTTAATGCTAGTTTAATGCTAGTAATGCTAGTTTCTGACATCTCACCTTACACTTTTTTTTTATTTTTTATTCTTTCCTGCTGTAAAACTAACTGTTATGTGCCTTTCAACTGTGCTAAATAAATGTATTTTCTTTCTTTCTTTCTTTATCAACTGCCTAACCTTTTTTCAACCATTTTTAAGTCGACTGCCAATCTAAACAGATGTAGCTTAATACCAGTATTGTATATGAAGTAATTACTCTCTGACGTCGACAACCCATTTACTGTGTGTCGATACCATTAGTATGAGTGGTTGTCAGACTTTCGGGCTTCTGGATAGTCAGTCAAAAATCTTTAAATGAGGGTCTCATTTGTAGATCTTTGGGGTCAACAGTTTTACGTAGATACGGAGAGGTGTAGATATGAATCTAATGTTTACCCATCCATGAACTGATAATGGTAAGCATAGCGTAACATTTGATCACCCAGTGTGACTTTAATTACTCAGCCACGGGCTCCTTCTTAGCGCTCTATAGCCTGAATGATTACTCCAAGGTACTACCCCTTCCTTTCTTGACGAATTCCACGTTTATCTTGTAATCTTCAATGGGGCTGCAACCCTTTTCCCGATTGTACTTTTTACAGGAGTTTTGTACAAGCTTCGTTCGTTTGTACGGTACGAATTAGCAGACTCTCCCCTTTTAGCTTCGGGCTGACGCATTACTGTATACAAAAGAGGAAAATAGGTAAGTAGGTATGGATTATGGGGTGATTTGAACCAAAGAGAGTTATAACGAGGTTGTTGAACTCATTTTAGGGGAAAATTATAAATAACGATACTTTATGTATCTCTATAATCTAAAATGTACAACGACTGAGATAATTTCAAAGAGACTTACATATTTCAGTGAAATATACGCCCATGTTGCGTATGTACTGCTTTGGAATATAAAACAGGCTGACTATGTTACTATTTCATCGCCACTGCTCTCAAAACGGTGAAAGGAAACATCGTGAGGGAGTCTTAGAACCAAAAATTAGGAGACATGTACATATCTGCCAACCCGCACTAGGCCCGCGTAGTAAATTACGGCCCATTCCCTCTTACCGAGAGAAGGCCTGTATCTGGGGCGTAGGCCGTCTCTCGATGATAATCTTCTCTCTGTGGCCATATTCAACCAATCAACTCAGCCTATCTTAGTCCACTGCTGGACATAGGCCTCTCCCATGTTGCGTCACAACACCCTGTCCTCCGCCTTCTGCATCCAGTCTGACCCAGCCACTTTCCTAAGGTCGTCGGTCTATCTAGCTGGGGGGCGTCCCACACTACGCTTGCCGATACGCGGTCTCCACTCCAGGACTCGTCTGCTCCACCGGCCACATTATACCTGATGTTTTTGTAGAATAAGTTACTTAATCCTACTATCTTACTCATAAATGTGAGAGTTTGGATGTTTGTTACTTAGTAACGCAAAACAGCTGAACATATTTGGGTGAATTTTCACACAGATAGCTAGTTTATAACATTTATTCATTTATTTTTCACTTCAGTTTATAGACGTCATTGTAGCCTTGGCCATTGTACTAGGAGCTCGTGAATCACAATAGCCAAGAGCAACATAACCTGTATAATATTTAGGATACATTCATCCCAGTGGTATGTTCTCGTGGGTGACCTATTATTCTACCTCCACGTGAGTGAATCCGATGGAAACAGCTAGTCTGCTCTAGTTTTATAAAGAGGAAAGATTTGTTTGTTAGTAAAATTGGTTTTATTGGATAAACTTAAAACAATTGAACCGATTTTTAAAATTCTTTCACCTATGGAAAGCTACCAGTATTCTGGAGTTCTGGAGTAACATGAGCTATAAATTTCATGCGCACGAAGTCGCGGGCAAAGTGCTGGTCTAAAATATATTTTAATCAAAATAAGTTTTTAAATATATCAGATATGAAGAGAAATGTACGAAACGTCAGACATTTATTAACACTGTTTGCCTTTGTCTGACCTTTTTTTGATTGAGTCGAACTAAAAACTAAATATTAATTGATGTTTTGAGAACATTACTCGTAAAACGCTCTGTACAAAACTTTGTTTAAAGCAAATAACATTGATATTATGATATATTGTGTATGTGACCTACACAGGTTAGACAAATAAGTAAATAATTAATATTAACTTTTCAGTTTAAGTATAACAGAAAAAGTTATAGACAAAGCTTGAACAACTACATAGCATTGCATCGTTAGTATATATTTTGGTAACTGTTTACTTTTTATACTTAATTTTAATAGATATACATTCCAAAATTATCTCATTTTTATCTTATTTCAATTTAGCTTGTCTTAGTTTTGAGATACAAACAAAAGTTGTCTTGAGTAGACAGAAAATAGTTAAATCTACACATGTTTCTCCATGAGCAATATTAGATGAAAGTGGGGGATACTTTTGCAGTTGATAGCCAAATTCTTGGAAAAGGTTATATAGGCTACTAGCTTTTGCCAGCGGCTTCGCCCGCGTGCAGGTCGGAAATTATCCCGCGGGAACATACTACCGGGATAAAAAGTAGCCTATGTCCTTTCTCAGGCTCTAAACTATCTGTGTACCAAATTTCATTTAAATCGGTTCAGTAGTTTAAGCAGGAAAGCGAGACAGACAGACAGACAGACAGACAGACAGAGTTACTTTTGCATTTATAATATTATAGTATAGTATATTATAGTATATATAGTATATAGTATATAGTATAGTATGGAAGTATGGATTTAACATTAAAAAGTGTAAACAAAGTAATAGCGCGTATGGGCGTTGCGATACGATACGACACAACGGGTCAGGGGCCAAAACAAAACGCGACTGAAGTCGAGGGCTGAATCTAGTAAATACCTACATAAACTGAAATAAATCGGGATTCTTAAAAAGTTACCGTATAAAGTATCTAGATACGTTTTCGAAACATCCAAAATATATATATCTAGACACACCAAACACAAAGCCATAAGTAAAAAGATACACAAGGAACTATCCATTGAATAACAGGTCCCATCCCAATAATAAACTACCAATACCAAACAAATCACTGCACCAGTACAGTCGACCAGCTAACTAAATACCTCATACATTGCGAACCACCATCTGGAAACGCCTACAGTACCCAGCTACATGTGAGTTGAGTAATTGGCGTCATAGTATTGCACAATAAACTTGCCAGGGTACACTGCACACAATAAATTCCAGTTTTACGTCTTTGATTAGCTCTGGCTCAGGTTACTTCATGACCCTGCGTTCTGCAAACAGTAGAATGTACTTACACTCGGAATGCCTTTACATAATGTTAGACCACCCTTTAAAGCAGATGTTTGTTTTACGATTTGTGTTGCAAGCTCCTGTGTTAAAGCGGGGTTTACACTGTGAAATGAGTGTTGTGAAAAAGCTAGACCTTTTTGTCTCGGGTAAACGATGACCTGGTTTTTGAAAAGCTGATAAATTCAAATAATACACTATCATATTTCTTTACTCGCCCGAAATTTATAAGCGAAATGACACTTTAAAATAATAGTTCGAATGACGTTAATTTATCTGTCGACAAATCGAAAAAAAAAAAACTTAAGGCATTTGGTACGTTTTCAATTTTATGCAATAAAGTCATTTTTTTCGGTTTTCTCCTATTATCTAGTACCTAAGATATTTTTTTTTAATAACTTCAAACTCAATGTTAACTGCCCCCCATTGGGGGAGGCCTTTGTCCAGCAGTGGACGTCTTTTTTGGCTGAAATGATTATGATAATGCAACTGCTCAAATTATTTGGCCACAATATTGTTTGTATATAACAGGATGTTAGATGAATTTATCAATTTTTTATTTATCAAAACCCCGGTGTTACTTAGCTATAGTTCAAAGCAGAACAGTCAAGCTATTGTTTCGCGTCACTAGTTTCACAATGTAGACCCCGCTTTAAGACTTTAAGTACATTGCTATTAAAACGAATTTCGAAACAAATATTTTGTAATAATTTAAGTTTTACCGTTGTATGGTTTTATTGTGTTAATGAGGTCGTTATAATTAACATGAATGGGTTTTCAGTGCGTTATTTGCAATTCAGTACAATCGAATAATATTATTAGAATACAAATAACACTATTTAATTGCAATGGCACAATTATTTTGTAAGTGGACGTTAAATATTGTGGAGTACAGTTGGAGTAACTTTTTAATACCCCTTTTCATTAATTAACTAAACTAAAATTTATAAAATTGTGTTAACTTGTAATACTTGTTAACACTAACTCAAAGTTCAGTGTGAGTGGTTTCTCGAATTCTAAATTAATGAATAATTCTCATTTTTTCTCGTGGGTGTCGTAAAAGGTGACTAAAAGACTTACTAGAGAATGGGCAGCAGCGTTCTCTATGCATTTTATTACCATACTGCGATCGCCAACCCGCCTGCCAAGCGTGGCGATTATGGCAAACCCTACCACCCCATTAGGGAAGCGTATGTTCAGCAATGGATGTCTTTCGGCTGAAATGACACAAATCTACTTAAAAAATAAAGACAAACCAGCACCCTAATTGCGAAACGCACAATTTATCAGAATCTGAATGGGATTGAAGATTATTTCTAAACCATGGCGGCATTTGTTCGAATAAATTGTGACTCAGCAACGTAAATAACGCAATGAATGTTGTTTAACTATGAATATTAAACCAATTCCTACCGATAAAAAGTTCCGCAATTACCCCTCAGATCTGTATACCTATTTATAGAGGATTTTTAAAGAGCTTTCTGTTTTTTTCCTCACCATAAATTAATTTACTCACAATAGTCTCCTGTTTCTTAAAAAAGTGTAACGGACGAAATGATTCCGTAGAATTCGTTTCGCTTCTACTCTTTGACGTTTCACAGACGGCTATAATAAATGATCTAAAAATATTCCGGTACAATTCAACATCGGCTTTTGTATTAACATTATTATCAATTTGGCAAGCTTTAATATGGTGATTACTGCTATAATTTGTATTCTCCTGTGTAGGTTTCTTTATAGTTTTTTATTCTATAAAATAAAAATCATCTTATAATCAAATTATTCGAAGATGTGAATGTATATATTTTTTATATTTTTATCATGGTGTATTTATATGCATTACACTATAAAATTCTTCGATCAATAATAGCACTAGATAAAGGATCAGGAACAAAAATAAGGCGCTCAAGTGGCCACGTTTGCACACACTTACACATTTATATTTCTTACTACGAAATATAGAAAAACGTTTCATAACAATAACAAGTTCAGTTTATTATAATCCTTAACACTCAAACATAAAGCATAATTACGATTGCAAAATATTCATATTAAAGTCCTTTTGTCATCGGAGAAAGGTAAAGAGCAATAAATTTAAAATGTCCCTTAAAAATCAAAAGTCATTTTGATATAAGTACAAAATTATTTATTCTAAACTGAAACTTAAAGTCTAAGCAATATGGTTAAAAGCAATGTGTTGACAATTTCGTGCTTACTCTATTTTGGAACTAGACGTAGTTCTTGGTATTACATTTCAATGCTCAGAACACAGTAGGGGAGAGTGGGGTAAAGCCGTATAGCTAAGGATTTAGGCCTGTAAGTCATAAATTTAAAAACATAAATAAAAGAAATCAGCTTTAATTATTAGTCAGTCTCATTAGGTACATAATCACAGCAACATACTTACGATAATTACGATTTTAATCATTAAAAAACTAAAAAAACAAAACCTCTGCTAATTCCGGTTTTGCCCCGACCCCTGGACAAAACCGTATACTATATACGATACTGCCCCGGAAATTACCGAGAGGCAACGCAACCCATACACAAGAAATCATCAAGTTCCTCTGGGTCATAGCCTGTACAGCCATCATGGGCCCAGCCATTGCAACCGGTGCATTGCACCCAACCTTCATCCATGCGACTTGTTCCGTATTCTTCCAGGCAATACAGGCAAATATTTTCATTTCTGGATTTTGCTTTTGTGGCTTTAGTTGGCTGGTTCAAATTGAGTTTAGCCGTTTTCTTGTTATGTGTGGTGGTTACTAACTCTTCTTTGTAAGGAGAGGATGTGATGATAGCTGTTTTGCCTCTTCGACGATCGGTTTTTCTTTTTAGATCCATGCTTATCTTGGGAACAGGCATTATATCGGCTGGAGACAGAGTTGCATAGCCCAGTTTAACAGCAGGAGGAGTTAATGGTGCAGCAGAAGTTGATGGCAACGGATCAGCGAGGGGTGTTGAAGAAGTTGATGGTATGGGGTCAACAAGTGGGGCAAAAGAAGGGGATTGAATAAGGTTATCAAGTGACGCGGAAGCAGAACCAGCAGAAGTTGATGGTGTCGGGGCCTGTATCTCCGTAGTTTCAGCTGCAGCAAAATCTGTTTCATCGAACACGTTCCGATTAGTCGGATAAATGCCCGTTTTTGAAAAACCAGATACGGCATTTTGTATTGTGGCCGCCTTACAATAAGCTGTACCAAAAAGTCTCGATAGCTGAAATTGTGTTACAACGCGACCAGGATTGTTTCTTAGCCACATGTTCACTTCTTGGCTGTAGTAGGTGCTCAATGGACCCATGATGCTTACATCTAGGGGTTGTAACCTGTGGGTGCAGTGAGGAGGGAAGCTTAAAATTATAACCCCATTTTGCCTGGCCATTTCAATCAGGGGGAGATTTTTTGTATGGGTAGAGTGACCATCAAGTAAAAGTAAAACTGGGTCTTCTTTCTTGGGCTTTACAGATGATATGAAGTGATTCAGCCACTCAACAAAAATTTCACTCTGGATCCAGCCACTTGGATGGCAAACTGAAACTGTTCCTGGTGGAGCACCGTCTAAAAGTTCTGCCTTCATACGAATACGTGGAAATATGAGCAGTGGAGGAACATAATTTCCAGAAGCAGAGACACAAAGGATAGCAGTAGTCAGTTGACCTCTTTCTGCTGAACTAGCTAGACCAACTTGCTTTTTTCCTTTCAAGGCAATTACTCTGCTTTGTTTCTTAGGAACAGTAGTCAAACCCGTTTCATCTACGTTATAAATTTTCGTAGGGAGAAATTTATGAGCGTCTATAAGTTCCTCAAGCAAATCAAAGAATTTATTGACACTGATCATGTTAAATCCCATAGCCCGTGCCACAGACGTCGGCTCAGCTGCGCGTAGTGACAATTGTGGATGTCGTTTCATGAATCCAATTAACCAATCTACACCAGCTAATTTCGTAGTCCTGTTAAAACAATGGTCAATATTATTCGCCTCTGTGAGCTGGAACGCTAAGTGTCGAAGATCTTTATACGTAAGGCCAAACAACCGTTTTTCCATAGTCAGGACATGTTCAACAAGACTTAGTTCTTGAGAAGTCGAAAAAGTCGTCTTAAATCGTCCTAGGCCTTTGCGTGTTGCATAGTCCATGTCATTATTTAATACAAATTTCTTTACACGATCTTGTAACGTGGATTTTGGTACCTGGAAGGTTTTACTAGCTTTCAAATATCCCATAGTTCCGTCATTTACCGCTTGAACTGCTTTTTTCATGCTTTCTGTGTCCCATTCTTGTCTATGTGTCTTCCTTTTATATTTACGCGGCATCTTTGTAGCATCTGTAATAATATATAACAAGGTTATTTCATATTCATACAACCGGGTCAAAATCGTATATGAGCCGGTTTTACCCCGAGCGGTTTTGCCCCAAGACTCCGTTTACGTAAACATATCACTCACTACTACATACGCAAATCATCTCGCCGGTAAAAACATTGCTGATTACTGGCAAATAAACACACTTCAACTTAGATAGTTAGAGACTTACCTATAGTACACGTAGATTTCACAAATGTTGCTTGAATTTACTCGAAAATAAGATTAAGACCACCGAAAACAATAAAATGAAATATTTTACTAACGCGCGAGCTTGCACCGACAGGTTTTTGTTGACAAGTTGGTCTTATTGGTTGGCACTGCTGAGCGGCCGTTAGGCGGGAAATTCGAATTATTAACCGAAATAAACGTGCTATACTGTTTTACCCCGGTGTACGGTTTTGTACAAGTCTCCCCTACTTATTGAAAGACGTAGAGTTGCAGAATATAATTTTTTAGGTAAAAGGTACGTTTTGATGGTGGCAAACATTTTTAATCAATTTAAAAAAGTAGTAGGACTGCAATAGTATAATAGTTATTTTATTTAATTAAGTGCGGGTTAAATCAATGTGATCCACCCGTTTAAAAAAAGGGTGCGTCTACTTTTATGTACCAGTATTTAGAAGTTAAATTTGTATTAAATCAAATTATTTTTTCATTTAAATTAAAGTTCAAATATGATTTTTTATAAGGTTTGTATATTTCTTCTCCTCTTTCTTTCGCTACAATAGATACCCATTCTGCACAGCGAAATGGCTCGCTAGGAAATCTACAAACAAAAATAAAATATAAAATTACATTACTACTTCATGCATTCTCTGTTCCAGAACAGACAATGTTTGTTACAATAGTTGGTGCGTTGTCGCAAACATTGGTCAAACAATCATAATATGTATTTGCTAAATGATTTATATTAACTATTTGATTGTTTTTATTTAATGAAAAACACTTAAAGATTTAAACTTATGGAAAAAAAGATATTCCTTACAAAAACTTGGTGCTACAGTAGTTATTTACACAATTTTTGAACGCGTGCTGCGGCATTTAGGACGTCTTATCGTTGGCTATCATTGGACCAAACTAATTTCAAATAAGAGCACAAAAATATTTGTGCTCTTATTTTTCGGGCCGTTTTTGAAGCGCTCATCGGGAATCTAGTACATTTTTGATCGAAGATAAAATTAATCAATTTTAGAATTATACCAAACATTCAATTTTCTTTTAATATTTTTACATACTAATCAGTCACTAAATGAATGAGTAAGATGTGAAGAGCAATAAAGATTCATAAGCTTGAAATAAAACTCACTTATAAAGTTTATAAGATGTTTTAAAATCAGCATTATTTAAATTCCATTAATTAACTTCGGTCTTGTTAACTATTAATTAAATCTGTTCTTGACAAAAGTTATATTGCTTGAGGCAACAGCAAACCAAGCTTTAAATTCAGTTTTACATTGAAGGTAGATAAGGCATGTACTCGTCCTCTCAAAGGCAATGGTAGCCCAGTGGTAATGGCCGCGAGTTACGAGTTGTAGGTCGTGGGTGCGTACCTAAGCAAGCTCTTTACTTTTTGTAAATTATTTCATCAAAACTGCTCTAAAAACAGTAATGGAAAACATCGTATCGAAATCGGTATGTATTAGAACCAAAAATTCGAAGACATATTTGTGACATCTACTAACTCGCACTGGGCCCACGTGGTGGATTATGGCCTACTCCCTCTCACAGAGAGGAGGCCTGTGTCCCAGCAGTAGGAACATTATATTAGGCTTTCAAATGCATTACAAATTTTGGTATAGTTTTTACAATTTGCAGGTCCCCATTGAATGACTAACATGAAAAAATCATCAACAATCAATAAACATTGGCTAGGTCATCATCATCATCATAACATGCGAAAAACGTCTACTGCTATGCTGGACATAGTCTTCCGCAGAGTCCCGAGATTTGCCCAAAACCGCCACGCGGTGTAAAATGCATAGATAATGCGGCTGCCTTCCCGGCCACCGTCGGCACGAGCTTGCGGGCGGCGAGCAATGGGTAGCTCGCCGCCCGGTAAGGACCAAGCTCGGGTCGACGGCGCGTAGTGTTTCACGTGCGCCTCAAAGAGATGTCAGCAGGATTGAAGGGGTCTGCTAGGACCGATGCCTGCCGGGGTCGCGAGATTGTTCGAAAGAGATACCGTGACCCTGGCACATGGGCAACTGAAGGAACACGGGTGGGTTTTAGTCAGTAAAAGTCTGACACACCCTCCCGCTCCACCCAGAGCGGGAGAAGTCATTTGAAGATTTCCCCTCCAAAACAAAAAATAAAAAGCGACTGACTTCAGTGGCCTACTAATCATCTTTTAAGACAAGAACAACAACAAGAAGATGGGATGGTGCTATTCTTGACGTTCGGCACCACATGAAACATTGGTTAGGTATTACTTTTTGACCTACGTACAACCATAAACTAACCCTGAAAATTACAAAAACATACTTATGAATTTTTAGTAACAAAAAAATGTATTTATTATAATTTTAACTTAACGGATTTGCGTACCGCAATCAGCAACTGTTACTAGGTATCAAAATTTGATGCGACGCACACTCGCACCCTCCCATACGGTTAACCACGCGAAATAAAAAAAAAACGTAAAAAAGGTACAATAAATTCGTCTGACGTGTTTTCGGCCTGACCGGTGCGCCGGATGACATTGCTCTACTGTGATTAATTGTCGCAACGATTGAAACGGTCTAACCCCCCACTGGCAAACGAAATGGAATACTGCGAGCCGAATAGGACCTTTTTAATAACGGGCGCCAAAGAGAAACTAATTTATATGTAGGTATGTCTAATAATACTTTAATGTTACAGTTAGTAAACGCTGGCGTTATAATGGGAATTGGATATGTTGAAACGATGATAAGGAAAATTTACCTAGGTGGGTCTACTTCGTAATAAGACCATTATGTCGCTACTTGATATGAAGAGAAATTTCTAGGATCGTACTTTAAAAGAAAATTGCAATCCCTAATTGGACGGTGGCTTAAACTGAGGACGCAGCCTTGCAACCGAATAAAATTATGGAGTACACAAAAATAAAATTAACGAACTATGCCATTCAATAAGAATTTTTAAATAACACAAACGTATAAAATGATAATAAGCCATTCGATGCAATTTCACACTCGCGTTAATTAGTCGTAACAGTCACAAACTCTAAAAGGGAGAATGAAAATATAGTATATCGGTGTTATTAAATGCAATATGACAAGCGAATATATTAAACTCAGCATGCAATCTCACAAACAAGCAGAGAATTGGCACATTCGAACTTTATTTGACATGTTAACATCTCTTTAAACCGCGGTGCCGTCTGTTTTATCGAATAAAATTATTAAATGCCTTCAATAATATAGCGCGCCGCCGAGGGAACTTAGGGTTCAATACGAAACGGTTTGGAAAGCGCTAAGTCATTGAATTCCTTTATAATTCTGACTTTTGTTAAACTTGGAAGGATTAAAAAAAAATTGTAACAAAATTGTCCAGTCTCCAGTGCTGTTTTATTTTTGATTTATTTGTCCACCTGTTTAAGTATAAACACATCTGTTTATCCAATAAACTCAAGATTATTTATTGTTTTATTATTTCCCTATTCTCCTATCTTATCTCCAGAATTAGCATAGAGTTGCAATACAAGAATTTGAATATACAACTCGAATCATTTACACAAAATGATATTTCAAAAAAGAAATACGGAACTTGTAAAGCGTGGGATGATTCACACTCGGACCATTTCATTCTTATTTATGATACAGGTGAGTATAAATTAGTTCACTTAACAAAAACCCGCTCTTTAGGGGTCCTGACAAACAGGTTCAATCGGTTAATTTGTATCATTTTTTTCATCTCATTGTGTACGGAATGAGTTTGAAGTCCTTGACTCAACGAGGTGTGTCTAAAGAAACGTATTTGAAACGAATCGATGTCCGGAGTTTCTCATGATCTTTGATGGTTACCTACACCTGCCTGGTTATCGTTCAAATCTCTAATTAAGTAATTGTGGGTTTTTAAGTATTGAGTTTTTTTTTGCTTGACTGGGAACTGGTGTTATTGTGAATTGTTATTGTGACCTCGTTAATTTTAAGAATAGTTTCCTTGTTGCGTTTTTTTGCTCGATTTGATGAGCTTTGTTGAGTGAGCTTTAAAGGTGGGAGTTTTGCTGTTTTGATGGGTAATTTCGAACATTATAATTGGTTCGCAGGCAGGACATATTGATACTCTAATATATTGTTAAGACCTGTAACTTACATATGCCCACAATAAAGATACTTTGACTTTGACTTCGTTTTGAAAGCTTGAAGGTTGGCCCGTGGATGGTGGACCATTTACATATCAAGACCCATCCGTGTCTCGGTTGGTATCGTCCGTGGACCTCGGACAGTCGTTACGGGTCGTTAGAATACTGAAAGTCGGAAAATCCAGTCTTACCAAAAGGTTTTACTCAGTAACTGGGTTGTGGTAAAATACTGGTATTCAGCTGCATCAAGTTAGACTGGAAGCTGACCTTAACATGTTTTGAAAAAAACTAGGTAGATGTATCGTCTTAAAGGCTTTAATTGTCTAGTTATTTAAGTGGACTAAGGAAATGGCAACGTATTAACTGCACCATCTACACATAGAAAAAGAGTAAACGAACTGAATAATAGTTTGGTACACTTCACTATCGGATCACCCCTGATCTGGTTCAAAGCTGCTCTGATAGTGTTAGTTTAAGGCAAGTCTGTCCAGACAAAATAAGACTAATTGTTTTGATAGATGAAATAGAGTACAGTGGTTAATTAAACAGACTGGTCGGTGTAATTTAAGATATCTATGAAATTCCTAAAACACTCTTAATTTACGTTTAAAACAGCGTGTTACACATTATTTCCGAACATGACAAAATTAACACCCAATAAATAAACAGCATACCTCTACAGTCAAAATATCTTGCACATCCAACAATTCATATAGGTAACAGGTCTATAAACTCATCAAAGGTCATACTGCCAATCAAAATATCTTCACAACTTTCATTCCACGTCGAAAACGGTTCACTAATAGAAAATATTTAATAGAAACTTTATTTTAATTACACTTAGAACTGGTTCCCATTTAAAACAAGCGCTGGCCGTGTTTTGTGTGAAGTTATCAAATAATCGACCTTATTGATGTATGAGCTACCGTCTAGCAATGATTTATAATGGCTTCCGACTAGGACACCATTCCTTTGCGATGATTTTCAATCACATCCGACGGTTCGTTAGCTCTCGTATCTATGATCGGTCGTGCTCGGACGTATGTTGTGATGGATGAGGCAGTTTTTTTATCGGCAATACGAAAATAGCGATGGATATGTGTGAAGAAAAGTCTTTAATTATATTAATTTTATTTATAGAACACTGTGTGACTTAAACCCGCGCTTAAGTCGTGCTTTTCTGTGACTTAAGTAGTACATTTTTACAAGTGTGAGGTCACACATATCGTAAACGTAATGAATGATGATGATGATTGATGATGATGATTTCATTCAGGGATAGAACGATATTGGTATAGTCTGAAAAGTTTAAATGAAACCATTTTACGACTGTAAAATAGCAAAATAAAATAAGTCTCTACAATAAGCCTCTCTGTTTTTATAATAAATTTTGAAACATCTTCGTGACTAATTGTAGTAGACACATGAGTGACTCAAGGACAAAAACGTTGCGTGTAAAAATTAATCAAAGTTAGTCCATTAATACATCAAGCCAATTGGTTGATTGAAGAAGTCGGTGAAATAAGAACACAAATCGCAACATTAATAAATACAATGTTCCTTTGTTGTCCCCTTCTTATAATAGAGAACGAGGAAGCTGATGTAGGTACGTATATTCTTTGGTACAATTTTACTTAACCCTTTATAGGACGGCTCATATAAAGTGGGCAGTAAATTGGACAGTCATTTCAAGGTACCTAGGACCTTGAAGTGGAGGGTCACTTCTTCACTCTTCACTGTTTGCTGTCCTGACAGTTCATATAAAGTGACCAGTAACCTGAACAGTGAATAGTGAAGAAGTGACCGTCCACTTCAAGGTCCTAGGTATCTTGAAATGACTGTCCAGTTTACTGGCCACTTTGTATGAGCCGTCCTATAAAGGGTTAAGGTACCACCGTAGTGGTATATTCTGAGGTAAGGTACATACCGAAGGAGGCTTCCGCTGACAAGCACGACGAAAATCTTTTACAAAAATAATAATATAATAACGTCATAAAAATTGTTCTACCAAAATCACATCGCACCATCGTATCGCGCCTGTCTGTGAAAGACTCCATTCGGTAAGTACTTACCTCGGAATAAACCTACTTAGCTTAACATAAAACACAGCACAGCTAGTGGGTTCCGATTACAACTCGACCGCGAACATCTATTGTTCTTTAAAAATAGTCACGTCCAATGCCTTCTAGCTCCATGCCTTCAAAACTATCTTTTACCGTTGGCAACATCAACAAGTGATACAAACACATGTAAATAAATTGAGATGAGCATTCCCGCGGTTGGCAGCACAATCTATCAGTAATTCACGTTGCATTATCAATCAACCGTTCTATGATTGATGAAATATTTTCATCGGTAGCCAGATAACTTGTCCGTTCCGAAGTTAATTAAGACTTCTTTCTATGTACCGAGTTCTTTACAATGTTTTTTTCTGTGGAGAAGTAAGAATAGCGTCATATCTGATTGATAGAATTATGCTCGTGATAATCAAAGAGTCAGGCAGTGCGCAGTGGTGGACCAGTGATATTGGTCCCGACTTTCGAGTTGTATGGGTTCGAATCCAGGCAGGCGCCTTACTTTGTGTAAATAATTTCATCACCACTGCTCTCAAAACGGTGAAGGAAACCGGCATGTCCTCGAACCAACAATTCGAAGGCATGTGACATCTACAAACCCGCACTGGGCCCATGTGGTAGATTACGGTACGGCTCACTCCCTCTCACCGAGTGTAGGCCTTTGTCGCAGCAGAGGGTACAATATAGGTTGATTGTAATGATTCAAAGAATCTGTAGAATATATTGTTTTTTAAATAAATTCGGCACTTATTAAAAGTTTCGGTGGAATTTTCGAGTGTAACATATACGTAATTATGTTATGTAAATAACAGGTGTTCGAACTACAGTCGAATCGCCCGCATTATCTGATACCTTTAAACGAACAATTCTTGTATATATATATATATAATCTGAATCTCGGAAACGGCTCCAACGATTTTTAGTATACAAGGGGTTTCGGGGGCGATAAATCGATCTAGCTAGGATTCATTTTTATACAATGTCGTTTTATTCATGTTTTCAATGACCAACTTTAACGATAATCAACTTGAACATAAACTTATTATTTTAAACACAATTTACCAAAAAATACCGAGCAAAGCTCGGTCAACCAGATATTGAATTTCTGAAATGTGAAAATTCATGAAGAACTTCGTACAGGTCATGAGCTATGATAATAATTCAGCATCAATAGCATTTATAAATCAGCACTGAAATAATGTTTTACAATTTTCGAACAGATAATTAAATTATCAGAAAATCAGATTTGAGTCCGTAAATAGTATTTATAAAAAAATAATTGATAAGCTTTTATAAAAATGAAACTCGACGTTGTTTGTCTAAGTCTATAGACAGCAAGGCTGTTTAGGGAATACCGAAACTATAACCAACTAGATGGTTTATTAAAGCAAAGTTTCCACCATAATTGAAATGATTTCCCTAGGAACTTACATTACTTACTTCTAAGCATGCCTAACCTTAAGCTATTACAGTAGGTTTCAATTTAGGTAATATTATTTAGGTAACATCCGCCACAATACACAAAGGTGTATTTTTGCATAGGAGGTAGACATCGATTTTGCCCATAGGTATGTTTCAAGTCCCAGGTACCTATAGTTTTTTACTGCCCCGTTGGTCTCGTGGTCGCAAGCGCGACTGCTGAGCGTGGGGTTTGAGTCCCAGGTCGGACAAAATGTTATTGGGATTTTCTATTAGAAATATCTTAGTAACAGCTCGGAGTTTGAAAGAGGAGTAGAGTTAGCACATTACACACACACACTCCCGACATTTTCAATGTCTCGGATAGTACCGAGAGCTGCTGTGCTTAAACACACATTTACAGCTTGTTTGTACACCAATAAACACAAATATAACGCGCGTCGCTTTGTGCGGTAAAAATATTGTAATAAGAGACGACTCTCTTGTCTTAATCGGGCCCCAACCGAAATCCAGGATTTATAAAAAAATATATTTAACTCTGATATAAATGAGCATCAAACCAAGCACCCTTAACTCCGCAATCACGGTCACTGGACTAACGTGGCAGTATCAATTTAAATGACAATAACACTTTCAACTTTTTTCTTTCACAGTATTTATAGCCTTGCACGTGTCTCTAAGATAATATCTGTTATCGACCACAGCCAGTTCGAGATCACGCTCAAAAGAATGTAGTTCCATTAATGAATTTAATTCCGACCAACAATATTTTGATCGTATCGTTGTCCGCGAATTAGAGAAATTAAAGTATTCTAATTTGATCTTTATCTACTTCATTATGGCTACTGTAATTTGAGAGAATGTTTGGTTGTAAGGGAGGCAAGGGTTAAAAGGGGAGGTAGGGTATGGCACGAATGCAGCAGTGACTCTTTCTCCCCGTTTCGTACGCACCTACAAAGCCCGTTTTTTTTAATTGGACGTGCTGTTTTTTTGTTTTTCATGGGGAGGTTTATCAAAGGAGTTTCTAATAATATTAATCGTAATGTTAACATAGTCGAGGAATTATCTTCAATAATCCTATACATCGGCACTGGACTGTTTAATAATATTAAATATTAAAAAAAAACTCTTTCTATCAAATTTCTAGCAAGAATTCACATAAAATTTAATTTTATGTCATTCAAGAAAGTACTGGTATGGTTGACCGACAAAAAAATAAATCTGAAGAAAAATTCCACAAATGAATATAAAAAATCTGACTTTTTCGCGAAATAATAATTTTGTTCAAACGCTAGATTTTTGTCGAGAAAAATGATATGAGTTTAAATGAACATCAGAAAATGAAATACTAGCTGAGATAGCGAATATATATTTAGCAATACGAGGGAAGCTTTAGTTGATACATTTAACCGTTTGTTTGATGAACAGATATCTAAATTATTTTATACATAACATTAATTTTATGTTCCTACAACAAAGAATCTCACAGAAAAAAAATACATACATTTATGAGAAGAAATATTGTCTTAGTTGAGATTATACGAAAACAGTTTGTCCACTCAAAGTGTATGCTCTATTTGTAAACCTGTCAGTTGGCAAGGCTAAATTTAGCTAAACATCTTTTATTTTTAATTTCCATAACAAAAACAAAATCAGAGCATTTAATCACACATCACGCATCGATTCGTAGTCTTCGATTAAAAAAAAGTAACCGACCGAAACGATGACTAGCATCGAGTTCCCGTCTCGATTGTACAAAAGGTCCGAATCGAATCGAACTGTTAGGCATTGTACTGACAATATCTACTCACTATTTGTATTCGGATTCTTTCGTAACATTCCATCACCAATGTCGCTGTCGACTGTTAAACTAATACCGCTAGTTCGAAGCAAAAAGTTCAAAAAGAGAAGTAACTAAAGCGTACTGATCTAATGACACTAGCGGCGCGAGAGCAAGAACGATTGCTGTAGAAAAAACTAGGTGTACTAGTAATAAGTGCTAATTGTTTTGCTAATCGAATTTCTGCTTTAACTATGTCAATGTAGGGCAGTTTTTGTGGGTTCACTTTAATGAATGGTGGCTTCTTGTCAAATGCAACTCTGAGCATTCACATTCCAGCGGGATAATTGAATGGCAGACTAAAAGTAAAAAAAGCTTTTATTTTGACAGTTCAACCACATTCATTACGTTGTTTACGTTGTTGAGCAGACGAATTTTTGGAAAGATGAAGCTATGGACTAGTAATATTCTT
This sequence comes from Aporophyla lueneburgensis, assembly GCA_932294355.1. Taxonomy (NCBI): domain Eukaryota; kingdom Metazoa; phylum Arthropoda; class Insecta; order Lepidoptera; family Noctuidae; genus Aporophyla; species Aporophyla lueneburgensis. Next base: position 18,943,366 of record OW028750.1, on the reverse strand, counting down.
CAAAACGATTCAGACTCTGATTGATAGTGTGTTACGTATTAAGGATACTGCTCTGAATTCCTGATTGCAGTGTGAGACGGTTATTTCACCTACTCTTCTGAAGTCTATGATAATAATTACACATTATTTGTAGTAACTTGGTGTGAATGGCCTTATAATTATCTTTTTACTTTCTCTGTATCTTATAAATGGGGACCTGTAACTGGCATTCTGACTAATGTAATGTCATTGATCTGTTTGTTTTCGCTCTAAGTCTCCCATGCTATATGAATAAATAAATAGAAAAGTTTCAGTAGATTATTATGGTTTGTTTTCAAATCAATGAGTCATGCAATAAATTGAAAACTTCCCACCACGGTTCATCATAACAGTTACCGGGCACTCACTTATCAACCATAATAAATTCGTTCCCTAACTAACAGACTTCTGCAATTACAAACTGTTAGACGGTACAGTTGGGCAAATATATTTTAGAACAAGCGGTGTGTGCGGTCACTACGACTTGTGTACACGAGTCGGTCCGAGGACGCTTCATCGCAACCGCTCCCCACAACTTTCTGAACTGATCCCAACTTGTAACCATTAGAAGACCTGTTAAATGCTGAGGGTACGATTATGCAAACTGCTATGTACCGTTGATATTTAGTTCGGAACATAATAGCTATTAAGTTAGATGTTAATATGTTATTTTGATTAAGTTACCCTATTGTGAGGAGCCCTCGTATAACTGATGGTCGCGTCGACGGAGATAATACAGTTATGGTCGGCCACGCGTCAGTGGCGGCAAGTTGGAGTTTCATCCTTATTGCTTATGTGGATGGTCATGATTGTTTAATAGTTGGTAACTCACGCTGCCAAGTGAGGACTTACTGGAACTATATCCCACTGTTTTACTCTCTTTCTCTACACAGTATAAAACAAAGTTGCTTTCTGCGTTTATACGCTTAGATCTTTTAAAATACGCAACGGATTTTAATGCGGTTTTAATCAAGAGACAGAGTGATTCAAGAGGAAGGTCTGACAAAAGTTGACAAAAGTTAGTATATATTATAAATGTGAAAGTTTAGAAGTTTGTTACTGTATGATTGATCATATAAAAATGGCTGAATGGATTTGGATAAATTTGGGTGCACAGAAAGTTTATCACCTAGGTGACCCGATAGGATCATTTTAATATTGGTAGTATACGTAGGATAGTTATAGAGCGCAACGTGAACGCAACCACTGGCGAAAGCTTTTTCTCAAAAACGTAATAACGAAAATATACATTTTATTATGACGTTTGCGAATGTATGAGGTAAGTTTTATTCAAATAAATAATTCACTAATAATCAATTAAGTAACGTCTAATTATTATAGAATATAATTTTACATCCAACTTAACACGTGAATAAAGCGTAGCAGTCTATTTAATCTAAGAAATAGAACTCAATTTTCTTATAATCATTAAATTTTCATCTTCATTAAAGCCAATTAACGATTTATGCAAAGCATAACTATATTGGAAATCGTATTGGGTTACTGCAATTTCCAAGTTTAAGTCAATGCCTTAAGTTTTTTAATTATGCGTTAATTCCATGGCGGGGCTTCTAAACTAATATCCAATAAGCTGAAAGTTTTTACATGTCTAGAAAGTTCGTGACGTATTGAATTTTGGGATTAGATTGTTGCTGATATTGATAAAGATATTAGAAATTCGTAAATTAATTTAAGTTAAGACGAGAAGACTTTGATTATTGATAGATAGAAAATTATTTAAGCTAGTGGTCGCCCTGTGCTCGAAATTTGCCCGTATTTCATTTAAAACTAAATGTATTTCTAATTCATCATCATATAAAATTATTAGCATTTTGCATTTCTCTATACAAAATTTAACTGTGCCAAATTTCATACTCCTTCATCGCGTAATTTTCGTAAAAGAAGTACAAAGTTTTTGCTTCACGTATAGATAGATAGATATCAGATAACTAAGTTAATGGAATTTTATTTCAACGAAATTATTTACTGTTTATCCTTTGCTCTTATTCTGTTTTAGCTGCACCGTCAAACACTTTCTTTCGTAGACAATCAATTGATCTTTCTCCGTCATTTAATTCGCATGAATTCATTACATTGTTACAGTAAAAATCGCTTTTATTTAAGCTATTTAGCCATTGAAATGTCTTTGTAATCTTGTAATGCTAATTCAATCTTTGTCGGCCCTCAGTATTGTCTTTTATCTTAACTGAGATTATCTCTGTTTCGGAAGATTGGTTCGGTACTTTACCTGTTTACTCTACCTTTTGTAATTTTAACGAGTTTATTTGTAACAAAAGTAACGTTAAATAACTTTGTGTTAACGATCGTCGAAATCTCCATTCAGTCTTTGGAGTGGTTTTTTATTTGATTTGTTCTAAATTTATCGAAGGACGCTTCAATAGAAAATCTTGGTCAACTCCATCCGATTCAAAATCTTTAAATATGTGTCACTGACGAGGCTATTAATTAAAATTTCTTTATCGAGTTTTCATTGCTTCTACATTATTTTCAAAAGTTATAAAATTAGTCATTAAAGATACTGATAAGATTCGGTAATAATTGGGTAGTTACATGTTTTATAACACACGGGGTCGCCACCTATAGCTGCCAGTATCCTATTAATTAGAATTAATATAGATTTTATATCTGGCCACATTATCTTGTAGAAAGTCACATTTTTAGATAAAAGGATCGTTAAGTTCTCAGAATTTGTAAGGTTACCAAATAACATAGATTTGTGTCAAAAAAGTAAGAGAGCAAGTTATAACAAATGGAAAAATAAAACAATTTAAGAATAAAATGTTTGTCTTAAACAAGGGTTTAGTAAAAATACGTAGACGCACCTGCCTAACAATGTTTTAAACATTTAGTCAAGAAAAAAAGTAATCATTCGACAGATTCCGATAAATCGTTATACTAGTGAGAGATATTCTATATATCGCGCTAAACGAGTCTTGGGTCCCGCTGAGTGTGGTATAATTTGCCTGCATGGGACTCAACGGACGGCGCCGAGTAAATAGATCTACCACGAAACAAGAAAACTTAGTCCCAGCCGCACTATTTGCCATACATTGCGCTGGCTCTACGAATTTCAGGTTAAAATTGAGGATATGCGGTCAAAATGCTGCAATGAAAACTAAAATCCAATATCGCGTTCCGGTCTATATATTCAAATAGTAGAACCCCTGAAGCCGCATGAGGTTAGGGCAACCGTGCACTAAATGAAATTTCATAGCCAACGTCGCACGCAAGATAGACAAAAGCAATGGGAACTGCAATTGAAAAATGCCTTTGTCTTAAATTCAATAAAAATGTTATGTAACTAGTCTGAACCTACCTGTAATAAAGAGTATAACTTTGTTGTTTCGTTTTTAAAATACTTTGTTATGCTTCGCTTGTTTTGGTAGAAGTTTGTATTTTAGTTGGAAAAACTTGAAAGAACACGTACGGTAACAGTATCTTTTTCAGAATGAGGGCTTAAAGATATAGGCATTAGAAACGTGATGGAAAAAAGATAAAGCAGCCTTTATATAAATACCATAACAATAAAAGTGTGATTTCTACAATCAACAGAAGCAAACCGCAATCTGATACGTTTGATAGACACGATGAATCTCTTGACATGCTTAACAATCGTTCATTGTTCCAATATAAATATACGTAACAGTTTTAGTTTTAGACGGCTCATTTTCAAATCAAGTAGGTACATGTTTTCGAATTTAGGAGGGTTAGTACGAATTTGAGTATCTCACATTTTTGACGCTTAGGTGGTCATGATTTTGAACTAGAGTACTGAAAATAGCTAAGTACATCAAAATATCCCTTTGTGTCTGAGGGTACGTGTAAAATGGAGTGGCCTAACCTTATCACGTGAGGTGTCACTGGATAGGTTTTTTTTTTCAAAGTGGACGCTTTTGTGTTCATAAATTAATTGAGATTTATAAGTCCTTAGAGTCATTAGCAATGTGTCGTCACTCAGTGAGTTTTAATTATTCTATCTGGAAGACTGAAAAGTTTCTGAATACTTATAATGGAACGTGTGAAAAGAATTTAATTTTGACTAACGATTTAGAATTTATAGAGGATTTTGTGAAAAGAATCACTCTAAAGAATAGGAAAGATAGCCTGTCTGTCTGTGACCATAACATAGCCAAATCAGCCTATAATTCCCACTGTTGGGACACAGGTTCGTTATACACCACGTGGGCCAAGTACGGATTGGTGGATGACAGATATCTTCGGATCTTTGGTTTGAGGACATGACGGATTCCTCACGAAGATTTCCTGTATCGATTTAAGAGCAGTTGTAATGAAATAATTTACACATTGTAAAGTGCCTGTCAGGGTTCGAATCTAAGTCAGGGTGGCTAAGATTGAGCCACCGCCCACCACTGCTCCTCATAAGCATGAGGTTGAGAGACTAAAATGTAATTATCATTTATAGAAGTAAGTCTATTATAAATTTTGTAAGGCTTTAAATTAAGATTCTTCAGAAATAAATCATATACGTATACAATACCTAAATACAAACTGATTACCATATTTGCTCCAAAAAATAATAAAGTAGTGCTAATTTATTTGACGTTTATTCGTTTTGTATCAATCTGCAAAAAGAACATTCATAAAATAAAATCTTCATATAAATGGTGATCACATTATGTCAGTCATCGTTAGAAACTTTGTTTTTTTTTTGTATGATCAATGTCTTGCTCTGATAAAATTATAGACATTTTTAGTATTTTAGGTAGATTCGTAAATCTTTTTTAAATGAAATCATGTGAATTGATTTATTTAAATCACACTCACGTCATACGTTTAATGTGATTTTTATATTTTAATAAAATTCAATTAATGACAGTCTTATTTTTAATGGCTTCACAAGGTTTTTTAGTTAGATTTATTTTATCTGGTTCGGCAACTTTGCTATTGAGATTCCCTGTTTAAGACAAGTTTCACCAACTAGATTTTTTGATCTGGAAATTAAAGATAGCACAGTAATTTATTGACATGGTACCCGTCATATGGCAATAGACGATTATTTAAATTACTGTCCTTGACTAACTGGTGGATAAATAAAATTAGAAGTCTGCTTAGGGAGGGAACTGCTGACATCCATTTTTCCTACAAACATTGGCATAAATTTCGCAATAAAACGAGGACTTTCAACGAAAAATCCATTGCTCTATGCCCTGAGTTTGTTTCAACAACTCGTAACGAGAATAATTTCTCATGTGTATCATCATCATCATTTTTGCTCAGGTTTGCCATAATCACCACTTTTGGCAAGTAGGTTGGCGATCCTAGTATAGTGGTAAAATGCTGCGCTGCTAACCTTTCTCTAGTAAGTTCCTTAGTCACCTGAATAGTATGTATGACACTTAAAATAACATTAAAAACCGTAAGAATATCAGCTTTACTCTTAAAGCGTAGTACTTCTAAATTATTCTGAACACGTGTCGACACAAATTTTCTGAATGTCAGAGCTCTAAAAATTTACATAAAACTGAAGACTTGTTCTAGAAAATTTTGCAGAGACTAAGTCTAAAACTAGGGATAGGTACTAATCGTGAGTATTATATATTATACTAGCTTTTTCAAGTGGCTTCATCTGCGCGGATGTCAAAAATTAATGTACGGGAACGTATTACCGGGATAAAATGAATTTTATATGTTAATTCAGGTTGTAATCTATCTGTGTGCTAAATTTCGTCCAAATCCGTTTAACCATTTTAGCGTGTTTGAGCAACAAACATCCAAACACATACTTTCACATTAATGATATTAGTGGGGTTAAGACTATCACCTTTATTTAAGTTCAGAATATTAGCAGTACAATTTCAATTTATTCCAAGAGTGTAACATTCTAAATGCTTCATTCTATCCCATTTTCAAGAAGTCTGAGAAAAAGATGATTAAAACATTTTGTGCAGAACAAATGCGTCCTATTTTTTTGCTAGTAATATAATTGAGGATGAACGGCGCCGCTGCATGTTGCCGAGGTCGGCCCAAGAAGAGGTGGCGAGACAAGCTAGACTCGTGTTTCAAGGATTGGAAAAGGATGCCAGCAGGCGTAGCATGACCACCGTAGAAATGGGTTTTGTCGACGGAAGAATAGACAAAATTACAGATTGTAGAAACATTAAAGACAGATTAAAGATTGTAGAAAGATTTGTACCGTTTTATACTGGCGTAGCATAATAATCATTGCAACGTTATCTACTTCTTTTTTTTTTTTTTTGGCTTGTTAAAAAGAACGCAACGTGAGCCTATTAAGTATGGGCACGCCACTATTGCGGCGGTAAGTCCCCTCTTTGAGGAGTGGATAGAGAGGCGTCACGGCGTCCTCACCTTCCGCCTGACGCAGGTTCTCACCGGGCATGGGTGCTTCGGTGGGTTCCTGTTCAGGATAAAGCGGGAGGATACGTCCGGGTGTTTCCATTGCGAGGATCGTCTGGAGGACACGGTGGAGCATACGGTGGAGGTGTGCCCTGCCTGGGCGGAGCACCGCCTTGTCCTCGTGGAGGTGATCGGCGGCGGCGACCTCTCGCGTCCGGCCCTGGTGCGAGCCATGGTACGGAGCGAGAGGGAATGGGAAGCCGTCACCTCCTTCTGCGAAGCAGTAATGCTCGCGAAGGAGGAGGCGGGGCGAGTGAAGGAGTGGCAGTCTCTGCGCCCTCACGCCCCTAGCCGCCGCAGGAGGAGGAGCCCCGGGCGTCGGGAGTCGATTGCGGACTCCCGGCCACCGTAGGCGCGAGCTTGCGGGTGGCGAGCATTGGGTAGCTCGCCGCCCGGTAAGGACCAGGCTCGGGTCGACGGCGCGCAGTGTTCCACGCGCGCCTCAAAGAGATGTCAGCAGCAGTGTAGGGGTCTACTAGGACCGATGCCTGCCGGGGTCGCGTGATTGTTCGAAAGAGATACCGTGACCCTGGCACATGGGCAACTGATGGAACACGGGTGGGTTTTAGTCAGTAAAAGTCTGACACGCCCTCCCGCTCCGCCCAGAGCGGGAGAAGTCATTTGATGATTTCCCATCCTGAAAAAAAAAAAAAAAAAAAAAAAGCCTATTAAGTAACGAGTTAAATCGATAGCTAAATAATTATTCCACACTCACTAATTCACGCTATATCGATTTCCTTCAAAGTCACGAAAATTACCATATGCATGATATAAGCAATATTTTCAGTTCACATGGACCATTTGAAAGTGATCTATAAGATTTGCCAGATGAGCTTTTTAAGACTTTCAAAGTCTCCAGACTTGGGCCGTTTATTCTACAATCGACGTTTTTGTTCCAATATCTATATTATTTTAGGGTTAACTGTACAGTTTTTCTTAAAAAATACTGTATCTTTTAATCCTTAAATCCTTTTTTCTTATCGTATAACCTAAAGTTAATCCTAATTTTGCAAACAGCTTAAGCGATTTATAGTTAATTGCCTTGTTTATATCTTAAAGGATAATCTAACTTAAAACATGAGTCTTTGTTTGAATGATTACAACAGAAAAATAAAAAAAAACCTCTTCCTTTTTTGAAGTCGGTTATAAACTCCAGCTTTGGTAGCCATTGGTATAAAAGACACCTTGTAACTAGACTTGTCCACAAATTCCCACCCACCGTTGACATTTTTAAAAAGAGAACAAAAAAGATCAAAAACTGCCTCATAATTGGCACAAAAGATGGCGTATCGCAGAAAAGATCCTCCGAACAGAGCTCTTTATCTTTTTTCGAGATTAATATTTTTGGTAGTCATTTTTTATTCGCAGTTCGAAGTAGTTTTTTTTTTATCTCTCTCATAGTTTCGTCGGGAATTGGGAATAGGAAATGCATAGGTACGCTTGATTTATTTGGAATTCTTATGAAACTCAAAAATATGAAAAATCGCAATTTAAAATTATGTGATGGAAATTGAAAGGTAGATAAAATGTGCTTAAATAAAATCAAGATTGCTGCTTAGATGCTTCTTGTATGCTATTCTTCCGCAATTAAGAATTTTTAATTATTGATTTCTTTAGTCACGTGGTTTTCTTCTATAAAACTAACTATTTTTCTTATTAATTAGCAACGATAAAGGTCCTTCTTGTAAATTAATTTCGTTCCAAGTTCAATACGTATTTATTTATTGAAAATTATTCACAACAACTCGTTAAAAAATATTTAACAAGACAACTTCTCCACTCTATGTCTTTTCGAAAAAAGGTTCCTTTTTTAGTTATGAACACCGTTTATAGTGATAATGTTTGCTACCTGAGCGTGGGTGCGTTTTAGATCCCGGCACGTGAGATATTGCGAGACATCCCCTGTCACATATCTGCCTTATAAACTCCAAAAAAAACCCCAAGAAAAGGACACAGCATACAAATTTATATAAGAAAGAAAGAGACATAAATAGCCCACGGTAAGAAAGAAGCGTTGTTAATTGCTTTGATTAGATTTCAAGGATTTTAATATAGTGATTCACGCGCTTTGTCAAGTTTCATATATTTTGATTTCGTACGGTGTCAGTTTGATAAAATACGGTTTTTCTTATTCAATGGCCATGTTTACCCTTGCCGGGTTTGGGTCATTGTATATTATCGCCGATGTAGTATTGTTGGGAGCCGTGACTGTCAACATTGAGGTCAAATAAAAAAAAATTAAGACGGAAATATTTCGCACCTCCTAAGCTTCCTTTAGGCAGTTTATTTTGTGACTTTTTAACACTGCATACGTTTTTCATTGTGTATTTGGATTTATGGGATATTTTAGCTACCGTTGAAAATATTTTGATCCGAAACAAATCGGGATTAGGTTTTTTGATTCCGTAGATTTGATGAAAAATTATTTCCTACTTTTTTAAAGCCCCGTGAAATGAGCGGATGTCATGGATTTTTAAACTTTTGGGGAAATCATATTGTCAGTTTAGCCATATGGTTTAGTCATATATAACCAGTGAGTGATCTAGACACGCGGGAGCGTGTCAAGCCAAGTTCAAGTAACAGAACTGGCGAGCAGCACCGTGTGTAATATTACACGAACCATTTGGAGCCACTTTTGACCCCCTCATAACTCAAAAACTATTTCACATAAACGTGTAAAATTTGGCTCATATAGTGAGACTTGCAAGATACATATGTGCTCCAAATTTCATAAACATATCTTCAACGGTTATTTAGATATTAACGTCCAAAAATCGTCATTTTTATCACTGACTGACCTATAGATCAAAACTCTAACCCAGTTCCAGATGACCTAGAAAGTTCAAATTTGGCATGCAGATAGGTAATTAGGTGAATACAAAGGAATAAATCAGAAACTGGCAAATTTTTATCATTTTGTTATAATTTTTCACTTAATTGATTCTATTAGGAACACTTATAACAAAAACGATTTGGTATTAATTTGTTTATATTTTTTTTTTTATAAATAAGTACCTACTAATAATTTATGTACAAAAAGTAATGATATCCCAACAAAAACATAAATGTGAAATGAAAGCCAAGTTCAATATTATGATATGTGCCTTGATTGTTGACATCAACGACAAAAGAAGTGAGATCTAAATGGATACCAAGTTCAATGGTCAGTCTTGACTTGGCTAGTTTTCATATAGGAATTATATTATAGCCTTCGCAAGTTTTAAACCTGATACTTGCCGGTTCTTATTTTATTATTCCGAAAATTTGGCTTGCTGGTAGAAACTAGCCATCGAACATAATAATTCGTATATGAGAACTAGCCAAGTCAGGACTGACCATTGAACTTGGTACCCATTTAGATCTCACTTCTTTTGTCGTTGATGTCAACAATCAAGGTACATATCATAATATTGAACTTGGCTTTCATTTCACATTTATGTTTTTGTTGGGTTATATTTTCAGTCATCATCAACATTCTCCTATCCTTTTCACAATTTATTTGGGGTTAGAACAACATGCATATATCTTTCTTCCATAATTCTCTATTAGTCGTTAGATGACGAGACGATACCGAGATCAGTAGCTAGTTCTTACCATATATAATATCAATATTACATATACCATTATTCACACAGTCCAGACTATCGTTGCTCTTTGTCCGCATTTTCAGTCATGGAAAACTTTGGTACCGCTGTCCTGTGCTATGAACATTCAATAATATAAAATGCTCGCCATTTGAAGTTTATACGGTGAGCATATTTTAATCCATATTTGATTCTTTGCAGAGCATCCGTGCTATCTTTTTTGCAAAAAAAAACAAGAACAACTATTTATCTCCTAAAAAATCTAAGACGAAATTACATTAACAACTATAATAGCGTAAATACTCATAAATACACGAGCACGTAGCTTAAACGCAATTTCTATGCTAACAAGGATACGCGCGTTATCGTATTTGTACCGCTATCTGGGTGCAAAACACACGGGGTGAATATTTTACACATTTTGTTTTATGTCTCTACGTATCCACGGTAAATAAACATTTCCTGGAGATTTTTATTTGCTATATTTTTTTCGCGGAGTGACGAAACACGCTCTTGAAATGTTTCGAGTGCTCTAACAAGGAACTTGAGGTTTGTTTCGTAGTTTTCGATAAGGGATCGTGATAACGTCAGGGTATTTTGGGATAACATATGTTATTCTGAAGATGTGGAAAAATATATCCACAAGCATTCATAACAGCACGCCTGTCCCCGAGGGGCTAGGTAGAGGCCTAGTAAACCAAGATTTTGCCAGTTATGTTTAAGTCCCATAGTGTGAAAAAATATATGACGTGGTTCAATTTTATTTTTTGAAATTGCTTATTTCACTTTTTATCATCCGTCACTTATTTATATAGGTCATCGTTGTCCTAAGGAGAAATTAACAAAGATGACTCGTATGTCCTATTTAATAATCTAGAATTAAATATGATATTGTAACCTTGACTTAAAATATTACCTATGGTTTAATAATCAATTGTAATCCGTCACTTGTTTTGATTAGTTCATCAATGTCGTAAAGAAATTTTAACAAAGAAGACGCAAATTTTGTATGTAATAAGCTAGTATTATGTCTGTTTTTCTAACTTTGACTTAAAATAATTGTTATTTCAGTTGAAGCAAGCAGATATGCTACCTTTACCTACGTGTTTTTCATGTAGGCACTTAGTAGTTACTGACATAGTTTAAGAAGGTTTCTGTGAGCATTATTCTTAGAAATTATAGATATTCTAACATGAAGATTTTCTTGTCCAAATATACGTCCTACTAAAATTTTCTGTCATGTTACCACAAAGGTTTTCAGTTCAAAACCGACAAATTATTTCTTGCCTTGCGTATCCCAAGTACCTACAGTGTATATAACTCGTCCCTTTATCTTATCCTTGCAGAGTCTTCTGATAACAAAATTTATGTTCCAAATGTTATCCGATTTATAATATAAAGCATTTAAATTATGTAAAGTTCCCAACAAATCGTACATAATCTTGAAACACAGAAATGTAGCATATCTTTATGTTTTCAACCACTGCTCTTGATCTCGTATTTTATTTTCTGTTGAAGCTGCTATAACATGTCTTTACGGAAATTATACTAAGTATGTGAGGATTTGATAAATAACGTTTCAGATTTTCAAGAAGTTTTCATGCTATGAGGTTTTAGAAGTAAATGGAATAAGAATAGAACAAGAATAAGAAATTTTTATTTATAAACACAGGTAGTTACATGGTGTGGAGAATAGTGATTATACTCTTCTAAATTCCAACACTTCCTAATCTTCTGAATTTTTGTCCGTTTGCATGATTTTTTTTATTACGTATGTATAAGTATGTCTTGCAGTTGTGGTTACGTTCATAAAAGTTTATTTCTAAAGTTTCGTTGTCATAATGAATGGAAATTCAGAGAAAACTATGTCGACCTGGAAGCTAGATGGAATAGGTCTTTTTCCATTTATCATAACACACAGGTTCTCAGGTTTCTTTTAGCATCATTGGCGCATGACACATAGGTATATTAGTGTAGTAGCCTTTGCCAGTGATTTCTCCAGCGTGAAGGTCGGAAATTATGCCATGAGAATGCACTATTCGGATAACAAGTAACTTATGTGTAAACTCAGGTTATAAACAATTTGTGTGCCAAATTCCGTTCAATTCCGTTCAATTCCGTTAGTCAGTTTTTACGTGATTTAGTTAGAAACATCTAAACACCCTAACTTTCACATTTAAAATATTATATAGTAGGATTTTTGTTTATAAATCTTTTGTAAGGCAAAATAATATTTAAAGAAACAACAATGACCTCACAATAAAACTGATAGCCTCTTCACCTAAACAACAGTTCTCGACCATTGGATAAGGATGAGATACAGGTAAACAAAAAATCCCTTGCCTATTTATAAGAAAAAATAGACACACTCGACCGTCCGGCCGATCGTAAAATTGATCGGCACAAACAATTTTCATCGTATACCGACGCGCATTCATCAAAAAACATAAATACCTACCGTGGGTAAGGAGATACCCCTACGGCGAATATAAGCGAAAACGATTCATCATTATTCATTCCTTCAGCTGACAGATTGTGATGTGAAACACTTCGGAGTAATAACTTTAACACGCTTTGGCGTCTCCTTGATAGATGTTTTTTGAAATAACGAAACGTTAACATGTGTTTTTTTAGATACACGCGGTAATTACGTCATCGCTACGTATGAGCTTTTGTTTCACATCGTGATGAATGATATTCCTGTTGTGACAGCCCCGGACAAACACACGAACATTTTTATGTATATACGCAGAGATCGTAAGTCTTGGTTTACAGAGTGTATTGTTTTAAAAAACAATCGTAAATTTGAACGTACGGCTGTTAAAGAGGTTGGAAAGTGATTTAATATTAAATAGTACTTGTAAAACGTTTGTAGACAAGACACTTGTGATTCAGAAGATTACATACAAAGAGCCTTTAATGGACACTTCACAAATATCCTTTGTAAGTTCCAGACAAAATCTTGAATAATAAAATATAAGCTAAATGTAAACATAAGGTAGTTGCAAGGTCGTGAACTATACAAATCTTAATGGACGAGGCCGTTTATGCTTTTGTAAATGAAGCAAACAGATATCTATTATATAGTGAACAAAACTTATTTGATTTTGATTTTGAAAATTGTTGTCAAGTGAAGGAAAACCTCGTGAAGAAAGGCTTGTGCTAGTGGTAGATTACGGTTAGGGCCTATTCCTTCCCATAAAAAAATGAGGCTAGTGTCCCAACAGTAGAAACATTAGGCTAAATAGGTTGACGTGTGTTTGAAAAGTATAGAACTAAGCAAGAATAGTGATGCAACCTCAACGTATAGGGTAGATTTTCTAACAAAGCAGGCAACGGGCTTGATGTCCCTGCATACCAACCCTAACCGCATTATGATGTTATCAGTACCCATGATATCAACCCCTTAGGTCTCAACGGAGGGAACGGGGTCGGTTATTCTTAGTCGGCAACCATGTGGGATACAGTTTGTCCCTAACCCGATAGCAAAGTCAGTAGTGAGTCATGGTTTTTGCATTCTTATTAAACCATATATTATGCTTGTGACTTAGAAAGGGCAAATCTGGCATGCCATCGGAATAATGTACAATATGGAAGTTACGACTAAAGATATTTATTTTCTCAAAATAATTCAGATTCACTTATAGAGAAAACATAAATATAAGTTTAATATATTGTTTGCCGCCAGTAAGCGTAGATATAAATATATAAAACAAATACGAAACTTAAAAACTAAAATTACACTAATACAAAATAAATAAATCAGAGCAAAGTACAAAAAAAGACACTATAGTTCTACGATACTAATTACATAAAAGTTAAATATGATACTATTATAAGAAAACATAACGCTTGATTTCCCCGCAAAAGGGTTAAGCACAGGGCTAAATGCTAGCGTAGTACACCCATATTTAATATCAGTGGGGTAATTGAGAATCACACTAACAGTAGAAATGGACTTTATTTTCAGAGTTCAACAATATTCATTACGTTATTTACGTTTTTGAGAGACATTTTTTTTCCAAAAAGCCATGGATTAGAAATTATCCTTCAAAATAATTCAGATTTTGATTAATAATTTCTATTCAATTAGGGTGCAGTTCATATAGCACCAAAACACAAAATCGTCACTTCTAAAAGCCATACGTCCTTAAACGCTTATCTCGTAAAGAATAAGCCCGCCCTCCGCTATCAAAATTAATCACAAACTATTAATTTATCTCACGTCATCCATTAAGAGTCAGCTAAGTGACAAAAGAAAAACACGGATGCCGGCAAGGCATCTGTCTTTTCATAGTCAACTTAACTAAAAGGATTAAAATGATATCTTCCGTCGTCTGACAGCCAGTGTGGTCTGCCAAGCGTTAACAGAAAACCTCTTTTGTTAAAGAATTTTGTTACCTTAAGCTCTTAATACCTTTATGCCATTGCTTTTTAATTTTAGCATTTCATAAAAGGGTTGATTTTAATCCCGATTACGTGTACTTTGAAAACGTTTTCGATGTCTTTTGTTAGATTTTTAGTTTCTATTCTTATTGCGGTAAGTTAATTTCGATTTCTTTGAGAAACGGAATGGAGTTTTATATTTATAATGGAATTAAAAAGGTTATGTGCATCTTTAAAATCCTATTAAATTATATAACGTTCTGGTTTTTTGTCGGAGGTGGGCTGACACAAATGTAAAATATTGAAATTTTACATTGTCACTTCCGCTGTGACACCGAAAACAAAACCATAATACAAGTACCTGAAGCGTCATGTGACTCATATTCGTAGAGATTCTTAAGCCAATCAAATCTTAAATTAATCAAAAATGGCACACTATAAACCACAATATCCTTAAACTAGGCTTCCTCAGGTATCTCATAATTTCTGGGTAGTCTTAATAGGGTATTAAATCGATCGCGTTAAGGCACGCGAATTATTCCATAACTTAGAAGGTTTCGGCTGTTAGCGCACCGAATTTCTCACAGTGACCGGAATTTTGAGCAAAAAGTTGAGGTGTAAAATTATTGAGCATTTTTAAGGCCGCAGCAGATTTTAATTTCAACATGTTTTTATCAAATCGGCTTAGAACTTGAAAGTAACAAAATCTTTTCTATAATCATATTTACAATCTCAGGGCGAGTAACAAATCACAGTAGGTATGATAAATATAAAATCCACTTCAACTTCTCAAAGCAGCTGATGCCTGTATTCATTCAAAGTTTGCGGTTTCGGAGACGCACAGTCGATCGCTTAAAGCTCCGAAAAAAATAATTTATTGTAATAAGTCGTCGTGAACACTCGCCACCGCTCGGCTCATCTCGCCCGCTCCGCACCCCTCTCCAGAGCGTATACTCGACTCGACTGCAATGGCTCTACCAAAATTCAGTCGACTGGTAGCAGCGTCTGGGCACGGTCGCGCCACACGACGCTCTGAACGGACTTACGTTACGGTGAAAACACGCTTATCACTTACGCGATACGAAATTGAGTTACGGACTTTACTGAATACAACCAGTTAAATTGTATTCAGAAAACATTTCGAGTATAACTACAGTGAATATTGGACGTTTTGTTAAAGCTGATGTGGACAGTTTATGTGAAAATTTTGTTTACGTTTCCAAGGACGCTAAATCACCGGATTGTGAATTGATATTGACACATCATGAGCATTATCTCAACAAGGACTATTTGTTAAATTGAAGCCGAAATAGTGTTCATAAATTGATGGATACTACACATCCGGCAAGGGGAGGCAATACGCGAACGCCGACGGAAAAAACATGACACTGAGCCTGTCGTGTCTTGTTTTCTTTCTTCCTTGATATTTGATTTTCCCCATGATGGCTCAAAAGGAAACTTTTTCAAGAAATCGTCTTTACCAAATCCTGTTTTGGTTCGTCATTGGACTGAATGTGGCTGACCAGAGCTCTCTGCCACTGAAATATGAAGCACCTGATGACTGCCAGTGGTGGCTGAGAGGCCCCAATGATGCACATGAAGTTTCCCTCACGTGTAAACTACGCACAATAAACAGTGAATTCGACACAACTAACTTCAGTGTTATTCCTTCAGAACATACCACGTCCCTAAGAATAGAGTGTAATGAAGAAATGATGTATAAAAGCTCCCTTGATGATCGTAGTTTTGCACATCTAGTAAAACTACGTGAACTTGTTTTAGATAACTGTAAAATTGGAAGATGGCCGCCTGGCGTACTGTCCGGCTTGAGAGACCTCCGAAATTTAACGATTCGAACGAAAAACACGGAATGGGCCGCTATGAGTTTAGAGATAGCATCAGAAAGCTTTACGGCTGTTCGACAGTTGGAAAAGTTGGATCTCAGTTTTAATAACATCTGGTCGTTTCCCGAAAACTTGTTCTGTCCGTTAACAAACTTAGTTTATTTGAATGTGTCTTCGAATCGTCTCCAAGATGTGAGTGATTTGGGATTCAGAGAGCGAGCAATGCATCAAGCACTGATTAGTGAACAGGATGGGCCAGCTCCTTCGGCGCCTTCAATGTCACATGCAACCTGCTCATTAGATATTGAGGTACTAGACGCTTCCAGCAATCACTTCGTGCTAATGCCAGAAAACGGATTTATGGCTCTACGTAGACTCAAAGAACTGCACATTCACGACAATGAAATATCAATGGTTGCTGACAAAGCCTTATCTGGATTGAAACAGCTGCAGATAATTGATCTTTCGAACAACAAAATAGTCGCTCTTCCACAAGATCTATTCAAAGATAGTAGACCGGTCATCAAAGAAATATACTTACAAAACAATTCTATAAGTGTGCTTTCACCAAGCCTGTTCGCCAACCTAGATCAGCTGTTGGCGTTGGATTTATCTAATAATCATTTAACAAGTACTTGGATTAATGAGAATACTTTCACCGGTCTTATAAGAATGGTTCTGTTGAACTTATCAAACAACAGATTAACGAAGTTGGATCCCAAGATTTTCAAAGATTTATACACTTTACAAATACTTAACGTTCAGCGTAACATGTTGGAGAGCATTGCCGCTGACACTTTTGCACCAATGAATAATCTACACACGTTGATCCTATCATACAACAAGATATCCCATATCGATGCTTACGCACTGAATGGTCTGTATGTGCTGTCTCTACTTTCTATAGACAATAATCACCTTGAAGAACTCCATCCAGAAGCATTCAGGAATACATCCTCCCTACAGGATTTGAATTTAAATGGGAATCGTTTAACGAAAGTACCCATAGCGCTAAGAAATATGCGTTTACTAAGGACTCTTGATCTGGGAGAGAATCAGATAACAGCACTGGAAGAACCCGGTTTCGTCGGTTTGCATAACGTATATGGCCTACGTCTTATCGGAAATAAGATAGAAAACATAAGTAAAGATGTGTTTACAGATTTACCGTCCCTACAAATTTTAAATCTGGCACGTAATAAATTGAAGCACATCGATATGAACGCATTCGAAACATTATCAACTCTACAAGCTATAAGATTGGATGCAAACCAACTCACAGAAATCCAAGGCCTGTTTGTAAATATTCCATCTCTATTGTGGCTAAATGTATCAGATAACCAAATAGAATGGTTCGATTACACTGTTATCCCCTCGGGACTTCAGTGGTTGGATCTACATAGTAATAATATCAAGGAACTGGGAAACAACTACCGTATGGATAAAGAATTGCGCTTGCAAACACTAGACGCAAGTTTTAACAAAATGACAAAAATATCGGCATTCTCAATTCCCAGCAGTGTAGAGTTGCTGTTCCTGAATGATAATCAAATTACACAAGTTGAAGCTCAAACTTTTGTTGGAAAAACCAATTTAACGAGAGTCGATTTGTATGCTAATCAGATAACTAGTATGGATCTCAATGCGCTTCGTCTAACTCCGGTCGATCCGGGACGGCCGCTACCCGAATTTTATATCGGTGGAAACCCGTTTCAGTGCGACTGTACTATGGAGTGGCTACAACGCATAAACAAACTGGACCATCTTAGACAACATCCACGTGTGATGGACTTGGAGAGCATATATTGTAAATTATTATACAATCGTGAAAGGACTTATATTCCGCTCATCGAAGCAGAATCTTCTCAGTTTTTGTGTACATATAAAACGCACTGTTTTACTCTGTGTCATTGTTGTGATTTCGACGCCTGTGATTGTGAAATGACGTGCCCATCGAACTGTACGTGTTATCATGACCAACCGTGGTCGGCAAATATTGTGGATTGTTCTGCTGCTGGGTATGCCGAAATACCCAGTAGTATACCTATGGACGCTACTGAACTATATTTAGACGGTAATAACTTTGGTGGTTTAACGAGTCACGCTTTTATTGGACGTAAAAACTTAAAAATATTGTACGCTAATAATTCTAACATTGACGCACTTTATAATAATACGTTTAGTGGACTAAAACGCTTAACTACATTGCATTTAGAAAAGAACAATATAAAAGAGTTGCTAGGTTTCGAACTGTCGCCTCTGGAGAATTTGCGCGAGTTGCATCTACAAGACAATAAAATACACTATATCGATAATCGAACCTTCATGGAGTTGAGACATTTAGAAGTGTTGCGCTTGGAAGGAAATAACATTTACGGCTTCGCGGTGTGGCAGTTCACGATGAATCCATATTTGGTAGAGATAAGTCTCTCGCGGAACCTTTGGTCGTGCGATTGTCAGTACATGCATAAATTTCGCACATGGTTCAAAAATAACCTAGGAAAAGTGGAAGATGCTCTTAAGATCACGTGTGTATTCGATAACGTAACGAATGCTGTGGGTCCACTGATGGCCGATTTCAATTCAACAATATGCACAAGCCATGTGGGAGGAAGCTCATCCATAATCGAGAACCAAGTAATCAATGATTATCTGCCTCTTCTGCTAATATCTCTCTGCGTGTTCATTACTAGCTCGGCATTAATATGCGGCGTATTTTATTGGCGGCGTGAGCTAAGAGTCTGGATTTACTACCACTGTGGATTCAGAATGTGCTACAAAAGTACAGCTTTCGACGATGAAGCCGACAAAGATCGCCTCTTTGACGCCTACATAAGTTATAGCGTGAAAGACGAGGCATTCGTCGCTCAAATGTTAGCGCCCGGCCTAGAATCCACCGATCCAAGTTTCCGGCTCTGTTTACATTACCGGGACTTTAACGCTTCAGCATACGTGGCGGATACAATAATAGAGGCCGTTGAGTCATCTAAAAGGACGATAATAGTCCTGTCAAAAAATTTCATCAACAACGAATGGTGTCGTTTCGAATTTAAGACGGCACTCCACGAAGTACTGAAAGAGAGACGAAGAAGACTGATAATAATATTGCTAGGCGAGCTACCGAATAGGGACATCGATCCAGAACTCAGGTTGTGTTTGAAAGCGAACACCTGTATAGAGTGGGGTGACAGACAATTTTGGCAAAAGTTGAGGTTCGCGATGCCGGACTTGCGGAAGTGTCAGTATCACCGGTCGACAGTGAATATTTACGCTTCGGTGTCTCCGGTGGGGGCCGGGCGGGCGCCGGCGCCGCCCCCTCCGCCACCGCCGGGGAAGCTCCCCCCCCTGCTCGGTGACGGGCTGGCCCTGCCGACCAGCGTGCACACGCGCGACGTGCACCCCCACCGCATGCCGCCGCAAGCGCAGCTCTGGGCGTAGCGTATGCTCCAACGCAGGTAAACAGACACTGACTTTACTTGCAACGCTTAAGCGTATTAGTCCAATAAAATGGTGATAATTAATCTTAGGTTGTTCCACATTATATTTATTGTATAGCATAAGAATTACGAAGCCTGACACAACTTGCATTTATTTGTATAGAGTAGGCCGCTAGTTTCGTTTTAGTTGTTACGGAATAATTTCCTAATTTCTGCGATAGTAATTTATAGATTACGGTAAATCCGATGTAAATATTGATACCTATTTGTTAAAAATATTTCAGTGACTATAAATAATATTCGGATCGCTTAAATATTATATAATGCCAAAGTTTAAAACTTATAGCTATGTACAGATGCATTTATTATTATAGTTTTTTTTTAGAACAATCATTGTCAATAAAGAGTCTGTAAATATTATGATTTTGTATATAAACCTGTAAATACGCAAAAAACAATTATGATATGAAAAAACGAAAACAAGAAATACACATTTTTAAAATTTTATTTCCTTTTGTTTTATTTATTGTGTTACCTTATGTGTTCATTTTTGTTTTATTGGTTCAATTCAATTACTCATATTAGACGATATACGAAAAACTAAAGATCAAGAACCTTCAAATACCGACGAAGTTCTAACACAGTTGCATATACTTGCCAAGTCTAAAGTACTCATCGGCATGTTAAAATGGAAGTAGGTTCGAACACTAACTCAAGCAATATACAAACATATTGAAAATTGAAAGTCACTCTAGCAAAGTTTAGTGCGGGTAAATGGTACCTACCCCGAGTTCTACGCTCCGCATATATACTTCACCGCTGAACTTCAGTACATTCATGAATAGGTTCGAATGCTTACTCAACTAGTAAAATTAACACAGAATAATTCACTCAATTTAAGTTTTGACTCTCAATAATGTAACTTAAATTGCACATAATTCTAAGTCAGACAGAATTAATATTAACTGGTAGCAGAATATGCTTTTGTAATAAAAACTTGAGGGATTTGACAAATAATGAAATTACACTCATAGTTGTTTCAGTAATATACTGAAAAAAAAAACAAAATATAAGAAGAATAAAAGCTAACAAAGAAGAAATAAAGGACAATATTGATATATAGATTTTATCTCATCTGGAAAAAAATGAAGACATTACATAAATTACACCTTTTAGCCCCTCGAAGTTATTCAATAAAGAAATGTCTTGTTTGCCAGGCAAAAAATCCACTTAAAGAAAAACGACGAAAGAACTTGTCTTAAAAGTAGATAGGAATTATTTTAGAACTTCCTACCTTAACTAATTCAATTCAACTCTCAAGTTGAGCAAAAAAGGGAATAAGAAAGTTGGGGATGTCGAATTTATCGGACCTAATAAGTAATGTAGAAAGAAAGAAATCATGTATATGGATAATAAAGAAACTAAGTGACTAATGATAGACATTAATTTTGCTATATTTATTGCGTTAGTAAGTAACCGCAGATTAAAATGACGTAATGTTTATTTGAGAAACAATAACGCATCCTGAAATGTGGATATATCACTTGTATTACAATTTGCGCTCTGCATTTGTTCAGTACAAACAACTCTGACAGAGAAGCACTTACTCGAATGTAATAAAGATTTTTTATTTGTTGTTAGACAGACATTTATTGTTTGTAGATTCACACTAAACATTATCTTCTAGCTGAATCAACAACGTACTATAACCAACTATTATATAATGACAAGTTGAAGTGATGACATATTATAATCCGATAATCCCTAACCACATAAGTACACATGTAGCGATATCAACCTGCTATTGAGTCAAAGTATAGCAATACTGCATTAATAGTGACAAATTGTTCGCCTAAGGGGATAATAGAAAACCGTTTATCTGATTTAGCTGGCCCACCGTTAACTGTAGGTACATAATTTCAATGCAGGTCATCAGTACACTAAAGGAACTGTTATCGAACTTATAACACTTATAAGAATTACTTAATGATTCAAATATTTACAAACTTGAACAGCACAATATGTAATATCATTTAATAGGCTGACTAAGTCCACTTGAAATGGTTGCCAAAGCACTTTATAACTTGTAGATTTTATATTTTGCACGAGTTGTTGTTGATGCTTATCGATCGTAAAATGATGATATATTTATTATTCTCACTCATTTCTTTGAATACATTCTCTTAGATGCATCAGAAAGCTCTTTCACACATTCCATCATAAAACACTTACATATCGAAAATTCATACAAAGATGTTCAATGTTAATTTGTGGAGAGGTGTCAGAACTACGTCTCCATTATCCACACAATGTCCGTACATTACCCATTGTCGTCATCATCATACACTATAAGTAGCAATTCGCCCTTTGACTCGTCAGACCATTTTCTTCCCATTATGAACATACACGCAGCGATAAATTCTCATATTTTCCACCCCACGATGCCAACTTATATTTCCCCTGCTACAACTAACGGCATCTAGTCGTCAACTCATGAAACTCCTATTATCTGTTTGCGGACGAATCAAAACGAAATCAACATCAGTTATTTTTGTCGTTCGCACCCTTATCAAAGGCCGTAGATGGGTCAGTTTAGGGAATGCCAGACGTTCTGGATTTATAGGGATAGTGTTTTGTATGTCCGAATATCTCTCTAGACATCTGTCGCTCTTTAATCTGCTTTTTGTATCAGTAAATAGAAGCATGCTTATTTTCATATCCATTTCGGTGGATTTTAAAAGACAAAATTTGTTAAATTTTTTCGTTGTCTTTATCCATTTCATTTAGTTCTTTATTTTAACTTTAGACATGTTTCGGTGGATGTGAACGGACAAAACTTGGTAAATTTTGTCCTTGTCCTTTTCTATATCATTTAGTTCTTTATTCTAACTTTGACATGACTCGACAAACATCTTTACTTCAAGGAATCCAGCTTAGACAGTTGTACAGTAACTGAAACATATGTAAGTTACTGATCCGAAACGTATTTCTTCCGCTATTTGTCACTTATTTAGGAATACTTTATTGGTTGTAGGTACAAGTAAAACCCCCTTTCCCGAAGCAATATCTGTCTCCTTGCGTCAACGAAATCTGGTGTCGCTACTCACTGTAGAAGTAATGGGAAAACTTGTTTGCTACTGTGGCCAATGTGCCGAGCAAATTTATGATACGTAGAAGTCTTTATGACAAGTTTATGTGGACTAACCTTTTGTGGGGGTCACAATTGTTGATATTTGCTTGATTCTCTTTCAGTTTAAATCGTATAAGGAGGTGATTTAAAATTTAGTGTTCATTTTAGTGGGTTTGGAAACACATTTAGATCTTGTTTGGCATAATTAGATTGGATCTATGTTTTACATGTTTTATGGAATTTAGGTTTTTTCTTACAAATTCCAGTCTTTCTGGCCTTGTTTTATGTATTTAAAAAAATGTCGGGCATCGTTTTATGTTGGGGTGAGCTTAGAAAACC
This sequence comes from Aporophyla lueneburgensis, assembly GCA_932294355.1. Lineage (NCBI taxonomy): Eukaryota > Metazoa > Arthropoda > Insecta > Lepidoptera > Noctuidae > Aporophyla > Aporophyla lueneburgensis. Next base: position 18,920,232 of record OW028750.1, on the reverse strand, counting down.
AGTCCTCCTATATGATCCGTAGGCAGTTATACACAAAAATACTTAAACTTCTGTAGTTTATTATAACCCATATTTGCTTACACTATCAAACAACAACCCACTATAACACGGAAATATTTAGAACAAAATGTATATACTTATACGAAAGATACGCAAATTAAATGACGTTATCAGATTCTCTCACTAATAATATTTTAGGGAGAGTCCTGTCCGATGGACAAGAGCGTCAATGCACGTCCGACACTTTAAACTAAACAATAAACGTGTGTATAATAATAATTTAATCCAATATTTCGGGACCAGCGCCGGACACAGCCACCGTAATGGAATTAGTTTTGTAATTAACTTACTTTATCGTTAAAAGGGGATACTCAGTACTATCTGTGCTGAAAATTCAAGTCCCATACGTTTGTATGTTGAAATGGAAATTACGGAACCACCAGTATTTACTAAAGTTAAGAGGGACGAAGGTTTAATCTGTTTGTGGTACTATTAGACATAAATACGACCGAACATTATATGTATTAAGGGATGGTTCTGCCACCACGCAAATGGGGGCTATGTAAACAGTTCGTTATATAAATTCATGTTAGATTTTGTGTTGGAAATGTAATTTTAAATGTCGTTATGTAGGGTAGAGAGTTCAGGCTCCAGCATTTGTTTTAATTGAATACCGGAATTTTCAAACTGTTGTGAGTTTAGTTCGAGGCACAATGTCCACATTACTGATTTGACTAACAATTTTAGTTAATTTTGTAAGGGATCAAACTATATGGTAGTGTAATAAAGTAAGTGTATTTCTGTTAACTATGACATTGACACAGATTCCTAAAAGCAATAATATTTCAAACAGCCATTATTTGTTTAAAATAAACTTGCCCTATATACAATACTTATTTGAGATTGATGTACTTACCGCATACTAATAAATAACCAATAGTAAATCAGTCGTCTAAACACTACTTTTAAACAATTCTATGAAAAGATTTCAACTGGTTTATAGAACACGAACATGAAATAAAACAAGACAAAATACTTTCAAAATAGAACATTAGGAAGGGACGAATGTAAAACTATCCTCAATGGAAGATGAATGTGTAGTAGTGATTGATATTTTTCCTTTAAATGCCATTATAATCTGATTCCAGAGCCTGAATCGATTGATCAAAACGATTGCGTGGATTGATTTTACCTATTTGCTTTGAATGTTCTTTCTAAATTAAATTCATTCGTCATCTACGGTCGAATTCCAGAAAAAAGTTATCAAAGTCTTATGACACCACTTTCTTCTAAAGTGAATAGTATTGTAATTAATTCCGTGGTATTGCATCATCGCCTTTATTACTAGGCAGTAATTTTATGTTGTTCTTCTCATTTTTATTTCTACGCCATAATCACAAAATAAATTTGATTCGATGTGAGAATAAACAGCACATCTACATATTCAGCTTCGAATATATCAAAGCAAAAAAATGGAATCAAACATTAATCACAAAGAAAATCCCATCAACAAACCTAATGCGAGCACATTCCTTTGAAGTACGTCCAATGTCATTTGAAATAACTTTGAATTTCTTAATACGTAAAGATATTAGCTTACTTAAACATGTAGGCCTAACAAAGAAGCCATCTGCTGGAAAATGCCATATGGTATGACAAAAGAAGCATGCGCAATTTAATAGTATCCTAGTAAAAGCAACGGATCCCTTTGAATATCGTCTAAATACACAAGTATGGAAAAAAATGTACGTTGTCATTCGATAATCCTTTACGCACTAGAGATGTCACCGGCAAAGATCAGCTTTCGTCCAACGGTGGGTTTGCGTAACTCAATACATTTATAACAGACGGCATTCCATCACAAACATAAATCTTAATGAGAACGTAATAAGATCTATTATTGGTTGTTGATGAAACGTCAACCACAGACCGCAGAACGAGGACAATCGAGGACAAAAAGCATCAGATAATATGCCATCCCTTAATCACATGCACTGTTGCCCCCGAAAAAATATTTGGTAGTTCGAAGCATTCGTATTTATTCGTTAACAAATCTATTTTGGAACATCTATTTGTGCATTTACAACTGGCTTACAACATACTCTCGAGTAGAATTTGTTGTCAAAATGTTAAAACTTCGCCTCGGATTGTAAACGGTCGGGTGTCGTGTTCTAAATTTGTATCGTTTCAAAGAATGTTTAGGGTGCGTTCAGTAATACAATAGATCTCTAGTACAGTTAATTTCACTGAGAATGCCGTGAGTTCGTGCACTTTTTAGTGTCGTTAATTCAATCTGAAAGTTGGTGAAGAATTTGAATAGAGTGTCGGCCATGAGAAATTTTGGAGCGCAGTAAATAGCTCCACAGAGAGACCGTCATTATAGTGAGTTCATTTCGAGTTTCCCAACATTAAATCTGGATGACACTTTTTCATCCTTCCGATAGTAAATCCCGTGAGCGCTTTATCAACGCCATTAAAATAAAAGTGTTCGCAAAATATCCTACAAAATTTAGCACCGATCGTTAAAATTCGTCAGTTTAATGTAGTAAATATTGTTTAATTGCTCAGGAGCTGTAAAATGTCGACTATTTCCAACAAATGGTTCATTATCTTCTTCAATTCTCTAGTGTATATCTCTTCTGAATTGGAGTGTCAATATAAATTACAACCCTTCTAAAACAAAGCGAAATATTAGTCAAACATTTTACACAAATTATATAAACAAAATTACAATTCTAAACCTTCGTAATATTAATTGAGTCGACTACCAACTGAACTGGAGCCGTATTAAATTTACACCACACGGGTATTATCAAATTAGACTATGAATCAAAACGCCCCAAGTGTATGTTCCGACCTTTATTTGCGTAGTAGTCGGCTTATGAATAGCATATTACTGAAGGCCTATCCCAAGCGGGGGTATATGGTTTAGATAACCCAGAGACGGCGGTTACCAGAACCGAGTGCCAATAATTGACTATCAAACTTGATATATAGCTTTCTCGGCGGCTTGACGGCGATAGTTGGATGAGTTATAGCCGGTCTTGGTCCTGGGGGAACGCGAGACATTTTGTTAAGTCGCAAAAGTCGTTCTTTAGCTGTGCGGGACTAATCATAACATTTCAGTTAAGTTTATGTATGAGCTTAGCGTCTTCTCCCGTCGGAACTTTTTGATCCGCATGTTTCATGTTTGTGGCAGTATTAGTATTGACGTGACCAGTGATGTTCACTTTCATACTGAAGTAAGCAGTTGAGCTATTTTCGTGATAAAATAGTATTTTATAACATAGTATAATGTCACGCCTTGTTTCTTTGTAGGGTTGGACAGAGTCCTCATTTCTAGTCCCATGTAATAGGAGGTGCGCCTATTGCCATCAACCAGGCACCAATCTAGACTCCGAGCTGGTACTAAGAAATACCAAATAAAAAACCCAATAACACCTTGCCCAGCCTGGATCCAAAACCCAGGACCTCACGGTTCTTCATTCGCTTCAAAATTAATAATCTCACAAAGGAAGGCTCCTAAATCACAACACTCATTAGACTTAACATAAATTATTCAGTTGCTTAACAAATGTACATCTGTAGAGCGCGATCGGTACGTAACACATGTTAACACGGGTCTCGTTCATTAAATATTGAGGATTTTTTTTTTTTTTTTTTTTTCAGGATGGGAAATCATCAAATGACTTCTCCCGCTCTGGGCGGAGCGGGAGGGCGTGTCAGACTTTTACTGACTAAAACCCACCCGTGTTCCATCAGTTGCCCATGTGCCAGGGTCACGGTATCTCTTTCGAACAATCACGCGACCCCGGCAGGCATCGGTCCTAGTAGACCCCTACACTGCTGCTGACATCTCTTTGAGGCGCGCGTGGAACACTGCGCGCCGTCGACCCGAGCCTGGTCCTTACCGGGCGGCGAGCCACCCATTGCTCGCCACCCGCAAGCTCGCGCCTACGGTGGCCGGGAGTCCGCAATTGACTCCCGACGCCCGGGGCGTCTCCTCCTGCGGCGGCTAGGGACGTGAGGGCGCAGAGACTGCCACTCCTTCACGCGCCCCGCCTCCTCCTTCGCGAGCATTACTGCGGTTCTTCATTCGCTTCAAAATTAATAATCTCACAAAGGAAGGCTCCTAAATCACAACACTCATTAGACTTAACATAAATTATTCAGTTGCTTAACAAATGTACATCTGTAGAGCGCGATCGGTACGTAACACATGTTAACACGGGTCTCGTTCATTAAATATTGAGGATGACGCTATAATTTACAATGAGTCCGTATTGCTTAAGCTTCGTGTTATGAAAATTTAATCAAAGTTCGCAGCCCCAAGTGTATCGGTACGGATACAGTTTAATGGGTTCCATAGCGTTTCAGCGCCATTTATTTGCATCGCCGACTTGTTTTGATCACAAAAGTTTTGTTATATTGCTATTTGATTTGAAAATACAACTCTGTAGCACCAATTTTTTTTACAAAACAATTGTAACTGAAATGGGTTTTGTATGCATGGTTGTGAGTTCTAGTTGCTGTAAAATATTCGTGCGTAGGTATTATATTTTACTTGTTATAAAATACCTGAGCGTGAATTGTAGATTCATTTTTAAATGCAAAATGTAGCGTTATTGATATCTTACCGATATGATTTACTTGAGAAAAGATTTTCATCTTTTTCCCAGATGTCTATCATTCTGGTAATATTTTCCATTTCTCTTTAAATTCACTATTCGTAGAAAGCTCAACAAAAAAAAAAAGAAATATAATTTTTTACTTACGCTTAATTGGTTCAGGTCAAATAGATCAGTCTTTAAGGTCATCAAAAGTACAATGACCCAAACATTCCCGAAAGGAGAAAAACAAAAACCTCTCGTCCCACATTCAGTCACCACTGACATCTGCTTCGTCATTAGAGTAAAGAGACAACCTAAAAAATGGCTGAAACAATCATTAATTTTAGTTTGTCATAGGCTACTAATTTGTAAGATATACTGCTGGCTACTAATAGCTTTGTATCCGGGAACACATCAATGAAATATTAAAACTCTTTGGACTTTCCTCGTATATGGACTCCGCAAACGTATTTATGTGTCATTTAACACCAATAACAGCTGAAATATCATCAGTGTAAAGTCAAAACATTTCATTATGATTTATGTGACAAACTTGTCGCGTAAAACGTCGGGTGTGGTCCAACTAATTTGAGAAATTCTAAATTTGTATTAATATAACGGTCTAATAATAATAAATAAACGTCAAATTAAAGTTTACGTGAAGTTTCTAAATTCATTTCTTGACTAACGTGGTAAAATAGTTCAAAGTTCGAACAAAATAATTTAGGAGAAGTTGATTGCGCGTTTTTATAATTTCTAACGTGACGATATTATCGTGGACTTCCACGTACAAAGCACCGCATCAGAAGGAAGTAAAATGTAAGGAAACTATGGTCATGATTCTTTAACAAGAAAGAGATGGAAATAAATAAGAGCCATCAAATTTAGTTGAACTAACATTTTCTTTGGCGTACAGGAAGATGAACTAAATTCATCTTGCTTAAAATCACGCCAAATTTAAGGCAATACAGACGTAATTTAGATTAACAGTTCTAAACCGTCACTTGTCTTTTCCTCCTCGGTTTACCAGTAAGAGCTAACAATACACTTAGTTTAGTACAGGCGGTGAGCAAAACAATCGGCACCATTATATTTACAAAGAAGCTGTTAAATTTCCGTCGTTATAACGGGTACGTATAAATTTAGATATATTTTATAGAAGTGGACCACAATAATATCGTAACGTTAGTAATTATGAAAGCGTACATGTAATAACTGCACAGAAGACAAAAGAAACATCTAAAACTATAAATATAACATCACGCCTTGTTTCCCCGAAGGGTTAGGCAGAGGTGTACCTATAGAACACCCACATTTTGCCGGTTATTTTTAAGTCCTATCTAATAGGGAGCAAGCATAGGTATTACCACCAACCAGGCACATATCTAGACGGGCCGGGCTGCTACTGAGAAATCTAAGATAGAAAAACCCAAAAGCACTTTTGTCTGACCAAAGGATCGAACTCTCATAGAGGATCTCATGCTTAGCAGCAGCGTAACTACATTTAGGACTAAAAGAAAACACGTGGCAATAAAAATATGCTAAAAATTTTTTTCAATATCAGAAAAGGTTTGACTGTCGCCACACAAAAAGCCGCTGGCGAATGGCTGAAAAAAAAAAACCACAAAGCTCTAAAAAATTCAGCTCTCCACCAGAATTGCCAGTCGAATGACTTTTACTTTTTCTTCGTAATGCACCATTGCAATATTTCAGCCGTATAAAAGCCGTTATAGCTGCAATTGGCTTTAAGAGATCTATGAGTTGACTTAAATTGTACTCATTCGGCTAAAAATAGAGGTTTCTCACTAACCTTTGCGCTTAATAATCCTTCGCGTTTAACGTGTACCTACTGTTATTAATAGTTAATAAATTGTTAGTCACTTAGATGATTAAAAATCTGTATTATGACTAAATGTTTTTTTCTCTAACCGCAATGGTTACAACTTATTTATATCTAGAGAGCGACAAGGACATACTGTAACCATTAATTCAGCACATAATTCTGAAACTCTTTGCCTTTAAATGTTGGCGGTTGTTTATAAAAATAAAATTGCTGTTCCACACATTGATCGCGTAGATATTTCTCTTTTCTATGATATAGGTGATTTTTGTTTTGATAAGCGACGAAAATGTTCTATGTTCCATGTGTAATATTCGTAGTTACAGATTAACCTTGGATGTCCTTGCCACCCTATATATTCCTGCATTTATTCAAAATTTACATAGTGTTACTGAATAATTTTAACAGTACGCTATCAAAAGCGTACCTACTTTTCCTTTATTTTATGTGCGTATTTCTAGGAAAAAAAAAACGACGAACAATCATTATTACAAGTATTATACCTTAGCTACCACTGCTATAATATCTTTATCGATACGTGCAAACAAATGGGCGATGATTTTATCGATTTAATTGTTTTCTTATTCCGTTTTAGGGTCCCGTGCATAAAAACTAAACCAATATAAAATAATATGTGGGTTTTTAAATGAATTTGATAATAAAGTAAGGACATGAATAAATAATAAATAAATAATATTCAAATAAAAAATAAATAACTGAGTACATATAAAACATGATACAATTACAGATTATTATAAGCCTTAGGTGCTAGTTTTTTACAAATGCCCTGGACCCCACGCTAGGATTCCCTGTGTCATGAGGTCCAGATATTAGGGTTTTTGAATATTCCCTGTTGTCACGTTTTGAATTGTACCTAATATAGTTAAGGCAAAAAATTGTACCACAAGATAATTGGAGAAAACCGAATGAATTATATTGTTTTCTTCAAAACGTACTAATTTCCTAGTATGTATTTTGTGAGTTCTTGATTCGCAACACAATTAAAATAACTTCCTGCGAATTGCCTACAGAAAATAATTAAAATTCACCCGTTTCAGGCGAGTAAATTCGTGCAATTCGACTAATAAGTCCCAAATTATAATAACGTTAATTAATAACTAGATTTTGTCAGCAACTTCACCCGCGTGGTGGTAGAAATTATACCGCGGCCACTTACTACCGAGATAAAACGTACCCTATGTGTTAATGAAAGCTATAAACTATCTGTATGCTAAATTTAATCCAAATCCAATAAGTAGTTTTGGCGTGAATGAGTAACAAAAATCTGCACATCTTACAAACTTTTACATTTATAATACTCAGAATAGTAACATTACCGATACCAGTAATACAAAAACAAGCAAAATAAACTTTATTTTAAAACATTTATATGTGTTGCCGTAATATTCACTACCATTTTGCCGACATTGCAATACTATGCTTCAGTGAGTTGATATAGAAGTGTTAAACTATTAGCTAGTGAAGGAATAATCAATAGGCTGATAAAGTCTTTATAGTCCTCTTCAGAACATCTCCAGATTACTCGTGTAACGCTGATTACAAAATTTCAATATAAACGTTCAAGAAGATTAGCCTAGACACGTTTAGCATTTAAGGTACCTCCATTTTAGGCACAAGTTTGATTGCTACCGATCAACTTTACGCTCACGTTCCAATCTGTTTCTGCAAATAAAGAGATTGTGATGCAAAGAAGATCTGTAAAGGCTTTGGAGTAAAAAAAATATCCAGATATGTGTAGGTACAAGGTAAACCTTTCAAATCCCGATTTTTGGTGGAATCTAGAACTTTATTATAGCTTTTCTATTTATTTATTTATTATTATTAAACATATTGTAGACTTACAGGTAAACCCTAGGCGTCTACAAACATGGAGTAATTACATGCTAAAATTACTTTTAAAATGTTATTTGCATGTTATTGAAACCTTACCTTACATTATGTAATTAAATAATTCCTTCTTATTCATTAACTTAAGAATTCATTCATTTGCAAGTAACATGGTTTATACATAAGTCAATTTCAAATTCAATCGGTTCAAGTTTCATCTATAAATTAATACGAATAATAAAAATTGAAGTTTTTCTTAGTGATGTCAAAATAACAGCGTTTTTAGTAAATGCATGCTATATTAAAAATAAATAAGATACCTATTTACATTTTAAAAAAGGTTTTTTTAATTATTTTTTACTAGCTTTTGCCAGCGGCTTCGCCCGCGTGGAGGTCGGAAATTATCCCGCGGGAACATACTACCGGGATAAAAAGTAGCCTATGTCCTTTCTCAGGCTCTAAACTATCTATTTACCAAATTTCATTTAAATCGGTTCAGTAGTTTTAGCAGAAAAGCGAGACAGACAGCCAGACAGAGTTACTTTTGCATTTATAATATTAGTGTGGATATATATAGTGTAATACGAATAATAAAAATTGAAGTTTTTCTTAGTGATGTCAAAATAACAGCGTTTTTAGTAAATGCATGCTATATTAAAAATAAATAAGATACCTATTTACATTTTAAAAAAAGGTTTTTTTAATTATTTTGTACTAGCTTTTGCCAGTGGCTTCGCCCGCGTGGAGGTCGGAAATTATCCCGCGGGAAAATACTACCCGGGTAAAAAGTAGCCTTTGTCCTTTTTCAGGCTCTAAACTACCTATATACCAAATTTCATCTAAATCGGTTCAGTAGTTTTAGCAGGAAAGCGAGACAGACAGACAGAGTTACTTTTGCATTTATAATATTATATATTATATAAAGTATGGATAGTATGGATAGTGTGGATGTTTGTTTCGGCTAATCTCCGAAACAGTTGGGCCATTTTGACAGGACTGACACTAGCAGGTCGCTAATGTTATTTTGAGTAGTTTAAGTTACTTTTCGTTTCGGTAGCATATTCCCGTGGGCCACCTAGTAATTTTAAGAGCTAACATGAAAATAATTAGATTGGAGGCTCTGTTAAAAATTTGTTAAAAATTACAATAATATACAGAACACCACAATGTTTGAAAATTAGTGGACTAAAGCCCTAGTTGTCGTATTTTAACTGTGTCTCGTAGTGCAAGCTACGCCTCGTAGCTATTTGAAATAGGGTTACTGCAAATCAGGACAAATAGATCAGTTTGGAGGTCGATTCCATCTAACGAGAGGGTCCGATACGTTACCCAATTAAATTATCTGTACATTGAGTGTGAACTAGGGCTCCTGTAGGCAGCATTTCGTAACAGATAAAAGATTTCACCAGTAATGTTTCAAGAACCAAAAAAGGATTACTATTTCGAATCATCTTAACTGCTCCATGTGGTTCTGACACGGCATTTTTCGTTATGTCATGAAAGAAAAAATGGCTCCTGTCCAAAATAATTCCATCCATAATTTGTGTTACTGTGTGAAAAGTTGTATTAGAAAATCGATCAGCCCGTTCTGATAAATTAAATACATATCTCCTGTATCCCCGAAGGAATAGGCAGAGTTGTACTTATAGTACCTATGCCGACATTTCGCCAGTTATCTTTATTTCCCAAATAGGAAGTGAGCCTATTTCCATAAATCTGTCAGAAATAGGTAGTCTCCGGACAACTACTGAGAAATTCCAGATGGAAAACAACACTTTTCCTGACCCGAGAATCGAACCCGGGATCTCATACTCAGCAGTAGCGCTTGCGACTGTAAGACCAACGAAGCAATCCACTTAACGTTGATCTCTTACAGTGGGATTCAAAATCGATCGCCATTATTGCTGCTTACGGCCAATGGCTGACGGAATGGCGATTGCAGTTAAATAACATTACCAGTCCGAGGACGCTTCTGCTCATCCTCAGTTAATGTATCCTACTAATAATATTATAAATTTGACTGGCCTGTTAGTCTAGTGGTTAGTGACCCTGACTGCTAAGACTGAGGTCGTGGGTTCGATTCCCACCCAGGAGACATCTTTGTGTGATGAGCACAATCATTTGTTCTGTGTCTGGGTGTAATTTATGTATAATATGTATGTATTTAGAAATATATAAGTATATTTATCAGTTGTCTGATTACCATAGTACAGGCTTTGCCTAGTTTGGGATCAGATAACGGTGTGTTGGTTGTCCTAAGATATTATAAAATGTTAACGTTTGTGAGGTATCGCAGCAGGTGGCGTTCCGTAGTTTCTGCCTACCATGCCATGGGAAAAAGTGTAAAAGTTTGTATGTTTGTCTCAGTCAAGCAAAAACGAATGAACGGATTTGGATGAAATTTGGCACACATAAATATTTTATAACCTACTTTATCACATAGGAGATTTATCCTAGTAGTACGTCCCCGCAGTATAATTTTCGTCATCTACGCGGGAGAAGACGCTGGCATATTTAGGTAAATAAACCGTCACACATTAACTAAACTCACTGATAGAGAAAACAGGCTTATATTCTGATATGAGTGACACGGTAAAACTTTCAGGTATCACAGCCAGCGTTACTCTCAAATTCAATCATTTCTGAGCGAAACATATTCAAACAATGTATGTGGCTTACTCTATTCGGTGGTATCGGTAGATCTGCCTCATCTTAGGTCAAATAAGCCGACATAGAAATAAGATACTGTTTGGTAAACACAAAAAAGGAACAAGTTTCTCTAAAACCTGAGATTGTCAACAGCGATAAAATGGAAACGAGAATCCTTTCTTGATATCGGTGAAATACGCGTATGTGTTTTGTTTTGCTCGTAGTCCTTTCTTAGCAATGGTGAAGCTACTCCATGTTATACTTACTAGAACTTCTTTAATACATATCTACTCTCTGCCCAAATGTGTGGCCGGTTGATGACAAGAAGCTATGGTGACTATTACATGGGACTTCAATATAACTGTATAAATATAGGTGTACTATAGGTAAATCTCTGCTCAACCCTACGGGGAAACAAGGCGTGATGTTATGCTGTAAAATAAATCTACTAAATACTAATTTATTTATTGCTCTTTAACGACACGCGTAGGCAGGTCTGGAACGAGGAAACACCTAATACCAATTTGTCAGAACTCCATTATGAAGCCAGTCAACACTTCCAAACTAAGCCGCGGGCAAAAACTAGTATTTTACACAAAGTACCAAACCTTCTCTTAGGTGTTCCCAACCAAATTATTACCGAATGATTTCCAACCTCATTATGCAGCGTTAAAAATATTTACTGCTAAAGCTGGATACAAGTTAGCACCTGGTCTACCCAATGTGTCAAGTTAAGTTCTTTGTGGTAATAAATACCAAGCAAAAGTTGTATTTTCTATCGCCTTGGGTCAAATTTAATTATCATGTGCACGTTGTATATTCTCATACATTTGTATATGACGCCTACAGATACATATAAATCAACGCGGTGCCGCTGCCATATTTCAACGAGCAACTTAAACAATAGTTAAAATAATAGTGTCGATGCTCAAGAATAATTATTTAGGAACATTTTAAATAAATCAATGAATAAATTAGAGGCTGCTATTATGCTTGATTTAGATGACGGGTCATCTGTTACGAACAAATTGCGTTTAGAGTTTGTAGTTTTCGAAGAATATTTTAATGATAGTTTTTTTTTTAACTCCACAATCTATTTTTATCGAGAAAATGCACTATTTTCAAAACTGTAAGATCGACATTGATCAATCAGTTGTTTTTATTCTCGTAGACTACCTGAATATGCTACTAATATTATAAACGTGAAAGATTGTGAGCGTGGATGGATGTTTGGTACTCTTTCACGCAAAAATGACTGAACGGATTTTCATGAAACTTTACATTAATATATTTTACACATCTGAATAACACAAAAGCTAAAATTTACCAAGTCTTTGTGTGATTTGGCCATAATATAACGATACTAGCTTTTGCCAGCGGCTTCACCCACGTGGAGGTCGGAAAATATCCTGCAGGAACGTACTACCGGGATAAAAGTAGCCTATGTGTTAATCCAGGTTATAAACTAACTGTGTTCCAAATTTCATCCAAATCCGTTTAGTAGTTTTTGCGTGAAAGAGGAACAAACATCCACACATCCACACACCCATACATCCATACCTACATACAAACTTTCGCATTTATAATATTATATAGTAGGAAGTAGGATTAGTAGGAAGTACCTATCAGTTAAGTCGTAAAAAATCCTGCCCTTTGAGAGTTATTTTGGCATGCGCTGCTTAAACTGAAAAAAGTTACACAAAGATCATGTATCATAAGATTGTTTATGTTAAACAGTTTAAAAAAAAAAATCGCAACAGCATATATCTGCTTTTCATGTGATACTTACTATTTTGCTACAATAGCGTTTAAATGGGATACTTTTAAGAGTATTATCTATTTGTAGTCCAAGTTAGTAATTTTATCGCTTTCAGTATTTAATTTAGATAAACTTTGTGTGTCACAGTAAGTAATTTGGACGAAACATTTAAAAGTTATGTTACGCTTACGTTGACAAAAATAATAACTTGAACCTTTCTCTAGATGGACATATTATGCTTGTTTTTATCAATACATCGCGTGGATGAAGCCGCGGGTGATAGCTAGTTGTTTATAAGATAAGATTTCCTCTACGAAATATTACCGCATTTGCCATAGTTCGTACACATGACCCAATAAACTAAGAAGCTTTACATTCTGAAGGGCTTAACCTAAAATCACAAACCTGCTTTCAATACGTTATCATTGTAATGCTATTTTCTCTGAAATTCAATGAAAATTCAATTGATGAGCTATTTGTACTAGAGTGCGTGGAGCGATATTCGATAGCGCGAATTCTATAGTTATCAATGTGAATATTTAATTGAAGTGGATTCCCACTTCGAAATTATTCATGCCTGAAATCTAGCAGAGCTATTATGTCGTAGAATTGTACCCCAATTTATATTTGATCATCTGATCACAAAGAAAGACATATTGAATCTTTCGTCTTATGTTGAAAAAGGTAAGTTAAAATTATACATAGCCTATCTCAAGCTTCCGCTGAAATTGCCTAAACCAAAACCTGAATAGTTTTTGCTTACTCCTCAAATTAAGCAAAGATTAAAGAGAAATAATCATATACTAGAAATGCTACGACTATAGCATACATTGGTATTTTAGCGACAAAGGTATGTTCTAGAAAATCTTTAGCAGCATAGCATTGCATAATCAGCGTCTAATGTTCCCACTGCTGGGACTCTGGTCTTCAGAGTGAATACTCCATAATCCGTCACGCTAACCCAATGCGGGTTGGTAGATGTCACATCTCTCTGAATGTCTAGAAAATTTTTAGCAAGAAAGGCAAATTTAAGAAAAATTTCGAAGATAAATGTCAACCTAACATCGATTATACCAATGTGTGTCTTAAAATAGAACTAGCCAAGTTATTCTCTAACTGAATTGGAGCGATCAGAACCAGCCATTTATGAGTCGCCCGATCACGCCTCAGTGGATACTAACGCTTAGGTATCGACTCTCGAATATTTTACGACTCTTTTTATTTATACGTGATTCTATTACATATTAGCAGTAATAAAACTAAGGATTATTATTGCCCTCGAGATAAATTCAGGTCTTTTGTCTGAAGCTAAGTACCAGTCATAACATTCGAGTATAGTAATGATTTTTACATCAAAGTCAGAGATCTGATAAATGTTCTTTTGTTTTTCTTCCAAAGAATTTTGTTTTATAAATGTGGTTAGCTGTCAAGAGATGCGGTGGTACACTTCAACCGCGAGTAACTCGTTAAACAGTTTCTAGTAAACACCCACCTATCATCATAAATAACAGCTAGACAAAGCAAAGAATTCTACTAAAACATTCAAAGGGATGGCTCTTTAATTCATTGAGTGTAGCGTCCAATAAAAAATAAAATTACCGAAGTTTTGTTTTAAGAGACCCACAAAAAGAGCTAGCGACGGCCTTAACTTTTTTATTTCTCCAGCAAGGCATGGTAATTAAGAAGAGGTCTGCTAGTTTCAACGTAGTGGCTCCTAAACGTACTCCCGACTGACATTAAAGCAGAGGGAATGGTGCTGTCTTCCACAGATATCGAGTTCTTCAAGAAATGTCTTGGAACTAACTGTTAGGGTTAACAAACTTGAGCGCACATAGCGTGAAATGTTTTTATATTTGGAACGATTGCTTTGCACGTGTCTATGTTGCCAGTATATAATTTCGCGTAATAAGTAGGTAGGTTTTTGTAACGCCTTGTTAGATGGCTTGTATGCATTGATTGAGATGTTTAGATTAACACGAACGTTGTAAGACGGAACAACAATTAAATATCCATTATAAGCATTTTGATGTTAGAATATTTTGCCGCTTTATTTTTAGCGTGGTTGATGAGCGTTATAACTTAGTACCAGTCTCTACAGTAATGAAGAAGCTATAATTAGACCAGTCACTGAATTATTATATTATACTTTTAAAGAATATTAAATCCTACTAATGCTTGAAGAAGTACTAAAATCTGTATAAGATCCTTAACGTAAGGTAGGTTAGACGAAAGGGTTTTTGAGTTGTTAACTGTCTGAATACTTAATGATACTTAAATCTAAAAATAAAGCTGAACCTAGTACTCAAGTGAAATCATAACTACATAATAACCATTGTAGCAGCAGAGAAAAGTTTTATTTATTTCCATTGGATAATCTTATACCAAAGTGGGTTTATTCGAAGATCGTATCCAGTAAGTTTGCATCAACGGTTTTATCCTCCGGGACTCCAACCGTATAAGGATTAGGAATTCGTGCGGATTTGCTTAAAGGGGAAGGCGGGGAAAATTGAGAATTGTTTTCTCTACCACACAGTGAGCAAAGCTCGAGACTCCGAGACCGAAATGTTAGACGCGCGAACATTTAGTGTAATTATGGTACTCTTTAGTTTAATCTACCCTTTTGTGCATTATGTCCTTGTAAAGGGACATTATATGTAAATACTGCGTGTTTTGTTTAGGTACTTTGTGAGAGTTTAATTAATTTTATTCTTGTATATTTGTTTTTTTGATGTCATTAGTAATGTACTTAACTTAAAATAAGTACTTATTTTCAATTATTTTATGATATTCAATAATGGCTAAATGCCAATTTTTTTTTGTTTATCTAATGGCATATCAGTGTATAAAAATATTACACACAAAACATATTTCCAAACAAAAACAAAATACCGGTAAAGCGCAAATTGGGCTCGGGCACCAAGGGTTCCGTACTATTATTTTTACATTCTTTCACGGGAATTATTTTTTCATTTTTCGTCAAAAGTCGAAAAGGCCTAAAAATAAAAGCAAAATGTGTGAGAATGTGCATATAGCGTAATTTCATATGATACCCCACATGCCATACTTAGAATTTTTAAGATCGAAGATCTTAAAAACTATGCAAGTTTAGTACAGTGACTGTTGCAAAAAAAAAGTTACATATTTGCAAAATAGTTGGACAAACGTCATCCAAAAGTATTTCAAATTTCAAGATGATAGCATTAGCAGTTCATGACATATTCAGCTGTGACTGACAGATGGACAGACAGAATAAGGCACACAATAAGGGTTCCGTTTTACCATTTTAGTACAGAACCTTAAAAATTATCTTTTAAAAACATACCAACTTGATTTAGGTTCTCCAAAAAACCTCACTCGAACAGTCCATTCCACATTGTTAAAACCTTTCATCATACGAGTATCCAATGCTTATAGCCCATTTCCAAATTTGTATATTTCACGAACTGATAATTAAGGGGATTTTAGATTCTCGTTGCAAATTGTCTCTCATTTTTAACAAGCGTGTCGTATTTCATCGTTAATTAGGCTTGGTTTTCCGGCTTCATTACGGGATACGTGACCCACAGAATAGAAAGGTACAGAAGATTAGCTTCATATAACAAGCAACACTGAACCCATACATGGAACACGTCGTTACGTCGTTGTACATTGAGTGCAAGCGCACTATGTTTTGATTTAGGCATTTGTTTGAGATTGCCGTACAATGCCCATCTACTTAGCATCTTATTAACTATAAACATCAAAAAGTCCAGAGAATCAGGTATTTGAAAAATATTTTTGTTACTCTGTTGAAACTGGTTTCGTATGTGTAGATCGATGAAGTGTCTACTCTTTTGGTGACACACCTTTGATATGTGTATCTAGTAGAGCGCCAAGGGGTACTGTAGTACCCAGAACGAACATAACTAACATCTACCCTCAAAATTAATTTAAAAAAAAAACTCATTTATTTCAGCTTTTTAACTGTATATTTTATTTTGGTATACAATTGTGATTTTAATTTACGAACTACGGATGTGTATGTGACCGGATTCGGATGTGATCGAACAATAATTGCGGAAAATGAGGCTATCAAGTCGGTAGAGGTCTGCTGTAGCCTAACTGGGTAATACGATACCCCTTGGTAAGACCCGTTGTCAGACTTTCAGGCTTCTGACGTCCCGGAACGATTGGCAATCCAGGAATGACGGCCGGGAACAACGGCTTAATATGCTTTCCGAGACAAGCAAGGGTCTCAGTAAGTAAAGATGGTCGCTTATCCACAGATTGACCGTGACAAGCGTAGCTTTAATTCATCGATTGTCATGTGCTGCGGTTATTACTTAGAAGTGAGTCTCTTATAATCGTTCGAAGATACCATACGTCGCGTCTATATATTCAAGCGCCCATTTTTGCTTGTTGCATAGAGGTAACCTTCTGTTTCCATCTATTTAGTGTGTGTAGCATCCATACTCGCCCTAATGTGATTTACTATAATAACAAACATTTTATTGGGGCATTACATACACCCTGAAATGTAACCTTAGGTCGTAAAAAGGATCTGTTTGTAAGAATGGCGCGTGATCTGTTGGTGTTAGGGAAATGGTTCCTTAATTAGCTCTTGTAGCTATAAAAGGAACATTAAATGGGAATAAGATTGAACAACAAGCCACAAGGAACATTAAATGTTTTGTTTATACCTTTTCTTCATAATATTTACGGTGACTTTGAACTTACAGCTGTCAGTAGATGAATGGATTTGACGTATGAAACTAGAAATGATTTAATTTTAAGGATCTTAATCCACGGGCTATCTTATGTTGAAACGCAATGCACAGTATATAAACTTCTCTTTGAAAGCCTACTACATAACTATATACTCCTACTAATAACTTAAAAAACCAGCTACTAATAACCTCATCACCATTTCAGCCGATAGACGTCCTATGCTGAACCTAGACCTCCCCCAAGAACCGCTACTCTGATCGGTTCATTTTTGGAGGGGTTTACCATAGTCGCCATGTTATTTTTTTATTTTTTTTTTAGGATGAGAAATCATCAAATGACTTCTCCCGCTCTGGGCGGAGCGGGAGGGCGTGTCAGACTTTTACTGACTAAAACCCACCCGTGTTCCATCAGTTGCCCATGTGCCAGGGTCACGGTATCTCTTTCGAACAATCACGCGACCCCGGCAGATAGTCGCCATGTTGAGATAACCCTTTTGGATGTTTGTTACTGAAACGGCCTGAATGGATTCGGATGATTGGCAGAAAGATAGTCTGTAATCTGGATTAGCAGATAGGATAATTTTTATCCTGATAGTACGTTTTTGAGGGCTAATTACCGACCTCCCAGCGGGAAAAACGCTGGCAAAAGCTAGTAAAAAAATATTTTGGCCATCTCTATGTCAGTGTTTTCTGTCGACATGACGAATCTAAAAAACAAATGAGGATCGATTTAGAAGCGCTACTCCAGATTAACAGCTCCGTCACAAGTGTATGAGCTGTTAACTTGTTAATTCGATATTCAAGCACTCATAAAAAGTAGTTCACGAGTAATTGACACCTACACTACGGCATAAGTGCCCTCAAGTACTTCTAATAACTTAAGTACTTCATCTTATAGTATGTGAGTGAAACTTAAACCTACATGCATGATACATCGTCATTCTATTATATTCAAATAATCAAAGACGCAAACATTGCACCATTATGGATGCTTTAATTGCAATTTCGATAAAAAAACTGCAATTTGCAGTTGCAGCTTACAACTTTAGTTAGATGATATGATTGATTCCATAATCAATCAGAAAGTTCAATAGTTTTGATAACTAACGTCTCTTTAGTAAACTGGATTTACATTCATTTTAACCTATTAGGTTTTGCTCGCAGCTTCGCCTGAATGGAGGTTGGAAAAAAACTACGAGATCGTAGTACCTTGTTTAGCGCCAGTTTAAATCCAACTGTTTGTTTTTTCTAGAATCTTTGCTGGGATGCACTCTGTTGGATTCTCAGAAAATCCAGTGCGCGTTAAAAATCCGCTGCGATATTTGTTAAAATATAGTCCTCGCGAACGTAGTCTAAGTATATGGAACGTAGCCTATCCATCACACTATGCATAATAAAGATTTTAAATATTGGCTTTGACACACACTTCTGACAACACTTCATATTTAGGTATTATACAACAAGTAATACAATTAAGGCAATACCTACATACACCAATTAGGCTATGTATTTAGTTAAAAGCATAATTCAATGACCAACACTTCTATAAAGCTATGCATTTATTTTGTTTCACCTTGTACCATGCTACTGCTAAGGAACATTTGAAAAAAATTGCGTTGTTGACCATACCATACATTTTCTTGGTCAAATAATTTTTCGTTAAATAGTATACTAATTACTTAGTTCATTTCCTTAGTGTGTGTCTCAATACAGTCCTGAATTCAGTTTATTATTGCACCGGTACTCGTCTTCAAAATAGCAGACCACTTATCGTACAAAATCTGCAACTAATCTTACCGCTGTCAAGTTACAGGAGCAACATGCCAAATCTAATTAGTTTCCTTTTATTTCAACAGTTCAAATCAGTCGTACGAGTAATGGCGTATATTTGTAGCTTTACGTTCTACAATTTATTGGGGCTAGGTTTAGCTTGGATGTAAACCAGGTATTTATTGGTTAGTGCCTACTGTAGAAGAGATACTGTTAGATGAGAGTTAGTATCTACTGTAGAGGGTGATGTGAGCAGAGAGGAAGGTGTCTCTACTTAATTAATTTAAATAATTATGATTTACTAGCTTTTGCCAGCGGCTTCGCCCGCGTAGAGGTCGGAAATTATCCCGCGGGAACATACTACCGGGATAAAAAGTAGCCTGTGTCCTTTCTCAGGCTCTAAACTATCTGTGTACTAAATTTAATTTAAATCGGTTCAGTAGTTTTAGCAGGAAAGCGAGACAGACAGACAGAGTTACTTTTGCATGTATAATATTAGTGTGGATAAGTATTTTATTATCAAGTATCTTGACTCAAGCACACAAGGTTGTCATCATGTGGAATGTAGACTCTACGATCATTGTACCGACGATAATCATAACAATAAATGACCTAATGGCGAAGAGCCTCGACCAACACCCTAGGAGGCGCTCATTGCGTGGCTGGATCAAGGGCTTGATTCAGAAAGCAGTACTCCTGGACACGGCACGCATAGTCAGAAGGTTCCTCTCTCTAGAGCCCTGACCACCGGCAACTTGGATCCTGCTCCCGATGCAAATGGGTAACATTTTTTATATTTTTAAATGTTTTTGTAAAAATATTTAAAATTTACTTAATATGTAAGAAAATAAATAAATGGAATTGATTTATAAGACGTTGGCTGCCTCTTTGGTCTAGTGGTTTTAAGCGCTACTGTTTAGCACGAGCTCTTGTGCTTTGTTCCCACGTCGGGCAAGGTTCTATCTGGAATTTCTCAGTAGCTGCCCGGAATCTGAATTTGTGTCGAGTACAAGCCCCTCTTCTATTGAGACTAACGAGAGTTTCCTTCAGAAACTAACTACTTACTCTGTTCTTATAATAAACGTTGTACAGCGGTGAAGACTAAAATAAGCGTAAACCAGATATCTGATCATAATAGTTAATATTACAAAACAAACATGACGCACTTCTAAGATCCCTTACTCAGCAAAACGACAATATTGTAAACAATGAAACAAAAACAACTTTCATTTTTATTACGTTTACTACAACTTTGTGAAAACGAACCTTTATTTTATGATATTGTCAATAATAAACAAACAAAAGTCGAAACTGAAAACAATCTGCATACAGGAAATCCCTAAGAACCGAAGGCCATACGAAACGATTCTATTCAAAGTGATTTTTTTCTCCACTGTTCGTAACTTTAATGGCGGGAGTTTAGAATTGAATCGAAGGATGTGTTCTGGCTGAGTCGTAGATTTTTACGATACTGTGATGTCATTCATTTGGTGAGTAGGAAAAAAGCTATCTAAAAAAGCTTTAAAACTGAATTACAGCTAAAAGTCTGGCCTAAGCTTATCTATGTAATTTAGGTGTCTTGTCATTGTGTCAAAATTATTTTCTGTTGGACAATCTCTCATCATCGTCATCATTTCATTGTCATAGGTTCCCCCCATGGGGGGTTACCATAATTACCACTCTTACCGGCAGGTTGGCTGGCGATCGAAGTACCTACAGTGGCAAAATGCATGGAGAACGTCCATTTTCTATCAAGTCCCTTAATTGCCTCTTCCGACACCCACGGAAAGGAAAGGGTTGGTGCTATTCTGTATGTTAATTCTAAAATTCAATTTTATTCAACTTAAAGGAATATTAGGTACATGAAATAGGTATCTAAAATTGCTTTCAACTCTATTTATAATATCTTACATTCTTTTGAAAATAATAATGAAGCTATCAAGAACCATTACTAAACTTACAAAATAGTTGTTAAAATAACAAAAGCGATCCGCTTTCGCTCTCATCCTTGGATAAATTAGTTTTCAAGGGAACCGAACTCTCAATGTCGTATTTTATTCTGCCGAAGGATCGGCGGTTATAAACGAAAGTTTGGATGCCCGATATTAATATTTATTACCTTCAATGTTTATACGAAACACTTTCTTTGTCAGGTTATAAATAGTCTTTATTTTATGTTGGCCACCCGTCAAACAATATAACTAAAAAATACGGGAGTTTTACGATCACAGCTAGTCTGGTCAGGCGCCACATTCGACAGTTTACGGACTACGTTATTGGTAGTAACCAAAGTTTGTTTGCCTCTGCGCACGTTAAAAGGCTCCGCTGTAAATATTAATTTCCTAATTAATAACAGCTGTGTCGCTACTACATAATTTTATGGCCATTTAAAAAAGGTAACAATCTTCATAATGCGGGGTGGGCGGAAGGCGTTCATGTAATTTCCATTACCATTTACGCCCTTGTATTGGCTGAATATTTTCACTATGCCTCAAATTATAATAAAATATGATTTTTTGTAAAGTTAAAAGCAATTTAGAGCACAAAATGCTTACGAAAAATCATTTTTCCGAACCACTAATGGGAGGACATTATCCGAAAACCGTTTTTGTGCGAATACGAGTGAAATTTACTGGGGAAATTTTAGGAAAGAGCACAAGGACTTATCTTTATGTACATTTTTATGTATTTTTCAACAAAATGTTATCGACCAACAGTTAACCGAGGCCTTTAATGTGACGGTCTTTTTCTGCGTTATCGCCAAAAGTAAATAAAGTAATTTCGAAGAATTATGAAAGCGTTCGCGGCCGTCGGTTTAGAAAAGAAAAATAAACAAAAAAGTTTGACGAGAATACCGTACACATTACTAGATTTATTGCGGCATTATTTCGACGAAGTTTACGAGTTATGTAATCTCAACAGAGGAATTTGTGACGACGCTTGGATGACAAAACTTTCGCGATCTAAAAATTTCCTGTAAACATACTAACACGGGTCGCATACGAAGTGAAAAGTTGGTCAAACAAACCTATATCTTGCAAAAATATAGGCCTACCTACTTTATCTAAACAAATGGCGTCGCGTTTCTCACAAAAATCGTTTAGGCAATTTGTTTAAATTACTTTCCTATGCTAATCTTCGCCGTGTTGCGAATATATTCGAAAAGAAAAAAGAAACGGTATGGAGGCGTTCGCGATCGTCCTTTGCACCAAATGATGCATGTTGTGGAAGCCGGATCTCTTATAGAAAAACAAGATACTGCAAGTTATTACACGGTTAACATCGTAAATAATCGTCTTAGCTCGGTAAATAAAATAAGTGTGTAAGCTTGGGCCGAGCTGCTATCTGATGAGAACGGGACGCAGCAAAAGACGGGGAAAATGGTGTTTAAAAGGCGCGATATGGAACAGCCTCGGAGGAGCATAAGTTTTGCGGCGTGTTAAAAGATAATGAGTTCGGATACAGTATGTAAGAAAGATGTTGCGTATGCCTTTGTAAGGAGACATTATTTTCTTATCTCAGGAATAGCTAAGTCTCGTATATTTTAACGCACCTAGGAAGGACGTAAGGATTTGTAATTTATATTCGCACGGGACAAAGTTTAAAACCAAAGATTTATCTTCTGTTACTTCAGTAGATAACGGCTTGGAGTTGTTAAAGGTCAAATACGGATTGGATTATAAAGTACTCGAATCGAGATTGAGTTTCGGAAGTTTGTATAAGGCCCTTGATTACCTGCTGCTTTTCGTTGTAAGATTCAAGTAATCACGACAAATTGCTAATTTTTAAAATATTTAGGGAACTTTGAGGGATTAGGTAAACTTTCATTTTGTATTGGTGATATTAATTACATAATTTTCTTTGTTTTAACATGTTCATGTAACTTGTTCCATGTAGAATTACTGTAAGCATTGAAGCAGATTTGTGCCTTTAATTCATTGAGTTACATAAATTGTATAAATAAAACATTCCAAGGGCAGATGTGTAGGACCATGATCACGGTAGTAATATTAATAGTATTCGCCGACCGAGGCAAACACTAACCTTTCCCGACGACGCTACAACCCGTCTCCAGGAAAGTAGTAAGCTCACCAGCGCTCTCAAGACACACCGTCACAGACCGCCAACCTTCCGCCCGCGCCGCTGGGGCCCGCCACGACATCCCAATCTATGTCCGCCCGACCCTTGTTCGAGCCAGCCCGTGCCGCTGAGCCTGTAGCTTTACACTCGTCCCTAAATAATAATCATTCCGATCCAGCCCGACCCTTGCTGCCCTCTACCAGCGATGCCCTAAGCCGAGGTCCGTACCCCGCTGGGGGTGCCCTTACCGAGTATTCGCTCTAGTTTTAAGTTTTAAGCCCTGGCTGGAGGCCTATTAAGGTAGCCACTAGCCACAGACAAGTCCGGTTGCCCTGAGAGATGTTATTCCCAAAAAAAAAACTCCGGTAAAGTTTAAGTTCCATGGAAATTGAGCCCAAAATCTCAGCAGTAGCACTTGTATTGTAACCACTAGACAAGCGAGGCAGTCACTCAGTTAATTCAGTTCATCGAGTCAATTACAATTCACAAACAACGGAAAACCAACCCAATTAGCATATAAATAAAACAAAATATCGACATTTGACAAATTACAAAAATCGCAATCCATCAATGCCAGTTTACGCGTTGTAAAACGTTTTCAATTAAAGCATAATGATCGACGCATACTTGTTCCGTTGATGAAATGTGAACACCCACGTTAGGTCATACATACTGTACAGTACTGTTATACACACGATTACGTATAAGATTCATGCGTGTATGAAACGCGTTGGCGGACAAGTAAATAAACTTAATCATTCATGTGATTGGCCCATCGGTGTTACTCGCGAGTGAGCTAAAGTTTGCTTTGCTTTGCTACTGTTGAGACAGGTAATTCAAAAGTGACGTATAGTTTGTCAATGAAATTAGAGATGAATAAATAAGAATTCTCAATGTCTTTCTGTCACGGGGACAAAATATAGTCTTACATATCTGTCTAATATTCGTTCATAATGAAAAATTAAATGAATTAATGAATAAAAATACACCGATCCCATGATGATTTGACCTCATGACTTAGCTCTTGAAGCCTGTAATAGTGCTACAGAGACCACTGCATGTCAAGGAATAAAGCAGAGCGCGCCCTAACGGTAGGGAAGACGTACCCTTAGTATAGTGAAATATACAATATTTCACTATTTATTTATTTATTTATTTAATCACAAAATCCACAGCTCTTTAACAATTTCACTTAATCTAAATAAACTAATATTACAGCCAATTACGGATTTACAATTTAATAACTACACTTTATCAGAAACAAACAGGATGTCATGCTAGCACCTTCTAAGCATGTCTCAGTGTGCAGTGTGTGTGGGTGTGTGTCTGTGGAGTTGTGATGGTGGTGATGTTGTTGTGGTGGTTGGTATGGTGGTTTAATTCTAAAAAGAACCGATCAAAGAATCAGTTCTTTTTAGAACCCTTCGTCAATTCGTCGCACACAGAACTCACCAGAAGTTTCCTGAATACACCTTTTTTGGTGTTAAATAGATCAAGATGAGAGAATTTATTGTTAAAATTTCTTAATATCCTACCAATAACAGAATTTTGAGCGTAGTTTGTACCACTGTGCGGTATATCGAATAACTGTGTGTGCCTAGTCCGTCGAGATGGAGCACTCAGTCTTAGAAATAGATCATTTAAAGCTGTACTGTCAATATTCCCACTACAGACATTATAAAGAAAAAGAATGTCGAGAATCATACGTCTGTTCTCCAATGGTAACATATTATGATGTTTGCATGCTTGCAGATAATCTTTAGACTTAAAACCAGTGCGATAGTTGATATATTTAATGAATTTGGATTGTATAGATTCTATTTGCTGTATATAAACTAAGTAGTGAGGGTTCCAGATACTACTGCAGTATTCTAAGATACTGCGTGTATACGCAAAATAAAGTGTTTTGATGCAATTTATATCAGTAAATAATTTACACGTACGCATAATAAATCCGAGGTTTCTGTATGCCTTGCCAACGATACAGGACACATGCTCCGAAAGCAGAAGTTTTGAGTCAAGGACGACACCAAGATCCCTAATAACATTGCAACGCACGATATTGCCACCACTTAGTTTATAAGTGTAGTTAATGAAATTTCGCTTCCTAGTAAAGGTTATAGTCTGACATTTGCTTATGTTCACATTAATTCTATTCATATTATAATAATTAGATAATCTATTTAAGTCGTTTTGTAGCTTCTCACAATCGTGCTTATTTTCAATAGTCATAAAAATCTTGGTGTCGTCGGCATACATCAGAAACCTTGCGTCAAGAACATGTGCTCCTATGTCGTATAGGTAGACAGAGTACAACAGAGGTGCCAAAATTGAGCCCTGTGGCACCCCAGATGGTATGGTTACACAGTTAGACCTTACTCCGCCCAATTTAACAATTTGAGATCGATTCCTAAGATACGACTCAAACCATCTGAGCAAGTTGCCACGAATTCCGAGTTCTTGTAGCTTGCGCAAGAGGATGACGTGATCCACACGGTCAAAAGCTTTTTCAAAGTCCGTGTAGATCACGTCAACCTGTCCCCCACCGTCCATATCACGGACAATATTTTCGAGATATACCGCTAGATTGGTATTAGTAGAGCGACCTTTAATAAACCCGTGCTGTTGATGCGGAATTAGTTTAGATATAGTAGGATAAACAAAGTTGTGGACTATTTTCTCCATTATTTTCCCCAAGACATTCAGAATTGAAATAGGACGATAATTTTCTATTATATTTTTGCAACCTTTTTTATGAATGGGAACAATGTGCGCAATTTTCCATATATCGGGACAGTATCCCTCTCGAAAACACCTGTTAAAGACATAAGCAATGGGTGAGGACAGCGATTTAGCGCATCTAACGAAGAAGAGGGGGGGTATATTGTCATTTCCTGGACCTTTTGACGTATCCAGGTTCTGCAAGAGTTTCAGGATACACGCATTATCAGTGGTCAGGCTGTGTAGTGTGTCACCGTATGTTTCGCAATTAGCCGAGAAAGAAGTATAAGCTCCGAGACTACTGCTAAAATTCTTATAAAAAAAATCATTAAAAGCATTACATATTTCGGTCTCACTAGTCAGTTGATTATTATCATACGTCATGTATTTAGGATAACTACTTTTATTCTTTTTCCTAGGTTTAACGTACGCCCAAAAATGTTTAGGTGAGGTTTTTATGTTTTCTTGTGATCTGTATATGTAAGTTTTATGGCATTCCTTTTGTAGTTTTTTTTGTCGATCCCTTAATAAAGCAAAAGTCGCATAATCATGAGGATTTTCGTATTTTTTCCACTGCGTGTGCGCTTTAGACTTTTCCTTAATAACATTAATTAATGATCGACTGTACCAGACAGGGTAGCTATAGGTACCTCCGATAGTGATTTTAGGCACATATTTATCAATAATTGTATTTAATACTGAGTAGAACCTTTCTATAACATGATCAAGCTGTATATCATCCCTACAAACCAGACCCCAATCATATTCCAGAAATTCGTTGTTAATGGCTTCATAATTCCCTTTTCTATAAACATGTTTTTTAAAAACACTTAGTTTCAGAGGAGGAATTAAGATATCTGTGGCGTTAATAACAATAGCAGGGTGAAACGCGTCTTCCGGTACCAATGAATAATTCGATTTTACAGTAGTATTGGGGAAGTTGGCATAAACTAAATCAAGAGTATGGTTGTGAGAATTAGTGAAAAAGTTAGATTGACTCAGACCGGAGTACAACATTGTATTAACTAATTGAGACGCGGAGTTTTGTACTTCAACGGCGCCTTTCTTTAGCACTATAGGCAGTGTACTTGTCCAGTCAATACAAGCTAGGTTAAAATCGCCTGCTATTAGAAAATAATCATTGGGGTTCTGATCAATTACCTCAGATAAAATTCGCGTAAACAATTGAATACGTTCCGGTATCGCCCACTATACTAAGGGTATGCATTCTAGAGAATTGTACAAATGGAGAGTTGGGTGATATTTATCTCTGAGAACTTTCTACCAACGTCGCATCCAGATCGATTTAGGCCAACCTTCGACAGTGCATCTTTTGGCGAGACTCAACTGCTTTCTCAGCTCTCCTCTATTTCATGCTTTTCTTTTAAATTTAGCTATTAGTTCAAAATAATTGGTGGAGTTGTTCAACTCAAAAGTCAGGGAAGGTTAAGTTTTGAATATAGCTTCAGCACTGCCATTCCGCTCCTGCCATTGTCCCGTTCCCACAAAGTCGAAGGACACAAACTTAAATCAAGATTAATCCAGCGTCCGTGTGAGCCCTAGAAGGAATTGTAACCGGTGACACGAATAGATAAGTCCCCTGTCACATTGACAGAACATTGTCCGACCTTGCAAACATGCCCTAATTCCTCCGACGATCGAATATAGCTAAGTAATTGAATACTTAAGATCTGAATTACAATTACTCCAAATATTTTTACGTCCATTATTTTAATTGGAATTTGTGCGGTGAGAGCCGAAATACCGCTGCCTTATCGATATTAACAAACGATATGAGAGTACCGAGATTTTATCTTAGATACTAGTAGTTGTGATTCGCGGATTCTGGCGCAAGCGCCAGAGCCCGCGCTTGCGCCAGAGCCCGCGAATCTGTAGCACCCATCGTAAAAAAAAAAAAAAAAAAAAAAAAAAAAAAAAAAAAAAAAAAAAAAGGTTTTGGTGTGCTCTGATCTCAAATCTGCGGTCCATTTTAGCGTAGGATGCGTGGTTCTGGAGTTATGCAAATCAATTAACTGTTATCTCATTGATTTCCGGTGGTCCTGCACCCTCATTAGCATTCCATTGTTCGCCTAATCCTTTTATCTATTATACTTCGAACACCTCATTACGTTGCGCCAGAACCCACGAATCTGTTGCCCTACGGTTGATTTGGCGTTCTTATCTATTACTCATTGTATGTCTGCTTTTCTATGTCATCAATAAAACACATTCATTTTTATTTCAATATTTTATTACTTTTTTCTACAAAATATGAGCGGAAGATCTCATCCACAAAAATATCATTGTGCAGTGTGTTCCCTGTAAATATGTTCGTAAAACTATGCATTGAACATCCCTGAAACTTAAATAGCAAATACATTAAGCAATATTCACCACAAACTGAAGTCCAATCATTCTGAATCCTATCAACATTCCAGTCCCATCTCTTACAATTCCTTTTCAAAAACTGGAGATGATATCGCTCAGGTGTTCGTCCATATGAATCAAAATATTGACCGATACCATTCGTATCGATATGTACAGCTACCCAGTGTGAACCTGGTTTATCATCCGCATCCAAATTGCATATTATATACGTTGGTACATGTGTATACATAGGTAGTCTATTAGCAGCATAAACATTATTTTCTAGACTGGGATGAATCTTTTTCATATGTTTTTGTAATTCTAGTGTATCCATGATATTACTGTTATTAGCAGATTATTACAGTACCAATCTATTCAATGGTTGTCATAGGAATGTTCAATTATAGTGATTTGTAAATATTAAATCGCATTCTTTGTGGGAGTCACAAAGCTTAGGATTATCATTTTGCTGCAGCTAATTTAAAGTTTGTTATATGGGTCTGATTATATTAAATAAAACACTTTGAGTACATAGACATTTTTAATTAACTGATCAACACAATAATTATTAAATAAATAAATTAAATACAGACATATTATTATCAAAATACCATTTTCTAATACACACAGCATTATTCAATGCACAATTCAATTTATGGTTCACACAATTAAAATCAGTTTTATTTTTACAGAACTTTTTTTTTAATGTCGCAAAATTAGGACATCCCTTCTCACCTATGTCAATCACTTCACAGTTTGCACATAACTCTTTAATCCACGTAATCTTTTCCAAACCCTTTGTCATAATTTTTTTATTTTCTAAATATGGTAAAATAACACGTTTAAACTCTTTGTAGTCTATGTAGCCTTCACTCCAGTAAATTCCTCGATTTCTTTCTAACCATCTCACCTGCTTTTTTTCTTCTAGTGTTAGGTAATGGAATGAATATGGTGGTTTCACCAAGAACGTCTGTGTATGATCATGACTCGCAATGGCCAATTCTTTGATAATAAAATGATTTAAAGAATCTTTAAATCCTTGATAGTATATTGCATACAATTTGTTTTATTTAATTTTATAATGTTATCTTTAGTTACACACACACAAAATGCATTAAACATAACACATATATCTAAAACACAACACACATTATAATCCTAACTACTATAGTCTACAGTAACATTTCTATTTTTATCTATTTCAATAATATTATCAAACTCAGCATAAACAATACAGTTAATTGTTTGTATTAGTGAGGATTCAAATCGTACTTCTAATCTTACACTACCATGCTTTATGAGATTCCAATGGGCTGATGAGTTAGCTGATAAATCAGGAGTTAAATCAAATGCTAAAAGACAGTAACCTTTGGCATACTGTTCACGAGAGATTGCATTTCCTTCATTAAGAAAGTGAATACCAGTCCCCGAGAATAGAGTATGATATGCTGATGTAAATATATTATTATTAAAAGATGGTTGCAAAGCTTTGGAAGGTATTTGTTGACCATCAATATATAAGCTGAAAGAGTTAATACCATAGTTTTCAAAGTTAAATGGATTTTTAGTAAGTGAACCATTAAATGCAGAATTATTCACAAAACCAATAATACATCTTTTGGGTACCTGTCCTAAGAATATATTATCAAGAGTTTTTCCTTGAACACCCGATGCAATTGTTAAAACTTTAACTTCAGCACGAGTAATAGGATATTTAGCAGTGGTAGAAGCTAAAACTTTCTGATGTGCGAGTAATACACTTGGATTAATTCGTGCTCTTCGAACAATAAGAGTTGCGTCCGTAATGCAAACTTTAAACTTTACATCATTTGACCCAGCAATTAAATTAAAACTCTCTCTTGACCGAACTAATTTTACACTCATTTCAACGCCATTAATTAAAAATTTATCTTGATTGAAAATGTCACCATGAAGATGACCAATCATTTCTATTTCCCTGCTTTCATTAACTAATTCCTGTCTTTTAACAAATCCTATGTTTTTACCATCTGTGGAATCCATTTTTCCTGCTGTATCATCATACCAAAGACTACAAGTAAGATGAGATTGTTTAGCAGCAGGAGCATAGTTTAAAAGGGTTTCCATGTATGCTCGATAGGCATAGGTATTATTAGGTGGTGATACAAGTTTTTGGTTTAAATAAACATCGAGTTGACTAAAAAGTGAATGCAACCAATTATTTACAGGTGCTACTGCTGTAGCTGATATCAAGTTTGTTGAATCTTGATTTAATACTTTTGCCTTTATGTGGAGTAATGTATGAGACAAATCTATGTAGTCATCGCCTGTTCCAGGAACTTGAAACTCGATAGGTCCATCATCAGCAAGAGATGAAATTGGTTTATAGTGAATCCACAATCCATTTTCAATGCTTGTTTGTGTAGACGGTAATGCAAACAAATCTAATTCTGACTTAACGCACTCACAAGAATGATTATGAAGGAAAGACATACTTAATTTGAAAATATATCTTTGATGTTTTTTGGTTTTAGACCAAGTTTTTTCGTAGCTTTCACTTTAGCTGTTAGTGGTGGAATGAACGAGGCCAATCGTTTTCTTTTACTTATATACCCAGATCCTGTCATGTTAAATCGATCAATTTTGTCATCAGCCTTTCGTTTTAAGTTTGTACTAACTTGCTTTAGACGATCTTTTATTGAGGCTTCCATAGGACGGGCTTGAACCATATCCGATAAAAGTCCTACTCCAGCGTTTAATGCCTCCTTACCAACCACTCGAGCACCACTTGAAAGTAAAGGTAAAACTGATCTAAATAACCCTCCTAAGAAGCTCCCAATACCATGACCGCGTTGGTATGGTGAACCCTTATAAATTACTCCAACTCCTGATCCAGCTTGATGTGAATAATAATTTTCATATGGACATTTATGATGATCATGAGGAGAATACATTATTATAATTTGCGGAAATGTAGTTTAACACACACGGTTCCAAACTGGAATGGTATTTTTTGTCCTGTGCTCGATCTTATATCTATTTCCAGCGTATCGAACTCTCTTCGCATAACAGGTAAGTAGTGAGGTGGAGAGAAAATGTACATTTTATTCGCACCATAAATGTATTTTGAAGGATCTAATGAAATGACTCTTAATAGTGGAGTCATAACATCACCCACAATCTGAGGATCGATAATGTCGCAATATAGAAATAGTTGAGATGGTAACCCTAAGTGTAAATTAGCAGGACACTTCCCAAAATTTCTGTCTAGGAGATTTGTATTTGGTTCATAACCTAGTTGTAAACTTAATTTGGGTGATAATGTTACGGATGTTATATTTTTATCCAAAACAGAAACAGACACAAATTTTGTTATTTCATCATAACGAAATTTCAAGCTCTCTCTGATACCATTTAACGCTCTTAAAATATGTTCAACGTTATCGTAGTTGGTAGCGGGAATATGTTTTTTGTAGTACACTGTTGATGGTTTATCTTCATTAGGCATTAACATGGTTTTTGTGATGTATACAACATTTTCATGATCTTGAACAGTAAACATGGTGCATGGATATTGAAACTCGACAACTCCAACCGCCCATTCACCTTCTAATTTCATAGCTTTTGGTAATTTTGTTGAAAAATTTGTGGTCTTGTTATCAGGAAAGTATTCCATTGAACTATTGCTGAGCAAAGTTAAATAAAAACTTTCTTTATTCATATTTCTTTTAAACTAGAAGCTAAAATCCAACTGTTAAATTTATCTGGATAACCTTTCCACTTCACTAATACTTCTTTTCTGTTACCCGAATAACGAGTGCCAATTATTTTATCTATTTTATATTGTGAGGTGGGGTTGTAAGTGACCTTCTGTAATTCTCTTTCATAAAAAGTACCAACTATTGGTTCATTTTGTAAATCTGTTATTGTATAAACAACCCATGGAGATCTATCAATTATTGAAGATATAATAAATATTTCATCACTCCAATTTGATTCATATCCTTTTTGGAAAACATGTTTATATTTAGTTATTCGAACATAATCACCCACGTTGAAATTTGGTTTTGGATTTTCTAGAGAAAGTTTGTTTGACCCTCTATCATAAAGATTAGTCCAAACTGTCATAATATTGTTGGAACTTACATCACATGGGCACATCTTAATACTCGAGTGAATGCTGTGATTATAAGAGTATATTAAATCTTGTAAAACATCTATATATCTATAAGTATTATTATGAGTGAAATAACGCCACATTTTCATTTTTAGAGTTCTTTGAAATCGTTCAACAATACTAGCCTTAATATCAGGATTGTTAGTGGTATAGTAATTTATCTTTTTGGATTTAAAGTATTTTTGTACATCTTTTGAAACAAATTCTGTACCTTTATCAGATTGTATGTGAGTAGGTGTTGTATTACTTTCAGTAAATATACTTTCAAAACATTCTTTAGTTGTTTCTGAGTTTTTCTTTTTCATTGGTCTTGCAAAAGCATATTTACTAAATACATCAATAACACAAAGTATGTAGTTGAAACCATCATTATATTGAGAATAAGTTCGCATATCACTTAAATCAGCTTGCCACAGCTCATTAATATTTGATAGAATGTACTTATTACGCGGGAATTTTTTCCGAATGGGTTTATGTAATGTATATGTTTCTTGTGATTGTAACCATTCCTTTGCTTGCTTTTTATCCATTTTACCCTTCATAGCTTTTGATAATTTATCAATACTACCAAAACCAGCGGGGTTAGATGGATCATAATAAATCCTGTTAATTTCTTCTAGTACGGGGTCCATTTTTCCCAATCGATCTTTTTATGTATTTTAGTTATAGATCTTTTATCTCCACTGCTCGGTGTAGAAAACTCTTGAACTTCAATCTCAGAGGTTTTGTTCAGATCTTTTACTTGAAGTTGGTTAATAAACTCACATCTCTTTGGATTTCCAATATAAGTAAGTGGTACTTTAATATCTTTTAATGCTTTAGCAAATCTATCCCACCCTATCGGATCACTTTTTTTTAAGGGTCTAAGTGAATCATTTATTAAATCAACAATATTACTTCCTGGAATTTTTTCATTATCAATTATGACTGTGCCTTCATTATCCCAACGTATTTTACTTTTACTTGTTCCAATTAAGTTTAATAATGACTCACCTTTTTTATTATAAGTTTTTGGTATTAAACTGAGTATTTGTGTTGATGAATACAGTGGATTTGCCTCACTTTCTATACTTTTAATAGATCCTTTCTCCTCCAACAAAGATTCAGCATCAACTGAACTTTTTAGATCTCTATCTTTATTTTTAAAACCAATTTTAGACCCATTTGAATCTTCATTAGATGTATCAGAATAAATTGGTAATCTGAGTGGTTGACGATCCTCTTCGGTAAAGTGAAGGTATCTTTGTAGTGTTTGTAAATATAACATCCACTTCTTTCGGTCTTCCGTCTTACTATTCATAATATTTTGCATTTCAATATCTAATCGAGACAAATTACTAGTAACCTTATTTTCTTGTTTTAATTTTTCAATCAATCCCGGTTCAATAAGTATCATTTTCTTAGCATTTTCCATGTTAACTGGCTAGTCCACTTACTAATCCACTCAATATTGCACCTAATATTATTGGTAAGAAAGCCCCTCCTTTTTGTATAATAATATTTTTTCTTAGTTTATGTTTACACTTATGCACCAGTTTACGGAGTATATTTTTGTGTTTATTCAATTTTTGTTTATCTTGATCTTTAAGAGGTATCTTTCCTTGTAAAACGTTATGAATACATTCACAAATACAATTTATTTCTTCTTCATCACACGTTTTAAGTAACGCTCTTTGATATTTTGGTTTAAGCGTATGCAAAGCGTTTAGCAAATGTTTATGCGTTGTGAGTCGACGATGCATCATTTAGAAATGATTTGAATTGTTTGATTCTTGGTGTATTTAAACTGCAAAGCGTTTAGCAAATGTTTATGCGTTGTGAGTCGACGATGTATCATTTAGAAATGATTTGAATTGTTTGATTCTTGGTGTATTTAAACTCTTTCGTGGGGACGTAGACTGTGCAGTAACCATTAAATGGGAATACATTTGTCTTGATACGACAAAAATCATTTGTATTCTGTTTTAAATCTACCATTAAATATCCATGCGCTTCTAAAGTTGCGGCGTCTTCAATGAATTTTGGGTTATCTGGTGACACTTGTCGTGCTAAATATCTTATTTGAGTTTTATCTCGAGGGTTTTTAAAATAAATTATATAACTTGAGTTTAAAGAAATGTCTCTTTGACCTTTACCTTGATGAAATAAATTTTGTGTTAAATAAAATACACTAAGATTCCTGTGATGACTACCTTTTGTAAATATATCCACAATTCTTCCATCAGACTCTCTCATTAGATCATCAATAATAATAAGGTGTGGGTTTTCACCATCAAACATATTAAGATTTGGAATTCCTTGATGATAGTTAACATTTGGTAAATTATTTAAAGCCTGCATTTCATCAAAGCACCATGTGATCTGATTAAAATCACAATTACATATTTCTTTAACTGATTTTATGAAATTTGTTACAAAATTTGACTTCCCACATCCACTTGGTCCTGCCACAATAGCAGTAAACGGATGGATAAAGTGAAACATTTCACACGTCTAGAGTTTTAAAGGGATGAAATAAAAATGAAAATTTTGGTGTAAAAATTAAATATATATATATATTGCTAAAATTATATAAAACATGTAATTTGTGAAAAACAGAATGATCTGTATACTATTTCTAACACAATTAGTACTTATCAGAATTTCACAATCACCTCAACGTCAAATTTAAGCACACAAATAAAAACTACAATTATTTTACATTATTTACAATCAAACAATAAATTTTAAATATGTAATAAACTATTATATAACATTACAGTAATATCATAATTTTACAATCAGTACAAAATTTGTATATACACACAGAAATAAAAGTAAAAAGTATTACACTTAGCGTAATTTATAATGTCCCCAAGCCAATGTATCAATGTTGTTGTTCATAATACATCGTTTGGTATCATTATATGATAAAGATGTTTTATTTATTTTTTGTGTAAAAATAGTGTGTTTGATTGACTTAAATCGAAGCATACTACAATATAATACATTTTTATTAAACAAACACGATTTGTAATTTTCCATATTCATTTTTTTGGTAACACTTTTGTTAACCCCTTTTGCCTTTGCTATAAATTTATCTTCTATTTCTAAGGCATACATTTTTGATCGCAACCCTACAAATTCCTTCAATACTTTACCATTATTCTCATCTTTAAAAAAACCTAACTTTTTTTTATTTATTTTTGGATATCCGTAAATATTATTTTCCGGGTAATCTGATGTATCGAAATAGTGAAGTAGATCTGGTTTTATATCCTCATAAAAATTGTCTGTAAAAATTTGATATATCAAACTATCGGTATCGGTGTACAATAACTTAATTTTATTATGAAACTTTTTAATCATGTAGTTATAATGAAATTCATATATAAGGGTCTTAGATATATCTAAAATACAAAATCCTAAATAAATCGGCTTATCATAAATTAATTTTGTTTTGTGTAATTGTATTGCAACTAAATGTTCTGAAAATATTGATAAACTATGGAATTCTGGTTTTGCAATCCAATCCTGAGCACCTAAAACTTTACCACGATTATCCCAGTGAGTTAGTAGTTTAACGTTTACTCTTTTTTCAATATTTTCCATAGTCTTACCGAAGACAGAATTGTTCATTAATTTAAAAAAGTCTTTTTCAAAGTTTGATGTAGCTAACGTTCTCAAACTAGTATTTAAGTCTATGTATTTCTTTAACCAAGAACTCTGTTTAAATTTTAAAATTCTATGTACTTTAATTAATTTAATCCCCATTTCAATGCATTGTTTTAAATTCCTGTAGTGAATGATGTATTTATTTTTATTATTTAAATTAGGAACTAATTTAGTTTCTTTAGTATTACCCACACATATGTTTTCAGGACATAACGGAAAGTCAGAATGCAAATTATGAAGTTCATCAGGATATTCCAAATCAACTTCTAAAACATAACCGAAATCAGAGTTATCCGACACATTATAATCTGTATTAGAATCTATCCATTCGAAACCACCAACAGGAAGAGATTGAGACATTGCCCAACCATATAAATTATTCGCATCAAAATATGTTAGATATGAATTAGGTTTTTCACTTTCATAATCTTCCATGAATTTATTATTTGCTCTAGCAAAACGATTGCTACACTGAGATACACCCCCTCTAATACCAGCTTTAAAAAAAGCAATTTTGTCATAGTCCGTTAACAATTCTAATTCTATTTTGGTAAATTTTAACATTGCATCCCAACTTAAACCTGGGGCAGTATAGTAATGAGCAGGATCTAATCCATAAGTTTTAATACAAAGCTTTCTAAAGTTTTCGAATACATCAGTCAAAAGTAAAACATCCGTTTTTAAATATAAATTGGAATAATCAGACATACTACTACACTTAAAATGTTGCCAAATATCTTTTGCGTGATTATAATCATCATTTGAAATATTTGAATCTGTGAGTGAACTATAAAATTGGTGTTGATCAGGAAGTGATGGATGTTTCAAGCAATCACTATTACACATAAATTCATAAGGATAAATACCTTTCCGTCTTAAACGTGAAAAATCTTCATTATTAGGATAGTTCCTTTTTAGTTCTGTAAACTGATCATCATTAAGATTTTTAGCTAGTTGATCTAAACTACACGATAAAAATTTCAATGAATCTATGAATCTTAAACTTACTGGTTGATTATTTATTGTTAACTGTTTTGAAAATGATATGTATCGTTCTTTATTTTGTGGAATAACTTCAACTTTGTCATCATCGAGGTTTAATGCATGGATAATGAAATGAGCATCGTAATGACTGAGGTTATGTAAAAATATTGGAATATGACGAGGGGTTCTGTACTTAGAACTACACACTTGATGTGCAACACCCCTAAAACTGCCAGTGTGCCAATCAAAATCGTAAAAAAGATCTTCATTTAACTCAGTTTCACAAATATGACATATGTTTGAATTTGAAATTTTAATTTTATCTTCATCTGATAATGGAACGAGACATTTTTGGAAACTATTTTTTTTAAATATTGTTTTCACATCTTCACAAAGGCGATTCATAAACACTTGTGCACAGTTTGACCCACTATACGTCTCATATTTTGATAATCTGTTATCATATGAACATTTAATGTAATATCCAAAACTATACACTTCATGTTTTTGAATATTAATTGTACTAGGCTTGGATGGATCGTTACTACATGATTCTATTGGGTTCAAAAATGCCTCAAAGTCTGCATAAACCACAAAGGGCATTTTCAACTTTTTCACGAATTTATCAAATTTTAATTTATTATTTGAGGTTGCTTTACCAAACCAATCCTTTTTGGAATCCTCACCGTTTGGTAATTCCGTACAAATGTGAGCGCAATCATATTGTTGATGGTTATTAAGTCTTTCCTCCGATGGGAAATGAAGTAAACATGAATCACATATATAAACTGCACAATGATGTCTTGATATTTGTGAACTAACTAATCGCGATAAGTTTTTAATATAACAGTAATGATTGTTAGTACCATTCGATATATATAGTAGGTTAATATGATTAGGTGTACGACATTTTGTTAAATATAAAGGACCTACAACAGAATTACACTTTTTTTCTTTATTATACTCTAAGCCAAAAACATTAATACTAATATTGTTTAATTTCTCTACTTTTGATATATCTGCAATTATAACCGGAAAAGAAATACCAGTAAATTTTAGTTTATTTCCATGAATTGCGTAAGATGCTACCCGATCTACACTTTTACATACAGGATATAAACCAGAGAGTAATGCCCATTTGAAACACATATTATCATTATTTTTAACATTGATTACAGCTTTTTTTGATTTAATATCTTGAGGAAGGTCGATATATGAACTACCACGTAGGGGGTTGAATTTGTTAACATTCATATCTATGTATTTAATTTGATTAAGACTCCAACCACTATCTTTTTTTTCAAATTGACAAATTTTACCGACTACAGTGTCTATTAATGATGAATAAAAAATATTTAAGTCATCTCCCTGACAAATTATGTAATTAAACGTTTGAAAATCAAACGTATTTTTAATATCTTTAGTTTGTTGTATGAAATCAGCATGCAATATGAAGTTTATTTTAAAAATTGTATGTTGTTGAATACATTCATTTATCAAAAATAAGATATCAATTTTTAGCGAATTTAAAAACGATTCCGGTGTTTCAAAATATTGTCCCGATTGAAGTGTTTTACTATTAATTCTATATGTTAAAATTCGATTGCCAAAAGCGGTTTCAACAACTGTAACATTTGTTAATGAATTATGTGATTTTAAAAGATTATTTTTATGTGAATTGCTTTTTAAATGGTTGTTTAGATACCTTTTATTAATATAAACATGACATGTATCACATTCCACCTTATTGTTGTCCACATCATTGGTTTCAATTGATGATGTAGAAGCTCCTTCATCAAATTTTGCTTTCTTGGTAACCTTATTTTCATCAGTAGTGATACCTCGTTTGATACCTCTTCCAACTTGTTGTTGACTGTAACAAAAAGAAAATTATTAGACAAATCTTAAAATAAAACATTACTACAATAATATTTCTTATTGAGTTTGTACTTCTAATACTTACATCAACTTTGTTTCAACCATCAAACATTGATTATACAACTCATCATCATACGATGAATCGAACAGTTCATGCTTCTCTATTTCATCACAAACTTTAGACAGCTCCTGATTGAATTCGCTGTTGGATTGTTCTATATTCTCTTCAATGGGCGCGGAAAAGAAAGCACTGGTGCACATTTCACTGAAGTTTTCCATCTTTATAATAAAGAAGAAAGTATGTAGCACAGTAAGTAACAGTTAAGTGTTGGTAGAGCAACTGATACCCAATTTCAAATAATGTCCAATATTCATAGTCTAACAAAGGATTAGGAAAGTCATGTAAAATCTAATGAGTACACAGAAGTACTTTAAGTAAACAGAATCACATTCACTAATCCACTAATGAGTGTCATTGTTAAAAAAGTATTTTTTAACTTTTTCACTTTCTGCTATTGTCTTTGTAATATTGTATACGAGGCCGTTTGTGTTGTCGTAGATGCTATCCTTATTATTCTTTATGTAATATTTAATCCTCGTGGTAGCGTGCTTCCAGTGATCACTAGTTGGAATCTTGGATAGTTTCTTCATATCATACATTTCAATTTTTATGAGATGCGTCGCTTGGTCTCCGTCGTCAGAATTTGTAGAGATGTATGATACGCCATCTCTAGCAGCTCGTGTCACAGTCGAGGATAGCAGCTTCTTCCTTTTTATTTTTGGTACCACTTCAAAAAATTGATCAATCGGTTGCGATTTCCTTTTTCCACCATCGTCTGTGTTATTAACGACGATGTCATCACTCTCTTCTTCGTGTTGAGGAGAGAGTGGCGAGTAGTAATACTGTTTATAGGTATTTTCATTATCGTCTGCGAAGCTGAATGATCTCTGCAACAACAGAGTTATCACGTTAATATCAATTTGTTTACACTTAATCACACACGTTAGGAAACAACAACAGAAATACAAGTAAGTTTGTCAATAGAATAAACACTTACCTCCATGGCCATTGATGCGTTGAAGTAACACAAGCGTAGTATTGGTTGACGTATACAATGCACTGTGGTCAAACGACCATAGACTGACTGCATGACTGCAACTGTTCGATCTTATATAGCACCATTCTTATCTAAAGCAAATTACTAAGTACAACGAAACTGATTGTAACTCTATGAGTCAACAAACTTATCTCACGTTCCTTATTCTTATCTAAAGCAAATTACTAAGTACAACGAAACTGATTGTAACTCTATGAGTCAACAAACTTATCTCACGTTCCTTCGCAACAGGCATCAACCTGCTTTGTGACTCCCACAAAGAATGCGATTTAATATTTACAACG
The DNA here is from genome assembly GCA_932294355.1 of Aporophyla lueneburgensis. Classification (NCBI taxonomy): domain Eukaryota; kingdom Metazoa; phylum Arthropoda; class Insecta; order Lepidoptera; family Noctuidae; genus Aporophyla; species Aporophyla lueneburgensis. The sequence goes on along the minus strand of OW028750.1, from coordinate 18,879,808 downwards.
AGCAATACACCAGATTTCAACAGTCGTATTACGGACGTCGACCGGAACCCATATTAAGCGAAAAACAGTTTAGAGATTTAGCACCGCTGTTTGTCATTGATTGCTCTAGACAAGTGGATAATCTAAAGACAGGGCCAGTTGTGGACGTGAGAGTAGAAATTGAAAGTGATTCGGAGATACCAGATCAAACTTCAGCATATTGTCTCATTCTGAACGATTGCATTGTTGAATACAAACCATTAAGTAACATTGTTAAGAAGATATCATGAAGACGGACACCCTTATAGTGGAACTCCAAGGATTTAAAGATTCTTTAAATCATTTTATTATCAAAGAATTGGCCATTGCGAGTCATGATCATACACAGACGTTCTTGGTGAAACCACCATATTCATTCCATTACCTAACACTAGAAGAAAAAAAGCAGGTGAGATGGTTAGAAAGAAATCGAGGAATTTACTGGAGTGAAGGCTACATAGACTACAAAGAGTTTAAACGTGTTATTTTACCATATTTAGAAAATAAAAAAATTATGACAAAGGGTTTGGAAAAGATTACGTGGATTAAAGAGTTATGTGCAAACTGTGAAGTGATTGACATAGGTGAGAAGGGATGTCCTAATTTTGCGACATTAAAAAAAAAGTTCTGTAAAAATAAAACTGATTTTAATTGTGTGAACCATAAATTGAATTGTGCATTGAATAATGCTGTGTGTATTAGAAAATGGTATTTTGATAATAATATGTCTGTATTTAATTTATTTATTTAATAATTATTGTGTTGATCAGTTAATTAAAAATGTCTATGTACTCAAAGTGTTTTATTTAATATAATCAGACCCATATAACAAACTTTAAATTAGCTGCAGCAAAATGATAATCCTAAGCTTTGTGACTCCCACAAAGAATGCGATTTAATATTTACAAATCACTATAATTGAACATTCCTATGACAACCATTGAATAGATTGGTACTGTAATAATCTGCTAATAACAGTAATATCATGGATACACTAGAATTACAAAAACATATGAAAAAGATTCATCCCAGTCTAGAAAATAATGTTTATGCTGCTAATAGACTACCTATGTATACACATGTACCAACGTATATAATATGCAATTTGGATGCGGATGATAAACCAGGTTCACACTGGGTAGCTGTACATATCGATACGAATGGTATCGGTCAATATTTTGATTCATATGGACGAACACCTGAGCGATATCATCTCCAGTTTTTGAAAAGGAATTGTAAGAGATGGGACTGGAATGTTGATAGGATTCAGAATGATTGGACTTCAGTTTGTGGTGAATATTGCTTAATGTATTTGCTATTTAAGTTTCAGGGATGTTCAATGCATAGTTTTACGAACATATTTACAGGGAACACACTGCACAATGATATTTTTGTGGATGAGATCTTCCGCTCATATTTTGTAGAAAAAAGTAATAAAATATTGAAATAAAAATGAATGTGTTTTATTGATGACATAGAAAAGCAGACATACAATGAGTAATAGATAAGAACGCCAAATCAACCGTAGGGCAACAGATTCGTGGGTTCTGGCGCAACGTAATGAGGTGTTCGAAGTATAATAGATAAAAGGATTAGGCGAACAATGGAATGCTAATGAGGGTGCAGGACCACCGGAAATCAATGAGATAACAGTTAATTGATTTGCATAACTCCAGAACCACGCATCCTACGCTAAAATGGACCGCAGATTTGAGATCAGAGCACACCAAAACCTTTTTTTTTTTTTTTTTTTTTTTTTTTTTTTTTTTTTTTTTTTTTTACGATGGGTGCTACAGATTCGCGGGCTCTGGCGCAAGCGCGGGCTCTGGCGCTTGCGCCAGAATCCGCGAATCACAACTACTGATACTTCCTGCTCAGCAAACGAAAAAACATGTTCGAAATCCGAATAGCTTACGAACTAATCGAATACGAAAGAAATGGATTAAGTCATTATTATTCGATACACATGATTTAAGATGATTCGTCGACCTGACTAGATGTGTCATTAATAAGGTTATCATTACTTCCGCTGTATTAATCTCAAGTAGAAAGTTCGCATACAAGTTGACAGTCCATACAAATTAGCGGTTTTCACAAAGACATTTCACAAAATGATCACACCTTGTCCATTCGAACGAGCAAATCAAATACCATTGAATTGACAAACGACTTCGTAAACAACGGCAGAGGCAACAGAAAGGAACTAAATCTTAATTTACTTTTTCCAATCTGAAGAGAAAATAAAGTATCCACTACGTACAAAATGAATCACAAGAGCAAACAAATTCAAGTACGTTAAAGCAGTTTGCGCTAGAAAATGAACGCGATCTAATCTCAATCTGGCGATTGAGGGAGCGGACTTGGCAATGCATCACCTGGCTTCCGTTGTGCAACGATCTTGATTCTTCCAAATGTACCTCCCACGTATACGCGTGAGTGATATCGCCATTCACAAAAGACCTTCCCCGTTCCCCCATGCCTTTATAAACCCTTTCCAGTCGCGGGTTTGTCAATGGGTAATAGGAGATCCGCTTACGCTGGTAGCAACACGTCCTCTGTCGGGATGCTTGACGTTATACTGATAAGATGGACCGCTGTCCGTTTAACACCTATTTCGGCTACTGGATGGCGCGCCTAGATTTCCATTGTTTTATATTTCCACATTGTCCTAACGGGTATTTTTATGAAGTTACTTTCATTGTTTATTGCGTTCATTGTATATTTTATGCACAATAAAACGTTTAGTGCACGCTCCTTGTCGGGTGCTTGGAGACGTTCGTAAAACATTGATTCTTTTGTATCGTTGAATATTGGTGTTCACTAGATTTCTATTCAACTGAGCGATCCTTTCTATTATCCTTTTAAAATATAACATACATATAAGAATATATTATTTATCATCTTGATAAAAACATTCAGCCGCATGCAGGTTATCTATGCTAAATGCGTGGGCGCACAGATCATCCGTCGCTGCATGGAATGGATGAATAAAAGCGAGGATCCATCTTTTGCTTACGATTGTAACGATACACGTGGTTTTCTAGCCGTTGACCTCTGTTTTATGTCACATTAAGTGTTAGGCAAAAACGTCATGAATACTCTTGATATGCTAAGATTTTAGTACCACCTAACATTTTATTTAACGTTAGATGATAAAACCCAGCCTGGCAATGAAATAAGAGGTAACCAATATTATGTGACTACGTTACACGTCCTTTCACTTGGAATAAAAGAAAACATTAAACCTAATACATCCGAAAAGCTCCGACACAAAAAGAAATCCTATCATATCAAAACAAACATAAAACACCTATGTGGAGGAGTCCTTTACATATCCAGGCTATCAATACCGTTCGAGACCCAAATACCTTCACATAAGAAGATAATAGATAGTTTAGATAACAAGAAAAAGCTATTCGACGGGCGCTACTACGAAATGTATGGTGAATAATACTCGCATATTCAATGTACTCACAGTTATTTTCGAGGTGAAAGAGTTTCGGTCAGAATAGTGGTGTGTTGGATACAACTTTATGTTTCCGCTATAGACATGAAGGCTCAACATTACCGTTGCCAATTTACCCAACTTGACCGATATTAAAGTACACTATTTGGCAAGCTATAGACGCCCAAAATATAGAGATATGTACTTAACTGAATATAAAGTTCGCCATTTTGTCAACACTAGTGTTACTACCGGATTTGGCAAGGGAATACGATTTTGAATTCCGATAATATTTTGTTTACGAAAAGGCCTCGAAGTTCCGAATTGAATTTAAGGTATGTGGTTTCTTTACGTTAGAGGTACAGTTAGTTCTTCTGATACAATTCGAATTGTTTTTGTTACTTATTTGAGTTTATCAGTTATTTTTAGTCGTTTTTGTTCTGATAAAATTCCTATAGCATAATAGTTTTTCAAAAAACTACAATAGACAACAAAGAAATAGTAAGTACTTAACCGCAAAACAACGCTGAAAGTTTTCATTTCTAAAAAGAAAGAAAGAAATGTTTGTGGATACAATAGATTAAAGCACGGTATCGATAATTATGCACCACTCAACGTCGCAAAGGCCGGGATGAGAGCCAATAATGAAGTGCTACTTAAATACTGAAGCACAAAGTCGAGATAAGTGAGATAAATACTGCTGAAAAAGTCCCTTTTTCTCCAACGTTTGTGCGATATTGCTGTAATTGACTGTCAATATTCAGCAAATACATGAATAGGAGATACAAATAGCTCAGAATACGTATAAAATACCACTGTCTGTCTTCATCGATAAACAATATTTTACGTAAATGGTAGACGTATTCATATTAACGATATATTGTGGAGGTAGCTCTACAAAACTCTCGCTTGGTCGAGCAACGTGAGAGGCATATTTACATTTTTTTCTCAATTCATTGCCCGACATGTTTGGTGGATGGATGAGCCCCGCCGACATTTTGTGACATTAGGCTCCATTGATTTTGAATGTGTCGTACCCCGACCAACCCGCTCTTTTAAATAGATAAGCAAATGAATTGGAAGACCTTTGTGTCGGGTATAAACGTATTTAACGTTGTGATATAAAAAGTAAAATGTTTTGAGCTCGTATAATTTTAACATAATGTTCGAGTGTTTGGGCCTGGCTGAATTTTGATAGAGCTTGAGTAATGTGTACTGTCATGGTAGGTGAGAGGATAAAAAATAAAGAGCTTTTAAATGAACATTGTATAGGGTTATAAATAACAGTAAATATTTACTCCCTCCAAGCTTGTTTGAAATTGAAAACACTTGAAGTAAGTATATTCTAGTGTCACATTGTATTTATGTTTCTCAAATCCCAACACACCCTTCGCATGTACTGTTAACAAAAAAAGAAATACAATAAAGTAGATGAATGTAATTTTTTACCGTAAACAAATGAGCGTCGCCTTATTACAGAACGTCTACAACTAATAAATGGATTCAACGTTGCTAATTAAACGCGTCTTAATTTTGGCTGCCTACACCAAATTATAAAAGGGATTGTAGAATATTTTTGGCAATTAAGCCTCTGGTATTATTAAAGAAGTCCGTGGAGTGAAAAATTAATTAAAATTTAAGCTTTTCAGTTCTCTCCCTACGCGTCAGTCGCAGAATAAAGGGCTGCATGCACACATTTCAGTGAGCAACTAAAGATCAACCGTGTTAGATAATTTGAATGGGCTTATGCGGTATGAGCGGATTTAAATTTAATTTTTGTTCAGGTGTATTCGATATGTGATAGGATTCACTCCACCGCATTTGTATGAAAAGATGGCGAAGATACCCGATTTTGATAAAAAAAAATCTGTCCGACATTATCATGCCGAATTATGTGCCACTTTCATTGCTTTATTAGGACTCATACGAATTTACTAGCCCGGATCGGGCGAATCGTCACTTTTAGATAATATAATTAATATTTTCTATAGGCGAGTCATACATATTTTAGAAATCGTCGATTCACTCACAAATAAATTCACCTGATTCGGGCAAGTTAATTTGTTCGAGTTGACTTACAAGCCCTGTCATTGAATACTAGTTCACCAAATTTATATTCTATTATTTTTGTACTACACAAAACTATCATTGCATTTCAAATGAAATTCACGAACGAAATATTAAGAATATGCAATATTTTATATCAACGAGCAGCTGAAACACAAAACTAATTCTATCCATTACAGTTATGATGTAAGAAAACATCTCTGAAGAAATAACTATACCTGAGAAGATATTAAATTACCTGCAGCATGTAATGCAAGGAGGGGTTACTCCTTGCCTTACATGCTGCTTAGTGGTGCATTTTTCAGAGAAAATTGAATGGAACGCGGTTGGCGTTGGAACAAGAAAATAATTTTGAAAGACTTGTAATGGATGTTTCTCTGCAGAAATATCGTATGAATATCTTTATTAATAAACAATTGCGAAAATACAAAATAATCTTATTCTCTCTATATAAACATGGTCTATGAGATTGCCTTATGCTGTGATAAAAATGTTCTCAAGTCAGAAAGATCAGGTCAGAATGGTCAGACTGACCACGGTGCTCAGAATCTGTCAGGGCGTAACATTTAAGTGTTGTTAAGATCAGTTGCGGCCCAATGGTAACGGCCGCTACTCACAAATTGTAGGTCGCAGGTTTGAAGCACGACAATCGAAAACACTGTGTAAATTATTACTCCACCACTGTTCTCAAAACCGTGAAGGAAAACATCGTGAAGATACTCGGCCCTAGAACCAAAAATTCGTGTGGGTATCTTCCAATCCGCACTGGCCCGCATCTTGGATAACGACCTACCGAGACGAAACTTGTTTCCCAGCAGTGGAACTAATGAAGGTTGATAATTATAAAGAACTTGCTGAAATTATAAAAATAATACGTTACACCAAAAAAACTTGCATTTTACAACATAAACACTACCCCAGTTGACTTTAAAATTTACTGGCACCCTCTCGTTGAACACCGTCCCTTTATCAAGAGAACAATAATTGCATTCAAAATCAAAGATGTTCGCTCAGATAGTCTGCGGGTATTTTCATTAATTAAGGCCCCAACATGCGCCGAGCAACAATTAAGAGGACCGATTGTTGATAAGCTTGAATCGAGTTGATAGTCAGCCATTGAATCGAGATAGCACTTTGTTAAACTGTAGGAAGCTTCACACCTTATAAAGGCATTGTTATTGGCGATGTTTGTACGAGTTTATTTTATGCGTGTGATGTAAATTGGTTTCAGTTTTTAAAGAGAATTTTGGTAGTACCTTTTGTTTTTGTAGTTTCGAAATTTCGGGAATTTCCATTCAAAGCATTAATTTTAACAGCACTCGACCGATAAAAGAAATGAACCGCATTTGTGCTAATTTTTTTGAAAGATTTACCGTTGCCTGAACTTAAGGATCATGGGTGGGTTTTAGTCAGTATAAGTCTGACACGATCACGCTACCACAGCGAGCGCACCCAGAGCGAGAGAACTCATTTGATGATTTATAAACCAAAAAAAAACATATGTATGTATTTCTACGAACCGCATTGAAACAAAATTGTCGCCGTAGATTCCTTACGTCGACGTACGAAGCCGTGCATTTAGGCATGACCGTGTTCATATTTTTTTAAAGCATCAATACGATTTCCCGGAATGTTCGTGAAGAGTTTCAACAATGCAGTCGTTATTGACGCACTATTATTGACAACCAGTCGTACCTACCAAAGGCCAGTACATACATACATAACATCACGCCTTTTTTCCCTGAAGGGTTAGGCAGAGGTGTACCTATAGTACACCCACATTTCGCCTGTTATGTTTAAGTCCCATGTAATAGGGGTTATAGGGGGCGAGCCTATTGCCATCAACCGGGCACAAATCCAGACTACGGGCTGCTACTGAGAAATTCCATATGGAAAAACCCAATAACACTTTGCCCGACCTGGGAATCAAACCCAGGACCTCATGCTCAGCAGTCGCACTTGCTACCACTAGACCAACGAAGCAGAAACTAGGTTGTGGAGGTCAGATAGGCAGCCGCTCCACGTAAAATACTTGTATTCAGCTGCATATGGTTAGACTGGAAGCCGACCCCATTAAAGTTGGGAAAAGGCTAGGCAGATGATGATTCATCATCATCATCATTTCAGCCGTAAGACGTCCACTGCTGGACTTAGGCCTCCCCCAATTTGGGAGGCTTTGCCATAATCGCCACACTTGGCAGGCGGGTTGGCGATCGCAGTATGGTGGTAAAATGCAAAGAGAACGCTGGTGCCCATTCTCTATTAAGTCCCTTAGTCGCCTTTTACGACACCCACGGAAAGAAATGGGGTGGTGTTATTCTTTACGTCCGGCATCACACGGTACCACACGGTACGGATGATGATTGACGCATTGTTATTTATTTAACAATTTTTATTTTTAAGCCTACGCAGTCCCACAGCAAGGCAAAAACTCGAATGAAGCAATAGATACACAACTAAAAGAAAATCCCATAATCGAATCCCTCCTGAAAAAATCCAGACTTTATCACAAACTAGATTTCTAAGCTAAACAAACCCAAACATAGCCTTTCAGTTATCTCTATTTACATTCAATCTTCTCATCTTGAAAGGATAGAACATGTGAACATGTTTTGTCTATTATGACATGGAACATTATTTCCTGAAACTAGTGTGAAACTTTTAGATTTCGTCATCACTAATTATAAAGATGAGATAGTTAATTAAATCGCGGAGCGGGAAGCATCCCAGGGTAAAAAATATATCAGTAGATCAAGTTTTAAAAAGTCTGTGTCTGTGTGGCACTGAAATTGATTTTTTATAAATACCGGCATACATTACGTCCACACATTTAGGTGCAGCCACCCGATTGATCCGAAAAGGCTACTAAGCTGCGATTTATTAGATTTTTAATTTATGACAAAATTTTTAATGAGCTTGCTTAGGCTGGGTTATCATGAGAGGATGAATGAAGGACGCCCTAGGAGGACATAATTATAGTGACCTTATTGGTGATGTTCTTCAGAAAGGTTAAGTGCGATGTAGTCGCAACCGGCGTGTGTATGACCAGGTATACGAACCTAAAAGAGGCAAAAGTAGTAGGTAAGGTTTCTGCCTACCCCCATGAGAAAGAGGCGTCAGTTTATGTATGTATGGAACCCTACCATTTTATTCCTTCGAATCCATACCTTTGTATGTAAATAAATTACACAGCCGCCGTACAGTAGGACTTTCCTCTTCCAGCGGGGTGAGCACGGCCTCTGTGACAGGCATGGGTTACACATTTTATCACGGTTTTTTCCCCAAACTGTGATAAAATATGTGACTCAAGCTTATCACAGTAGGCCGTGCTAGTCCCTTGGTCGTAGACAATATTAGTTGTCGTAATATTCTAAGTTAATGTTTGAAGTAAACTCAGCATCGTTCATGAATTTGCTTAATATCGTAAAGCGATGGTCGTAGTCACTAGACTAACACACTGAGTTTACCAAGTCATTCAGTGCAGCAGGACGCCAATGTATAGTTTCAGACCTTTGTGGACTGCTACAACCAAATTTCAACCCTGTGCTTAAAGACTTAAGACACAGAGTTACTTGGTATTTTACATGAGCGTGAGATTTTAATAAAGTGGTGCTTCTGTGCTTATCTGTGTAGTGCTTTAAGACCGCAGTTGATATACAGTAGCTCGTCCAACCGCTGATAGTGGAAACTTAGGGTAAAATTAATAGCAGTTCATTGTTCTAAATAATGTAGTCGACGGTGCTATAGACATAATGTTGGCTACTTAATACTGGTTTATTGTATTGTGATGTTAAGTTCCGCAATGTTTTTAACTTTTAAATAATTTCTAAAAAAAGGGAGGAAATCTGCTTAAATCGGTTGTTTTCTTTATTACTGTTTGTTATTTCAAAACTCTGTCAATTATGAACCAATTGGAAAAAATCTTTTTTTTTGGCATGTTCACTCTCCTGTGAAAACTTTATTGCCGATGTCGCGTTGGTGTCGTGGCAGCTCTTGAGCGTTGGTTTCTGGGATGGCGATTCTCAGGTCGGCCGAAATATCACTGAGATGTTTCGTTCAGATATTGTTTAACAACAGTTCGGAGTTTGGATTTGGCGGTGTAATATCCCCGTGCCTCGCGAAGCACATTAAGCCGTTGGTCCAACGCCTGATTTGTCTCCGTTCGTGTCAGATTGTGTGCCGTCACATCAGACTATGAGACTTAAAGAATAGAGAGTGTACCTAAGATTGGTCACCATGGCCGAAATATGGTCTGGAGGACCTTTCTTGCCAATGTTTTAGGGTGGCGATAGGGACCAGTGACATTAATCAGTAGAAGATGGAACCGCCCGGACCCAGCTGGTTTTCACACATCTGTGGTCTTGAATTTATTTCTAAGTTGACGAGAAAATTCATAACGTCACACGTCATCCCGTTCATACACATAACTAAACTATTATTAGTTGAGTGTAAAAGTATACCTATAATATAAATATAATATCTTTGGACAACCAACACAACGTTATCTGATCCCAAACTAGGCAGAGCCTGTTCTATGGCAACCAGACAACTGATAATATTTATATATTTCTAAATAAATACAGATAAATCACACCCAGACACAGAACAAATGATTGTGCTCATCACACAAAGGCTTGTCCTGGGTGGGAATCGAACATACGACCTCAGTCTTAGCAGTCAGGGTCACAAACCACTAGACTAACAGGCCAGTCAAGTCCAGTATGGGTTGATAGTCAAAAGCAATATTAGCTTGTTTAGTAAAAACGAATTCTTGAGACTAGTTCTCCAAGTATAATGAGGCATTCCTCGAGTACTCTTACTTAAGAAAAGTCTCTGAAGCATTTTCTTTTGCTCAGTCATGTTTTTCAGTTAGTTCTTGCTCAATTTATTTCTTAAGTGTAAGTCAAATTGAAGTAACGATATAAGTAATTTTATGGTAGGTATATGACTAAATATATGATTAGATTAGATACTATAGATGATTGCCTCCTCAGCATGAGGTCTTGGGTTCGACTCCTAGGTCGGAGAAATGTTACTACTGGGTCTTTCCATTACAAAATTTTCAATGGCTGCCCGGAGTTTGGATTTGTGACCAGTTGATATTACAAAGGACTTAAATATAACTGGCGAGATTTGGGTGTATTAGGTACTTCACTTCTACCAAACCTTTCGGGGATCAAGAGTGATGTTATATGATAAATAATTCTAAGAATATATTCAGTGAAAGTTTTCCATTTTTTAGCAAACTCAAAAACCTCAGCCATTCGCAACAGTAGATAATTCCCTTAATTCTCGAATCAGCACAATTATTTTTACGAGCCCAAAGAAATTTTCCATTACGGAATCTCCGGCAGAATTCTAAAATGCTCCAAATCTAAAACAAAAGAGCCTCGCAAGCAGTTTACGATTAAGGCCAGCAGCTTAACCCTTCCCGACTTCACTCCCCTTAAACAACGTGGAAGTTTTACGAAAAAGTCGACGTTTAAACGCGCTATTTAACCCTCGCGGTAATCGGAACACAAACAATGGTAGAGTGAAATAATGTCGAATTCCGTCCGACAAATTAGGCGACCTTTTTAGACGGCGGTGGCGGGTGCTTAAAATAACAAAAAGAACTTTTATTCGGATGTTATTTCTGCTGCCGAGTTCAGCCGAGAACAATTTCGGCTGTCCCTATGATGAGAAAAGTCGAATTCGTTTTGAGTAACTCGTTATGAATGCGGTTAAGTTCTTATGGTATGGCACCTGTTTCTGTTTAAGTATAGAACTTTGAGAATGTTTCATTAAATAATAAAAGTAAATAAATAAAATAACAAAGATTTATTTTCGGATGTTTACAGTATTTTCATGTAACCCCGGGCAATTTTTGTATCGGTTGTTATTTCAGATGATTTTTTAACGAGCCGAGGATCGAAATTTTTTAATGCGTTCATTGTTTTAAGTTTAAATATTGTATCGAAGTTTTTCGGAACATTGTAAAATTTTGTACTTATACGAAAAAAACTTTTTACAAAAAAATAACAACATTCCTAAAAAAAATACTACAAAGTGAAAAATAACTTTAATTTTGGGAGTCGGTGTCTTAGGACCTGTAATTAAGGTATTATTGCCACCGACTTCCAAAATTAAAGTTATTTTTCACTTTGTTGTGTTTTTTTTAGGAAGTCGGTTGTAAAAAGTTTTTATTTTTATTAACTTTTTAGTTATGGTGGACACCCCGCACTAATCTAATAGCGTTATTCGTTCATTTGTCGCGCAAATACTTAATGTAAATTTAACACTTATATGGTTTTCCCATGGATCCCATTGTGTGAATGCAACCAAATTAAAATGAGACCATTCGAAAAGCACCACCTTTCAAATAAAATAATAATTATCACAATCGGTTTACCCAGTCAAAAGTTATGAGGTAACAAACATTAAAAAAAAATAGTCGAATTGATAACCTCCTCCTTTTTTGAAGTCGGTTAAAAAGTATTTTTTAACATTCGAATTATGTAATGTGTTTTCTGCCGAAATTCCCAAGACGTACAAACATTATTTTTATTCAACAGGTTCATAGTTAATGACAAGAAAAAAAAATAGAAAAAAATAATGTATAGGTTTAATCAAAACTTTTCATATGATTTTTCCTAGCTCTTTTCAGTTTTATTTACTAGTTTCTAGCGTTCTGGCGTGTTGCCAAACGTAGCTTTGTTAAAGGCTGTACCTACGCTTACAGCAAGCACATGGCCATTTCTTTTATCCTCTAAAGTTGCTAGTATTTGGAAAACCTGTCGTTTGTATCCTGTTACCCTAGAGAAGGCCCATCGCAGAATAATCAACCCTATTATTTTTAATACTAGCAAAGGTTGTATCCATGCAAATATTTAAGTTTGTTTTTGAAACTGACAGAAAAAATAAGCGTATCCTTTTAAGAGAGCCGCAGCTTTCGCACTCTCAGTAAACGTTCATAGGTACCAACAAAAAATATGATTTTCTGTAATAATTTCTGATACACGTATCCAAAAGTTCATAAACATGTTACATATCCGACCCTAAAAGTATACACCACGTGTATAAAAACAATCTCATTTTTATATCTACGCCACTCGGTACGTGAACACGTAGACCTAAATATAAAAATACTGCTTACGCAAGGTATCCACTTTTCATATTTATGTGATAAAAACATTAGGTCCAATTGGATATCCCTATTTGGGGCGAGAGAAATAGATGTTTTTATATATCGCAACAGCCCCGAATATGTTTTGAGATATTACCCGCGCTGCTGATATGAAAGGAGTTGTCATTGCATTTCTTATGTGATGTAATTTTCGCAGAATACGCAGCTTGATTTGATTTTGGCTTGAAGGAAGTGTAAATGTCAACTTTACTAAACACAGATGCTAAAGCAGAGATTGTATTCGAAACCATGAAACGATAAGATTTCACGGCAGCGTAAAAATATCTCCCTAAACCGTTTATCTTCAAAACACCCTTTAACCACCCGGCTTTGTTAGAAAATATCTAATTACCGGCTGAGCCTTAAAGATATCCGAGTGAAAAAGATCCGCCAGTGTAATAAAGAAAAATACATTTGAGTTTTTTTTTAGCTCAAGTGCAAAATTGGAAAACCATGTTACAAAGAATATCGGCAGCAATTTTCCGCGATACTCGAACTTTATCGGTAAGATATGAGGGTCCAAAACCATTTTTCAGATATTAATTCCTAACAATCGTAAAAGTTACTTTCATGGTATAGTCCTAAAAAGTTATTGCCGCTTTACTGGAAAATATACTTTCTATGGACTTTATCTTGTATTCGCTTTGTCTACAAACAGGGATTTAGATTGCCATAATAATAAAGAAATGACAGTTTCGTCTGGATAAAGTTTATTCTGTTGGAATCTCTCGCGATTTGTTGAAAAACATTTTTGGATGATAGGAGCAAGCAGGTCTGTGCAGGTACATATATCTAAGTATACATATATAGGGCGCAGGAACGAGGAACTCGCAAGAATCCATGTAATGTAATCAGATATGTGAACAAAGGTTGGAGTGTACTTGCACATAATGTAGAGGTAAAATACAAACTTGCGTATATCGTTTCTCCACTGGCTTATTTAGTTAGAGGCACTACAGGATACATTAACATTGCCAGCGAGCTTTCCAGTATCATCTGTCGGTTGCGGTTAACATTGGAGCTTAATTCCTTTTTACGATGCCTTTAACTAAATTAAACACTACTAATTTTAGATTTTACTTAATCAGTGCTACAGAATGCAAAATTGTTCTATTTTTTCTTTTATACATTTATAACCAAACACTCGTTTTTTTGTACCAACACGATTCGATACAAACTCCGAACATAGAAATTATTTCAACTTTTTTCCGGTGCGCGCGCGGCGATTGCGTGAGGTTTTATAATACAAGTTTGATGATATCTTTTTATTTTTATTTTGTAGTCGTAACAAGTCGACAACAAGCCGAATCGAGACAATAAAGCATCTTTCAAGGCTGATGAGTCGAGAGTAATGATTATTGCTTACGGTTGTTGATCCGGGTGCTTCTGGCTAGTTGTGTCTGTAATTTTCGAGAGTACAATGGTGTTTTCAATCTTTCATATCTATGGCTACGTTTTGGCGGCTCTATTGATGTGACAAGTGAGAGTTTAACCTTCATCTTTTTTCAAATTAGCGTTTCATTTTTTAACTTTAATACTTTAGATTTTATCGTATCTACAACGAAATTTAATAAAAGATGGATTGATATAGTAACAGTTGGGATAAAGTTAAAGTATCTAATTTGATTCTTTACCAAAATTAATAAATGAAGATTTTTCTTCCAAAATTTGACAAAGTGATACTACTATAAAACTTATGACAGGTTTTATGTTCAACCATTCATAAAGATATTTTGTTAAATATTATCTTATCTTATCTTATCTTTATTTTTTGTGGTCAAGAATAAATACGCCACTATTCATTGATACATTTGCACAACCGTGTATGTACATATACATCCAGTGATCATACGTTGACTGCATGTGGCACCGGCTACCTGCGCGTACGCATACAGATTAGTGCCGTAGTAATGGCGGGTTGGATGTTACGCTGTATTACTTTAATCGTCATCAACACGCGTAGCGTTAGAGGAATAAGTTGGTTTCGGTTGATTCTTTATTACTGCATATTGAATTTCTAGTTTGTTATGAATATCATTTTTGGTGGCATCAAACAATGTAGGATTCTAAAATGTCCTTGTGTTATTCTTCTTTCCGGTTTTTCATTTGTTTACAATGTTCTGCTAGATTAATTATATTCCTAACTAGCTTTTGCCAGCGGCTTAGCCCGCATATTATACATATAAAACTTCCTTTTGAATCACTCTATCTATTTCAAAAAAATCGCACCAGAATCCGTTGCATAGTTTTACAGATCTAAGTATACACAGGGACAGACAGAGAGAAGCGACTTTGTTTTATACTATGTAGTGATGATTATATCCGGAAACGAAATAGCTTTGTCTTATATCAGCCTCGTCACCTAGACCATCTCCTTTACTTGAATTTATTTCAGTATCGTTTACTTATATCAAAAACTGGACTATTAATAGTTCGTTATACCTTATAAGTCGTACATCTTCTACAATTCATAAATCTTCTCCTACTAAAAATCTTTTGAACTAGATTCCTTCTTGTAGCGCTGACGCTACTTCGGCCAACGTCCGTCAAAAGTTATACTTGATTGCGTAACATAAGTCATCATCATCATCAAATTTTGTGAATCTGTCGTAAGGAGGAACGCAGCCGTTATTAGGGTTCCATAATTGTGACAGAAATTGTCGGGAACCCTCGTAGAATTCCTTAATGATGTCAAAATATTTACCGGTAACCGTAACAATGTCCCGCGAAATTTTGTTGGTATCGTTTTAAAGAGGAAATCGAAATAAGCGAAGGTCAAAGTATTGTCGTACTTAAGTATATTTTAATTTTATACAGACTGTAGCAAAAGGACAAAGTACATTAGGACGAAAACACAGGGTAGTGACCAAAAAGAGGGCCCAATAAAAAAGTATGCACATGTTGTGTTGCTATTAACGAATCTCCTCATGTCTTTTTACCAGAAGACTTGGAGGCAACTTATATTAAATAAGTTGACGTCGAAAAAACAAAATCGAATATCAGCCGATATTACATCAAGCAAAAGATAAACCCAATAATCTCTCTCCACGCAATATAAAAACTATGGCAGAACCTTTTTCTTGTTGAACAAGTTTCGATCTATTCCAAGTGAATCATGATTGATGTTCTGCCGACGACGCAGGGCAGAGCATAATGCTACTAAAATTAGAAGTTCGCTTAGTTAGTTACAGTTCTCGACTGATGAGTTTCAAAGTATAGACAAGTGACCTCGAAAACTCTCCATAGGTAACTTGATACTGGTGAACTAGCTAAAAATATGTTTCAATAGTACCCAGATTAATAATTTTCCTAGCCTTTTTTCCAACTTTGTTGGGGGTTAGCTTCCAAACTAACCGGATTAGCTCAATACTAATATTGCATATGGAGAAAATCTATCTATCTGATCTCCACAACCAACTCCTGGTTAACACTATACCCACCCCACCCCTTGGTGATACCAGTTGTCAGACTTTCGGGCTTCCACTTATTGGGTAATAAGCCTAAGATATCTTTGGCTATCCAAGTGGAGCGCATTCGTATTCGACCTAAATTCATGACGTTATTATGAGTTCGATAAGGCTTTTAACCGATTAAGGTTTTTTTGGCATTCAGTGGAAATAACACGGTCGCTAAACGTTATATCTTAAATTGAACGTGAAAGCACTTGAAACTCAAAATTAACCCATCATTTAAATTGTAAACCTGCTTACAGAAAATGCAGATGTCCACATGTCTTCTTATATGGTGTTCCAAATAGCAATTAGTAATTCAAATTTTCAAATTGTGCACCGCTTTGAAAACACCATATTATGATAAAACGTCTTTAACAAAGGCAAAAAGCCAAATTACGTATTCAGAGCCGCTAATTTTTCGATGTTCTTTCTTTCACATTTCAATACGAACCTTCGAAACTGCATGCCTGAGGCGCTACGTATTAAAAACAACTTTGGAATCTGCAGTGATGATTACAGAACTTTAACTTGAAACTTGGAATCCGAAGTTTTTTGCATTTTATAGCGTACAATTTAGCAAACTAATGGCGTGATTGGTACAAGGGAAGCGGGATCCCGTGCGGTTAAACTTCAATAATTGCGCTGAGAGCTTTATTAGTTCGCTCTTCTGCATTCTCTAAATAATATAATAATACGTTGTTTCCGAGTAAAGTGCCTTTTAGATAAATTACTGGGTACGTTGATATTACCTACATTCAACATAAATAGTGATACACTCATTCAAATTACTGACGTCATCAGACTACATGAACATGATCTGGGAAATTACGGCACACCCTATTATTAAAATTTATTTATTTATTTATTTATTTATTTACACCAAACACCAAACCAAATGAATCCATAAGTATCGAAGTAAGTTGGAATTTAATTTGAATATCTCTTATATCTACATCATTTTTATATTTTAATCAGTAGGTGGTAAAACACGTACATAAATAACAACTCTCACACATCTTAAAAATATCCACTTGTGGTACTTGAATGGGATGAAAAAGATCACAATATCTTGTCCTAAGAATGTTGCATCAATTCAGAATACTTTCTGTCACTAGTTAAACAGACAATTCCATCCATCATTGACCGGAACTGTTCAACATTCAATAGAAATAAGTAAGACCGAGCACAATGTATTCAGAACTACAAAGAGCTACTCCAAGAGTTGTAAAAATTTTCTATTACAACGTTGAATCGTAAAAATGTCACGGTACAATAAGAGATCAATCATTTGAGACAAGGTCCTCCAGTTGTGGTTGGATGTGAAAAATAATATCTACAGGGTGACCCACTTCGAGAGATTTGCATTCAAGCTGAGTCGCAGTGTAATTTATCATCCATCACACGCCAGCAAAAAATGTTGTGGAATATCTGTTTAGAGTTATAGTTTGTCACTTCTACTTAGAGAGTGCGTCAGCTGATTGTATGCAATTATTAGTGACTTTATAAATTAGATTTATATCAAGCCACATTATATTACGGAGTTTTTAGTTCTATTCAAAAACTGCTTTACTTATGCTAGTTATTTTTCTAGGAACTGCGAGTGTATGTTCGTTGTTTTACTCCACTCAATGTTGTGGGTAAGAAAAAGATTGAGTGGGTGGCATATAGAGTCACAGAAAAGAAGTTTGTGGTTGCTGTCTTTTTTTTTTAGAAAACCGTTTGTATTTGATTTAACCTTAAAAAATATATTTTAAAATGAAATTTTTTCTATATTGGGTAATACGATACCCCTTTCTTTTTTGAATGGAAAATCATCAAATGACTCTTGCTCTTCTCGGCGGAACTCAGGGCGTGTCAGACTTTTACTGACTAAAATCCACCCGTGTTCCTTCAGTTACCCATATACCATGGCCAAGGTATCTCGTTTGAACAATCTCGCGACCCTGGCAGATATACCATACCCCTTGATTAAACTGGTTGTCAGATTTTCTGGGTTCTAAGACTCAAATATCGACGAGTGACAGCCGGTACCAATAGCTTAACGTGCTGTCCTAAGCACGGAGGTGTCCCGATATGTAAAGATGGTCCATCCATCCACGGACCGCCGCGGCAAGCGTTGCCTAATCTCAGTAATGGACTCGTGTGGTTGTTATATACTACAGTGTGGTTTTAAACTGATTGATCTTCCAAAATCAAAATCAAAAGTCATTTATTCAAACTAGGCTGAGAGTCAGCACTTTTTGAACGTCAAAGTTACAAAAGACAGTCCCCCCAAAACGCCCGCCCTTCGACACTTCCTAGTGCTTTCGCTGGGAAGAAGAAGTGGCGGAACAAACTCCCCAGCAGCACAGCTGTCTGTTAAGTTCCCGTGCGGCTATTATTACGAGCCCCTCGTGACGTTTGCAATATATTGGCTTCTACACCTCCATTCACTCAATAGGAATGCAAAAAGAGATTAAAAAACCATTCACAAAATACCACTGATATTTTATTCATCATATTTGCTCATCATCATCATCATTTCAGCCATAAGACGTCCACTGCTGGACTTAGCCAAAGCCTCCCCCAATTTGGGGGGCTTTGCCATAATTGCCACGCTTGGCAGGCGGGTTGGCGATCGCAGTATGGTGGTAAAATGCATAGAGAATGCTGCTGCCCATTCTCTAGTAAGTCCCTTAGTCGCCTTTTACGACACCCACGGGAAGAAATTGGTTGGTGTTATTCTTTACGTCCGGAACCACACGGTACATATTTGCTCCAGGACGAAATATTCAAATTTGATTTTAATAAAACGAATATTTAATCATTTAAATAATTCAAATGTTTCACCTGTATTATGTAAATTGGTTTAAATTCGACATTTGAGCCGATTTACATTCATTATTTTATCGAATTTGGTTGTCAAGTTATTACATGCCATGTGATTAGCATGATTATAATAACGATTCTTTAATAAAATATGAGCATCAGAGGTCGAGATAACACTATGTTTATTAAATTTTATTATTACAATCATGTTCTAAATCTAATTTGGCCATAATTATTTAATAAATTAACATGAATCTGATCAAATTCTATTTCTTTGAATCGTCACATTAAAATAAGTCTGTAATTTCATTTGAAAGCATATTCTAAAATCAGTATTTACGACTTCAAAAGAGATCAATAAATTACTACATAACAATGCGTAGAATTCTCTCCGAGATCGGTCTGTGTAATAAATAATTCATAAATATGTTTTTATTAATTAATAATGAAGTGCCTGTCTGAATTATGTACGAGAAAAAGCCTTTTCATATCAGTATGGTATACAACTTAATTCTTATGATTCATATTTCTTACGTTGCTATTGTTTGGTGGACATTCTCTCATGCATGATATTCGACTAAGAATTTAATAATTGGACTTTGGAGCGTTCGTCCTGCGGCTATGAGAAAAACAAATTGGTATATTTTGTGTATCCTCCCTTGGGGCTGCGCTTAATATTGAGCGCGTTGGTCCTGATTTCAGGCAATTTTGTTATTACCCCTTAAATATAATAATAATATCTCAAATAAAATTATGATCTTGGATAATACAAGTAGCATTCATATTAAAAGCAAGCATAATAACTTGGTATGAATTATTATCTCAGATTTCAAAGTATTTTCGTATTCCAATTCTTTGTACTTACTGTACTGTATGAACAAACAGTTTTAGGAAGCTTTCCTTCATGTGATTTTTATCCAATTTGATATTTTTGGAACTGAATAATACAGATTTATTTTGTTTTGTTTTACCACCATCACCCACTAAACCAAAGCTTTTTTATTTGAATCGAATCATCGTCTGCCTAGCCTTTTCCTAACTATGTTAGGGTCAGCTTCCAGTCTAACTGGAGGCAGCTATACTTGTATTTTACATGAAGCGACTGCCTATCTGACCTCCACAGCCCAGTAACTCGGTAAATCGATACCCTTTGGATAGACTGGCGGTCAGAATTTTGGGCTTCTGACAATCCACGAAAGAGAACCTGGACTAACGGCTTAACGTGCTTTCCAAGACACTATAGTGACACGGAATGTTCCGGATGGTTATCCATTGACGGACTGACCTCGTCAAGCATTGCCTCATCTTGATTATTGATTCGTTTAGCTGTTATATACCACAGTGTTGTCTTAATAACTTTTAGGTAAAGCTTGTTCATATGAATCAAGTATAGTCTGTTTATTGCCTATGTGAGGCTGACTAGTAGAGACTTATTACCGGTTAAGGTACCGTAAGCTTGCTTAACGTTTATCCCTTCCTCCCTTGCTATATCGGCATTCCCTATTCATCAGCACAATGCTTTGAGCATCACAGGTCTTGTGAGGTAATCATGTAGGTACTTAATATTGTATTGTGTAAGGAATTTCTGGGTTCTAAACTACGTACACTATCGTCATAATAGAATATCCAAGTACTAATTCAGAATATATTTGCATGTAAAATTCAATTCGTCATGTTGTTCAGTATGTTGTTAAATTATGTATTCGCTCTTTAAATTTACTAACCAATGGTAATTCTGATGATGGCTGGATTGAAAACTTATCTTTGAGCAGGCAATCCTACTAATATTAGTAATGTGAAAGTTTGTGTTTGAACGATTGTTGCTCAATGACGCAAAAACAACTGAACAAATTTGGATGCGTCGCACAGTTAGTTTATAACCTTCATTAACACATGGGATACTTTTGATCCCGAAAAACGGCCCATGTAGACGTGGGCAGAAGCTAGTACAAAATAAAAACTATGTTGGTAAACTATCTTCACCATTTCAATTTTCTTCTACAATCTCAGAAACATAGACAGTAATTGGCAACAAGACTTATGATCAGCTTCGCTTCCACATTTTGTCACGTTAATGTTAGCCTAGTTTTGTGAGATATAACTAATAATTTACTTCAGCACTGCCTAGAAGAGTAGAAACCAGGATAGAAATATCTAAACCAGTAAACAAGAGAACCGTCTTCATGTTTATACATAAAATTGCCAACTAAAAAAAGTTACGAGGTTCTAAAGTTTCTTTTTTACGCAATACTGTTGTGGTTGTTATTTATCTTTTATATGGTTGTTTGTTTGTAAATATTCATGTGTTAACATCTGTTTTCGGATATTTCAACTGGTTTGAGATAAGTATGCTAATATCGAACAATCTTTGTCAATCTGCCCTACATACCCTGCAGTGGAGTTCTGGGAAATTAAAGAGCATAAAATATACCTAACGAAATGTGGGTGTACTATAACACACTCTGTTTAACGTTTCGGGATAATCAGGCGTGATTTTATGTGTTATCATTATATAATTTGAAGGAATAGTCAAATTCTTTACAATACTCAATAGTTTATTGCATTCCACAATGTATATGCTTAGGTGGTAAAACATTTGATTTTGACACAATCATGGACCCGTGTTGGGCACAGCAAAGAAAATACAGTTGGTAGAGATGAGGACCTGTCGTTTATCTTATACAGAAACAACAACTAAAACAACTCGTCATCATCACTTGCCTAGACTTTTCCCAACCATGTTGGGATTGGCTTCCATGGATTAACATGGAGCAACTGCCTGTCTGACTTCCACAACCCGGTTACTAGGTAATACGATTCCCTACCCTTTGGTAAGACTGGTTGTCAGACTTTCCAGCTTCTGACGACCTGTAACGACTGTCATAGATCTATGAATAACAACCGAGACCAACATAAGATAACTTAACCTCCCTGACTATAAAATTAATAGAATATGAAAAGTAAATTATCGAGGATTTGATGACAACTACGTTCCAATGAATTTAGATAAACCTAAAAGGTATACGCAAAATTACATTCTGAAACACAAATTGAATCCCCATCAGAAAATATTATTTCAAAAAAATATTCAAAAACAAAGCCAAGCATCGCCAGGTCAAGATCTAGATCAGTTCATGGTCCAATCGTCTCGATATAATCAGACTCACGTACCGGTCGGACCATTTGCTGATTCGCAGAAACAACGTATCGATACGAGCGAAGTCGTACGCGAAAGTTATGGAAAGAAACTCAATTGACCCCTTATTTTGCGATTCTGATCATCTGATACTGGCCTAGGTATGTGTGGGGTGGTGATTTAAACACTGATCATGAGTTGCTTTAAATCCTCCTAATATTATAAATGTGAAAGTTTGTAAGGATGTATGAAACTTGTTTCACACAAAAAAAGAGTGAACGGATTTTGATGAAATTTGGCAAACTTAGCTTAGCTTATAACCTGGATTAACACTTAGGGTACTTTTATCCCGGTAGTATGTTCCCGCGTGATGATTTCTGACCTTCATGCGGGCGAAGCCTCTGGCAAAATCTAGTAAATAATAACAGCCTATATTTTTGTCGCCTATTATTATTATTTCTATTGTTTTCCACTGAAGGGCAAAGCCCTCTTCTGAAGCAGAGAAGGCATGAGCATTCATTGCCGTCCCCTGAACGATTTCAGTCTAATATGAATGATTTATACTCTGTCATTCGTGGTTCTTTGATAGTCGTTATGGGTGGTCAGAAGACCGGAAGTCTGCGAACCAGTCTCACGAAAGGGTATCGTGTTAGTCAGTTACTGGGATGTGGAGTTCAGATAGGCACTTGCTCCATGTAAAATACTCGTATTCAGCTACATCTGGTTAGACTGACAGCCGACCCTAACATACATCAGAAAAGGTAAGCTAGATGATGATGGTGAATGAGTTATACGTCCAAATAAGAATAAAACCAAACAAACACAAACAGAAATGCCGAAGCCGGAAGAAAATAATAGTACTACAACAATTAAACAAAACGTAGACGATTTGGAGAGAAAATACTCGAAACGTAACAAAATATGCATATTAAGTTCAGACAATAAGAATAAACTGCTTCATATAGCAGAAAACACCTTCGAGACTTGTGAACTTTGCCACTATATCACACCCCGTGGAAGTATGCAAGTTATGTTAAAAGGCATCACAGAAAAGCTGGCCGGTTTTACTTTACTCGATTTTTGCATTATATTGCTAGGTGAAGAAGATTTTAAAGTCACGAATCGATATTTTGATAATATCTTACAAATTAGAAAAGATCTGCAAAAAATCACAAACACAAACATTATCTGCTCTCCTACGTACAAATTCTTTACCAATAACTACTTATATAACTCAAGAGTGGAAACTTTTAATAATCTATTATATCTAGATACAAATACTCACGAATATGCCTACTTTTTGGATAGTAACCAGAACTTAAGATATGACGACACTATGTTTGACAAACGCACTGGCGCGGTCAATAACTTCGGAATGCAATCTATTTTTAAGGACATTTTTAACACGATTGTTTATGTACAGTCTACCAACACTGACTATCAAAATCAAGTTGACAGAAACGAGAACATACCTGCAAATCAAAACGACATCACTGAGCAAAAACCTACTGCACAGAAGCTTTTTCGGAAATAAATATATAACCATACTACACCCAAATATTGCGGGTTTGAGGAGCAAGTCCGATGCACTAACAATCTGCTTACAAGAATTATCGGAAAATAACACTGAAATTGATGTTATTTGTCTGACAGAGCATTTCATGATGTCGGGCCATGAAAATATTTGTATGATACCCAACTTCTACCTAGCTGCCCATTTCAGCAGAAGTAATACGAACAGAGGAGGATCGTGTATTTACGTAAGAAAAGGACATCAATGGAAAGCGATTCCAAAATCAGTGTTATTCACTGAATGCTCCACTTTTGAATGCTCTGCAATAGAACTAGTAGCCTATAAAATTATTATTATTTGTTTATATAGAGTTCCTTTAACGAGTAACTTAAAAGATTTCTTTGCAAGATTAGATAAAGTTCTTAAATATGTCAAAAAAACCTATAATAAGCATAATATTGTAATAGCTGGTGATTTTAACATTGATATTTTGAAAGAAAATAATACCACATCTGAATTTGAATGTTTACTACTCAGCTACAATCTAAGACTCAAGATAACAGAGCCTACCAGAAAAATTAGCAAAACATGTATAGACAACTTTGCTCACAACTATCACAATAAATGTAAAGCTGAAGTGATTGACTTTGCATTATCTGATCACACAGCTCAGGTATTATGGTGTCATGTTAAAAAAGTATGCCTGATTAAGAGCTGGAGAATTCAACGTAGAGACTATAGTGAGGAAAATCTTAAGAAGTTTAAAACTTATATTGAGAAATTGTCTTTTTCGGAAATGTACTCTACTTGTGATCCAAATTTAGACTATAATATTTTCATGGATTTGTTCAAATTATTTTACGATCTTTGCTTTCCTTTAAAATACATCACTATTAATACTTATCGAAAAGCTCGTTGGGTAACACGAGGTCTCAGGGCATGCAGTATGAAGAAACGTAGACTTTTATGGCAGTACAGGAAAAAACCAAGCGAGGAAAATAAAACGAAACTGACCCAATATTCAATAAGATTTAAAAAAATAATAAGGTTAACTCAGCGCGCACAAAATAATCATTCAATTAATACGTCAGAAAATAAAAGTAGAACGGCTTGGAAAATTGTAAATCAGTCAAATCAAAATGTACCAAAAGAAACATTAAAATTAACGATAGAACTATAACTGACCCTCTTAAAATTTCCAATGCTTTTAATAATTATTTTGTCGATAAAATTATACCTAAGGATGACTCAATCAAAATGCAGTATAAGCCATATATGTCAACTAAACAAAAGTCTATGTCTTTGCAACCATGCTTGCCACATGATATATGTATTACACATTATTAGAAGTCTAAAAAACACAAATAGTGTGGGTTATGATGGAACATCAACTAAAGTTATTAAATATATAGCTATCAATGTATCTACTCACCTTAGCTATATCTTAAATTTATGCATTACCGCAGGTGTTTACCCTGACAGATTAAAAACTTCGATCATAAAACCAATCTTTAAGAAAGATGATAGAGAATATCTAGAAAACTATCGACCCACTGCCTTAGTTTCAATTATATCTAAAATATTTGAGAAATATATCTGCAAAGAACTTTATAATTATTTAGAGAAGAACTATATTTTAGTAAAGGAACAAAAAGGCTTTAGCCCTAATAAAACCATAAACATGGCCATATATGACTTTTTAGATAAAGTTATGACTAATATTGACAAAAGAATACCCGTCTGTTCAATCTTTATGGATATGACACAGGCTTTCGATTACGTTGACCATGATACTCTAATTGATAAACTGAATACTTATGGAATACGAGGTAACGTACTTGCACTAATTGATTCATATCTCAAAGGCCGAAACCAATATACAGTAGTAACTAAAGTCAATGTTCTTTTGTTCTTTAAGAAACCTTTATGTCACATAAACGAAATGTAAACTACGGTGTACCACAAGGCAGTGTTCTGGGTCCGCCGCTATTTTTACTTTACATTAATGATCTACCTAACGCTACTGATAATCCTATAGCTCTCTTTGCAGACGATAGCACTGTTACCGTCAAATGTAAAGACAAAGATACTTATGAAGATGACTTAAATAGCACATTGAGATCCGTTACGAATTGGTTGAATGCAAACAATCTGAAAGCCAACCTAGGAAAAACGAAAATAATGAACTTTAGACAACGTATACCAGCGCACAAACTTAACCTAATTTTTGACAATCAAACTATAGAAGAAACTGACACTTTAAAATTTCTTGGCTTGCACATTGATAGTAAAATGACTTGGAAACCACATACTGAACAATTATGCAAAAGAGTGAGCCGATCAGCTTATGCCCTACACGAACTTGCAAGTAAAATTAATTGTGGCACGCTTATAACTGCATATCATGGTCTTGTCGCGTCTATCCTCAGATATGGCATAATTTTTTGGGGGAACTCTACCAACAAAGATCTTGTATTTAAGTCACAAAAACGGTGTACCTTTCTTTAAAAAGTACGGTATCTTACCATTGCCTTCACTATATATATTTGAAGTAGCTGTCTTCGTGAAACAAAATCCTGAACTATTTGTGTTAGCATCTGAAGCTTTTAATCGTACTCAAAGAGATGAAACTCGTCTATATGTTCGTAAAACTAATACTGCTTTAATGTACAAGAGTATTTTTCATATGGCAACAGTGGTTTATAATAAATTGCCAAAAGATCTAAAAAAAAATCATGTCAATTTTTTTAAGAAAAAATTAAAAACTATGTTATGTCAAAAATGTTATTATAGTGTCCCAGATTTTTTAGCAGACAAATTTTGACAATATGTATTAAATACTTGATTTTAAATGGTATCTAAATAATTTGTAATTAATAATTATATTTTAAGTTCTTGAAATTAAATTGAATTTTGATAATTTGTAATAAATAATTCTAATTTGACTTCTTGAAATTAAATTGTATTTAAATAACTTGTAACAAATAATTATATTTTGACTTCATGACATAATTGTACCATAATATTAATGTTTTTTTATATACTGTTGACATTTTAAGATTTATTATTGCTTGATGACATAATTGAATTATACTGACTTGAAACTAATTAAATCCAATCAACTATTCATATTTGCACGCCATATTATATGGCAAATATGTCAGAAGCTATATTTTTACTATCTATAATATCCTGCATGCATGTTTTTATTCTTGTATGTGTACACATGTCTTTAGCAAATAAATCTTATCTTATCTTATCTTATCAGATTTTCTCTCGGTGATATCAGTGATGTCAGATATACGGAAGCAATAGTTTGAGTGACTTTAAATAGGTACATTTTGTAGTTAACCTAAATTACTATTTGGGTTTCTGAAGTGTAGAGTAGCATAGAAAGCTCATTAACTAGGGCATCGCACGTCGAAATTCGAGTCTATTCAATATTAAAGTTGGAGTCCTCAGCTATACAAGCTCAAAAGGTATCCAGGTAGGCAAGACGCGCGGTGAATTTAGGGAGGAATGCCTAGTTACAAACCTTTTGAGAACCACTGCTTACAAAACGGTGAAGAAAAACATCCCGAGGAAACCGTCATGTCCTAGATCCAAGAAATCTTAGACATGTGACAACCCGCACTGAGCCCGCGTGGTGAATTATGGCCTACTCCCTCTCACCAAGGAGGCCTGAGTCCTAACAGTGGGATCATTATAGACAGATTATGCTAAATTGCTCCCATGTTGTCTAGCCTAACCTATTGCTATCAACCAAGCCCTAAAGTTAATTATATCAATGAAGATAATGTTAAAATACAATGAATGCCACATACATGTAAAGCAATCAGAAGCATTCATAGCTCCTGCCAGCGTCGCGTGATTGTTCGAAAGAGACACCGTGACCCTGGCACATGGGCAACTGAAAGAACACGGGTAGGTTTTAGTCAGTAAAAATCTGACACACCCTCCCGCTCCGCCCAGAGCGGGAGAAGTCATTTAATGATTCCCCATCCAAAAAAAAGCATTCATAGCTGCTCTGCGACAAGTAAGTATACGTAGATTTTTGCTAAATCGGTTTTTAGACGGGACAAAAAATTAAACAAATTTTTACTAAAAAAAAATGAAGTAACTCTATCAGATGACAAAATTAAGCAAAACAACCAACTACTTCGATAAAACACGCTCCATTTAATCAAGTCAAAACAAGACCATTTCCTAAGAAAATTAATGTGTTTTTAATAAATATTAATATGCATTAATTACTACTTGTCAACATATCTTTAGGCCATTAAGTTTAATCATGCCAAAAACTTACTGATTAATAAATCGAAAGAGGATGTAAAACATCATTAACATTTTAAAATAGGTCCGGTCATTCATTGGTATTGGTTCAAAACGATTGATAAATGCTTATCAATCGTTTCAAATCAACTTTGTACCTAATTAATTTAAGATATGATGTTAATTTAAGATGTGTATTAATTATTGTTTTAGTAACAACAGCTGTAGTGGTGATGTTTATAAGTTATTGATATAAGTTCAAAAATATATAGGTATTGAACAATGCTCGTTTGGTCCCTGGATGTGAAAAGGCCTTTTGCCCTGCAGTGGAACAGTAATAAACTGGTATTATCTGGTATGTTTATAATGTCAAAATAACAGCTTCTATTCAATTAATTATAAATAAGAACTTAAATTTTTCGTCTGTCCGGCTCTTTTTGTTCTGGCTAAACTCCGAAACAGTAGGATCGATTTTGATGAAATTTGATTTGGAGATATTTAGAACCCTGCGAAATGATATATGCTTTTCTGAACATACCAAGCGGGTGAAGCCGTGGGTAGAAGCTAGTTATTAAATAAGTGTACAGTAATTTAACTAAATGATATTGCATCCAAAAGTTAGTAAACTTCTACAGCAAAAATACAATGTCACATTATTCTTACTGAAATATTCTACTTTTAAATAATAAATAGCAAGAGCTAAGGCAAACATAATTTTCAGCAGCAAAATAAATGATGACAACAAAAATAAACTCAGTAGCGTGTAAACAGCCTTACCTACACAGTATTTTAGTTGAAAAAACAAAAAACCATGTAGCTGTTACTCGGACCAGACGTGTGAACAACACGAGAACGTGAGATAATCACGACGAAGCTGAATGCAAAAATGTTACAAATTATATTGTAGGTAGGAACTCACCACTCACGATTTTTTCGTTTGAGATGAGTTAATTATGAAGTTCAACGAGCCTTATTTGGTTTAGTAGAGTAATAATATTTGTAGGTAAGCATTGTTTTGATACAAACCAGTGTGTACACTATTAGGCACCTACATTATACGTTTTAAGGTTCCCGGCATACAGGCGTTACTCACGGTGCGACACAGAATAGGTATAACAATTTCGTTTAAGTTTTCATTGAAATTGTTCTATTAGCGTTGCGTCACGCTATCGTTCGCGCCGATCTATAAGAGCCTTTATGATTATTATTATCATAGGCTTTTAACAATATATGATTTCGGATATTGGTGTTATGGTGTTATCTTTATATCGGGACTGATTAGACTTCGTCTAAATTGCCTAAACAACGTCTAGATTTCTATAAACGATAGATAGCGATATTTTTTGATAGCGAGTTAAATTTTAATATTTAAACACAAACATATTCCTATAGGCGACTCAGTTATCGAACTAACGAAAGCCTTTTTAAAATCACTGCAATCAGTTGGCGCCAGGGCGTTACTTTAAAACCACGCATGTATATGTTTCCAGTCAAATTATCTACACAATCAACAAGAATCACGTAGACCCACGATGTATATCCAAGCTGTTAGCCCAACCATACATGGAAATGTAGGGTTGTTTATTCTACAATAATGTCTTAGTAACATTTCTTCAGATTTACGAATTGCGAACAAGCATAGTATTAAAAATAATTTGTATCGTCCAAAAATCTAGACACATCCCAATTAATTAGACGAAAGCTATTAATTGCTAAGCAATTTAAATCAGTCTCTTTCATTCTGGGAACTGCATTGATTTCTAGAACAGTTTATTGTTCCTCGTTACCTAATTAGTTACCCCGTATTTTATGATAGCAGCCCTATAAAGAGATGTTAAAATAACGGTTAGGGCAATCATTGTGCAATCTCGTCTCTCGTGAAATATGAGAGACCTGTTCGTTTTATTGTGAAGTCCTAGATGAAGATCTGTATACCGTGATGTCTAGTTTCCCTAATTAGTATTTCCGTGAATGTTAGCGACATGTTTACCGTTGCATACCTTTGTTAACTCTGTAACATTGTTCCACGTAAACAGCATAGTTAACTTTAGTTGGCTAACATACACTTCCATTCGAAAATGACAAATTAAATCATAGATAAGTATCTGCTTTATTTTAATTTGTAAAAGATAAAAGAGGTTATTAAACGCAAAAAACGTTTTCAGTAGATCATTATGTTTTAACCCGATATACAGACTAAAATAATTGCTTCAGTCAACTCAATCTGACCAAAAATCCGCTGTAAGTTAATTGCCATATTTAATTCTGCAATGATATTCAGTATTTCATTCGCACAACATAACTAAAGCTTTAAATATCATGGGAAATATCAACCCAATACATTTAAAACTAATTATCGGATACGAACCAATAAAATGAGTGAGCTTATTACTGACTTAACAATAATGGCGACCGCTGCACCATAAATTAATTTAAATAAATCCAATACGACGGACTCTGCACGAGAAATTAGAAGCCAATCTCTCGAACACTAATAGTTTTGTTACAATACAATTTATTGGCGAGTCCAGTGTTTGTTTTGTCTACGTATTAGTAATCTGATTTGTCGTTTATCGTTGTGAGTACCTTGTATGTTTTGTATCTCTTGCACGGAACCTAACTTGGAAGCAACTGTTCTGAAAATTTTTGCATTTCTGTTAAGAACCTCTACGCAATAACCAATACATTTTCCCCGTAAATTTAAACGTTCATTTGCAATAGCAAATGAACGTTTAAATTTACGGGGAAAATGTAACTAACAAAACACAGACTAAATTTAAAGGATCTGCGACGTTCTACGAATATAGATAAATTATTTTAGTTGAGACAAACTATAGAATCGTTACAGAAATAAACTATAGCTGCCTGTCTTAAAAATATAGGAGAAAAATTATTAAGTTTTTATTAAAAGAAAAGTTGCAAAAGACAATAAAATACACAAAAAGTACTACAAAGATGTCTTCTAACAAAAGAGCAGCTGATTGTTATAATTCACTTACACTCAGACCTGCCTGTCGTTCATAACTCGTAAACACTATTGTTTCTTTGTCAACCTCCTTTCCAATGCTATTTCCATTAATCGTTAACTTTACGATCATATCTGACACAGTTAATAAATCTGGATGTTTTTGTTATACAGAGGCAGCAGTTGCTAATGACGCAATTCAAAGAACTATAGATTTTCATAACAGAAAACCCTTTGTTAGAAGTTTCGAAGTTAAACTTAATGCTGTAAGAAATTGAGAAACATACAACTAAATGAAACTGTACATTTCCTCTAATTTGGATATTTCACGCAAACACGTACTTTTAGATCCATTCCATAAATTGCAAGGATCGATCAAGATCAAACAAACTGTAGGAGACCCAATTGCAGACGTAATTATGTGATAATAACCAGGCTTAAGCTATTAAATTCAAGAGAACCCTCACTTAACAAATTAAACACTGTCCAACACGCTGTAAAGTCCTTAAGCCGACAATCACCAGCCACCTTATAACGCAAAACATCAAAGTACTGAAATCACCAATCTATCTACAGCCAACAAATTAATATACAAAACCTGATGCTGCAAAGCTAAAAATACTGGAATCAAAGGGGCTGAACGAGCAAACGAAGATCATTCTATTTATGTTAATGTCACGGGCGTGAGGAAGCGTTTAAATCCAGTCATTAATTATTGTCACGGGTAAGACAAAATAGATAATACATTCTCTATTTGTTACCCTCTGTATGCTTCTAAAGAGCAGGACGAAAGAAATAACAAGGAAATAAGTAGTCCTCAAGACCAACAGATTGATGATAGAGCAGCGTTGAAAAAACGTGTCCTTAAAATTATGGATGGATTCCTTAAGGGGTTTGGTCCCTAAATGAGTTTTTCGGTAATGACGTAACTCTCACACGTGATAGAATGAAGGGACATTAAATATCATTTTGTCAAGCTTCATAATTTATGGAATAGGGTTTTTATTAGTATGAACTATGGCAGCTATTTACAAATTTTTATTACTCATTAGAAAGTGTCGTGTTATTGTTTATGCTTCCTGTGGATATAAATAGTTGGGTTGTTAACGTTTTAATATTAATTTTGTAACACCTAGTTGGGGGCGTTCTTTTACTCTACGTGTATCATTATAATTTGCTATAGCACAAGTCATTGAAAGTAATTGTATGTGTACAAATCGATACATTGTTCAAAACGAGTAGATTTTAAAAGGTTCTCGTGTTCTGTTTCGTTTCCAATAAAATCGTATTGCGATACGAAAGTAATCCTATTTATTAAATTTACTAACCTCGACACATTGTTGAAGTTTTAACTTGTACTCCTTGAAAAACTGTTTAAACTTTCAACGGGAAAAATCATTTAGCTTTAAATTATTAAATGTTTTGCCGTTTATCGAAAGCATATAGATAAGTTACAATCTAAGATAGCCACGCGGAGCAAAACAGTTTTAAACGGATTGTAATCATCATAAATGTAATTAAAGACTGGAGGCGGTCTGTTTCTTTGTGAATTAACGGTAATCAATTAAAACAAATTTATTGCTCCCAGTTAATACAAGTTCTGATTCTAAATAAAAACTTGTAGCGTCTTGTTATAGTTTCCATGATAAATATTATGTTTCGGAAACCAGTTCTGGCTACCTTACTTTTAATTAGTACCATTCATTATGTAAGTAATTGGTGCTTCAATAATAGATTTTATTATAGAACTGACTTTAAAAAAGAAACCATCTAGAATTTTATCCAATATACTAAACTTCAGTTTTATCGTTGTTCTACTTTTTGCTGGCCACAAATAAACAGAAGAAAATAAATTTGATGCAATTATTAAGCCGACTACAGTCGATACCGAAACACATTAGCCCGAGATCATCCAGTGATTAAGCGTGGAGGGAATGAAACAAAAAGTCAGGCAACACTTACTAACCGAGTCGGCAAGATCGCAATAAATCTTTCCCTTCCCATACAGTCATACAATCACGTCGGGTTCTATAGACAAGAGTGTTATAATTAAGTTAAACTACTTACATATTGCTTTCACGTTTGAAGTTCCTTTTTGTTATGTTTGAGCTTTTGTGTTTATTCCTTCTTGATTTATTATAAAAGTATATATTAGAGAAGTTTTAAAATTCTTATTATATTTTCACTAAAATGTCTATTGACATGACTAACTACTATTGATGATCACCTTCGACATTTTTACTACTAAAGCTCCTAATATTGAAAATACTCTCAAGATTAGAGAGACGTATAGAATATTTTCACTAGCCACCAAAGCATCATTACAATACACTCCATCAACACATTGTATCATCATTTTGTCCGTATGTATCATTACAGTGAACCGTGGCCGAACACAGATGGTGTTTTGGTGCGGGTGGTTAGCAAAACAACAAAAAAACTAAAACATTACTGAACAACTAATAATGCAGCTTGTATTCTCGCCGATCTCGCATCTGCTGTTTTTGTGAACCGTACCAGGGAAGTTGGCTAATTAATTTTGGCTACCACACAGTGAGCAGTTAATTGATTCGTCTTACTAATAAAGAAGTTATAACAAATCTATTAGTGTTAGGAAATGATAGGGAAATGATATAGGCTTATGTAAAGAAATCAGTTCGCTACGCTACGCAGAGTTACTTTTCATTGGCACTTTTTTAACATTCTGGTGATCACTAACATAAATATACATATTCCCTAATAAATAATACATTTTGGAAGCAACAGCTATCGTTATTCATTTTCCTCAATTGAAATTTATGAACTTGTGTGAGAACCAATTCATTTTAATTTTCATTCACCACAAATAAGTATCCAAAATAAATTATTCCCACTGGACCTTTATTTTAGGTGCGTCCTCTTATTTTCAACCATCGTACAATACAGCTTCACTTTCTCAAAGACACAAGTGCCTCTAGGGGTCTAATAAGTACATAGAACGTAGTATGCTTTGAATAAATTAGTTCCTCTCTATGTTATGTGGTCATTGCACAATGGGACATAATGGACGACATATCTTTTACTGAATGAACGTTAATTTTGTCGTCTTATATTATTTCTATAAAGAGCTACGTGATAGTTTCCACATCCTTTGAAGTTCAGTATTTAGATCCTTCATTATAATTGCCGTTGGCTTCCATAATCCAGTTTATTTGATATACGGAAATGTATAATGATATTAATGTTGTGAGACTTGTTATCCAGTTTTGTATAATATAGTGATTTGTCAATTTTCTCGCAAACACTGTTAAACATGTTGCGCATTGTTTAAATATACTTAAACCACTTTTGGAGTCAGTAAAATGTTTTGTGAGTACTGTAATGAAAAAACTGCCCACATGCAAGTGTGCTGTACTTTTTTAGTTCAAATATTTTATAAGTAACAACCTAACGGAAGTGTGATTTTGTGTTAATTTTATTCGCGGTTCATTATATTTACCTATTTATCTACAGTAGCGCTCAAAAATATTTTGACCAGCATATTTCCGTTAATATCTCAATGTCGCGTACCCCTAGGTAAACAAATTTTATTCTACACTAATCTTTCCAAAGAGCCTGCAAATATTAATGAAAACAAGTTGTAACTTGTTTGTTTATTTTCCGTATATTCTTAGAAATGTGTTCATATTCAGCTCAAAAGTATTTTAACAAATATTGTGTTCTTATTATTCGCTGACAGAGTTAGGTTATTTTAGTATTTTTTTCCCTAGGTATTATTTTTGTATTTTCATAATATCTTTATTATCTATTAAACATGTTTATGACAAAAGAATATTCAAGTGATTTTAAAAATGCTGTGATAACTGCTTTGAAAAGTGAAAAGACGCAAGCAGAAGATGCTCGAAACTTTAATGTGTCTCGGCAGCTAGTCAGTGCGTGGAATAAGGTTTATACTATACGTAAGACAGTAGAAAATAAGCCTCGAAGTGGCCGTCCCCAAATAACGACTCCCCATGAAAACCATTTAGTAAAAAAGTTATTGAAGAGTGATGTGCAAAAATCAGCGGTGCAAAAAAAAATTAACTTCAAGAGTACTATAACGTGAATGTACATGTTTCTACTGTGAAACGTCGGTTAAAAGCCTTCGCACTACATCGACGACGTCCGGCCAAAAAACCTCTGATTTCTGAAAAGAACAAGAAGCTGCAGCTTGCATTTGCAAATCGGCATAGATCCTGGACTAGCTCAGAATGGTTCAAGGTGTCGTGGAGTGATGAAAGTAAGTTTAATTTGGTGTCATCTGATGGAATACGGTATGTCCGACGTCCGACAAACAAAAAATTTGATGTTCGATACCAAATACCCACGTTGAAAGATAGAGGTGGTAATGTTATGATTTGGGGATGTTTTTCTCGTCACGGAGTTGGACCTTTATTTAAGACAGATGGGACTATGGATCGTTTTAAATATGCTGAGATATTAGAGAAGCAAATGCGACCGTACACTCGAGATAATATGCCTCCTGGTTGGTACTTCCAACAAGATAATGACCCGAAACACAAATCTTAGCATGTTAGTAACTTCATAACTCTCAAGAAAATCAAACTATTGGAGTGGCCAAGCCAAAGTGCTGATTTAAACCCGATAGAACATCTTTGGGAGCAGCTGGATCGTCGCGTGAGATGTTGAAATTATTCAAATAAGGACGCTTTATATGAAGCACTATGGCAGGTATGGAGTAAAATCCCCATCTTCCAAAAATCAACTTACAAAAATTAGTACACTCAATGCCGAAACGATGCCAAGTTGTCTTAAAAGCAACTGGATATGCAACTAAATGCTGATTATTAAATGTCAAAAATATTAAAAATAAGATCAAGAAAAGATTTTTTTTTTTCATTGTCAAAATACTTTTGATCCACAACAATCAGAGAAAAATTTAATATTTCTTATTCTTAAGCAATTCCTAATATGAAAGTGTTCCAATTTGTAAAACATATCCTTATTATGAATAAATAATTTGATTCAATTCAATATTCTTTTTATTTTGTTTTATTTTTAATAATTTATTGTTGTCAAAATACTTTTGAGCGCTACTGTATCTACCACTTACGGTTTTAATGCAATTCTTTGTTACATTTTGTGGCTGCCACTAAGCTTCATGAATAAATATTGCAGACGTTTTATTTTATTGTCGACGTCATCGACATCCCAAATGATTTATGGACTCGAAATTCTTTACTGCACGGTCCCCGAGACTGCGGAGTCTTTCATATATTTTTTTCTTCTTTCGAAATGCGGTAACTTTGTGAGCATTTAACGCTGATTAAACTGTAAAATTACGGACGCAACGGCCTTTGTGTGACAGATGCGGCACCAAATAATAACATTATACACACACGTACAAAGTTTCGAGGTAGCAGTGTCATGCGGCTGGCCCTTTGTAGCTAACAGAATCCACTTATAGGACAAAGAACACAATGGAGATCTTTGGCAAATTGTAGAATATACACCTAATTATTTGCTTTCAAGTGTGATGGTGCGTTAAGATCTTCGACCTGACAAGGCGGTGCTCAAGCCTTATGAAAACATGTAACAATAAGTATCCAGTGGCGCAGTATTATGATAGGTGGCTGCACATTTTTTTACGTACTATCATGTCTTTGGTGTTCTCTTTAAAATGATGGACTCTTCATCACTGGTTGGCTGGTATACAATAACTTAGACGATACAAGGAACTTAATTTATATTCTTTTTAATATTCTATGAAAAACTTAGAGGTCTATCTAACGCCTTCAAAACACTCAATATGTTAATGATCTCCATAAATGACTATGGTTTAGTAAATTATGAGATAAAGATGTAAAAAAATATAGCGTGTGATTTATTTTAAGCACTTGGCAGACCATACGTTTTCTAATAAAATAAACATAAAGATATTGTTGTAAAATTTTATAAGAAGGAGGATCAAAATAAAGAAGCCAATTCAATAGGCCCAATCAATTATAATTTTTCACATCCCTGTAGTTAATATTATGAAATATTACCCAGCTATCGATTCGACGCCACCTCTGGTTGAGCATTCGACTTTTTTTTTATAAGTTTCGCTTTTTACTTTGGTGAATTTTATAAAAATTTATGAATGGCCCCTCCGCCCCTTTCTCGCTCGAGAGCCGATTGTTTTGTTAGCGCTACACCTGGACGCAAACAAATGCGCGCGCGCATAACGGTCGGCGATTCAAGATGGCGACCGTCAGGGAGCTTTTGACGGGATTTTTTGCAATAAACCACTTTCCTTCTCGACATTGTTACCGCGAAAAAATAACTTATATAGTTTTTAATTTTTCACCGCCCTTTTTACAATGTAAATACTCAGCGAAAATAAATCAATGTGTTGGAGCAATATTTTTCACAAACAATGTGATGAACCCTTTTAGCCCTAAACAAAAGAATCGTACATAATATTGTTCAACATACAATTTTGAATTTACGTTTTCATTAAAAGGAGTCCCGTAATTAAGTCGTAAATCAGATGTTTATCACCCTTAGAATTAACTTTGTGATACAAAATCTGAATGTGTGCGAAATGTTAACAGTTAATTTTGATTGTTTAATTTCACTCCCGGATTTAAAGTAATTACTTAGAAACGTCATTTGAACGATACGTTAATCGCAAATACAAACGACATACTTGCAAAAAGGTCCACTTTTATTGGTATTTAAAAATCACACCTCTTTAATACACCAGTGAATAAGAGAACAAAATACGCAGTGTTCTCTAAGGAGATATGATTGAAAATACAAGTGATACAAAACATCCAACATAAATCTATCGTCAACGTTGGATTTCGGTTTCAGTATTCCGTAGTACCTCCATACATAATTCATCGGCATCAAGTAAAACCAACATTTTATTATGTCACTCCCAGCCCATTAATCTTGTAACCAATTTTATAAATTTGCTGTCATATCCACGTACTATCACGATTTATTTAAAAAATTATAGCTCATTTGTTGCTGTACTCAAACCTTTACGATTAAACATTCAACTTCATTATTATGCCCAAAATTAGTTAGGACATACATTAATTGTTGTTCCAATCAACATTACTTTTTAAGTTCCCAACTCGAATATATTAGTTTGTTGAAAAAACGAAACGTCATCACTCGTTTAGATATCGTTAATGTATTCCTCGTTTCGAACTGAATTATTAATTATAATAGGATCGTTTTACATAATTTTCTTATTAGAAATGAGTTAAATTTATACCGGGTTCTCTGTTTTAGCGGTGTCGTAAATTTCATTTGGTTAACGTCAAGTTTGGACGATACGTTTTTTTAAATTAAATCTCAGTTCGTTAGTTTGATTGGAATGCGTTCGTAAATCTCCATGCTTTGATTGGTGTTTTCACATTACTAGTGAACACGATAATGATGTAAATTGTTTTTCTCGTCTTACGGAAGCTGATATCGTAAAACAAGCAATAGATTTAATCAGCATTCAATTATACTATCACGATTCCGAAATTATATTTCCATATAAATGTTTATACGTCAAATCTGTTCGTTTTAGTAGAATATTACCGAGCATGTACATTAAAAACCTGTTTTTGTACTGCTAATGAAAATCAAGGGTTCATAAAATAATAAGTATCTACCGACAATTCTCGCGGATACACTGCCCGTAATAAAACAAATTCGTAACGCGATTGGCAAAATTATACTATACATTGTATGCTGGACGGAAGAGAGGTTTTTCATAAGTACCAAAAAGAAGTTAGAAGAAATTTCAGTGACATATTCTGAAAATTATTTAAGTAATAGAAAGCTACGATATTGTCGAGTATCATAGTGTCATATATAATTGTTTTATGTCAAAATCACAAAGGAAACTGTGCGATTTTGTGTGGGAATTGGTCTATGGATCAATAATGATACATACCCATATTTTTGCATACCCTTATGCAACAGGACATTACAATAAGACCCAGAAATTTTGAGAAAAGTTCACTTTTGTACCAGAGAGGAATTTGGGATGGATGGTAACGGTCAGCTGAAATTGGTTAGCTCCAACGGTTTAGGACCTTACAGTTTTTGTTGTTTTTTTTTTAGGTCTTTGCCGGATTTTGATGACATTTTACATAAGGGTAATAAATGAGGTATCTCTACATAAATAACAAAACCGTATGACTATTCGTCCATAGACTTTAGCCCAGTTTCTTTTCACGCGGAAGAAGTCACGGGCAGAAGCTAGTATTCACATAAGACAAAAGCTTGGAGTTCATCAGAACGGGCATAAAACAAGCCAGTATTCCAAGCATCATCTCATTTAAATGCCAATTTTTAATATCTAGACCATACAAAAACATGAAGACCATAACTTTTAATTAGGCACAACAGCAATCAGCTTATATTTTGGTTACTTTAGAATATTTATGAACGAAGGTACTTATCATTTGTGCGTTTATCTTGACGGCGGGTTCCACAAAAACCGTAGGGACAGCTTAGCGAGACAAGTTGGGGTCTGCAAAGCCTACTAATGGTTACTTAATTGGCGAATCGATACTGTTCTAAAATTAACTCTTATCAATACTAACGACGTCTAAAAGCGTTCTGTGGTACTTTACTTTGTAATCTTGTTACTTATTAGCAGGATTTTTTCTTTATTGTAACGCCTCCCTAATTCTCCAATTAATTCCAAGGTTTTTGGTTAAACTTGGAAATAGAAGCCTTCTAAAGAGTTCGTGGAATGTTCGTTTCTTTGAATTTACCTTGTCCTCTCAACACCAAAATTAGGTTGGTTTTCCATTTCTAGCGTTACGTAATAGACAAACATTATGTAAGGCTACATACAGAACCTTAGTTTCATCATCATCATCATTTCAGTAGAAAGACGTCCACTATTGGATATAGGTATCCCCCAAGCTCCTTAGTTTACTTAGCTTTAATTTAATGTAAGTTGTTCCTGCAGCTATAATGACTTGCAAGTGATCGATGAGTAATTAAAATTAGTCTAAAATAATATAAACTCTTCAAGCGAAGATCGTGGATATTTCATTCAACCATCCACGTCTTAGTAGAAACTCTTTTTAATGAAACTTAGTTTTCATGCAAAATTAAATGAATGGTATTCTTATTATAGCTTCTACGGCAGCATCGTCATTTACCAAATAACTTGTTTTGGGTTTATTACAACTCTCAGCCATTTCTAATACAGTAAAAAACTTTTTACTATAACTATTTTGGTTAATAATATTTTTTTCATTAAATACACGCTGAGTTAAATAATGTTATTAATCACCATTATCTAAATTTGTATAATAAGCCAAAATTTCGTAACAGAAGCATTTTTAAGTCTGTTCCAGAAATATCTTATTGAAAGGTGGACAAAATTTAGTTTCAAAGCATTATAAAATGAAAGAGAAACTAACGTCAGCCTATTAGACGTTGCGTGACACAAATTGTGACGGAGCATTTCTTTTATTTTCGTGAAGGCAAAATTAAAACAATTTTATCGTAATTTCCTTAACGGGAATGAATGCGAGGCTTACGTAAGCGAAGATTAGCACGACTTGACCTCCGGCGATCGAAGTAAGGTGTTCCAAATATAGAACCATATAAACGCCCTGTCACGTAGGTGGTACATATACGCATACTACTATTCTTATAGTTTCGTATTGTCAGGGGTCAAGTCAAAAGTTGCAACATCTGCAAAATTGTTTTTCGGTAGAAGTTCATGTCGTTCTATATTTGAAGTTT
Organism: Aporophyla lueneburgensis; assembly: GCA_932294355.1. Classification (NCBI taxonomy): domain Eukaryota; kingdom Metazoa; phylum Arthropoda; class Insecta; order Lepidoptera; family Noctuidae; genus Aporophyla; species Aporophyla lueneburgensis. The sequence goes on along the minus strand of OW028750.1, from coordinate 18,839,229 downwards.
TGGTATTCACTAAGCGTAGAATAATGCAAGGGGGGAATCAAATTAGCTACCAGATTTTTCAGCGTTGTGGAGAGTTAAATATTATGCGATATTATTTTCTTTGAAACTATCTCTATCAGCAATTTTTTCAAGTTGTTGCTATCATCAATCATTGTCTTATGTTTTATTATTTAATTAATTTCAATTGCAGTTTCATCATGGCTTGGCATGCTTATTATTTTCATGTCTATTATCATCTTTACATTCGTCATACAGTTCTCATAATTTTAAAACTTCTTGCTTCACTAAACTTCCTTTAATTTTTTTTTCCGTATATTTTCTGGATCTTGCTTGAGATAAAAACCGCCAGCAGCGATGACGTGACGTACCTACATGACAATAAAGTACGGTAAATAACCTTCTAACATGTGGTTTTAAGTATCCCCCTTCAACACTTTATTTTTATCCCTCACACATGTGACTGGTGCTACTGTCAAATTAGTTTTTTATTGTCCGTCCTAATCTCCTAATAAATCCAAACAGACGCTTTACAAGACTTTTTTTAGTACCGATACTTTTTTCAACAATGTGGTTACTATTTGTTTTGCTGTCATCATTAAGTTACTCTGTCCTGTTTCTTTACTTTTTAACCGACTACGACTTTAAAAAGGAGGCCGTTGACAATCCGTTCACATTTTTATATGATTATGTATGTTGCGCGATATCTTCGGTAATAGTGTTTGTTTCTATATGAATGTCCCACGATACCTTCAGCAATAATTGTGGTAGGATTTCAAACGTATTTTTTTTTAATGGAGGGCTTGCTTAAAAATTTTATCATCTTTGCTTCGGTAGTTTTGGCGTTAGCTTCGATAATACGTACACCTATCTACTTTGTATATTCTTGATGATGTTCTAATACTTCCTGCCACTTTTGTTTACATAGCAAGTAGTGGTATACAAATTGATGTGTGGTAGTTTACCATAGCTAAAAGTGAAAATTTTCTATTACAATAGAAAATAACCAACTTCTGTAAAAACCTACAAAGTGAAAAATAACTTAAATTTCGAAAGTCGGTGGCAAAAAATAATAAATAAAGACACCGACTTCCAAAATTAATTTTTCACTTTGAATACTTTCTTATGGAATCCGATTGTTTTTGTATAGTTTTCTATTTCAGTCAAATTCCAAATTATTTTATTATTCCAGGTACAGTGCTAGAATACAATTCAATTAATTGAAATCTTCGACAGATAATAGTTACTAGAATTATGTCCTAATGACGCTCTTCTAATGAAGACGTTACAGCCAAGAACAATGAAACTAGCCATTAAAGTTCTGCGGTTGAACTCTCATATTCCTATTTATAAATTGTTATTATTTTAGCACTAATCAGTTACGACTGTGCCGCCAAATTTAACGTACTTGGCGTAAATCTTGTCATTGCTTGAACATAAGGTGGTGATTTCTGCTCGTAGACTTGTGCTTATACCGGACCCCAATCTGAATTGTTTTTATTGTTAGGATGAGATATTATGTCAATTTACTTGAATACTAATATCATAGTTTCTCAAAAATAATTTATAATCATGAACGACATGATATTGTATACAAGGTGTAACAGAATAGACGCAAATCGATTTCAGTAATTTTTAAAGGTATTTTGCCACATCTATCGCCGATTGAGCCAAAGGAAATTCGATTTTATTCCAAGGGAATAAAGCTCAATTTTAAACGCATAAAGTAATGATAGGATTGACACGATTTTCTTAATAATTACAGTTAGCTTTAATAAAGTAAGTTTTTGTCATTGTATTATGCTTTTAACTCAATAATATTCTAATTGGGGTTTATGAGTTTAATCATTTTGTACAGACGCCAGCACCAGACCAAGCTACCCGAAACTGACAAATTTTCCCAATCAATCTTGAATCTAATACTTTAGCGATAAGGTTGAAAATCTATTACAGAAATTTGATAGATTGTAGTAGCCCTATGTGCTGGTGTCTGTACGTTGTATTAAAGTATATTTATATTTCATTAAAACTGTTTGTACAACTAAAAACTATACTATGTTGGTGTGGCTTTAGTTTTATTGATTGTATAACTAGCTTTGCCCGAGGCTTCACCCGCGTGAATGTCAGAAATTGTCTCACGGCAACGAGCTACCGCGAGCCAAAAAGTAGCTTATGAATCTTATGATGTCCTTATAAGTAATGTCCCAGGAAAAATGTTTAAGCAGTGCGCGACCTTACGACCTTGCGACCTTAAATCAGTAAACTGTGGATATTTCGTAATTATGATATTTAAATAGTAATAAGTTAGTATTTTTTCCGTTATTTTTGTTGTCTAGATACTGGCAAAGAGTCTTCCTTATGAAGAGTCTCTTACATTCGCTTATTTTGTTAATCATCAGACAATAGATTTGAATTGAATAGAATAAATGGCAACTTTTTATAAAACTATCATCACGTTGTGAAAATTTAAAAGATAATAGACGCCCACGTTGATGAACATAATTCTTGAATATAAGTAAATTATCGGTTTCCATTTATAGCACCATAAAATGTTAGTTTATTAGCCTCTTGTGTCATCGATGATGAAAGAGATGCTTTTGTACAACACTCCTCAATTTTGAATAGCTATATATGTATTGCAAAGATTGACGAATGACCACACAAACTTTCTAGTTGTTTTTAGTAAGCGGGAAATACTCTATACATTTTGATTCCCTTCAGAGTGTCGAAATATATGTTTTTTCCGGCATAAACGGCCGTATCTTTTTTTCAAGTTAACTTAGAAGTTTGATTTTTACAGCATCAAGAGACTTTAGATTTGAGTATATTGTTTTAATTTTAACTCTATACCTCCATGCGTTCCCAAGATAAATGGTCTTGACAGACAGTCAGACGAACGGACAACAAAACACCAATTGCCTGTTATTAAAATGTACATAGCTTTCGTCATTTTATTACAAAAAAAAAGTTTGTTTCAGACATTTTGCGCCTCATATAATATAGCCTGAGAGCAATTTCAAATAAGTGTATCAAGACATTTGACCAAGCTGTCACCATATTTGTAAATGTGGTCAGTTCCGATGTGACACGTCACAAAATATACGACAGAATTTTTGGATTCAGAATAAGTACGAAACTAATAATACGGTTTTGATCGTAAAATGATAAGGCAAACATGTTGGTCATAGGCCCACGTACTAACATGATTCAGTTACATATCGCAATACAAATGATCATTTCCATAAACAAAATAACTTAAAACAAACACCCATACTTCCCCAACTTCGGGCTCATTCGGGCTAGTTCGATAACCTCCGCTCATTACTTACATCTGTTCGGTCACTGCCGATCTTCGGCGACCCTTTCATCTCCCTGTCCAAGTCATTATCGTTAGATTCGACAACTCTACGTGTCTAGCAGGTGCCAATTTTCTACCTAAGTCCTCAGAGAGGCAAAACACGTTAATTGAGTTTCAAACCGGAAAACTGTAAGCAAAACTTCCCGAATAGATTTTAGACTGGAAACGAGTTTGTATTAGTTTTGGCAATTGGGTTGGAATCTGTTCCGCTTGAATGATTTTTGAAGAGGATAACATTATAATTTTAAATAATGATAACCTGGAACATACACATCACTGGCGAAATATTGGTGTACTATAGTTACACCTTTGCCCAACCCTCCCAGAAAACAAGGCCTGATGTTATATTGATGTGATGTAAAGGTAGAAATCTAAATAACAAGAAGTACCTACCTAGGCACCAAAATAAAATTTGTTATAAAGGACTACTTCTTTAATGACTTTTTTCCTACATAAGTATCATCAATAACTTTCACAGACGTTGAAATATTTTTTGCTAAATATACCGTCTATACCCACAGCTCCATACTCTTTGCTATCAGACGCCTCAACAAGCGTGATCTTGCGCACGCGATACACCAAAATTTGTTCCGGACACACACAAAGGCGAGGACCGGCGAACATCTCACAATAAAATTAAAACCTCTCGAGGAATTCTCTCGTGGCGACAAATAAACGCATTATAATGATTCTTTGTGCTTATTAATTCATATTACACGGCCGTTTAGAACTCTTGACGGGGTGACAAAAGATAGTCGCTGGTCGGCCACAAAAGTCAATGGATCGGAGCGAACTGAATATAATAAATTACAGCGTCTATGCTTCAAGATGCGTAGATAGTATGTCTACGTATACATACCTACGTGGGGTTTTTGTTCCTTTTTCTCTCGTGGAACGCGTTTATTTGTGTGCCAGAGCAATTTATCTTGGGATACGAGCAGCGTATGAATGAGTAAGCTTATGGTTATCGAAACGTATGAATTGTTGCTAGAGTGCGTGCGTATTTTTTTATTTAGTGTCGACTAGTACTTCGAAAAATCCGCTTTCATTGAGTGTGCCATATCCAATACGACAATAACGTTTTTTACTGACCTCTAAAAATGTGCTTTTGTTTTTTTTTTTTAAGTAAAAAGGAATCCTGATATAAATGGAAAACAGATCTTCAATCACTATGTTAATTCAAGTGATGATCAAAGTAAGATAGAAATTACGAATTTATTATTATCTTTACCAACTTAGAAATTGCTTTCAAAACTTTTCCATTACGTAGGAAATTTCTTTGTTCTCACCGTCCAGTTCATCAAAACTAATTTTCGATACAAAATTCTACTGGCCTGAATAAATTCTCCAAGGAGTATCTTCAAAAGATATCAGTCGCAAATCAAACTGAGTAAATTCCGATCACGAGTCGCGAATTTTCTTGTACTTCAATAGCTCACATCAAAGTTTCTTTATGTCTCCTCTACCCTTGTCAATTGTCTATTCTGTGCCATATCTTTCCTTCCACGCTTATAAAATTCTGAACGTGCATGTGTTGAGCGTCTTTGGTAAAAGCGAAGTTTCCAAAATAGACCTGTAATGTAACCTAGTTTCTGATACTTTGTGTAAGCTTCTTATTTTGTTTGTGGGTGATGGATCAATCCTTGTGGTCTATGGTGTGAATAGATTTGTTTGTCTGAATAGGCTTGAAATAACAACATTGGGTATTATTAATTGGAAAGATTCAGCTGTACCTAACATCTGAATTTAATTTTTAAAATATTATTTGGACGCTTTCCATGAAATAACCGCATATGTTCTATTGCATCCTCGATGAGCGAACAGAATACAAAAATATTCATACACTTTTTCATGTTCAATGCAAAATATCAAATTCGTTAATTAAAATGTCTGAATGGTAATATCGGTCGAAGTCTTTGTATTGGAACATTATTAGTTCGAAATACTATCTGCCAATAAACGGGATTTGGTTATACTTGTGATTTATTGAGCAGTAAATATCACGATTTAGACATGTTACTAAAGCGAAAATATTGAGAAAATATATCTCGCCAAACGTTATTATGGATATATTCAAATATAGGCATACATACGTGAGTAACTAACTAACGAGAGGGTGATCGTACTCATTTACATGATAAAATAATTTTGATATATGACTTTTTTAGTATAAGTTGTATGACACTCTTACAAATTATAGTTGCCTAAAAAAGGTTTAGAAAAGTTTTTGATGTACCAAAAAATTTAAATTAATAATTTTGTACGGAAAATGACGTTACAATCGGTTTAAAAACGACAACATTTTTGCAGTAGGACCGTAAATCTCTTCAATTGCAGTAAGTAAATGAAGTATGACAGTTTCTTGGTCACAGTCACGTTGTATACAGCCAATGTAGTACATGCTTACCCAGATTTAATATTCCAACCGGGTCACAAATTTTTACTCTTTCATACGCCAGTATAATAAAAGCCCGAGAAGCCAATGCTTTCATATTACGTGTCTCTTTTGTATTTTGTGTTTCCTCAGTAATTCAACAATGTCTACAATACATATTTGTCAAAGGCAGAACGCGCAAGCACTTAGAAAACATTGAAACAGGTACCCCACTCTTTATATTCAGTAGAGTTTCATTCCATATTCTAAAATTATGCGTTCAGATATTCGAAAACGGAATACAAAACGGTTTCGGTGCGTTCCTCTTTACTTTATGGACATGTAATAATTTATTTTTTTCCGAATATTTGCATGAGAAAGCTTTATGGTTGTTGGTCATTTTTTATGCTTTAACCGTACCCTTTGGTCGAAATAGGTGATTTTGTATAGGTATTGTGTGAAGCTGGAATTTTTAGAGAAGCGTGAAACAAGGCGACGTAATTTCCCCAAAATTGTTCTCTAACGCATTGGAGGATGTGTTCAAGACGCTGAACTGAGGACGCGGTATTAACGTCAACGGCGTGTACATCTCACACTTGAGATTTGCAGACGACATCGTTATATTGGCTGAATCGCTGCAGGACTTGCAGCAGATGCTGGACGACCTAGTTGATTCTTCTGAACGTATTGGTCTCCGGATGAACTTGGACAAAACCCAAGTTATGTTCAACGAACACGTAACTCCGGGACCGATTGCTGTCAATGGCGGTGCCCTCAAGGTTGTTCGAGAATACGTTTACCTCGGGCAAACTCTGCAGTTTGGTAAGAACAACCTTGAGAAGGAGGCTAACAAAAGGATTCAGCTGGGTTGGGCAGCGTTTGGGAAGCTTCATCGAGTCTTCTCGTCGCGTATTCCACAGAGCCTCAAGACGAAAGTCTCATCAGTACGTCCTGCCTGTTATAACATACGGAGCCGAAACGTGGACACTCACGGTACGGTTGATCCATAAATTCAAAGTTGCTCAGCGAGCTATGAAACGAGCTATGCTTGGAGTATCTCTGAGGGACAGAATCCGGAATGAGGTGATCCGGCAGAGAACCAAAGTTATCAACATAGCTCACAGATTTAGCAAGCTGAAGTGGCAATGGGCTGGCCACATTAGCCATAGAACCAAAAACCGTTGAGGTAAACGTTTTTGAGTGGAGACCGCGAATCGGCAAACGTAAGGTAGGATGTACTCAGGCTAGGTGGAGCGACGGTCTTCGCAGGGTGGCTGGTAGCAGCTGGATGAGAGTTGCCGAGAATCGGGCTGAATGGCGTGCAATTGGATAGGCCTATGTCAAGCAGTGGACTGCTATAGGCTGATGATGATGTGAAAGATAAACTGTAGAAGTAGTTGAATCATTATTCATGCTCAGTAATGTTTATATGTATTGAGGACCAAAGCAGAGAGATCCGGTCCGATGCCGGAAGAACAATGACAAAAGCTATCGTTTTAAGTTCTAGTTCCAGAATAGGCAAAGTATTGTGGTTTTCCGTTTGGTAATTCTCAGTCCCTAGTATCTACTCCGAAAGCAATAGTCATTTCCCATATATGGAGCTTGCAGTCATCAGTATTTACACTGTGTAAATAACTTCATCAGTACGGCAAAGGGCAACATCGTAAGGAAACCGGCATGTCCTAGAACCAAAAATTCGAAGACAAGTGACAACTATCAACACGCACTGAGCCCGCGTGGTAGAATACGGCCCACTCCCTCTCACTGAGAGGAGGCCTGTATCCCAGCAGTGGGAGCAATATAAGCTGATAATAAACTTCATCGGATTAATATTTGTAAAGTACAAAATAAAAAATGAATATTTGCCTCTATTTTAGGGAACTGAAATGTCCTTGTATTTAAATATAGAACTAAAGATAATTTTAGAAGTAAGTATACGACGTACCTTATTTCATAAAAGCTAATAAACTTTCTTCACTAGATAAACTCAGACCTTAAATCTTCCACATATCTCATGCATTTCGACGGCCCACGTCCCAAGACACATATTAATTACAGAGAAGCTTATCTCATAATAAAACTAAAGTACTGTTCTAACTACCACATACATTATTTTGATCTAGCACCTTTATCAGTGGTGGGACCAAACATTTTTATCAAAATAATCACACAGTTCATGGCAAGAATTACGATAGAGCCAACACATAATTTTCGATCGTCAAAACAATAAACTGACCTATTTATTGCCAGTTCTTTGTGATAAGACAACAATATCAGGTCATTAACACCGGGAGATAAGGATAGTTTTGGGGTATCTATTAGTGTTGAATTCTTGAGAATATACTAGCATAATAAGTTGAAATTACAACTGTATAAAATTTATGGACACTAAAAGCAAAACTATCAGTTTTACAATCCGGAGACTATTTAGCTGATCTTTGGAATAATCTCCATTTAAATCTGCAAAAGGTCAAATCAAGAGTAATCTAATGGCAAAGTAAATCTTAGAGCTACGATTACTTCGACCGGACAAAAATTTGCTAAAAGTCCAATAAATTGGACACTACCAAGCATTTATTATATTATTAAAACAACTCCTTCCACGCTATAGTATAGCACACTTAAAAACAGTGTTTGCTTAGTATAACAATAAAGCCTAAAGGTGTGGGAATACAATACTAACCTACCAAACTCGAATGATTTCTAGCTAAATCTCGCACTTGGACATGAGTGAGCCATGGTATACCTAGAAGTCCAAAGCCTAGCGTGTCCGATTGTCTGAACGCAACTGAAAATGCCAAGCTTGTAGCCAAATTTTGGGCTGACTATACATATATAGATTGCTATCCACACGCTAAGAGAGAGAAGAAGTGTGAAATGATGATCATCTTTCCTTATCACCTGATTCAACTTTTTCGCATTCAGGTTCCTCCAATATAACACGGTGGCCTATTTTTCTTAGCTGACCACACGGTTTTCTCTCACCATTACGCTCATGATTAATGTTCTCACACCCATTCCCATAATGGTGCAAAGAACCTATTAGTAGCCGATACATGGATTTTTACTTTGATTCTCAATTCTGAATCAAGACAGTTGTAGCACGGTAGCCGAGAACTCAGATATCGAACCGGTCTCACATTGATAAAAATACAAGAAATATAAGAATATATATCACCATACGCGTTACAGTCACAATATATTTCTTTGTAATCTCAAACATCACGGATATGCCTGCTCCAATACAGGCTCACCCGTACATTAATCAAAAATTTCGGATAAGATACCTACCAACATTCTTGGTGGTTCTGAGATACACTAATAAAATGATATACGACGTTATCAGGTTGTTAGTTATTACCATAACATGACAAGTCCATTACGGCGTGGTGGACACATGTATGAGGTATTGCCGGGTAAAACGTATTTCTATGTAATATTATTCATGACGTCAGTCAGTGTTAGGAACTTGTAATCGTCGAGTCATCGCCTCGAAATTTGTTAAACTTGACGCGCTTCAACGAATTTCGATCTTTGAGATAAGGGGCTTTTGTAATTAGTTACGTATTTAAGTACATGTCGTATATTACTAGTATTACAACCTTGTTTTTGATAGGAAGATGTTGTACAAGTTTTAACTGTAACAATACCAATGCAACCGTCATCAAAGATGTTTGATTCTGTGACAGCGGCTGATATAGATGTAGGTAGATATGAAAGAAGAAAATACGCTACGCAAATCTTCTATACATCTACACAAATAAATAAAATTAAAGTGTCTGTTTTTAATGTCAAAATGCAAACATCTTATTAATTCATGCATATGAAAGTACATATATACGGTACCTACTTAAATTACAACAATTTTTGAATTATTACCTGTCTGTATGTTCCGGCTAATCTCAGACATGGCTATACCGATTTAGACAGGATTTTTGCTGACAGATAGCAAATTTATGAAGTAGTAATATAGGTGACTTTTTGTCCCGGTACCACGTTTACGTGCTATAATGTCTTATAGCTTGTAACTGTATAGTCAAGGTCAGACAGGCAGTTGCCTCATGTAAAACACTTGCAATGAGCTGTATTCGGTAAGATTTGAAGCCAACCCCAACATAGTTGCAAAAAGCTAAGACAGGTGATAATGAACTAGCTGCGGTCCGCGGCTTCATCCGCATAAGTCTCGTACCCACGAGAATATCGAGATAAAAGAATCCTGTGTTCTTATCTACGTCATGGTCCACCTATGCGCCAAATTTCATCGTAACCCGTTCAGCCCTTTTAGCGTAAAAGCGTTTCAAACAAATCGTATCTTTTCTCTTTGTTGTAATATAAGTTTCTATCATAAAAGATATCAATTCGTTTAGTCTCACAACATTAACTTCTATAAGGAACCAAGACTGACTACTTTTTTTACTTAACGAAATAATTAATACAGGACATAAAATATCTATAAAATTCAATTCTTATCAAATTTAGGAACCAAAAGCGTCAACGAATTATTTTTTACTGTGATTTAAATTTATTTGCATTTATGATGTCATCTTAAAATGTTGTTAACTTGAGATTTTGAGGTGTTGTCCTCAAAATAAAATAATGTGTGTCATTAGCTTATCTCTTCGTTATTAATAGGAGTTAATGACCAGTAATATGTCAATGCAAATATCTGGCCGTTTTCTTTAATAAGATTAATGTGGAAAAGATAACAGTGTTAACGATATACATTTTTTTGTCACGTGCAAGCTTTGAGTATTTTTGTTCATTAATTCATTGGCAAAGAACAACCAGTCTTACCCAGTAACTGGATTGTGGAGGTCAGATAGGTAGTCACGTAAAATACTGGTATTCAGCTGCAGCCGGTTAGACTGGAAGCCAACCCCAACATAGTTGGGAAAAGGCGAGGCAAATGATGATAAATTCGTTGGCAAAGAATATGAAGAAACGCAATGAACAATTATACATATAAATGGTTGAACCTATTAATAATCCACATGATGATACAATTACGGTACAAAACCGTCTGGTTTTCCAACAAGACCACACTGACTAAGTACTCAGAATAAGATGTATAATTCTCGTAACTGATAAGGGAACAATCTGTCATCAATTTGTACACAATTGTTTCCTCGAGACCTGGCACGGTTCTACTACGTGACTAAGCGGGGCGAATCACCTGGTGTCTATTGTAATTGGGCTCTAGTACTCTACGTAGTGGTATGAGAAAATGAAGTACACAGTCTATTCCAAAAGACAAATGGATCAAAAAATTTACTTATGGATGTCAAATTGAAGTGCCAATAACAAATTGAGAATGACTTGATGAATAAATACTTAAACCCGAAGTTCTAACTTAAATTCACTTTTGAGCACTTACCATCACTTTAAAATCACTTTTTTTAGGTAAATCTAACAACCTCAATTTTCATCAATGAATTTCAAGTACGGTTAATATTCCGATGTTTTTTTTTATTTTCTTGAAAAAGTGGTGCGCTATAAAGGTGCAACCTTGAAAATACAGATGAATGTGATATAATTAAACAGCATTTGTTTATACTTTTCATCAGATAGTATTGCAACATACAATAGCTTGCACAAACTTCACAGATCATTTTATGTAGGTATACGCATATATGTATGTAACTATAAGAACTGGTACCTATAGCGTCCCGAGTATGGATGCTCTCTCTGTTTCAGGTGCTTAAACCAGCCGTCAACGTCTCGGCCCAACGATTATCGAATCAGGTGCGCGTCATTCAACACAATCATAGACTGGATGACGCTACACTTGATCGACTGCGCTCGGAAATGCAGAATAGTTCTGCTAGTAATCCTCCCCCATCCTAGAATGTCACGCATACGCCTGCCGATGTTCTGCAGGCAAACCAGCATAATGAGGAGGAGGAAGTCAGGGCTATATCTGCAGATAACCTGTGCAATGTGGACATAAGGAGCGTTTTGAAGGATGCGATTCGTGAGTACCGGTTCATATCACCTGACCTTAGACCACGGCTACCACGTTTGCCCATGAATAAAAAAAACAAAGCACTAGTGTGCGCCCTGGATGCGATTTTATTGACAGCAGTGCAGACCTTTACGATACACACTCAATCTTGTATTGCACGGCTGTTGTGGCTTGTCATATAGCTCGAGTCAAATTCCCAAACACTGATCGAGCTATACGACCAAAACCTGTCGCACCGGCCTGGCAGTGCAGGATTGAGCGTTGTATTAATGAGACCAGGGTGCTCATCGCGAAGCTCATTTGCTTCAGGGAGGGCAATACACGCCCAAGGATGATGCGCTTTGTGAAGCGGGCGTTTTCGGGAACTAGTATTAGTCCCCGAGCATATGTATCCCGTGTCACAGAGTGCATCGCCTTCCTGAAGCAGAAAGTTTATGCATGAGCAAACCATATCCATCGGTATAGGCGAAGAGTGGACCGATTCACTCAGAACCGCATTTTCCAGAGCGATGAAAGGTAGGTGTACAGAGCCTGGGAGCGACAACCCAACTCAAGGTGTGACTGACGCGTGTCTACCAAATAATAACGAAATGAGTGCTTTTTGGCGAAGCATTTGGTCGGTGCCCGTCAGTCACACTGAAGGACCCTGGATGCGTGTTGTTGAGCAGGCATGTGGGTCAATACCAAACATGGAGGCTATTATCATCAGTCCTCTGGATGTGGCCCGTGCAGTCCGTCCTTTGCCTAACTGGAAATCCCTAGGACCGGACGGACTGCAAACTTTGGATCAAATGGCTACAAAGGTCACATGCCTGCTTAGCCTCACAATTCCAGTCATCTTTAGAGACTGGGTCGCTACCACTGTTCTTTACAACAGGAGTTACCTACCTTCTTCATAAATCGGGCAGTACTACGGAACCTAAAAATTATAGACCCATAACTTGTTTACCGACGGTCTATAAAGTTCTTACATCCATTCTTAGAGCACAAATTTCACACCATATTCAAAGTAACGCAATTATGTCGGTGTCTCAGAATGGATGTAAGAATGGGTCCCATGGTACTAAGGAGCTGCTCCTTATAGACATGACCATAAGCCAACAGGTTCGTAGATTCCGGAAGGATTTGTCGACATGTTGGATAGATTATAAGAAGGCCTATGACTCCGTGCCACATACGTGGCTCATGAGGGTGCTAGAATTGTACAAAATAGATGCAACTCTACGCACCTTCTTGATGTCGTGTATGAGGCAGTGGAGGACTGTCCTTCTCTATCCAGGATGTCCACAAATCCAGCAGATCAATAAACCGATCAGGATTGAGCGAGTAATATTTCAGGGCGACAGTTTGAGTCCGCTTTGGTTTTGCTTAGCCTTGAATCCTCTAAGCACTCTGCTGGAAGATTCAGGATTAGGCTATCGATTGAGAAGAGGTGGTCAGGTGATATCACACCTCCTTTACATGGATGCTCTGAAACTCTTTGCCCACAACAATTTGCGACTGATGGAGCTACTGAAGGTAACAGAAACGTTCAGTAGTGCCATCAGGATGGAATTTGGTGTGGACAAATGTGCAGTCATGCATGTAAAGCTTGTTGTAGACTTTTTGGCGTCCGTATCCTGGCTGCGTTTCGGTGACCTCTTTGGGGAAACCGAAGGTTTTATCTGTGCGATTATGGATGAAGTTATCATGACGAATAATTATCGGAAATACATTGTTAAGGACGGTACGGTTGACATCTGTCGGGCATGCCACCGTCCCGGTGAATCCATCCAACATATTGTTTCCGGTTCTTCTCGTCTTGCTAACGGCGAGTACTTGCACAGACACAATCTAGTAGCTAGGATCATCCACCAGCAACTTGCTTTGCAATACAACCTTGTGGAATCTGTAGTACCATACTACAGGTATGTGCCCGACCCAGTTCTCGAGAATGGTCATGCCACATTGTACTGGGATCGATCTATCATCACAGATAGGACTATTGTAGCCAATAAGTCTGATATTGTGGTGATAGATCGACGAGAGCGTCGTGCAATGATTGTTGATATCGCTGTCCCTCATGACGAGAATCTCGTGAAAGTTGAACAAGATAAAAAAAACAAATATCTTGACTTAGCACACGAGGTTGTCGACATGTGGGACGTGGATTCTGCAATCATTGTACCGATAATTGTTATAGTAAATGGGCTAATAGCGAAGAGCCTCGACCAACACGTCAGGAGGCTCTCATTGCACGGCTGGGTCAAGGGCTTGATTCAGAAAGCAGTACTCTTAGACACGGCACGTATTGTCAGGAGGTTCCTCTCTCTAGAGCCCTAACCACCAGCAGCTTGGACCCTGCTCCCGATGCCGTTGGGTCACTATTTTTATATTTTTAAATGTTTTTTGTAAATTTTTTGTAAAAATATTTAAAAATATACTTAATATGTAAGAAAATAAATAAATGAAGATAATAATATAAAAAAATAATATAGTTACATATATTTGACATTCAGTAACACTATAGACAAATAATATTAAAAACAAATATTCTCGATATGATCATAGATTTTAAAAATGAAAAAGGTTCTATATCTATAAAACTAATTTATTACCTATGGTTATACTTGTCACCTGACATTCAGTAAGACTATAGACACAAAATATTAAAGACAGATATTCTCGATTGGACCACAGATTTGGACCATAAACAAAAGAATATATATGCATGTGTGTATTTAATACACGGTATGAATAGTAGTGTGTGTAACGTGTTATTTATTGAAAATAATATATTTTTACGCATATTTTTTTTTTTAATATTGGCATTCGTCACTTCATCTCTGTATGAACTATAAGTGTGCGAAATTTCATACTCTTCGTCCGCCCAATTTTTGTAAAAAGGGATCCAAAGTTTTCGCTTCACGTATTAATATATAGATTTTGAAAATTGTTTATACAAAATTCATGAAACGTTTATTCACGAAAATAAAGACATTTTCACCCACATAATTAAGTGATTAATTGAATGAATGACAGTTTGAAAAGGGGTGGTCCTTTTTATATATTTAATTGTAAGCAGTTTAAACTTGAAACTCGAAACAACAAGAAACTGATCCGCAATTACACGCTAACCGATACAAAGCAAAAGTCATTTCCTTCTTTTGAGCGAACACTACCGTATCTAAATCGTGTTAAGCTTATCTGCTTTTTCTAACAAACCACAAAAAAATAACATCCAAATTGAACAGATTAACCCTAAAATCTAAAACGGTCCACATTTTATAGACGCTTGAAAATTCAATTTACTATCCCTAAATTAAGTTTTATTCCATAGTTACTAATATTCAAAAGGCACCTCATCTACCCAACTTCTTTCATCTATCGTCTTTTTTCTCTCGAACGATAAAAGTAAATTGAATCATTTGTAACCTGAAAACTTCGGAGGTAGCGAGGACAGAAAAGCTATGTATAGCGATATTATGTAACATCGTGTAAAGCGTACGCGCTAAGCTCAGCGTTTCAACAATCATGGTTAATAGCAACATTGTGGCAAACGTAATTTTAAATTATCCTCTTTATTGCTCATATAATCCATGGAGTGCGAATCTACCGCTCATATATTAGCTTGGGCTCGGATCATAAAGGTACTACGCGAAACCGTATATCTCTCTTACGAACGAGTTTTTTGCCGTTTGTTTTTACGCAATAACCTCACATTACGTGTTATCTCCGCGGCCGGTTCCACGCCGCGGCTTCACTCATTTATTGTATTATAAATTTAGTGGGAGGAGCTATCGCCCGCGCCACCGACCTTCCCACTTCGCGATGTGTACGGCTGCAGGAACAAGACGGCGATACGCGTAATAAACCGACAATAAATAAAATGAATGAGAGAGATGCCATCCATTATTTTAAACTTCACTAGGATAGAAAAATAGGGGTCGATCGAAGGCTTCCCCTCATTAATAAGCTATTAGATTACGCGATGTCGCACCGGCCGATTGGTAGGCCGTAGGGAATCCTAATAAACGCTTCCCCCCACTTCCAGTTCGATGGTTGATCGAGATTCAAAAGAAACCCCGCTTTGAACGCGTACGAAACAAAACGGGCGCTCGAAAAAGACCCCGCTCTAATTCTCTTTACCATCTCCAATTTCAATTGCTCCTTCAGAAATTTGAATGTAGGGAGGGACAAAGTTTTGTCACGTAGGGTCGCCGGTATAGAAATCTTCTGTGTACATACAATGCGGGTTCGGCCTCATAGGTACCCCATTAACGAGAGTGCCCGAAAGGCGAGGACCATATCACATCTAAAGATCAGATTGACAATAGTCAAAAAAATAGAGCTAGTTTTACGAGCCGCTCTGTTATTAAACATTTTAAATAAATACTTTTTATGTTGCGACCGTTTTTTACTGGTTCTATTAAGTACGTAAAGAACTAGTAGTCCAAAAACCCTTTGGTGGAGCAACGCACACATACAAGTAAAGTTTTTGTCACCAGATCTGCCATGTGTGTGTGTTTTGTGGATATTTCTGTCCCCTTTGCTTTTTGATACCGATCATTTTTTGTGCGCCCATTATTACCGAGCATTGTGCGAAGGTTTAGTTCGGATAAGATCTCTGATATGTCACCGAAGTCTGAACCGATTTTTTATTTATCAAAAGGAGTAACCTTTTTAGTAGATTACAAAAACATATCGTGAGAAACATATGCTGCATTAAAACATAGCGAGGTCCATAAAAATTGACGCAATATATCAAAAAATCATTTTGGTTGATCCAATAAATCCAAGCGCCGATTTTACGAAAAAGACAAATGTCTTATCTCAGCAAATTGGCATCCCTTTGAAGAGTCATTCACTCGATATTGCAAGAGTCACATCGACCATCAATCATTTCAGATTACGCCACGAATCGAACCATCCACACGAATAACCATAAAATTGTATATTCAGCATCGAGAAAAGATAGATTCGGAGTAAGTAGTGCAGAAACATTCGCAACACTGTTGAATCATTTACGTACAGTCACTTGAAAATTTTTCATCGGTGGAATAAAAATCGCACTTATATCCAAGACAAAAGATAGGTACTCAATGTCCTTACCGCGAGAGCTTTTGCAGTAAAGAGCGAGCTTTATAGACAGAAATAATAAAAGGCAACTGAACGAACGTTTTGTGACTACGGTATTTCTGTGATCTCGTATTTGAAAGGTATCAAAAATCGCTGAACTGTCAGAACAATGGACCAGGCTAATACTATTTACTCGTTCCGTCCAAGTTGGATTTTATTTGAAGGATTTGCCAACCAATGGTTTGTAATGATAACATTATCGTAAATTTTATTCAATTCCACTCACGTTACGTTCGTTTCGAGCAACGTTATTATAGTTTTATCTTATAGCTTCATAAAAATGAAAGTAGGCTTTGTGTCTTTAATCATTATTTTACGATACACAATAAGTATTTTTATCTTTATTATGAAAACCATTTTAGTGTTCATTTAATTGCCAACATTATCAAGAGAGTCCTCAAGGACGTTTTGAAGATAGAGTAAGTAATTTCCTTCTAAACCCTATCGCATCATTCGCCGAAGCTCATACAAAATTCAGGGATTACCTTGTTTCTCTTGTATTTCAACGACCGAAGGAAAGTCCTGACTTTCCGATTGCATGTCCACTTTTATCGTCCCACCGGGGAAATGTTGTAATTCGATGTAATTTCCTTTGGATAGTGGCTACTGTGTGTTGAGTCTACGAGCTCTTGAGTGGTACCAAGGAGCATTTTGTATCCGATTACACGTCCGCAAGGCTGGTTGATTGTTTGTCGAACCGCGTCTCTCGCTTTATTTACACGCTGTGATGTTTTCCCTTTAGTGGCTCGGGATTCTCGAATTACTAAACACAGAAGCTAAGCAAACTAAAATTTGTCTACTGAATTTGAACAGTAACTGCTCTAAATGTAGGTTAGAGTTTAATGTTGGAATGTAAACTACGTCAATGCTATGTAAGTTTACGTTTTCTAAGGAGTTTTGAGTCGATTCCTGCTTTCTAATTTCAAAATCAATTTTAAAACGAGTAAATAAAAGATAAACAAAAGAAAACATGAAACTAAAATGTAATTTGGACTTAAAAGCCATCATAACAATAAAAACGACCAGCAATCTCACATTAGAAACCATTTACATGGCGTGCATAAAATCGTTATATTTTATGGTCATTATGGTAAGACTGAACTCCTGTATTGTTTCTTAAGCACGATTTTGACACCGAGATTTTATTGAAAATTACTGATGTTATGGGTATCGTAAAATGTGGTATCCATGGCGTCTAAGACAAACATGGAACACCACCACACGTTGTTGGATGTCGGTAATGGAAATTTTATAGGGCAATTTTCTCTTGATAATTTCGTAGTTATTTTAAAAATGTTCGAAGTCTGGTAGACTATAAATTAAATAGAGACTCGTTAAATATTTTGGAAAAAAAACATTCTACAGCATCTTGATGAACTATTAAATCTATTGTTTAGATTTCTTCATTGTTCTCCATAAAAGTTTCTGACTCCAACATTGATACTTTATCACGATTATTTCAGGGGAATTGTTGAAGTTTATCTTCCCTTTCGTTGAATCTCATCACATCAATGGTTGGCTAAATTTCTGGCAACAGCTGCCGATCGCGTCTTAGATTGTGCAAAATTTAATCCACGTTGCAGTGCCATATTGAATTTCTTTTGCGCTCGATTGAAAGTGTTTTTTTATTAGTGTCCCAGTCGACTGTCGCCTTAGTTTCCTTTAGTGTCTCGAATTACATGGTAGCGTCTTTGTAGTGTTGTAACTTTAGAGAGCCGACAGTAGGTGCCGTTCATTCATATCGGTTTACCGCCATTTTTTTATTCAGATTTCGTAAAGGCTACTTAGCAAATTGTTGGTGGGCGTAGTCATGGGTGTGTACAAGTCAAGTTTATGGTATCTTAAGTTAAAACGCTATAAATTCCATTAACTGGGGCGTAACTTGACTAGTCCATGAATTCCTTGTCTTTTTGCATTAAACCTCTCAAGTATTTTGTAAGGCATTGTTATTTGAAACAGTGAAGATAATTTATTTTCTTACGAGGTTATTTGTTTTTGGCCTCATATCTTTCAATATTTAGTTGATTTTTTATGTAGTGATAAATCTATGAACAACGATTGGTACATGAAACAAAAAAAAAGAACCAACACCACCGATTCTCTATCCAAACGACATTCTTGTGCAATCTAAAGGAAAGAATCCCTTCGCGATTTTGACGCAAACAAAATAAAAATCAAATCAACGCCAAATTAACTTCTGAAAATTCGTCTCAAATAACAATCGCGGCTGTAGGTAAGACAGCTGATGCATTCAAAGACAATATTTGATCTACGATACACAATAAAAGATTGTAAACATTGTGAGCAATTACTACCGCCGAACATGTTTGCTTAGGACTAAGAAATTGGAGTGCCTTCAAGCGTGCGGATGTATTTGAAGTATCTACGCATATAAGAACCACTGCACATTGTAGATATTCGGCCGAGATTTTGATAAGGGTTTAGTCTGAGGACGACAGTCATGTGTTTGCGCGACAAATGAGTGTAGAAGTGGAGTATTCAAATGCGAAGTTCATTTGCGGATGGAATGGAATCTTGGCAACTGAAATTGTCATATAAAAGATTTAATACAGCTCTGTTCTTTGTTAGAAAACAACGAAGATTTTGCAATACAATTGCAATGCAATTTACAGGCAATTCCTTCAAAGATTTCAACGCCACAATTAAGTTTGTCATAAATATCTCTTTCTAGCTCACTTTGAAACACTCGTATGGGTTTGAAAATAATTTCATTCGATAAGATCTTTAGAATATGACGTATCTGTATACGATTCTACCATTCTACCAACCACCTATAGAGGGTCTGTGTAAACAGAGGTAGTTATTGATGTGAGACAATAACGTATCGGAACAATCATAGGATATAATGTGTTTGATTTATTAAACGATGCTCGAGACTCTATAGATACATATCACATAGTCCCGTTCGATTTGATGGGCGTGATATCATTGTTATTGTTTCAAAATGTATGATGATATGCAGGGGCGATTGTTTCTTTTTTATTAATCGTACCTCCTTTCCTGTTATACATATTCTGATGGGTAAGTTCAAGAAGTAGCTTTAGCACGTATTATATGGCTAGAAATGGTACTGTAACAAGATTTGCTACTAAGTTCGAGTTTCACTAGTAGGTACTCAGAACTTCGACTCAATGTTTTATCCGTCATAACCGTTTTTTTGTAATCCAAACTGTCGGCTGCTCAGTCAATTTCACTGAACACTTCACAAAGATTTTTATCAGTCTGCAATTTGCCATTGCTTGAACGACAACTGATAATATTAGGTACCTGTTAATTAGCATTATATAAACTTTAACTGCTCTAAAGATACCATTATCCACTTTAATGCAGACAGAAAGTGCTGCAAATGAGCAGAAAAGAGAGGAGGAAACAAAGGGAAAAAATATTAAAACTTTCTTTATTCGATCTCTTAGCGCTACCGCACAATCCTTTTACGCTAACTTTGTTTAATATAACTACCTTCTCCGAACATTATAAGGAACACAAAGAATACTATTATAGTGAGGTAATATAAAAACCTGTGTTTATTCTTCTTAGGCAGTGTAAGTTGGAATATTAAGATTGTATTTCTTAGTTTTATCGTTAGCTTAATTTTTATAGGTCTAGCTTGCTTTGGTGCAGGAGAACATGTATTGTGTATTAAGAAAAATAACTTTTAGCTGCTATGTTTCATTTGCAACCCTTCATCATCCAATTATTTTTTTCAATCAAAGCTCACACATTATCTCATTGAAGAAAAAGAAAGAACAATTGTTTATTCATTTAATTGTTTGCTCATTAATTCTCGTTATCTTAACGAATTTATTCTTATGTCGTGAAACTGTAGTTTTACAGCATAACGTCTATAAAATAATTTCTTCGTATGGCTATTTCAATATTTCCTTATTTTTCAAAAAAAATCTATATGAAAACAAGATTGGTACACAAAATAAGCCAAGCACCGAGAAGAAAATGTTAATAACATCACAGTCCCATCTTGTATCCCACAAAAGATTATGAGACGGTACCTAGACACAATTTGATCTAACTGTAATATCTTTGGAACAAACTGCTCCCCTAACGCGAGTCCGGAACATTTCTAGGTATCCATTATGTTATATCTCATAGTAATTTTTGCGTTTTCATTTTCACGAAATTGGTCCCAAGGAAATCGAGTTTGTGTCTCTTCTACCCGCAATCCGCATCTGCACAGAATAGCTCGATAGTACCGAAACAGGAGACAACAGATTGAAACGTGTTTCCGTCGCAAAAATGTCGCAAGCGCCCGGAAATTTCAGGATTCACTATTAAAGAAAACGTATCCTTATGTTTTCTGAGGAGGGTTTGTTTTGGGGTGAAATTTACACATTCGTTAGCGAAAGTAGACAAAATGCAATCTACGCGTATTCTGTAGGAGGTACACGCCAGATGTTGCGGTCTGCGAATTTCGACGTAACTAAAAGCTTCGCTTCGCGTTAAGGGGTCTCTTATACGTTGATATAAATTCGCGTTTAGATTATTGTTGATGTTGTTACGAATCTGCTTAGTGAAAGAAATGGATAAGGCAGATCTGATACAATTTATTAAATGAAAAAGAGTAAACTGTCAGAGTAGAACGCTTCAAGAGGGCTTCAGAGTAGACCGGCTTCAGAGTTCAGAGTAGACGGGCTTCAGAGTAGACGGGCTTCAGAGTGTGAACCCTTCAGAGTAGACGGGCTTCAGAGTAGTTTCCCCAGAGTGCGGGTGCTTCAGAGTAGTTTCCCAGAGTGTGGGCGCTTGAGAGTAGTTTCCCAGAGTGTGGGCGCTTGAGAGTAGTTTCCCAGAGTGCGGGCGCTTCAGAGTAGTTTCCCAGAGTGTGGGCGCTTCAGAGTAGTTTCCGAGAGTCTACAGTCTTCCAGAGTGTGTCCTCCAGAGTGTACGGCCTCCAGAGTGCGGTCCTCTAGAGTGTGTATCAGCGGTTCAGACGCCCCTTTTTATACCAAAGCCGTCTTCCCTTTCCAAACATTTTCAAAATATTAGTTTAGCCATCATCTCATCTGACAAGTGTAGTCGGCCAGGACATATCCATGAGTGCGTGTAGCTGGCCACATGAGTGAGTGAAGCTGGCCACATGAGTGCGTAAAGAATTTTATAAATATAATTTTAAGTTAAGTTATTTAGTAAACAATCGTAATAATTAATAAAATCAAATAGCTAGACATATTGATAAAAATAATTTAAAATTATATAAACCAAAAAGTAGCCATTCATAGACTAAGCAGAACAGTAACTGACAGTTGACAATTTGGCTTGTCACAACATGAAAATTTGAGTTAAAATTTTATTTCAGCTATTTTTAAGTTAATAAATCGTATTTAGATCGATTTGTTGAGTGTAGACATATAAATAAAATAAAATAAGTAAAGCATGAAGTGTAAACATAGAAAAAAAATAAAGAGGATGATAAAGAATCATGAATTAAAGTGTAAGTATAGGATGAACACTATATTTTAATCTGTTACGAATCTGCTTAGTGAATGAAATTGTTAAGGCAGATCTGATACAATTTATTAAATGAAAAAGAGTAAACTGTCAGAGTAGAACGCTTCAAGAGGGCTTCAGAGTAGACCGGCTTCAGAGTTCAGAGTAGACGGGCTTCAGAGTGTGAACGCTTCAGAGTAGACGGGCTTCAGAGTAGTTTCCCCAGAGTGCGGGTGCTTCAGAGTAGTTTCCCAGAGTGTGGGCGCTTGAGAGTAGTTTCCCAGAGTGCGGGCGCTTCAGAGTAGTTTCCCAGAGTGTGGACGCTTCAGAGTAGTTTCCGAGAGTCTACAGTCTTCCAGAGTGTGTCTTCCAGAGTGTACGGCCTCCAGAGTGTGGTCCTCTAGAGTGTGTCATCAGCGGTTCAGACGCCCCTTTTTATACTAAAGCGGTCTTCCCTTTCCAAACATTTTCAAAATATTAGTTTAGCCATCATCTCATCTGACAAGTGTAGTCGGGCAGGACATATCCATGAGTGCGTGTAGCTGGCCACATGCGTGAGTGTAGCTGGCCACATGAGTGCGTAAAGAATTTTATAAATATAATTTTAAGTTAAGTTATTTAGTAAACAATCGTAATAATTAATAAAATCAAATAGCTAGACATATTGATAAAAATAATTTAAAATTATATAAACCAAAAAGTAGCCATTCATAGACTAAGCAGAAAAGTAACTGACAGTTGACAATTTGGCTTATCACAACATGAAAATTTGAGTTAAAATTTTATTTCAGCTATTTTTAAGTTAATAAATCGCATTTAGATCGATTTGCTGAGTGTAGACATATAAACAAATAGAAATAAGTAAAGCATGAATAGTGTAAACATAGAAACAAATAAAAAGGATGATAAATAGGTATTAGGAATCATGAATTAAAGTGTAAGTATAGGTTGAACACTATAATGTAAAGGTACGTTAATATCCAATCATCTTCGTATCATAGTTGGTTTTGTTTGTATAACTCTACCCCCTTATTATTTGCAATTATTTTGTTGTTTTCTCCATTTAAAAACTCCCATATTGTTCTCAAATTGAATAAAAAATTAACTAAATCATAAGTAGCGTTGGTTTTTTGTCCTACATTTCTGGGCAATCCAAAGTTTTTTACCATAAAAAAAAACTGTTGTAAAATAGAAAATAACGTCCAATCCTCTCATAATATCCCGTGAATAAAACATCTTTTAAGACCTAAAATAATTGACGTTAACAAAATTTTACCACTGCTTCTTTGCCGCTTATCACTGTAGAAGACAATTTTACTTTTACTACTGCCGATTCAACAATCCACGTTAATGCTTTTGTGACAGTAATTTATACTAATATTATAAAGAGTTAAAATTTGTTTGTTTGTATGTAGGGTTAATCTTTGGAACCACCAGGGCTTTGAAAAATTGATTGATTTTTTACATTTCGTTAGCCCAGTCCTTGAGAAAAATTAAAGGCATTAGAAAGATTAAAACATGACCATATGGAGCAGAGTAAAAACAGGAAAATATGAAAAATGCTACGTGAAAACAAAGTAGGTAATTTTGCGGGCAGACGATGCGATGTTGTAGGATCGCGCGGGCCAAGTAGTGGGCAGAAACTAGTAAATTTTATTTTTTTTCGTGTAGAAAATTCCTTTTGTCACCAATGCCAGGAATTTAACCAAATGTTAAGCTCTTAATGGTTCTCTCTGATATTGTCGCTGTCAGAATGACGGTAATCTTTATACTCGTAACAATTAGGTTGCTATTGGGTTGCTGCTGCCAGAAATAAAATACCTGAGATACGTTGTATTTATTATACACTAATACTCAATACATGATTCATTTTTTAAATTACCAGCGAATAATTTCAACGCAGGGTTTTTTTTTAAATTATTCGACAGTTAAAAAAAAATTACTGTTCCATACATTTTGACCGCGTAAGTATCACACTTATCTATGAAACAATCGGTGAAAAGTTTCTACGCTTTTTTGATAATCGGCGAAAAATTAATACGCGAGAGGGGCTTCAAAATCGTGTGCTGAATTAATGAACATCGTATATTATTATTTTCCTGCCTATTAATTTGCATTTTCCCATTGCTGCCTAACACTTGGTTCTTTTTCTTTCCATGTTCTCGCTGACGCTGACGCGCCATTCCGAAAATGAAAACAGGTCAGTACACCATTTTTCCTCTTTCTTTTTTCAGACGGTATGTTTTAGGTTTAGGGATATTCAGCTTAAATTCTTTTGTGATTTTCGTCCTTATGCATTCATCATTCAATGCTTTATTCTGTTTTCTGAATATTTTTTCTACCTATCCCTGCTTTACATAAGTACTTTTAAATTGATTGAAGGCACAGATATTTCTCAGATTAACTTTCGTTCGTATTTGAAAGTCTTTAGTAGCAAACCTTATCATAATTTTGGAACAGACAAAACTTATAATTACGCACCTTATTTTAGGCCCTTGTTTACAAAGATTTAAAGAAAGAAGGAAATAAAAGAAATTTGTTTGACCCAGCGAGGTAATAGCATAACACAATAATAGTGGGAATTACTTTAATTTTGCCAGTTACAACATTCATTCCGTTATTTCCGCTGCTGTGCAGACAAGCTTCTCGATCATATGAAGCAGTGGATTACCTTCAAAATGATTTATCTTCTGATTAATAGTGTGTTAAGTAGATTGAGTGCAGGTTCGTGTTATGTATATTCACACAAAAACAAAAAAAGAGAAAAAACTTAAAATTGTATTGTGTGCGTCACGGCTACGTCAAATAGGCGAACAACCGATTACATTAACCGCATATGCCCAATTACACCCCTATTTACAAGAACTAAAAATATAAAGAACATTCGAGTTATATAATAAATAGCGATATAAAAAACATAATAGGTACGCAATCAAATCCATTTAAAACCACTATATTCATTACAGCAGAAGTTCAATGAGCAAATTACTTTGATATTCTTGTTCCGTATATCCCTTTGTAGACCAGCTGTATTGTAGTTTAACAAAACCATTGCCCAGGTACCCAACCCACCAATTACCGGGTATTGTCAAAAAAAATCTCGGAGACATTTTTGAACATGTCATTCACATGACTGCGAAGTGTATTACAGATGTAGAACCCTTTGCCATTCGATTATCGCTCCTTTAATTATCGACTCAAGGGTGAGTAGATCACAGGTTGCCAGCAAAACAGTGTTTGTCGTACACTCAAAAACTTTTGTGCGCTGGTCCTCTAGTCTGTCACATATCCTTCCTATTGTGATATTCAGTTCAATAGCTTTAAATCCATAGACTTTTTTTTAAATCCATATCAAAGAGTTCTGTATACACCTGTTTTATTCAGTAGTGTTTACCTAGGACTATACCTTCCTTTATATTGAATCAAGTCTAAGATGAGAGCTTATAATAGACTGTGGCTGTAGGTGCTCGCGACTTACCGTTTCGTAGTTATAACTTTGAAACTACTTAAGAGACTTTAATTAATCTGAACATGTAACGAAGCAGTGCGTAGGTTTGTAATTAAGAAAATTGTGGCAGAATCTGTCAGTGACTTTGGAGTTATAATTAACCTTTGACATTGAGGATATCATGAGGAGTTGATGGTATATTCATAGTGTTGACTTTGTGTATAATATGTCGCCTCGTTGCTCCGTCATGTGTGCCTCGTTGATCTAGTGGTTCTAAGCGCTACTGCTAAGCATATGGACTTGGGTTCTTAGATTCCCCGGTCGGGCAGTGTTTAAGTTTCTCAGTAGCCCATAGTCTGGATTTCTGCCCGGTTGATTGCTTATGGGCCAGCCATATACATAGGCCTTCTCTCTTTGAGAAGTCGTTTCTAATATAGCACGCAGGCCGACAGTTGGTTGGCAGATGTCACATGTCTTTGAATTTTTGGTTCTAGGACATGCCGATTTCCTAACGATATTTTCTTTCACAGTTTTGAGAGCAGGGGTGATGTAATTATTTACACAAAATAAAACGCCTGCTTGAGTTCTAACTCATGACCTACTACTCGTAAATCGGGGCCGATACCACTGGGTTACCACTGCTCTCACTCTTCCTAAAGGTGTATGGTATAAATATGTTAGTGTGATCAGTTTTTAAAAAGCATTGGCAGCTAGTAGCTTTGTCTCATTTTACAGCAAATTTCCCACATGCATGATAGGTAAGGGATTCAATGTTAAAAAAGATTCGAAGTCACTCTCCCATAATCTTAAAAAAAAGAACTACCGTTCCTATAAAGACAGAAAAACCAAAGACGATAAAGAATCTGCCAATATTTTGTTATTTACGCTCCCAATATTGAAGAAAATATCTGAACTTTACGCAGAGTTTAGATTCCACGCCTAGATTTGTTTAGGCAAAGGATGGGTTCTCACTAGAGGCGAATTAGTCGTTCTGAAGTTTTTTAGTTCCTACGAATCCATATTGTTTCTTCGTTTATCTAAAGCATTAGAGCTGCGGTGAGTGGAAACGCTGGGAAGGGACGCCCTAAAAGGACAGTGACCTTGTTGGTGATGTACTCCAGAAAGGTCAGGTGCAAAGTACTTGCAACCGGCATGCGTGTATGACCAGATGTATGAACCAGGGATGTTAGGGAGATCCGTAACCGTAACCGAAACTATCGGATATCCGATATAAAAAAATATCCGTAACCGTAACCGAATCCGAAATAAAAGTTTCGGATAATATCGGATTTGTTATTACATTTTTATTTTAGGTAGATTAGATAACACTCAATATATATTTATAATATTTTTTATTTTAAATAGCTGTAATAATTACTCACAGACTGATTGAAATCCCTACTATTTTATTATTACTACTATTTTGTTAGCTATTGAATTTTACTTTTGAAATTCCTGAAAAGTTTAATATCCGTAACCGAAATTATCCGAAACTAACGGATAATCCGAAATAATTTCATATCCGTATCCGTATCCGTATCCGGTATAATAATCATTCCTACATCCGTAACCAATCCGTATCCGAAATTTCATATCCATAAAATCCCTATATATGAACTTAAACGAGGCAAAAAGAGTATGTAGCACGCTAAACCGTTTTCATTTGTGCATCTTTGACTGTCGTTATAGGTCATCAGACGTCCGAAAATCTGACAACCAGTATTACCAAGGGGATATCGTATTACCCAGTAACTTGGTCGTGGAAGTCAGATAGGCAGTCACTCCATATAAAATACCTGCTGGTTATTCAGTTGCATCCTGTGAGACTGGACATGCATAGTTATAAAAATGCTCGGTAGATAATGATGGTTCGCTTGTGGTTTATTCGCCCTCAATCGAACCTCTTCCATAGTCTCAGATGAAATTCAGAGCTTTGTTAGTCTTTATAATCAAGGTTACTCTTTGTTCTCTATCTAATATTGATAAAAGCAAGTTGATTAAATCAAATTAATGTAGCTGCGTGATTTACAACGCTTTGATAAACACGTACCTATTGAATTTTGAGACATTGATTTATTGCTAAAAACAATTTGTAATTAGATAACTATTTTGTAATTTAAGGTGATCGGATTTTTAGACAAATTTCAGGTATTTTAATGAAAATAATTAATGATAATTTTTTAATTCACAGCAATACGTTGTTATAGGATATATTATATGGGTTATGCTTATGTATTAGGATATAATATACCTATAACGTGTAAATATTAGGTATCTTGTTTGAAAATAAACAACATTTTTGAAACCTATGTCCAATACATAACCATTGATCTCATAAGTTATAAATAAAAAACAATACGAGTTTTTCTTTTTCTTAGTTATGCCTCTAAAAGTTGCACTACTGCTCTTCGCGTAATTATGAAAAACAAATATTTCCATAAAACACCACTAAAACTACCATAATCAGACTATAAAATTCCCAGTGCTGGGACATAGGACACAACCTAACGCAGAAAGCTCAAATTCTCTTGACATTAACACTCTAACAACAAAATATTTCATTCAATAATTTACTGACAACGCAAAGTAACAATAAGTAGACAATTGATAAGCTGTCCCATGTTGCAATTTACAAAGCCTGGCTATTTCGAAGAAAACTCACAAACCGAGCCAAGTAACATACAATTTTTAAAGAATAAAATTATCTAAATACTCAACAATTATGTCTCGATTAGCATGAATAATTAGTTTGTTTGCTTTGTAACTACAGTTCGCTGATTCGTCCGATGAAATAATTATACGGTGTTAACCTTTATTTAATTTATGCAAATTGTTAGTTACCTACATACTTATGATGTTTTATTGCATAGCGAAAATTGCTATCTCTGTAATAATTGTATCGAACGCACTTTCGCAAAGAGTATGGTTGAGTGGTCTAAAAAGTAATGTGATATCTTATACCTTTAAATGAGCAATTCTTGTATATATATATTTATTTATTTATTTTTGTGATTTTTCTTTACATAACCTCGAAAAATGTAAATTAAAATTGAAAGCGTGTTTTCGGCATGATCTTCAATTTTCTAATTTTTTTGGACCACACAGATCGAAAGATCAGGTGTTTTTACTTCGATATAGATTATAAAAAAATAGGTGTTTTTCGTTTTTTGCGAATAATGAAATGCGAAGCAAAACGATATTCGCACGCCGCGCGCGCCAGCCGGGAGTACCGACGCCGCCGCACGCGTCGTCTGTCGGTCTTTCTGTCTTCTGCAAAACGAATGGTCAAATTGTAAACAATGTGCATAACCCCACTTTGTGTTTGTACTTGTCAGATAAAATTCGCTCGATGGTATCATTAGTTACCATTACTATCAATCGAATTAATGTATTAGCTCACTGTAATGACCACACAAAAAAAACTTAAAATGATTCAGATTGTTGGTAATGTGATGAATATTATTACCTGCAGGACTTGAAGAAACAACTTAATTAATGATAAATCTGTCTGTATTGTATATCTGAATTTTAAACTCAAAAGTTCGCTTTGTGGCATGAACAGTTCAGACAGTAATGGTAACGAATGATATCATCGAGCAGTCAAAATGTTGTGTTTAGCACTCGAGCGGGCCGCTTGCGGTGGCGCTGGGGCAGTTGAGACGAATCTCCCCATATAAAATCTGAATCTCGGAAACGGCTCCAACGATTTTCATGAAATTTAGTATACAGGGGGTTTCGGGGGCGATAAATCGAACTAGCTAGGACTCATTTTTAAAAAAATGTCGTTTTATTTAGTTTTCAATTACCAACTTTATCGATAGTCAACTTGAACATAAACTTATTATTTTAAACACAATTTGCCAAAAAAATACCGAGCAAAGCTCGGTCAACCAGATATTAGTATTTATAACAGATTTCATGTGTGTGAACAAATGTCATCATAAGTCTTGCCTTTTTCGATCTATGATGTGTTCGGCGTCAAGTCCAACTGGAGGCATTTGAGTGCCAGTATTTTACATGGAATGACTGCCCAGTTACTGGGAAAAACGATACCCCTAAATAAGACTGGTTGTCAGACTTTCGGGCTTCTGACGACATATAACGACTGTCAAATATCCACAAATGACAACCGGGTCTAACGTGCTGTCCGAGGCACAGGGGGGTTTTGTCATTTAAAGATGATCACGTATCCATAGCTTTACCTGATCGCTCGAACAATACTGTTATTCCTTAGACACAAATCCATTAATCCGTAAGAAAATATATCCATGTATTTTTTGTAATTAAATATATCCATGTATTTTTTGTAATTAAATATATCCATGTATTTTTTGTAATTAAATATATCCATGTATTTTTTGTAATTAAATATATCCATGTATTTTTTTTAATTAGGCATTAGTCTTTCGCAAATATTGGATAACATAATTAGATACTTTCTTGATAAAAACGAAATAATGTAGATTATTATAACAGACTATGGCCTAACTAAATGTAGATATTCTAACAAGGTTTTTACTATTTCATTCTCTGCAATTTGTGGTTTATCAGTCAATCAAGAAGCATAATATAAACCATAAGGCTCGTTCAGAGATAACATCGATACAATGTCACACAGTCTAAGTCTAAAACTTCTTCTAAAACTTTGCAATCCCTAATATTAACAAAATATAACTTCACGCCTTGTTTTCCCGAAGGGTAACCCAGACATGTACCCATAGCACACACCTAGATTTCACCAATTATGTTTAACTCCTATGTAATAAGGGTGAGCCGATTGCCACCAACCGGGCACAATATTAATTCCGACTTGGGCTGCTAATGAGAAATTCTTAGTGGATAAACCCAATAGCACTACCCGATCTGGAAATCGAATCCTAGTAGGTACCTCATGCTCTGGGCCCTCTTTGGGGGAGGCCTATGTCCAGCAGTGGACGTCTTTCGAATGAAATGATGACCTAATGCTCCTATCAGGGTCACGGATTTGTTCGAAAGAGTTACCGTGGCCCTGGTACTCGTATAGGTAACTGATGGAGCACGGGAGGGTTTTAGTCAGTAAAAGTCTGACACACCGTTCCGCTCCACCCAGAGTGGGAGACCATTCAACTGGTCATTTGAAGATTTCCTACCCAAAAATGATACCTTATGCTCAGCCTATACCAATCCCAATAGTCAGTGATGAAATAGTCATTGTTGTTCTAAAAGTCTACTTATGAAAAGATCTCACTGTATCTATGTAGGTATAATCTAATAAGATCTTAATAAGACCTTATGTATCTAATTTTGAAAGTTAACTGGCATAATTCACACGAGCTAAACGCGAAACGGAATGAATAGGCACCAAGAAAAATAACACTATAAAACGGGTTTAGCATGAGGTGTAATCGTTTGCTACTTAATAACTTTCAAGTTTAATAACCATGCTATAAGATTATATGGTGAGGAAAGTGTGAGTTTTTTTTCTTCTGGAATGAACGTATCGTTGCGTTTAGTAAGTGCACTGTACAGGTGTTCGTAAGTCGGTAACAGTATTAGATTACACAGCCACACAAAAAAAAAAAAAAACTGACCTGGAGGTCGCACTATGTGTACTATATGTTTTTGGGGCCGCTGAATCCGAATCTGGGTTCAGTTTTATTCCAGCACATCTGGGTTCAGCCATAACCTCAAAATATACCCTCAAATTTGCTAAATTTGGTTAAACTGTGAAAATCCTCTATTACAGTAGCTCGATGACCTCTTGCTTAAATAACTACATAACCCATAGTCCCATAACCTCCGTCCCATCGAGTTACTGTATTATGGGATTATGAGGTTTTAGAGTCATAGGGTTATCAGTTTAACCAAATATAGCAAATTCGAGGGTATATTTTGAGGTTATGGCCGAACCCAGACGTGCTGGAATGGAAATGACCCCGGATTCAGATTCAGCGACCCCAAAAACACATAGTACACATTTTCAGGCCCCCACGTCAGAAACTTCGTTATTGGGTTTAAGGGTTATGTTGGTAAGGGGTTATAAGGTTATGTAGTTATGGGACTATGGGTTATGTAGTTATTTAAGCAAGAGGTCATCGAGGTACTGTAATAGAGGATTTTAAGGTTTTAAAGCCATACGGTTAGCAGTTTAACCAAATTTATCAAATTTGAGGGTATATTTTGAGGTTATGGCCGAACCCAGACGTGCTGGAATAAAACTGACCCCAGATTCGGATTCAGCGACCCCAAAAACACATAGTACACACAGTGCGACCTCCAGGTCAGTTTTTTTTTTGTGTGGCTGTGTTATCAATGCATATGCATTATTTTGGTGCAACAATCTTTAACGAAGTGGAGTAGTAGTATAAGAACGGCATCATCACCATCATCATTTCAGCCAAAAGATGTCCCAGCCCTTTCTAAAGCTTTGCCTCTTCCATGTTTCTGTAGTGATCGTTTTTAGAAGTTTTCTTCATTCGTCTGTACCTATGTCTGTTCCATATTGTCACAAAAAGCAAACGGATCGTTTATAACCTGCATTAACACACGGTTCGGTCTAATCCCGGTCACCCGTAAATCCATGCGGGCGAAGCCGCGGGCGTAAGCTAGTTTAATAATACACTAGAATGACTACCTGCCCATTCACTTGTAAAACACCAGCATCCTAGCTTCATCTCGAAATGTCTTATCAGACGATCTGCATATTAAATTTGAATATGCACATTGCCCAGTATTCATTGATTTTAAAATAAAATAAAAACACTGAGTTGGACTTCCGTCATTTCTTTTATACCATGTCCTTCTCAATGCCCATGTCTTACCAGTCCAGTCATTTGTAAATGTCGTAGGTACTTACTCAGCATACAATGGCCGCCACCTCAGTTCACATGTCGGACCCCTCACTAATTAAAAAAAGACTGACGAATAAGACCGGCGATTTTTATCGCTCGCCGAATCATACATTCAAAGAAACTACGTAGGCGTTGTCTATCTCGCTTCCTTTTCTTACGTTCCAAAATTTGAATCAACTTGTCTCCCTCTAAAATATTCTACTGTATTTCGTCCATTCATTAAATCAGCCAGTAATTGTTTATAATTATAATTCATTAAAATTTGGAAGTATCCCGTTGCTGCTTTTCCGTCTGATACGGTAATCGCTATGAGAATTTGATAGTTTGACTCCGACAGATGAGATTCACTGTGACAAAAAAGTCAAATTGATGTTACTTTTACGAGTAAAGCCCCAAATTGTACTCCAGCTATAAAGAAATTGTGTCCATATTGAGGTTTGTAAGCGGCAAATGTAATTTGGCCTTTGTCCAGTGGTTAGACGTCGTAAATCGAAATCAAGAACTCGACAGCGACACACAGTGGAACGAATGTATGGGAGCGGTTGGACGTAGACATGTCCGAAAAATAAGAGTAAAATTATGACAAACTAATGATGCCATCTTATTCGATTACTTAATGCCTTCATAAATTGTGGTGATGAATTTCTTCATAACTCCCATATTTCGGGAGTAATTTGAGAAAATGTGAAATTTTACTATGAAAATGAGTGTATCGAGCTCTCTCCCTCCTGATTCCGGGCTTGTTTCAAGTAGCGGTCTCTAATATCGTAATGCTATTACTAAGAGCTATATTTAATACTAAGACACATAGTGCGCCAAATGTGCACTTTCTGGGATAAAAGGAAATGAAAATTTAAAAAAAAAAAAACGTTTTTTCCCCATTTGTATTTACTTTAAACCGCAGACAGACTTATTAAGAGGTCTATAAATATATTATATATATACAGAAATATATATTAACAAAAATATTCACAAGAACTGATGAGAGTATGACTTTTAAGTAAGTTGATAATAAATTACCTAGTTTCATTAAAAGTACAATAAATAATTAAGATCAGCTCTAATTTACTAAGTTACACATTTTAAAACAATAACATCATTTAATTATCTTCGTCATCATCATCATCATCAATTAATTCAAATTCAGAATCGATGTCCGCTAAATCATTTATGTTAACAAATTCGATATCACTTTTCTCAGAATCCGTAAGCTCATAAAATTCCTTAAAAGAAGATTTTTTTACAAACTTATTTCCTTTTGGACGGATACTTGTAACAAGTGGATCAGAAGACAGTAAAAGATTGTGCATAATATCTTCATTGCATGAGATACTGCTATGCTTTCGAGAATGCCCCTCTCTATATTTTCTAAAATCTTTATTTCTAGCCTCAGATGCCTCTTCGGATAGAAAACCAATGGGCACAATTGACATGTTCTGAACTATGTCTGGCCCATGCATTAAAATTTTATGAAGTGAAGAAGGCATATAATACCATGGGTATAACTCCACGTAAAGCTTAGCAGTATCAAAGCAGAACTCTCGGAATTTAGTTACGTTGATCTTCTCTCCTGATGAAATACACTGCAAGATCACACAGATTTTTCTTAAAAGCATAGCATCTATTCCGGTCAGTTCAGCAGATTTAGTGTAGTTTTCAAAAAATCTCCTTGCCGAGTTGCCATTGTTGGTGGATCCACTGCCTTGTTTCACAACATCGAGAAGTAAGCCCGTTTCTCTTCTTACAGCCTCTTGAACTCTTTTCTTCCTGTCATCAACTTGCCTTTTTGCTATATCACCCCTTACTTGCCATGATTTTATGTCTAATTTGTAGGAAATGTGTAATAAGCATTCCATTGAGCGAATCCAAGCGTGAAGGGTGCTTAAGCTATATTTATACATGTCCTCGTTTGCGTGTTTATCTTTGATTAACTCTAAATTATTCATTTCTTTAGGACAAGCCTTGCATATGTCACACACTGAAGCTGCTGTATTGGATATAATGGAATGAATTTTACCATCAATCATTGTCAACAGCAGTTGGTGTTTGACACTAATTCCATCAGTGATGGTGGATGGAGTTAAGGCTTCAATCTCTGCTTCGATTTCAGCCATCTCTCTCTGCACATTTTCTTTGGTTTCCTTTATAAACTTAAACAATATTGGCCGGCAAAATGAAGTGGAAGATGGTCGCTCGTTTTCCCAAATTGTTACACCTTTTGAGACGAGCCGCAGTGGTACAAGACTAATCATAAAATTACTAGCAAGATCGATTTGCTCATCTTCACTCGTCCTTTGATGATAAATGCTTTGGCTAGATGATCCGTCAAAACCCCATTTGCTGGTCAATACGAGCTGTTGATTGGGATCAACAGGGGTTTCTAACGACCTAATAAGTCTTCTTGAGGTTAAATCCATCAAGGCTTGTAATTTGATTTTTGCAGAGCTCTCTGTAACTGTGAGATCTTCTTTGGCCGGATAGCACTTAATTTTTTCTTTAACCAACATGTAGTAACTCGGGTATTGAAGAGCTCCTTCTTGAGTGTTGAAATCCCGAAGAGTGTTATAGCGCCATTTCGATAAGTTCATCGATACATAAAGAGCCAATGCCTTCAAAGGGGATATTTCCCGTACCTGAATTGATTTACCTTCAATGAAGGCTTTGATTTTTGAGGCCTCTTCTGGATTCTCCGTCAAGCATTTCATAACATAAGCTGTATCGCTTTGTCCTGCCTTTTGAAGCGCCCTTTCGGCCGAAAACATAATTTCAGCGCTGCTACTGCTGCATGAAAGACTATCTTCAGTGCGTCTTCTTTTTTGCCGGTTACTAAGGTCCTCAAAAGATTTACGAGGACTAGGATGTGTACAAGTTGAAGCATCAGATTTAGCAGGAGAAATTATGGGCTCGATGACGTCACTTATATTTTCTGTAGAAGGTTCCATATTTTCATTCTGTAATTCCGGCCATTGAATTGCAGCCTGTAGCCAAATCTCATGTTTCTTCCGAAACTTATCTGTGCTTCTTCCAGACTGTGTCCATTTTGCATAAATGCGGTAGCAAAATCGACGACACCAGTCTTTTAAACTTGTTTCAGCACTTTCACATAACTGAACACAACTGTTATCTTTTAAAACACTGAACAAATAGTTAAAGTCGCGTAAATCTTTATGTGCGCGTGCGCATAAAGCAACGTGAATATCAAGATTTGTATTAAAATTTGGAAAATACATTGCGAGATTAGCTTGGATACAACGAGGTGTAAATCAACACTGATTTTAAAGTTACTAATAGTGACCTATTTATATAAAATCCAGGTATCCCAGGTATCCTTTGTTAAATATTGCAAGGTAATTAGTTATTGTGATAATTAGTAAATGATGCATGCTAAATTAGTGTATTAAGAGCCATTTAGTAATTAAATAATAGCAATGTTCTTATCAGTAATCATTAGTGCATCAGTTTTATATGTAAACCTTAAGTCCCTAATTATATATCCTAATTAGCTTATATCTTCTCTAATTGGCTGCTCAGAAATGTTATTGTAATAAGGTAAACCTTTAGAAAAACGGTTTTAATCAACAAAATAAACAAAAAATAAAAAAATTGTGTTATAAAATAAACATCACTCTTTATCCCAGAAAGTGCACATTTGGCGCACTATGTGTCTGAGTATTAAATATAGCTCTTAGTATTAGCATTATGATATTAGAGACCGCTACTTGAAACAAGCCCGGAATCAGGAGGGAGAGAGCTCGATACACTCATTTTCATAGTAAAATTTCACATTTTCTCAAATTACTCCCGAAATATGGGAGTTATGAAGAAATTCATCACCACAAGTTATGAAGGCATTAAGTAATCGAATAAGATGGCATCATTAGTTTGGCATAATTTTACTCTTTTTTTTCGGACATGTCTACGTCCAACCGCTCCCATACATTCGTTCCACTGTGCGACAGTGTTTTTGTTAGAACATTACTGGTTTTGAAGATAACGCTTTTTACGGTCTTAATTATTATTATGACCGTGTTGAAGACCAGCCTTGTGAAGGCGTGATAATTATCATAATTGTTATTCATTTCCTAGAAGACGGCAGAATTTATGTGAACTGTCGTCTTGGTGGCAGCGATGTATCTTCAACATTAAAATAAGACAAATATTAGTTCTAGCCGTTTGTTGTAATTTGTTACTCAAGCCTCGCCGGCAATTACTCGGCGAAATGTGACGTGAAAAGATAATTAAAACAGTCTGTTAACTTACATTTTAGGTGGTCTGCTACAGACCTTTACGAACTTCAGTAGAACTAATTATTTAATGTTAGAGAAAACTTGCTAATACGAAACGAAATCAAATTATTATCTTATTTAGAATTTAAAGTTGATTATGCTACGGAAGATAGAGTTATCTAGTAAATTAGGCTTAACATAATTGCAAAATCCAGGTGAAACATTGCTTTGAAATGTTGCCAGAGTATATAATTCACGATTCACAAGCTAATCTCTGAATCAGAGAAAACAAACTTAGTGTCTTCGTAGAGATGGGTTATCCATTTAAATGTAGAATATTAACAAGATATAAAATTATAATTATGACGAGTTCACAGGAAACAATTCATAAACTTAGACAAATACTGAATCGTGTTATGGCTGATGGTATTAAATTCTTAGCACATTATTAAGATTAAAATAATGGTAGTCACAACATATACACTATACTACATCAAACTGAAGCCATAGCAACAATCCCACACATCAATTTCAAATTCACCAAGGCTATAATTAATATACAGGACCTTAGAAGCTCCCCTGTCATTACCTATATCAAGTAGACTAATTCATGATGCTTGCCTCGTTCTGAGAAGGACCGACGTCGAAGACCAGCCAAGGATACTGTAACACATCTCCGTAATAATATCGTAAGCTTATTAATATGCATAACACAAGGATAGATCGTGAACTAACTATCACCAATAGAGACGAGGGTAATTTTAGTTTGGAACTTAGTAATGAATTCAAAATCTTAGTACACAGTTTATTGTGGTGTGGCGGTTGGTTTAATTTATTCTGTGTTTAGTTCAGTATCGGTTTGTGTGTTGGCGTGTACCATTTGTTCCTTTGGGAATGTACAATATCTAACTTAGTTATTATTCTTGCTTGCCCAAGCTTCCAGCTTTCCTTCATAACACTTGAAGGAAATAAAGACACTTAAGATTATTGCGTATCTTGTCACCACAACATCCACTGTCTCTTTGAAAATATATAAAATGTAATGTTGACTAAAAAAATCTAGGGATAAATGTTACCGAGGTCTTCGTTTTGACAAATTTCTTTTCTATGTTACGTAATCAGTGAATTACAACTGCGATACTTGAAAACAACTCTTTTAACAAGTGCAGATGTCGAAAAGTAACATGGCAACCATCTAAGTCTAATTGGAATCCCTTAACGTGTTTTCTCAAAAGTATCTAGGAAGTTTGTCAGACGTAAAACAAAGCAACATTGGCTGGCCTAATAACCGGAGGCTACTACTAACAATGTCTGTTCATGTTGACTTGTTTGTCGAAGAGATTATTAGTTCAGCAAATCATTAGTTTCAGACGAGTGGTTTGATAGCAAACTTTTGCTGTATCTAATACACGCTATTACAGCTTTCTTCAATCTAAATTCAATACGGTTCTTGATTAGCAAGAAATTATGTTTTAGAAGCAATAGTTATTTGATTCACGTCTTGTAAATTTTCAATTTTATCTTTGTATTCGCCCAGACTTTCAATCTTAACAAATTTGATCGATAAAATACGTATTATGTTGTCAAGTTTCATTGTAAAACTTATAAATTCACGTTATTTAATCACAAAGGCTTGTTGCACGTCAATAATCACGCGAATTATCTTATAACATATGGCGTTATAACAATCCTAAATCGCCTTTGGATCTTGTTTGTTCTTTGGCTAAGCTATAATTAGGCGGCGTCTTGTTAGCCCCAATCCTGCTCAGGCTTTCAAATTAAAAGGAAATTGTCAGTTCGGCCCGGCTGACTTCGACCGCAACTTACAGTTATTAACGATTCCGGTACAGAAAATATTTTACTTCCACGTTCTTATTAAAACTTGTTTTCGGCCCTTTCTGTTCTATCTTCACGCATCGTTGCGGGAATACTGTGGATACGACTGTTACTATTATTTAATTTATTTATCTAAAATATTAGAATAACATATTTTTTTTTTCATATTTTAGAGGTTGATTCATGTTATTATACGTAAGTAACAAGGTTAACTTAAAAAATTAAATGTGGTTGAAAAAAACTGTTTAAAATGCCTTTGAGTCTATTAAACAAACATTGACTCTATTACTTTAATAATATAGTGTAATCTCTACACAATCCAAGCAATAAAAATGATTTATACGCCTATTTGTCAATACTTTTGTCCGTGACTTTGAAAAAAAGTGCGACTCAGGTGTGGCAAAGTGATTTCGTAAAGCTATTAATTTGACTTTTGACACTTAACTGTTTTATTTATCTTATCATAGAATTATAATAGCTTATTAATATTTTACTGTCACATTAATCTATAGCCACAGTTGTTCGAGCCTAATTTATTTTTCCGGAGTAAATACCTACAATGCTAAAAAGGAAATTGCTTGGAGTGTTATTAATCTTTGGAAAGGAACATTCATTAATAGTTGTTGGAATGTGGCTCTGTTCTGTCTACCTATTCTGGTTGTCAGGGTTTTTTAGTCGTAGTAATTCATTCGCTATACTTATACATATTTTTATAGCTTTTTAGTGTAAATTCGCGTACCTTTAGCAACCGCTGTCTTCTATTTTATCACACACCTGCAAAAACTCTGACTCTCTGCAGCATATGCAAATGGAAACTTTGTAATAAATTCTAAAGAAAATGCTTTTCATAACGATTAAAATAATTGTATGAGATTTTTTTTAATAATAATTTCAAGACTATCAAGTATAACACTAGAATTTGCCGACGGGTTAGTCCGAGATGCATCCACATTTCACCAGTTATGTTAAGTCCCATGTAATAGGGGGCAAGTCTTCAACGGGACCCAAATCTAGACACCGGGTTGCTACTGAAATATTCCAGATAAAAAACTCAATATCACTTT
The DNA here is from genome assembly GCA_932294355.1 of Aporophyla lueneburgensis. NCBI lineage: Eukaryota > Metazoa > Arthropoda > Insecta > Lepidoptera > Noctuidae > Aporophyla > Aporophyla lueneburgensis. Next base: position 18,799,556 of record OW028750.1, on the reverse strand, counting down.
GCCTGACCAGGGAATCAAACCTAATACATCATGCTCAGCAGTGGCGTTTACGATCATTAGAACAACGGGATAATATATTAAAATAAATATAATCTAAAGTCACATCCTCACTATCGCCACACTACGTAATTTTATTTTTTGGTCTCTGGCTAACCCATATTCGTGCGGCGTCGTTACCCGTCGGCGCGAGGGCACACAATTATGTAATTATGTGTTAGAAGATCTGTTTTTATCACGTCCACCCTTGTCTATCGAATGATAATTGACCTCTTGTTTTGAAAGTAATTCTGAGCCATTACACTAAAGTAGTTTGAAAAAAGTCATTTCACCCATATGGTGTGAGCCTAGGTCTTTGAATGAGTTTGTGTTAGTTGGATTTATGTTTTCACACGTTGGTAGTGTTAAGGTGCAGTAAATAACTAAGTTGTGATAAAGGTTAATATATTGTACGTATAAAAGCACTAAAATTACACTTATTTCAGCTATTATAACATCACCTTATTCTAAGTCTTCATCAGCCAGCGGCATCTCCCTCGTTGAGGTAGAAAAGTAACCCGCGGGAACATGCTATCGGAATAAAAACAATTCTATGTATTAATCCAGGTGTCAACTATCTGTGTGCCAATTTTCATTCCAAATCCATTATGAAATATTTGCGTGCAATAGTAATAAACGTCCATACATCCTCACAATCTTTGAAATCTTCTTTACGTAGTATAAAATAAAGTTGCTTTTCGTCTAAAGTTGCTTTTCGTGTTAGTATCCTTAGATCTTTGAAACTACGCAACTGATTTTAATGCGGTTCTCATCAATAGACAGAGTGATTCAAGAGAAGATTTATATGTATAATATGCGGGTGAAACCACTGGCAAAAGCTAGTTTATAATGTTAGTAGGATTTAAGTTCTGGAACCTAATTAGAAAAAAAATAATTGAAAAAATATACTTCGTTTTTAAATTCATAGATACCTGCATCTATATTTCTTCTGCATGGCCAATGCTAACAATAAGTGAATACCTAGGAAACATATGTGTATTTATATTATTATGTGCAACATTTTAATAAATATAGGAAACATATGTGTAAATATTACGTGCAACATTTTAATAAACATACAAGTCTTCTTGCTCGTTTCCTGTAGGAATTTCGGAATTGGACAACAGTTTTTATTGCTCAGCCCCTTTGTAGACGTCGCACGTGATTTATACCCTATTTGATTCCCGGGAGCATGCGTACGCGTAAACATGTAACCATCGTGAAAAGATGTTTTTCTTATTTTTGCGTGTGTTAAATAAAATATTTATAAGAAAATTACTTTTCCAAATATTCCTAAGAGAAAACAAAATCTGATTACATACATCTAACGGTCATTATCAAGACTTTTAATCTGACTAAGCTTAAGGGTCTATATTTTGGATACCTTTTTTAAAAGACACAAGACTTCACTACTTTTCAAACCTATCCTAAATTTGATACCTAATCCAATTTAAATAACAAAATAAACACAACAAAAATACTTGCAATACGTCCATCAACCATAAGCGAAACTATAAATTAATACTCCATACAATACAAGGAAAAAGACCAAAAAAAAAAGTCGTTAACTCGAAAATTGTACTTCGCATATCTTTCAACACCCAGGAAGGTATGTTTAAGGACGTATCAGTTTTTAAGGAGGGTTTTCGCTAAATTTTGTAAGAACACGAGGTAATTTCGGTGGCCATATGGCGTTAACAATAGGGCAGGGTCAATAACATGTGTAAGCATCCGTCAGTGGGACGTCCCACTTGCGCGCGATGACCTAACGATCGTTTGTTAGAATTGTAAAGAGCTGTGGCTAGGGAGTGAGCTTGTGAAAAAGTGTGACTGTGAAAATTAAAGACAAACTTTTCTCAATCTGTATGCATGAACAATTCAATTTAGTTTGCAAATTCGTCTTTTTATATTGTTTAACAGTGATCGCAACCTCTACTGCTGAGCATGAGGTCCTGAGTTCGGTTAGGTCATACACGGGACATTTTTTAATAGCAGCCATTAGTCTGGATTTATGCTCGGTTAGTGGCAATAGTCCCCTATTACATGTGACTTAAACATTACTAGTGAAATATGAGTGTGCTATAGGTGCAACTCAGCCTAACCTTTCGGGGGAAATAGGCGTAATATTATCATAAATTCAACTATTTTGGGGTCGGCTTCTAGGCTAACCAGATGCTGAATACCATTATTTTACACAGCGCAACTGCCGATCTAACGCCAATAACCTAGTCACTGGGTAACACGATAACCCCTTGGAAAGACTGGTCGTCAGACTTTTGGGCTTCTGATTACCCGTAATGACTGAAATATTTATTTTTTTATCAAGTTGGTTTCTAATGTTTTCTTCGAGCTATTTTAGTAACTTACAATCTACTCCTTTTGTTGTAAAAATGTATTAAAGCAGTTTAGCGAAAATATTAACCGGTCAATTACCGTAATTACAGACACAATTAAAAAACGATTGTTTACAAACCAAATGGGAACTTTGTTCGCTGCCAGGCCAGACCTCATTTCAATAGCGCAGTGGAAGTTATGATGATGGGGCTCTGGAGACAAGAGTGGCGAGCGAAACTAGTCCGCCGTACGCGGAGCAGACAATAGAAATCAAACACTTACAATACTAGTACAATTCAAAGCAATAGGTACAATACACGAACAAAAGAACTTACCTGTGGTAGAAGAACACCTGCTCTGGTGCCTACCTGGAGTTATGTATGTAAATGAGTGTATATGTATCGTGTAGTGACATTGTAAATGGGTTTTCCAGGATACAAGCCGCAATAATGAGGTTGGAGGCAATCACAGCATTCGGTTTCCAATAGCGTCACTTTGCTTAACCTTCAAACTATTTCAACAAGATATATCCAAAACTCAACCCGTGTTATTACACCAAATTGGGGTTATTTACAATCAAAGCAATTGGATCACGACTAATTGTCACAAACGGATCGATTTAAAAGGATTAATTTCAACAAACGCGTCGCGGGGTTCCAAAAGGCGACGGCTCCTTTTAAGCGCCAAATCAAAGAGAAGTGTCAAGTGTCAAAATCAAACTGATGACTGAGTCAGATGTCATTCTAACTAATTTATATGGTCCGGAACAAACTAAGAGGTTAATTTAGTTTAGATTAAGTTTTTTATTTTTATTTTAGTTAGTGCAATAAATAAATACTTCAATCATACAAATGCATTACTTGCTAGAGCCACCAAGTTGTCATAAAAATAATTTATTACAACATATCTGGTATTATCATCTCTATACAATTCCTCCCTCCTTATAAACTCCATTACAGCAGGTCCAATCAAAAAATCATTTTTTACGATATAAATTCGACCGGACACGGCTCATACTCGAATTTAAATGACTTACAAAGTTGTTATAATAATAGATGACCATCTATATACGATATTATAAGCATTGTTTATTATAAACCGACTTTGGGTCATGGTTTCGTCACATTAGAACCCTTTTGATAATTGATAGTAGGTATTTAGTTTTGCAGTATAAATCTTAAGTCTGTTATTAAGAGTACTATTCATAGCTGAACGTAATTTTAATCTGCGCTAATTATAAAGAGGTAAAGTTTGTAAGTTTGTTTGTAAGAAGTAATCTCTGCAACTAATAGTCGGATTTAAAAAAAATCTGTTTGCATTAGAAAGCCCAATTTTTGAGGAAAGTGATAGGGTAAAGGGTGATGTTAAAAACATCACGCTACGACACTAAGTCGTAGAGCAAAATAAAAAATCGGTAAGAACGCTAAGTGTTAACAAAGTAATTAGCACAGCGGGCAGTGGGACCCAACGTAACGGGCCGGGTATCAAAATAAAACAAAGTCGCGCGCAGAAGGTAGTGAAAAATACAGACAATATTAAACTTTATTTAAAAATTTAAAAAGGAATAATCTCGAGTAATTACCCAAGTGTACTTACGTATTAAAATCGCTTACCTGCACCCGCAAGAGTCGGCTGAACAGTTGCAAAGAAAAACAGCGCTTCCTAAAGTCATTTAACATCACAGGGATACCAAGGGACCCTAGATTCAATCGAGATCAAAATTGCTTGTGTCCTTTTCCGTGATGTAAGTTTCCTCTGTCCAAAGTACCGTTGCCATCCTGTCTGCAATGATTGAAGAACAAAAACAAAAAGACCTATTAGTTTAGCATTCATTATTTGATTTAACTTTTAGTTGACACAGATTCCAATATCGGTTTTTGATATTTCCTAAATAACGAACAATAATAGTTTCCTTGGTTCAGACTTTGAGACCTTTTGTTGGATTGGACCACAAATAAAATAAAATATATGGTCTTTTACGAGGCTATCGAGGGATACGTTGGAATCTGACTGGGTTATAAGGAGGGCACCCTTATAACACAGTCAGATTAAAATGATGAATGATTAATATGATGACGGGGTATCGTGTTACCCAGTTACTAAGTTGTAGAGCCTAGTAACTGGGTAACACGATACTCCATGGTAAGACATGACCGGTAGACATTGCCGGAGTGTCGCCATGGGATCTGGAGGCAAAGGTCCTCGCGCACATGTGGGAGTGGCGCGAGGAGGCGAAACGCCGGGGCGAAACTCCGCTGCCGCGACAAATCGCGGCTCGGCGGACAGAGCTCCGGTGTGATCTCATGGCGACATGGCGGGTACGATTGTCGCAACCCAGCGCAGGGCACGCCACAATTGCGGCGGTAAGTCCCCTCTTTGAGGAGTGGATAGAGAGGCGCCACGGCGTCCTCACCTTCCGCCTGACGCAGGTTCTCACCGGGCATGGGTGCTTCGGTGGGTTCCTGTTCAGGATAAAGCGGGAGGATACGTCCGGGTGTTTCCATTGCGAGGATCGTCTGGAGGACACGGTGGAGCATACGGTGGAGGTGTGCCCTGCCTGGGCGGAGCACCGCCGTGTCCTCGTGGAGGCGATCGGCGGCGGCGACCTCTCGCGTCCGGCCCTGGTGCGAGCCATGGCACGGAGCGAGAGGGAGTGGGAAGCCGTCACCTCCTTCTGCGAAGCAGTAATGCTCGCGAAGGAGGAGGCGGGGCGCGTGAGGGAGTGGCAGTCTCTGCGCCCTCACGTCCCTAGCCGCCGCAGGAGGAGACGCCCCGGGCGTCGGGAGTCGATTGCGGACTCCCGGCCACCGTAGGCGCGAGCTTGCGGGTGGCGAGCAATGGGTAGCTCGCCGCCCGGTAAGGACCAAGCTCGGGTCGACGGCGCGCAGTGTTCCACGCGCGCCTCAAAGAGATGTCAGCAGCAGCGTAGGGGTCTAATAGGACCGATGCCTGCCGGGGTCGCGTGATTGTTCGAAAGAGATACCGTGACCCTGGCACATGGGCAACTGATGGAACACGGGTGGGTTTTAGTCAGTAAAAGTCTGACACGCCCTCCCGCTCCGCCCAGAGCGGGAGAAGTCATTTGATGATTTCCCATCCTGAAAAAAAAAAAAAAAAAAAAAAAAAAAACCGGTAGACAAACTTCCCGGCTTCCGACGACACGACGACTGTAAATGATCCCCGTATGCTGGTCACTCATACCCGAACTGACCGCTGTAATCGTAGCTTAACCTGATCGATCGAACTGTGACGCTTTTATTAGATAGTCCCTCAGCAGCTCAGCCTCACCTTTTTGTTACATACGGCTAAAAATATTAGCATAATTAACCTTTAACGTTCCTTTCTCTCTTCAAACGAGGTATAATCTATCACGCGTTCCTAGTGCGGGTTGATAGATGTCACGTCTTTCGATTATTGGGTCTAAAACTACCCTAACCATGTTTTTCTTCACCATTTTGAGAGCAGTGGTGGTGGATGTTTGGGTTCGAACCCACGACATACAACTCTTTAATCGGGACTAATACTACTGGGCTACTCCTACTCTGTAACCAAATGACTAATGTTTCTAAACAGATTACGTCATTATCTTATACAAAATGGTATTTTCTCTAACAGGAGATTGAAACTATAAAACAAAATTCACATAAACGTACATGGGCATTTAACATCAGAAGCTAGACGCATCGTTACAATTTGTTGATTCCTATAGATAATCGCTGGCACGAAACTTCATTAGACTCTTCTGTCTTCACATTTTCTTAATCAACATTACATGACATCACGAGAGGTTAAGTAACATTTGCACTAGGCCACCACTGCTCTCCAAAATAACTGCATTCTAGAGCCATAACAAATCATGCGGTCAAACAAACACTCACGCATCGCAAAACTCGTCAAACAAATACTACAGCCACAGATAATTTAGTCAAATTGAAGGCAAACGTTTGTTAATTCGACCGCAGTGTCATTTAGCATTAATTTAACCTAATTTATACGCCTGAAATAGTAAGGATTTGATTGGTAATTAATGTGTTTATTTCAAATGTTATTAGTTTCAAAATGTTTCCGAAAACCTACATTGTGTATCTATGTTTGTGTTTGGATGGTGTAACGATTTGGTATTTTATTCGGGTGGTCATCAGAAATTAACTAGGCAGGTATGTACCTAATGTATGAAAGTAGGTATATAGAGAAGCTTGTAATTTTGGAACGAAGTTCCTTATGGCGCATTGCAAAAGGGGGCTAGACGGAAAAATAAGACCAAAAGTTGTAACAACACTTTTTGCTATAGTTGTAAGCCGTGCGGCGTGCGCGTGTTTCTCTGTCTGTCTCTCTCTCTCTCTCATAGAAAGTAAGACAGTTATTTTCGTTTCGACTTTCTATTTTTAACCCCCGACGCAAAAAGAGGGGTGTTATAAGTTTGACGTGTCTGTCTGTGTGTGTGTCTGTCTGTCTGTGGCATCATAACTCCCGAACGGATGAAGCGATTTCAATAAAAAAAATGTATTAAAGGTGACTTATGTGCAAGTGTTCTTAGACATGTTTGATGGAAATCGGTTGAGCCGTTTGGGGTCCCCCAACGCGACGTATATTTTTAAATTATTAATACATACTTAGGTACTTTAAGATTGAGTTTTTTTTATTTTTTTTTACTTTTTAAAGGGAAATTAGGTTTTTGTGTCAGGGTTTTTTTAATTTTTTTATTTCAACACATTTAAATAAAATAGAATCCCAAACATATGTTTCCTACTTCAGTTACCACAAGCCAATTATTACTAAAATTGAGCCTACTGATTAAGTTTATGTTACATTATATTTGTTAATAAAAAAAATAATAACTTAAAAAAAACTAAAATTTTATTACAATTCCTTCACTAATTAATCGAAAGTAACTTCGATTATTAGTGAAGGAATTCCATCCGGGTGTCCCTTGACACCCGGATAGAATCAAGTTTTTTTATCTACTAAAGATATGTGTTCTAGTTGTGACACTTTTAGATGCAGCTATTTTATAAACTAGCGATGCTAAGGTAATTTTAAATAGAGATTACTATGAATTTGTTCTCATCAGTATTCGGTATACTAACATCGTTTTGAAAAAGCCAATATTCGTGTTCAAACGTTATAGTTTCGGGAACTATGTCGATCATGAATATGAACTTTTCGATCTCAATTGGAACCATATTTGATACAACTCAAATGAAGCCATGACTAGAAGCTCGATGCTATGGATCAAACGATTATCAATAACTACGGAATGGATGCAGTGGGTCTGATTGAGCACACTGCTGGCCCAAATTGATCCAAATGACTATGGTGAAATAAAAAGTAAAATATATAGGCTTTGATAAATTTTGACATATTCCTTCATAAGTATCGCCGCCATCGATGATCGGGATTGAAATGCACGGATCGATCGACCAGGTTAAGCTACGTTTGCCGCGGTTGGTTCATAGATGGGTGACCATTTTACATACTCAGACCCCTCCGTGCCTCGGAAAGCACGTTAAGCTGTTGGTCCTGGCTGTCATTTGTGGATCTTTGACAGTCGTTACGGGTCATCAGAAGCCCGAAAGTCTGGTAACCAGTCTTACCAAGGGGTATCTTATTACCCAGTAACTGGGTTGTGGAGGTCAGATAGGCAGTTGCTCCATGTAAAATACTGGTATTCTGCTGCATCCAGTTAGACTGGTAGCCGAGTCCAACATAGTTGGGAAATGGCGAGGAAGACGATGATGTTGATGATAATCTGCCCTAAAACCCATATGCGTGGATAGCCCGCAAAATTCAACCCGGTAAAATCTGCCTTATAGACTCAGCAAGATTGACATTAAGCCAACTTCTTATTCTGACAGGCTGAATTAAAAATGTGACACTGACAGATTTCGACGACTAAATGAAAAAAAAAATGGTGTCAACTGGACATTCGTCTAAGGTAACCTACATAGGTAAGGTAAATTTTGATCTCGTTTATCGAGTAATTAAATGCAGTTTTCTGCGCAATAGTCTGCTTAGTGCCGTAGCTTCAAAATGTATTATGTGACCCCGTTGGTCTCGTGGTCGCAACCGCGATTGCTGAACGTGGGTTCTGGGCACGATTCCTAGGTCGCGCAGTGGTACTGGTTTTTCCAGCAGGAATCTCTTATTAACAGTCTGGAGTTTGGAAGTTGGCAGTGTTATACCCTAAGCTGTTAGTCCTGCGACTAATCTCTCTACAGTCTGGACGGACTGCCATCCCATCGGACTATGAGAGTGAGAGAAGAGTGAGTGCCCCTGTGTCTACGCACATACTTACCTTCTGCACTATAATATCTCCCGCGCCGAAGACTCCGTTGAATTGGCCGCAATGACCGGGCCGATATTAGGTCTGCAGGACTGTGTGTCCTAAATTGACAAAGGAAGGAAATTGAAAACTGACGAAAATATTTGACTATGCAACCTAATACCTGATAAAACTTTTTAATTTCACGGAGTACCCTGGCCTTCGCCTTAATCGGCTATTGCTGAACAAGCTCTTCTATTGATATACGGTCTATGACGGACGGTCGATATTTCCATAATCTCTGCAGTTGGCAGATAGATTTGTGTTCGCAGTTTGTTTGTTGTGTATTGATTAAAGTGAATTTAATGGTTTAGTTTATTTTTTTAAAGTCCATTGATAGCCTAAAATTTTCACGAAACTGGAATGTTTATTGCTTGTCAGTTTAGCATTTCCATCATCTTATTAAGTGCTCTTTTTAACTTTTCTGAACATTTTTAATTCTACTTCAAGTCTTTAGGTCTGTGTTATTCCATCTTTTAATATTTTGTTTTCTCCTTACAGCAATATCGTTACTTTATTTGATTCATAGTTCATTGTAGGTAGTATGATTTAGTCATTAGAGCCAAACTCTTTAATTCATCTACAAACCATGTATAATTCTTTCTGAATTGAGAAAGCAAATTTATTGCAATAGGCATGCTTAAACCACGAGCTAAATCTTATATCTTTATACGACCATGAACGCTGATATGATGAATGATATATGAATGATGATGTATTATGTGTTATATATAATCTGAATCTTGGAAACGGCACCAACGATTTTCATGAAATTTAGTATACAGGGGTTTTTGGGGGAGATAAATCGATCTAGCTAAGGTTCATTTCTATAAAATGTCGTTTTATTCGTGTTTTCAATGACCAACTTTATCGATAATCAACTTGAACATAAACTTATTATTTTAAACACAATTTACCAAAACATACCGAGCAAAGCTCGGTCATCCAGATATTGTAATTTAAATAAGTAAGATATACATATGTATTTGTTACATTATTGTCACGTTTATTTTGAATATCCCTTTATATTCTCTTACGAAATAAAATAAATACATTTAATATAATTCGGTCCTCCAATCGTCATCACTATTTGCCTGCCCTTTCCAATCATGTTGGCTTCCAGACTAACCGGATGCAGCTCAGTACCTACCAGCAGGTTACTTGGAGCAACTGCCTATCTGACCTCCACAACTCAGTCACTGGGTAACCGTTATCCCTTAGTAAAACTGGTAGTCAGACTTTCGACGAATGACGCCGGAATCAATGGCTTAACGTGCTTGCCGAGACACTCAGGGGTCTTAATCTGTATAGATGATTACTCTTCTACAACCAACCCTGCCGATTGAACCGTGCTCGGCTAATATTAGGCACAAGTATTTGATCCTACAATGTTGTGTCGCAATGTTCAGATATGATTTTCATTCAGAACAAATGCAAGGCACATATAAAAGCTTGTAGAAAAAGAAAACAACAAGCAGCCATAAAATAAAGAAATATACGGAACGCAAAATCTCTACTTAAAAAAATTAAACCGCCGAAAAAACTGAAAAGCAAAAAATAATAAACCTTAAAATTATGAGTCGGCGCTTTGAGTGATCTTAGTTCATTGATTTTTCAGCGCCGACTCAAAATTTTAAGGTTTATTATTTTTTGCTTTTCAGTTTTTTCGGCGGTTTAATTTTTTGTTAAAAAGTATTTATTTTATATTTTTTTTGTGGCTTTAATGGACTCATAATACTCGGCAAGGTATACTCTATCCAATAAAAAAAGAATTATCAAAATCGGACTACTCTGTATAAAGTTATGTGTGGTTATACATTACAATCAGTGAGTGAACAATCTATCATCCCCTGTTTTCCGACCCTTAGCGTTCGATTTTGCTGTCCAAATTTATATGGGACCACCTTGGGAGTATACCCTTTCCAATAAAAAAAGAATTATCACAATCGGACAACTATGTAAAAAGTTATGCGTGGTCATACATAAAAAAAAAAAAAAAAAAATATACGCGTCGAATTGATAACCTCCTTCGTTTTTTTTCGTCGGTTGAAAATAGAACGTCGGATTCTAATACTTGAATAAATCCTATCTAACAAGAACAAAAGACAAACCTCAGAAAGGTAACACCCGGGCAATCCCCCGTCTTTACAAAAATAATGCAACCATAATATTATTTAGCTAGGTTAGATATAACTACGGTTATACAAATATAGGGTGGTAGAATATGAAATATCTTCAGTGGTTACAGCCCAAATTCGTGTACCTCAAAATATTCATAGAGGTTATTCTCTCGAGGAATCGGTGCGTCTTGATGAAATGTTCACAAAGAGATATTTATGAAAATGTTTGTGTTTTTGTCCCTTATTTTTGTGTTGTCCCTAGAGTAATTTCTGGTACAATTTTATGATATTCTTAGGAAGATACATACCTCTTACTTCGCAACATTTGTGGAAGAAATCAATCGTTAATAAAATGATAATAACCAGCTGTTTAGACCAGTGGTGGTCCAGTGGTAATGGCCGTGACTTGCGAGTTTTAGGTCGTAGGTTCGAACCCAGACAAGCACTTTAATTTGTGTAAATTATTTCATCATCGCTGCTTTGAAAACGGTGACGGAAAACATCGTGAAGAAATTGGCATGTCCTAGAACCAAAAATTTGAAGACTTGTGATATCTACAAACCCGCACTGGGCCCGCCTGGATTACAGCCTGCTCTTTCTCACCAAAAGACGATCTGTGTCCCTGCATTGGGAACAGTAGAGGCTGATTATGTTTATCCATCTGTTTGCACAAGGTTCCTATGCATTGTATTAATCTAAATCTAAACTTATAAAGAGGAAAGATTTGATTTTTTGTATGTATGTTTGTAATGAATAAACTCGAAAACTACTGAACCGATTTTAAAAATTCTCTCTCTTATAGAAAGCTACATTATTACCAAGTAATATAAGTTATATTCCATCCCGAAAAAATGCACAGTTCCTGTGAGTTACGCGGACGAAATTGCGGGCGAATAGCGATTTAAAAAAAAAACCTTCGAATTGATAACCTCTTTTTTGAAGTCCGTTAAATATACTGGGAACCGCAGTAAAGAACAATCAACACAGGAAACAATGCAATGAGCTGTGTGTCAGTGAGTCAATTCATGAAATTATTCTATGAGAGTCGAACAAAGGACGTTTCTAGGAAAGGTGATGAGAACATACGAACGATTCATTAATAACCCCATTCTGTAGAGAATTCTCAGGTGTTACTGAATCGGTGGTCGCAAGCGCTACTGCTGAGCATGAGGTCCCGGATTCAATTCCCGGTTTGAGCAAACTGTTATTGAGTTATTGCATATAGAATTTCACAGTAGCAGCTAGAGTGTGGATTGATGCCCGGTTAATGCCAATGGGCTTACCTCCTATTACATGGGACTTAAACATAACCAGTAAAATGTGGTATAAATAATTAAATATAATTATCATAGATTAGTTTCTGCCCGCGACTTCGTCCGCCTGAAATTTTTGCTCCCCTGACCCTTCCCGTCGCATCGAATTGCCTGCCAGCTTTCGTCCATTTTTCGTTGCTGCTCCGCTCCTTTTGATCGTAGCGTTATATTATAAAGCATTTACCCATCCTCAATAATTAGGCTACTCAATACAATTTTTTTTTCCATTCGGACCAATAGTTAATGAGATTACCGCATTCAACCAAACAAACTCAGACGGATTCAGAAGCTTTATAATATTATTAGTACAGATACACCATCCTCTGCCCAATCTTTCAGGGACAACAGGCGTTATATTATTGCTCAGAAAAATTACGTAATTTAAAAAGAAAAACTGTGGCTATAAAAAGCACGTTGTCTTGTTGCTAAGCAGAGGTTAGAGGTCCCTTAGACCGGATCGTACTAAACGAATACATAATTCACGACGCTTCCGATGTTGTAAATATTGAAAGGATTTTTTTTATGTTGGCCTGAATTATCTTTGATATCTTTTATGGAACGCGTAGTTTATGGCAGGTCAGGTAAAAATATATTCGGGTCAAGCTGAATTTTATTTCGCAGAACATTGTTTAAAAGCTGAAGTATCGTTATATTTTATTAAAAGTCATTTGTTTACAGATAAAAATTATTTCGCAAACGAATTGTTTCAGAAAATTTTATTACAGAATTATCTTTGAAATATTTTGCAGTAAGTACCTACGGTAGATAGTTACGAACAATATCGAAGAACATGCGAATAAATCGATAATTAAGTCGTTATCTTACCGACATAAATCTCAGCCGCCGTCTTGGAAACGCATAAAACTCTCGTTTAATTTACTGTCATAGATAATTATACAATTGCAAATTAGCCTAACCGTGCTGAGCCTCACGTTGGCACCGAACCGTTGTTTATCTTTAATCACCCTTACTTTTTCTCTTTCACCCCTTTCTGGAACCCTGTAGCGCTGGGATTAGGGTACCTAAATTACGGTCGAGCCGCCGGATAAAAAAAGGAAAATAAAATCTGACAAGTAAAAATAAATTGTTGGTTGTTTAATTAAATCAGGGGATACTTAATTGTTGGCGCTAAGTATGGCCGAGGTTACCCTTATCTGAAAACTCTGTTTCAGCTATAATAAAGCTTTAAAACGCTCGTTTTTGGAATTGTAAATAATTAAATGTGAAATTAGGGGTGACAGTCATAGCCATTACGATTATCTTTAATTCTTACTTTAATTTATTTCGGTAGCCCAAATTTAACAAACAATTTCAATTATGCATTTTTTTTTAATTAAATATTTTTTTAATGCATAGTTTAAATGAATTGTTTAATTTTTCATTTAAAAGCACGTCCTTTTATGAATCTTTCCACCCATAAGTGGAGATTTGATCAAGTACGGTTCTAGCAAACCGAAACATATTCCGACAAACACTGCGTTAGAGACACACTTACTGGAGTGACGTGAAGCAACATTTTTATTTCCGCTATCGTCGTACAACTTCTGACAGTAGCAAAAAACTCTTTATGCAAACCCAATACATCCGTAGCAAGCGAACAAATTCTCAGATCTGGCGATAAGACCTCTGCATTTGCAAACGTTTTAAAGAAAATTTTCTCAGCTAAACACTCTAAAGAGGCTTCCCATTCAAGATCGAGATATCTCCGTCAACACCAAAGGCGTGGACACCCCACTGGAAACGGAATTATGCGGCCTCACGCAGCAGGATTCTATAACCCTTCCAACCTAACTCATGATTTCGCTTATCTTGTGTCGGGATCGGTGAATTTAAATACGATTTTGGCGGGCTCACCCCGACATTACGCGTTTTGCTTGTACACGCAAATTTAGGAGCCCCACGGTAATGTCTTGAGGTGTTTCGAATTGTTTGAGTTTCTTTCAAAGAGATTTTATCCAGATAGGGATGGATTTCTTTTCTTTGCGCTTATAATACAAAAATAAAAGGGAGTTACGGAAAAGGTTTTAATGCTGAGCTTGTTACGTAATGGGGTCTAAATTTCAAACTCATAGGGCAGATTTTAAGGGAAGATTCTTTTTGAATAATACTAAGTAGAACATTAAAATTACTCTCAAAGTAACGAAGTGTCAGTTTTTCTTTTTATCCTACTAATTTTATGAATGCGAAAATTTGTATGTTTGGATATTTGTTACCCAATAACGCAAAAAAGGCTGATGTATTTGGATGCAATTAGTGCCACACAGACAGTTCATGACATGGATTAACACGTAAAATACTTCCATTCCGATAGTATGTTCCTGTGGGATAATTTTTGACCTCTACGCGAGCAAAGCCGCTGACAAAAACTAGTGTGGAATATAAAATATATATGTACATATAGCGTAATATAAAGAATAGAAACTTTTATTGGTAAATCCTTCTATGCACTCATATTTTGATCCTGCTTTGAATATGAAAGGCGAACATAAAATGCATCAGCTGTTTATTGCCCAGGAAAATGGGTGATTTAATGGCTGTATGCGAAAGCTAGCCAACTTATATTATTTTTACTTTAACTTTAGACCCTGATGTGCATATTGGGCTATAACTCACACTGACGTATGAGAATGGAGTGGTAACAATTTGTTTGCCAATATATGTAAACTGAAGTGGATATAGTTGTTTCTGTTAAAAGATGGGCTACAGAATGATGAATGATGGGTTTTAGTTTAACTTTCAGTAAATAATTTCATCACCACTTCTCTCAGAATCAGAAATTTTATAAAATTTTGTTTTTCTGTACGGTAAAGGAAACATTGTACGGAAACCATTTGAAGACAATTTGTAACCAAACATTTGAAGACAATTTGTGACATCTACCAACCCTCACTGAGCCCACTTAGGGGATTTTGGTGAACTTCCTCTCGTAGAGAAGAGGCTTGAGTTCCAGCAGTAGGAGGTAACATTACAGGCTAAGATAAAAAATATTTGTTCAACAGTTGAGAAGTACTAAAAGAATACGAATATATCGTATCGTATGAATATATCGTGCTACGAAATCATACAGGTAAATAAGACCTCTTTGAAGATTAATTGAGCAATCAAGGCAAACAATACATGGAGTCTATTACATCACTTCTGTTAAAAGGCCCAGAAAATAATTAAGTATGAAAGGACTCTTCATGAATACAAAAGTCATGTCATGCCCAAATATCATTCATACGGGCGATAATTGAATAATAACAACTGAACGGTTCCATTTTTCAATGGGTTCATTAAAATTTTATTACATGCAACAATTAACGTTAAAAGTTGACACAGTGCTTTGCTTTTGAAATTAATAACGGGTCATAATGACCCGGTATGAAAATTGTACTTACGCGATGCATATTCATATGTACAATTATTGGACCGTTACGGTTTTGGATTTTTAGGTTAACTGGTGGTAATATTAGATTTGGAAATCACCATCTGCGTTGATTGCTAATGCCATCGCCATCTCTCTCTCGCCTCCTTTTTGTTACAGGGACTTGACCATATTCCTCCATGTGGATCCGGTGCCGGTTTTTAGACGTTAGATGTCTTCAAATTTTTGGTTCTAGAACATGATGAAAGAAAGAAAATACGTTTATTTGCGGCAAACATGACGCACAGAAAGACCAGAGGTATACAAACATAATAAATAAGGTGCGGGAAAACATGCGTCATATCCACGCAAAACGGCCATCACTCAGCATAATGCTGTGACTGGTTTTCAGTGACAACCGGTGATGGATTCAACATGTTTTCTTTCACCTTTGTCAGACCAGTGGTGATGAAATAATTTATACAAAGTAAAGCATCTGTCATGGTTCGAGTCCACGACCTAGAGCCATAGTCGCAGCCGTTACTACTGAATACGTGCTGGATATCTGTATCCGCGGGTATCCGAGGGAAAAGAAAGATCCGTATCCGTTACTTTTTGGTGGACCTTTTACGGATCTTTTTTCATATTAATTTTCAATACATAGACGAAATTCTATATATTAGGGGTTAGGATATCAATGACATTGACATATTATTAAATTTCATTCACATATTTTTTATTTCTTATAATCAAATATTTAGTGACTAAATTATAAACAAAACAAAAGAAAGACCCGCACAATGCAAGTTGAAACATGTCCTGTCAAGCAAAGCGTCACGTGGCGTCAAATATTTTCCAAGGCCAAAAGCATGTGTTACCACTGTGTGGATCTGAGGATACGGTGGAGCATACGGTGGAGGTGTGCCCTGCTTGGGTGGAGCACCGCCGTGTCCTCGTGGAGACGATAGGCGGCGGCAGCCTCTCGCGTCCGGCCCTGGTACAAGCCATGGTACTTAGCGAGAGGGCACGGGAAGCCGTCACCTCCTTCTGCGAAGCAGTAATTCTCGCGAAACAAGAGGCAAGGCGCGTGAAGGAGAGGCAGTTTCTGCGCCCTCACACCTCTAGCCGCCGCAGGAGGAGACGCCCTGGGCGTCGGAAGTCGATTGTGGAGTCCCGGCCACCGTAGGCGCGGGCTTCTGGGTGGCGAGCAATGGATAGTTCGCCGCCCGGTAAAGACCAGGCCCGTGTCGATGGCTTGTAGTGTTCCACGCGCGGATCATGAGCATGAGATGTCAGCAAACTGAAGGGGTCTGCTAGGACCGATGCCTGCCAGAATCGTGAGATTTGTTCGAAAGAGATACCGTGGCCCTGGCATATGGACAACTGAAGGAACACGGGTGGGTTTTAGTCAGTCAAAGTCTGACACGCCCCCTAAAGCATCGACACGATCATCGATATCCGTGGCCGTAACCGCGGATCTTGACACCAAATATCCGTATTCGGATCCGAATCCGCGGATATATATTTTTTACGATATGACTACTACTGAGCCACCACTGTTCACTGCTGCTACTATTGAAGACAACTTTTCATCCTGTACACCGCATTTTCCAATCGAAATTTATTGTTTAACTAGCTTCTGCCCGCGACTTCGTCCGCGTTAAATTTCTTGTTCCCCCGACCCTTCCTGTCGCGTCGAATCGTCTACCCGTGCGATTTTCCCCGTTTTTGCAACATTTTTCATTACTGCTCCGCTCCTCTTGGTTTCAGCGTGGTGTTATATAGCTTATAGCCTTCCTCGATAAATAAGCTACCCAACACAAAAATATTTTTTCAATTCGGACCAGTAGGTCCTGAGATTAGCGCGTTCAATCAAACAAACAAAGAAACAAAGTCTTCAGCTTTATAATATTAGTATAGATAAAAACCACTGAGTAATGAACTATTACATCTGTTACATCTTTATGTATTAATTCTACTGTACGTGTGTATGTCACTGAACTCCTCCTAAGTGGCACCCTGGATGGTTTAGATTCACGGTAGATGTAGGTGTAGGATTGCCGGTAGGTGGCACTGCTATCGAGTTCTAGTATTTTTATAAAACACTAGCTATAGCCAGCGCTTCGCCTGGTCTTCGCGGAGGTTAAAAATTATCCCACGGAATCGTACTCCCGGGAAAAATGTGTATTAGTATCTCGGAAATTATCTCGCGGAAACGCACTACCGCAACATAAAGTACCTTATGTGTTAATCCAGTTTATAAACTATCTGTGTGCCAAATTTCATCCAAATTCGTTCGGCCGTTTTTGCGGGATTTGAGTAACGCACATCCAAACATGTAAACGTACAAACTTACACATTTACAATATATATTATATAGTTTTATGTAACTAGGGTTAAGGAAAATGTTACAAACCCACGGAATTTAACTACTCCCAAGTCATGTCATACCCGCAGAGTCAAGAAACCATTCTTGTACAATTTTCTTCAAACACGCAAAAATCCCAGCAAATTCAGGACATCCAAAAATGACGACACATTAAAACTTTAACTGCAAGTCGAGAGGAATATTCTAAGAACGACAAGCTCGTTCCTGTTATGGCTATAAAACATTTTATTTCCATCGACTGTCATACCCGTAGTAGTTTATGTGAGTTTAGGCGCGTATTATTTATAGGCACTGTTCCATTTATCTTACAAAGCTTGTACAATAAAACAAATGTTATTATGTTAACTTTTTGATGTTTCGATTTTTAAGTGCCATTTGTGTCTATTTGTTTCGTGCTGGCATTTTTGGGGTTAAAGTGGTTCGAAGTTTGAATTTCAGAATCTTGATGGCTTGTATCTATTGTATGAAGAAAATGTATATGTATAAGAAATATTGCCTTCTCGAATGACAATGTCAAAACATAACATGACGTGTCATGTGTTCGATGTTTGTGTAAATTTTTTATACTTGAATACTAGTATATTTTGTTACTCTTTTATTTTTCATTTGGTTTGTGCAGAATAAACAAGTTTTCTTTCTAAAACATGCAAATATGTTTCCGAAATGAGTGAGTTTCCTACTTTTTTTTCCAATGGAACAATGCCCATCGGAGTTTAATACCGGGTATAGTTAAAGTATAGCACACCAAGCTCACCGATCTACATGTAATATTAATTTAAATCGTCTACCCGTCAGGATTCGACGAAACATGTTTAAATTACGAGTGCAATTGAAAATTAAATATGAATAACCTGTGTGTGTTTCAAAAGATTATTATCGATATCCTTAACAACTTTTGCACTACTTACTTATGGGGCCATAAAGTGACTGAAATTCCGACGGTCCAACTGGAAATTTTCGTTAATATTAAATCTTAAACCTTTAAACGAGCAATTCTTGTATATATATATATAATCTGAATCTCGGAAACGGCTCCAACGATTTTCATGAAATTTAGTATACAAGGGGTTTCGGGGGCGATAAATCGATCTAGCTAGGATTCATTTTTATACAATGTCGTTTTATTCATGTTTTCAATTACCAACTTTATCAATAATCAACTTGAACATAAACTTATTCTTTTAAACACAATTTACCCAAAAATACCGAGCAAAGCTCGGTCAACCAGATATTACATATTAATGAGAGCAAACAAACGAATATTCATTATTTCTCAACAATAAAATTTACGCGAATGTTTAAAAATGTAAATTTTCTCCTTGTCATGAATATCTGAAAAGAATAATGGGACCACCAAAAAGCGCAGTTGTTCATATTGATCATAAAATAAATAGTTCTACGAGACAAAGCCGATGCCAGTGCAGCCCATCCATAACAAATAACGATATATCACACTTTGCCGATAATTGAAACATAGAAAGCATTTTACGGTGACCATTTAGTACTAACCTGCCACTAACAGTTGCAAGTAATGCTCCAACCATTACAACCGCATCAATATATGTCAAATGGACGGGAATAATAAAAAAATATAGTAAATACCGCCTGCTCCAGTTGAATAAATGGAAGGGTTCCGTACAGTGACATAAAAATTACAATGATTAAATATAAACTCCTGTGATACCAAGTTCGTTTCAGTGTTTAAATGCTGTGAAAATGGATTCCTTGTAAAACATCTGTGGTGTATCCTTGCAAAATATGAATGAAAGGCTGAGGAATAATGTGATAAGACGTAGCGATTTAAAAGAAAATGACAAAAATTTAAAAGAGTACCTATGTTTATTCCGTTTCGTCAGGTTGAGAAAATAAATGAAAGGTGACTGACAATACAAGGCAGATGAGAGTAGAAACGCCGGGAATGCCCTAGGACATAATTATAGTGAGCTTGTTAGTGGCGTTCTTCATTAAAGTTAGGTGCATAGTAAATGCTACCGGCAAGCGTGTAAGACCAGCTGATCAGTACTTTTAGAATCACATCGTAAAACTTTGTTGAAATAAGTTATCAATAGCGTCATTCCACCAGGTGAATTGCTAGCTCATCAGCAGATAAATAAAAACGTAAACAAAGCAAAAGGAGAGTGTAATAATCATAGCAGGTGGCGTTGTGTAGTTTCTACCTACCCTCGTGGGTAGAAAGCGTGGTGGCGTTCACACAGAATAAGACATAGTACATATTTTTAAAGTTCACTTTGAAATATGAAGATACAATAGTTTAACACTAGAACGCATTTCGAAATCAATTTTGTTTTCCTACATTTCTCAGAAATATGTTGACAAAAAAAGAGCACAACGCATTTGGCTAGAGGCCGTATGTAATATTTGTATCAAGTAACACACAAATAATGAAAAAGTAAGTGAAGAGGATTCTCAGAATAATATAACTCAATTCAAAATTGTGTTCTGAAAAAAAAACATGCAATTTTTTGTGAAAGAAAAACAAGTAAATAAACATATTTAACGAAGGATATTGTTAACTTCCACAAAACAGGTCAAATTAAGTCTAAAAATACATAGTGACTTTATTATAATAACGAAAGTATTCACTACAAAATTCCAGTCAATGTTTAATAACAAACAAAGTCTAAAAATATTTAAAGAATAATAAAAAAATACTCTCAGCATATTTCTTATCTATTGGAAAACTCATTACTTTTGCTCAGATAGATAGGTTTTCTAGGTTTTCATTTTTCGACGGAACCCTAATAACAGGCGCGGAGTACGTTACGATGTTGCTATTGAGGATCGGAATACGGTAAATGATGCCATTAAGTTCAATAATATACCGCGAGGGAATGACAATGTTCGTAGATACGAAAGATTTGTGGGGAGCCGACTGTTTGTTGTTTACCCATACTATGCATGTGTAGGGTTAACGCGTTTTTTTTTAGAACAGTTGCTGGTTTTGTTTTTGTTTTATTTTTTTACGTAATATAACACTGTGTGCACTCTGTGCAGTGGGGGCCCAATGGTAACGCTCGCAATTTACTAGTCGCGTCGTTGGTTCGAACTCAGACAGGCGTTTACCTTGATTAGATGTGTTTCATCACCACTGCTCTCAAAATGGTGAAGGAAAACGCAGTGAGGGAATTGGCATGACCTAGAGCTAAAAATTGGAAGACTTGTGACATCTACTAACCCGCACTGGGCCCGCGTGGTGGATGACAGCCCACTCCCTCTCACCGAGAGGAGGCCTGTGTCCCAGCAGTGGGAACATCATACGCTGATTATGTAATCAATAGGCAAATAAGATGTGATAACGGATTCACTGTTCAGAGGTTTATAACTCGGTTCAAAACCAGGAATCATCAACTGAAAACCGGATTTTATTACACATCCGGTTCAGTTAAGCAGTTAATTCATTATCAGTTCGTATTCTGCGCAATATCCCGGATTTAAATGCATCTTGATTCCTTATTGACTTTCAATTATTTCCAGCTGATAACTTCTGCGAAATTAATCGAAAAATAATACTCATTGACTGTTTCGTTAACATCAATTTTAATATTGTGGACTCGTAATAATCCCTTTTCAATGTCCTGTGCTGGATTGTCTTTTTACTTTGAAATAATTACGATTGGGCCATGGCTGCAGTTACCACTTAAAGAGAAAACGTATAGGTACCTATAACATAAAAAAAAAACATTACAAACATTTATTAATATTATTATTCATAAATGTGAAAGTTTGTATAGAATTATATTTGGTACACAGATAGTTTATAACCTGAATTAACGTACAGGTTAGCTATGTATATTTTTATCCCGGCAGTACGATTCTGCGGTATAATTTTAAACCTCTACGTGGGCGAAAACCGCTGAAATGAAAATGATGGATGTAGATTTCACATTAAAAATGCTGAAGTATGTTAAATAAAACTTACCTGAAATAGAGCGTAGTCGTTGGAAGAAGCACAGATAAATTTTATCGTAGGTAAATTATTTCCATTTCATCAGAAAACTTCGCAACAAAACATAAAACAATTTTTCAAATCAGCAAACCTACGTATGGTTTCTTGAGTGGGCATTCAATGTAGACATTTACCTACTGTGACTCATTCGACTGAAAGAAATCTAGGCCTAATAATAGCAAGGACCAATATCCAGTCTTTGAGCCGATCGTAAAGAGTAAACGAAAGTTTAGACGGATTCATCTCTAAATCACTTTGACATCGTTTGATTTATTTCTCTTTTGAACTATAAATGTGACAGTATGTCTTGGATTCAAAGTTCAAGTATAAAAACAGATATTTATAACATGCCTAGATATGGCTGAGTTTTTGTGGTAAATATTGGATGTTCGCTAACTTTTATAAGTGATAGAATAGGGCTAGTAAGTAACCGTTTTTACTATTTCTTTTGTAAGAAGCACCATGGCATTCACTTTTTTCCTTTTTATGGAAGAGTAAGAAGGCTGTTCTAAATGCTATTATTTATTTCTAATGTTTGATTATAATTTATCCATATTACTAATTTTGCTGTGCCCGTTTAGGGTCTATAACTATACATTCGTTTTAAGCCTATTGTAACACTTTTATTCACGTTATGGTATGCAAATAAATGAATATGAATATGAAAGGAAGCAATATACAAACAATTAGTAGCTTATTTCTCCACCCACGTAGTATTTACTATCGCTCATCGACAGCAGGCTATAACTATGTATTATTATTTGTTGTTCCAATTAATTTATAACAATCTGTAAATCAAAGCAACGAGCATGACCAACACATGTAGGTGTTCTACATAAATCTGTACAAATACACGATGACATACTGATTAGCTAAGTAACGGAATAGGATTACCAGCTCTAACAATACAAATCTATTTACCAAACAACGACCAAACGAGAGGCGAAATATGAAACAATATTTGAGGGACCCGCACGTTCCCATCACAAACAGTGGGCTGTTATGACAAAAAGCTCTTTACTGCAAAATAAATAAAGGCCCAAATTAACTAGTATATTTTATCATTATTACAATATATTTAAACTAAGGTTCGGAGCCACTAGTCACTGTTAAGCTTAAGCCGGTTACAGCCCTCCCTATTTTCTGATGGAGATTTATGTCAGGGGATCAAAAGTTTCTAACCCGCACACTATAGCGCAGTCTTTTATAAGCGTGTATGTGTGCGCGCAACGCGTTCACGAGGTACGCTCGTTTGCAAATTTTGTTACGGAAATATTATTTCGCTATTTATGAACAATTCGGTGTCAGTTCTAATAAATAAATAGCCGTTGAAACATGCCGCTACGCTAGTAACGTTCACGGTTGAGATAATAAAAATATATGTAACTTATGTAGTGGTCATAACGTTTCGTTCGTTTCATAACTGTTGGTAATTCATTTTCTCATTAAATGTTTAATTTTAGTGATAGGCGGCTGACGGCGGGAGGTTTACGAGACGCGATTTACGATGTCATGAAGTGGTGTGCGCGACAGTACGTACGGTGCAATGTAGTACGTGCTTGCCAATGCCATTAATAATATTACTGGAAGGCGCCCAAGCGCGTATCACTGCCAAGCAGAGGCGTAAGTTTATTTACAGCCTATCTGTACAAAAGTTCGGGATTAGTAGCAGCGAAATTGGGTCAAAAAAAAATGCAACCAATTTCTAGTTAATTATCGCATTGAAAACTTCACACATCCAACAAAGACGTTTGTTAAAAATGCAAGCACAATCCAAAAAATCTCTAAATATTTCGTTAACCGGTCAATTACCGTAATTACAGACACAATTAAAAAACGATTGTTTGCATACCAAATGTGGTTTCTCAGGGACTTAGAGGTTAAATATATGGCCGAAACTTATTTAATTTCGAACTAGCTTTTACCACCGGCTTTCGAAAATTATCCCACAGGAACATACTTCATCATCATCATTACAGGCGTAAGACGTCCACTGCTGGACTTAGGCCTCCCCCAATTTGGGGGACTTTGCCATAATCGCCACGCTTGGCAGGCGGGTTGGCGATCGCAGTATAGTGGTAAAATGTATAGAGAACGCTGCTGCCCATTCTCTAGTAAGTCCCTTAGTCGCCTTTTACGACACCCACGGGAAGAAATGGGGTGGTGTTATTCTTTACGTCCGGCACCACACGGTACATACTTACTGAGTGGTAATCTAGGCCTATGTTCTGCCAAGGTTGCGGATTTGTTCGAAAGATTTACCGTAGCCCTGGCATAGGCAACTGAAGGAACACGGGTGGGTTTAAGTTAGTAAAAGTCTGACTCGCGCTTCCACTTCACCCAGAGCGGGAGACAAAAAAAAGGTTATCTGTGTGCAATATTCCATCCAAATCCGTTCAGCCGTTATAGCTTGATTAAGTAGCAAACACCCACAAATATAAAAATACAAAGTTTCACATTTATGATATAACTAGCGTTTGCCTGCAGCTTCGCTCGCGTTAAAAATAACAATACATATAGATTTTTTTTCTTCTCATAAAAAGTATCCTATGTTATTTCTAATACCTCCAAACATTTGTGAACAAAGTTTCATGATGATCGGTTAAGTAGTTTTCGCGTGAAAGCGTAACAAACAAACTTACGTTCACATTTATAATATTAGTAGAGATATATAAACATAACACATATACACACATATTATTTTACATTTATAATATGTATAAACATTATATACTAGGATCGAAAACTTTAGTTTAGGATAAACATCCGACACACGTGTCTTTTTTCCGTGACCTTTCCAGCAGCTTTAGGGTCGTGTCGCCGTCGGTTTTTGCACGTGTCCTAACTTGGCGGCACATCCCCATGTATTTGCTCACTGTTTGGTGCTTTTTATTTATTTATTTATGTGCTCTTTAATGATTGGGGGCGCTTTGATTCCGACGTATTAAAACGACACGAAGGCCTATTATTGTTTTTGTGTGTGATGTATGTGTGTTTTTCTTTTGTATGTTTTTCATTGTGAGTGACTGGTGGATAGTTGGGCGTTCATAAAATATGTAGCTCTGTATGGAATAGTTACGTACTGGTTTTGTGTCCTACTTGTTTGAGATAAAAAGAGTTTACGAAACTTGGATACCGAACTAGTAGGTTCTAATAAGCTAATTCTTTGGCCAAAGAATGACCCAGTCCTTGTTCGTTCTTTTGTTTTGATTTTTTGAGTCTGGATTAGTGCCCGGTTGATGGCAATAGGCTCGCCCCCTATTACATGGGACTTGAACATAACAGGCGTAATGTTTGTGTACTATAATAGGCACACCTGTGCTCATCCCTTCGGGGAAACAAGGCGTGATGTTATGTGTAGTTATTGTGGAGTCATTTTAATAGGTAACATTTGACGTCTGTCAGTTCATATGAAAGCAAATCGTAAAATAAGTCGTATCGGTCATTATTACAATAAATATGTAATCGAAATTGAAAAAAGTTAAGCAATAGTGCAGTTCTAACAAAACGAAAAAATAGATTATTTTATGCCCGTGGCTACAAGGTTACGTTGTTGAATTTTGATGAATTGTCAAATGTTATCTATTAAAATGACTCCACAATAGTAATTACTTTAGTATATTTCCTACATAACGTTTCATAATTAATAAAATTATCTTAAGTAAAAAAATAGATATCCAAGTTTCGCCAAAATATTTTCATTTCAAAACACGAAAACCAATTTAATGCTAAAATCGTATTTTATGCTTTGACTTTTAAATAAATTAATACCCACTCTCATTATAACCTTAATTTTAGTCAAAGTCCATCACTCTTCCAAACTACGAAAATGCAACACAGACAGACATTCAAATTAATATGACGAACTAAACTAATATTAAACTCAAAACTTTCCTTCTATTTTCGTACAAACAAATCACGCAAGCAACTCAAAACTCGAAATGTTTTTACGAAATTACTTTTTGACTGACAGAAATGTTATTCTTTCAGCTAGTTACGGAGTTACGAAAATATGGTGCTGTCGACAGTATTTGGAAACTTTACACTGAAAAATAGCAGAAACGTTTCACGGACTAATTTATTTCGAACTAGCTGTGCCCGCGGCTTCGTCTTCATGGGATGCCGGAAATTATCTCACAGAAAAATACTAGCGGGAAAAAGTAGACTGTGTTACTCCTTATAACATCAGCTATCTGCCAGTGAAAGTACCGTCAAAATCAATTCAATCGCTTCGGAGTTTAGCCGAAAAAAACGGACTAAACGAATAAATAATTTTAAAAAAAATGTTTTTTTTTTAGTTATACGGTACATAACAGGTATTTATTTTTGTATGCTCTTAGTACAAATCTGTTAATTTTGACAATACCAATAGACACATCAATTTTATTTATTTGTATGTATGTATAGACAAAAATAGTGTGAAGTTTCCACTAGCAGTTGTTTAGGATGATACGCTGTGTGTGATTTAGCATTGGTGACATAAATCTTCATCAAAATCGTGTCTGGAGTCGGAGAACAGTTCCTACTGTGTTTGTTTTCATTTTGTTATGTTACGATATTTACGGTTGGTTTTAGGTTTCAGTTTTCGATTTTTTGTTTCCAGTTTCGTCTGTTTCGCAGAAGACTTTATGACTCACTAAGTTATAAAAGATCCTTCACTGTAAACCGTATCTAGAAAAACTATACCTACTCTAAGCTAAAGTTAACTTAAAATTTTAACGATAGTTATTGCAAGTATAAAAAATTCTGTAGCAACAAACTATATTGTTGCGAGATTTTTATGAATAAGAAGCTAGGTACATTGTTCCGATTAGTTGCTTAGCCGCCAATAGTTTTTACACATCGGGTTAATAATACAAGCATCCGTTTCATCACAAATATAACTGATAAAGCTGTCACGCTAAAATGGAATTTGGCGGCACACATCTCCCACATGCCAAACGACCAATGGGCTAAACTTCCAATGGTGGCCGCTACATCGCGGTAGATTCAGATTGAGATAGCAGGATGAGCTAGACTTCTTCAACAAGAACTGGCTTTTAGCAACTTTAAACAGAGAGGTGTAACTGGATTTCGCCCTGCAGTATGTTATCACCGGCTTTAATAATAATAATAATACCTACCCCTACCGTCATATATCTATACTGACGCCATGGTGGGGCTTGCGTGCTCCAAACTCCATGAATATGCCGGTAGAGTTCACTTTGCTGAAACAGGTCTACAAATGCAAAAATCTGCAGAACAGCATGTGGCGAAATAGCAAAACCCAAACCCATAGCCCAATATATTTCGTTTCCATGTCCTTCACTAATCCTACGCCAACCAGGGGTTGTTCTTAGATTCACTTGTGTAGTGCGTAGAAGGATAATCGTCAGTTGGTACCCTCATCATTTAAAATTGTCCAAGGGGCCTCTGCGATTTGGTTTCACTCCAAGGTCCTGAGATATGTCAAAAACCTATAAATATTAATAATATAACAATAAATTTGACCGATAGGTGCTTATTTTTCTCGTGTCGTACAACAATGAGCACGTAGCGCTATGATACGACGCAAGACATAAATCACAAATACAGCTAGTTATGGTACAATAAATTCATTTGGTCAGTTAACTTAGATTTGTTATCGCACGTAGGTACTTTGATACACCTACCTTTTTTTTTTTTTTTGTAGGACATCTCGTAGTTAATCTGAAAAGATTCTTACTACTTAAACGGATTGTGGAGTTCTAAAAAGTTACCTTTTTAGGCCTCCAGCCGGGGCTTATTATACTTAAAAACTAAAGCGAAAGCTCTAAGGGTTACCCCGAGGGGGGTACGAACCTCGGCTTAGGCAATCACTGGTAGGGGGACAGCAAGGGACTGGCTGGATCTGGGTTAAATTATTTAGGGACTAATTTAAAGCTAACGGCGCAGCATCGCGGGCTGGCTCTTGCAAGGGTCGGGAGGGACTGTTAAGTCGGGGTCGCGACGACGGACCTCGGCGGCGAGGTCGGTAAGGTTTGTGTTTGTGTGCTGGTCTAGCTGTACTGGTCTCTTTTCGACTCTCCTGGAGGAGAGTAGTGGGATCATCAGGATCGGTAAGGACGTGCCGCGAGCGGCGGACTTTACTGATACGGGAGGGGGTGTAAGTAGCTGCCGCCACAACCAGAGGGTTGCGGTGGGCTACGGCCCTATCGAAGAAACGCTTCGAAGCGCGTTTCATGAATTGATGGATAGTCGGGAGTTTCATATCTAAATGAAGATTGATATTCCGAACAAACCAAGGCGAGCCTGTGGCTTGACGGAGAAAACGCTTCTGGAGAGTCTGCATCCTATGGATGAATCGGGGTTTAGCATGTGCCCAGACTGGGCTTGCGTATGTCATAATCGGCCTGATACAAGCGGTGTAAAGCCGCTTCTTACACAGAAGAGACATTTTACTTCGCTTGTTCAGGACGCAATGGAGCCTACCGAGAGCGAAAGCGGCCCGCGAGCGAGCCTGCTTTATGTGCTCAGAAAAGGTGAGGTGTTCGTCGAAGATGACACCTAGATATTTGGCTTGCTTCGCCCAAGGGATCTGCTTGCCGAACATTGAGATGGGTCGGGGAGGGGGGTGATTACGTCGCAGTTGGGTGTAAAAGACCGCTTGACTTTTATCGGGATTGACCTCGATTCGCCACTTCCTGAACCATTCGCCGAGCTCGTCGACTGCGGTTTGGAGGTAGCGAACCAGCGCTGTGTCACTAAATCCCGAGAAGAAGATGGCAGTGTCGTCTGCGAACAGAGCTAACCTTGCCTTCTTGCTTCTGGGGATGTCGCTAGTGAACAGCGTGAAAATGAGGGGGGCTAGTACAGAGCCTTGAGGGACTCCTGCACGGATCGGGTGAGGGGAGGAAAGTGCCCCTTCGATGCGATAGCGAAAGGTACGGTTCGCAAGAAAGTCTCGTAAGATGAGCACGAGACGGTCTGGCACTCCGAGTTGGTACAGCTTATATAATAAGCCGTTGTGCCAGACTTTGTCGAACGCTTTCGCTATATCAAAGTATACAGCGCCCGTGAACATACCACGCTGAAAACCAGCATTAATATGTTCGACGATACGGTGTACCTGATGGACACACGAGTGTTGGGTTCGAAAACCAAACTGCTCGTTGGGGATGAGGCCCTTGGTTTCGGCATAATCTCTGAGTCGCTTATAAATAAGTCTCTCATAGATTTTGCCGAGAACTTTGAGCAAACTAATGGGGCGGTAACTCGTGGGCTCAGTTTTGGGCTTACCGGGCTTAGGGTTGCCAATGACGG
Organism: Aporophyla lueneburgensis; assembly: GCA_932294355.1. Classification (NCBI taxonomy): domain Eukaryota; kingdom Metazoa; phylum Arthropoda; class Insecta; order Lepidoptera; family Noctuidae; genus Aporophyla; species Aporophyla lueneburgensis. The sequence continues at coordinate 18,770,448 of OW028750.1, read as the reverse complement.
TGGCTTCCATCCACGCTTGGGGGAAAATGTTATTACTCAAGGCACCATTGAAGATGGTACACATGAGCATAATCAGGTGGGCAGGGAACAGCTTGATCACTCTGTTGGTGATGCCGTCTGATCCGGGGGCTTTACGAGATTTCAGACACTTGATGATCTCGTGCACCTCGTCAGGTGTGACAGGGGGCAGGGGATCATCAGGGTCTTCAACGGGTGGGAGTGAGGCTTTGCGTTCGACTTCCGCGTTTACCTTATCGACAAATGCTTGGTCTACTGGCTGCGAACTGGGTGTGCATTGGGCTTCGAGGCTATCGGCTAGGCATTTAGCCCTGTCGATATCCTCGAATGCAATGGTCGCATCGGGGCGGGTCAGGGGGGGCATAGTGGAAAACTCAGAGGATTTCAGTTTCTTCTGAAGTTCCCAGAATGCGAGATGAGTCGGCTCTAGTTCGCCCACCATCTTGTCCCAGTTAGCATCACGCAGCTCAGTCACACGTGTCCTTGCATAACGCTGTAAGTAACGCATGTGAGCTTTGTTAGCGTCACAGGGAAAGTTGCTGTAGGCACGAACGGCCGCGTTCTTCTCTGTCAGCAGATCACGCACATCGTCGGGGAGCCTCCATTTACGGTCATCCGTATCTGGAACCTCCCGAGAACTTTCGTTCACGATCGATTGTACGTGCTCTGTGAGAGAGTCGATCGCGGCCGTTGTGTCGGCGACAGAGTCGAACTGATCTGGGATAGAATCTAAGTGATGTGACGTGTTAGATTGTAAGCGTTCGCTTACTTTCTTCCAGTCAGTGATCACTTTAGTGGCGGGGGGTTGAGAGGGGTCGCGAATACCTAATCGGGGGGCCAGGTTCATGACTACTGGTCGATGATCAGAGTCGAGTTCGTGAATAGCCTCTATAGAATCCAACCTTAAGTTGATATTCTTAAGGAGTGCTATATCAAGAACGTCGGGTAACTGATCGGTATCGAAGGGGAAGTGAGTGGGAGTCATCGGGGCGATGACATCAAAGTTCATGGTAGAACAGAGGTTGAAAAGTTGCCTACCTCTAGTCGAGGTCCTGGTGCTATTCCAGGCAGGATGTTTGGCGTTGAGATCGCCCGCTATGATAACGGAGTCACTCATGCCGAAGAGTTCGGAAAGGTCATTAGCGAGGAGTTGGGGGTCCTCTGACTCATGTTGGGGAGGAAGGTAAACCGACACAATAGTGATCGGCTGGTGACCTGTCAGTGCTAACCGACAGGCCGAAACTTCTAATCGGGAGAGTTGAGGGGGATCCATAGGTATGCAGTACAGGGACTTCCTATAGTATATGAGGGTGCCGCCTCTGTGACAACGTGACCTGTCGTTGCGAACTAAGCGATAGTTTGCAATTTTCGGGTCGCGTTGGTGAGGCTTTAGGAACGACTCTTGTATGAGTAAAATGTCTACGTGATGGTCGCGGAGGAACGTGGCGATCTCATCACGTTGGCCGTGAATGCCATTGGCATTGAAGAAGCCTAACTTTAGGGAACGGGGTTTTAGTTTAGATATTATTCCACGACTATCCATAATGGGGGCGTTGGGAGTTCATGACATGGATTGCTTGCGTGATCTCGGGATACGCAGCATAGATCGATTGAATGCGGAACAAGTTATCGCCGGCGGCAACTAGTTCCTGGGCCATCTGTTGGGCACGCGGGGTGAGGAACGTGCTGTAGGTGTTATAGGTCCCGGTGATTACGTTAAACGCATCAAGGGGAGCCTGACCTTTCCTCTGTACCGGGGCTGGTCCTGCCATAGGGGCAGTGGGAGGGGCCGCGGCGCGGGCGGGGGTGCGGTCACGGGAAAACCGGGGGGCGTAAGGGGCGCGGGGCGCGGGTACGCGGGTCCATTAAGGGAGGGATGGGAGCGGGCTTAGGCCTGGAGGAGGCCAGTGCGGGAAATTTCTTCTGGGAACTCAAGAGAGGCCATTGGGAGGGACGCTGTGGGGCCAGTCTCACGGGGAGTTTGGCCGAGGGGGATTCCCTAGTCTGGCGAGCGTCGAAACGTTGCGCCAATTTAGGGGAAGATGACTTGGGGGCTTTCGGGCAGCCCCGGTAATTTGCCGGATGACCGGACTCTTTGCAGAGCACACAACTGGGTGGCTCGGTGCAGAGAGTGCGGTCTTTAGGCCGGGTACAGTCGGCTGTACCGTGATCTCCCAGGCACTTGACGCACCTGGGAGTGGCGAAGCAATTATATGCTGAGTGCCCGTACAGTTGGCATCTATGGCACTGGCCAATGATGCCCGACTTACGGGGCTTTTCGATGATAAGGCCGGACAGATTGCAGACTGCCTTGACCTTGAAAATGGGGTGGTGACCCTCCGTGGGAGGGCACACCACCAGGACCATATCAAAGGCAATGCCTTGCCTGGATCTGTGCATCCTGTGGACCTCTAGGACAGGCACGTTCTGTCTTTCGAGGTCTGCCTTAATATCGCTGATGGCGATTTCGCAGGGGATCCTGCGAATCACCACCCTGGTCAGACGCTCCTCGGGCAAGGAATACGTGTGGAAGGACACGTTCCTTGCTGAGAGGAGCCTGGTCAGATCACGATAGTCACCGGACGTGGGGACCGATACTTTAATGCCGTGCTGGGTGGCACGGGCACTAGTATAGTTGACCCTCTGGTCAACACACCATTTGGACACCTCCGTCCACTTGGCCTTGTCCTGTATAAATACAGGGGGCAGTGGAGGGAGTTTCCTAGCGGTGGTTGAGCCAGAGGGTACGGACGGGGCGCTACCTTTTGCGCGGGGCGCGGCAACCTTCGCGGAGGTTGAAGGCGAGGGACGGGAGGGGGACGCGTTGGCGGTGGTCGCCGGCGGCGTGGAGGGGATGGACGCGGTCGCGGTGGCGGGGGTCGCCTGCGTAGCGGGGTGGGGGGGGTTTGCGGTGGCGGAGGTTGCCTGCGGGGTGGGGGCGCGAGACGGAGGAGCGGAGTCCTCAGCCGCTATGATTTTAGCGGCCGGGGCTGAGCTGCTCGCCTTATTCTTCTTGCGCTTGCTCCCTTTGCCCTTTGTGTGGGAGACGAGCTCGTACGCCTCTGTGTCCGAGGACGAAGAGGAGTGCGACTCCGTCTGGGGAGTGAGCGCGGCAGAATCGGAAGGAGTGGGGATGGGTACATCCTCTGTGTCCATTTGACACGGCGGTTCCTCGGTAACGGTCGGGGCCTCGAGGGCATCGCTGAAGTCAGCGATGCCCGGGCTGGCTGGAATTGTGAGTTGCTCAGCCCTGTACAGTTCGGAGAAGTTGGCTGCGAAATCCTTGTTTTTCTTAATTAAAATAAGAAAAACAGAGATCACAGCCCCGACCTCCGAATGTTCAATGCTGAGCTGACTCGCAAGTCCAGCCAGGAGCGCCTCGATTTTCGCGAGTTTTTCGAGGGGTTTCTCCATGGCGGAGGGGAGATAGGTGGGGGGGACCTAATCACTCATGAGAGTGATCCTATCGCCAAAGCCCTATACCTAACAACCTAATCCCCGGTCGGTTGCCGGGGGTGAGTGTTACACTCCCTGTCGGGTATAGACAGGGAGGTGATCCTGGTGAGCCCTAAGAGTGTCTCCCGTCGCCAATCTTACTGTGCGAACGGGTTCCTAACCGGTCATGCGATGGGTACTGAAGGTACCCGACCAGTCTAGTGCGGGGGGTATAGATATACCCGCGGCACTAGTACGCGGCTGTGAAGGGAAGACTGTCACCAGGGCTGACGAGGGAAGCCCCCAAGGCCAGCGATCTGGGACCCGTCCAACTTTCGCCTAGCCCTGAAGGGGATAGACGGGTGCGTTGGGTCTGCACCCACTCGGCTTCGTTGGCACCGTTAAGGTATCCACCGAGTGACCACGAAACTATGGATTTGCCCTGAAGGGGCCACAACACAACACACGTTTTTGACGATTCTGACGAATCCGAAATATCACTGTCTTGCGAACAAGACAGTAACGTTTAGACTGAATCCGACCGAGAAACAAGAAGTCCGAATTTTGCGATTTAAATAATTTTAAATCGCAAAATAGCGGAGAGTAGTCAGGGCGACTACGCAGCGTGGCGCACGGAGCACAAGTGACGGGCGATCGAGCGGCGGGCGGTGGAGGGGATACGCGCAGCGGAGCAGCAGCGTAACGTCCTTCCAGGGCGAGCGTCGAGCGTAGAATGTCATACACCTACCAATATATTTATTGCCTTTATACTACCCTATCTTATGAAAAACCAAAGAAAACCAAGTCACTGTAGTACTCAAAATGTATTGCAAAATTAAAGCTAAAATAAATAGAAAAACTGTAATTGCTTTATACACTAACATTAGGAATGGCTTTTATTTTTGTAGGTTTTAGCTGTAATTTATGCACTTTGCAGTTCTGTAGGCGGTCGCTTTGGCGCATCCTAGGGCTATAAGACATGTGTACTTACCGGATCACAACCATAATATGTTTTATAGGGAAATTGTTCTTCAGCATCCGCACCATATTCTTTAAGTTCCATTTCATATACATAATTCCGGTTGTCTCGGTGCGCATCACTTCTGGATAGTTCTGCTCATCTCCACCGAATTTGACAATTCAACAACATTCATTGCGTTATTTACATTGTTAAGAACACAAATATTTCAAACACATGAAGCAATGAATTTGAAATATCCTTAAAAATGATTTAGCTTGTGATGCTATGTTACGCAGTTAGGGTGCTGTTTTGTATCTATAGCATTTTATGTTAATAAGCTTTCGACAAATATATTAAAGAGGACACTCTCTTTGATATAGTTTATTATAAATTATGTAGACCAACTATTTTTAAATGAGCCGGTGAGAAATGGGTTATTCCGATATTTCTAGGTTTGTAGGCAACAAAGGAACAGCTTACGCTGTCACAATATTTATGCACAATCTGATAAAGTCACTCAGGAACATTGGCTAGCATTCGAGTGAAATGGTAAACAAACAAATATAATCGATGAGAAATCTTTAAGCTGTAGTGATTGTAGAGTGCGCACCTCAGAGTTTAAACAAAAAATCATGTAGGTACTAACCCAATAAGATCTACATACACGGTATTCAATTGTATCTTTCAATCGAAGAATTTGATTTGTGTCTCCAGTTGTTGTTTTTTCTTTAATGTATCTTTACATATGCACATTTGTTTTTCAAGTTGCAATTCACTTTATACAGTGGCAGTATAGTCAACATCAGCTTTTTTGCAATCTAATAAAAATAGATAAGAAAACTTCAATATTTAGGGTACAAACCACTTCAATAAATAATGGTCTCTTCATTGTGCACCATCGGGAAAATCAAAACTGAACTGTGATTAAAAAAGACGAAATGTTAGTGACAAAGAATGCACCATTTTCTTGGTCTTTCAAAAATGAAGTTTAGTAAAGAGCAAACCAATATGACCAATGGAGCCATAAGGTTCAATATAGCCGATGGGGCCAAAAGAGTCACGAGATAGTCTCCACGTACAGAAAGACGCAGCGTTGGTAGACCTATAACAAGGTGGATCGATGACCTATGAAGACCGCAGGAACAAGAAGCAAAGAGACCTATATCCAGCACTGAACGTCTTCAGAATGAAATCAGGAATTAAGTAAGAAAGAAAATCAACAGCATCTTTCTGATGAATATTCCCCAAGATAGCGCAAACCAATCCATTTTTTAAACCCGAGAATGGAGCAAGTTCTCACGGACGAACCAAATTGTAGCCATATAACCTAAATAGGTAACGGACAGCCGATCATTGTAATCCAGGTCATCAATTAATACTATAAATAAATTATTTATAATAGGCCGACCATTCGGCATTGTCCCCAGCTATCGATTCCCACCAGCGGCGTCTATACATATTTGATTCTCGTATGTTCGCGTGTGTTTAAGCACACAATCCCGGATTACGCTCATACAAAGCCACAGCAGCATTATCAACGTTGTTTCTTCATAGCCTTAATCTGTGAGGACAAAAGCCTAAATTTTCATCAAAATCCTTTGTGTATTACTTCATTGAAGTATTTTATTTTTTTCAGCTATAGTTCTATGAACTTAAGGTTTTACGTTTTCCAATTTCATAGAAGCGCTATTTTTGGAACTGAGTTCCCTCTTGCTCTTGCTTACTCAGTATTCTGTGTCTTCCTCTCTCTCTCTACTTTCTATTTAATCAGAATTTTCCCATACTACTTAGAACATTATCAATGAAATCTTATTCATTGAACGATTTCCTATAAGGAAGCGTTCCTTTCCGATGAAGGAAATTGCAATCTAAAATTCGAGGAAATTGATCAGCTCTCTTGACCTTATTAAGTAAATTATTCTGGAGTTTAATACGAGTCACGTGGAAGCCGGTGTAGCATTAGTAATTAATGTCACTTTTAGAATCATTCCTTTTTAACAGATCTAAGGGAATAGTGCGAGGACTTTAACCCTATAATTAAATTTAAATACCAGTTATGGAGTCTGTACTCGAAAGTGCAAATAGACCTTCCAATAGACCCATTGCTAAGTCTCTGATGTCCGTTCAACTGTCAAGTGGGCTGTATCTCAAGAATTGTTGTTGGTAGACGGAGAAATTTTCACTGAGTGTGTATTTTTGTATCCAAAGCGGATAAAATAAATTAATACATTTTATTCGAATAAAATTAAAAGTAAAGGGGATCCTCATGCAAAAACCGTTGTTTTTTTTTTTTTTTTGTAACGGCGGTCACCATAATAACATCATGTATTTTTTCGTCGTTCAATGCATTGGTCTGTGTCTCATTAACCTTAATAGGTAGACAGTCGAAATTTTCGCGGAGTGTGTGTTTCTAATGCCGCTATAACCACAATTAATAAAATAAGACAATTTTAAATTTAAAGGGATCCCCTCGTCCAGTAAGAAAACGTGTTATATTCGATGTTTTTTGCCTTGAGGTTCGGATCTCTTCATGTGTAAGCTCGACTTGCACTTAGCGGGTTTTAGAACTATTGGTGCTTGAATTGAAGTATACATAATAAAATTCATAACTGAACTAAAAACAATGTAATGAAATGTAAGTCTTCACATTTCACTACAGTTTTCTAAATTAATCAAGCCAAAATAATTGTTGATAATAATCTACTACGAGCACGCTGTTGTATTAGCATGTTCGGTTACAATGACAAGCTCGCATCGATGGACTGGAATTAAGCCAGTTTGGATCTCTGGATATTGTCAGCAATGGATATTATATGTACATAGTGCATATATTGAACTATTACAGACCATTTCAATTAATAACAGCTTATTGTTTAATAAACAATATAAATAGCAAAGTTAAAGTGACTAAAGGGTGCGGTAATTATTGTAAGATTAAGGAACAGTGTCGTGAGGAAAGTTCTGAGTATGAATGTAGGCACATTATGACAATAAGACAAATGTAGAACCAAGGAGACTTAATTCTTATGGATGGATTTGTGTTGTGTTTGAAAGATTTTAATTATGTTCAAAAAAGGATATTGTGAGAAATAGACCGGCTGATAGAAATACATAAAAGAAGATGAACTCCGCGTACCAGCAGTACAGGGTTGTAGGACATCGACGCCGTTGCTATGGATTCAAATCATAAATCTGAAGCCCCCTGTGTTCAAGTATTTCATCGGTTATGGAAAAAACATCAATTTTGACCACGAAGCTATTGCACTTTTTAAGAAATAGCATAATTCTTTTTTGATAACCGACGAGAAATTTCTATGCTATGGGTCTAGATTATGTGCTTAATATGAATTACATGAGGGTACAGCTTACGCGTCTATGTATGTTTCCTGCCACCATGTATATTGAGATATAGATTGGGAGATGATGTTAGTATCGTATGAAGTAATGATACCTACTGAGAATTTTGAACCTAATGAAACACCTTTAAAAGTCAATTCTATACCTGAAGCTATTTCTGAGGTCCCAAATTCTAAAGACCTTTAACTATTAAATCTCTTATCTATACAATATAATATATCATTATAATGTAACGCTGAGAACACTATGAATTTCCGCCAAGCCGTCAGCCAGTACTCAGCGTGCTCAGTACAGCGTAATTGAATCACAATATGCCGCCGACAGCTAGAGCTAATACTATTGTAGATGGATGACTAGATATAACTGATGATTATATATATGAAGTTAGCTTTGAATGTCATAATTATAAAGTAAGAGTGTACTCACTGTTGAGAAGCCAAAATAAATAAATAAATACGAAGTTGGTAATGACAATAAAGAGAACTAAATTGTAGAATTTGAGACTGATGATGATAATCTTGCAGAAGAAACGTATAGAGTATAAAATATCTTCAAGCATTTCAGGGATGTAAATCATAGGAATGACAATACAAGTAAATATTAAAATTGTACATCCCCATTCGATACCAATAAAAGTAACAATGTAATGAAAAAAAGAATGAAGTGAATAAAAAGTAATCGCTCCACAAGTAAAACAAACGAGTCGGCTTCAATAATCAACTCGAAACCAACTCACGCTACTACATAGATTGTATCACAGTAATTGTCGTTATACGCGATCGTTTGCATGAAATAATGCTTAATTTCAATTCCGTATGCATTAAGGACATGTAAACTTGTATGGAGCACTGCCAATAAACTTCGATACTGATCGTTACGGTCCCGTCGACCGCGTGAATTACCGGGGTGCATCGATGACTCCCTTGTATTGATTATGCTAATTTTATTATCGAAATTCATTCGTCACGCTTGCTTCGAACGCTTTTTTCGAACAATTCAATCGTGGACTACGCCAATATTAACATACTGGATGCCAATAAAACTCATTCAGTCGCGCGATGCGGTAGATTTTGCTTACGGGTCACTTATTTCTCGAGTCAAGTTTATACAAATGGTAACATGATAATGTTACCATTTGTATAAACTTGACTTGAGGATATCTCTTGAAGATATCTCAGAGAATGTTAAAGTAAAACACAATGTGAGAACATTTTGTGGCGAATGCTGAGAAAAATTTGATTTGATGTAGAATTTCCGTTACCGCGAAAGCTGTAGTAAAATTTACGATCATGTTTACCTTACTCGGATGTAAGTTTGTTTATCATAGAAAATCGAAGGGAATCGTGCATCCCCGAGCAATGAAAGCGGGTAATTCTGTTTGTATACCAACAGCCGATAAAACTTGAATGTGAAATAAAATTTTGTTTGGTAATAAGTTAATAAAACATACGTCTTCTGAGTCATTGTTTGCTATCCATACACATTTACCGTGTAACAACATCTTTATGTTTGTTTTTGGTGGGAGTTTATAGATACTGTTGTTTCGAGGAATAATCATCATTCCCTATCTGTTAATCATCAGGAATTTGTGTACTTCTATTTAGTCTCTCAAATTCCTCGTGGTCATTACAACTTTTTGTTTTCAACAGGAGTTATTTTAAATGGAGTTTTTAAAAGAGATTATATCTTTATTAACTAATCATGGCAACCTATATTTAAAACTGACCGAAGCTCTGTGGTATAGAAACTAAGGTGGTATTGATGAAGATAAATTTACACGTATGTCACGGGCTAACCGACGTTAATTTTGAACGTTGTTGCGTGTAGCCCGCTCCTTAATCTGTGCTCCATTAACAGGAACCATTAATCATAGTTTTAATAACAATTTAACCCCAACTAGATTAATATATCTTCATTTATTCACATGCTCGAGCGCAGCGAGTTAAAGTTATCAAAACTTTTATCATTCAAATTTCACTGAACTAGTTCCATAGAAAATCGAAGCCGCAACAAACGCGTCCATTCTCTTCTGCATGTCGTTTCTATTACAATGAATTCGAGTGCAACTGTTACAAATGTAGGATTCGGCTTTTGTTGTTTACCCATTGTGTATAATTAAACGTGGAAAGATGTAATAATCTCGACTGTGTCATTGTATTTTTTAACCGAACAGAGACACATGCGGGGTCATAATAAATAATAAGTGCGGTGCTGCAAAGCGCACTTTTAGTCATTCATGCCTCACAATGAATTGAATGTCAAGTTTAAACGTAGGGTTGTCCCAAACTCAGTTAAGCGTGTGTCGTGTGTGCAACGATGACTAAAATTCGGGGTGTACCATACCCTTATTATTTATTACAGTATAATATTTTGCTACAGTCCACCGTTTATAGGACGTTATTTTTTATGAATTATTTTTTATTAACGGCCATAACGGGTCATTATATTGCATTGAAATGATGGGGTTGTAAGTAATTCATTACCACTGTTTGTTATTCTCACGGTCATGTTTATTTTATGAGAACAATGGGAGAGTCGTCGCAATTTAATGTGCTTTTATTTTTTCTTGTATTGTTCAGCAACAATGTTTTATGTTGAAAAAAAATCTTACATTAAATTTTACCTACTCAATTAAATTATTAATTTGGCAAATAGATGCTCCAGACGAGACTTACACAGACACAAACTCAATAGAAATATCGTCCATTTAGCTGCCCAATTTAGTCACGGTTAATGACAGTTTCAAACTTTGCGGGCCTAAATTGAAAGATTTGGTAGCAGCTGTTATTCACGTTCACACACGAAATATACCAGCTCCTATAATTATAACGCCAAACAAAACACATAACCAGCTACAGTACATAATTAACCAACGATCACAAACCCCACTGCTCTAATCGCACTTAATAATGTAACAGTAAATTGGCTGAACAACCTCACGAAGCAAATTACTAGTCTAAAATTACCACAGTCCCATAGTAGGGGGAATATCACAGCATGTAAATCGATTGTATCGAATATTTCGAATAGCAGAAACGTCTCCCGGGGTCTAAGCCCGAAATTATAGGTTTGGCCCGAAGCTATTTAGCACTGAATGTAAACTGTATTCGCTAATAAGTCGTGTCAATTGTCGAATTGAATTCTCACAATGTCGCTATATGCTGAGAATAGAACCCTGAGGGAGATTAATTTGTTCAATAAATTTTTGCTCAATGAACTTTATTTAAACGATTATTTATTTAATATCGACTGTAACAACTTTGTACATGTTGAAATCGAGTTTAGTAACAACTTCCTTCATAAACTGATGGTAATTATAAATTGAGAAAGTTCGGAGAGAGAAATGAACTAAATTGTGCTACTTGTAGGTATTGCTGCTCAATCATTTCTGATACGAACACGCAATGGTTCCGGACATAAATTGGTATCATCAACGTTATCTGTGTAACTTATTTACGAATTAAATTTAACTAAAGCTAAATTGTCTACTGCTAATAAAAACAAATTGCTTGCAAGAATGAACCTTAAAGTAGTTTAATCTGTACTCTCGCTTCTGTATCTACGAACAAAACAATCAAGTCGGCAATTTACTATAAACGAAAACTCGGGCAAGTAATACATGCAGACATGTGCTTACGGTCTATTATCTCCACGCTAAGACTCTCTAATGTCTTACTTCCTCCAAATATCTCAATTGGAGCATTTCATTAAACCTCAGTTTTGCAGTTACGCACACTACATTTGACGTGTCGTGATTGTAGTAATGCTCCGCGACTATGTATGTGTGTGTGTGGCCCCACGCACAACGGGCACCCCTCGCATTTCATTAAATACGTTTCCGCATATCACGCACTATGTCATTTCCTTTAATAGGCCCGTGCGAACTGAACTATCGATATCGATCAAACGAATAATTCTGCTTAATATTATAAATGTGAAAATTTGTATATTTGGATATTTGTTACTCAATCACGGAAAAATGGATGAAATATGGCACACACAATACTCATAGCTTGGAATAACCCATTTAATTTTTTATCCCCGTAGTACGTTTCTGTGGGATAATTTTTGATCTCGACACGTGCTATTACGGTACCAAAAACTAGTTAAAAACAATCATAACATTATTACGCAATAATATTTGAAGCAATAAAAGCGATATTTATGAGTTCTATTTAAACAATACGTTCTTTAAAATAATCAATTTGTGCGTTATTGCGTCCTAGAAACCAGCAATAACATAGAAATCGATTATTTTAACGCGCATTATTTGAAATAAAAATGCTAAATGCTTTATAAGCTGGCTTTTTTTAAAGATTTTATAATTTTGTGAATGTTTTACATCAATGTTCGTTTAAATATGTATTTCCAGTGAAAAAATAATATTTTATTTTATTTTATTTTATTTCGGGATAAAAAACAGGAGTACAATTATATGTTGTAAATAATATAACTGCAGTTTTGCGGGCACGGAGCCAACAGCCAACGCTATTGGCTCATTTAACTTCAAGTAGCTAGCAAGATTTTTTATATCGATATTTTTTCTGAAGTCACCTAACTACCAAATACATTAAAATTGCATGAAATTAGAATAGTTACATTCAGATCGGTACCCTACGAGTAAGTATCGATAAAATTTAAATCGATTAAACTTTCAACCCGACCCTCACACGTAACCATAGGAAGCTATTTGCGGATTCAATCAAATCCACAGAATGGTAATATTATTGGCTCGAAACATTTATTTGCCGTCGGAGTTAATTCGTTTCGACCAACTTTGTTAATGAAAATCAAACGTCAAAGTTCGGTTACGGAAACATGTGAGAACATTCTACCATCGGTTTTATTCCTCGGTAGCAAGCAGTATGAAAAGCAATCGTGCCGACCCCATTCATTAAAAGTTTGCATTGATTTATGAGTATTGAACGTAAAACACTCTCGGTTACGTTTTCCCATAAGTTGTATTCTGAGTAAAATCGTGAATACTTTTACGCAAACAAAAACATACCTACTACTAGAAAACATTTGTTAATTTATAGCATTTCCTACAACTACTGCCTAGATGCTTGAGCCATCATAATGTACGGAACCTACCTGTCTTTTAGTTTAAAAAAAAATAAAGTAGGTTCCAAGCTAACAACAAATTCCCTTTTATTTGAAAATCGAACAAAGTTGGTTTGGTTAAATAACAATTATTTCGATAAACGGTAAAAACATTTCCACTATCATTCCGGTTCTACGAAATTTCGAATACAAAGCTTAATTACGCCATAGAATACAGAGAAAATTCATTGGCAGGTTTATTAGCGCAATCAACCGTCTCGAACAGTAGTAGTCTCCAAAAATAGAAGCAAACAAATGAGTATTACCACCATTAACTATTGTACGAGAGATGTCCAAGCGCTTGGTTGGGCAGCAAGTAAACTCAATATGCATCTGTCGTATCTATTTCAAAACTGAGATTTGGTATTAGAATCTATACGTTTCTGTGGCATTACTAAGCTCCATAGTGACTCTGTACTATTTATATGACCTGTGAAACTTCACTACTGGATCAATGTTCTCATTGATTTCCGAACTGCATGGTATTGTAATACCTATGTGTACTCGATTTTAAATATCTTTCATTTTTGTCACTTCGTTAGCTACTCTTCAAGCCTGGTAAAAAAAATCCTCTACGTTGTCATCATCAAAGTTGCCTTCTCAATTCAATACAACTACAATGACCGCTACCTTAAAATGAACTAATTATACACAAATCTCTACTACAAACACACAGACACAGCTTTTAAAATCTTCACTTTAAGGTTTTCGAACTGGTTCCTAATCTTCATCCCGGTCATCCGCGACGATGTAAACAAGTGCTATTCGGTGGTCGTTATGCCCTATAAGTTACGACAAGCCACTGCTTGCAAGAGAACATTCTTCTACAAATCTGATCATAATCCATTAAATATCATCAGTTTTGTGGACAAACTTCTCTTTTTCATACATCTCGACTGTTGATGTTTACTTTAGATACTTCAATAACCATGAGATTAAAGCAGCTCTGATTTAACGTGGTAGCCTTATCTCAAAATATCTATTCACTTCTGCAAATTAAAGGTGAATTTAGATGTATACTTATCCGATATACAAAGTGCACCTGGCTATACGACAATAAATTAAACTGCGTGTATCGTTGATGTTCCCAGTCTACATACAAATACGCAATCAAATATATCCTACAGTTTAATTACTATGGCTAGTCGACTGATCGACAAAACCAATAAGTACGCCCATCACTACTATTTAGTTTGTATGACAAAATTACTTTTTTAAGTTTGATATTAGGATTTTTAAAGGTTTGAAGTACTCCTATGCATTATTATTGCCAATATTTTCATTTATTGGGTTATTCTTGTCTCTGCATAATATAATATTCAATATGGTGATACCTATCTATCTAACACAATGGCAGAATCGCACAATCGCACGGATCAAAAACTAAAAGCTGCGGGCATCCGTCCATGTTTAAAGTTTCCTTTAATCCCGGGTCCGATATAAATAAAGTTTCAAAATTGGGGACCAAACTACAAACAATACGTACATTTCGTCACCGATCTTGGTTACCATAGCGATTACATACGCCCAAACAACATTATCATCCCTATATCAGTAACCGTCCTTGCGTATAACACTATACGGGGTTGTTCGTACCACAACGGGACTTTACAACGCGTTTATCTATTCACTAAATTGGTTACCATACAGATTTCGGGAATTGTTTAAAATTGTGTTCCCAGGCCTTTTGATTAGTATGGGTTGGCAATTCACTCCCCCGTTTCAACAACCCTGTTTCGACCGTGTGAGGATTACGCACTGTTCGACGCGTTTAATACGTAATTACAATTTCGCTTAATGATTTTTCGTGGGTCGGTTATTCGTTTGAGCTAGATTGTTTGGCTCCGTGAATTTAATTGGATTCAGTGGTTGATTTGTGGATAGTAAAAGACGTAATTAAACTTTAGCACCATAGATAAAGAAATAAGCCGTGTTTGTTTATCTTGTGTACTATCTCTTCCTGCTTCTGTATCAATTAATCTTACCTAGATCCCACTATTGAACTCCAATGATATCTTTTAATCGTTCATGTAATTCATTGCCTTGAATTACAATCTTCTTTCCATTCGGAGAATTATATTTTTTAAACAGCTGAAGTTGACGTGCTCAAAGTGTGCAAATTATTACTCTCAAGTCATCACTTTCACGGTCAGGGTGCATTATTCACAGTGTTGGAAAATAGCAGGGGAGTCTGGCTGTTAGTACTTTATAGCACTCCGTGTAGGAAACTGGCAGCTAAAAATTGTTCAATGAACGACGAGGAACAATGTCCGAGAAGATTCAGCAATTTGTGACAGATCGACACTATACATAAAGCATTTTTTCTCATAAAATATCTATAAATATGCAGTCTCGTTTTACTCCATAGGTTATCAATAAATGCCGAGTTAAGAACGAAATCCGATCCGAAAGTAAACCGAAACATTCATTTTCATTATAATCCTCTCAAATATAAATGTCTCCATAAACAGTACATTAAATCGTAACCTATCATCTTCAACCTTTTAAAAACATATTTAAATTATAATAATATGGCCACAGCTATTACTTAAGCCAATAACTCGTTCCTTAATAAGATGTAACATTTGTACGATAATAAGGAATTAATTCAGATGTTTGAATTGCCTTAAATTCCAATTTATAGGTCTATAAAATACGCTTTGATAATTAATAAAGTTTATTATGTATTTGTAACAATGTAGGATGTAGAAATCATAGAAAGGTGGATTCGGACGCATCGTAAAAATGTTGAGACTGGTTTTATAGCTTCATGATTTGAGAATGTATGAGGCGTCGGTGCTAATTGGAACGACGGAGACCACCAAAGGAGATTCGTCTTAATTCAAAATTGAGTTCATGTTAATTCATGTGACATAAGCGTTAGATAAGATTGTTATCTTTATTTATCTAGCTACATAAATGCACAAAGATAAAAAGTTGTAGGTTTACAAGTAGGTGTTTCCAAAAAATTTGTGCGACGTGTATACTTCTAACTTTCCAAAATATAATTTGTTAGATATAATGGAAAACTTAGTAGGTTTTCTATTATAATTCGGAATTATGCAATAAAACGAGGTAAATCATATGAACCGTTACAATGGTCATGGCGCAGCAAATCCTCCGGAAGCTCTTTGACCGAATTATGTGACAACAACAAAAAATGAAATAAATTATATTTAATGTCAAAAGAATCAAAGGTGCAGTTTTCAATAAGACTTGGATTAACTTTTTATATCTTTTTAATGTTTGGATCTGTGGCCTCTAGTTGATGACAAATTATGATCGTCGTTTAGAAAATTAATGTTCCATCATGGGTATTAAATCATTCCATAGGAATATGAATGGTAATAATTATACACTATTTCGTGCATTATGGGATAACTTCAAACTTTATAACCGTACTAGTGTATCTGACAGACGTTGTCTTACCTGAACTGCGCCGCCTGTCGGGTCTATAGCTATACCAATATTTAAATAACATAAATCTAAACCATTTTTTAGAGACCCACTCAAACACACATAATCTTTCTTATCAAAATTGGTCCAGCCGCTTACGAGGAATTCACTGACATACATAGATTACAATACAAAATTGGTACTCTTCTCATAAGCATCATTGAAGATTTGGACTATACGTAAGTATGTATATATACATACCTACGTATAACAGTTTTATACTAAATTAATTATACAAAAAGGAGGATCACTATAACATCTCGAGGCTCTAAGGATTACGAAGTGGTCTTAAAGAAACTCAGCGTTTTAGAGTAAAAGCGGGCTTTTTAGCATAGACTAGTTTACTTAGGTCTTACATTAGCATAAAGGACAGGTTGCTGATAGGCAGAAATGATATCTGAGACAAATATATTTAACTTTCTTGATGAGTTCGGGTTCCTAGACCTTAGGTTTTATTTTTTTAGGCACACGTTACCAAAATAGATTAGTTTTTTCGGAAAACGTGAATTTCTGATTCAAACATATAAATACTTTAGAAGTTTGGTAGGCCTTTGGTGCGGAATGCAGGTACAGAAAACCTTAGACGGTGCAAATATAACAAGCGTATTGGAAGCTATATGTTTGAGTCATTTGGGGTTGAAACACCGGTCCGAGTGCTCATTGAGTATTTCTTCCAGGGTCCACCCTTTATGGCAGAATTTTTTTCGTCATAATATTATTTGGCATAACAGCGGATAGCATAAACTTCATTTCGCAGAAAATCGTTTGGCATACACTCATTTATCATACATTCACAACGCATAATTTTATAAGTCAGAATCATCTTTAGGCATAAATTTTATATCCATAATAATGAAAAAGGAGAAAATCATATCGCAGAAAGTTCGTAGTCAGAATCGTCTCTTTGCATAATTTCATATCGATAGTCCTTAAAAGGCAGAACTATCATATCTCAGAAACTTTACAGTTAGAATCATCTTTTGGCATACATTTCATATCCATAATAATTGAAACGCTCATTTATTACATTACGGAAGAATCACGCTGCATGCAGATATGCAAACAAGCATACACCATGCATGCAGCATGCAAGTAAGCATGCAGCATCCAAGCAAGCATGCAACATGTGAGCAAGCATGCAGCATGCAAGCAAGCATGCAGCATGCAGGCAAGCATGCAGCATGCAGGCAAGCATGCAGCATGCAAGCAAGCAGCGGCGCGCGTCAAAATCACCTGCTTCTCAGCTCGCGGGCCGGCCCTCCGCGCCTACGCGGGCTTAAATTACACTCTAGGGGTAGGGCAGACAAGACTACGTGTAGTCAGTTCTGCAGCGATGCGTTTCTGTCAATAACTTTTGTAGCACAACATATATTGACTTTTTGAGACACTATTTTAATTTTAATTTAAGGTTAAAATTCAGTTTTATAGAAATTACAGTATGCCTAACAAAATTATTCTAAATAAATTTCTGCCATCTTAAAAGTATGCCAGCGTAAAGTCGGACATATAAACATTCGGCCAAACAATGATTATGCTAAACATTTTTTATGCCTTACTAATATTCGTTCAAAGAATTATGCCAAGTGTGTTATGCCAAATAAAATTCGGAGCATCAAGTTTCTGCCAGATAGAGGGAACCCTTCTTGATATCGCCAAGCGGTTGGTCCTCTCTTCACGTGACCAGGGCTGGCGTATTTTTAGGTCAGAGAATCAGCATTGCCATCCAACTTAGCAACGCTGCCAGCCTTATGGGCACTTTTCCCACTAACAGCAAAGCGGACGAATTCTTTGATGCCTAGTGAACTCTTCCATTTTTCCATTACATTTTAACAGCCTATAATGTTTCCACTGCTAGAACACTGGCTTCCTCTCTGTAAGAGGGAGTGCACCATAATCCACCACACGGACCTAGTGCGGATTGGTAGATGTCACATGTCTTCGAATTTTTGGTAGAACTTGGAATTTTTTAGGACATGGCCGTTTCCTTACGATGTTTCCTTCACAGCTTCTAGAGCAGTGGTAAGACATAAATTCATAAAGAAAAGCGCCTATCTGGATTCGAACTTACAAGCTACAACTCTTAAGTCGTGGCCATTAAACCACCGCTGCTCTTTTTCCTTTACTTGTACATAACATATTTATTTTAGTATTTTTAGTATAGTATTTAGTACTTTGTATTTTTTACTAAGGTTAATAGATACTAATAAGTTATTATCGAATATAGTTATTTAACTCTTAATCAAATTCTCTTGAGCGTGTTTACAATTTGCAAATTGATGAACAAATTTAATTAATTATACATGTCTGAAATAACTTTAAAAATATAAATAATGTAGGTAATTTTAATCACGAGATAGCTCCAAGTCTCGCTACGGTTCAATATTTACATGCACGAAACGAGTTCCGTACAGTCAATATTAGGCTTGCCATACAAATGAATACATTCTGACACAATGGGGCTTCCATTTTGACCGCTGCGTTTATGTTTGCACAGACAATTCTCGCTTCACCGGCTTATACCACCGAAGTATTAATGTTGTGGTGGTTTCTTTATTTTATGCTAGCCACTGTCGGAAGTTATTTAGGATAGCTCTTTATTCGTTATGGCTGTAGGTTTACTTAACTGTATCCTCTTTAAGTGTATGTTTTGTATGAATTCTTAACACATTTTCCTTAGCAAATCTTCTCTCTATTCTTAACTAACGCCATCTAGTGATTTCTGTCGGAACTGTGAGACTCGACCAGGGTTTGTCCATATTACTGTATACTATTATGCTCGGACCCCGGCCGA
This sequence comes from Aporophyla lueneburgensis, assembly GCA_932294355.1. Classification (NCBI taxonomy): domain Eukaryota; kingdom Metazoa; phylum Arthropoda; class Insecta; order Lepidoptera; family Noctuidae; genus Aporophyla; species Aporophyla lueneburgensis. Next base: position 18,751,327 of record OW028750.1, on the reverse strand, counting down.
GTCTGTTGTCATAAATCATGGTCCATCCAACTGGCGGTCTGGCCATTAAATTGTAACTTAACCGCACTGACATGAATAACCTGTTCAGTTAAACATTGAAGATTTTGGTATATGATAATTTTGTATTACCAAATAACTCATAGAAAATAGATGTAAATATCACAAAAAATTAAGAAGAATTACTTGATTTGATAATCAACAAAGATGAGTAGGAATCTCATAAAGAAAGCTCACTAGAAGTAGAAGGGTTACAAAAAAAAAAAAAAAATTTACTGTTCTAAACTGACAAACTTATAGACGGTAAACATAAAAATATGATCAGAGTTAACTCTACCGGCCTTAATAACAACATCAAATGAAACCATAAACTACTTACCTACTAATAATAAAATAAAATATATTTACTAACTAAGAGCACAAACTGTAACTCAATAATCTGAAGTCATAAATGTTCACGCGAGCGTTAAGATGAGGTGTTAGCTGATCTAGTTAGAAGTTTAACTAAAGCAGGTGCTGCAAAGTACAGAGTTGTTGGTACAAGTAATCAAACTGCTGTGCCAGTGCTATCACGCTTAGCTGCATTCTAATTGGTTGATAATTTATGAATATTAAAACTTCCCAATTTGTTAACGCCCTCGGAGTTGAAAGAAAAGCAATTATTTTTATACTAGTTTTCGTGTTAGCACCACCTCTACTTTACCTAATATTTCTATTAGATGGTCATGCATTTGTTATTTTGTGACACTTGGAAATTCTTACAGGAAGTTTGTCATTACTTACCAGACCTTCGCTTGAGGACACTTGAAGTTGACATTTCAAGTTATGACATTTAATAACAGTAGGATTCCAATTTATGAAATTTAATAGTGCCTGAATTAAATCGTAAGTTAATTTTAGTAGGCTTAAAGGTATTCAAATAATAGAATGACTTATTTTATTATGGCAATTCAAGCATGAATCAGTAGTATATTTGTAATCAGAACGCTTACGAATGGAACTATGACTTGAGATTCGGGAACCAAAATGTATCATTAAATATTACGCGAATGCCACAAGGGACTATTCTCGGTCCGATTCATTTATTAATGAACGCTTTCCAAGGTTGGAAACAATAACAACAATAATGAATATTAAGCACTCGCGACAACTTTAAGCGAAAATATTCATCCGAATTTATAATTGCACAACTTTTTGAATGTAAAATTTGCTATTCTATACGATTATTGCCAAAATTTGTTATAATAAGCAATTGAAATGAGAATTTAAATGCATACCCATTAACATAATATTCCTATAATCATAATATTGTATCAATGGCAATAGGGTTCTTATTCATACAATTATGGAGATCACTGATATTATGGCTTTTATAATATTCGATAGGATTGGCAACAATTGGATAAATTAGTGTTATTTAATGGACAGCAACATACCTACAAGTGTTTCTAGACAACCGTTTGAAAACGAATAGTTTGCAAACTTGAATATTTTATGCTTAATACAACTCTAACAATAGATTCACTGCTCTAACAATATTCACTTCATAAAAAGCAGCTCCAGCACTACCCGATATCACTTGGATACCTTGATATTTATGTAGACGGATTAAAAAAGGTTTCCATCATACGAGCATAATATTATTATTCCTCACAGTTCCTCAGAACTTAGGGTGAAGCTATTACTCATCTTTTTCCCGCGTCGAGGGCTCGTTTTTATTGCTAGACGTGAAAAATACCAGAAATTTCATCCGGTCCGCTCAAAGTGGCCGGATTAATTCAGAAGGCACTTATTTCAAATTGGATTTCGCTCGAGCCCGCGACTTTGGCGTCTGCCTCGCGTCGCCTTCATTTCCTTTTAATAGTGTCCGACTTGTTCTATCTATTGGTCTTCTTTCGTGTCAATTATGTACCAAATGATTGGCACAAATGACCATATGATGACATAATATCTGGCAGATCCATTCACTGGCTAAATATTGACAAACTAACAGATCTATCGTAGGAGTCGCTCTATATTGACGCCTGTAAATTTCGAATTGAATGAACATTCACATAATGTGAAGAAACCTTCTATAACGATTGATGTGTTATATCGGTAATATCGAATCTGTCCATCCGAGTAACACTAAATTGTTGAGTGATACGGACATCGGTTAATCTTATGTCTGTGACCACTGGACCGCGATGGCCGACTATAGCCAAGGGCGTGAAGGGTAATCGGTCAAAAGATACGGTTCTATCCCAATCTATCACACTCCAATAATGTATCTACCCTACTTTATTCGCATCACATAATATACAAAAGCTCAAACAAATATTTCACCACAAACATGAATATAGTAAAATTTGTGCGATTTCAAAAATGTTAATATAGTTTCCCCCGTCTTCATACGATACAACAACGTTATGCTGTAAAAGTAAACACTATGTTACTCGTAGGCTCATCTCATAAAGTATGTCAAGAACGTTGACCTCAGTCCTATAAGGGTCCTCTTTAAAACAACATGCTTTACCTAAGGTAAAGATAAATAGCGCTTCTGTTTATTCAAGTGCTCGTAGGTGGCACTTGAAGGAGCGAATACATTAACTTTTCATTGCATTTCAACATAAATAATTCGACTGCTTGGAGTCGGGCGATCTTTAGCGTTTGTTTCACTGGCCAGGTAAATTGACTGCTGCAGGATACACAAGTGGATGGTTACAATGCGTTACTAAGTCTGGCTACGCCTTTGTTTTGTCCAAACATGTTTCAATTGTTACTGCATGTAAATGTTGTTCTCGATTACCATTAAGAGCAGGCACAGTTACAACAGCGATGTTGAATGTCAGCTTCGAATACTGTAAACGTTAATTGGACGTGTACAAGACACAACTAAAGTGACTCATTAAAATGACATACTAGAGGACCAACGGATATTTCGAAATTTTTCCCTGTAGATAAGTGGCAGCTAGTTAATATTTCCATAATGTTTAAAAACGGTAATTTCATATAACATTTCAAAGTCACAACCAATTACTCACGTCTCACATAAAAGTAAAATGAATCTCATTTCGCTTTGTCATTTTGTTAATTACAAACAGACAATTTTAAATCGCCAATTTCAAACAACGTACTCGTTAATGCTTGAATATTCTGTGCTAAAATTATTATATTTGACAGAATCAGAGCAGTGTACAAATCGATTTTTGTTTTTAACAATATTGTTTTGAAATTATAGTCTCAGTTGTTTTACATCTGACAACAGCCCCTCAGCAACCTTATGAAAAATCAAATTGAATTAGGTAGATAATTAAACTTCGCAGCCATGATGTATTTAAACATGATAAAATAAACATAAAAGTTTTCTTGAATGAGTCATCGAACGCAGACAACGTAGTCACTTAAAAACAACAGATTAAAGGCTTATTCAGACCGGCGCGACGCGACAGCGCGACGCGATTCTTGTAGAACAATTTCCATGAAGTTCACATAAAAATTGTTCTACGAGTGTCGCGTCGCGCTGCCGCGTCGCGCCGGTTTGTAGGAGGCTTTAAAAAAAAAACAGTTATTTGATACCCATCATATTTGCAAAGTAGCTAATTTAATATACGAATATAACCTATCCAGGATTATAATAAATAGATAGCAGTGAAAAATGAAGATCTCTGTGACAAATCGGAGGTAAAACATCTATGAATGGACTATAAATTCGATACCAATACCAATGAACACAATTTAAATATATTTAAAATGTTGTAACATTAATATAATTTGTGGTATTTGTTCTTATTATTTTATCTATGCTCATTAATCTCACGCCTGACGAATTTTTTCGTCAAATGTAATCTTCAGTATGAATTATATGATTTGACCAGAAACGTATATTTGTACTAATCCCCAAAAAAGTTCTCAGTTGTATATTATTAATAAAAAAATCGTCTGTATTTCCAATCGTTTCTTCAATGAGTTTTTTGGGTTACAATTCTAAGTATCTATTAGTGGTAATAGACTCACCCTTTAACATGGGACTTAACTGACAAATTTTCAGTGTATTATATGGTACACATCTGCCCAACCTTTCTGGGAAATCAAGCGTGATATTATGTTGTTATTTAATTCTAATTCCATTTTTTTTTCTATTTTCCAGTGCATCTTCGGAGCACACTGCGTACACCTGGCTGCCAGACACCAGGATCGAGTTCTGTTCGCCGTACAGTCGACGAAAGAGCTCCAACTCAACGGTCTACGAGAGCGACTGATGGTACGAGGGCTTCGAGCAACTCGAAGAGGCTTTGCTTTGATCACGGACACTTAAAGTGCGAAACCCTGTACTATGAAACTTTTGAGTGACGTCGAGAAAAACCTTTTCTAGAATTTGACGTTGTACACCGTTTTTCCTCCCAAAATACTTTTTGTGTTACTATTGTCGTTAAAAATAGATCTAGTCATTGTATATAGTTATTGCTGTTTTGTATAACTTGATAACAATTTTTATGCCATCCATTATGTAATTAGATTCAGAGCACTGATGTAAGTGTTTAAGTAACAAACCGAACCTTTAGTTATGTTCTAAACTGCATTTACGAATAATGTGAACTATCTTCAAGAATGTAAATAAACAATGAAACACTATGTAGATAAAAGAATCTAATCTTTGAATAAACGTATCTTCTACTCCAAGAGCTATAACATTAGTTTCACGTTAAGTGGCAAAAGCAATATTGCAAGTGGATATCCATACGATTGATTCAACAGCAGATAAGAGTTTTGCAAAGTTCTCGGAGAAATCTTTCCGGAGTATGGAATATTTTTGCTCATAAATTTGGTAATATAACGCGTCTACTTCAACTGGGGCTCGATGAGAAACCGTGAAAACTTCCTCTTGCTTGCCGAAAATGAATATTTATGACAGGCAACGAGTAATGCGCCATTTATGGACAAAGTTGGGATGTTCGACTACTTATCGAACGTAACTGAATCGCGAAATTACAAATACTTAGGTACTAGAATTTGGTATCTGTTACATATATGTAAATGTTAATTTTGGTACGAGCGGAATTGAATCTAGAAGTTATGTGCTCATTATTTCTGATACTCGACTGTCTTTTGTTATTTCAGAGTTTATTTTTAGGCTTTCTTGCTTTGGTTATAACAACACATGCGACATGATGTAAAAAGTATCATATTTCTAAGTAATTGATTTAATATCATGTTAAGCTATACCTAAATTCAACTTTAACGACAAGTTTCTAATTATTAAAGTCATATTAATTATTATTAAATATTCCTATATCTAAAAAATACGAATTTTCATAAGTGTAATTATGTCGTTAAGGTACAATTTCATTTATAAGTTTCTTGTAAGATATGACACCATCGATTGTTAATTAAGTATGATGTAAGAGTAGATAGGTAATTGAGATTCGCTGTGATTTATTTATTTATTTTTCTAAGTATTTGCGTTAAATTAGTATTTATTTTCGCTACATAAGCTTAGGTCTAAGAAGTTAGTTGTAAGATTTATTTTTATAATGTAGAATTCCCAGGTTTCATAAACACACGATCTAACGTATGAATAATTGTACAAACTATTCTTTATTATGTAAATATTATAAATTAGTCATAAATTTTGGCTTCGAAGAATATTGTTTTTGATAATACTTAAGTTGTATTTTATCATGGAATGATATAAAAGGCATGAAAAAATATGGATTGGTGAACAGAGTATGCAAATTGTTGGTTATGTAAAATTTATTTGGTTTAGAGATACCTATTCCTTTGTATTTTAACAAGGGTGTATACGGCTTTAGTTCTTATACTGTACTATTCCTTCTTAAACTTCCATTTATAAAATTCCAAGGCCTGGGATTTTTCGATTCGCTTGTATCTTTAATCTCTTCTGTATACATCCTTGCGTCTCTACCATAACATCATTGTTATATTTTTATATCGATAGCTGTACTTTATCTTCTCAAACAATATTAGCTATTAAATCTGTCTTAACTCATTATTGTTATACTCTAAGAACTACATACTCATCGATTTAGTTAATACGCGACAAAATCAAACGGCTTAAAGATAGATGTAAGAATTTACACCAAAAAAAAATATGACACAAAATAAAATATGGTAATTATAAAAAACATGTTTTTTGTTCAAATCGCACGTTGAAAAAGCAGTGATAATGAAATATACTAAGTGTGAATGTTTTGAGAATAAAGTCCTATGTGCATAACTGCACATTTGGTTGAATGGGGCTATACGGCATCGTGCCCTGGCCAAACTCCAAACTGCGATGATTCTGGCGTTGATACCGTTTGCAGCTCCCATATCATTAAGAGAGGAAGTGTAAAGTCTTACTTTCGTATATGTTATAATACAAAATAACCTAACTCTAGGACAGTGTTATTGTCACGGAACAAGATATTCACAAAGGCACATTAGACTACATACAGTGACTCAATATTTTAGAAATATTCAAAGTTAAACATAAAAACTTTTGATATTGTCGCGGACATTTGTCTTTTGTATATACGTAAAGCACAAATTCAACTGTAATCTATTATAATAATTTATTTTCACCACTTAATATTTCTTAATATTGATCTGTTAATTTGTATCCAATCATTTTTGTAATGAAACGCTGTATTCATTGAACGGGTCGTATCATTTAAAATAAAACCTGTTAATTATATCCTAAAATAAATGAGTATTATTGCCTGAAAATGGTTCATTAAGAAGCCCATTCCTGCCTATAAAATCCAACTTTATTGTAATTGTAATTAGGTTTGCTTCGTATTACTGCCGGAAAGAATCAAATCAAATCAAGTCAAGTCAGCCTATCACAGTCTACTGCTGAACATAGGCGTCTCCCAGGCTACGCTACAACCCTCAGCTCTCCGCTTTCCGCATCCAGTCTGTCCCAGCCACCTTTTTAACCAGCTTCAAAAAAAGGAGGAGGTTATCAATTCGACTGTATTTTTTAATGTTTGTTACCTCATAACTTCTGGCTGGGTGAACCGATTTTGATGATTTTTTATTTATTTGAAAGCTGGTCCTTCCCGAATGGTTTCATTTTAATTTGGTTATATTCGGACAATAAGATCCATGTGAAAACCATATAAGTTTTAAATTTGCATTAGGTAATTGCGCGACAAATGAACGAATAACGCGATTAGATTAGTGCGGGGTATCTACCGTAATTAAAAAGTTAAAAATAAAAACTTTTTACAAAAAAAAAAACAGCCGACTTCCTTTCTTTCCTCCGGAAGTCGGTGGCAAAAAACCTTAAATATAGATCCTAAGACACCGAATTCTGAAATTAAAGTTATTTTTGACTTTGTAGTGTTTTTTTAAGGAAGTCGGTTGTTTTTTTTTTTGTAAAAAGTTTTTTAAGGTCGCCGGTCAACGTGTCAGCCCATCTAGCTAGGGCCCGTCCCACACAATGCTTGCCGATATGCTGTCCCCACTCCAGGACTCGTCTGCTCCACTGGCCATGGGTCCTGCAACAAACATGGTCAGCCCACTGCCACTTCAGCTTGCTTACTCTGCAAGTTGTATCGGTAACTCCCGTTCTCTCCCAGATAATATCGTCCCTGATTTATACTTCAAAGAAATTTCCAGTTTGGCCCGCTCCGGAATAGTAAAAAAAAACTATAATTCCCAAAGGAAACTAATCAAGTGTGGTACAAATTCATGACCAACCACGGAGCATAGGATTACAGCACTAATTACCGTGACTTCCTTCGCAATTCTACTTCATTCGAAACGCAGACCTCGTTAATCTTTCCCGTGCTTAACTAGATGCGCAAAGGCAGTCACCGTTTTCCAACTAAGCCGCACAATTAAACACTGTGTCGTTATTTTGGACTTTTTTCGTGGAAGTTTTATTGTGTTAAACACAGAGCTATCAGCGTCTTAAATCGGAATTGGGGAAGTTTTTGTGATGTGCCATACAAGGCGCAAGTTCGGAACGAATCGATCTACGTGTTTCGTATTACAGAAGCTTTGATTCAGTGGATTGGACGGGTTTATACTGTATAGACCCAGTGGAGAACTTTCGTGTAGGTAAATCTTGGTATTAAATCACACGCATTTACCTAAGTACTTGAAATAAATAATACTGCAATATAAAATATTGAAGGACAACAAAAAAAAAGAAAACAACTATTGAACTATACTCATCACCTCCAAAAATTCAATCACTGAACTCAGCCTATCACGGTCCACTACAGGACATGGGCCTCTCATGCTGTACCACAACAGTGTCCTCTGGCTTCCGTATCCAGTCTGTACCAGCTACCTTTATAAGGTCGTCGGTCCATCCAGCAGAGGGGCGTCCCACACCAGCCATCGGTCCTTCGACAAACACAGCTAGCCCACTACCTCTTCCGCTTGCTTACTCTGCATGCAACATCTGAGGTGCAGTGAGGTGAATGGGGCACTTGAAACACTCCAGCAAATGGGGCATGGTCTGATCAGACGTACCACACGATGTCTACCTTCACCGTTTTAAGAACAGTGGTGATGAAATATTTAGGTACAGAAAGTAAAGGGCCTGGAAAATACGACTCTTCACCAATTCTTTACTTGTCTTTACAAAGCTTGCCAACATTCAACATAAAGCGTTTCAATCGTAAGCGTCATGGTCACGAACCGTATTGAAAACTTCCACCTGAGTTTATTTGAGTTATTCGATTACTGAGTCAGGAAGTCTGAAGGTGGCATTCATGTTCTGAGGATTTTGTTTGGATACTGGTGATCGTATGTGGAACAGTAAGTGGATGTGAGTATAGTTTTTATTTAGAAAGAAAGTTTAATATTCACTGGTGAAATTTGTGTATATCTATTACGCACCCTTTAGAGAAACAAAGCGTCAAATTTTGCTATATTTAGTATTGAGACTTTGGGTTAGGGTTAGACAAGGGGGTGATGTTATAGGATGAAATGTAATAGTAGGTAGAGTTAGGAAATGAATTATACTGCAAAATTAATATAATTAAACTCAATTTGCCGTGTTATCTATACTATCTATACAAATATTATAAAGCTGAAGAGTTTTTTGTTTGTTTGATTGATTGAACACGCTAATCTCAGGAACTACTGGTCTGAATTGAAAAATTATTTTTGTGTTGTGTAGCCTATTTATCGAGAAAGGATATAGGCTATACAACATCACGTTACAACTAAGAGGAGCGGGAGCAGTAATGAAATATGTTGCACAACGGGGAAAATCGCACGGGTAGGCGTTTCGACGCGACGGGAAGGGTTGGAGGAACAAGAAATTTAACGCGGACGAAGTCGCGGGCAGAAGCTAGTAAATGTATATAGCCATTTCGTACAAATGTCAGAGAATAAGAGTTGATATTTGAATACACATAGGTCACACACTCGCAAACACACTTCAGCCAAAAGCCGTCCACTGCTGGATCGGCTTCCCCCAATTTGAGGGGGTTTGCTAAAACCGCCATGGTGGGCAGGCGGGTTGGCGATCGCAGTATGGTGGTAAAATGCAAAGAGAACGCTGCGGCCCATTCTTTAGTAAGTCCATTAGTTGCGTCTTAGGGCCTTATCACATTAGCGGTTTACGAGCGTCTTCAGAGCCGAGCGGACGCACAGCGAATACGTCGCGATCACGTCGCGGCTGCGCAGCGAAGACGCCGCGGGTGCATGGCGATTGCGCAACGTTTTTGACACCTGTTTGCGGCTGGTTTATGACGTAAAGTACACTCAGTAACGATTTTATCCGCGGCGATCCCGTTGTGCGTCCGCGAAGTCTTCGCGGCACATGCGTAGCGTATTTGTTGCGCGTTCGCGACGTATTCGCTGCGCACTCGCTCCGCTTTAAAGACGCTCGTGAACCGCTAGTGTGATAACGCCCTTACGGCACCCACGGGAAGAAATGGGATGGTGCTATTCTTTACGTCGGACAAGACACGGACACATAGGTCATGCACGTGTCGTTTAAGTTGGTAGTCAATTTGCTTAGTAACTAATGTCTCTGGCTCTATAATCTAGAACTTTATGGAACATCTTATCCATTTTAACGCTAGTAGCAAACAGAGAACATTGTCTAAGAAGATATACCATACGTACCTAACTTCAACATTAAAATGATCACAGACTAGCAAAATTCAATGTAATTAATTAATAAACAACATAGTTCATCAACAATTTCCATACAGTTTACCATTGATATGTTTATTAACGACTACTTCCTCTCAACATAAAGCTAAAATACACAGAGAACATAATGAGACTGTTTAATACAGAAGCAACTAATGAGTTTGGTAAACTTTTTAGTGTCGATGACACTAAGAACATTATTAGAGTTACTCCGGAAATGACTAGAAAGTTTGGGAAACTCAACGTAGATACCTATTAATTATCAATTTCCTGTGAATTTGTTTTATGGCTTGTGGCTAAGTTAAAACAGCCGGATGGGTCGATTGTTCAGGTTAAGCTACGCTTGCCGCGGTTACTCCGTGAATGGGTGACCAATGACCATCTTTACATACCAAGACCTTTCCGAGCCTTGAAAAGAACGTTAAGCCGTTGATCCCGGCTGTCTTTCGTAGATCTTAGACACTCATTGCGGGTCGTCAGAAGCCCAAAAGTCTGACAACCAGTCTTACCAAGGGGTATCATATTACCCAATAACCGGGTTGTGGAGGTCAGATAGGCAGTCGCTCCATGTGAAATACTCAGCTGCACCCAGTTAGACTTGAATCTGACCCCAACATAGATAGGAAAAGTCTAGACGGATGATGATTGTTTACATGAAGATTCTTCTGTTGTATTTCTTCTTGGATACCTATATCAGAAAAGTTTTACGAGGCAGTCTTCTTAGGAACACATTTTATGCTAAACAATGCGTGTAATAGGGTTAGGGAAGTATTAGAACATGTTTGTGGGAACCTAAGAATATCATGGCGGGATTTTACCATGGACTAGATTTTACCGTGGACTAAATTTTACCGTGGACTAGATTTTACCGTGGACTAGATTTTACCGTGGACTAAATTTTACCGTGGACTAGATTTTACCGTGGACTAGATTTTACCGTGGACTAAATTTTACCGTGGACTAGATTTTACCGTGGACTAGATTTTACCGTGGACTAAATTTTACCGTGGACTAGATTTTACCGTGGACTAGATTTTACCGTGGACTAAATTTTACCGTGGACTAGATTTTACCGTGGACTAGATTTTTACCTGTCGGTGTCGAAAAAACATACTGTTCGATGTTCAATTCTCGGCCCGAAGCGGCGCATTGAAGATCTTGTGCTCGACAAATTCAGCCAGCGTTAGCTGTAGTGGTTTCTATGCTACGGGTGGCTGGATCGATTCCTGGACTCAGCAAATATTTGTATGACTCTAGGTGCTCGTGTGAGAATCGTAGTAGGTAAGAAGCAACGTATTTTTATTAAGCCTATATCCTCCCATTGCTGGGGGCAAAGTTATCCCCCAAGTCCTTCTAAGAACTCTTTTCCAACGCAACCTCGAACTAGACCTTACGGTACCTACTTGTCCAGATCATCTCGCCTCGGCATACTGGGCCGACCGCGGCGGCGCCCTGCATCTTCAGGCGCCCAAGGGGCAACGTTTCAAAAATACTAAATAAGGTTTTTGTGTTACCGTTTTGGTGGGTTTATAGGTTTTTGTGTTATAGGCTATAAGTATTTACAAAAAAAGAAAAAGTTGTTGTTCAAAGAGGTCACTGGAAATTAAATGGATTTGGAAATAAATTGAACATGCCTATGATCACTGTTCATTTTATTTAGATAACTTTTATTCAACTGTTTACAGTGTCGTTATAACTGTATATCCCACAAAATGGAGAGCGACGACATTCTAATCAGTGAGAATGTATGCTACTGACTAAAACATCAATTAATTACACAAGAATCTACACAAAATATCTGTGAATCAGTAATTTGTAATACATTAAAGGTTTCTCTGCTACCTGGAAGAGGTTAGATAACGAAAGATAACATACCAAACTGTAGTATGGTACATTCAAATATTAAAAGAACGTGAGATATTTTAGTTAATAGCATTTTGGTACTTAAGAGTGGAAACTATCTATAATGTCACACAGTAAAAGTGGACTACTGGTCTTATTTACATACTTATGCGCTTCAAAAATGCTTAACAGTAGTATGTTAGATATTTGATCGACCAGACCTACCAGGGTTACGAACGTTAGAAACCAATTCTCACGCCAAAGTCAATAACTCGAAAATTTTGTAAACAAATCCCAACAATAGAGTAGCGTGTGGATCTTCATTTCATAATCGATTTCGTTGCAAACGATTTGAAGCCGTCATCCCCGGACATATGGTCGGTAGTAACAACAAGCATCACATTAAAATTTCTGGCTACCACATCGTATTGACTTTGCCTTTGTAAACACTAATAGGAAATTCAAAAGTGGGAACCAGTTGAGATGAAACAGTGAATATGTTAATTTTGTTAGTAGAATGTCTGGAGGGAGGATTTTTTAATTCTTCTACATCCTCGTCTGATAATGTTGAACTGCTTGTTCTATTTGCATGAGGAAAAATATTGAGTCATGAATGAAACATGGAAGTAATAAAAGCTCTATTGAAATTGAGCGCAGAATTCTTGCTTCGGATTTTGATTCAAAATAAACATAAATACGATAAACGGAGACATATATTTCGCAAATCTCTGATATACATTCAGATTATGAACACATAAGCTGATAATCCAGTTTTTATCCTCAAGACATCCTCCCACGTGGATTTTATGGAATTTTAAGAGAGTGCCTTTGAAAGGCATTTTGCATAAGGAAGGCAGTAAATAAACATTTTACAAGTCATGTTTATATTACAAGAACATTTCCTTCAATACGAAGCATTTCCAACGTTTTATCTCATAGAAATATTCTCTTGGGTTTAATGTAAGAATTCTTATCAATACGTTGTGCAAACTACCTCATTACATTGAATACTCAGATTCACATAGACACTTCTCATATAATATCCTTTTAGCTCTAAAGGAATGGTGGTAATGTCATTTTAAATTCAAATATCTGTGTGATTTCGTAAATCTAAGACCACACTTGGTAGTGATAAAACGATTCGGATCGGCCCAAATCAAAAGCTAGACGCCTTTTCTCTAAGGCGTCTAAATGGTCCTGTTTCTTGAGATATACATTTTATCTTTTTGATAAAGCTCAGCAGAATAACAACAAACAACTGTTCAATAATGTATTATTTTCTGGAGGCGATTTGCACAAAGTTAATTTATTTGTGGGCAAATCAACACTGCTACGTATTGAGCCACTACTGCACTGGCGCGTTTAATTTTTTTTTTTTTGCGGATACAAAATATTTTCTTACTAGATGCGGCAACTATTTTCATGCGCATCGACTAATAAACCAAGTAAACCAGTAGCGTTGAATTTAGTTCAAAGCCAAGCTATTGGCTAAGCAAGTAGGTAAAATAGTTTACCTACTTGCTTAGCCAATAGCTTGGCTTTGAACTAAATAATAATAGAAGTTAAATGTATTTTCCGTAGCAATAAATTAAATTGCATGTTTGCGTTAGTTTATTTTATTTCAAGCACTTAATCGAAACTCAAACTCATTGTTTAAGTAAATACCAATATAATAAATGTCAAAGTTTCTATGTTTAGATATTTATTACAGCTGAATGGATTTGATTAGAGCTGAAGCTTGAGCGGATAAAATTTGGATCACTAATTAGGTATCTGTGTTCCAAATTTTATCCAAATCCGTTTCATTACCTAGATTACCACAAAGGATACTTTTTATTCAGAAAGTACGTTTCCGTGGGAAGATTTTCGACCTTTACGCGGGCGAAGCCGCTTGCAAAAGCTAGTTAAGTATAATTATTATTTAACCAGCAGTCGGCAGTTAAAACAAACAGTACTTACACAAGTTACTTAAAAACATACTAATGTAATGGATTTCTAACTCAGTACTCATAGTGTTAACTTTCCACCGCCAAAGAAACCCAAACACTTCATATTCACACTTTATTAAACCTCAACTTAACGAACGCATTTGAGATCCCACTTTAAAAGGTACATAAAGGTCCACTTAGTAACAAGCACTACTAACAACCCTTAGTGACGTCACAGCGCCCATTGCCACCTGATAGTGATAGTCGTTAAATGCGTGCCATTGCAGGCGCCCGCGCATTCACTGCGAATAATCAAAAGATAAATCACTGCGCAGGAGATATTGATAAAGATTTAATGGTAGAGGCGGTTTGTTTGTTGTATTTTCTTGAATATTGTCTTATGATAGATTGTGTTTCTCTTGTACTATCTAGGAAAACACAGAATATTGTGTTTAAAATTAATAAGCCAGAAAACGGGTGAACTGGTGAATGAGGGCTCATAAAACCATTACACTAACACTTTATATTACTTATCTATCTGTTCCTAATATTTCAGATAATATTCATTAATCAAATTCGAATTCAAAGAAAAATACCATTTTGCAATGGGTGGAGTAAAACCTGTCAGTGCTCACTCAATGCGTGACATACGTCGGAATTGTAACACAAAGTTTTTGAACCAGAAAAACGCGGTCAAGGGTCACTTCATTCATCAAAAAACACGAACCAATAAAAATCGCGAATCACTCTTCTCAAAACTGGCGTCGAGCACTACCTCCGACACGGACTAGTCTCGTCTAAACGCTCCGTATGTTCCGCCCACACCGCATTGTATGTAAAATTGTGTGCACATGTTCGTGGAGCCTCGTTGTAACTTGATCGTGCTTACATGGCCTGGGACGTACCGTTTTTGGTGAGGCTAGTTCATTGATTTCATGTCTTTTGTGCTATAGCTGTTTTGTATGACAACAACTCATTGTCTTTTCCTTGACAACGCAGTTGGTTTCAAGATTTATGTTTCTCCGTCTTTCATTACACAATACCCGTTTTACGAAAAAGACAAAGATGATCTGAAAATGTATATTAGAAAAATGTATCATCGATCAAATCAAGAGGAGGACGGACCCGGAGGGGCCGTACCTCGGTAAACGCGTCAAGCAGTTGGTCCCGGTTGCCGGTCGTAGAGTTTGACTGGCGTTACGGATTTACAGAAGCCTGAAAATCTGACAACTAGCCTTACCAAGGGATACCGTATTACCCAGTAACGAGGTTGTGGAATTCAGATGGGCAGTCACTCCATGTTAAATACTGGTACTCAGCTGTATTTCGGTCAGACTGGAGCCCGTCAAAATTAGGAAAAAGTTAAGCAGATGATAATGGTCATAGATTAAACCGAAACCAAATATGGTGGTTCCTAAGTCATCATTTCAGCCATAAGACGTCCACTGCTGGGACTTAGGCCTCCCCCAATTTGGGGGGCTTTGCCATAATCGCCACGCTTGGCAGGCGGGTTGGCGAACGCAGTATGGTGGTAAAATGCATAGAGAACGTCTGCTGCCCATTCTCTAGTAAGTCCCTTAGTCGCCTTTTACGACACCCACGGGAAGAAATGGGGTATGTTATTCTTTACGTCCGGCACCACACGGTTCCTAAGTATATTCAATTAACTAGATACAAAATCTATTTGTACTAATCTCTTGATTTCTTTGCAAAATTCTCATTACAAAATTACTAACTGTTTGCGATCAATGGTCTTGGAAAATCTCAAAAAATCAGTTGCATTCTGCCGTCACCCGTGCATTTTCTATGTACATTATTTTAATAGTAAATGTCAATAATATCGATAACAATAAAATATCGATATCGATACCGATAAAAATTATTACGTGCTGTGAACCTGAGAAAGTACGTTAGTTTATCTAATTCAGATCAAATGAAATGTTGGAGGTTGTTTTATATACTATGTAGTAGAGACAATTTTAGATAAAATACGTTTAACATGAGAAAAAATCTAAACTACACTTTGATAGCTGTTAATCGATATTTTTGTTTGTTTATTTTAGGTTTAATCGAGCTATAAAAATACTCTTTCGCTTTATTACTCTTACTTAACAAGTGTTTCACTGATGATCTCCAAAACTGGTTGAAGTTTGTCCAAAGTGTATTTATATTTATTTATACCTTTGATTCTTAGAATTCGACCATATCCCATAGAGTGGACGTTTGTGTATAAAAAAAGTACTAAAAAGATTTTCAAATAGATAAATGCAAAAATGCGAAGTGCAAGCTGCGCATCACGGTTTCACTCGCATAAGTCACGATCCCGTAGGAATATTAGGATAAAAGTATCCATGTCATGGTCTACTTATGTGCCAAATTTCATCAAAACCCGTTCAGCTGTTTAGCGTGAAATGTTACGCTTTCACGCTAAACAGCTGAACGGGTTTTGATGAAATTTGGCAAACATCATCATCTGCCTAACCTATCTTGCAGTCGGCTACCAGTCTAACCGGGTGCAGCTGAGTACCAGTATTTTACATGAAGCGACTGTCTATCTGACCTCCACAACCTAGTTACTGGGTAATACGATACCCAGTAACAAATAAACATGCAAACAATTAAATCTTTTGTCGTTATAATATTAGTTTAGAATAGCCGATTGGCTATCAGCACAAGTAGACACAAGCTGCCATTTTGTTTAGCTCACATACATTGTATAAATACTGTTTGATAATTTCTACGACCGCCATCAGCAGATTAGCGGCTGATATCATACTTTTTCTCCCACACAGATTAGCGGGGAAACTAATACACAACCTATCAAAAAGCCGTAATGCAAGCCAAATGATAAAAGCTTATCTCCAACTCCAGCTTTCCACTTACACTTACTTTTAAAAGCAATAGACATTACTGCCTTATCACGTAACATACGCTGGTGGATGGCGTTTGAATCTTTAACGCTGTGAACCGTCCAAAGGCAAACTTCACGAACAGAAGTATCGTTGCACTTACCAAGTAAGGAAAGTATGAAATACTGTTCTTCTTCGGTGTGTTCCGGATGCGCTGCGGTACTTTATACTGATAGCCGCATATTTCATATTGTGTATTGTTGCTCCCCGATACAAATAAGGGAAACTTTTGAAAACATCACTTATGTTATGTTAGTTGTGTAGAATTAGTTTTGATAGTGTGTGGTGTTGTATGCATGCTTTCGTGTTGTTCTATTGTTAGGCAAGTGGGTTGCAGTGCATTGTCTGAAATTGTCGACATTGTGTGACTTAAAAAAGGTCGTGATTTATTTTAGTTATTTATTTTTCTTTCAGGTACTTAACCCAGTTTTTTTTTGTTACCGTAACA
Organism: Aporophyla lueneburgensis; assembly: GCA_932294355.1. NCBI lineage: Eukaryota > Metazoa > Arthropoda > Insecta > Lepidoptera > Noctuidae > Aporophyla > Aporophyla lueneburgensis. The sequence continues at coordinate 18,734,096 of OW028750.1, read as the reverse complement.
TAATGTAACGCCTTGTTTCCCCGAAAGGTTGGGCCTATAGTACGACCAAATTTCGTCAGTTATGTTTAAGGGTCAGTTCACATCTGACGGAAGATGCGTCGCGTATCATCGGTCGCGTAACGCCAGAACAGACAATTACATGAGAAAACATTCAACCTTTCACACTTAACCGATGATGCGTTAGTGCGTCGAGCGTACAGCGTCTGTTCCGTTTACTAATGCATTCAAACTAGACGTAACATCTGCGGAGATATTTGTGTACTGACCGTTCGAAGTTTTCTTGCATTGAAAATGTTTGATACAGAACAATTTATCACGGAAATGCAAAATTACACCCGACGCATGTTCCGTCTGATATGAAAACACACTATTTGACCGAATAGACGCGACCGATAATACGCTGACGTGACGCATCTTCCGTCAGATGTGAACCGACCCTAAGTTTCATGTCATAGGGGGCGAGCCTATTGGCATCAACCGGGCGCTTATCCATACTCTGGACTGCTACTGAAACTCTTAGATAGAAAATCCTAATAACACTACTCGATCCCAAGACCTCATACGCAGCAGTAGCGCTTGAGACCAAAGAGGCAATCAATTTTGTTAGTACGAGTATTACTTAAACTATGTGAACTTAATACGACACAAACATATACAAATTAGGAACAATAACTATGCATTCAAAGGATATGTATGTATTGTAAATAGGAATAGTATTCGCTTTATTGAATACAACATAAGGAACAATATAGTATATATATACTATACCATCTTCTGGGGACATCTGGCTGCAATACATTTATGCAATAATAATATGTACACAATTTATGCAAGGTTCAATTTCGCGCAATAAGGTGCTCAAGTCATCATTATCTGCCTAGCCTTTTCCCAACTATGTTGGGATCTCCTTCCATTCTAGCCGGATGGGACTAAATATCAGTATTTTAGACATGTTCACTGAGTAAAACGATACCTCTTGGGATAGACTGGTTCTCAGACATTCGAGCTACTGACGACCCGTATCGATTGCCAAAGATCCACGCATGGAACCAATTGCAGAGCGGGAATGCTTTCTGTAAGTCGTAATTCTTATGTAATGGTAGCTTCTGCGGCGGCGACCTCTCGCGTCCGGCCTTGGTGCGAGCCATGGTACGAAGCGAGAGGGAATGGGAAGCCGTCACCTCCTTCTGCGAAGCAGTAATGCTCGCGAAGGAGGAGGCGGGGCGCGTGAGGGAGTGGCAGTCTCTGCGCCCTCACGTTCCTAGCCGCCGCAGGAGGAGACGCCCCGGGCGTCGGGAGTCGATTGCGGACTCCCGGCCACCGTAGGCGCGAGCTTGCGGGTGGCGAGCAATGGGTAGCTTGCCGCCCGGTAAGGACCAAGCTCGGGTCGACGGCGCGCAGTGTTCCACGCGCGCCTCAAAGAGATGTCAGCAGCAGTGTAGGGGTCTACTAGGACCGATGCCTGCCGGGGTCGCGTGATTGTTCGAAAGAGATACCGTGACCCTGGCACATGGGCAACTGATGGAACACGGGTGGGTTTTAGTCAGTAAAAGTCTGACACGCCCTCCCGCTCCGCCCAGAGCGGGAGAAGTTATTTGATGACTTCCCACCCTGAAAAAAAAAAAAAAAAAATGGTAGCTTCTGCCCACGGCTGAGCCCGCGTGGATGTCCAAAAATTCATCATTTCAACCACCCATTTCACCCTCTTAAGAATGGAATTTAAAGAAATCCTTTCTTAGTGGATACCTTTTCCTCACAAAAAAACACACCCTTCAAATGTCATGTCTCTAGGACCAGAGGTTTAGGCTGTGCGTTGATATATCAGTCAGTCAGTCACTCAGGACTTTGAATTTTATATATATAGAAAGATAATCTTGGTATGTATATAAAGATGGTCATCCGTGGACCAACCGCGGCAAGCGTAGCTTAACCTGATAACTTGGCCATAAGCCCCTTAATAGGTGCTCAACTAAATGCTGGTGAAGTAGTAATGACGTGGTGTTTGAAACGCACAGATGACAAAAAATCGAATATTTATAGAAACACCACATAAACATTTATTTATGTCAGAAGAGAAAAGTAAAAAGCAGTAATAAAATCCTGGACCAAAGGTCTTCTACGTAACCCTTCACCACATAAAAACCATAAACTTTTTAGTACCTTAAATGAGAAAAGGTTTCCCGTGTGTTTCATGTAAATAGATAAGGAAAACTATACAACTGCCTCTCGACATCTGCTCTAACATTATCGAGTTTTGATAACATCGTATCAAAGAAGATAGCGACATGACAAAGGCAGCGCTTAACAGTGTCATAGGTGAAGATCGTGTATAGGTAAACAGTTCTCAAACTAAGCGTCATTAACATATCAAATACATTCTAAACGTAAAATAAGCATTAGTACTCTATCTCGCTCTAAAGCTATATGTAAGACAGGAAGAGTGATATTCATTGATGCGAGTAATGCATACATTTGCATATCGTGGTACAGAGCTGGTGTGAGATTTGCATACAAGTGCGCGAGTGACAGATTTCGGTCACATCAATGTTGATTCCCTTACTAACGGTGTTTGGGAACAAAGCACTCGAACTATTGTTTATGCTTTTGTTCTTCACTGCATGAAAAAGGTATATTCTGAATAGAGTTTTATTCTCAATTTCAAAAAACCAACTCCACTGTTTTGTACTCGTAAGTACGATTTTTGTCATCGTATTACAAAACGCGATGTAGAAATCTTTAGTTTTAGCATAAAACTCTGAGCTAGTTTTTGTAATTCCACCTTTATTTCGATTCGGGTAAAGTTGTATTTAATTTTAAAGACAATAAAAATCACGACTTAACACCGGACTATGTTCTCAGTTTTGTATAAAAAGAACTGCATTTTGAAACATATTGAGTTCTTAATTCAAAAACTGGCTCAGTGGTTCAAACCTGAACTAAATAAAAACCATTGTTTGTAAAAAGGGGGTAGATTTTAAATGATATATCTTTATATATATAAAAATCTTGTGTCACGATGTATGTTGCCAATAAACTCCAAAACTACTGAACCGATTTCAATCAAATTTCACATGTACCCGTATTTTGGTCTAACTTACTGGATAGGATAGTTATCATCTCAATTATTTGCTTATGTCGTGAATGTAAACGAATAAAATCTATCAATTAATTGTTTCATAAGAAGGTGCGCGCTCGGGTTACAAGCGGTAGCAAGTGTTTATTTACTGTTTAGTTTTATGAAGTTCTCACAGATGGCGGTACACATTGATTCATCAATAAAATTCTTCAATATTGTTTGATATCTAGGTTGCAAATACAACCGATAGATGGCGCTGTGTTCTGTTTCTTAGAATATAAATTCTATTACTTTATTTCACGTAATATTTATTTATGTTCACGATATAACCGTATTATTTTAATGGTTTGTGACTGATATTTTTATATTTATACTGTGTATTATGTTACAATATTATTACCATTAATAACAAAAAAAATAATTGTACTATTTTTGTTAGAGAATTATTAAAGTCTTAGTGCCAAATTTTAATCAAAGTTTCAAGATCTGGCCATCAAATTTTATCGAGTCGCCATCTCTGGTTTGAATGTCCAAAGCTTTGGTATCTCATAATTTGGTACCAACACATATAGTTTACAGTCTGAGAAAGGACATAGGCTACTATTTTTATCCCGGTAGTATGTTCCCGCGGGATAATTTCCGACCTCCACGCGGGCGAAGCCGCTGGCAAAAGCTAGTATAATTTATTTATTATTATTTATTTCTGCAAGAAGATTTGCACCAGAGGGGTAATTCTAGTGATATACCTCGAGCTCCCATACATTTTGACAAGTTTTGACATTTGATTGTCGCCGAGATGACACTGCGACTAGATTTTGAACGTTTTTAATTACGAAATTGAACTTCAGATTGCACCAACAATTTTACCCTTCAAAAATATATTATTTTTAAACTGGGGTCATTTTTCTTCTAGACGATCTATACATACTACATCTTGCTATGGGGGCCAATGGACCAATAACTACCTTTCACTTAATTCACCTAATGGAATAATTTATTACGCTTTTTATATCTTCCAAGGTCATTCAAGATTTTTATTATTTTATTCAGAGTGTTAACGAGGCGTAATAAAAATGTTAAATTGCTGACCTTGTAGCAATAATCAAGAATTTCTTCACGAACGTATTTCTGAAAAATTGACTCAATTCGTAAAAGCAGCTGGTATGAAATGGAAATCTATCGACGAAAAACTTTGACAAAAGACTATGATTAAAAATCTGAACTCAATTGATTGATGAAATTCAATTGACATCTTAAGGTCTTTCTCTAAAAAGAATATTTGGGGCATCACAAAAAAAAAATAAGACTGATTTGCTCTTCGGAAATATGGAAATGAATTTAGGTGGTGATTAACGATTACTTCGATTTTTTATATTAATTCAAAGATAAATCAAATTGTGTTTTTCTGTCTTACAACGACAGAATAAGCAGTCGACTACCTCCTCCTGACTGAAAAGATGAAGCCCTTCCAAAAAATGTCTGAACATTTTTCAGTATTTTCTCTACTTGCTTCTAAGTTTTAAGTAGCTAGCTAAATTGTGCAAAATAATTTTACATTGAAACAAATTATAAACAATAATTTTCAGAATAATAGTATTATTATATCAGCTTAAGCAGTAGTTTTGTTGCTATTTACAGGTTATTCTTCATTACATAGGATTTAACGATGATGTATACGTGTTACCTGTGCCTCCTTAAAACACATCTTATGAAGGGAAAAGATTTGGACGGACTTTCGACGCACTGATCAGCGCCAATCCAACAGTGTGTTTTTTCGATGCACTGGGATGCAGTCCATTGGATTCTCAATATTCGGTTAAGCACCAAGAGTTTAAAATCTATTGCGCGATAAAATCCCGTCAAGATATGTTTGTGTCCGTGCGAACGTGATTTAAGAATCATCAGCATCCGTATTCCATATCGTCCGAACTCAAATCGAGTCGTGTATGAGTTATCGGAACAAATAGTAAACCGGTGCGAGCCCCAGGTCACGCATCAGTCACAGGATGGCAGCCTCGTACGTCATCTGTCAAAACTCTAACGTTATGGTTTAATGGATTATTGAATACGCCCGTTTTCAATCAACAAACGGCCGCTTTTTTGCGATGAATCGTGTCACTAAATTTTAGTTATATGCTTTGTTATTCTTAGTGAAGTGTGGGCAGTACCTACGCTATGCTTAATTGTTATGATTGATGCTTCATTGGATATGTAGGTTTGGTTCGGTACGCCAATTTGGTTAATGGCTGAACACTGTAGGTATGTTTGTTTTGTAAACAAACTGCCAATAATGATAGGCGTATAACCTCTGATGTTGTTTTTAACATAGTTTGGGGGTGGTGTATGGGCGTTTAACTTTGGTATTACCTACGGCATAAATATGGACATAATATTCTCCTTGTGCGCTAATAATGACATACCTACTACTTGCGTAAGTATTTTAGCACTTCCATTATCATCGCTAAAAAGTAAATTTCATTTCCTTTTATGGACTTGACTTATTCGAGTTAGGTTTAAGGTTGTAAGGAAACAGGGAATGCCGTTGCCCAGTTCAGGGACACAGAAAAAAAACCGGCCAAGTGCGAGTCGGAATCACGCACCAAGGGTTCCGTACAAACCTGTTTATGGATAAGGTTTATGTTTATAAAATCAAATGTTTAATTTTTTTTATTTTTGTATTTGATTTGATGGAATTAATGGTAAATTGCAGTTTACGATTTATGACGTATTAAAAAAAACTACTTAGGGTAGACTGGGTACGGTTGTGATAGTCGTAATATTTGCGAAACTGTAAGGAATACTGGGGAGGGTGCAAGGGGAGAGAGGAGCAGTATGCCCGTCTAAATGTGTGTCACAATATTGCGTCAGCCATTGCGCGACATTAACGCTAGCAGAGGCCTATATTACTTTTTACCAGTCAAAAGCAAGTATTTTTATTCGATATATTTTAATAACTGTTGTTATGTGTACAGATATAGTTATGAGTGTTTATCAACGTGAAAAGTGAAACATTAGTAGTTATACAGCTGTAATTACTTTGTATATATGTTATGTTGTATTGTCATGGCAATTGTTTTTTTCGCAGAGGAGTGCATTGGGTACGGTTGTGACATATTTTCAGGGTAGGTACGGTTGTGACAAAGGTAAAAAAAAAATTGATTTAAGATACCCCGGAAACGTTTGAGAAAGATCGAAAGAGGGCAGTGTGATATAATACAATAGGAAAATGCTTATAAAGAAGTGAAAAACAGAACTTCTTTACGGAGAACTGCGGAAATGCATGAAGTTAATGGCATGTCTTTGTTGTCATATATTCGTAAACGCGATTTTTTAAGTTTTTACAACTAAGAACGAACTTTGGATGCCTTCTGTTTTTTGATTTTGCATGTTGATAGCAAACAAACACAACAAACAAATGTTTAGTTTTTGTTGGAGAAGAAATTTTGAGTTAATATTTACCTACTTTGTATTTTAACACAGTTACCGCAATATATTAGATATGTTTAGTTAACTTTTTTGACTGACTGTCATATGAAGACTGTTATACTAGATCTGTTTTGTAGTTATACCTGTGATTTTAAACCGTTTTTGTGTATTTTTTGACATGTCACTACCGACCCCAAGCACTGTCACAACCGCCCCTGGGGTGTGGTCAGTTGTGACAATTTTCCTTTTTTTTTCTGATTTACTCGTGTCCGTTAACCACTGTACTTAGGTGTATTTTTTATATTTTTACGTAGATAAATGTATACTTTACGATAAAAAATATCTTTCTTCCAGTTAAGTGGCATACTAACGAAAAAATTGGCGATCCATTGAAAATTGTCACAACCGTACCCAGTCTACCCTACTAGATCTCGGTCAAATCAATTTTCGGTGGAAGTTTACATGGTAATGTACATCATATATTTTTTTTAGTTTTATCAGTCTCTTATTTTAGAAGTTACGGGGGGGGACACACATTTTACCACTTTGGAAGTGTCTCTAGTGCAAACTATTCAGTTTAGAAAAAAATGATATTAGAAACCTATTGAGGTTTCTAATATCATTTTTTTCTAAACTCATCAATCATTTTGAAGACCTATCCATATACCCCACACGTATGGGTTTGATGAAAAATAAATTTTTGAGTTTCAGTTCTGAGTATGGGGAACCCCAAAATTTATTGCTTTTTTTTTCTATTTTTGTGTGAAAATCTTAATGCGGTTCACAGAATACATCTACATATATTTACCAAGTTTCAACAGCATAGCTCTAAGTAACATGGCTCTAAGTTGCTTATGGAAAGTAAAGATGCCACAGTTGATCGTAGCACCATGAAACATAAAGCAAGTGCCAGTGCAAAACTTAGGTTTCATTCGACCAAGCTGAGGTGAGTACATTTTATCCATTCATTCATTTTATCGTTCATCAACAGATTCCAGTTAGCAGGCTAAAGGACAGGATAACCGGATTTCAAGATGATCGAATGCTCCAGATTTATGCAGATGGTATTCAATACGAATACGTTGAATACAAGCTTTGTGTATGTCTGTTTCACGTTCCAACTGTTCATGTGCTAGATAATATATTTGTATTGGTATTTCTCGAACAATGAGTCAAGGATATGTCAGCTACTGACACATTGGTATATGTTACACTATTTTTCCTTGTTTTGCAACATTGCTTCTATCACGGTTACATCACGTCTATGCTTCGAAGGTTAGGCAGAGGTAAATAGTTCACACTTTTTACAGTTAGGTTTTGAATACTTTTATGGGGCGAGCCTTTTATTTACTGGCTGGGAAATTATCACATGATGTCTCCCGCTCTGGATGAAGCAGGAGGGTGTGTCAAACTTTTACTAAGGCCCACCCGTGCTCCTTCAGCGGCGATGGGGTGAGCCTAAGATTGCTATCGTTGGCCGCCGGCAACTGAAAATTTCGTAATGAGAAGCCTAAATATCACACTGACTAAAGCTGGGATGGAAACCCAGGACTAGATAACTAAATTAACGAGACACTTTTCATTGCTTGCATAACCAGCCCCTAATGTTAATCTGCTGGGACACAGGTTTCCTGTCTTCAAAAGAGAGTGGGCTACAAACAATCACGCGGTCCCAGTGCGGGTTAGTAGATATCACTAGTATTTGAATTTTTGGTCCTAGAAAATGCCTGTTTCCTCACGATTTTTTGAGTGCTGTTTTTGAGCTAAGGAGCTCAGACAAATAAAATCCGGCGGTGCGTGCCTCATATTGCAGTCGTAACGAAATGTTGCCACTTTTTAAAACTATGTTTATTACATTTAAGATTCAGTATTTGAACTTATTTTTACTCCTTGTTTGCTGCACCGTTCGACGTCATTACGTCAGCGCCGGCTATCGCTGAAAACCAGTGTTGAGGCTCTGTCCCGCGTAGGCTCGCAGCATTATACTTAGCGACTTGCGATGTGGGAACCAGTGAGTAATCGACCGTAATTTGCAAGATAAAATCAATCCCTACAATATGTAGTTTTCTGTTTACAGAAAAGGGAGAAACTAGTGTACTTAAAATCAGTTAAGCCTTTTAATACAAAGAACTATCCAAAACTTACGTATTCCTCGATACAGTTAAAACGCACACATGTATTCGCATTCCTTTTGAGACAGTTCCACAATGTTGCAAAGCTGTTTAAGGTATTTAAAGTGTTTCTTACAACAATGGACGACAACAGTGCTCCAGAAACGGACTTATATTATTAAAATAATAACTCCCACGTATTCGGATATTCGCAGCTCAATCGCCTCCGATATCACGTAACCAGTTGAAGATGACCTGCATATCTGAGGAGCATAGAGATGAATAGAAGAATCGTTGAGGTCAACTGTTTGTGGTCGTGTTATCCAACCCACGCACACTGCTTTATTGGTCGGAATTGCCCCTAAACGTTACCAATGAGGCGTTTGTTGTTGTATATTTACGGCACCTTCAGACTTGCATAGTAAGAGACCCGCAGCGATATAATAAAGCGCAAGATATATGAGGGTCTGCTCCTCATGATTGTTGAGTAACAACGGTTTATTCAAGAAATTGGAAGTCTTTTACCCAATTTGGTAAAAGAATTTCATTTATAGTCTACTTAGCAGTAGAGCTTTATACTACTTAAGTTCGGTATTCAAATTACAAAACGTTTTGTTTAATGTTTTTTAAGCATGGTAGAAGTATTTAGAAATGTATTTTTAACGGAATTACTTTCGAAAAGGAATGTACAACAAAAAAACAAATATTGTGTTTACCAAGCGTCGGAACAAGGATAAACGTTCGAAATAACAGCAGTAAATTAAGGAAAGATTAATATTTTGCTCTTTTTTTGTACACATGTATTTTTGGAATAGGAAAGTTTTAATTAATTAGGGATTTCTCAGGTTTACGTACGATACGAGAAAGATTGTGAACTCGAAAAAGGTTAGAGGCAAATGTCTTCATATGAGAGATTACCTACTTGTATCATTTATACTCTATACATACTTTACACATATCCGAACAAATAGATCAAACTGAAGTATGTTTTGAGCAAAAAAAAGGTTGTTGTATGTCTGTTAGTTCCGGCAAAACTTCGAAACTGCTGGACCAATTTTGACACGACTTTCACAGGCAGACAGCTGATGTAGGAGGTGTAACATAGGCTAGGCATAGTATTTTTGCCCCGGTAGCACTTTCCCGTAAGATAATGTCCGAGCAATGCCACGCACACGGCTAGTTCTTAATAAAGTAATTTATGAAATAATACGTTAGTATGTTTCTCTAATTCAAACTATGATTTAATATCATAATTACACTAAACTATGGACAGACAGCTGTGCTGCTGGGGAGTTTGTTGCGCCACTTCTTCTTCCCAGCTAAAGCACTAGGAAGTGGAGAAGGGTGGGCGATTTGGGGGGACTGTCTTATGTCATTTTGACGTTCAAAAAGTGCTGAACCTCAGCCTAATTTGGTTCAGACGTTTCCTATTTTACGTGTCGGTTTAGGAAAACAAAGTTTCAAAGCCTAAATTATAATTAGTCACGTAGTTTCCAAACTAATTTGTATAAATAAAGAGAAACATGCTAAACTCAAAGTTGTGTAGGCAGGCAACTTTGGTATTAGCCCAACCACTCACCTCAGTAGATTTGACAAGCACTAGGGGTTAAATAAACTTAACGTTATATTGCCAAGGGTTAAATTTATACCTAAATGCTCTGGAATTAAAGGGTTTGCGTTGATTTTAGGCAGAACCATGGACAAATGATTACTCCTGGGAAACGTATCACCGCTATATGCCAGATTAACATTTTTGATTAGAAAATTAGAAATAAAACAGCGTTGGAAAAGTTAATTAAAATTGAAATTAATATACACTCAGGTGTAGTTTTTCAAATTGGAATTTTACACCGTATTGCCTGAGGGACACTTTTTTTAATTATATTATTTTTTTGCAATGTACAGACGCCAACACATCAAGCTACTACAATCTGTCAGATTTCTTTGATAGAATTTCGACTTTATTTCTAGAGCATTAGGTTCAAAGTACATTGGGAAAAATTGTCAGTTTCGGGTAGCTTGACCTGGTGGCGTCTGTACAAAAGTGGTGCTGACTCAGTAAAGTTGTCTGGATAGAATAAGATCATCTTCATCATCATCAATTCAGCCGAAAGACGTCCACTGCTGGACATAAGCTTCCCCCAATTTGGGAGAGTGTGCCATAATCGCCACGCTTGGCAGGCGGGTTGGTGATCACAATACTTTTGGTGGTAAAATGCATAGAGAACGCTGCTGCCCATTTTCACGTAAGTCCTATAGTCGCCTCTTATAACACCCACGGTAAGAAATGGGATGGTGCTATTCATTACGTCCGGTACCACATGGAAATGATGGAATAAGACACAAAATCCGGCCAAGTGCGAGTCGGACTCGCGCACCGAGGGTTCCGTACAAACCTGTAGGTATTCACGGTTTATGCATAAGGTTTATGTTTATGAAAATAAATGTTTTTTTTTAAATTTTTATATTTCAGTTGATTGAATGAAAGGTAAATTGAGGTATACGATTTATGACGTTTTAAAAAAAAACTACGTACTCGATATCGTTCAAACCAATTTTTGCTGGTAGTTTACATGGAAATGTACATCATATATTCTTTTTAGTTTTATCATTCTCTTAGTTTAGAAGTTACGGGGGGGGGGGGGGACACACATTTTACCACTTTGGAGGTGTCTCTCGCACAAACTATTCAGTTTAGAAAAAAAATATCTTAGAAACCTTAATACCATTTTTGAAGACCTATTCACAGATACCCCACACGTATGGGTTTGATGAAAAAAATTTTTTTGAGTTTCAGTTCTATGTATGGGGAACCCCAAAATTTATTGGTTCTTTTCTATTTTAGTGTAAAAATCTTAATGCGGTTCACAGAATACATCTACTTACCAAGTTTCAACAGCCTAGCTCTTATAGTTTCGGAAAAAAGTGGCTGTGACATACGGACGGACAGACAGACAGACAGACAGACATGACGAATCTATAAAGGTTCCGTTTTTTGCCATTTGGCAACGGAACCCTAAAAACCACATGGAATTAAATAACTTTGCAATATTACCCACTTTCTAAAAGTAAGTCGCAGATAATTTCATTAATCATAAAATTCCAAGACAAACAGTCCCGCCAATGTGTGCCTATTCTCGATACATAAAAAGAGCATATTTTTTATTATTAGAAAACACTGTCGACGAACGTAAACAGAACCAAGGGGATGTTAATGTAAAACTATTTGATGTTCATCCTCCTTTGAGCTGAATATTTGTTTATGTAGTTCACAGCATATTGATGGCTTTGGGTCGAAAGGGCGTAAGGGACGGTAGCCCTAATGTCCTTTACGCCTTTTGTGTGCAAAGGTATCGATATTTTTTAAGGAACAGTCCTTTGTTGGGGACTTGGGTCTCCTTCTGTGGGTACGAGTCGATGTTTGCACAATTTAGAGTGTTTATTATCCCCTCTGAGTGTTTGTGCGAATACGGATGTAAAGTACATTATGTTGATCCGGATCAAATTTTAGAATGCGGTTGTGTTAATGGTGGAATAGCGGATTTGGGTTAGGGACGGTGGTACCTAAATAATTGATTAATAGTTTTAGTATAATTACGCTCGTAAATATGCATGAAAATGACCAGCATATAATCCCCAGCACTCGATAGAAATGTAGATAATCTATAAATATTACCTATATTGAAGCTTTTCGTTTCTGTCTGTGTGACTGCCCTGTTCTTCTAAAGTATTCTAAACTATGCCACGAATTTTGTTGCGGTTTTCACCATAATTTGAAGAATTTATTCTGGAACGTTTATGTGTATAAAACATTCATATTCAACTAAGATATAATAAAAAAAATGCTATATTATAAATTACGGTAATATAACCTTACAATTTATAGAGTTCAATACCTAGCATGGTTGCAATTGTAAAATTAAATAAAACGAACAAAAAATATTTTTATCAAAAAACATATTTACACATATTTTATCAAAGAAAATAATACTTTTATCATTTAAAAATACTAGCATTACGTGTGTTTTCTCAACAACGGATAGGTATACCTATGTATCTTACTGAGCTCTTTATTCATTTATTCATAACTATTATTTATTATTTGTATTTAATTTAAACATTACCAATATTTTTATTCATTCATTTTTTATAAGCATGTGATATTAAATCATAAAATTATGATTTAACTATATTTTTTTATGAAATTCGTAGTTAGGTAGTTATCGTTACAAGTAGAACCAAAGATGGATAAGACATCTAAATATTAGCTTACTATACACCCCAACTAAATCTTTTGGGAAAAAACATAAGTAACATTACGCCTGTAATTCCCAAATGGTTAAGCAGAAGTGTTACTTAAATAGTACACTTAAATTTGGCCAGTTAAGTAATAAATATACTGTCACTAAAAACCTCAATCCGCTGATCGGAAACACCATGCCCTCACCCTAACTAAAACATCGCAATTATTAAGACTGGCTGGTGGCGGATTCACATCGCTCCCCAGTTGCTCCATGTTTACATTACCGTTGCCATGGTAACTTTGTTTACTAATTGTCCGCCGCCGCGCCGCCCCGGTGCAATAGCTACACGGATTCGGAGGTGGATCCGGAATTCCAGGAGCGCAAATATCACGAAGCTACCCGATCCACATCGGTGATCAATACGAACGGAGTTTTACGGGTCGACTCACATTTCGGTACTAGACAACAATTTTATGATTTTTTACGAGAACCTGCGTAATGTTTGAGGATTTCCTATTCAGTTTTTAGTTTGTTTGATTTTTATTTGGTATTCCTGTTTTATGTGAGTTGTGTTTTGATTAATACTTGGGTTTGTTTTACATCCAGTGAGCAAATTAATAGTATAAATTCGTAGAGCAGGACTTTTTTAGTAAGATTGATCCGTGGCAATTCTGGATAGAGAAATGTGGAAAGAGAGTATATCAGGCCTTGGCCTAGCAATAGCACATTAATGGCTAATGATAATACATACATCTCGATCAGGTTAAGCCACGCTTGCCGCAGGTGGTGCGTGGATGGGTGACCATATTTAAAGCACGTTAAACCGTTGCTCCCGGCTGTCGTTTGTAGATCTTTGACAGTCATTACGGATAGTCAGAAGCCGGAAAGTTTGACAACCTGTTTTACCAAGGAGTATCGTATTACCCAGTAACGAGGTTGTAAATGTCAGATGGGCAGTAGCTCCATATGATTGTAATAATAAAAACAAATACCGTCAAAGCAACAGACGACAAGACGAAATAAATCTAGAAACATTTCATTTATTTACGTGATAAGATTTTATGTTACTATTAGCTTTTGCCCGCGGCTTCGCCCGCGTGGATGTCGGAAATTAACGCAGGTATTTTTCTAAAATAAAAGACTTTTTCTAAAATAAAAGCCTAAGTTACTCCTTGTTACATCAGCTATCTGCCAGTGAAAGTCCCGTCAAAATTGGTCCAGCCATTTCAGAGATTAGCCGGAACAAACAGACAGACAGACAGAGAAAAATTGTAAAAAATGTTGTTTTGGTATATATAGCGTGTATACGTCCATATACACTTAGTAAAAAGTGGTTATCTTAATATTACAAACAGACACTCCAATTTTATTTATTTGTATAGATAATTAAAATTACTCACATACATAAACTCACGCCTTCTTCACATGGGGGTAGGCAGAGACGACGATATTAACATACTCCCTTTGCTTCGTTTACATTCATACTACGTAAGTACTTCAAAGGCATAGTATGACCAGATGGTCATCTACGCCTTTGGCCTTTCTGAAGAACATCACTACAATAAAAAAAGTTACTATACGAGTATGTCTTTGTAGGGCGTACCTTCTTTGAAGATTTTCATTTATTTTATGTGACATTTTGATTGATGGATTATGATTCAAAATCTACTTCTTCAATTAGGTAACCCGAGGAACTACCACCAAGATAGCCCACAAAAGTTAAATTACTTTACGTTTTTTTTTCGTCTTGCAGGTCAGTATCAGGTTATAATATGTTGAAGAAAATATGATTCGCGACTGTAACAAATAGTTCACACAATTATAATAATTAAAATCATCATCATGACAAACATACATTGTATTAAAAGAACCTGAAAATTACAAAAAAATATATATTTTCCGGGGTAGATTCAGCGTCAAAAATATCGGGTCGAAAAGACTGTTAAAAATTATCTGAAGAGCTAAGAAAATTAAACTTTAAAGAGTTCTTGTTCTGCCTTCATTCTGAAATATTCCTTGTGTTATTGAGTTTATATTTAATTTTCATAGTTGTTTCGATCATTTTGAACAGTCTGTACGTTTCGATATTATTGACGCTGACTGTACCGTAGCGCTGCCTCGTTAACAATATAAGACGAGTTCTATATCTGAACATGCTTTCATAATACATCACAAACTCCAAATACCCATGTAACCGACACACAACTAATTTAAAAGCCGCAAAACCCCACTCTATTCAATTCAGAGTTTGCACTAATTATCTCCGTATGGCTCGGACTGCCGTCGGCTTTTTGAAACCGGCCTTAATTTTCGCGACAGTCCGTCCGATGTCGAATGTGTCAGTCCGTGACGTGCCGTGACGTTCGGCGGCTTTGATGTGCCTCCGGCCTGCTCACGACAAGTACGGCATAAAAAACTATAATTTATTTTTCAGTGACACGGCGGTGCTAAGTATTTTTAAATAATTTCGGCTGTGAATTTGAGTGTGGGAAATGCAGGCTTAGGGAGGTTTTCAAATAGCGCATTAATTAGGAAATAATGAGTGAAGCTGTGATAAATTATAAATTATTTATTTTTATAAATAGGCACAAACACTTTTTCACGTCAGTCATATTTTTAAATACATAGCATCATGTATGCTATGTATTTTTTAAACGATTCCGCCTACTATGTGAAGAAAAGCCGAAACAAGCTCAGAGGTGACAATCTCTTTTTGAAGTTCATAATCTTGATCACATCATATGAAGACCATGTAGATTGGTATCTGAAATGGTTTTAAGGAAATAACCATACAGATTGAGTGGACCTGTCCAGTCAGTGCACGCATTTGTCACAAATAGTGCAGCTTGACTCACAACTTAAGAAGCTCAACGATTCGACGAACAGAGACCAAAAGGAGAGACATTTGGTTGTGAAAAGAGTTTAGCCATTGGTTTGGATCAAGACGCTTCTACAATTGTACTACCGAGTACTAATTTTATATTTATCAAAACGTAAATTTTCACTACCACTTTTAAATCGTAGCAAGCCCAATCTAAAGCTGATATGTCCAAAAAACATAACTTATCATCTTTTATTTAAAGGTTGCACAGTATTACTAACTTGCAAATTCTCTTTACCGATGCCTCAAGGCAAAATAACCCGTAACCTTTTCATTCAAGGTCCACAGTGAATACCTGGTTAAGTTTGCGAAAAGCACACCTCGGCATCCAGTGGGCTCGTTACAAAAGAATGTCCAAAACGCCTGAGCTGTCTGAGCGACGAAATGCAATAATTGAAGGAAAAACTCACTGAAATATTGTGTAATTATATTTGGACGCTGACAATTTATCCAGAGGAGCAAAAACTTATGTGGTGTAAGGATTGACAGCGCATTGGCGTCATTTAGTCTTTTCTTTGGAGGCGACGCCGACGGGCTAACTTACATAGTTATCGGGCCACAGGCCACAGGCTCCAGTTTTTACGCTAGTAGATTTAATTATTTCCATTCAATTACCGGCCTCGTGTGTTTAAATTGCTTTGAAAAATTATACTTAACTTGTTTGTATAGTTTTCTCGTCAAGTATTATTTGCTTGCATCTCCACAGCAAAACGTACTTTTTAAACTTGACACATTTTACTTAGGATTAAATTCACCACCTCAATTTTGGTCTCTGTAGAAGTATATAATTAGATATAGTCGTCAAAAATATTGTCACTTGAGAAATTATCATCAACTACTTAGCCTTCTTCCAACTATGTTGTGACTGAAAACCAACCCCGATTTTCAGTGTAACCAGTTGCAAAATATTAAGGTTATGTTCATATTGATAGAACTGTTGTGTAACCAAACTTATGAAGTTTACTCCACACATATTTGAATGGTTAGAAAACGTAAGACAATGTTTAGAAAGCCTCAAACTTGCTCTTACGCAACTGTTACCAAACATAAAGCAAATCCCAACAATGTCTTCGTATCGACTTTCGTCACAATCCAAAACTATCATGTTTTCCTACAACTTTAGAACTTGAACAGTAAAGAGCTTGATTAATTGCCCCTTTAAATCGTATACGCGGTGTTTTTGTCAAGATGGCGACTAGGTACAAGCAATGACACGTTTCATGCGTCAAATGTTAGGACAAACATGGACGCCCACCGGTAGACGCGCGCGCACCGCGTCCATTCGAGCAATAAAATTCCTAAATCAGATAATAAAAATTTAACATTATTGACAATGTCCCATAAGATGTGTAGATAATGTATGTAGTATATGTATTCGATTTCAGATAATTTCATTGACAATTAAAATCATGTTTAAAACGTTTGCGTGTATTGTTTAGTGTTTTGTTGCATATTTTATGTGTTACATACATAAGCTCACGCCTTTTTCCCATAGGGGTAGGCAGAAACCATGAAATACCACCTGCTACGATCTCTACACACTCCTTTTGCCCCGTTTAGATCCATACAATTGGTCATTCACACATGCCGGTAGCGAGTACTATGCACCTGACCTTTCTGAAGAACATCACCAATAAGGTCACTATATGTCCTCCGAGGGCGTCCCCTCCCAGTGTTTCCACTCACATCTGCCTTGTAAATACCTTTTGTAATTTGTAAGCCGTCCTTCATTCATACTCTCAACATGACCAAACCATCTAAGCATACTTTTTTCAATTTTTGTCACTACATCTTCTTTTAAACCACGCCGTTGTCTTATCACATCATTCCTCAGCCTATCATTCATAGTCACACCACACATGGTACGCAAGGAACGCATTTCCACAGCATTTTATGAGTTGTTTAAGAAAATAAATATAGGTAGTTTATAAATTGTTATCAATAATAATAAGATTTAGTTATTTTTATATATATTTTTTACAACTTTTGCAGACTTGTAATAAAACTCAGACTACCAACAGTTTACAAAGTCTGAAAAATAAAAAATGTTATGCTTTAATCATTGCCATATTGTAAGTATTTCCCAATAACTGGTTATAATAAAATAATTTCGAGGGGTCTTAATTCCCAGAAAAACAGTTTTATTTAAATTTACAATCAACTTAAAAATGTTAACACATTTTTGTTCTAAAAGCTTTGCTTATACTAGCTTACCTAGAGTGCACGGCATTTAGTCGAATTCTTAAATAGTAGAATCAAAAAAATAATATGTCTGATGGTGAGAATATTGTAATTTTATTTATTAAACACCAGCATGGAACTTTAAATGGACACTCTGAGGAATTTAATTGAAGCATTTCTTTACCCAACACATTATACCAATCGTTATTTTGCGTAGTTGATAGATAAATTATGACCGAGTATAAGAGGTTTGGTACTAAAATGTAATTTAAATTGTACCATTATTTAAATAAGAAAGTAAACGTTATGGTAAGGCGCAATATCCCTTTTTTGTGGGTGGGAAATCATCAACTGACTTCTCCCACTCTGTGTGGAGCGAAAGGGCGTGTCAGACTTTTACTGACTAAAACCCACCCGTGTTCCTTCAGTTGCCTATGCTAAGGCCACTGTAAATCTTTCGAACAATTCCACGACACTCGCAGGCATCGGTTCCAGCGGACCCCTTCAATGTTTGCTTACATCTCTTTGAGGCACACGTGGAACCCAACGCGCCGCTGATCCAGACCTGGTACTTACCTGGCGGCAAGCTCCCTATTGCTCACCGCCTACTAGCCCGAAAAGCGGACGGCGGTTGGCGGCGGTTGGCTGAAAGTCTGCGATGGACTCCCGACGCCCGGGGCGTCTCCTCCTGCGGCGGCTTGGGGCGTGAGGGCGCATTGTCTCTCTGTCACGCGCTCCGCCTCCTCCTTCGCGAGCATTACTGCTTCGCAGAAGGATTTGACAGCTTCCCATGTTCTCTCGCTCCGTACCAGAGCCTGGAATATGGCCAAGCACAATACCCCTGACAATCTTACAACAAAAGGTTACAAGTATGTTTAAAGTAATACCCACATTGGTAAATAATTAAAACTAATCACTACAGATAAATCAATACTCGGCATAGAATAGAAATCTAACCCATTATTATCCACAGCCCGACTTCATCTACTAATGAGAATAGGCCTTTTTTTTTCTTGTGCCAATCCTCACGTTCCTGTTACAGCCACATTCAGGTCCTGCCCGCTATGGCAACAATGTCATCCACATATCTCGCTGCCGAACGATCGACATCTCGTCTTCCAGTGTTTAGACTCCACTCTGTAACAGCCTGACTCCACCGGTCATCACTAGCGCCTTCTAAACACTAAAGATAGAGGAGTTTATGATCATCATCATTTCAGCCAAAAGACGTCCACCGTTGTATATGAGCCTCCCCCAAGTTGTGGGGGTTTGCCATAATCGCCACGCTTGGCAGGCGGGTTGGCGATCGCAGTATGTTGATAAAATGCATAAAGAACGCTGCTGCCCATTCTCTAGTCAGTCCCTTAGCCGCCTCTTACGACACCCACAGGATGAAATAGGACCTAGTAGGAGAAACTATATTCCTATAATTGGCCATAGATACGCTATTAAATAGGTGACTAACAAAAAACAACGAATGCTTGCCCCAAACAGTAACTAAAAAAAAATCGTTTTCCAAACGTATTACCAACGTCTACCAACCTAAGCAAACTTGCTAAGGAAATTTTAATAGGATTAGTGATTTACAGCACTTTTGCGATAAGTCAACGTTCAAATTAAGTCGAAACCCAAACATTCACCAGTTGTACTTCCTTACTTGCTTTATTATTATTCCCTTTACTGCTTCTCCAATACGAAATTGCGAATAACTATTTCGGTGACGATATTCCCTTGCCCACTTGGTCTTGGAATTTATAGAGGTCTATCCAATACTTACTGGTGATACCGCTTTAGATAGAATTTAAGCGAGTCCTTATATTATTTGTGGAAGTGTGCCTTATGTTTGAATTGAAGTTCGATCTGCTGTGGTTTAGTGGGACTTTAAACTATTACAAGTTTAACTGCATCTACTGGTGGGTTTAGATCCACCAGTTTATGTTTATTGATGAATTTTGATCTGGTTTTAAAAGCCCATAAACTGGAGCGATCAAACTCGAATCATATTCATCAATATTTAAATCGTTGTCAACGCTGACTTGTGCCTTTACAACATTGTTATCATCATTCGTAGATTGTATAATAATCTAATTGATTCATGTATTTCTTGCAAAGAAACCGTGATCGATTCTTTTTTCTAACGCTTTCTTGCGAATCATCAAAACGAGATCATTTACCTACTAGACTTTAATCAGACTTTTTGGTTTTAAGTTTGTTAATATACCTTATATATATGACTTTATTTATACCTTTAGGTTACACGGGGGCGTCACTAGTGAACCGTTTACAAAAATATATTTAACTCTAGGTCATTCTTACCCTCGGCAATTAAGAGATGAAATAGGCACACAATAAGATATATTTACTTATGTATAACATGGCCAATTAGGGTAAGGTTCTCGACCTAGTAGAAATATTATCGTTAAGACAGTTTACAGCTATCATCGTTAAATTCAAGTAAACGGTCTGCCTGCCGGGGTCGCGTGATTGTTCGAAAGAGATACCGTGACCCTGACACATGGGCAACTGATGGAACACGGGTGGGTTTTAGTCAGTAAAAGTCTGACACGCCCTCCCGCTCCGCCCAGAGCGGGAGGAGTCATTTGATGATTTCCCATACTGAAAAAAAAAAAAAAAAAAACGGTCTGCCGAAGTCACGCGCAGTGGATACCTGAAGGTTAATGTTCCATTGCTAGGCAAAACTCTCCCTACCTTCTTGGCACCTCTCTTTGTCCAGAGCTGCCAAG
This sequence comes from Aporophyla lueneburgensis, assembly GCA_932294355.1. Taxonomy (NCBI): domain Eukaryota; kingdom Metazoa; phylum Arthropoda; class Insecta; order Lepidoptera; family Noctuidae; genus Aporophyla; species Aporophyla lueneburgensis. The sequence goes on along the minus strand of OW028750.1, from coordinate 18,713,433 downwards.
GACCAATCCTTATTAAAGGAGATCAGCTCATACCACATATACGCAGCCTATAAGCCTGCCGCGATGTCTGTTTAAAGTCTGTCATGAAAAATCGTAATACACCGCATAGGAAATTTAATTAAATGTTAAAATACTGAGTTTTAATGCACAACATAGAAGATCATTTTTTAATTATGATCAAATGAATGAGCTATTTTTTAATTTTTATTATTTAATTTTGATTAATCGACCTTAAACCGGTGACTGTTTTGTGAATTTTATTGTGAAAGGATATCACATAATATATTTTATAATTGTTTTGACGTCTACACGTTATGAAAAAAAATTAATGTATTATTGTGAGAGTCATATACAATGACTTTCACAATAATACAATCACTTTTCTCGACTTATTAATAAATATTTTTCGTAGTCAAATGTTAGAGTAAATGGGAAAAACATTGATTTTGATTTCGGCTACTCAGAGCTCTCGTTCATAAAATTAAAACAACAGCAATAAACTTCAGTTCAAAATCAATCCATTCTCTGAAGAAAGGGCAGTAAACAATATTTAAAAAAACTTAAATCTCGCATTATGATACTCGAATGATAAAAAAGGTAGCTCATTCATTAGATAGTATTTGAAACTATCTTTCATGTAGTGCATTAAAACCATTGAAAATACACTATTTTAACTGTAAAAGTACGTCTTTAAAACCAAGTAAGTTTCGAATACGACCTCTATATTTTCCTCACTCTTTCAACCTTACAAGCGTATAATAAAATTCACCAAAATATTCGAGGGCATCTACTTAATTACATCCATATTCATCCAACCCCATTACCGTGAAACATACTAAATCATGACGGCATTAGCAAGCATTATAAAGTAAAGCCCCGTATCAGCGTTTACCGATGTCCCTTTACGGGAGGTCGGTGTTAGCATCAAACATCTTTAGCTAACCCAGTTTGTTGTGTTAAAACTTCTATTCGCATCCCCTACTATGAGAACTGTGAAGAAGAGTATATTTCTTTATTAACGATTTGTTACATCTCATTATACAAAGTAGTTAATTACGATATGTGTGACTTAAGTAGTACATGACAATAATGAACTTTTAAGTCACATTTATCGTAAACTGTTTTATTGCACGTGTGACTTAATCCCATCCTTAAGTCACGCCTTTCTTTGTAAAAATGGAAGACTAGGTCTCGCTCTTCTGTGACTTAATTAGTCCATTTTATTGTAGGATTTTAGGTCACTCGGTGCTTTATAAACATTATGTGTGACACTTAAGGTGTATTTTACTGAATCTTCAAGGATTGTTTGGCGGGTGACGCTTATTAGCGAATTCTGAAAATACACAGAATTTTGTTGCTTTATAAGACCAGCCAACAATCATGGAATTCGTTGTATAGGGGGGATTAAATTTTCTATAATGATCTTACTCCTATATTCTTTGTCTTAGCCTAAGAAATTATTTTGGATCAGTTATACTTTAAAAAATAACATAGGAGCTACGAACGATGGGATGCTGCAGACTGACCTACTACTCAGAATGCTTTATCGCCCTTTCTGGTGCTAAAAATATTCCGTAAACAGAATCCCGCAAAGCCGCAACAAATGGTAGGTGCCATGAATGCTAACAGGCCGACCGCAAACGGGTCAATGGAGCCCTTTGATCCAAGCTCTCACCTGTCTTCCTTGAGTGCCCTGGTCTTTCGCAGACTAGACACTTTAGCCTCTACTCAAGCCAGCCTATAGCATAGGGGCGATGTTTACTTTATCTCTCTATGCAACACACAATATACAGAGGAGGCGAAGGTATAATGGAAACGTCTTACGTAAGCTTGAGCCTCGTTGACGTGCTATGGCCTAGATCGGAAATTTAGTATAACTATGTTTTAGATATTTTTTATACCGTCGGAAACAAGATTTAGTGTGTGCTACATTACTTTGTAAAAATAAATCTAACATTTTCGCCAAAATTGCCTGCGATGGAAATGTTGTTCGTGTAATAAATAAAATGGGTTACATAAAATAGTGTAGGGACGCATTTAAATATAAATGCTTTTTCACGCCAACACGTCACCATATTGAATAATTACAACAGATGTTACATAAAATATTAAAATACTTTAATAGAACGTCATAAAAATAAAAGCTTATAACTATGAATCTTAGTAATCCGGTGTGAAAGGAAAATCATAACAGTTTGATATAATTTATTAATCACGAGTGTTGGGAATAAACGTGACAAAATAAAATACATACAGAGTCGGACAACGTTATCGTTTTGAATTCGTTTTTTCCTTTTTAATCTGAGGAATGTTTTGTAAAAATATTTTGTGAATATGTTCAATGAGCGACCGATAAAAAGGGGTGTTTGTATTTTGTGGGTCCGGTCTCGATTTGAATCATAATAGTGTTTGAAATTTATTTGCTCGTAAAACGGGAGTGTTACCGGGTTGGCTTGTGACAAAGGCGGTTTTATCGCGGCCGGTGAGCGATCGTAAATTTTACTTCGGCTGTCAAAACATAGTGTGGTGCGAGCCTTATTCCTGTGGAGTGCTCCGATATACATTCAGTGACTCATATTCAGTGCTTAGTATATAGCCTATCAGATTTTATGGGTTACAAAAAATAAGTAAATTACGACGGGTTATAAAAAAATAACTTTTCCCTCGTGGGCTCTGGCTAAAAATAAGTCTCTCTTCTGGAAAACAAAACAATGCCATCAGTAAGTAGAAGTAAGAAGCTACCTTTGTATTTATAAAGTAAATGTTATTCTTCTAACATTTTATTGTTGGCAAAATATGAATTTAAAACTTATCTACTCAATAAAAAAGAAATAAAATAACGAAGTAGCTCCAAATATTCAAGTGCTTTACATTTGAATCAGTTACAATGGTGACAAGTCAAAATAATATGACAATAAAAATATCGTAGCCACCAACCTAGACGTCTAAAGTTACGAATACGAGACGGTTGATCCGAAATGACATCCAATAACAATATTTTTGCAAACTCAGGATATTTATGGACACTTTAAAAGTAATAAAATTTGATATTTCAAATTGGTTTCTTATAAACGTAAGCGGTAAATCACAAAATATGATACAACAGGTACCATTTGAAACAACGTTATAAGAAAACTGGGTACAATAAGCAATTTAAGTCGGCGTAAAAGGGACCGTTGTTGTCCTAATTTAGTACAATAATTATGCATATTGTATGCCCCACTTGGCTTTGTTTCTCGATAAACAGTGGTCGTTTTCCCCGAGTTTTCCCTTTTCCCGCTTTTTTATTATTAAGAGGCCGCATTTACCTGCGGATGTAAGTTCCTGTTGTACAGTCGGAACCACAAAAGGTAGCAGTTCCGCTTATAGAATCTGTTCCTTTATGTAATTTTATATTCAAATTCAATGAAGGACAAACATATCTTTGTAACGTTTTTTGTTGTTTCTTTAATTAACAACGAGAGGGACTTTCATCCTTTTAAGATTATGCCTATTTACAGTAGTATTACTGTTTAAAATTATAGAAAATAAGTATCTGATTAAATAGAATAAAAGAAACAACTGCGTCAATTCTGCTACATTTTTATCCAAGACAATTTATCATTACTCAAAGGCAGCTTAAACAAATTCTTAGTCAAAAAACACAATAATGTTAACATTCTTTCTACGCGAACACCAAAAAGTGTAAAAGATCTTTCCTTGTTCCCCTAGTTAAACAAACAAATTATTCTGTTTTTGATTGTACAAAGATTCAGTAGAGCTCGGGCATCGTTCTCAATATTGTCTTGGTAATAGGCAAGATGCTTTCCCCACCATATTCCGGATCCCGCCGAAATAAAATTAGCCTTCGGGTAATAAATTCAAATCACAGCTCACCGTAATTTCAGCCTCCTTTTTCACAAGAAGATATTCGTTGTGGAATCCTTAATTCGGTTTCGTTTCGCTATTGTGGTTTCTTTGGCTGTCATTTCTCGCTTTGTGTCTTGTATTTTTGTAAGAAAACGACCGGAAAAATCTTTAATGAATGTTAAATACTTTGAAGATCAAAAGTTAAAAAATTGGGGAACCTTTAATAATGCCGAGTTATTGTTATACAACTTTTGTTCGTAACTGTACCTTCTGGTAACCCTTCCTTTCTTTTGTAAAGACTAAGTAAACCAAGATTGTTTTGGGGCAGTTCCCTTTACTGACCAACGTTTTAGTTATACAAAATGGAAAACTGCCAAAATTTTCAAAGGTAAAACTCAAAGGTCACTAAATTTAAGTTGGTCTATCAACAAAAATTGGGCCTTGGCGGCTCTGGACGAAAAGAGTTGGAAGGAGAAAAGGAAAGCCTTTGCCCAAGTGTGACAAAAGAATTTACTTTCTAATTTTCCTGTTGACAGCGATGCGGAGGATTTTTTGTGCTCTTCGTATTCCTTTTTAATTAACTTGATCATATTACAATTTTAATTTGAAGAATTTTAGTTTTTTACAAAATCTCAATTTTATCTTGAAAATTAAATTAAAAAATATTTTTGTTAGATTTCAAATGGCAACACATCTTAAAAAATCAGATAAATAAAAATGTAAATAAGTAGAGAATCTTAGTAGAACGAAAATTTATACTCAATTATCCTTCACCATAAATATTTATCAGAAATCTCTGGCAAGAACTTAAGAGTCATACCACCCTAACCCTATTTCATTTGATGACAAGCTAGAAACACTAATTTATGCAAGTTCATGGCTACAGTTATAAATCATAATCTTAACGTATGAGTATGCTAGCGACATCCGTCGAAGTTGGAGCGCTGGCGCAATCGATATCTGTATGTTACTGGCAAAACATGATTCCAGTTAATTCTGGATGAAGCTAATTCCTGCCAGGGTCGTGAGATTTGTTCGAAATAGTTACCGTGGCCCTAGCATATAGGCAACTGAAAGATCACGGGTGTGTTTTAGTCAGTAGAAGACTGACACGCCCTTCCGCTCCACCCAGAGCGGAAGACGTCATTTGATGATTTACCACCCAGAAAAAAAAATGGATAAAGCTAATTTTAACGTATGACCTCATGAGTCAGGATCAACAATTTCAATTAAAATATGATTTGCGAATGTGACACGTATTTACACAAGGTTTATCAGAATAAACGCAAATCCTGAAAGTGCGTTTTTCGTAATTGACTACAGAATCGATTTCAATAACTTTAAAATGGGTATTTTTTTATATATGTAGGTACCATACCTACGGACTTACTTAGGACCAAAAATAAACAAATAAAATAAATTGCTCCGTGTGATGTTAGAAGTAAAGTATAGCACCATCCTATTTCTTCCCGTGGGTGTCGTAAAAGGCTACTAAGGGACTTAATAGAGAATGGGCAACAGCATTCTCTGTGCACTTTACCACCACCATACTGTGATCGCCAACCATTCCGGGATTTTCAATAATCGAAAAATTTTTGAAGGGCCAAACGTGGCGATTATGGAAAATTCCCCCAAATTAGTAAAGGCCTGTGTCCAGCACTGGGCGTCTCTCGGCTGAAATGAAGATTATGATGATGATAGAAAATCTGAAATCTGATTTGAAATCGGTTACAAGAGACATGACAAAACTGAAATCAACCTACAAGGAATAATATTTAATAGTCGTTACTATCCCGAAAAAACTTTTCTAATCAACCTTTGCCAAAATCCGAAACAGTAGGCGTGATTAAATAATCCAAACTACATGACAAATCCGAAATGGACAGGAAAAGTTTACATATCAGGACAAATCACATTAACAAAGGGTAAACTAGTTTTTCCAGTTTCGACGAACTACGAGTAGCTAGAATAAACTAGCTTATCCGAAAATCGGATTTGCCCGGCAACAGATACATAAATATCAGCGCCATCTACTGGAGTTCTTGTGAGATGCATTAATCATTCGGGTTCTCCATTACCGACAATGTTTGTTTTAACTTGCCAACTACGAAACTCCATATTAGATTGTACCCATCAGCTATTGGTTCCGTGATCTATGTTTACGTTTTGCTGAATAGGCTGTTATTAAGTGAATACGCGTCTGCATTCAGATTTGAAATTGCGATTGAAAACGTCAGTGATTCCGGATGTGAGTGTATGATATGGAAAAAAGAGAGCCAAAAATTTCGGACTTTTTGTAGAAAAGTAAAACCGATTTAAGAGCAGGGGTCCAGTCATATGTCTAGCACAATGCCTAACCAAAGTCTAACCAAATGCAGCTGAATACTAGTATTTTACATGAAGCGACTGCCCATCTGACCTCCACAACACAATTACTGGATAATACGATAACCCTTGGTAAGACTGGTTGTCAAACTTTCTGGCTTCTGACGACCCGTAACGGCTGCCAAAAATCCAGGAATGATAGCCGGCTTAACGTGCTTTCCAAGACATGGAGGGATCTGGATTTGTAAAGATGATTACCCATCCACGGACCAACCGCAGCAAGCGTAGTTTAACCTGATCCATTGACTCGTGCGACTGTTATTACTTAGCCAAAGAAAAACGGTCCAGTTTAAATTAAAATATCGAATCGAAAGAGAACAGAAATCATTGACTAGAAAGAACTTTATTTGAATCAATCGGTAGGTACTAAATTTCGACGAGAATTTAAAACTAATTTGTAACACTAGCGCGATTCCAAAGCTACGGTAAGTGGAAATTCAATATCTACCCTTTTCATCAACTCAATAAACTAGCTTTAGAAATTCGGTTTTAATCAAAACATTTACAAATTCGTAATCTATAAAACGGTTCGACAGTTCATTCATCAAGGAATCAGAGCTGAAGGTGTGGGCCTGAAATATATCAGAAATTGATAATAATATACCAAAAGGCGTCAAAACATCGTGGCTCAAGAGTAGTATAGATTTATGTACATACTTATGTACTTATACGGTACAGTATACACGAGGGATGGTCAATACGTGACAAGCATGATAAATGAGGACTTCGGGATCATGCCTCTGGGGACCCCCTTTGGCTGAAAGCGGCTATACGGAAAGAAAACTAGCAACATCCACAAAAACGTACATCAAACTAAACCCTATTCTTTATAACACAAAACATGTTTTACAATACGAAGATGTTAAAGTTAAAACTCCATAAAAATTCAGAAGCTACCACGAATTAGTGTTGCAAAAAGTAACTGAAGTGGATGACCGCGATACCAAAATAGATCTTGTGATTCATGTGGTAAGATTTGAATTGGTTTGTGGGTTTCCGCATGAAAATGCTGGCTCGGGGAGATCAGAAAGCAAAATGTGGAATCCGAGACAAAGTCAAGTCAAAGGCGGGCGTGAGTGTAAGCGTAGAATATTTTCAGTAAACCCAAACTAAGTGGTCAGACGGAATAAATCATGCAATTTATTTCTTGATATTTCTTGCAACAACATTCCTGCATAGCCTAAGTGAATTACAGTTAGTAAAAAGGTAAAGTAAAGGTATACATTTTGTACCTACATTTTGCGTAACATCTAATCTTATTGATACTAGGCAAACTAAGCCAGACGCAAGCCCTGGAGTTCTGGGTTTATATTGTCAAACTGATTTCGTTAGATACGAGATTAATTTTTCGTTTATAGAAATCTTAAAAACGAAAATAGGCTTCGTGTTCTTTTTCTTAGCTTGAATACATAGCGTAATGTTTTAATGTTAACTTAGATTTTTACACAAATGCTACTCTTTATCAAAGTCTCTACAAAATACTTTTTAATCTCGATAATTTTATCATATTAGTAGTTACGTTCCCAATATTTGATGTAAGTAACGAGAAAATATCCGTAAACCATTACTCATTTTACGGCATATATCCTAAAACCATTTGCTACAAGAAAAATAAACTAGACCCGATGCTCTTGAACAGTTCATTGCACCTACCCCCCAATGTTTGTTTAAAACACATAGGTAATGTTTTGAAAGCAAACCAATAAAGAGGAATGGACCCGACAGATACACCATGTACACGTTGCAGATATGTTAAGACATAAAATGGTATTATTTGTCGATTCGGAACACCTTCGTCGTATTTACTTGTTACTGTCACAGAATTTACAAATGTGGGTATAGTGTTGAATGTCTTTGGCTTGTGTTTTGGTTTGTTTTTCTTCGCGGTACTTTGATTACTTTGCATATCTGTTATAATACTTAATTCACAATTTTGAATTTACTTGAGTTATGATCTATCTATACCTACGTTGATATACCGAAATATCCCCTATAATAGTAGATATCACATTCGTTTATACTCAAGATTAATATATCATATAAGACATAAATTTTTCAAGAACTATTAATAATAAATTTTATTAAAAATCTTTACAACCAATAGATACCTAAAGTTATTGAAAAAATTCAATATTTTGGGCTATTTCGAAATTGGCTAACTCGGAAAATCATTTAGATTCTAAACGCGTTGCGGTCCCGAGGCTTGAAAATATTGGCTCTGCAAGCAATAAGCGGTATGGCTGCAGAATAGTAGGCGATCGTTATAAGGAGTTATGCGACCGTTTGGATAGACGCCTTTGTCCATGTGGTCTTTGGAAAACATTATGGGAATTTCTCTTGTTGTGTCCTGCTTACAAACGGTGCTCGCACTGTATCGAAATTGTTTCCAGCCATTTACAGTGGTACTTCGTAACGATTTTAAAATAGCAAATGTTTCTGCGTAAATACAGACTACTTGACATTATTAAGCATTTCGCTTGTACATTCATTTAGCAAAATACTCGTATCTCTTAATAGATTTCGTGGAAGTCATTATTTGAGAGAGAAGTTGCCATACCATTTTAAGCCTTTTGATTAACCATTTCAAACTTAAAGCAAGTTCCAGAAAATTTACAAATTATATTCAGGTGTTACACAAGTCAAACATTTTCTTTTTTTTTTTTTTGAGGTGAATTATTTTCCTTTTTTATTACAGCCCGTAAGAAAAGTAACAAGTAACGTTCAAGAAAATAGTTTTCACAAAATTGCGAGCCTTTAAATGATGTTCACAAAAAGGACCAAACACAAAGAAGGCCGTTGTGTATTGAAAAAGAAATAATCTCTCTTAATTGCGGCTCGGTTTTTGATCCATGACTCCGGTAATCGAAAAGGGTCTGTCGATTTTTCCCTCATAAGACGAACCCTTTGAAAATGACCCGCATTTGGCAAAAAATATCTTTGCATTCAGAGGCGTCGCGTCCGGCGTCCTTCCTTTCACCGTCCGTGGTTGATTGCGTTCGACCCGTGAATAATACCCACTTTGTGCCCAATAAAAGTTTTCCTCCCTTCGTCTATATTGGAAACAATGGCTTTGACTCACAATTTTTCTGTCGCAACCGAGGCAGCGGCGGAAACGGTTGGGATTATATCGTTCTTTTGATTTGAGGGTAAACGTGATACCGTTTCAAATGAGCCACCCCGACTCGATGGCTTCTGATTATTTATTAAGTTGTTGTGTACTCGGTAACTGAACCTAGCAAGACAACCTTCAAAAATACCTTTCTTTACTGCATTTTTAGAGCTTTGTTCTTTGGATACCTATTTATAACTAGCACTTCACCCGCGACTTTATATGCGTGACATTTTAACGCCCGAGTCTTCGTATCGTATCCTATCGCCCTCTTACTCACTTCGTTTTCACTTAGCATTCGTTCCAACTTTTTTTATTTTCGCTTCAAAAGGTGGTATGTTAAATGTTAGCATATAACCTTCCTCAGTAATTGGGCTATCAAATAAAAAATATTTTTTCAAAGTTGACTGGTAGTTCCAGAAATGTTCACCTACATACAAACTAATTTTACTTCTTTATAATATTAGCTACCAATAATAAAGCTGAAGAGTTTGTTTGATTGAATGCGCTAATCTCAAGAACTATCTGCGGATTTGAAAAATCTTCTTGCATTTAATAGCCTAATTGTTCTGGAAAGCTATAAGATACATTTTAATTAGCTCGCAAAAACAGAAAAGTCAGAAAGATCGCTGAGTGAAAATAAAATAGAGCGCGGGCAGAAGTTAAAAAGAAAAAGAATATTGCTATCAGTTTTCCAATCCCTATCAATTCAACAAATCCCTCGAAACAAGTGTTATATTATCTTTAAAACAAAATATTATCATTGAGTACACGAAACATTTTCAACAAAGCTCTTCAACAGAAATATACGAGCATGTTTCACATATATGGCCTCGTAAACACAAAACATTTGACAGACCAAAACCCAGCATGGAAAGATAATGTTGATACCGAAAGGCATAAATTTTTACCGGTCGATTAAACAATGGCCAAGGCGAAGCATCCTCAAATTAGACAAAGGCGGTATTAATACGGAAGCCATTAAATTGAGATAAGCGGCAAGGCAGATTGGGCGGCGCCCTTCGTTTGGTATTAGCTCGTGAGTCCTGATAAGTGAGAGACGGGGGTTTTGCGGGAAATGTCATAGATCAATGACGGGAAAAGAATCGACCCTTGTAATTTTATAGCGTTGGGACGTGCGGGCTTTTCGAGTTGTTTTGTTTGGTGAGATTAGGTAAACAACTTTGAATATGGGTACATAAACAAGTGGGTATTCAACTAAAGGATTGTTATTTACAATATCTTACAATATTTACATAATTTAAAAGAGACGGCACATTGCCAAGCGGCTTGTCGACTCTTCACGTGACCAGAGGGCTGCTCTATTATTTGGGCAAAAAATCAGCATTGCCATACAACATGGCAATGCTGCCAGCCTTTTGGGCACGTTTCCTGTTGACAACGATGCAGACGAATTTTTTGATGCTTTAATAATTTTTATTTTTATATTTACATGTATTTTTTTTCTTTGGATTTAAACTAAAGGATTGTGTATTTTTGAGATATTTATGTTGGGAAGTAAACAGCTACTGAGTACACGTAGCATGAAGGTAAAAAATACTAGCAAGATTTTTTTGCACACTAGATCAGCAACACACTCTTTAGCGCGGAGAATTGAAAATCAGACAATGTGTTTTTGCGATGGGATACACTCTGTTTGATTCTCAATGCTAGGTTCAACACTGAAAGTTGAAAATCCAGTATGCAATATCCTTAGAATAACCAACACACCGTTACCCGATATCCCAAACTAGGCAGAGCCTGTACTATGGCAACCAGATAACTGATAAATCTATACCAATATTATAAAGCTGAAGAGTTTGTTTGTTTGTTTGATTGAACGCGCTAATCTCAGGAACTACTAGTCCGAATTGAAAAAAATATTTTTTTGTTGGGTAGCCCAACGCACGCTATAACTAAGAGGAACGGAGCAGTAATGAAAAATGTTGCAAAAACGGGGAAAATCGCACGGGTAGGCGATTCGATGCGACGGGAAGGGTCGGGGAACAAGAAATTTAACGCGGACGAAGTCGCGGGCAGAAGCTAGTATACATATATATTTCCAAATACATACAATATACATATTATAGATAAATTACACCCAGACACAGAACATATAATCGTGTTCATCACACAAAGATTTGTCCTGGGTGCGAATCGAACCCACGACCTCAGTCTTAGCAGTCAGGGTCAGTAACCACAAGACTAACAGGTCAGTCATCACCAATAAAATCCCGTCGCATTATTTTTACATCTGTGCTAAGTGGTATAATAAGCACATACTCATTTACTGTCTTTCTACAATATTCCGATCCATCCTGTCCCTTGCTGCTCTCTACCAGCGATGCCTTAAGCCGGCGTCCTTACCCCACAGGCAGTGTCCTTAGAGAGTAATCGCTCTAGTTTTAAGTTTTTAATCCCTTTTTAGGGTTCCGTTGCCAAATGGCAAAAAACTGAACCCTTATAGATTCGTCATGTCTGTCTGTCTGTCTGTCTGTCCGTGTATGTCACAGCCATTTTTTTCCGAAACTATAAGAGCTATGCTGTTGAAACTGTGTAAATAGATGTATTCTGTAAACTACATTAAGATTTTCACACAAAAATAGAAAAAAAAACAATAAATTTTGGGGTTCCCCATACATAGAACTGAAACTCAAAAAAAAATTTTTCGTCATACCCATGCGTGTGGGGTAGGTATCTATGGATAGGTCTTTAAAAATGATATTGAGGTTTCTAATATCATTTTTTTCTAAACTGTATATTTTGCGCGAGAGACACTCCCAAAGTGGTAAAATGTGTGTCCCCCCCCCCCCTGTAACTTCTAAAATAAGAGAATAATAATAATAATAATAAACCCGCAGGGCAGCATGTGGCGTGCTGTTGGGCAGTAGCGACCCCACGGACCCTATCTCCCGGGAGAATTCTTGTTCCTCATCTCTGGCTTGCCTTTATTGGCCGGCTGGAGTGAACACTCAAGAGGTTCAGAGCTCCCACCTCATTCTTGCCTTTATTGGCTGGCTTGAGTGGAGATTCGCAAGAGCAAACGTGCTCGGGGAAAGGAAGTATTCCAGTAAGTGCTCGTAGGGACTTGACCATCTTCCGGGCTCTGGGATAGTTCTGAAAGCCGTGGAATACCTCTCCACTTCTCAAGCACCTCAGGAAGTGTTGCCCCCTTGTCGCTGTGTCACTATGTGCCAGCGGCGGTTTCCGGAGGCCCATTATTGAGTGAGCAAGTCACCCCCTGCCATTTAATCCGTGTATTTAGAAAACATTGATGCGGCAGGGGCCATAGGCCTTCCATAGTTCTTGGTAACCAGTCCATTTTAGCCATCCATATACATAGACCAACATCTTAGTTTCCATATCCTGCAATAGTCCAACACCAAACGGAGGTTGTCCTTGGATTCACTTGCACAGTGTATACAGGGATAATCGTCGGTTGGTGCCTCACTCCATCTAAATTGTCTAAGGGGCCTCTGCGAGTTGGCTTCGGCCCCTCGTACGCCTTCCAAAAGACCGGGATCCCAGAATCCCGAGATTATGTTAACATATATAAAATAATAATAATAATAATATTCCCACAACTATCACACAACGCCATCTAGTCCCAAGCTAAGCAGAGCTTGTGTTATAGGTACTAGACAACTGATAAACATACTTATATATTTCTAAATACATACATATTATAGATAAATTACACAGAATGATAAAACTAAAAAAATATTTGATGTATATTGCTATATAAACTTCCAACGAAAATTGGTTTGAACAAGCTCTAGTAAGTAGTTTTTTTTTAATACGTCATAAATCGTAAACCGCAATTTACCTTTCATTCAATCAACTCAAATATAAAAAATAAAAAAAAAAAATTATTTCATAAACACAAGCCTTATGCATAAACCGTGAATACCTACAGGTTTGTACGGAACCCTCGGTGCGCGACTCCGACTCGCACTTGGCCGGTTTTTTTAATTTTTGTGCGTAGAAAATCATCAAATGATGTCTCTGAGCGGAGCGGGAGGGCGTGTTACACTTTTGCTGACTAAAACTCATCCCTGCTCCTTCAGTTGTCTGTGCTAGGTAACTCTATCGAACAAATCTCGCGACCCTGGCAGGAAGTTTTTAAGCTCTGGCTGGAGACCTTTATTTATTAATGTAGGCATCGGCAAGTCCGTTAAGCTCTCGACAACCACATAGATTTCATTACCAAACAAATACCTTCTCTCTCAAATATGTCTTTTCTCGTCTACTCGGTTTTGTAGTCTTCCCACATCTAAAAACATTTTTACAGTACCGACTGTCCCAATAAAAATGCAATCACTGCAACTATCTGCAATCAATAATTAATTTAATCTATGTATAACGTATTGGTAGCAGGGTTTCTATGTCCGTAGTAATTGGAACGCCGCCGGGCCCCGGTTTGTCGTCGGACAATCAACACGACGTGATACGAAATCCGATGCGTTCGCTTCAGATTACTGTGCAGTAATCATTGTCATGGCCCAATCATGGGGCTTTAACTTGATACTAATGTGACTTTATCTAAGTATTTATTGGCTGGTGGGAATTTTGGAAATTTCGCTCCTGCGTGGTATGGAAACCCTGATTTATCGATTTTGGCTGATTGTACCAGAGGTGCAATGGGGACCATTGAAATAGATTGAAGTCTTATGCATGACATCAAAAGGCTAATACTCGATATGAAGAACATTAATAATTTAGTCGTAGTCTCATCCCGGCGACAAGTAAATGCAAAAAATGTAAGGAAACTCCAGGCATTTTTAACAGATTGATACTGAAATCAAATTGTGAACGTTCTTCAGATTACGAGAATTGCTCCTTAGGAAAAATATAAACAAATTATGAACAGTTTCTTTTTAATTCATTTAAATTCTTTTTTTTAGTGTGTGGATGGCAGTCTAAATGCACTCGGCCCAGAATTTGGTGCCATCACTAGCGTCAATCAGTTGCTATCTGAATCGTCCTACATTCTTAACAACTGCGTGTACCTATTTGTTTTCAGCTGAAATAAATTTCTAATTTATGTTTTCGTGCAAATATTTTTCATCCTATACCTATTTATAAAATACTAATTACACATAAAAGCTTTCAGATTTATTATTTAGCTAGGTCCCAAAGGATTGCGTGATTACTTTATCTTGCTTTAAAACATGGGGTAAAAATTATATTGAGCCTAATTTCCGTATCACGAGTACAAAGTAAATATTTTTACATCACCAGCCTATTAACAATGTTTGTTCACGCGATATTACTGCGCAACAATATTGTGTTAACTTTCATCCAATTTGGGGGATGAAAAGTAAAAAGGTTACATGAAATGAATGGAATAAATTAATATAACCAGTGAGGTATAAAGCTCGCATGGTTTAAGATTTTAGTTTATATTTTGGAATTAATCTCGATTCACGAGTATCTCGATAATGTAATGTCTTGAATTAGGGATTACAAAATGAAATATCCAAATAATATTAATGAAATCTTCAGGTTTTAATTAATCTTTTAGTCTTGAAGCCAATCAGACTAATTGCAAATGACTTTGCTTAAGTTCGTAGCCTGTAGGTCAGTGCCCTGTAAAAAAGGCTTTCGTAGTCAGTTCTTTTAAAGAATTTTATCATTCTGCGTATTTTGATACCTAAAGGAAAATTACGTTACCTATAAATAAAGTTTTTATTCCAACAAAGATAAATTCGTTTAAGCCACCTGATTTGGGTATTCTTAAATCTTCGCTATACATATTTCGCTGAACGGTTTTATTTAGTTATTTATAAAAAAACCTCCCTGTAAGCTTAATTTAATTTACGTGCGTAATATGTAGCCCCAAAACAGTACGTTTAAAAAAATTAATAGCGCATTAAAACGTTTGTTAGTATACCATTTATAAAATTCTAAAATTACGACCCTTGTTAATACCCCCAGAGTACAAAGTATCATAATTTCTTTACACATAAAAATTAAAATGTTTATTTTATGTTCCCGTAACAGCCCATTTTTAATGGACTGCGTTTCCTATATTTTTACAAAAAATAATGTGTTTCGTGAAAGAAAGCAGCAATTAGGCACAGAATCAGAATGAATCAGAGTATTCGTTAATGGACTTTTTCCTGAGGGAGTACGGAGGGTTCAATTTTATTCTACAGCAATACAGCTCTTGAGTACTTTCCTTTTTTTCTATTGATTTGAAGGTATCATGGGTTTTATAAATGGAGAGCATAAAAAAGTTAATTAAACGTAAGTATTACACGAAGTGGACTTTGACCATTAACGAGAGCTTAGCAAGGCATTCAGTAGTGTTTGTTACAGCTGAAGGCTTACACTCCGATTCCCTGTTGTATTGCATGATAATCTCTCATCACGCACTGAGCTTAGATTCAAATGCTTCGTTTGCAAGCAGCCTATTATCCTGGACTACATACAGCGTTAACCGCATACAATCTGATCCTCGGCTTCATTTCCACTGTTTGAAATGCACCACGTTTCCCCACAATCACAAAAGTAAGCGAGGTTGTCGTTTGCACGCAGCCTAAAACCCTTTTACCCTCAAAACTTCGCAACACGTACGTGCGCAAAAAAATTACAAATATGACAATACTCCGTGTCGTGTTTTCCTTTAATTTCTTGATCAAAATGAAAATTTTAATGCGCCGCAGCGCGCTTCATTAAAAAAAAAAACATTTTTATATTTTCTACCGCTCCCCTTTGTATCGCGAGGTAATATTCATTTTTGAGTAGCGAGAGAAAATTTGCTCACATAATTAATTATTAACAATATTATCAACTGCAGTAATTTCACCTCGAATTTTTACTCGCAAACGTTATACCATAATAAATACATTTTCTGAGCCGCCATCATGTGAACCATGTGGGAAATTTTTCCTTAAGTTCTCGCATCCTTGTTGCTCTGCCGAAACGACCTTTTACGCGTAATAAACACCCAAGCCTTATTCTCGTGTGACCCTAATTATCAATAACTTGTACCGCTAAAGCTTTCCTTACAAGGGTAAATAATTACTTGGATGTCAGGGAGAGCAGCACTTTAAAGCGAAGAGCGTGTAATGACAAGTTGCAAACTCATCGCCCACAAGCATTGGGTAACCTATTTTACGCAAACGCCTTTTACGACGTACGCACGACACGCTATTTACGCGTATACGTTGTTTACCTTCATTCGCAAGTGAGAACACAAACGGGTAATGAATTGTTTGATAGTGATATGTACCGTCAGTTGTCATGTTGAATGCAAGCTGTCGGCACGTCATAAATCAATCTTGCGCCGTTTAACATAATGAGTGAAGTATGTAATGTCCTGTAAGTGGATCATTATGTGTCTGACTTAAATGTAAATCAAAGTTCAATAAGACTATTTCGTAGCGGTCTCTTTGTCTATATACTTACTTGGTTACAAAGAGGTAAAATTTATTTGTATTTAGGGGTAATCTCCTGAACGGCTGGATAGATTTTGATGAAATTTTGGAATGGGAAGACATACTGTAAACTATATAGAAGGACATAGTCTACTTACTTTCGACATACCATACAAGAAAAGTCGCGGAGAGAAGCTAATTAACAGCAAGCGACTGATTTTGGATTCACTTTTAGCTCACGTTCCCACAGACGAGATTTACAAAATTGGCAATCACTGATGTCTTCGCGTATTTTCAACGCACGGCTTAGCAACAGGGTTTGAAAACCGAATAGTTAAATACACTATTAAATTTACGACGGGCTGAGATGCACTCTGGATTCCCAATTCTCGTTCCACACCGAGAGTTTAAAAAACAGCGCCCGAAAAAATCCCGTCGTGATTTTATTACGTCTGTTACACTTATGGATAAGTTTTAGTCTATACCTGTATTCATGTCATAGGTAGTTATACTTTATGAGTACAGTTTCTTAACAACATAAAGGCCATATAATTAGTACCAACTCTCTAACAAACGACACTATTAAATTTTTAAATTCTTTCTCTCTATCTCCCATGAGGCCCATGAGTCTCAAGGGAGATAGAGAAAGAATTAAATGCTCATGAACAGGGGTAATCACTGCGTCAAATCCTCTCCTTCCTAACCTTCTACTCAAACAAGGAACAGTCTTAGGTGATGAAATTTCTCCCGCTTTCACTCGTATCTGTCTAATATTTGTCCATTCACCTATACCAAGTTGCACACCAAATGCATTGGCGCCTGGTGAGGTTGCGGTACAGGGGTGTGTCAACAAATCGCACGCACAATGTTTTGTATCCGACCACCCGTATCTGTCCGTGTTTGTTTATTATGCCCCCTACGAACGATGGACTGGTTTTATAGCCTTTAGAAATAACTGTAGCAGACGGCAACGAATTTTCTATTTCGCGTTACGACTTCCTTGATGGGAGTTTTTAGATTTTGATGTTTTTAGACAGAAATGTTTAATGACTTATTTTATATCAAGTGAAGTTTAATGTCAAACTTTATTGTTTATTTTTTTATTTTCTGAAACTTTAATATTTAATTTATAATGTAAATACCTAAGAGATATTTGGCAAAATATTACATACACATGAATGAAGAGGTAGAAAACCAAAGACCGTCACACTTACGATTTGCAGCGAATTGATTTTTGAACGTGCTCTCTGCGGGTGCAAAGCGAGTCAGCTGCGATTACGCGGTGTGTTCTTCGCATTTTCACAATATTGCACACTCGCTGGGCTCCTCTCTTTTACACACGCAGGTCAATCGCTCTCTCTCACGGAACCGTGGCGAAAACGTTGCGCACGCGTGGCGTGCTCGCTACGCACAGGGCAGCACGCGCGGCCAGCGATTGCTTTGCTGGAAATACGCTCGCAAATCGCCAGTGTGAAAAGGCCGTTAATCCCTATCGATTTATCTCTGCCAAAAATGATATAAATCTATCACGTGGTTTAGCGATGAACACGTAGGTAAACGGGCAAATCTACTTTCAGATTATTAATTATAATGATAATAATGTGACAGAAAATATATATTTACTTGAAAACCTGCATTACCACAACAAATAGAAACAAAAGAAAAAGTAGAATGTTTAACATAAGCCTTTTAGTACCCATACCTAAACCAATACTTCTATCGAACCCTACTACAATCAACAAGCGAATAACACATTTATTTGCAAACTACTTACACCCGTTACAACCAGCACCCATTGAGTTTCCTAACTTGTATAACGTTAATTGTAGACTACAATTAACGTTATACAAGTACAACATGTAGATATGTTTGTCCCGCCCGCATGTAAAACTACACATCCGAATTTTCCAGTCTACAAAACCCTTTGTGATTTTATTTAAACGTAGATACCCGTCAATCTATTTATAACGAAATGTTCAACAAACACACTGATTGCCATTTATTTAGAAACTGGATTTACAGGGGCAAACGAACTCGCATTGTTCTATATTCACTGTAATCAATTTATATTAAACTTCGTGCTGGCTAATTGAATTTTTGATGAGGGGAATTTAAAGGAGTAGTGGAGCTGTTTTATGAGAGACGAATCTGTAGGTTCATTAAGAGTTCTTTATAAAACTATGATTTATGTAAATAGTTTTAAATTCGTTTATTTATCAATCCCTTTACGCACTGCGTCTATACATTTACTTGTTTTTATTCGACTGATCGAAAAGAGATCTTGTTTTAAACATTTTGGTTGTGTTTGTAGTCGGATTTTTTTTTTATTGGTCTTCTAATATAATATACTAGCTTCTGCTCGCGACTTCGTCCGCGTTAAATTTCTTGCTCCCCCGACCCTTCCCGTCGCATCATCTACTCGTTTTTGCAACATTTATCATTACTGCTCCGCCCCTCTTCGTTGTAGCGTGATGCTATATAACCTATAGCCTTCCTCAATAAATAGTCTACCCAACACAAAAAGAATTTTTCAATTTGAACCAGTAGTTCCTGAGATTAGCGCGTTCAATCAAACAAACAAACCAACTCTTCAGCTTTATAATATTATATAGTAATATAGTATATATAGTATAGATGTAGAAGATGCATGAAGTATGCATTGTAGCTTTGTTCTCAAATTATGATTATGTCGTGACCCTATGTATTTTAATGTGTGCATCTCTACATATCGTTCAAAATAAAGTCACGACTCTCGTCTCTACGCTAAGATCCACTACGCAAAGGATTTTAATGCGGTTTCGTCAATTAACAGAATGATTCAAGACGAAGGTTTATATGTACAATACGCGGCAACGAAGCTCCTCGCAAAAGCTAGTAAATAATAAAATAAATAAATAATATTCCTAAAACAAACAGTGCTTTCTTTTGACATCTTGTTAAAATGAGTATTGTATCCTTGTTCATTTTCAAACTACATGTAAAGGTAGCTATCAAACTTGCTCTCTAACATTCAAACATGTAACACACAGATACCTAACGGAGTCAGTAGTTACAATTAGTGCCAACTGCCAATGCACTGCTTGAAATCACGTTCTTCACAATCTGTACAGCGAGCAGTCGTTCGGTGAAATTGCCTTAATCACCATTCTTACTCGTCGAATCGGTGAGCTGTATTATTTACTACACTAGACTCGTCTATGTTTTACACATTCTGTTCCATGTTGTACATTTGTGTTCGAATTTTAAAAGTTCGTCGGTAGACTATTGTTTCTTTTATCAAATGGCTTTTGCGGTACTGTATGCACCACAAAATTAAGGCTCATCTCACGATCAGCCTTAATTTTGAACTATCTGGTTTTGTCTTTCTATCTATCTTATATATATAAAAATCTTGTGTCACGATGTATGTTGCCAATAAACTCCAAAACTACTGAACCGATTTCAATCAAATTTCACATGTACCCGTATTTTGGTCTAACTTACTAGATAGGATAGTTATCATCTCAATTATTCGCTTATGTCGTGAATGTAAACGAATAAAATGTATCAATTAAATGTTTCTTAAGCAAGTGTTTATTTACTGTTTAGTTTTATGAAGTTCTCATAGATGGCGGTGTACGTTGATTCATGAATAAAATTCTTCAATATTGTTTGATATCTAGGTTGCAAATACACCCAATAGATGGCGCTTTGTGCTGTTTCTTAGAATATAAATTCTATTACTTTATTTCACGTAATATTTATGTTCACGATATAACTGTATTATTTTAATGGTTTGCGACAATAAATTGTGACTGAAATTTTTATAATTATACTGTGTATTATGTTACAATATTATTACCATTATTAACAAAAACAAAAAAATGTACTATTTTTGTAAGAGAATTATTAAATATTAAAGTCTTGGCGCCAAATTTTAATCAAAGTTTCAAGATCAGCACCCTAATTGCGAAACACACAATTTATCAGAATCTGAATGGGATTGAAGATTATTTCTATACCATTGCGTCATTTGGTCGAATAAATTGTGGCTCGGCAACGTAAATAATGCAATGAATGTTGTTTAACTATGAATATTAAACCAATTCCTACCGATAAAAAGTTCCGCAATTACCCCTCTGGCTATCAAATTCTATCGAGTCGCCATCTGTGGTTTGAATGTCCAAAGCTTTCATTCGTTCTCGAGACCTCTGAGCGTAAACAAAGCTCCCTCTCGAACCATCGAGACCCATTATTTCGAACAATCGATCAATCGATTCTTCTCGAAGCATGTGAACTAGAACGTTCGGGAAATTCAAGGTTCAGGTATAAATACTGGCGCCGAGTGTCACCGCAGCTCCAAAACCGTTTTCGCTCCAAAACCGTTTTCTCCGCAACGCCACAGGTTCGCCTTGGTACGTTCGGAATGCTAATCTCCACCTCGATCTTAAACTCCCGACTATCCAACAATTCATGAAACGCATCTCCAAGCGTTTCTTCGATAGGGCCGCAACCCACCGCAACCCTCTGGTTGTCGCGGCAGCCAACTACATCCCCTCCCGCATTAGTAAGACCCGCCGTCCGCGGCACATCCTAACCGATCCTGATGACCCCATTACCCTCCTCCAGGAGAGCAATAGGGCCACCAGCACCTTACTTAAACCGAAACGTCCGTCATACCGACCTCGCCGCCGAGGTCCGTCGTCGCGACACTCCCGACTAGCTAATAGTCCCCCCCGACCCTTGCATGAGCCATCCCGCGTCGCTGAGCCTTTAGTTAACGACCCCCCAGATCCAGCCTATCCCTTGCTGATCCCCCCCACCAGTGACTCCCTAAGCCGAGGTCCGAACCCCACCGGGGGTGCCCTTAGGTCTTAGTCACTTAGTTTGTAGTTTTTCTTTAGTTTGTAAGCCCCTGGCTGGAGGCCTTAGATTCGCGTCTAAAGTCATTCGCAGGGCAAGCCCGCTTAAGTAGTAAAAACCCTCGGGTTAACTACGAGAAGTCATTGTTCAAAAAAAAAAAACACCGCAGTTCAGTTCCTTTTTAAACGAGTGAATTAATACTATGGGAGATAGTATTAATTCACTCGTTTAAAAAGGAACTGAACTGCGGTGATTTTTTTTTTTGGACAATGACTTCTCGTAGTTAACCCGAGGGTTTTTACTACTTAATCGGGCTTTCCCTGGAAAGTGATAGTCTCAGTAAAATCTCAGTGCAAGTCTTAGTACTACTCTCTGCGTCAGTCTCTGTAAATATACCTGTGCATTTATCAAGTATATAACCTCTGCAAGTATTAATCAGTGCAAAATCATAACTTTATACACATTTATGTATTTTTTGCTTGCATTTTATTTTATTTTGTTCATGCGTTTTGTAAAGAAGTCATTGTTTATAAAGAATAGTTAAAGATAAGAAAAATAAAATCTAAATTTTTATATAAAAGATTTAATAAATTATAGTTTGAAAAAAACTAAAAAAAACACGCTTTTGAAACTAATTGAACTAAAAATTTAAAACTAAAACTGGAGTACTCAGTTGAAAAATTCATATTGTTGTACAAAAAGCGTGCGGGGCTTGATTTTCATTGCTGTAAATATTTTAACGATAGTTTAGTATACCTGTAGTAATTATAATAAGCACCCCACGCATTTTGTACAACAATATGAATTTTTCAATTGAGTACTCCAGTTTTATTTTCAATTTAGCTAATTTAATTTTACCGGAAGGGTTTTATTTCCTCAGTTGCGATTAGAGAAATAAAATATGGCGGTACGAAGTTCGCCGGGTCAGCTATTTAGTATTATATTTTATCAAGTTCTTGAAACATCGTAAGGAAACCGGCATGTCCTAGAACCAAAAATTTGAAGACATGTGACATCTACGAACCCGCACTGGGCCCGCGTGGTATATTCTGGCCCAATCCCTGTCACCGGGAGGAGGCCTGTGTCCCAGCAGTGGGAACAATATAGGCTGATTATGATGATCAAGCTCTTCTAAGTGAAGAGACAGTTGAGCTGCTGAAGAGTTTGTTGCGTCAGTTTTTCTTCCCAACTTGCCGGGGGACTGTCTTCTTCCCAACTAAAGCACTAGGAAAAGGTGAAGGGCGGGCATTTTGGGGACTGTCTTATGTAATTTTGTCATTCGAAAAGTGCTGACTCGCCATCTGCAGTCCAATCTACGGAACAATGAGATCGCTTCGGAAAGCCTCTGATGCTCCCAGGAAGCTTCTGCGCTTTTAGGCGGAGCTAGACTGGCTTTGTTAGCCAGAATAAAATAAATATAAAAAAGACCCTCATTCGGGGACACACCCGAAAGAGGGTCTAAGTGCGAAAAAGGGAGTCCCATCATAATCGAAAGGGAGTCAAAATCATGTTCAAAGTTTCCCTTACATAGGCACATCTACATATACTTAATATTATAAAGCTGAAGAGTTTATTTGTATGTTCGATTGATCACGCTAATCTCAGGAACTAATGGTCCGAATTGAAAAAATAATTTTGTGTTGGGTAGCCTATTTATCGAGGAAGGCTCTATAGCCTTCCTCGATAAATAGGCTACCCAACACAAAATTATTTTTTATAATAGCTTATATAATTGTTTATAGCCTATGCTATAT
This sequence comes from Aporophyla lueneburgensis, assembly GCA_932294355.1. Classification (NCBI taxonomy): domain Eukaryota; kingdom Metazoa; phylum Arthropoda; class Insecta; order Lepidoptera; family Noctuidae; genus Aporophyla; species Aporophyla lueneburgensis. The sequence continues at coordinate 18,690,112 of OW028750.1, read as the reverse complement.
AACATCACGCTACGGACTAAAACTGGCAGGCAATTCGATGCTATGGGAAGGAGAGTGAAAATTTGACGCGGACGAAGTCGCGGGCAAAAGCTAGTATTCTAATAAAATGACTTCATCAGCCGGTGTTCCATATGGTGTCGGAAGTAAATAAAAGTATCATCCGATTCCTTACCGCGGGTATCATAAGAGGCGACTAAGGGACTTACAAGAGAATGGGCAGCAGCGTTTTCTATGCATTTTACCACCCAGACTGCGATCACCTACCCGTCTGCCAAGGGTGGCGTCTATAGCAACCCCCCCCCCCCCCAATTTGGGGGAGGCCTATGTACAGCAATGGAAGTCTTTCAGATGATTTGATGATGACTTCATCAGCTATTCTATTCAGTTCATTACACTCACTGAATTTGTATCAGCCACACGGGTTGATCGTTCAGGTTAAGCTACGCTTGCTGCGGTTGGTACGTGGATGGGTGACCATCTTTACAAACCAAGACCCTTCTGTGCCTTGGAAAGCACGTTAAGCCATTGGTCCCGGCTGTCTTTCGTAGATCTTAGACCGTCATTACGGGTCGTCAGACGCCCGAAAGTCTGACAACCAGTCTTACTAAGGGGTATCGTATTACCCAGTTGTGTACCAGGTTGTGGAGGGCAGATAGGCGGTCGCTCCATATAAAATACTGGTACTCAGCTGCATCCGGTTAGACTGGGAGCCGACCCCAACATGGTTGGGAAAAGGCTAAGGAGATGATGACACTCACTGAATATTGTAATACCCTCTTATTTATTATTATGTTGACAACTAAACAATAATACAACAAATTAGACGCATTCGTTCGAAATGTCCATTTGTTCCTCAATTACACAATGTTGGCATGCAAATGATAAATCACAGAGTTTATTCAATGCAAATTTTAATATTCTAGTCTACAATCGATGTAAATTCGAAATTTAATACTAACTAATTATGATTGCTTCATTAGACGCTTTTGGTAAATGTTTACAAGCGTTTTCGGTAGGGGAAAATGAACGTCAATTTTCCAAGCGAGCCGTCCGTCAGCGAGATGAGATTATGAAAATATTCAAATAAATATAATTGATTTTGACATTAAGATAAGAAGATAGTGTATCCATGTGTATAAGCTGAAATAATTTTGAGCTTAGAGAAAAAATATCATTATTGAATAATATTTGTGAATGCCTTCCATACTTATTAATTAGGTATCTGGCATTGCTTTTAATTATACTTTCAACTTTGTCTACCTAGGTACCTATATAAACTGTAGTAACCATTTTCAAAAACTAAAGGGCAATCTAATATATAAAATTCTCGTGTCACAGTTTTCGTTGCCATACTCCTCCGAAACGGCTTAACCGATTTTGATGATTTTTTTTGTGCTTATCCGGTATCTATGAGAATCGGCCAACATCTATTTTTCATCTCCCTAAATGTTAGGGGTAGTCCACCCCTAAATTTTATTTTTTATTTTTAGACAAAAATTTTAATTTCTATTTTTTTATGATACATCATACAAAAATACATACAATCTTCAATATTTTCACCCTTCTACGATCAACCCTTATTTTTTAATAGCCATTTTAGTAATTTAATCATTTTTCCTCTCCGGTCGAAAACTGATCAATCGTCATTTAATTAGTTATATACTAGGAAATTATTTATATGGCAAAACAACGTTTGCCGGGTCAGCTAGTTCATTAATAATCCCCGTCTTGAAACATTATGTCAACATCGTCAAAGAAACTTCGTAATGGATTCTTATGTTTTCATAACCCGATTCCACACTCAAATAATTTCAACTGATATTTTCACAAACTCACGAAGAAGTTGTATTTTGAAATCTTATAAAATCGGCCTAGTTGAGAACTTTCTTATCCAAACTCAACAGCTCTGAAGTCCGTACCTGCGACAAATCTGAGTTACGGACTTTTTAAGTCTTCTTGTTTACTTTTCCTTTCAAGTTGTTAATGTTTTGTCGTGATTAAATTGAAACTCTTAATTTGAATCAACGAGATTCAATGATCATCTTATAACAAGTTACTCTTTTTCGCTTTGAATCAAAGTCGTTTTGCTCTTCTTTTTGTTCAGTGGAACATTTTCTTCGTCTTGGACAGATTCGGCTTTGAGTACGGTTGACGGAATAAAGTTTTATCTAATCATACAGTTTCCACGCAGATTGTTGGTCAAGTTTCATACTTTTTCTATAATTTTGTCATTATCTTTTACAACAGTACGCTTTGTACTTAAAGTAATATGATCTTAGAGGTTTGCATTTCAACTTAATATAATTTTTTAAATTTTACGTTAATGGCTTCCCCGAACCTTATTAAACACGTATTTAAATACGTATCTGAAAACTAGATTTCTCTGAAAATCAGATAGGTATAAAAAGTAGAACGAATTATTTTAATCGCATCAATAATTACATCCAATTTCCAGTAAAGCTCAATATGAATTCTAAAATAAATTTTATTTCGGCTTACTTAAATGCAAAATAATAATAACTTCGTATAATTTCGAATTTCTTATCTACTCAAACGATGTAGTCACTGGCGGCAATTCAGCGAATCCAAATGTTAAAGATGTTTCAGACAAGATCGTACGTGATCGCTTCGATGTTTTTTGTTTTCATTGAGCTATACAAAATAAAATTGGTCAGACTAATTGACATGAAATTGGACAGCATGAAATAATTGCACATTACTTCGAGTGTGAGCACGCAAAAATATTCCTTTAATAGGTTCGAAATTAACAGGTACTCTTTTCGAAGGTTAATTGAATAAAATACAATCATGGTATCAAAATAATTACCGCTGCTATTTAATATAACAAGCAAAAGTTTCCAATGGCAATGAGTTAAATCATCGCCATTGGAAATATTCACATAAGTATTGAAAAAAATTAAATTTAAAAAACCCCCGACACAAAAACCTAATTTCCCTTTAAAAAGTAAAAATAATAAAAAAAACTCAATCTTAGGTATTTAAATACCTAAGTATGTATTAATAATTTTAAAAAAAATACGTCGCTTTGGGGGACCGCTCCAAACCTAACAATTTAATTACAAATAGTCTATTACCTAACTAAGCAACATAGATGAATAAAAAAAAAATTAAGAAAAGAAAACTTTTATAAAATTACTTCAAAATATTGCATTTAGGATACGACCGTCAACGACATCTGCCCTCACGGAGCGGTCCCCCATTGCGACGTGTTTTTTTTTTTGAATTATTAATACATACTTAGGTATTTAAGATTGAGTTTTTTTTATTATTTTTTACTTTTTAAAGGGAAATTAGGTTTTTGTGTCGGGGATTTTTTAATTTTTAATTATATTTTAATTTTATACTTTTTATAGGTACATACTTATTATAATATAGAATCAAACGAAGCTAAGAACACTCTCGGTTAATTCATCAATATTCTCTTTCAGTGCGCTTTCATTTGAGACCCCACTCGAGTATATTTGCTGACATTCGGTTACTCTTCCCCACTTTCCCCCCCACAACTTTTAAACGGCTTAACCGATTTTCATCAAACAAGTCTAAGAACACTTGCACATAAGTCACCTTTAATACAATTTTTTTTTTTTGAAATCGCTTCATCCGTTCGGGAGCTATGATGCCACATACAGACAGACAGACACACGGACAGACACGTCAAGCTTATAACACCCCTCTTTTTGCGTCGGGAGTTAATAACACATCATTTTTGGCAGTCGTTACGGGTCGTCAGAAGCCGTTTGACAACCAATCTTACCAAGGGATATCGTGTTACGTAGTAATTGGATTGCAGTCGCGCTATGCTAGATAGGCAGTCGCGCTATGTAAAATACCAACATTCAGCAGCATCCGGTTACACTAAAAGTCGACCTTAACATAGTTGGGAAAAGGCAGGGTATATGATGAATGAAAAACACATAGTTTTTTTTTTTATAAAATGTTGTTGGAGTGGCGTCTACGTACCGGAACCCGTAGCGTAAGAAGGCCTCCTCACCGATGACCTAGTAAAGGCCGCAGGAATTCGCAAAATGTAAGATGCACAGAACCGGTCCAAGTGTGAAGGGGTCTACTAGGACCGATGCCTGCCGGGGTCGCGTGATTGTTCGAAAGAGATACCGTGACCCTGGCACATGGGCAACTGATGGAACACGGGTGGGTTTTAGTCAGTAAAAGTCTGATACGCCCTCCCGCTCCGCCCAGAGCGGGAGAAGTCATTTGATGATTTCCCATCCTTAAAAAAATAAATAAAATAAAAATAAAAATAAAAAAAAACCGGTCCAAGTGGCGGTGCTTGGAGAAGTCGATGTCCAGCAGTGGCCATCTTTCGGCTGAAATTATGATTAATGATATACCTGTATTACAAATGAAATGCCCACATACAACCCGTACTTAAAATATTTACCCAGTCAATCCCAACCAGAGCACTAATGAGATTAAAATCAAACAAGGATATGAACCGCAATATTTTCGCATCTATCTGACAGTACTCTTAAATTCAAACAGACTGGTCGTCTCCATTGTTTGTCAGTGGAACCTTTTTGTGAAGATTTCCCATGGGGAGGGGTCGCGGTGGACGATCCACGTCACTTGTCCTCCAACGCTGAAAGGAATATGCAAACAGATTTGCAAAAAAGAATCTCTTTTTCTCGAAAATTATTAATGGTCGTGTCCTTTAAGTTACGTGATATAAAGATTTAGTGCATGAAATATGCAGTTGGACTAAAGACTTTATCGTCAATGATCCGTTACGAAAATATGATTTGGGTTAATATAGTTTTGTATAACTGGGTAAAAATGAAAAGTATATTATTTCTATTTCTTTCACCTTCTGATTAGCTACTGTAGCATATTGAGTAAAAAATCTAATTAAACTAGACAAAGAATATCCTAGTAATAAATATTACGTAGCAGATAATCTTCTATCTTACAACAACTGTAACAAAAACAAACATAATTCGCAACAGTATCCATTTAAATATCCGTACAATAATTATTTGCATAACAATTTCAACGCAAGGCACGTAACTCAGTACAAAAAGATGGGAGCTTCTAAGATAAACATTGGATACATAAACAAGAGACAATTACTGAAGCATCTAATGAATAGGCATTAAACGACACGCTGTTGAATGAGCGGCGAACACAAAGAGAAGCTCTGAGTAACTAACATGCCGATACACCTCGTTCGTAATAATCGTACAGTTGGCTGCAAACAATTAACGCATTTCCTCTATCATTACAGGGAACTAAAGAAACCGACGATGGTATCTCAACGGAAAAATGACAGTTGATTTTGATGAGAAAAATAGTTAGTCTGACAATGAAATCTTTGTCACCATCTCGAAGTAAATAACGATTACGGTACTCGCTAAATATAACTTTTGAACCAATTTTGAACTCCTCCAATTCTTGACGAATCCAAAAATATAATAGTTCCCAAGAAGTTATTTATGTTGCTCTCTTTGGTACACCAAGTTTTAGTACCAAAAAATTCTTAAAATTCCTCACTTGTCACTTCCTCGCCTTTGGAAATGCAGAGACCGAGACAAGTGTAGTGACATGGACAAAATTGGACCGTGCGAAACAGGCACAACTTCTGAGCAACAATGTGGTGAGTTCAATCCGTTTTTTATAAAATTAGCACCAGTAGCATTACTTATACCTTTATATTTGAAGGTGTATATACTAACTTCTCACGACTTCATCTGCGTCAAATTCCTTGATTTTTGCTTAGCGATCTTTCAAACTTTTACTCCTTTATCTCGACTTCTCAGGATTGTAGCGTGATGTTAAATAACCCAAAAACCTTTGTGTGAATTCTTTACAGTCCCTCTTTTAGTGGTTGATTTCCGTACTCACGTTTAATTCACTACTGATTTTTCAACTATCACTTTTTGAAATTTAATAGTTTTTATATATCAATTCCTCCCTGTAGTTCTACTACATCTGCTATGGTCAATTGATGAGCAATTATTTGTCTAACAGCTACTTGATACCCGGTCCAGGCAACTTAACGTGCTTGCTTGCCTGTTTTTGCCGGCGGCACTACTTTTAAGGATAGTTGCCCTTCATTAGGTCAGACGTGAGCCTATTATTGGCAGACGGTTTAATCGTGTCGTAATTTGCCTGCGCTTAAATAAGTTCCTGTATTGCTAGTCTGTTAAAGCAATTTAATATTAATTAGCGATACAATTTGTTTTAATTGTGTTGGTTTAATATTTTGACTGTGACAAATTATAATTCTTATTTTTTCTACATACGTCATCATCATCATTTCAGCAGAACGCCGTCCACTGCTGGACATAGGCCTCACCCAATTTGGGGACGGGTTTGACATATTCGCACCGTTTGGCAGTCTTAGTTGCCTCTCACGATACCCACGGGAAGATATGGGATGGTGCTATTGTTTACGTCCGGTACCACACCGAACAGACCTTACGTGTCTAACAAGAAATAATTATTTTTTTACCTATCCTTCTGTATGTCGTAGAATCTAATACCAGCTCCTGTATCAATGTTTCCCTATATGTATACGAGTATGGAGGTAGTCCTCGAAATTAAAATTTTCTAAGGTTTTTTGCAATTTGCAGGTTGCAGATGTCAGGCTGTATATTGATTAAAACATGATAGGCGATCGTAGCAAATATAGCCTTACAGACTCATAATAATTAAAATTATCAATAAATCCCTGCAAGTTCATATAATCCCATTGAATGACTTTTTCAACATAAAGTAATTAAATGAGAATGACAAAACGTAAGAAAATATGACTTTTGCGGGCTACTCTGTCGATTCCCCTTAATAATTTTACTTAAAAACTTATCAAAATGTTCTTTGAGTTAAACTGTATGATAATAAAATGTTCTTTTAATTATACGACATAAAAAACTAAAATGTTTCTTTCCTTGTTTCAGACGAAGATAACACCAAGAGAAACAAAGAAAACGACAGTCGTCATACAATGAACACAACTCCTAATTTAAAACCACCTTGAAAGCAAACTGCTAAAGCCGAAAAACATAAAAACGGCGAAAAGTGCTCTGAACGTAAATGTAACTTTAGATCGTACAAACGACGCTACTAGTCCATTGAAAACGCATTTCCATTCGGAAGTGGTACCGGCTATATCGTCGCATCGTTCGCGTCTTTGTAAATGTTCACTCAAATATCCCTACACTATCTACCACACACGTACGACGGACTTCACGTACAGGTCTAAAAGTTTTTATATCTTACAGAAACCCATTCAATATGGGATTCCATGCCTGTATATACAACGTCCAAAATCGATTGAAGAAAGTCGGACCTAAAACGTTTTAACGGACATCCGTGAATAGGATTCTCCAACTAACACAAGCAGAAAGCGGTGGACTATTCCAGGAATTTGTTTGACGTTACCATCGGGCTTCCGGTATTTTTTACGATGTCTTTTTACAGGATCCTTGGAAGCTCTGACACTGGCTCTTTATTGCGATTTGTTTAAACAGAGGATAATTAAACCTTGGAATGAATGACTCGGTACTTTTAATCCGGCAATTCTTCGCTACTTATTGTCCTTTTTTTGCGAGAGGCCTTTTTATAAGAAGACAATGGTTCTCGCTTGTAAAATAGTTAAGAGCGACTTATTAATCAACTCTGTCGTTTAATTAGCGTCAGGCAGCATTCAAAAGTTCTTTTGTCAAAGCGTAGCGAACAATAAAATGTACTTGTATTCTTTTTCGTGCAACAAAAAATTGGACTGCGCACAGATCTCTCAAAGGCGTTTGAATCAGTTGTTCATTGAACAGTGTCTAATTATCTAGTTGTAGTTTATTACTAATCAACTATGTTTGTCTTGTGTAAATCACGTGCATTGCACTTAAATGTTTCGAAAATCCATAAAATGCCGTAACAATAATTTACGAAGAAAATCAACGCAGCCCTAAGAAGATATAAATCTTGTTTTGTTGAAAGTAAACGCTTTAACTGCGCCAGTAAGTCAGGTGGGAACATAAAATATTTACCGCTCGAGTAGAACTAAAGTATTTAGCGGCAAAGAATAACATGTCGGATTTCTTACAGCCCCTTCGTTCATTTTTCTTTTTCTCCCGGTTGTTAGTTCTACTACAGGGCTTTGAAATTTTAAAGGGGCTAACGCAAGCCGTGGCTGTAAAGCAGAAAATTATTGTGAGGCGTTATAGTTGAATTTAAGTAAGGTTCTGACTTAGTACCTAGTATTTTCATTCCTTCGTTTTATTTTCTTTTTATCGTAAATGGTATCAAAAATGATTGAAACATTGTGTTCAAATGGATTCCCTACTCTATATAAACTCTTTGAAGTCTAAGATTTCTTCATCAAAAAACTTGATGATGTTTATTGCTTCGTAACGTTAACTATCTGTATTAATTGAATATTCTATGTTAGTTACATAATTATTATCAGATGATTTAGTTAGAAGCAGTAAATTAATTCCTTGAGCACGAACTAGAACTGCAGTGAAAATAATATCATTTCTTGAACTGAAAATTATTTTAAATACTTTACAACAAATGATTCCATGTAGCAGGTGCGTCCAGTAACATTTTTAATTATAAAAGAAAATATTATAATTAAAGATGTGAGAAAAATATTTTTTAAAACTTACATTTCCCTATTTTAAATTGATCTGGCCGTTCGAGTGACATTCTCCACAGTCAGCCCAATTAAGTTTTACGAAACACCTATTCTTAACTTGCAACGTAGTTGAAATTCAAATAACAGCGTTGATTCCATTTCAAAATATTTTGAACACATTTATTAAAAATACGAACAAAAAGATATTGGTGTGGAAATATGTATTTATTCAAAATGAATTGAAGATTAATAGCAAGAGGATAGGTATACAGATACCTATTTGAAAGTCTCATAGAAACCTTTACGAAATATACAATTTCATACAAAATACCGTACATGCGCTTGCACATGCAAGATGCATACAAATTAGATACGGTACCCAAAATTTATCAAAAAAATAAATTTCTGTTTAAAATAACACTTTTTTCTATAAAATAAATCGGTTACATGTACAGTTTGAATACAAATTCAAAACACGCAAGAATTAAGTAGGTAAAGCAAGTCATTTTTTGAAAGCCATGGGTGGTCACGATACGTTACCGGGAAACGATTTTACAAATCACTAGGTTCGAAATATAAACAAACAATTTAACTAAAGTTCAACACGCTAAGTTAACTATTTCTTACTATGGTCAATGTACGGAAACGGATAAACGTTAATTTGAATAACTATAAGAAGCGATGAACCTTACCTACATATACGTATTTCACTTCCATAATAATGCCACTAATATTTGTAATAGTCGAGTAGTAAAGGAAACAAACAGTCCTGGCTCTATAACCAGTCTGCTCACCATGACGTACGGTGGTGAGGCGAGGACGCTCACGCAGGAAGCTGTATATAGGTTGAGAGTTGTACAGAAAGCTATGGAGCATATTTGGCATCAGGCTAATACATAGACCGAGTTCCCAACGCCAAGATATGAAGTCGTATGAAGGTTTTCGACATCGGCAATCGTATTATAGAACTCAAATAGAGTTGGAAAGTACACCTGGCACAATGGTAACAGGTGGAGTAAGACTGTCACAGAGTGACGTCCAAGGACTTGAAGACGTAATGTCAGTCATCCGGCGTTGAGATCGGTGGATGACATTGTTGCCATTGCTGGCAAAACCTGTATGAAGCTGGCACAAGAGCATGGGGACTGGCATAAGAAAAGAGAGGCCTATGCCCAGCAAGAGGAATCCCGGTAAAAGGGCTGTGGAAGCATCCAAAGCCCGACTGTCCTCCTGAATGATGATGAAAGGGAACAAAAAAGGTACAATAAAGAGATGAGTTAATCTCAGTGAGTGAAACATGGCTGCCAGTGATGATGATGAAAGGACGGAATCGAACGATATAATTGTTTAGTTACATTCACGAGTAAAATATACTAAACTAAGCTAACTAACTAAACTAAGGGCTAACCTGTTTAGGTTAGTTTCATGGTTTTCGTATTCTGACTTAATTCGCGACTGATTGCATTTTCCACTTACAATAATATACAAGGTGCCCGGGGAAACGACGACGCCAAAAAATTTTGTATTTCCATAAAAGGCTCTGTCCAGTGGCTTTTTGAAATCCAAAATCCATTGTTTATGTACAGGAAGTACGTTTGGAATAAAGTTGACATTAGTGACAATCTAAAAAAACCACCAGGTACCATAGAGCTGGTCTAATGATGCAACCATATCCTCCGATTTACATGCTTTCGCAAACATTCCATGTCTTAATATAATCAGACAATCTGGAGCCAGTGAACCTCTCTAAAACTTTTCTTTTAATTGCTATTGTTCACACCAATCAAAACGCTCTTAGAACAACAAATCGTTAGAACTGTCACATATGATAATACTATCTTAGGACAACCAACACACCGTTATCTGATCCCAAACTAGGCAGAGTCTGTACTATAGTAACCAGACAACTGATAAACATACTTATATATTTCTAAATACATACATATTATAGATAAATTACACCCAGACACAGAACAAATGATTGTGCTCATCACACAAACATTTGTCCTGGGTGGGAATCGAACCCACGACCTCAGTCTTAGCAGTCAGGGTCACAAAGCATTAGACTAACAGGCCAGTCAGATAGGTATGTTACGACATGGTATAGACTTGACCCTTGTTTTAGACTTCTTAAGATGATTGGAGACCTCCTTCGCCACTATGACATGATCTTTAAAAAACAATTTATTACGGTGCCAAAGTATCGTTATTGATACTCGATACTGTGGATATTTCAAATTAATTTTCGCCTGCACGCTTTATATTTTCGGCGATGTCCATTCTAGGTTTAATATTAAATCCCAACCCTTATAAATTGTTCAGTCTAAGGGCTGAATGAGACACGATGATAGATGCATTAACCGACTAGGTCATGACATCGATCGAAATGCTTGGAAAATATTGTAAAGCCCCTGTTTTTTAAATAAATCCTCAAGATAGAGTGGCAACCCTAGTAACTGCCGATACTATACCTATAAAATCAGAAGCTTGAATGGGTGTAGGAACTGGTCATGCGGTTGACCACACAACCAGTTTGTTCAAACATAAACCCTCGACAATAATCCATTAACAAAGAACAGCATATAATGACCATATCCAACTTTTAAAACTGAGATAATTCTTACTTCCCAACATCAAGCACTTAAGATCACGATTTATAACACGTTTAAACGCCTTCATATTCCCCCACTTCTATCCCACAAACGATCATTCTCCGATAATCTCAGAACAAAACAAAAACGATATATCAAAGAATTTTTCCTTTTGCAATTTAAATTCAACGCAAAGCTGCGGGGAGAATTCTAGTCTAAAATAATAGAGATTAACTTAAAAGACGGTGTCGGCGATAGTCGTAATTTACGCAAGTGAATAATCACATATTGCGAAGTTTCGCGACTACGCGTATAGGCGACGACATCTAGCCCTTGTTGGCTACGGCCTTAATTGTGGCCTCTAGTTTCTACAAGGAATTTGGAAGAAACTGGATAGTGTAAGAAACTGGCTACAGGGGTATAGGTAACTGCCAAACAACGAGAAGTATTTTATCGTCAACAATAAATTTGAAAAAGAACACGGAGACAGAGGACAGAGGTGTACATATAGTACACCCATATTTCACATTGCATTCATATGACATTCATTTCTTGTTTTTACATAGGGATCTGCAAGCTTATCTCAATTGTCGTTAAAATTGTTGTTACTAACCGAATCAACAAACATATGTACCTCCACAAACTACTGAAGTAACAAGAAAATATAAAAACTAAAAAACCCGAATTCGAAAAGTGGTATTTGAAAATTCTTAAACCGCGTAAAAAAAATGTGGCATCCAAATTCAAGCCCGCTGCACTACAGATTTTCCACGAAATAACGTCATAAAACAAAAGCCGACTCTTCTAGTACTCTTCTATGCCTGACTACAAAGCCGTAGTACCTACCAGCACTCATTTATCGGTGTGCCCTGCGGTAGATTCCAATCAAGGGGAGTTAGTGCAACGACGCCGCGGTGCGCCCGCAGCCATATATTTCACGCGCGGTGTACACTCATACTTACGCACAAATCTTGCACGGAATCGCAAACATTTTTACTAGGGTGAACAACTAGTTGTTGTGTTGTTTTGTTGTTCATTTATTAAATAGTTGAAGTTAATAGGTCGTTATTGGTTTATTATTTTGTTAAGTCACTAATGAATGGGCTACGTCTAGGAAAAAAGTCAGCGTAATAAGTTGGTGCTTGCGTATAACGAAGAGATAAAAAGGGATACAAAGATTAGTGCGGTAAGTAAGCGTTAGGCTCTACGCTAGTTTCACTTCTAAGTAACAAATACGGCTGTTTTTGCGTGGCTAAATATGTATATCCAATGTTAACTGAATATTGAGCACATTCATAATAAACTATTCAGATTATTACCTATTACGAAAATCTAAGTTATTGCCATATAACATTGTTAGCGTTTAAGAAAACAAGCCCTGCCTTCCTACCTAAAATTAACCCAAGGCAGCTTTTATCTCATGGCGACATGGCGGGTACGATTGTCGCAACCCAGTGCTGGGCACGCCACAATTGCGGCGGTAAGTCCCCTCTTTGAGGAGTGGATAGAGAGGCGCCACGGCGTCCTCACCTTCCGCCTGACGCAGGTTCTCACCGGGCATGGGTGCTTCGGTGGGTTCCTGTTCAGGATAAAGCGGGAGGATACGTCCGGGTGTTTCCATTGCGAGGATCGTCTGGAGGACACGGTGGAGCATACGGTGGAGGTGTGCCCTGCCTGGGCGGAGCACCGCCATGTCCTCGTGGAGGCGATCGGCGGCGGCGACCTCTCGCGTCCGGCCCTGGTGGGAGCCATGGTACGGAGCGAGAGGGAATGGGAAGCCGTCACCTCCTTCTGCGAAGCAGTAATGCTCGCGAAGGAGGAGGCGGGGCGCGTGAGGGAGTGGCAGTCTCTGCGCCCTCACGTCCCTAGCCGCCGCAGGAGGAGACGCCCCGGGCGTCGGGAGTCAATAGCGGACTCCCGGCCACCGTAGGCGCGAGCTTGCGGGTGGCGAGCAATGGGTAGCTCGCCGCCCGGTAAGGACCAAGCTCGGGTCGACGGCGCGCAGTGTTCCACGCGCGCCTCAAACAGATGTCAGCAGCAGTGTAGGGGTCTACTAGGACCGATGTCTGCCGGGGTCGCGTGATTGTTCGAAAGAGATACCGTGACCCTGGCACATGGGCAACTGATGGAACACGGGTGGGTTTTAGTCAGTAAAAGTCTGACACGCCCTCCCGCTCCGCCCAGAGCGGGAGAAGTCATTTGATGATTTCCCATCCTGAAAAAAAAAAAAAAGGCAGCTGTTATGACTGTCTCAAATTACATCACTATAAAAATTTATAGAATATTGTTTTCAGTAAAATTCAAGTTATGATTAGCATGATAAAGAAGACAACGGGTAGATACGCTTTCTCATAAAATAGGTTTCCGATAGTTTGCAACTTTCAGCTCGTAATGTCCATTATACTAGATCTTCATAAAACTTTAATACTTCCCAAGTTTATAAGCACCTAACGGTTTTAAGATCCCTCTCGGATGTCTCATTATTTTATTTATTATATTTACTTCTAGACGTGTTTCTCTTACAAATCATTATTTAATGTAAAAATATGTTTCATCACCATTTCAGCCTAAAGACGTCCAGTGCTGAACATAGGCCTCCCCCAAGCTCTGCCATTTCGACCGGTTCTGTACTTCCCGCATCCAGCGGATTCCTGCCACCTTCACCAGGTCATCGGCCCATCTTGTGAGAGGCTTTCCAACGCTACGTCTTCCAGTACGCGGTCGCCACTCCAGAACTTTTCGACCCCATCAGCCATCTGTTCAAGGTGCGATGTGCCCTGCCCACTGCCACTTAGGTTTGGCAATTTTTATTACTCTAAACTACTTAATTCTCCTGTAAGAGAGGCCGTCATTCAGCGTTGGATTATGATTCTTAATAGAAAAAGTGCTTCGCAAAATGTGGGTATTACAAGTACACCTCTGCATAACCCTTCATGCGTTATAGGCGTAATATTGTTAAAATAAGTAGTATAGTAGTAGTTAAAGCTCTATGAGGAAGACAAACAACGTGATTGTGTTGAAATGTAGAAACTGCCAAGGCAAATTAATCTAGAACCCGTACTGTAAACAGGAGTGTGATATCTGCAAAAGTTCAAAGGTTAGTAAGTAATTATTTTGTTTAACAAAAGTCTGTTAAACTTGTTAATCTCTAAAAGGTTTAACCAACATGTTAATGTGAGTTACCTCCAGTAACATCGTTTAAAACAAAAAACAACAAAAACAACCACCAAAAATGTTGTCCACCCCTGCACACAACGCAACGAAGCGCATCGAACGCAAGTGTGTGACAGTCGATAATTAACTACTTATTATCGTTGTTTAATAATGTCCCGGCAATGTTAACAAAGCTAAATTGTTTACCACAAGCCTCCAGGCCCCGCGCTATTTATGTGAACGAGATAAAACCTAACACGACCATAAGCTTTTACTTTTTATTGCAAATCGGTGTTCTGTTACGCGAAACTATACCGATTATAAACGCGTAACATCGTTTAATATGTCCCAAGTATTTGTTTTGCAGTCGTAAATATAGGACCAACAAATGGTCCACTGCGAGATCAAATTTCTTGGGAAAATTTATTATTGTTATAACTTCTATGGACCTTATAAGATCAGTCTCTTTTACGTAGATTTTTACAGCTTTTCTGACTATAAAACTCTGTTTTAGACGTTTGTGTAAGCCAGGGTGATTTAGGTGGATTTGATAAATTAAAAATCTGTAATGTAAATTCAAAAGGAGCTAGAACATTCTTTTAATTAGGTACGTCTAAAACATTAATCATCTTGGCACATTTTAGAATTAAAAATCACTTTTTAAGTCGTAAATAAACACATAAAGAAGTCTGCTTAATCTAACTTTTAATTAATAAACGCGAAAAACTCAGGTTCTCGTGTATTTACTGTCTTAAAAAAAACTGTCTGATTCGTAGTAACGTTTCAAAGGCATCAAATTAGGCGATGTTAATTAAAGGAATGTACGAAAATAGGTGTTCCAAAAATACTCAAATTAACATACACTCGTTAGAAACTTTAACACCGGTGAGTAAGACTCATTTTCGCAGGGCAAAGTTTGTAACAAGAGACAAAATGAGGTACTGTACGGAGAGCGTAAAGCCGCAAAGAAACTTCTTGAGCTTTAATTAAAAGAGCATCGCGATTACTGCTATATTAGTTACAATCAGAGAACAGGAACTGACTAAAGTAATTGTTGGTACTAAACTAAAAATGCGGGGAATTTTCATTGCGAAAATTCTTAGTCTCCAACTGCACTTTCGTTTTAATCTTCAAGTTAATTTGTTAGTGTTGCAATGTCGATTTATATTAGTCGATTTGCCCAAATTTACGCGATTGAAATGGGCGAACCTACAGTTTTAAATAATATATTATTCTCTGTAGAGTAGTGGTGGCCCAGTGGTATCGGCCCCGACTTACGTGATGTAGATCGTGGTTTCGAACCCAGGCAGGCGTTTTACTTTGTGTAAATAATTTCATCACCACTGCTCTCAAAATGGTGAAAGAATACATCGTGAGGAAACCGGCATGTCCTAGAACCAATCATTCGAAGACATGTGACATCCACTAACCCGCACTGGGCCCGCGTGGTGGATTATGGCCCACACCCTCTCACCGAGAGGAGGCCTCTGTCCCAGCAGTGGGAAAAATATAGGCTGATTATGTATTATTCTCTGTAGACGACTCGCACAAAGTTAATATATTTATAGGCGAATCGTCATCGCCAGAAATACGTATTAGGCAAGTAACTTCGTGCGAAACGCCTCCTTATAATATATTATTTCAAAAAGTCGATTTGCCCGTTTCGGACGAGTAAGTTCGTGCAAATCCAATAATAAGCCGTTGAAGTAAGTACGCACGACGACATGATATCAAGCTACATTTCCAGTATAACCTGGCTTCTCACTGTACGAAAAGCCTATACAACGCAACGTCAGGTAGAAATATGTAGCTTGATATCGTTGTATGTACAAATGAATGATCTATAGGG
This sequence comes from Aporophyla lueneburgensis, assembly GCA_932294355.1. NCBI lineage: Eukaryota > Metazoa > Arthropoda > Insecta > Lepidoptera > Noctuidae > Aporophyla > Aporophyla lueneburgensis. The sequence continues at coordinate 18,673,908 of OW028750.1, read as the reverse complement.
ATACTTCTGCTACACCCTTTGGCAATTGTAAGCGTGATGTTGTTATTTATGTGTTAAATATACAAGTAAGAGAATGCCTAAAATGTTTTCTAGGTCTTTTATATATCATTCCATTTGGTCACAATATCTATGTAACAAACAATAACAATATTAATTGTGGACATAACAATTAACCTCTAAGCGTTAACTATTTATATACACAAATCTTCAGCCCAAAAATACGTACCAAAATTCAATTACCAAAAACCAAATTAATTAAACGTAAACATCTCCACAGACTCTCTGTCCACACTCATCGCTGTATGGACCAGATATTAATGGACCTGTCAATACAATGATGTTATTATTATAAATGTTCTGAGATCCCAGATAAAATGTTATTATTCCCGTACAGAACTTATTGCGTACACTAGGAGGATTCGCCCCTTCTTAATTGCAATGTAGATACGCGATTTTACTTTGATTTATTCGTGCGCAGTCACAGGTGATAAAGTGTCCATGTTCCTCTCATCTGCCCACTGTATGGAGAACGTTCGGTTGAGGAGCTCCCTAGTGCATAAGTGATGAGCGAATGCTACTAACTGCTAAGCATATGAAATGGGTTTGCGTTAATTACTGATTGTGGCAATTTATTTTATTACCTTAGTGATTATTTAATGGTTGGTTGTTTCATGTAAAAGTTCAATTTGTTTTAGTTCTTTGTTGAGAATAAAAAAAATAGAGATTTATACAATTACAGTGTGTTTTATTACCTGCTTTGAGACAGGGACATACGCTGCGTCTGCTTGTATGTTAAAATAGAAGTACTAAGCAGTTATTTTAATTGCAATCATTTATTATTAATAAGAGTTATAAAAGAAACATACAAAAGTAGACCAGATTAATTCTATAGCCAGCTCAGCGGGGCCAACGCGGTCTCCTGTCACAGGCTGAATCACACATTTTTATCACAGTTTGGGAGCAAACACCGTTATAAAATGTGTGACTTAAGGCTATCATGGAAGCCGTGCTCGCTCACAGAAGGCCAGTAAATAAACCGCCGTTTTAACTTCGTGTATGGTGAAAATTTTCCATTGAAATAAAGCTGTCGATTCCACCATTTCTTAACTTATTCATTAGCAATAAACAAAGATATCACGAAGAGCTCACAAAACGGGGCTATTATATACGTTTTTAAACATTATTAGTCTACAGGCACACATCGTCAAACTTCGAGCGTGCCGCAAAATCTCACTCCAGGGACAGAAAAAACTGAATAAATGATATTAATACGTACAGAACAGATACGGAGTTTTTCGCCGATCCCATACACGAACCTACCTAAAGGGTTTCATTGATCGGCGGCGGCGACCTCTCGCGTCCGGCCCTGGTGCGAGCCATGGTACGGAGCGAGAGGGAGTGGGAAGCCGTCACCTCCTTCTGCGAAGCAGTAATGCTCGCGAAGGAGGAGGCGGGGCGCGTGAGGGAGTGGCAGTCTCTGCGCCCTCACGTCCCTAGCCGCCGCAGGAGGAGACGCCCCGGGCGTCGGGAGTCGATTGCGGACTCCCGGCCACCGTAGGCGCGAGCTTGCGGGTGGCGAGCAATGGGTAGCTCGCCGCCCGGTAAGGACCAAGCTCGGGTCGACGGCGCGCTGTGTTCCACGCGCGCCTCAAAGAGATGTCAGCAGCAGCGTAGGGGTCTAATAGGACCGATGCCTGCCGGGGTCGCGTGATTGTTCGAAAGAGATACCGTGACCCTGGCACATGGGCAACTGATGGAACACGGGTGGGTTTTAGTCAGTAAAAGTCTGACACGCCCTCCCGCTCCGCCCAGAGCGGGAGAAGTCATTTGATGATTTCCCATCCTGAAAAAAAAAAAAAAAAAAAAAAAAAAAAAAAAAAGGGTTTCATTGCTCCTGAATTATGGATGTCTGCCAGAAATATGTACGTGAATACATATTGATTTATACTAACTGCAGTTTTATGTAGCGAACGCAGGTAAGCTGTAACTCCCGGCCGTCGACTTGTAATTAACAAATTAACATGGAGCATTTTAATATGGGATCGAGCGCCGATGATAAAGCGCTGTATGATGTGCGTGGATGGTGATGGATGATCAGGACGTTTTTATTTATTGATAATAAAGGAGGTATAGCTAGATTAATGACGTGTCATTTATATGAAAGATTGATTTCCGCATATAAAAAGTTCGAGTAATTTTTACATTTAAATAAGTGTAATTGTTTTTTGCATTCAAAATATTTTTTAAGCGATAAATTTTATTACAATTTTGTTACGAGATTGACAATCTATCATCAGTATCACAAAAATATTACACTAAATTCAGAGTGTTTTCAGTGTTTGTATCGAGTTTACTTCGTTTGTGAAAGAGTTACGTTGAAATATTTGTATTCAAGAAGAATCAAAATCATCATACTCCTGTAGCTCTCTCTGCCTTTAATCCAATGTTTGGGGTCGACGCAATGTGACTTTTGCTTCCATACTTACTCTTATTAGTCGTCATCTCGGTAGGCACCTTTTTTCTAACTATATCATCTTTCACACAGTCCATCGATCGTTTCTTTGGTCTTCCCCAACTCTTGTCGCCATGCACTATCAGAGATATTACACAAAATAACTCAGCCAATACAATCGTCATAAAAACCTTAACTTAATGCAAGTTTTTGTAAAACAAGTCGACATAATACATTTAAAGCTTACTAACGGCGACAGGATGACGTCTTTGTGGATGTTGAGACGTACAACATCCTGTACAAATGTCCCTATTGTTATATTGACATACAGAAACATACGAAACATTCATATCCCGTAAAGGGTAAAGAACGCGACCGTTAAGATGTAGCTTAAGTCTAAGTTGTATAGACCTTAAAACATGTAACAGTACCAGACACAAGTTTAAACTGAACATTGGTAAATTTTTGCCGAGTACAAAAAGGGACGAATAATAAATATTTTAGACTAGATTTCACCGGCATTCCCTATCTGGCTGGTCACTCAGAAGAAACTGCGATACAAACTCACGTCTATCGTACATTATATTATAAGGATCTTTTGTGAGCCTAACAATTGAGGGCCACGTCTAGAAGGGTCCCTTGAATAAAAAGAAAATTATTTATTTTTGTGCAATTTTTAATATTATTTTCAACTGTTAATTGTAAAGTGAAAAAAAAAATGTAGGAATACAAAAGTGTCACATGTTTTATGAACCATTCGTTGCAAGTGGCATTCCAGTAATAACTAAATACAACTTCTTAGGACATCCAGATGATTAAAAAGTGGGCGTTTTAAAGTATTTTTTATTACTCTCAAAGGTTATTGTAGATCAATAGTAAGTATACTATATATAATTGAGCCATTATTACAATACTGTTATTGCTGTAGGCATTGGTCATACGTCCAAGATAATTACTTGATACACTTTACGTTCCTAAAATGGCACGTGACTCGTCTAATAACAGGCTTTTAACACTACCCGTAATGGCTCGTCAAAACATCAGATTATCCTAAGCAGAAGAGTAATTAAAGCATTAAAAATCGCCCAAGAATTTAGGTCACAAAGTAAATGTTTGAGTAACGTGACGTGCAGGCACGTAAAGCCAGCTTTACACTGACGTAGTGTGCTATGCAGTGTAGGATTCTGTAGTACTGTGAAGAGCGCAATTATCGCATAGTAATATGGAAAAAGATAGATCACCTTAACATTTAGGTAGAACACAAAGAAAACAGGTTTTCATTACAAAATTATTATTAATATATAATAATAGTATATTTTGGCAGTGAGGTATTATATTTTGGCCTGAGAGTTTCTCAGCTCTCAGGCTGGTGTTAGCTGCATTTACGAGCCAAAGCCAAGTAAAGGCAGCATGTTTACGATGAGGGTGTGTTTTTTCCTCTAACTGCATGAACTTCCAAACTATTCTGCAGGATGGTTTCTGGCGGTGTAAAATTGTCGCAGTGTAGGTTAATATAAACAGATACTTCAAAATCTGCTAATTTTAGGCTCTGGAAAATATGGTTGGGGATAACGTCTGTCGTGGAGAGCTATAGGGATAACTTACACTTTTTCATGTCTCCAGATTATTTTGACTTCTTCTTTAAGGTCAGCATATTTACTTATTTTTTTTTAGATATGGTTATATGTAGGTTATGGGTGTTGGGAACTGCAATGTCTATGAGGTAAGCGGTTTTTCTTATTTTATCCTGTAGAGTTATACCAGGTCTATTATAGAGGTGAGTCTTATCTGTAAGTATGGCGCGATCTAGCACATTTTATGTGCATCATTTTCGAGGATGTTTTGTGACGCATTCATAGTAGGAAGTGTTGGTATTTTGTATGAGACTATGTTTGAGTACTAGTTTTTGATGGATGATGTTTGCAACCTGGTTGTGTCCGTGAGTCTACTCTTTCTGTATGAGGGTTATGTATGCTCTTGATTTATGTTGTATGGTTTTTCATTGAATGTGGCTACTAGTTTGATTATTTTTTTCCATTGGTAGTTTTAATAAATAAATATCTTTGGACAACCAACACACCGTTATCTGATCCCAAACTAGGCAGAGCCTGTACTATGGCAACCAGACAACTGATAAATATACATATATATTTCTAAATACATACATATTATAGATAAATAACACCCAGACACAGAACAAATGATTGTGCTCATCACACAACGATTTGTCCTGGGTGGGAATCGAACCCACGACCTCAGTCTTGGCAGTCAGGGTCACTAACCACTAGACTAACAGGCCAGTCAAGACTAACAGGCCAGTTAAGTTTTGTTACTTAAAGTTTTAGTTGAGAAAACCTATTGTGTTTTATTGTTTTTCGATATCATATATCCATCAAGTTTGTGGAGTTTTATGAGGTCATTTAATTTGACCCTGTTTAGTGGTAGTACTGCTCCGGAAAAGTGCGTTCGCAAGAGATCTACTGGAAAGCAGTTTGTTTTTGACACAATCTTTTGCATTAAGATGAAAGTTGCAACAATGCATTGTGTAACAGGTTGCATCACACCGCTCAGTTTTTTATTAGGTACATCGTTAGTCAGTGTAGCACACGGTACTGTAGCATTCTATATACTGACTATACATGATGCACGCCTGATCTCTCTCCGGTCGTTTCGGATTGCTGTCCCTTCGGACTATCAGAGTGAGGGAAGAGTGAGTACCCCTGTGTCTGCGCACACACTTGTGCACTATAACATCCCCCGCGCCGATGGCTAGTCTCCGTTGAGATTGGTCACAATGGTTGAAATACGGAGTCCTCCAGAGAGGACTATATATAGACTATAGCACGAACTTGGACGGTGTGACGCCAGCTTTAACCGACGCTCACTTAAAACGTCAACCGTTCGTGACGACGCGCTGACCGATCGTTAGCGGACATTTAATTACTGTTATTTAATAACGCCTCCTGTCAATCAATCGTACAATATTTTGTAAACATGCTTCACACGAAACACGGAAGACTGTGTGTTTTATTTTTTGTCTATTTTTATACAACTTTTGAGGGATATAGAAAAGGAAACTAAAAATGTTCTGATACTGACCCTAATTAAACTAGCGGAAAATTGAGGAGAAAAAAATTAAGCATTTAAAAAAAACCTACTTCCAAAATTACTTAAATTCAGAAAGTCTGGTTTTGTATTTTTGTTTTTTTGCCACCGACTTCCAAAATAAAAGTTATTTTTCATTCGGTGTTTTTTTTCTTTTTGGAAGTTGGTCACTTTTATCACAAAAAAATGCTTTGTTTTTTAAAATAGTTTAAAAGTATATAAAAATTAATACTCCAACGCAGTATACTGACTGCGGCTGCGTTGGTGGATTTAAATAAGGAACAGCAGTGGATGGACCAAACAACATAGTGGCTGGACATAGGACCAAACTGCACCACCACCCTTTCCTCTGTTTTTCACTTAGTCTCTCCCAGCCGCCTTCTTAAAGTCGTCGTCCGTCCAACAGTCGATATATCCGTTAAAAGATGTAGTGGTCATAAAATAATAATGCACAGAGCATTTAGATATCAAGTGTCCTCCATCGAAAAATGAAAAGCAAGAGTTCCTGAGAAATATATTGTCAGTTCTGTAGTGTACCGCCAAACGTGTTTCAAAGAATTTCAACGAAATATAGGTAGTTACACAGTACAGACTTTTAAAAATGAAAAAAGTATAAATTAATATGATTATAATATTCTCAACTAGTTTTTACATTTAAACCTTCCAGCTGAATCAATCTGTATATTGATGAAAACCGCATTAAAATCCTTTGCGTAGTTTAGAAGATCTAAGCGTAAACACGGGAACCGACTTTGTTTTATACTATGTAATGATAACACTGATTTTATACAACTAGAATAGACGCCGCTCCTAATATTTCAGTTATCTAAGTCTCGCCTGCTTAACCTTTAAATAGAGGTTATACACAAAACCAACACTAAACTTAGTCGCCTGTGGGTGTAACTCGTAAACAATTTAGTAATAATGTACGAATTGCTAAATACGCATTTCTGAAGTTATTGATTCGTCAACAGATGAACTGGTTTATAAATAAAACAAGGTAAAATCAACCAAAACTGGTTTATTAATAAAACAAGGTAAAATCAACCGAACTGTCAAAATCAACTGAGAAAATTCGGGACATAAACAGGATATCGAAAATTATCGTCCTATATCGATATTGTCGGTTTTGTCAAAAGTTTTTGAGAGACTTGTTCATGATAAAGTTCATCCTGTACTACATAGTAGCATAATTCCACAACAACATGGATTTGTCAAAAAAAGATCAACTACCACTAAGCTGATAACTTTTGTTGACCATTTATTTAACAGTATGGACTCTCGTATTCAAGTTGGTAGTAGAATATATACACGGATTTCCAAAAGGCCTTTGGTTGGGCACCTTAAGTGACCCAAATTGATTTTTAATACGTATTTTTATTATACCTAAGTGTTAGGTCATTTCTCTAGTTATAATTAATTAATTTCAAATGGTTTCGATATGTTGGTATCTGTGGCTACGTTGGCTCGCGAACCGCTCGCAATTCACTGAACCTGGCGACGCCAGCGCTATTGTTTTGACCACCGCTCACCCGAGCGCCAACTAATGTGAACCACCAGTCTTTTTTTGTTCGTGAGTCTACGGCGGAGCTCTTCCTATAATATTAAGGAAAGTTGGTTTTTCACCGGGATGGACAGCTGATGTTCGAAGAGACTCGTTATAAATACCCAACAGTGATTTCACTATCTGTTTCGTGAAAGTGCTTCACGGTGTGAGCTGCTGATAGTTGCTGGTGAGGCGCCCTGAGCAGGTCTAAGGTTAGTGTGATCCTATAGTTCAGTGCTGACGTCGAAACCATTATCATTCTTCAGCTCACAGGGTGGGTTACATAGGAATTAATATAATTACTATCAAACCATAATTTTTTCATAATTAATATCATCGCATGTGGTCGACTATTTACACGTCCGCCACACCAGCCTTTGACAAAGTGGGCCATCAATTGCTCTTGGTAAAATTGCTTTTAATGGCATACGTGGCAGGAAACCGGCATGTCTTAGAACCAAAAATTCGAAGATATGTGACATCTACCAACCCGCACTGGGCCCGCGTGGTGGATTATGGCCCACACCCTCTCACCGAGAGGAGGCCTGTGTCCCAGCAGTGGGAACATTATAGGCTGATGATGGATGGCATACGTGGCGACCCACTGAGATGGTTCTCTTCATATGTTTTAACAGATCTCAGAGAGTTGTTATACACGGTTTTAATTCTACGATCCTAAATGTTACTTCCGGTGTTCCTCAGGGCTCTATACTGGGCCCTCTTTTGTTTATGAATGATATAGGTACGTGCTTTCAAAATTCTAAAATATTACTCTACGCAGACGACTTAAAACTCTTTAAGCCGATTAGTAAATTACGTGACTGTTTACTTTTTCAGGAAGATTTAAATAGATGATCTGCATATTGTGTAAAAAGTAAACTTAAGCTGAACATATCCAAATGCCATTGCATTATTTTACTAAAAAATAAGAACGTTATAAAACATTCATATTCATTGAACAATGTAAATCTGACAAGAGAAACAGTGGTTCGTGATCTTGGTGTTTTGTTAGACGAGAGACTCCATCTAGATGCTCATGTTACTAAAATTCTGAACAATGCTTTTCGTATGTACGGCTTTGTGATGAGATCGGCTCAGGAATTTAAACGCACCGGCACTTATTTATACCTATTTAAAACTTTGGTCAGGTCTCAGTTGAAGTATGCGGTCCCGGTGTGGAATCCCTTCTATGAAAAATATTCTAATATGATAGAAAAAGTACAACGCAAATTTTTAAAGTCCATGCATTTTTTTTTTCAGGATTGGAAATCATCAAATGACTTCTCCCGCTCTAGGCGGAGCGGGAGGGCGTGTCAGACTTTTACTGACTAAAACCCACCCGTGTTCCATCAGTTGCCCATGTGCCAGGGTCACGGTATCTCTTTCGAACAATCACGCGACCCCGGCAGAAGTCCATGTATTACGGTTGTTATTGTACATATGCATCTTACAGCAACTTACTTAATACCTATAAACTTCAAAGCCTTAAATCTAGACGTATACTGTTGGAATCGTCCTTTCTATTTGATTTATGTAACAATTCTTATGACTGTATAGATATAAAGATCAAAACGAAATATACAGACGATCAAATTGCTTTATAAATATTCGGTAACGAAACGTGATTTTTTGTAAGCAAAAATGTAGTGATTAAATGTTTTTTTCGTTGTGTAAAAGCCTACAAGCTTTTATTTAGTTTCAGCTGTGTGGATAAGCAATAGAATATGTTATGTACCCAGAACAACTATATGCCGAGGTGTGCGCGCACGACTGCTGTTTGCTGTAACCTCTTGTTGATCAAACGCAGGCTCGGGAGCACCCCTATAGCGCCTTACCACTCAGTACAATAAGATTTTCCAGGATATCGAGTTCTTTGCTGTTTCTGCAGCAAAATTTTGAAGTATTGCACTTAAGGTTATATCAGAATTGAGTATCTAACATTCTTGCAATCCTAAAAACGTAATTTAAATTATAATAATTTGTTCTTTCTTTGTATTTTAATATTTTTACTTCTATAAGTTCCAGGTAAGTTTTACTTTTATCTTTAGTCATACTCACTATTCTAAGTAATTTGTATCGCACGCCGTTCATGTTTGTTTAACTTTTTTATATTATGTGAAAAATGTCGCTGGTTATACATTTATACTTCCGTTTTAGTTTTAAGTTCTATTCCATAATATTGTAATGTGTAACCGTTTTATTTTCCCAAATAAAATCAAATAAAATTCAACATAACACCGTTCGACACTCGCTTTTGCTCGAGATAGCTTTACGGACTGGTGCATCACTTACGTATTGTATAAAATGAATATTACTTTTGTCGTTAAATGTGCAAGAAGACTGAAATTAATAATTGTTGTAATAAAGCTTTAGTTTAATCTCTAAAATTATTATTTTTGTAAATAACGTTGTTTTATTTGCTTTTAACATTGTTTCTATTCGCCAGCTCGATAAGCCTAGCAGCCAATAAGCCTAAAAAGCTCCATTAGCTATCGATACCTACTTCGGCCCGTGATTAGCAGTTTTTTATTGAGTTCACAACTATAGCTAACGCAGACGTTGCATTGGATAATATTTTTTATGAATTCTATGTATTATGTTGCAGGTGAATAACCTATATAGGTACATTATGTTCTATGTATAACAATGAGTACTTCTCGTTGGTCTAATAGTCACTAGTTCTACTAAACGATTTTATTTATTTACTAGCTTTTGCCCGCGGCTTCGCCCGCATGTATGTCGGAAATTAACGCAGATATTTTTCTAAAATAAAAGATTTTTTATAAAATAAAAGTAGCCTAAGTTATTCCTTGTTACATCAGCTATCTGCCAGTGAAAGTCCCGTCAAAATCAGTCCAGCCATTTCAGAGATTAGCCGGAACAAACAGACAGACAGACAAAAATTGTAAAAAATGTTGTTTTGGTATATGTACCGTGTATACATCCATATACACGTTTAAAAAGTCTTAATATTACAAACAGACACTCCAATTTTATTTATTTGTATAGATCTTGAAGATTTGTGTCTGAAATGATTCTTTGGATAAATTAGGAAAAATCCACACAGATTGAGTGGACTTGACCAGTCAGGGCACGTATTTGTCAGTAATCGTGCATTTCAACTCAGAACATAAGGAGCACACCGATTTGACGAACAATACCAAAGAAAGGGCCGCGTAAAGTACTCAAACTGCCAGATTATCACTAACACTAACTGAGAAGTATATACATTAAAAAAATTAATTTCTCAGTAGCATCCCGGAGTCTGGATTTGTGTCCGGTTGATGGTAAGGCTCACCCCTTATTACATGAGCCACTGGCAAAATGTGAGTGTTCTATAGGCACACCTATACTTAACCCTTAGGGGAAACTAGGAGTAATTTTATCTGAAAAGAAAACGCAATAGACAAGTAAATGGGTATACCGTGTTGAGACTAATAAAGATTGATGCCCATTAAATGCTTATAACATTCGACAGCCAAATAATAACATTACTTGTAATTTCTATACAGGCGTCTGGAAAGTTAGCAAACTAACTACATAACTATCTAGAACATTGAACACAGTACCTAAGAACTTACTTTTGATAACTTACCTCTGACAGCTGGCTCTTAAGGGGAGGCAGAGCGAAATCATTCAAAACAGTCGTCACTGTTAAAGTAATACAATCAATACTTTTACCACAATTACCATATAAAATATGTAATAAACACCACAATGAATGTGTTAACCAATTATAGTTGGCAAAAACTAAAAATATTGTATAGTTTAATAAACAAAAATTCGTAAATTTGAACAAAAATCTTAAAAAAGCATGCTCGGGTTTAGTTGAATTTTGATAGTAAACTGTAAAAATTTTTCACTAACTTGAATTCATATTAATTTCTTATTATCATACTACAATTTACAGTTTTTAATTTTCGAAATGTCACTTATTCATTTTATTATTAATTTTTGTTTTGATTCCCACCCTGTTTTGAGTCATACGCAACGTACACGAGTCGAAAATTCAGTCATCCACGAGAGCTGGGAGAGTGGTCACATCGCATCGTGGAGCGACGCGCCGGTAACGATAATTCGCGATCTATTGTGTACGTATACGTTGCCGCAAAGAATGAAATAGGATAAGTCAAATTTGTGTTTTTTTGAGTATGACTTATATTTATTAGGCATAACAAAATTTTACATTTTGTTGTTTTTTTTTTCTGCTTCCATATTACTATAACATTTTTCTTAAATATTTGTTTTTAGTAAATATGGGAAAGCGTAACGACAGCTATTGTAAGAAAAAAGTTGGCGCTCATTTCCGTAAAAAAGCCGTTATCATAAAATGTACGTATTTATATTTTATGATATCAGTTCCAGTTTTTTTTTTTTTTTCTCTAAAATTCGATATGTGTGTCGTGGCTTTTGGGGGTGGCGTTTGCAAATCTGGCATTCAATTTGAAATCCAAAATGGCGGATGTAGCTTTTTCTCAAATGTTCGATATGGGTGTCGTGTAATGGGTTTTGGGGGGTGGCGATTGCAAATCTAGCATTCATTTTAAAATTCAAGATAGTGGATTTAACTTCAACTTTTCCGTCATACTCTATATATTATATAAAGTGTATCTATTCATACACGAAATATTTTAAGAGGTACTGTAGGGTGCTTCCCTAACATAAGTAATGTCAATGCAGGTGTAAAATGTCAAATGTAAAGTTAAATGCAGAAAATGTCAGTGAATGCTCAACGGGATGAATCTAAATAAAAATGCAAGTTGTCCGACTCAAACCACGTCTAATTGAACACTAAAATGTAATTTATGTAAAATGCATAGAACAATGCAATATGTCAGTGTCAGTGCACTGCCAAATGTAGGTCGCGTTCAAAGTGCAAATACGCGAGCCTACTGGCTAACTTATTGTAATTAATATATTTTAAAACCCATGTACGTGCACCGTACATATTGCCACAACACAGAAAGAGAATATCTAAATAAAACAATTCCAAAATATGCAAAATAATAAAATAAGAATGTAAAAAATAATGTAAAAAATGTAAAAATGCAGGACTATAATGTAAATATGATTGATCTACGACTACTATGAAGAAATATAACTAAAATCTATAAATAGAATGTCACCATAATAATAAATTAGCACATCTCACTATGTTTTTCAGTGTCAAATTTCACTTCACTTGAGGTAGGGTTAGCACACGACACTTTATTCACTTTTGAGTCCCGTTTGTCGATCTTGCTGTTCCTGTCCTCGATGTCATGATCTTCTTCTCGTCTGCTTCTGCTTCTCGCGTCTTGCGGACCCTCCCCCTGTCTTTGGGTGGTCATCTTTCGCCAAAAGTACACCGATGTTACAAACAGTGCAATGCTAATCGCAACAACCACATAGATTGCAATGTAGTGATGAACGTCGTGAGAGGATAAGGTGTCTAGCTTAGACTGTTCTTCTATAGAGCGTAGTTGCGTGTCAATCTTCTTGAACGTCTCTTCGTGCGTTTCAATATGCAACGATGAATTACGGATCGAGGTATTGATTATGTTGTTGATTGGAGAGATCGTGGGCACGATCATCGCATATGGTTCATTGACTAAAATGTCACTTGTATGTTCCATATATGCGTGCAATGTGAATGAGTCGCCTTGCAAGTTGCATCCTTGTTTCAGCGTTATCAGACCCGAGTGACGTAACGTCTCTGATGTCATTTGAGTGCCACACACTAATTGTAATTCGCACGTGTCACAACAATAATAGAACCAGGTGTTTTGTTTATGTAATTTGACCCATTTGTCGGCGCATATTTTTATTTCCATATGGCAATAAGCGCTGTGTTCTTCGTTGTCTCGAATCAGCTGTACATCGCAAATAGATTTGTGACGATCACCGGTGTTGTATATAGGGTGATTTAGTTTGCACAGTAGAGATTGGTCATGTAATTTTTGGCATTCATCAAGGTCATGTTGTTCTAGGGGTATAAATGAGTATTGGTTGGCGTTAAATGCTATTAATGCAGAGTTGGGAATAACGTACATTACCCGATTTATGTCAATACGTTGAGGAATGCTGATAAGTCTGTTAAGTTCGTATAGGGCATCACTCAAGATCGGTACTTTTATTTCCATCAACAGGTAGTGCTGTGTTATGCGTGCATGTATTCTGAACAGCCTGTAGATGTCTCTTATGTCATTACGAACTTCCGATACTTCCGAACTCCTACCGATGTTTCGAACAGGGTTTTGTCGAACTCGATGCTTAACTTACTATGGCCGGCGTTACTGGGTCCAGCAAGAGTCTTCATCTCGAACGCTGCAATCTCCTGACGCGTTCCATGGTACCAGCTTTTCATTACCTCATAAATGTTACCGGTGAAATACTGATGACCTTTCTCCTCTACCGCACTCAGCTCCCGGTTCTTCTCTTCACATTCCGCCCATAGCAGATCTAACCTCTCAAGCCTTTCACGAATGTAATCGGTGGTCTTCCTGCTCGCTGAATCCTTCTTAAAATTTGAATGGATTCTCTTCAGTTCCTCGAGGATCTCCGCTTGACGCACGATAAAACCTTCCATTGTAAAGCCGTAAGATAAATAATGAACGATCTTACTTGAATTCAGGAACTCTCCCTGTATGCAAATGCAATGCAATGCAATGCGACGCTCTGGAACCTGGACCGCTGCTACCTCCCCGAATGCTCCTGCACGGCAACACACGTGGCACGGTATGACACGACACGACACAGATCCCGCGCGGCGACTTATTGACCGACGTATCGGACTGTATGGTACTTGCAATAGTTACGAAGGACCAAAAAACTATGTAGGGTGCTTCCCTAACATAAGTAATGTCAATGCAGGTGTAAAATGTCAAATGTAAAGTTAAATGCAGAAAATGTCAGTGAATGCTCAACGGGATGAATCTAAATAAAAATGCAAGTTGTCCGACTCAAACCACGTCTAATTGAACACTAAAATTTAATTTATGTAAAATGCATAGAACAATGCAATATGTCAGTGTCAGTGCACTGCCAAATGTAGGTCGCGTTCAAAGTGCAAATACGCGAGCCTACTGGCTAACTTATTGTAATTAATATATTTTAAAACCCATGTACGTGCACCGTACAGGTACACCTGTAGGTGGTAAAGAAGCTACAGCAACGAAAAAAAAAAATTCTGAATGTATTTTTTTCAAAATTTAATATTTATTAATTATTTGACTCACATAAGAAATACTGGCTCCTCCTTATTTTTTACGGCCCGAGACACCGCGGCCATGCTCTCGCCGTCCGGTCACCGCCCTCGCAACATCAGGTGGGCCATTCATAGAATTTGGAGTAAAGGTTTTATGCAAAACGTCTCAAGCAGTTTTAAAATTATAATAATTACGAAAATTCAAAAACGCTTAGATAAAAAAAATCTTTTTGCTTTTATAGCTTCCTTACTACCTACAGGGGTACCTCTTAAAATATTTCGTGTATGAATAGATACACCTTATACAACATTAGTTTTTGTTTATGCGAAACCCGAAACACGGGTCTAGTATTTTTATGTAAAGAATCTATGAAAAAAATTTCAAAACTGTATCATTAATAATCACAAAGTTATAAGCTTGTTACGGTACCTGATTGTCCTCGCAAAAACATATGCAGCCTACCGGAGGGCACCACGCCAGGCGCACGCGCGACTCTCACTCTCACTCATTGATAATAATTTGCCACAGTGATTGTTTATGTATTAGTTGGTGATAAACATTTTTCATCACGCTTGCAGGCTTTGGACTGTCGTAATGGTCAAGTGTAGGTACATATTATTATGTAATTTATTCGTAAATGCAGTAAAATGTAATCAATGCCATTTGTTGCACCTTATGTCAACAACTTAAAGTTCAAAATGGATGAAAATTGTTAAACATCGCATTACTGAACCACAGCAGGCTGTAAACAAATAATAAATTTGTACCCTTGACTATTTTTGCGTGTTTAAAAATGTTAATCATCACTATCTACAATAATTGGCGTAATCACTATTCACTCAAACAAACTGAAGCAACTGTTAAAAAAGGGCCCGTCTTTCTCATTAGCACTGACACACTGCCACACCACCACAAACAGCGAGTGTACGGACGTTTGAGTACGAGAGAGACATGATAATTTTAAAATCTAAACAAAACACTTTAGCCAGGGATCACGGCGGTCGCGCGCTCGCGATACGTATGCATCGATCGATGGCATTCGGGCGACTGAGGAGCGCCGTCGCCGCCCCGCAGCAGTGCGTAGTGCGTACACGCCGCCTAGCCCGCGCTATGACCTGTCGTGAACTCGTGACCCGTGGGGTGCTTGGACAGGAAACCTCCTCGTGTGCCCGGAGGTTGGAGTTCCCTTATGGATACGTCCGGGGGGAAGGCCAATCTCCAGGACGGTGCACCCTGGGGTGCGGGCAAGGACTCTCCATTAGGTACTCTGTGCCTAAGGGGTCTCGGTGCCCGTATGCTAATGTCCTGTCGGAGGAACGCTCCACCGTGAGTCCCTCTGATCTTAGCAGAGGCGCACAGCGGTGGAGTTAGAGCGGGCTCGGTGTGCACTAACCTGCCGCCGGGCAGGCAAGAAGGAATGTACTCCTTCTGCCACCGTTAGTCTCGTAGCCCCGAAGATCGTCACGGTCATGTCTCTGACTTTTGACGGGGGTCGAGGGTCTTGGCTTAATCGCCCGGGCCGCGAGGTAGAAAACCTCTATAAAAAATTACCCCAAACCTCCAAGCGGCGGCGCACCGTGAGGGAGGTTGACAGCTTGACTAATGGGTAGCTGAATTAGTCACTAGTGCGAACCACAGAATTTCGTGCATAAAAAGTTATATACTCGTGGGAACTAATATGGAAAGATTTTAAAAAAAAAACCCAAAAACCAAAGAAGTCGAAGGGAGCGATGCGGGGTCGGAGTCCGACGCCGCGTCGAGTGCGAAGGGCTCGCGTGCGGGCTCGGAGCGAGGAGTGGCGGGCGCTGCTGGTGGGAACCGTAAGTTCTCCCAGAAGCGCCCTAAATCGGGGGCAGGGCAGGAGTCCTCCTCTGACGGCGGGCTGAGCTCGGCCCGCCGGAAGATATCACGGCGTGGTGGGCTCCAGGAGAGGGGCACCGGCCGTGGACTCCCCACCAAGGAGGCCGGCGAGCCGAGCCGAACAGGCTCAGCCGAGCTGACTCAAGGAGGGGAGAGGCTCGCCACGGAGGGGCATCCCTCTGGAGGCACCAGTAGTAGGGCCCCCTCAGAGTCCTCCGGTGGCGAGTCGGAGGCTGTCGGCCACGGCCATCAAGGCGGCGACCTTTAAGAGGCTCCAGAGGTCCAAAGACAAGGCCATATCTGCTGCCACGAAAGCCATCGTGGCGGCAGCGAAGGCCTTTCGTTCTGGGCCTCCGGTGGTGGATGGGGTGGCAGAACTGCGGGCGGAGGTCGCCCGCGTGACTGCCGCCATGGAGCTCCTCCGAAAGGAGAATGAGGAGCTCCGAGCGGACCTGGCCGGTCTCCGAGGAGCCGCCCCCCAGGAGGCATCGCATGGGGAAGCGCGGCATGGGCAGGGCGGGCTCCTGCCCATCGAGAACCAGGTGCTGACCCTGGTGCGGAAGGAGCTCGCTGGCTTCCAGAGCAGGTTTTCTGCTCTGGAGGCCGTGGTCCTGCGCCCCCCGCTAGCGGCAAGCCGGCCGGTTCCGGGCCAGCCTGGGGCGGTTTCGGGTCAGCCGAAGGCGGCCTCGGGTCAGCCGAAGGGAGCCTCGGCCCAGCCGAAGGCAGCCTCGGGCCAGCCGAAGGCGGTGGCGTACGCCGCTGCCGCGTCTGCCCCAGCCAAAGGGCCGGGGCAGACCAAAGGCCGGCCCAAGCAGGCACCTGCGAGGGCCCCCCCAGTGCAGGTGGCGAGAGAGCCACTACCGCCTCCCCGTCCTTCGGAATCTCCCCCCGCCAACGCCGAATGGCAAGTGGTTGGGGCGAAGAAGAAGGCGGGCAAAGCTGCAAGGGCGGCAAAAAATAAGGCAAGGCAGCAGCGGCGCAAGAGGCAGCGCGTCGCGGCTAGGCTTCGCGCCCCGAAATCCGCAGCTGTAGTTATTACGCTTCAGCCGGAAGCGGAGAAGAAGGGCGTGAGGTACTGTGACGTGCTTGCCAAAGCAAAGACGGCGGTGAACCTCCAGGAGCTCGGGATCTCCAACGGTCTCCGGTTAAGGGTCACTCTGACCGGAGCCCGGATGCTGGAGGTCCCGGGCGCGGACAGCGGCCCAACCGCTGACGCTCTGGCTGAAAAGCTCAGGGCGTCGCTAGACGCGGAAGAGGCCCGAGTATCCAGGCCCACCAAGTGCGCTGACCTGCGCATCATGGGCCTGGATGACTGTGCGACGGAGGCAGAGGTGATTGCCGCCATTGTCAGGACGGGGGAATGCTCTGCCGAGCAGGTGAGAGCAGGCACCATCCGTCCTGACAGCACGGGGATGGGAACCGTAACGGTCAGCTGCCCCGTGTCGGCGGCTAAAAAGATCACCGCGGAGGGCCGAAGGCTCCTGGTGGGCTGGGTTTCGGCGCAGGTCAAACTGCTGGAGCCCAGACCTCTGAGGTGCTTCCGATGCCAGACAGGGCACCACGTATACGTGAAATGCACCTCAGAGGTGGACCGCAGCGGTCATTGCTTCCGTTGCGGTCAGCTCGGTCACAAGGCCGGCTCTTGCAATGCCACGCCGCACTGCTATGCATGTGCGGCGGCTGGCAAGCCGGCCGAACACCGGGCTGGGAGCAAGGCCTGCGCTTCATCCGCCAAGACCAGGGGCAAGGGCAAGCCCTCCGCCACCGCCGTCACCGCTGTTGCCGCTGCCGCCTCGACACCTGTCGTTGCTGGCAACACCACGGCAGGGCTCTCACAGGGGGCTCAGGAGGGGGCTGAAATGGAGTGTCAATAATAGGTACTCCATTACGCCTCCTCCAAGCGAATATCAACCACTGCGCCTCCGCTCAGGATCTTTTACTCCAGAGCATGGCGCAGTGGTCGATTAACATCGCTGTGGTCGCTGAGCCGTACTTTATCCCGCCCAGGGATGACTGGGTGGAGGACCTGAGCGGCTCAGTGACCCTCATTTCGTCGGCCGCCGCCGGAACCCCGACCCTTGAGGCTGTCAAGAGGGGACGGGGTTGCGTAGCAGCACGGTTCGGGGGGATTGTAGTTGTGGGAGTATACTTCTCCCCGAGCCGAACTCTCGCCGAGTTCCACAACTCCCTTGCGGAGTTGAGAGTCGTCGTCGTCGGGTTCCGTCCCCTCCCCGTGCTCGTACTCGGGGACTTCAACGCCAAGAATTTGGCTTGGGGTTCCCGGTATACAGACACACGGGGCAGGATGGTGGAGGACTGGGCTCTGGAGACAGGCCTGGTCGTCCTAAATCGGGGTTCTGTACCTACGTGTGTACGGATGCGGGGCGATTCAGTGGTGGACATTTCGTTTGCCAGCCCTGCTCTGTCACCGTCACAGGTTATTGATTGGCGCGTCATGGAGGGGGTGGAGACGTATTCCGACCACCGGTACATCCGGTTTGACGTCTCCGCCCAGACCTCAAGCGCGCCGATCCGGCAGACCCCGAGTGGTCCGCGGTGGGCGCTGAAGAAGCTGGACCGGGAGCTTCTCCTGGAAGCCTCGATCGTGCAGGCCTGGGTGTCACCACCGGACAGGCCTGCTGACACAAACGACGAGGCCGAGTGGTTCCGGGAGGCCATGTCCGAAATCTGTGACGTGGCTATGCCCCGAGTCCAGCCAGGACGGGCTTGGCGCCAGGTGTACTGGTGGTCGCCGCAGCTGACAGCGTTGCGCGAAGCGTGCGTTGCGGCACGTCGCCGGTACACCAGGCACCGCAGGCTCCGTATCCGCCCTCCGGATACGGAAGCCATTCAGGCGGAGCTATATGAGGGGTACAGAGCGGCGAAGACCGCCCTCCAGGAGGAGATCCTGCGGGCCAGAGGACTGGCCCGCAAGGAGTCGCTGGAGACTCTGAACAGGGACCCATGGGGACGGCCCTACAAGGCCGTCCGGGAGAAACTCCGCACATGGGCTCCCCCGCTGACTCAGAGTCTCCGGCCCCAATTCGTGGAGGGCGTGGTGAGCGCTCTGTTTCCCTCGCGAGGGGAACATAGTCCCCCGCCCATGGCTCCGCCTCTTGCGGTGCCCGATGCTGCGGACCACACCACCGATGACGACGACAACGCTCCAGAAGTGACCGGGGTGGAGTTGAGAGTGGCGGTACGTCGGCTAAATGCCAAAAATACCGCCCCAGGACCCGACGGCTTGCCTGGCAAAGCATGGGTCCTGGCCTCAGAGGCTCTCGGGCCTCGACTCAGGGGGCTCCTTAGCGCATGCTTGGAGAGGGGCCAGTTCGCACTTCGTTGGAAGACGGGGAAACTGGTCCTCATTAAGAAGCCTGGGCGCCCAGCGGACTCTCCGTCCGCTTACCGGCCCATCGTGCTGCTCGACGAGGTGGGCAAGCTCTTTGAAAGAGTGATTGCAGACCGCCTCGTCGGGTGGCTGGTGCGGGAGGGGCCGGACTTGTCGGACGGCCAGTACGGCTTCCGCAAGGGGCGCTCAACGGTGGACGCCATCATGCGCGTGCGAGCCCTCACGACGGGGGATGCAGTGGCCCGGGGTGGGGTCGTCTTGGCGGTGTCTCTAGACATCGCCAATGCCTTCAACACCCTACCCTGGAGTTGCATTAGGGAGGCACTCCGGTATCACCGGATGCCGACCTACCTCCGTCGCGTGGTCGAGGCCTATCTCACGGATAGGGCCGTAATCTACCCCGGTCACCAGGGAGAGTGGAACCGGCGAGAGATGTCGTGCGGTGTCCCACAGGGATCGGTCCTGGGGCCGCATCTGTGGGACATCGGTTACGACTGGGTGCTGCGCGCCGACCTCCCTAGCGGCGTCAGCGTGGTTTGCTACGCTGACGACACGCTCGTCCTTGCGCAGGGGAGGTCGTACGAGACGGCGGCCGACATAATGACACGCGGGGTTGCGATAATCGTCGAGAGGATCCGGCAATTGGGACTCGAGGTGGCCTTGCACAAGTCCGAGGCCATGGGTTTTCATGGTCCTCGGAACGCGCCACCTGCGGGTTCCCAACTCACGGTAGGAGGGGTTCACATCGGCGTCGAGTCGACGATGAAGTACTTGGGACTTGTCCTCGACAGCCGGTGGAACTTCATCGAACATTTCCGACGTTTGGCTCCCAGACTGGAGCGGGCTGGGGCTGCCTTATAGCGGCTCCTGCCTAATCTGGGGGGTCCAAACGCCTCCTGCCGGAGGCTCTACACGGGGGTCGTGCGGTCCATGGCCCTCTACGGGGCACCGGTGTGGGCGCCCTCATTGAGGCTGCGCCCAGCGCGCCGGTTGAGTGCGGCCCAGAGGGTCATGGCTATCCGGTTAATCCGAGGATACCGCACGATCTCGTGCGAGGCGGTGAGCCTCCTTGCCGGAGTGCCGCCATGGGATCTGGAGGCAAAGGTCCTCGCGCACATGTGGGAGTGGCGCGAGGAGGCGAAACGCCGGGGCGAAACTCCGCTGCCGCGACAAATCGCGGCTCGGCGGACAGAGCTCCGGTGTGATCTCATGGCGACATGGCGGGTACGATTGTCGCAACCCAGCGCAGGGCACGCCACAATTGCGGCGGTAAGTCCCCTCTTTGAGGAGTGGATAGAGAGGCGCCACGGCGTCCTCACCTTCCGCCTGACGCAGGTTCTCACCGGGCATGGGTGCTTCGGTGGGTTCCTGTTCAGGATAAAGCGGGAGGATACGTCCGGGTGTTTCCATTGCGAGGATCGTCTGGAGGACACGGTGGAGCATACGGTGGAGGTGTGCCCTGCCTGGGCGGGGCACCGCCGTGTCCTCGTGGAGGCGATCGGCGGCGGCGACCTCTCGCGTCCGGCCCTGGTGCGAGCCATGGTACGGAGCGAGAGGGAGTGGGAAGCCGTCACCTCCTTCTGCGAAGCAGTAATGCTCGCGAAGGAGGAGGCGGGGCGCGTGAGGGAGTGGCAGTCTCTGCGCCCTCACGTCCCTAGCCGCCGCAGGAGGAGACGCCCCGGGCGTCGGGAGTCGATTGCGGACTCCCGGCCACCGTAGGCTCGAGCTTGCGGGTGGCGAGCAATGGGTAGCTCGCCGCCCGGTAAGGACCAAGCTCGGGTCGACGGCGCGCAGTGTTCCACGCGCGTCTCAAAGAGATGTCAGCAGGAGCGTAGGGGTCTAATAGGACCGATGCCTGCCGGGGTCGCGTGATTGTTCGAAAGAGATACCGTGACCCTGGCACATGGGCAACTGATGGAACACGGGTGGGTTTTAGTCAGTAAAAGTCTGACACGCCCTCCCGCTCGGCCCAGAGCGGGAGAAGTCATTTGATGATTTCACATCCTGAAAAAAAAAAAAAAAAAAAAAAAAAACTCGTGGCCCGTGTGCAAACAGATGATTGCGGATACTAACTTTTAAGCGTAATTAAATATTTTTGGGACAAAATATAACATGGTGTAAAAATTATTGGAATCGATTCAGTTACTGATTCTGAACAAACTATATTCAGGTTTCGCATATACTAAAAATAATGTTGTATATACCACATTTACCTATGATTTTCGCATGTTTTTTGTAAATTAAGCAAGGTTTCTATTACATTAGGTAATTGTACATTTTTTATCACAGACTGGTTTTATTATTACAATACCTACCACTTACCCATCTACCCTGCCTACCTACTTTACCGAGTAATATTCATAATGCCAAAATTTCGTAGCAATCGAATGAGTAGTAACTGATAATGTAGGTAATTTCCTATATTGTACTATATTTATACCTACATTATCCGCTCTATAAACTGCAAACGTTAATTTTTATATAATAAAGATTATTAGATTTAATATCTGGATTTATGTAGGTACCTACATAAAATCATCGAAATAATCAATATGCGTATTTTCAAGTCACTCAACACAACGAATCAAATTTTAAAAATCCTAGGTTACCACCTTATGTCGTGAAACTGCATGCGAGCTTCGAGCAAACTTGTCAATGTGTGCGTGGCGACGCACACGACTAGCGCGCTGTAGTAAATACATTTGCCGCGCGCCTTGTACGGTCGGCGCAGTCTTAAGTTAACGTAGATATTAAGAATCACATGCCCGGTTTCACTAACACTACGCAATACCTAAATGTCATGCCTAGCCAACAACTATATTGGGATTGACTTTACCTAACCACCAGTATTTTACATGGAGCGGCTGCCTACCTGAGCTCCACAAACTAGTTACTAGGTAACACGATACCCCTTGGTAAGACTGGTGGTCAAACTTTCGGGCTTCTGACGATCCGTAACGATTGCCAAGGATCCATGAGTGACAGCCAGGAGGAACTGCTTTGCATGCATTCCAAGGCACGGAGGGATCTTAGTATGTAAAGATGGTAGATATCTAAATGTAATTTTAAAGACGCACTGTTGGAATTTGATTTTTCCGCGCTGAGCCGTACGTTGAAAAGTAAGTAAAATTTTAAAAATACCGGATCTAAACAAAAAACTCTAAAAAGTAAAAATATATATACGTAATGACCTTTTAAGTTTAATCAAATGTTGAAGGTAATATTCTGATCAACAGATCATCGTGGCGAAACGGCTGAACTGATTTTGATAAAACTTATCTAAGAACCACCGCTTGAAAGCAAATTTTTAAAACAAAACACAACCGCACCCAAATCGGCTCACCCGCTCAAGAGCTACGATGAACAGACAGACACACATAGCGGTCCAACTTAAAATCCTCTTTTTGCGTCGGAGGATAAAAATGAAACAGTGTCCTTTTACTATAAGCGAGCAGTTGTCTTAAGCCCTTATTTACAACCTATCATTGTTTTTTATCTGCATCAACCAAAAACCAACTGGCTGAAATTGCCCAAGGTATTAAGTCGTCATCGTCTGCCCATTTTCTGTGCTTGAATTATTTATAATAACCCAATGTTAATTAATTATAGTTATTGAAATGTGTGTATATTACAACCTCTCTTCGCAAAATACAGGCATGATTGTGAAAATTACATTTTAAATGTTTTCTTGAACTTTCTTCTTTAATCTCTCCTAAAGCAGTTCCAAATAAAATTGTTGACGTAATCATCTAAGGACCAATTAGATACCGTTAGTACGAGACGATTATAAGATCCACGTGCCTTCTAAGAATATACTACTTGAAAATAAGTTCTTTATAGAAAATAAAAATATTAAAACAATAGCAAAAAAATACTCTCTAAAATCTCGACGTGTTGACGTAATCATCTATCTAAGGACGAATTAGACATTTCAAAAAGATACTTTCAGTATAAGATCATTATAAGATCCACGTGCCTACTAAGAATATACCACTTGAAGATAATTTGTACATATAGCGTAAAAATTATAAAACAATACCAAAAACAAACTCTCTAAAATCTCCTCGTGTAAGTACTTCAGTAGAATGTTTTAGTCCCGAAGAAAAATATCCAAAATTCCGTCTTATGAATAATCTGTTCTGAATTATTATTATGTCACTTCTTTACCAATATATTTATGTACTTACATCATAAACGGTGAATCACACCGTTTATGACAGACAGTACAAAGTAGTAAAAGTATTTTTCGATAAAGACACAATCAAAAGTAAAGAGAATGACGTCCAGAGAAGTTTCAATCGAACTTTATGAACATCTGAATCTGTCAGCATTCAGAAATAAAAGTAATAGCTCAATGAATAAAAGAGAAGTAAAAAGTCTAAACTGTATTTTTATTACACCAAAATAAAATAAAAGAAAAATATAAATCAAAGAAAACGTAGGAACTTTCTTTTAAGCTGATGCGTTATTGGTGGTGGATATAGCTATTTTACCGTCAATATCAATTGAAATTCTTCCCCTTTCGAGCGAAAAAGCATACATACCTTTTCCGGCTACGTTATTTCGGAAAAGTTTCAGCTACTTCCAACTTTATTCTTTAGAATAGTTTAAAACTACATTCGAAAGTACTGCTAAGTTACCGTAGGGCAATAAAATCTTTTCAATAGAAACATAATTCGAGGAATGGGCGAATTTGTAAAACGCAGCGTCGCGACGATAAACATTGGCATTTCCTTTTCGTTCATGTCCGTCTGGGAAATGCCCACTTTTCTTCTGGAAAAACTAAAGTTTCAAAGTATTTCTTATCTCTTTAGATGCTACTAAACAATTTGTTCTTATCAATTAGGTCAGTGCATCACCTTAATGACGAAACAGCGTGTTTGTCAGTCAGATTTATCAAACCCTTTCTAAAAGTTCTTAGATCCTACTACGAATTTAAACGATTCTACAAAGCAACAAACAGAGTCTACTCCAGACTTCTAGGTAGGTAACTATTAAGCAATTTATAGCTAGACTTATGTTAAATCTTAACTACTTTAGCAAATTCCAGACGAGTTCCGTTTGTTTACGTTTACTAGGATACTTGCGTTTAATTTACCGGAGAAGAAACCGTATTTCCGTGTTTACTATCGTCCATATACATTTATCTTTTGTTATTCCCTTATCCGTCCTGACCGCGGTATGCAGAGGTTTTTAATAATATAATATACCCGTTTTATGCCGTACCTACGTCTTGAGGAAAATGTCAGCAATCTGTACCGAAATCCTACTTTATTGTTATTGTACCACATTTATACGGAGCTCCAAAATAGATATAAACCTGGGAATCGGTTGAGAGTAAATAAAGTCAGTGGGACTGTGGGACACTCAGCCTTTGTGGACGGGTGGATCGCTGAGATAACAATTATTGGTACTTTATGCCACGGTTACAAATCGACCAATAAGCGTGCGGTTAGGGAAATAAAATGTTGATATTCGGTAACAAAACGAACGGTAGTAAAAGTAAATCCTTACAGTATTTTTATTCAAATGCGTTAACTGTATTAGATTACGTTGGAGTGAGTTGGAACAGAGTTGTGAAAATGAATATTATTCTGTCAGGAGATCAGTGAAGTGATCTTCTGACTGTTGATGTTCGGAGAAGGAAAAACTGGCTTTGTAAATTGATGTTTTTTTTTGGTTTATACCAGATTCTTCAAGGTCATTTTGTGCCTAAAAATCGAGAGGTGAATGCTCAAGCCAAAGACCACTTAGTATCTCGCAGTCAAGTAGATAAATGACAAAAAACAATTTTTTACTACACTTCTCACACATAAAGAAGTTATGTGTTATGTATTTTAATAGCCAATTAATACCCGCTGTGCCGAACTAGAAATTCCTAATGACATCGTTTTTATTGCTGACAAAAAGTCATATCATCGTATTTACCAAGAATTAATCCAAAAAAAAAACGTGATTTTACAATCAATCCTTGTGCCATACTGCTTACTACGTGGGTTTATATTTTACTAGCTTTTGCTAGCGGCTCCACCCGCGTATTATACCTTCCTCTTGGATCACTCTGTCTATTCATGAAAACTGCATTAAAATCCTTGGCGTAGTTTAAATGATCGAATCCGTCGGGTACAGATGCGGGAAGCGACTTTGTTTTATACTATGTAAAGAAAAAAAGACCTTAAAATAATAATCTAAATAGGTGGAAAATTATTAAAAGCAAGTTAATAGTAATTATACCAAATTTTTATATCAAATGTTGAATTCTTTTCAAACATCTAGCATTCTTGCTCTAGGTAGACAACAGTATTGATAAGATTTTTCATAAGAACCCATTTAAGTAATGTCTCCATAAATGAAATAAATCTAAGTGATGAGATTACTTGAGCCAATTTCTTTACACTTCTCTCTACTACAAAAATCACTTCACATAATTTTCCTCAAGTTTTTGTATAATTAAATTGAGCTCAAAGTACGCTATCTGTACGAAGACCTTCGATCTTTCATGTTTAAATCCAATTTTCCTTTTTTCTGCTTTTAATGAAAACATGGCCGTTGAGCAAGTCAAGTTGAAAATCGTATAAAGTTAGGGCAAAACATCAAAGGTGCAATGTAAGCAGAGTTGAGAGCAGTCTTGAAAAGTAAAAAGGGAATAATTGAATCAGGTTAATTTGGGCGAAAAAAGTAACTTTTAATGAAGATACTATGAGAGCGTCGTCGTCATATTGAAATATTGCGGACGTAGCTACCGAACCAACAAAAAATAAAGTTAAAAACTGTTTCGGCTTTCTCTTATGTAGCTGTCACATGCATTGGAAGGCCTCCAACAAGGTGTACCAATGCCCTGATGAAAACTACAGGAATCCGTTGGATGCCAGAAGCTTAGAACCGGTCGAAATGGCGGTGCTTGGGGGAGGCCTATGTCAAGCAGTAGACGTTTTTCGGCTGAAATAACGTTTGTGATAACATTTTCAACCCACCAACAAAACCAGTCGGAACAGAATCTTTTCACATGAAATTCTTCGTAATAAAATCCTTATGATGAATACTTCTTTTAAGGGGCACCTTAAATTTTATTCACCGTGGCTCTGGCTCTCGAGACATGAACGAGAGCCGATGCTCACTGCAGGTTTTTCTCTCACGTAAGAGGTTATGGCCATAAAATATTACTAGATACGTTATGGAAATTTCACGAATTTCAAAGCAAAAGTAAACCGAGCTTTTTAAACCGCAAACCAACGAATATCGTTAGTACTAGAGGTTGAATTGAATTATATTTCTTTTTGAAGATTTTTTGTCGAACTATGTTTTTGCTCTACGTTTTTATAAAATACGGAGTATTCCAGACCACCTTCAGTTTGTCTATTTTATAATATTGCTTTAAATTGTATGAAAATCTATTTTTCGCTTTTCTGCAAAAAAGGTTGATTTATTTTGTATTGTCCTTGGTTTCTGTGGTTCTATTCAAATACAAATACCATCTATAGCATCAATGCCGACATACAATAAGATATTATCAAAACCAATTAATACATTTACTTCCAAAACATTAACAAACTTTATATCAACGACAGAAAAATCCCTCGCACGGCGTTAAAGATTTTCATATTCAATTACAAATAGACAAGTGGCGTCTCGAGTATCGCCTTTGACGTCTTCACGGTTTAAAGGATATTAGGTCCCCCTTATCCCCTTATCCGAAGGGGACGAATTAGCAGAAGAGGCGCCAGTAATGAATTTTATATTTGCACGTGCTCTTTTGAGCAGACCTTTAGATCTTTCGTTAGCCTTTGATTGATGTTGCTCTTGAAATATGATATCCTGCTAATGCAGATTTGCTTAACTATGTTAACTGTGTAAGTCTTTTTGGAGTTTTGGCTTTGATGGCTTAATTTGATATTTTATTTATTAGCTAAACTGAAGAGTTACAGTTAGTGTAGCTATCGCTGAGAATCGTAGGTTATCGGACGCTTTTAAAGATTTTTTGACTATCTTAAAAAAAAGCAACGCAATCATCATCATTTCAGCCGTAAGATGTCCACTGCTGGACTTAGGCCCCCAATTTGGGGGGCTTTGCCATAATCGCCACGCTTGGCAGGCGGGTTGACGATCGTAGTATGGTGGTAAAATGCATAGAGAACGCTGCTGCCCATTCTCTAGTAAGTCCCTTAATCGCTTTTTACGACACCCACGGGAAGAAATGGGGTGGTGTTATTCTTTACGTCCGGCACCACAAGGTACACGCAATAGGTATAGGTAGAAGAATTTGAAAGAATACACATGACAGATCACAGATATGAATATTTATTTAAATAAATTTATAGTTTAAAAACAATAGAAAAACACGCTTTTATAAATGCACGTAAAAACCAAAAACTTAATCGTGGTCAAAGTTCATAACGAGAACTTTCTAACAAGTCCAAACACGGATATGATACGATATTCCGTCATGCAGTTCCAGTTCATATCTTCCGGCTCCATCATCAGATCAGTTCGACAGTACCATATTATTGTATTGTCATCAGAACAACATGCAGCTGCCAATCTTCATGATGCTACGATCCTTGGAAGATGGTTAAATTAGTTACCTTAGATTCCATTACATAGTTAGTTACATACAGGTCGACCTAATAAAAGCGTGTTAAAAATTGTTCCTTATAAATCGAAAACCTGAGCTTCATTCGGGGTTGCTGTTTGTTCCTTAATTATTAAAATAAGGGTGCTATTATTTTAATAATGAAGAAACAAACAGCAAAGTTAAGTTAAGTGTGTTCCGTGCCTCGGAACACACTTAAGCCGTTGGTCCTGGCTGATTCATGGATCTCTGACAGTCGTCAGGCTCGTCAGGAGTCCGACAGTCTGACAACCAGTCTTACCTTCTACTTAAGGAGTATTGTATTACCCAGTAACTGGGATGTGGAAGTCAGAAAGGCAGTCATTCTATGTAAAATACTGGTACTGAGCTGCGTCTGGTTAGACTGGATTTGACAAATCTATGTAGTTCTCATAAATCAATTTCACGATTATCTAAAGGACTTTGCGCCCATTTAGATCTCTTTATTCTTTAAGCGTAGTTAGAAACCACGCATATTCTTAATATTGAACTTGGCTTCCATTTTCACATTTATGTTTTTGATGGGATACCTTTCACAAGGTAGTTAAGCCTTAATTTAAATTAGGGTTTAAGGCGTACAAAAGACGTCCGTAAAACTATACATACATACGTAGCTCTAAGAAATACAATTCAGTATTTCTTAGAGCTACGTATTTAGTTTAATTCGACGTTAAAAATTACAAGGACAAAAAATATTTGGCTCGTACAGTTTTCGTAAATACTTAGAATTTTCCAAGTATTTTCATAATTATACATTCATAAAGTTAATTAATTAATTTGATAAAAACATTGGTTTTCCTTGGATGAATATAAAATCTTACTAGTTCAAAACTGTGTTTTTAAGTTATGAATAAGTAATGTAACTTGTTGAAACGACTTTTATGTTATAGGTTGTAACACTTGTAACTCGCTACACTTAATTAAAGTTAACTAACTTAATCTTGTGCCTCTATAACTTTTAAACTACCTTCTGATGAATGTTTAAGTAGCCACTTTGTGTCTACTAGAATGCTTAAAACTAAAAGTAGAGGGTAATAGTACTCTTCATGTTTATTTGAAGACTCGTATTCGCAGATAGCTATAAAAGATGCAAGGTTGTATTGTTTACATTTTAAATGTTTTTATCTGTCTGTGGAACGTTGTTCGACTTTTTTCTGTTTTGTAAAAAGAGCACGTTTTGCTTATTTTGAAATGTTTTTCTAACAGACTGGTTTTTCTTTCTCCGGTTTGTCTACGGTTCTTTTCTTTGTGTTTTAGATGGCTTGTTTAAATATATAATTAAGAATACCTAGGTAGGTACCATTTTCTTTAAAGATATTTTTTGTCTTGGCCGACAAAAAATATTTTTTAGAAAATGTTAATAAATTGTAGATCTTTTTAGTAACTGTTTAATACCTTCTAAAGTAGTTAATCGTCTTGGTATTGTTCGCGATTATGTATTTGTACTTACTTACTTTAATCATCCGATGGTCCATCATATTTCGTTTCAAACTAAATGTATTTCTAATGCATTATAATACAAAAATATTAGCTTTCTGCGCTCCTTCTCTGTATAAACTTTGACTGTGCCAAATTTCAAACACCTCCGGTCGCGTAATTTTCGTAAAAAAGCGTTTTTGCTTTACGTATTAGTAGACAAATTGTGGTGAGAAATAAATCATTAGCTTATTGAGAGCAGTGATGGCACAATGTTACGAGTTGTACGTCGTGAGTTCGAACCCAGGCAAGCACTTTAATTTGTGTATTTAATCACCACTTTTTTCAAAACCATAAAAAACATCGTGAAGGCAGAAACCGTGAAACTGAAATGCTTTCGAATATTTAGGTTCTAGGAAATGGCTTTGAACCAACATTTGGAAGACATGTGGTATCTAGGTACCAATCCGCACTGGGCCCGCGTGGTGGATTATGGCACACTCCCTCTAACAAAGAGGAGACCTGTGTCCCAGCAATTGGTACGTTATTACGCTGATTACGATGATGATCTTATCTTATCTTAGATTACTATCACATCCAACGCTCCGACTCTGACTGCTAAAGTAAATACAAACAAACAGATTCAAAATCCATTACCCTATAAATGCATCTTACGTCTCGTAATCAATAAAAATACAATAAGGTTAAAGAATAAAAAACGCCACAACTTCAGTTTACCTTCACATTATTTTATTCCAGTTCGTGTAGACAATATTTGTCTTGAACGCAAACAAAGCCAAGAGAAAGCTAATAGTCAATAAAAATACATTCTACCTCTGTTGCACAACCTGCCCTTACAAGCTCGAAAGATCAAACAAATATTCCACACAAAGGGGAACATCCCAGAATGAGCTCTTATTATGTGCATATAGAGGGGATGTAATAACGTCGAAATATAAGCTTTGTACCCCTAGCAATGTTTTATATAATTAGCTTAAGCGGTTTAACGAGGGGCTCCAGCATAGAAATTTTTAAAATTCTCTTAATGAATGTTTAGATTGGACCATACTTTCGTATGACGTATTTGAATTTAGATTGAATAGATTCAACGCAAGGGTTGATGCTATGATACTGGTGACATGTGTCCAAATAATGGGACTTTGACTGCGTAAATACTTTAGGTCCTTTGAGAATAATGTTGAAAGTTCTTTGATGACTGAACTAGTAATCAAATGTCTTAAAAGGTACTTACAAATATTGAAAATGGTAGGTATTGAATAATATGTGTAGCAGAAAGATCAAAGAATAGAAGAAATATTGGAGATGTTTGTGGGATATTTTTTCTATACATTAACATAATTATAAATGGATGGGATAAGTATTATTGTTATTATTAATTCATAATAGTGTTTTATTACGTACAAACTGTAAGTTCTTTTAAAACAATCATAGGTCATAAGTAAGTTATCCGTTGGTGAGTAAGCCAAGCATAAGCATTTTCTGCCTATTATTTTACCGCTGCTGGGATGCAACCCTCATCTCTGTGAAAGGTCATAATTCACCACGCGGGCCCAGCGCGGCTTGGTAGATGTCACATGTCTTTGAACTTTTTATTCTAGGATATGCCGTTTCATCACAAAGTTTTCCTTCAGCGGTTTGAAAGCAGAGGTGATATATAATTTGCACCAAGTAAAACGCCTGTCTGAATTCTAACCTACGACCGACAACTCGTAAGTCACGGTAGTTATCACTGAGCTACCACTTCTCTAGAAAGCCTGGTGATCTGCACGCGTAGCATGAACGCCATAGAAACGGAATTTGTCGACGGAAGAGAAGACAAACTGATAGATTGTATCGTAGAGAACTTGTGTAAAACTGAAAATATGAGATGTTTCTATTCTTCAGTTGACAAAAATACGATGACAAGTATAATGACTATTTTTCTGATGAGATAGAAACATTTTTACAGAATTAAAATAAGTACATAAGAAACTTTATTTGTTCTTGGTAGAATAGATATAGAATTGGTCATGCTACGCCGGCTGTAATACAATTTTTACCTATAATTGACAGCAGTCTCTATTAAATGTTACCTTGACTTTGTACTGTGTTTGTGATTATGAGAGATGACATTATTACTAACAAAGATGTTACCAAAATAAATACTCTTTTGGAATTCTTAACTGATTTCCTGACAACTTCGTTGGGAGTCTTTTTTACCTGTCGCCTAACCCTTTAATCCATTTTCGGTAATTCACTTTACACAGAAACGGAATAAAGTTAACAATAGAGAGCACAGTAACTTTTTCTGCATCTGTCAACGAAATGTCAAATTAGTACAAAACCGATTTGCTCAAAGAAAGCGCAGCTGAATGATTAAATTAAGAAATATCGCCGAGGTGTCGCGATAAAGGGTTCCATTTTGTCGGGGTGTTGATTTTTTTTGACAGGCATTGTAAAGAAATAAAATGTGGATTTAAAATTTAAAGTGAACTGATTTTTGTGTGACAGTTAAATACGATGACAATGGGTCTTTCCTGTCAGTTATGGTATTGTAAAGTTCCATACAACGGACGAGTATGAGAAAAGGGTTTAGTTATTTTTATAGAAAACATGACCCACCGTTAGATAAATATTTTTAGGTAAATGTTATAAGTCCTAAGTAACTAATCGTCCTTCAAGAACTAGAAAGCGAGAACTTTAAAAGATTTGTTGATGTACCTAATCATTAAAAATTATTTGCGCGGACGCCTACTGTAAATATCGTTCGCGATGACGCAACAGCATCTGATAGCTATTCAAAACTGGCAGGCGCTTACGTGCTTGTAACCTTTTCTGCTGTCAGTATTGAGTTACAAACTGATAGAATACTCATTATCTCGCTACTATTTTTAGATATAATAAAACTCTCAAGCACGGTATGGTGCCGAACATTCTTAAATTTAATTTTCTACTTACCGACCTTGCTTTCAAACATAACAAACTGAAGAAATCTAATTTAGGAGTCAAAATGAAAGATCAGCATAATTACCTTTCAAGATAATATAAGCTTATTTAGACTAAAAATGTAAGCTTGAAGAAAATGTAAGTAATTTCGTTATCTAAGGAATAAGGAAAGCTCTCGCAGGGCCATCTCATTTACGAAGAAAATAAGTACATATACCTATGCCGGGATAATGTTAAAAGAGTGAGTCAACCCAGGTTTACCCGGATTAGCTCAGCTTTATCTAAGATCTGAGTAAAGTCCGAAATATAATTGGAATAAACTGTAATTCAGTTTTTGTACCAAGATTTTTCTCCGACTGATCCTTTTATTAATGAAAAAAATGGATATCATACCTAAATATGGTAGTATCTATGTGTAACAAAACATTTATCAAATTAGTCCGAAAGAAGAAATAAAATCGTTACCGATGGAGTCATGCGAGGGGTTAAAGATAGTAGCTACATAGTATTCTCTAATGTAATACATAAAATAAAATCACGCCTTTATTCTTCGAAGGGTTAGACAGAGGTGCACCAATAGGGTCACCCACTTTTCGCCAGTTAAATATGTTTAATTCCAATGTAGCAGGAGGTGACCCTACTGCCACCAACCCGGGCACGAATCCAGACTCCGGTTAGCTACTTAGAAATTCCAGTTGGAAACCCAATAACAGTTTGCCCAACCTGGGAATGAACCCAAGACCTCATGGTCAGCAGTAGTGCTTGCAACCACTAGACGAACGTAGCAGTCAGTCTTAGATATTTGTTTACTGATAATCTAAATTATTGTTTTAACGTAGATAATCTTTAATCTTAATAACATAATACTGCTAAACTTAATATTAGCTGTAAAGTTTAGAAAAAACGAAAAATTGTATATTCACAATGTTTACTTTCTTAACTTAACCGGTCAATTACCGTAATTACAGACACAATTAAAAAACAATTGTTTACATACCAAATGTGGTATCTCAGGGACTTAGAGGTTAAGCACGGAACTGAAAAGCGCCTTTAAGTATTTTTTGGAAATTATATCTCGCAGGTCAACTTATGAGGCTGTTGGCAGCTTAACCGGACCTTCATGTAAAAAGCGCTATTTCCAATTACCTACTTATAGTTTCTGTATCTCAAGAAGCAACACGAGTAAATAAATGGTTACCAAGTGTACAAACACGCTGTAAATGTGTGCACGAATACGAGTCAGCACATAACACAAACACGCACACACATAAACTTCCGACTGCCCCATTGATTGGCTCGGACGGTACCAAGAGCTCCTGCGCTTACACACACATTCACAGCGTGCTTATACTCTAGGTTACCGCAAATAAAGTGCGCGTCGCTTTATGAGATAAAAATACTGCAGCTATCTAAGTATTTTCAAATGAAGTTACATTTATTAACCTTCCTAAGCAAGTGATGCGTGCTCAAGTTTAAGTCATCATTTCAGCTGAGAGACGTCCACTGTTGGAGATAGGCCTCCTCCAATTTGGGGGGTTTGCGCTAAATCGCCACGCTTGGCAGGCAGGTTGGCGATTGCAGTATGGTGGTAAAATGCATAGAGAACGCTGCTGCCCATTATCTAGTAAGTCATTTAGTCGCCTTTTACTGACCACAGGAAGAAATGGGACAGCGAGGTTTAAGTAGAGCTAGAATATAATACTAGAATACTGCAGTATTAGCTGGTATTATATTAAGACGGTGTTCACCTCAGGCTCAAGATATATGTGGGTACCCAGAAACAAAGCATCATTGTTCGACTAGGAACAATCACATTTCAGGATATCACATGCTACTAACAGATATAAATAGGTATTTAGGTTCTTAATATACCTAGGACTGCCCCGTTGGTCTCATGGTCGCAAGCGTGACTGCAGAGCGTGGGGTCCTGGGTTCGATTCCCGGGTCAGGCAAAGTGTTACTGGGTTACCATTAGGATTTTTTTAGTAGAAGCCCGGAGCTTGGAATTTGGCGGTGTGATACCACCGTGCCTCGGAAAGCAAGTTAAGCGGTTGGTCCTATGTCTGATCTCTCTCCGGTCGTGTCGGATTGCCGTCCCATCGGGTTATGAGAGTGAGGGAACCGTGAGTGCTCCTGTGTCTGCGCACACACTTGAGCACCATAATATCTCCCGCGCCGATGGCTATCTCCGTTGAGATTGGCCGCCGTGGCCGAAATACGGTCTCGAAGACTATATATACCTAAGTAGGTAAAGTTTTTGCAACTAGTTTTAGGGTACCGTAGGTTGAAACGGAATCCTCATAACTTCGGCATGTCCAACCGTTCCTCCGTCTGTCTGTCTATCCGTCCGAAAGTCAAACAGCCATTTACTCGGAGACTACTGGCACTATATCGATATAATAATTCGAAATGGTGTAGGGAAATAAAGAAAAAAACATTAGTGGTGGCACTCCCTCTATTCATGTAAACGAGGACTGAAAACAAAACATTCAAAGCACATACCTAAGAGTAAAGTATTGTCTGATCCATTAGTTGAATCCCACAATTAAAAAGATGAAGAAGTTTCTCAGTGACTTTTTTATTTAAATCAATTAGTACGTGAGATATTTTTCCGTAGAAATAGATATTGGGTCGATGAAAAAGTTTGTTCGTATTTTATATACAAACTAGTTTTTGCCCACGGCTTCGCACTTATCCCACGGGAAAATGCTTCTAGGATAAAAAGTATCCTATATGTTAATACGGCTCATTTACTGTCTGTGTGCCAAATCTGTTCAGCCATGATTTGTGTTGGCGTTATAGTGATGAATGACCACACCCTTTCCGTTTATCACTTCAGGCCATTTTTCTAATTTTTTGCTTTATCAGCTGTTGCTAGTAGAGATCAGAATAGATGGCTTAGCCCGTCGGTAAAAGCTAATAATGAACGATGTCCTTCCAATCCCATCATACTCATAGAATCACCTTATTGCAAGTTAATCCGGGATTCGGTATAGTCTGTGAAGCTGGACTACCCTTTAACCATGATCTTTTTCGCACGCTCTTGTCCTAAGTGATACACTTTTCATCACCAGTGATCAATATTTTCAAAAATGGTTCGGTTTCAAAAGAGAATCGCAAATAAGTTTACGATTCATTACGTTTCTTTCAGTGAGCTCGTGTGGCACTCAAATATCGAGCTTTTTTTTGTTTAGCTGCATCTTTGATAATCAAAATGTCGGACTGAAAACACTTGATACAACTTTGTACAACACTATGTGACGCTGGCAGAATAGTCAACATCGGCTTAAAAAAACTTTGTACTACTCTTACTGACACTGCGTTTAGTCCATTTTCGCCTTTTTGTAATAAAACTTCAAAATGGATCGAATTTCGTCTTAGATTCACTAAATTTAGCAGAATGAAGCACAGATTTAATATGGACTAACGTAACTTTTAATTTTTCTTTTTAAAATGTCATCTATTTAGTTATAAGTCACCTATCCACTATACCCGTCAGATACTAACAGTACAGCCAAAAAGATTTTACTACAACTTTACGTGTAAAATACGAAAGAACTTTTCCCTGATCTATTATTTACTTTTTTTTTCGTTATGAACTATGAAATAGAAACATATTCTTTCGGTTGGTAAAATCCATACTGTGCATTCGTAAATATTCATCCTAACTATGGAACCCATCACTGTGCGTGGTCCGACACGCACTTCGCCGGTTTTATAAATGTCGAAGTATGATAGTTATCCATTATTCAGTTCGAACTAGTGACCTCTCGCTTTCCAGACCACTGGCTCAGCCTTAATTTGAAATCTAATTCTTAATCTAAAATCTGTTATACAAATCTAATTCGAGATTCGTATAAAAATAAATTAAATAAAAGCCAAATTTCTCTAACACTGTCGTCTCGTGACCCTCATCTTTGAATAGTTTATGCAGGATTTAAAATCCAAGCCCGTGCGGCATGATGCATTAACCTACGTCACACAGCTTAGTCGAACATGAGTAGAGAAGCCATGATTTCGCCTTAAATTAGGATAATGAAGAGAAATTAGTTCCGAAAAAAATGACATGGAATGGTGATCGACACTTAGCCTTGTTGGATACAGATTGAAGAGAAAGAAGTTTAACTAAGATTTTTCGGTATTTTGTTAGTTATTCTTTTATTATTTTGATTATGAATGGTTTGCTAATTTTCGGGACGTGACAGTAAAAGACGTCAGTTGCTCTTTAGATTATTTTTTCTTTCTCCAAACTTTTGAGAGACGATTTTCGATAGGACTCAAAATATACCTACCTACCTACCTATCACCAAGATACCTGCAAATGACGTACCTAAATAGTATTCATTAATAATCTCATTAGCAGAAATTAAATTGCAATGACGTCTTGGCTACAACTCCAATTGGCATTATAAGCAAAATATACCTACACAATTAATTTGCCTTGACATTTGTGATTAAGTGGTTAAATTTCTTCAATGACGACGGACACCGTCGATAACCTGGTATCATCTAGAAATACTGTTAAAAAAGAATTTATAACTAGCTTATGCCTGCAACTTCGCCCGCGTGAAGGTCGCAAATCATCTTACGAGCACTTACTACCGCGTTCAAGTATACTATGTGTTAATCCAGACTATAACTTATCATCTTCCTAGCCTTTTCTCAATTATGTTGGGGTCGACTTCCAGTCTCACTGGATGCAGCTGAATTCCAGTATTTTACATAAAGCGATGCTTATCTGACCTTCCCAATCCAGTTACTGAGCAATGTCTGTTGGTAAGACGAGTTTTCAGATTTTCGGGCTTCTGACGACCTGTAACGACTGTGAAAGATCCACCAATTACAGCTATAACCTATCTGTGTAATTTTATCCAAATACGTTTAGTCGTTTTTACGCTACAAACATCCCAACAAACTTTTATGTTTTTAAACATACTAGTGGGAAAAAGGATAATAAAAAGCTTTAGAACATCTCTGAAAGACCAGCTGCTTATGTACTCGGAACGTTCATAAAACTGGATAATGTTCCTCACAACAGATTTATTTGGTCACCGTACAGCTTGGCGCTTGTCTACCATCCGACAGAGGATAATATGGGATTTTTTACTGAAACCACCCTAAGCCAACACTAAAATGCTTAAATTTTAAATTAAAATTGAAATAAAAAGAGTTAAGTTGCGTTTTGAGAATTAAACGCAGTTTTAGATGCTTGTGAGTTTTAGTGCTGGTGTTTTTGCTTGTCTTAAATAAGTAGGTGGGTATACTTAAATAAGTAAGTACCTAGTATGTGCCATTGTTTCATTATGCATGACTTGTCAGGCAAGTGATGCATAATGCAAATAACCAAAAACAAGACATAATAATTTTGAAAACATCATAAACTTTCATCGATGACACTTTATCTTATCTCAGCTTTTTCGCGCGACGCGACGCCTCTGTAGATTTTGTAATGGTAGGGTATTAAGAATAGTAGTTAGCAAACTTGGATCCTATAATTTCATAACGTTATTGTGACATAAACCTGCATTATATGTGATCAAACGTTTGTAGGCGTAATGAGTTCGGTATAAATCTATATTCGAACACTCTGACAGCTTGAATGAATCATCCAGCGATACCATCAGTTAATTTTGTAAGTGTGGTTTGGCCTTGGAAAATGGTGTCCAGCCCTTATAAAACTCCTCAATACACATCACATATAACCAAATACTCCTAGATACTAACAAAGGTAACCGCAATCAATTTTGCTTTTCGATAAAACACCCGTGAAATAACCTTGTGTAGCTCAAACAGATTGAGTAGCTGGTAAACGATACCCACTCAGAGGCGGTACTCGATATCGTGAGAATGTGCCGATAGGTTCGCCGCACTGACCTTATGGTGTAAAGCTAAGGGATACTAAAGGTCATCACTCAGTATAACTCATGTATAACTGTACCATTTTCGTACGAACACGTACGAATACGCACGATCCATCCCGATCCTCCGAGTACTGTATACTTCGCACGCAAGATGCGAGCTAGACGTACACGATTACACGCGATGAGTTCCAACTTCCGAAATGATTCCTTGCTTTCTCGGATTGTTATGCATTCGAACGATAAAGCACATGGTTACGGTCAGCCTTGGTATGTAGGAAAGATGCCATATAGTGGCTCGTTAAAACTTACCAGGAACTTTATGTTGCAAATACTCCATTTGGTGAAGGCGAGACGATTGGTCGTCTCGAATCCAGCTTTATTATATCTTTCTACACGAATTTTCCACAGACATTATTCTTTTACTATGGGGAATGGGGCACAAAATTACTCAACAACTTATTCTCAAAATATAGTGTTGTGTTGTAGGTAACAACACAACACTATATTTTGAGAATAAGTTTGAAGAAACGTATCACATGGCGTCGTCGCAGTAGAAATCTAGTTCCTTATTTAAACACGCGGGTTGCCGGAACCATAATGTTCGATGATGGAAGGTATTCAAGGCTCTACCGAGTCAAATTCTAACCATCTACACATATTGTTTAGAAATAAAGTGTTGTGAGATGGAAAATACTAGATAGAACTTCGGGAATATTTTTTACGACGAAAACGCTTTCTTTTAAACGGCACGGAATACTTTAAAAGGTCACGTTGTAAAACCAGAACGCATTTTCTTTGCTTTGATTTGCCTTTACAGCTTTATCGAATGATCGAAAGCAGAAACTACCTACAACATGGTGCATTTTACGGTCGTTATAATACAGTCGTAAATATTAACTAATCCTCCACCCTTCGTGAAATCATAGCAGATTTCAAGACAATCATTACCCGTGTCATCTTTGTAGACCATTCTATCCAGCTCACCGTGATCAGCTCAAGAAGACCGCTGCTGCATGGCTTGACGTAAATCTGATACTCATTCTAGCATCAGATATGTAGGTACATCAAGATTAACTTACTTTCTCCTAAACACACGTCATAATGAAACCTATCTAGAACACTATTTGGATTAATTTAGAATCGTTTTGCTTGTACTTTATATAATACTATCTTGTGCCCGCGACTTCGTCCGCGTCAAATTTTTGCTCCCCTGACCCTTCCCGTTGCATCGAATTGCCTGCTACTTTTCGTCCATTTTTCGTTGCTGCTCCGCTCCTATTGACCTTTGCGTGATATTATATAGCCTATAGCCTTCCTCAATAAATAGGCTACCCAACACAAAATATTAATTTTTCAATTCGGGCTAGTAGTTCCTGAGATTACCGCGTTCAACCAAACAAACAAACACTGCTGTTTGATAAGCTCATACCAAGTTATGACCACCTGGTACTTCGAAGGCAACGTTTTATAGTGACTTGTTTTCTCTTTGACATTTTATGTCACGTCACACGGGATGGCGATCGAACGGGATAAAAAGTATTCTATGTCCGTCTCCTGGTTCTAAGTTACCTCCCCACCAATTTTCAGCGACATCGGTTCAGCCGTTCTTGAGTTATAAATAGTGTAACTAACACGACTTTCTTTTATATATATAACTAGATGACCCAGCGAACTTCGTATCGCCTCAGATTCAATAAATGTTGTACCACCCGTTTTCCCTCAGTTGGCTATGCCAGGGCCACGGTAACTCTTTCGAATAAATCTCGCAACCCTGGCAGAAAGTTATGACCACCTGGTACTTCGAAGGCATAAAACGTTTTCTGGCTGAAACTGCTGTTTGATAAGCTCATACCAATTTATAACCACCTGGTACTTCGAAGGCAACGTTTTTGTCACACCACGTTTTATAGTGACTTGTATTCGCTTTGACGTTTTATGTCACGTCACACGGGAACGCGATCAAACGGGATAAAGTGTATCCTATGTCCGTCTCCTGGTTCTAAGTTACCTCCCCACCAATTTTCAGCGACATCGGTTCAGCCGTTCTTGAGTTATAAATAGTGTAACTAACACGACTTTCTTTTATACATATAACTAGATGACCCAGCGAACTTCGTATCGCCTCAGATTCGATAAATGTTGTACCACCCGTTTTCCCTCAGTTGGCTATGCCAGGGCCACGGTAACTCTTTCGAATAAATCTCGCAACCCTGGCAGAAAGTTATGACCACCTGGTACTTCGAAGGCATAAAACGTTTTTTGGCTGAAACTGCTGTTTGATAAGCTCATACCAATTTATGACCACCTGGTACCGGTGGGGAGATCCCACCAATTTTCAGCCAAATCGGTTCAGCCGTTCTTGAGTTATAAATAGTGTAACTAACACAACTTTCTTTTATCTTATACCTTTAAACGAGCAATTCTTGTATATATAAGGTGTATCTATTCATACACGAAATATTTTAAGAGCTACACCTGTAGGTGGTAAAGAAGCTATAGAAGCAAAAAGAAATTTTTTATCTTTTTAAATTTTCGTAATTATTATAATTTTCAAACTGCTTGAGACGTTTTGCATAAAACCTTTACTCCAAATTCTATGAATGGCCTGCCTGACGCTGCGAGGGCGGTGACCGGACGGCATGAGCATGGCCACGGTGTCTTGGGCCGTAAAAAATAAGAAGGAGCCAGTATTTTTTATGTGCCTCTTAAAATATTTCGTGTATGAATAGATACACCTTATATAATAGGAATCTCGGAAACGGCTCCAACGATTTTCACGAAATTTAGTATACAGGGGGTTTCGGGGGCGATAAATCGATCTAGCTAGGATTCATTTTTAGAAAATGTCGTTTTATTCGTGTTTTCAATGACCAACTTTATCGATAATCAACTTGAACATAAACTTATTATTTTAAACACAATTTACCAAAAAATACCGAGCAAAGCTCGGTCATCCAGATATTATATATAGATATAGATTACCTTGCCATTTTAAACGAGTCCTAGCTGAACAATAAATCTTTATTTTAATTTATCTTTCTGCCTTTTACTTTCAAGGTGAATAAGCATAACAGAAAATTGGAATTCACCTCAATGCTAATGCCTACAGATAATGAAGGAATCTTGGCAGATACTATCCATTGTAATACTTAGTTCGCACGAATGTAAAAATATCGCACCGGCATGGCATTTTATCGCACATTGAGTCTACAATCCACTGCTTAGCGGGGAAAGTAAAAAATCGAACAGTGTATTTTTCGACGCACTGAGATGCACTCTTTAGGATTCTAAATGCTCGGTTCAACATTCATTCATTCTTCTGTCAATGTCATTACGGTTCAACATAGAGTTCAAAACCCAGTGCGCGATAAAATGACGCCGCGATATTTTTGCGTCTGTGTAAGCCTAATCTAACTGGTAAGGTAGTTAGGCTATAATTACATAAAAGTTTCAAGTACCTTCTTAAGTATCTGTTTAGGTAAATAACTTCAATATAAAGTACCTATAACATCTCTTAAAAATAACTTTTAATAAAGAGCTCCTTTTATTTCGACCGCTTAAAAGCCTTCTTGTTATTTAAATCGTCACCGCTAAGCATGATGTTTAAGTGACGTAAATAAACGTTTTAGGAAAAAATACAGAGAGGAAGACCACGCTTACATTTATAAATTTAATTTTGTCTCACAGAGAGCACATTGTATTTAATTGAGCGTAATGTAGGCACAGACACGAGAGGCTCTGTTAAACATACACTAAATAAACCTTATTATTTTCTACTGTGAAACTATTTATTTAATGAAAAGTACACAAGCACGAAAAATCTCATTTGAATAGAAAACCAGAGCAATGAAGGATACAGTTACACAAATATAAAGAGACTATATATAAACACACTTTAGTTCTGTGGACTGACATTGATTAGTGTGGCACTGGACCACATTTAATTATGCCAGTTGAGTCTTTTGTGTTGTCTATCAAGACAATCTACTAACTTGAATACAGGATCATGACCGGCTGGGTCAATATTACTTTAAAAGTATCCACAGTTGCCGAAGGAAAGTCTCTTTAAACTAGACAAAGTAGCGGCTCCTACACACAATTTAAGAGCAATTTACTTTTGTTTTAATTCAGTTTTATGAGTCGTTAAAAATACTAAATGAAATGGAAATGATGTCGTGCTAGGTGAACTGCAATTAGGTTAAGTGAGAAAAATTGGAGCAGACAAAGTTGTAAATGTAATTTTTATTCAAAAAACATTTTGTTGATTTACATATTTTCTCATTCATGATGCTTGATGTTTAAAGTACATTAGGTGAACCCTTAATAAAAACAGGAGTGGATACTTAATTTCCTATGTTCAGTTATTCTGCGAAATAAATAGTGCAAGACGTTATTTTACACATAATTAGGTATTAATAATAAAATTAGACGAAATACAAACTGGGTTATAAATGATTTAGATATCTACGTAGAAACTACTTACGATAATACTTTTTAAAGTACTTCTTCTTCAAATAATATTGGTCCTTATCTTTAACAGCTAGGTTATCTTCAAATTTCTTGGTCCAGTCTTGAATGGAATTCAATGTCCTTCCTTCTACAACCGGTGTTGGTAATCTTGCTCTACCCAACAAACCTTGCAAGGCTTGTAGCAAGAATGAAAGTAAAGACATCGAGACCACTATGTTAATCGGATCAAATCCAATCGAGTGATGATGATACGTTGGGGCCCCATAGTTTGCCCCGTAGTTTGCATTGCCGCTTACTCCATATCCCGAAGACGAGTAGTGATTATTGAAATTTCTCGATTCTGCAATCACATCTACCGATGTGTCGATCACTTCATTATTTTTCAGCACTGGTGATTCAATTTGATGCCCTTCTTTCCTACTATTGGTTTTGATATCAAGCTTTCTCTTATTCAGTTTATTATCTTGTTTCATATTGTCTATTTTCTCCAAAACAGATTGCGCGTTTGTCTGTATTTTCTTGAGCAGCGTCTGGATTTTAGAACTTTGTTCCTTTATCATGTTTGCAACAAATACTTTGAAGTTCTGAACTGAAGACGAGGGCGGATTATTACTTTGTAATTCAGCTTTAACTGTAGTCAACATTAATATTATTATGAAAAATGCCAGTGATAGGAGCGACATTGTCACAGTCACTGTTTTACAATTAATATTTTTCAAAGACATTAACTTTGCTTCGGTTAGGAAGGTGAAATGAAACACCTATTTCAAGTTACTTTTTATATATGCCTGCTTTAAGGTCTGCTACGTTAAATAATAATGTGTCACAGGCACTTGGATTCGAATACCTTACCTTGACACATGACCCAGCTGATCATACGCCATTTCACATTGTTATGGCAATAACAAAGGTTAATTTGTAGTATGTCGCCTGGAACAAAGAAAGTTACGCTAATTTTGCACAGTTATTTCGGTACATACCTAATATTTACATGAATCTAAATAACGTTTACATTTACCTGAGAATCTACTGGTATACGTATTTCTAACAAAAAAAAAAATATTGGTGCCGGATTACACTTCCGATTTAGTATAATTTACAAATCATCCCAAAACTCAGTCAAAGTAGATTCGCATCACTTATTTATTCTTATTTTGATCTTTTATAAACAAATTTTCCAACTGCAAACGCCAAAACCAGTAAACTATAAAATACCCAGCGTGCATTTAGTCTTAAAACTTCCTTGGAAAAATGTAACGGGGTGGGTCCCGGAGTAAAAGTTAAACTTTGAAATAACAGGGGGCAGGCAAAAACCGCGCGTACGCAACAGTAAAATTGTTTACAGCGCCATCTACTACCCGAACTCGGAATCATTGTGAAATACTGCGCGACGGGCTCCCCAGTAGGACAAGTTGAAAGCTCAACTTGGCAAGAACTTACAGCTTACGCGTTGAACTAATAGATGGCGTTGTACTTGTGCGCGCACGCTGTTTGTAAGTGACATCCTTTGGAAGCTTTTCAACTTAGTGCAATTGGTGAGCTTCTAAAAGCTTTCTTTTATTTTACAGAGATAGCGCCACAGGAGAGGACTTAAACACAAAGGTGTAGAGTTTGGTTTGCAGTTTGATTGTTTTGAGAAGTGGATATAGAATATGTGAGCGTATGTATTTACTAACTTTTTTTTACTATTTATTGCCTAGTCAGTCAAGGATATTGGTACCTATTATTACATATTATTTAAAGAGTGGTATCCAATTCAACATTTTGGTTTCTGTTAGTGTGTTATATAGACACAATTCCAGCTGCTAAAACCTTTGTTTTAATTTTTAATAGTTTACGTTG
Organism: Aporophyla lueneburgensis; assembly: GCA_932294355.1. Classification (NCBI taxonomy): domain Eukaryota; kingdom Metazoa; phylum Arthropoda; class Insecta; order Lepidoptera; family Noctuidae; genus Aporophyla; species Aporophyla lueneburgensis. Next base: position 18,629,263 of record OW028750.1, on the reverse strand, counting down.
TAAAGAAAAATTAGGAAGAAGTCAGGTTCTTCTTAAGTAAGATAAAACTATTTGTAGGTACAAATAGATACGACTAAGAAACGTTTGCTCTACAAAATCGAGCAGAAAAAGAGCAAGATGAGAATTTTCAGAACAATCAGATCTTGTAACAAAACAAAGAATTGTATACCTTGTACCTGCAACCGCATTACGCTACATACAAAGTACTTGTAATAAAGCAAGCGCGGTAGCCTGTTCAAAGCACAGTAATTATTCATCACCCGAACAAATCTTAAGCAAACAATACAGTGCTGATGCATAATTACAGAAAGATAAAGGCCCGGTGTAAGTACAAAGTGGTAAGTGGGAACTCAAAATAAATGGCCATGGACTCCGATATTAATTCCTCGTTTGTCGGAGTCGCTACGCGGCTATTTTTTTAAAGGCACCGTAGGGTTAATTGTAACGAAGCGGTATTCGGACAGTGAAATATTTGGAGCGGCGCCGCAGTAAGAAGTTTGAAGAAGGCATTTCAGAGATATGTTTTTTTTCTCGAATTTGTACTTAAATTAAAATCTTCAGAGATGAGTACAATTTTGAAATCTGTAGATTGTTAAGAGGTATTTATTAACTTAAACTATAAGTGATAATGAACCGGTGTTATTTAGTTAGTTATCAAATGCGTATCCTTGGCAATCAATTATCCTACTTAGTATTTAGAAAATGGAAGAATCCTAAATATATCGTGTTTTTTTTTATTCCTCAAATAATGTCCAAACTTCACCTATTTTTTAGTAATAGATAAATCGTATTTTGTAAACATACCTGTTCTTTTTCTTTTCTACGCCTATCTAGGGCTACTCCACAAAATTCTATTCCAAAAACTCGCTGTCAGCTAACAATGTGAAAAAATGCTAAGTATAAAAATACTTCATTAAACTAACTTTTATCTACCGTGTTAATCAATGGGCGTGGGCTAGTAAAATCTGATAGTGGGATTGAAAAATGCTATATATCGTGGACACGTGATCGAAAACTGCACCCAACTGTAACGATCTCAGAGCATAGTTTTGCTTGACAAGGAAGGTGGGCCACTTCGATTGTTACAAGGAAAACAGCGGTCTAAGCAAACTGGAGTTTTATAATAACGACAGTGGATTTATTGGGACATCGTAACACTATTTATTTGGGATTAAGTCATTGGTTCTTAAGACCACGTAGAGCATGGCTACCGAATACAACTATAATAGATACAAAGAATAATTACCTATTTAATATTAGCATGAGCAAACTTTATAGGCAAGCAATAAAATTTTGATAGCCTTGTCTAAAATTCATAAAATTTATTTGGAGTCCAGCTGATTTAGAGCCCATTTGAAATCTTCTTGACTGGCATTGCTGCCAGAAACTATATAAAAAAGTGCTTGTATCACAGTAAAAACACTAAAAACTATGTTAATATTGTTTTATTGTCATTTTATTGATGATAATCAGTAGTTTGATGATTCTTAGTAATCTGAGCATCATGTTGATACATTCATTTTAATTTGTTTCTGTGTAGAAATTAAAAATGGAAGCCTTTAACACGGCAGGATACTCACTAGATCGACGAGCCGTAACAGTAGTTAATAATGATTAATTTTAATAGTCTCATAAATAATTTACATGATATCCGAAAAACAATTCAGGATTGTTATTTAGTTATATCTAGACAAAGAGATAAGATCGCTACACAAGTGAGTTCGTATTCAATTTGCCGGCAGCGTAGTTGTTGAAAAATAATTAAAAACACAATTAAAATTCACCATAAATCCGTCAGCCGCCCCGCCCGGTGTGTAAACAAACTCAAATTAAAACCAAACTATAAATAAATGCGTCGTTATGTTGTTTTAGTGTAATCGTATATCGACGCTTCTGGATTTTAATGGTTTTGGTACGGTGACACCCAATCACACCATATTGAATGTCTAATGGAATCTGCTGGTGACCCCTCGATATGAAATCACTATTTGTTAGTTGTAACAATGAACTGATATTTAGTGTTAAAGTATCAATTTGTGATTTGTTTTATACAAGACTAGCTGTTCCCGCGACTTCGCCTGCTTGAATGTATGACGGAAATTATCCCACGGGAACGTGCTACCGGACTAAGTCTGTTACTTCTTAGAACATCAGCCACCTGCTTGTGAAAGATCCGCCAAAATTGGTTCAGCCATTTCGGAGATTAGGCGGAACAATCACACAGACAAAAATGTTAAAAAATGCTTTAGTGTTATAAGTGCCACATGAATTTCATTACCATTTCGTAAAATATTATTATTATGCCATTACAAACAGACACTTCAATTTAATATATTTTTGACTACCTTTTGCCAGTGGCTTTGCGTCTACGTATTCTACATACTAGCTTCTGCCCGCGACATCGTCCGCGTTAAATTTCTTTTTCTCCCGACCCTTCCCGTCGCGTCGAATCGCCTACCCGTGCGATTTTCCCCGTTTTTGCAACATTTTTCATTACTGCTCCGCTCCTTTTGGTTGTAGCGTAATGTTATATAGCCTATAGCCTTCTTCGATAAATAGGCTACCCAACACAAAAATAATTTTTCAATTCGGATCAGTAGTTCCTGAGATTAGCGCGTTCAATCAAACAAACAAACAAACAAACTCTTCAGCTTTATAATATTAAGTATAAATAAACCTTCCTCTTGAATCACTCTGTCTATTGATGAAACCCGCATCAAAATCCATTGCGTAGTTTAAAAGATCTAAGCGAAGAAGCGCGGGAAACGACTCTCTTTTAGACCATGACCAAGATTTCGATTAATCTTTGTGTTGCTTGATGACGAAGAAATTATGTCTACAACACTAGGAATGAAAATTATTTTTAAGTAAAACACAATTTTCACTGCGAGCAAGACGATGGCTAGAAAAGGAGGGCGGGCCGAGATTACGACTAACATAAAAGTCATCATCTACCTAACCTTTTCCCAACTATTTATGGGGTCAGCTTCCTGTCTAACCGGATACGGAGTGGCTGCCTATCTGAATTGCATAACCCAGTTACTGGGTAAACAATACCCTTTGGTAAGACTTGCATGGTTTTCAGATTTTCGGGCTCCTGACGACTGGTTACGACTGACAAAGACCCACGAGTGACAGCTGGGACGTCCTTGACGTGCTTTTCGAAACACGGAGGGCTCTCGGAATGTAAGGAATCGACGGACATCACCCATCCACGGAATAACCACGACAAGCGTAGCTTAATCTAATCCATTGACCTTTACAGCTGTTATTACTAAACCGCGAGACTTCTCTATGGAGAAAAATACATGTAATGCCGACCCCAAAGAAATTAGGAAACGGGCAGGATGATCATGATAACTCATCTGTTTCCAGATAAGCTTTCAACAAGTTAATGAACAGTCAGCCACCGCTAGAATCCAAAAGGCATTCTAGAAATTCATTAGCATGCATTATAAAAACAATAAATACTATGAATTTCCGTTCTAAAGATTATAAACATAGGAATAATTTATAGGCAATATGTTGAGAATATCTTTGTTAATTAACAAAGAATTAATTGTTTCGCGAAACACGTTCGGTGTAATAGTGCAGTCACTTCGCGAATGAGGATTATAAAATATCGCAACGGCAATCAAAATTTTCTCTCACGGCTGCATCTTATCTCTTTCTAATGTAGAGGTGTGAAAGAGATGGCTATCTTTACTAGGAACAAAGTCAAACAGGTGCCTCCTGTCTTTTATGGGGGCAGGTGTATTTGTTTAAAGTATCAAATCGTCCAATTAATACGTTTATAAAGAAGACCTTTTGTATCGATCCCGATAATTTCGGGGTATATTGTGTAACTTTTTGTTATATAATTTGGACAATCAATGGGCTATTAAACTAAGACCGAAACGACAACAAAAACTTTTTGAAACGTTTTATTATCACAAAACTATTCAAACGCTATTAAAATAAGACACTCGAGTTAAATCTCATGAATATTAAAGGGGTGAAATTGAAGTATGTATTCACCTTTTCGATTGCATTGTCAAAGTGTTTTTTAGAGAAATGAATTCTGTTTTATGAATAGTGAATCGAAAAGGTAGAATAATAGGATTTCACCCTGCACAAATTCAATTTTAATCCAGAAATATCACATAAAGCCATTTAATTTAAAAAGCCGGTTGTGTTATTCCATATTTGGTGGTCGGTCTAAAATAAATACTTTTTGTAACGGCTTTCGAATTTTTTATTAATACAATGGGGATTTTTGTAAATTGATAACGTTATATTGCAAAAATATGTTCAGTCTATTTTTTTTTATTAGTTCTTTGTAGGTAGTTTAAATTTATACAGGGCCAAATTAAATATAATTATATAAAAAAACCCACATGTTGGATATCAATATCGAAATCTAATAACAAAAATTACTCGAAACTGTCAAATTTTCTCAATCAATCTTGAACTTTATACTTTAGCGATAAAGTTGAAAATCTATTACAGAAATTTGACAGATTGTAGTAGCTTTACGTACTAGCGTCTGTACACGTGGTTGGTGTTGAAAGCTTATTTAATTTAACCATGTGTATTTGGTCCTGTAACATACTGAACACAACATATTTTAATTTTATCTAGCGGTCATTTACTAATGCAAACTTAAGATTAAATGGCGCAGAATATCAAACCTTACTACCTATTTTATACTTAGACTTTTTTCGGTAAAATAGAACTTAGTTTAAATAACGCATCACGTCTTGTTTACCCGAAAGGTAGCGCACAAATACTACAAATACTATAGGTACACAAACATTTCCAGTGTTTTTAGGAGTTAATTTGTCAAAATTGGCGTTTAGCTTTAGAATGTATTAATCATGAAACTAGTCTAAAAAATCAGCAATACCGCTAATATAGAAAGGATTTGATTTCTATCGCGAAGAAAATTTTTAAATTATTGCTACTCATGTGTTTTCCCATCAAAGGAACACAGCCATCAAAACATTTAATAATTTCCCAAAAAAAATAAATTAATGAATTCGTCAATGGAACAATAATTTATTCTAAGTAGATAGTTTAGTTCAACATTTGTACCTTGCTCTAATATCTAGTACAGAAATAAACTTATCCTAAGTTTCAGAGTATTAAAACTAAAATAGTCACAACTCAAACATCGTGTACCGATCTTTTTCAAGACCTCTTGTACAGCGATGAAAAAAAAAATACATAAGATTATTGCTATCTAAATTGAATTAGTAACGTTCCTTCCTTAGATATTTAACTTTAAAAATGAGTTAATTTTGAAAGGCAAAACGGAAATACTTATCTATATATATAAAAGAAAGTCGTGTTAGTTACTTCACTTATAACTCAAGAACGGCTGAACCGATTTAGCTGAAAATTGGCAGGGAGGTAGTTTAGAGCCAGGAGAAGGACATAGGATACTTTTTATCCCGTTTTTTTTTTTTTTTTTTTTTCCCCTTTTTACGACCGCGTTCCCGTGAGACGTCACATAAAACGTCAAAGAGAATACAAGTCACTATAAAACGTGGTACTATGACAAAAACGTTGCCTTCGAAGTACCAGGTTATCATAACTTGACAGGAGCTTACCAAACAAAGGAGTGTCAGCTAGAAAACGCTTTATGCCTTCGAAGTACCAGGTCATCATAACTGGGTAGGAGCTAACCTAACATATGAGTGTCAGCTAGAAAACGCTTACCAGATCACCACCGCGTACCAGGTTGTCAAACTTGGTACGTTTATAACAACATTTATTGAATCTGAGGCGATACGAAGTTCGCTGGGTCAACTAATTATCTATACTAATATTATAAAGCTGAAGAGTTTGTTTGTTTGATTGAACGCGCTAATCTCCGAATCGAATCCGGTCCGAATTGAAAAATTCTTTTTGTGTTAGGTAGCCTATTTATCGAGGGAGGCTATAGGCTATATAACATCACGCTACACCTCAGAGGAGCGGAACAGTAATGAAAAATGTTGCAAAAACGGGGAAAATTTATTCCTTCTGAGAGTTTCCGTTGCGTGCGCTGCGTAAACGGTTAAAGTAACGCAAAAATCATGTATGACGGGATTGTTATTTTTAAAAAGTTCAAAAAAAAAGTCCCAAGAGCATATGTCTATCTTTTAAGGTTGACTCACTATAACTCAAGGAGCGAAAATGGACGAAAACTAGCAGGCAAATCGATGCGACGGGAAGGGTAAGGGGAGCAAAAATTTGACGCGGACGAAGTCGCGGGCAGAAGCTAGTTACAAATAATGAGAACCGACACTTTACTATTTTCTCGACTTCATTTTAACAACAATTTTATTTAAATTCCAAAACCGAATTTATATTTCACTTATGTGTAAGTCTACTTCTTATAAACACTAAAAAAGAAAAAAAAGTATAGAAAAAGTGAATGACCTAATTAAGGAACGAAATTCTCAATCAGCATCTTCGCTGAAGTGAACAAAAAATGAAGCTTAGGCTAAGACGTGTGATTGGCTGCCGCGTTTGCTGCTGCGGCGGCCGCTGCGGTGGCTGCAGCAACGGTCGCGTTCGTGATTGGTGGCTGCGGCATAAGCAGGTCCGCCAGACGACCAGCTTCACGAAGTCCTGATAAGAACGCGCCGTGAACCGTCGCTGGGTAGTTCCGCATTGTGTGTTCACCTAAAGAGGAGACCGAAAAAAAAATGTTAATGCACACGAAATGACGTAGATCTGTCTCTCTAAAAAGTTTAAAAAGGAACATTGGTATTAAATAGAAAATTGGAACAGATAAGAATTTTGCTTATTTTGTTCACGTCCTAGGAAATAAATGACCATAAGGGATGAAAATTTTCACATGCCTCGATAAAATATTAATATTCAATTTCTTTTTGGGAGAAATAAGGTTCAAATAGTTTTTTATTTTTTATTTATTTCAGATGAAAATTGTGACCTCCAGGATGAACACAAATTGCCAAGCCGGTTGGCGATTTACAGTACGCTGCAGCTGATAACTCCGTTACTGTTTGAGGCAAATATCTGAACATTTTAGAACATACTCTTGAATATATGTGTAAAATGACCCCAAGGTATGTATAAATAAAATATATATATATTCTTTATGTGTTAAAAAATTCATGAAAATCACAAAAAATACGCCGTCCTAAACCTAATTACAAAAAAGGCTTGCACCTTCCTTTGTCCTTTACTAAACATATATAAAAAAAAATACTACAATTCAGCTAAACCATCAAAAAGCAATAGCTACACAAAAAAGGATCCCAAAAATCGGTCGACTTGTGATACCTTTTCGAAATGCCATAAACACGAGTTCGAGATTCACACTTGTTTTATATTCCCAACACACGAGAATCATACAAATCTATGTGAGGTGTTTCACATAACATAAAGTGTACATAACCGTCACGCTTGCGACTTCCGAAGGGTTAGAGGTGTAACGTTCCTCCGAAGTCGTTATTAGGTCCCACGTGAGAGGGGGTGACTCTATTTTTTTTTCGTCCCGTGTTTTAGGATGGACGGGAAAGGTAGAAACAGGAGGATTCCGGATTTATTGATGTGTCTAGGGGCAGCGTGCAATATCCAGATTCCCAATATGTCAATCTAATTGACTGAAAAGTGCAGTACACTACGTGACTATTCCGTGTATTCTTGTTCCGTGTGTTGCCGGACGTTAACAATAGTACCATCTCATTTCTTCCCGTGGGTGTCATAGAAGGCGACTAAGGGACTTACTAAAGAATGGGCAGCAGCGTCTGAACTTTTATTCAGATAAGCAAACATCCATATTCTGATTTGTCATCATTTATCCTGATTTATTTTACCATACTGCGATCGCCAACCTGCCTGACAAGCGTGGCGATTTTGGCAACTATCTTATTCTATCTCTATTCTACCAAGAATAGACAAAGTTCTTTCTATGGTGGTCATGCTACGCGTGCAGGTCTACATTTTATATCGATTTTACAATTTGTACAGTTAGGTCGTTACTGTCGGCGTTAATAACTGCATCGGTGGCGTTTCTGAGACCAGGTTCTAATTAGCCATTAACACCGAAACAACGATATGGCAAACCATAAACCTCAGTCAAGATACATGCCGGCGAAAGGATCAGGTCATGTGACGACTACGGGAAGAGGTATAGGCTAGGCGAGGCTTTTTATTGGAGGGTTCTCCAGGGTGAAATTAAATAAGCTGGAAATACTTTTGCCACGTTTTGGGTATGAATATTCAAGGTCGCTCAGCGCACTATGGAGCGGGCTATGCTCGGAGTCTCTTTGAAGGATAAAATCAGAAACGAAGTTATCCGGAAAAGAACTGGAGTTACCGACATAGCTCGCAGAGTAAGCAAGCTGAAGTGGCAGTGGGCTGGCCATATCTGTCGAAGGACCGATGGCCGGTGAAGCAGATGAGTCCTGGAGTGGAGACCGCGTATCGGCAAGCGTAGTGTGGGACGCCCCCCAGCTAGATGGACCGACGGCCTTAGGAAAGTGACTGGGGTAGACTGGATGCGGAAGGCGGAGGACAGGGTGTTGTGGCGCAACATGGGAGAGGCCTATGTCCAGCAGTGGACTGCGATAGGCTGAGTTGATTGATTGATTGATTGGGTATGAATATCGAAGACGAATGAAAAAAAAATAGAAACAAAAACGTTTTTCATTCGAACTTTGGTCAAATCTTTTCAAAATGACTAAACGACTGTTATGGTTTTTGGAAATTCGTTAAAAAAAATGTCTAAGTTACAAAACCTGACCTTACACCCATTGAAAGATGCTTTTTTTATCCTTATTTTTTGTTTCATAAGTTTTTGATATCGATACCCAACACGTGGGTAAAGTATTGCCAGCAATTTAATTTGACCACAAGGTCAGGGTACGGGTCATATCTGTATATCCAGCAGCCAACGCTAATTTAAATTGGTCCAGTATCTCAATCCAGCATTGGAATTCAGTGATGATTTGCCAGACAAATTAGCAGCTGCTTTGTTATAATCAAACGCTGGATACTGAATTAGATGATAGGTGAACAAGATAAATGTTCTACCCCCGTTGTTATAATTACAGTAAGTCGTGTTTCTGGTGTTATGACCTTTTTACTGTGATTCTTAAATCAAGTCGTACATGTCATATTTTTTCATTTTAATTTAAGAAAATTACCTTTTGTTTTCTTTTAAATATCTGAGTTATCTGCTATAATCATTAAGATACACGAATTTAAACATTTTGAAACAAATGTTTAATTTATCACATTTTTTTTTCACTTACTGTAACTACAATAACAGGCGCAGTGTTAACATTGGTCCAATGTCGATCCAGTCTTACTGAATTTTACCGAAAAATTGAGATACTGGATCAATGTTCAGCCGAATATATTGTACGTAAGTCCTTACCAGCGAAGAACAGTCTATTCTCTCCTGGGGCACCTGGAACGGGGGCAGCTAACAGATCATAGTCAGTTCCAGAAGAACCAACTGCCACGAAACTGTATGAGCCTCGAGCAAACGGGTCCGCACGCCATCTATTACAGAAATACAAAAAAAAAACAATGAATATAAAATCTATTCATTTTGTAGGGACAACGGGCAAAATATGATACCAAAACACAAGATGAGAAGTCCCTAAGAACGTACGTAAATGATAAATGATTTTATTTCTGTAAGTTGAGTTGGATAAACACTTATACACGTCAATGATATTTTTAAAACTGGATGAGGTCGGCGTTTCGTAACTGACTACTTAAAGAAGAAAGGCTGAAGCAAACTCAGAGGTCACATTTTCTTTTAAATTCCAGACATAATCTTGATCACATCATGTGAAGACTATGTAGACTAGTGACTTAAATGGTATTTTGTGGAAAGAACCACACAGATTAAGTGGACCTGTCCAGTCAGTGCACGGATTTGTCAATAATTGTGCAGCTCAACTCAGAACTTAAGAAGCTCAACGATGCCACAAATAGTATACGTAAACTAGCCTGAATCATTTATTTACTGGGAAAACATCTTTTATTTTCTAACTGGCCACTTATGCGCAAGATAATGATTGCAAAGCAAGGTGTGACGAAAGTTCATTATTAATACAGAAGAAGCCATAAATCAACCTACACACCACATATCACCGATCTAATAGGTTTCCAGAAAATCGGTATGTCCATCTGTGGTTAAATTGGGTCGAGGACTCCATGCATCAGGAGATTGAATCAGACCCTTTGGCCAATTTATCGTATTGCAAATCGTGTCTAAAATTAGTGCTTGAAAGAAAGAAAGAAAAATATTTTATTTGGGACACGCACAGGGTATAAAAACAATGAGAAGAACGTAAACATTTACATTTAAGCTACAAATAACAAAATATTACAGAACGATATAAAAATAAAAAAGTAAGACCTGTGCGAGGCCAAAAGGGCAGCATAATGCTGCGATATTTGTAAAAAAACAACTACCGCAGCGCTGGTAATAGGGCCCACTGTGATGTCACGGACACACGGACATGACACCTTTATATTTCTTACCTGGTCACTACGCATTCCTTGGGCTGAGGTACAGCGGCGTGGCCAAATATGCTCTTCAGCACAGCGATGCATCTGCCGACGATGACGTCATCGGTGACGTTTTCCATGACAGCAGCAGCTTCTCCTGCGACTAAGGCCAAAAGTACTGGAGCGCTGTAAAGGTTCCAGAAAAGGAACAGCTCGCCTAGAAAAAAAAAGTTCCAGAATTAGAATTCAATTATTTACACGGGCCGTGGCGAGATCTCCATTTTGTTTTTACAAATTGGCTTGTTGCTAAGCGATAATTAATACTGTTGGTCCTTTATTTTACCGTCAGTTGAATACGTTACGGACTAATCAAATTTGTTATACCTTCGTTACAACAATCGTTTCCAAGTTCTAGCCTTGAGGACACACGATTAATTTAATGCGAGATTGAATCGAGGTTCAAAGCCAGTATAATCATAATTATTAAGAACATTCTTGCGAGGACTGCCAGCCCACAATGGTATAGGTAAAGTCACGGTATTGTTAAAGAGAACGTCAAACGTGCAATGAATTGATTCCAGTTCAGTAAATATTAACAGTACAATACATTCATTTATTATTCCCAATGTATGTTTAACATTTGTAGAAACGACGTAGATCGTAATCTAAAGCACTCCGAACTATTGAAATGAATTCAGATCGTCTGATACATAAGAAAAAATGCGGTGGGCGAGGATTCTCACATAACTCTTTACACGTCTTAAAGATACAAGCACATCAGATAGCTATCCTTAAATGCACACGAACCAAAAACGTTAAATTGGACACGATTTAAAAAAATATCTCTCGCGGTACATTGTTCCGGCATTCCCAGAGCAAAAGCGCTTAATGAAGTTAGTAGAGTATACAACAAAGAGCTAAGGAGGTGAACTAAAGCATAACGTAAAAAAAGCGTGTCTTGGCTCGTTGCTGTGATTTATTACAAGCGGCGCCCTCTGGGTTCCTCAGTAGCGTTAAATTATTCAGCTTTTAATTCGTTATCGCCGCCACCGACGTTACTACGCTCTACACTATTTACACCTGAATATAATTCATGATTTCGTTACCGCGCTCCGGGTAAAAAAAGGTTTTACTATAATATACTGCGGTGTTGTGGGAGCTGTAATAATTTGAGCGAACGTTAAAAATGTTTCGAAGGAAAGAGCCAGTAACACGACATTTAAAAAAGAAAAGATAAGATTCCGATGTAAAACTTGGATTGTAAACAAAGTTTAGAAACAGAAGTTTACAAAGATTACAGAAAACCTAAACAAGTTTGGGTACTTCATAAATTCTGTAAATATATGAAAGGTCGTTTTCAATGAAAAGGGTTTTCAAAGGGTTTTTGAAAACGAATATCGAAGTACCGTTTCAAACCACTCGAAGGTCTAGTTCATAGCACAGTTTCAGGTTTATAATAATCAATGACAAACAACAAATCATTCCGCTAATTAGATCAGACCGAAACACAAGGGCACTTAAAACGCCATCACATATAAAATGTACATAACTTTATAAGCTTCCTCTAACGCAAGCATCAGGCAATTGATTGGCGGTGATTCAGAGCGGCTGCGTATTAATATTGATGGAATAAACTTGCAGCCCGCTCTGAAATATGAGCCAACGTTGGGTATTCATGTAAATCGAACACTATCATGAAGTATCACGTCTGCGAACCGCACACTAACTAAGGGAGTGACCACACTCATCGAGTTGTGATAGTCTGGTCCATCTAGATGGTCTGTAAGGGAGTAGACTACACTTATCGACGCGGGATTGGTTTGAGCTGATTTTTATATCCGTATAAGCAAATCGACCAAAAACTAAAACTGACTACTGAACACTCAATAGTAATAAGTAGTAATAACAAGAAAATATTCTTATCTAAAAGCCGTGGTCGTATGCTACTTTGCCTTAACGCTTATGATTGCTTACCACTGATACAATGTTTTGTTTCTTATTGAGTCATTACTTTATGTCCTCAGAGGGATACTGAGTTTAGTCTGACGTCACACGACACACGAGTTTAGAATATATGATGGAACAGGTGTCACATAAATAAATACAATATCTGGATGACCGAGCTTTGCTCGGTATTTTTTGGTAAATTGTGTTAAAATAATAAGTTTATGTTCAAGTTGATTATCGAAAAAGTTGGTCATTGAAAACACGAACAAAACGACATTTTATAAAAATGAATCCTAGCTAGATCGATTTATCGCCCCCGAAACCCCCTGTATACTAAATTTCATGAAAATCGTTGGAGCCGTTTCCGAGATTCAGATTATATATATATATATATATATATATATAGACATATTATATACAAGAATTGCTCGTTTAAAAATAATATCTGGTTGACCGAGCTTCGCTCGGTATTTTTTGGTAAATTGTGTTTAACATAATAAGTTTATGTTCAAGTTGATTATAGATAAAGTTGGTCATTGAAAACACGAATAAAACGACATTTTATAAAAATGAATCCTAGCTAGATTGATTTATCGCCCCTGAAACCCCCTTTTTTTTTTTTTTTTTTTTTCAGGATGGGAAATCATCAAATGACTTCTCCCGCTCTGGGCGGAGCGGGAGGGCGTGTCAGACTTTTACTGACTAAAACCCACCCGTGTTCCATCAGTTGCCCATGTGCCAGGGTCACGGTATCTCTTTCGAACAATCACGCGACCCTGGCAGGCATCGGTCCTAGTAGACCCCTACACTGCTGCTGACATCTCTTTGAGGCGCGCGTGGAACACTGCGCGCCGTCGACCCGAGCTTGGTCCTTACCGGGCGGCGAGCTACCCATTGCTCGCCACCCGCAAGCTCGCGCCTACGGTGGCCGGGAGTCCGCAATCGACTCCCGACGCCCGGGGCGTCTCCTCCTGCGGCGGCTAGGGACGTGAGGGCGCAGAGACTGCCACTCCCTCACGCGCCCCGCCTCCTCCTTCGCGAGCATTACTGCTTCGCAGAAGGAGGTGACGGCTTCCCATTCCCTCTCGCTCCGTACCATGGCTCGCACCAGGGCCGGACGCGAGTGGTCGCCGCCGCCGATCGCCTCCACGAGGACACGGCGGTGCCCCGCCCAGGCTGGGCACACCTCCACCGTATGCTCCACCGTGTCCTCCAGACGATCCTCGCTATGGAAACACCCGGACGTATCCTCCCGCTTTATCCTGAACAGGAACCCACCGAAGCACCCATGCCCGGTGAGAACCTGCGTCAGGCGGAAGGTGAGGACGCCGTGGCGCCTCTCTATCCACTCCTCAAAGAGGGGACTTACCGCCGCAATTGTGGCGTGCCCACCCTGAAACCCCCTGTATACTAAATTTCATGAAAATCGTTGGAGCCGTTTCCGAGATTCAGATTATATATATATATACAAGAATTGCTCGTTTAAAGGTATAAGATAAGATACACACATATCGGTCAAAATCATAAACTTCCTTTTTGCTTCGCCATAGTCCCGACTATGGCGAAACAAAAAGGAAAAAAAAATGACGTCATTCATCTCGTTTTGGTTCGGACGATACCGCGTCGGACTATTCGGTTTTATTGCATGGTCATAAAGCATTTTCAGGCCAGCTCAAGCAGAAGCCGCGTCGATAAGTGTAGTCGCTCCCTAAAGTACCATCTCGATGGACGGACTATCGCAACTCGGACACGACGATAGTAGTGGTCGCGATAGTAAATTCAATTAGCTGCTCTGCAAACTAATCTGTGCAGAGTGATACAAAGATAACGAGTGGCAGTCGTAAAATGGCGTATCTTCGAAGGCTCCTGGCACAACCGTATTGGCACTGACTGCGTTATTAACTATCGTCGCACGTTAGCATATAGGCAACATAGATATAGCTGAATTCAGTATTGCATTTTTTTTGTGACGTGATTATCTGTGGCTAAATAAAAACAACCGCACAGGTTGATTGATCAGGTTAAGCTATGCTTAATGTGGTTGGTCGCTAGATGGCTGAACATCTTTCCATACCGAGACCCCTCCGCGGCTCGGAGCACCTGGAGCCGTTGATCTCGACTGTCGTGGCTTTAAATGTCGTTACAGGTTGTCAGAAGCCCGAAAGTCTTACCAAGGGCTACCGAGTAACTGGGTTGTGGAGGACAAACAGGCAATCGGTTTATTTAAAATACTGGTATATTCAGCCTTGTGACATCGTGTGGAAAAAAGTCCTTCGTAGGACTACGTACGAAGGATTATCTTCCCTGACCTTCCTCACTGACTAAAACTATATTTCATGTACTATCATTGACAATGGCGTCATGGTCTGCTTTTGTGACGTCATCGTCATGTTCATATTTCAAAGTCGAATTGCTACTGTATTTGCGACCGTACGGAATCGCCAGTAAACAAGGTCCCTAAGAAATAAATCCGTCCGGAAGGTCGTGGTAGCATTAAATTAACTTGTTAATATCAAACCTCTGCTTGCGGTGGTCGTTCCAACATGGCCGAAAAGATTTGCGCTCGGATCCCAGAACGTTCGTTCGAAACATAGAACGACTTTGTTTAGGTTCCCGTAGCCGAGCCGTTTGATAGCTGCTATCTGTAAAAAAATATATTCATAAAGTAGCACATCATAATCATCATTTCAGCCGAAAAACATCCAATGCTGGACATAGGCCTCCCCCGTGTGGAAGGTTTGGGTTGTCATAATCGCCACGCTTGTCGGGTTGGCGATCGCAGTATGGTGGCAAAATACATAGATAATGCTACTGGCCATTCACACGTCCACGGGAAGAAAATGCTATTCTTTACGTCTGGCATCACACGGGACAAAGAAAGAAGTAGAACATCCTTAGTCAATATTTACGCTCCTGTCAGGGTCGTGGACTTGTTCGAAAAGTCACCGTGGCCCTGGCACAGGCAACTAAAGGAACATGGATGGGTTTTGGTCGGTAAAAATCTGACACGCCCTCCCGCTTCGCCCAGAGCGGGTGACATCATAATGATTTCCCACCCAAAAAATAGCCAATATTTACGCTACATTGTATATTATATACGTTGTATCGAATGTGTGTAGACTGTAGATAGATGCACAACACAAACAAAGCTATTGATATGTTTATTGTCAATGATCTGGATAAGGCACGTTTCTGCCATGACCTGTGACCTATTTGTGCGTGGTCCGCTTGCCAAGCGTGGTCGTTTGGCATGCGGACTGGTGGTCCTAGTTTGTTGCTAGAATACAGGAGGATGTTTTACTAATCCTCCTTTCCACGTTTTTGGCACTCATTTGTAGAAAATGGTTGACTTTTTCTTTGTTCTACCCGATATTACCAAGCCGATTTCGGATATTGTTACCGATTCAGTACAATACAAGCCAGTTAACCTTAAGTTCTAAATATTTATTAAATCCTTTGTGCAAATCTAGGTTTCAATATGTTTAATATTTAATACGTTGAAATACGAATGAGGAGAATTTCTTACCTTCCAATCCGGTAACGGCGGATCAAACTTGACGAAGTTCTGTTGGCTTTGTCCGCTGTTCGCCACAGCCACCTTTAGTACGCCCAGAGGCAATGTACAAAGTACCACGTCACCTGTAAATATATTATGATATAGTAAAGAGAATGGGTATACTAATAAGTCTGTGGTTGTACATTCCACTGCAGACCTCTTTTCAACAACGAGCTTTTGCCCGCGACTTCGCCCGCGTGTATGTCGGAAAATATTTCACTTGAATATATATTGTAATAACAGGATTAAACGTAAAACACACAGTTTATTATCCCACGGTTATGCGTATTCGTACAGATTACAAGCTAGAAAAACAAATGTATTGTTTATACACAAACAAAAAGTATTTCATGAAACGAAAATATTATAATGATAAAACAATAGTAAAACAGAGCACAAAAAGAAAGAAATTCGCCGCGTAACTCTCAAAATTTTGAACGTAACTCGTCAAACATTATAAGATGACAATAAAGGGAATTCAATCAACTAAAGGAATACCTAAAAATATTCCACCTAGCTGTGCATTTATTTTTTAATCTATATATTAATACGTGAAGCGAAAACTTTGGATCCCTTTTTACGAAAATTGGGCGGACGGAGGAGTATGAAATTTCGCACACTTATAGTTTATACAGAGAAGAAGTGACGAATGCTAATATTTTTTTTTAAATTATGCGTAAAAATACATTATTTTCAATAAATAACACGTTACACACACTACTATTCATTACCGTGTATTTAATACACACATGCATAGATATCTATCTGTCTTTAATATTTTGTGTCTATAGGTTTACTGAATGTCAAGTATAACCATAGGTAATAAATTAATTTATAAATATATAACATATTTAATTTTTAAAATCTATGATCATATCGAGAATATTTGTCTTTAATATTATTTGTATTAGCGACGATAGGAATTTAGTTTAGATTTATAAGAAATATTTTTTGTGGTTTTATGGGGAGTGTCAAGTATGGCATTAGTAAGTTTCCCATACACAACTTAGTGTCGTGTGCAAACTGTAGAGGTTGTATGCCTCACGATTGTTCAATGTTCAGGCTGGTTATAATTATGACATTTTGAACTGTCATAATTAATTAAAAATATTAGGGAAAATACTACAAAAACAGAGCTTTCTGTGATAATTCATTCCATATCCAGCAGTTAAGAAGTATTAAGAAATAAAGAAGAGAGTCCTGAAGAAGTATTCTTTACTCATTACACCTACATCCTGGTCCTGGCCATCACCATCCCGCCAGTGAACCTTCTCCACAGTAGTACAGCGTCAACCATTTGTCTATAGTGTTACTGAATGTCAAATATAACCATATTATTGTTTTATATTTATTGTTATATTATTATTTTTTTTCATTTAATAATGTATTTCTATTCAAATGAAGTACGGTCGTATTTCGACCAATGGGCGATCACTAGTATTATTAAATCTGCAAAATTACGTTCCACTAATAAAGGCCAATTCTCGTAATAACAAACGTTCAAAATCTATTCGCGGTCTCATCTCGGCGACATCATCATCTGCCTAGCCTTTTCCCAACTATGTTGGGGTTGGCTTCCAGTCTAACTGGATGCAGCTGAGTACCAGTATTTTACATGGAGCGACAACAAAATTAAATTTTTTTATGGTAAAAATTCGAGGAATTTTTGACAGATTTAGACTGACATAAGACTGTAAACTTTCAAAAAGAAACGAGAACTGCTCCTCTGGTTTTTGTATAGTTTTTTCCTTCACTATTATTCAACAATATCAATCTAACCGTAGACACGAGTTTTCAATTTGTATGCACTGATTAAGCACTAACCTTTCGGGATACGGATGTTTGAAAACGTAATTATAGACATAACTTGTCTTGTAATAAAGTAAACTGTTACAAAGATTTTATTGGTGTAAATATTTATAATTACTTTACTCCAGCAGTTCCTTAACTTTTTTGGCGAGAGAATCCTTTTAGAAACGAAATATTTGACGGAGCTCTAAGATCAACCTATAAGGTTGTCAACGGCTTAACCGGTCTTGCCTGTGGCTATTTTAATAAATTAAGGCCTCCAGCCAGGGCTTAAAAAACTTAAAACTAGAACGATTACTCGCCAAGGGTACCCCCATTATTATGTAGAGAAGAATGTAAAGCTACAGGATTAACGGCGCAAGCTGGCTCGAGCAAAGGTCGGAGCGGACATGTGTTGGGACGTCGCGGCGAGCCTCGGCAGCGAAAGCGGAAGGACAGCGGCGGCGGTCTGTGTCGGTGTATCTTTAGAGTGCTAGTGAATTTTCTACTCTCCTGGAGAAGGGTTGTAGAGTCATCGGGAATGGTTAAAATCTGTCCCACCAGTGGAACAAAGTGTCACACAGTTTTGTCGACTACTGTATCCCAGTAATTGATTTGGTGAGTGGAGTCAGTCAGTGTTGAACTGTTGTCTAAGCTAAACTTCATGTTGTCATAATTTACTCTGAAAACTTAGCATAATGACCAATATTTTCAAGCAGCCCCCACAAAGGCTTTCCAAGCCCTAGAGCTCCGCGGAGCACACTTTGAGTATGATTGGTATACTCAGTCTAAGACTACCGGTGCAAACACAAATTTTCCTAGGCTATATAGGAGGCAGCTGCGTCATGTAGTTTACGAGCCTGCCAATTTGTTTTATTTTATAATTGTCCTCATAATGAGTACCTATCGTTTGATGAATATGATTGCAATGTTATGGTTTTAATTTAACAGTATATAAATACACGACTGTAGAACATGAAAATGTACATAAAGCGCCGGCTGCAGTTTAAATCTCTATTGAGATGTTTGAAACCGAGTAATAGAAATAATGGTCCAGTTGTAATGCAAAATATTATTCCAATTGCTTGTACAATACCTATATTAAGTATTTTCTACAATTAAAAGCAAAGTATGTATTGACATTTCGAGACTTTTGAGTTTATTTTTTAGTACCTATAGGAATTTGACACACACCTGTCAAAATCGTATTTGCGTTAAAAATACAACCAAATTGCGAATCGCTACCTTTTTTTGAAGTCGGGTAAAAAGATGTAGTTACAAAATGTTACCTAAAACGAACGCTTCTAAAAATAATGTGTTCCACACTATAATTTCTATGGAGCACTTGATTTATTCATATTTGACTTTTATTCCTATTTCGATCCAATACACCTGGAAATACAAATACAAAATACCAGCAGTTCTCAGCGGTATCCCGTATTACATTCCAGTCAAATGAAAGGGGTTGTAGGGTGGAACCAATCACTGTGAAAGGTAAGGTTTAACCCCAACAAAGCCTGTAAAATGCTAAATAAAGATTTCCTTGTATTGAACACACGTAGTATCTGCTTGACCCGACTAGAAAAGGTTTCTACAATTGATTCGTCCGGTAAAAGGATTGTGTTGCGATTCAAATTGCAAATCGATGAAAGTTTAAAGGAATCTTGCTTAGTTTTCTGTTGCAGTTTTTAAAATAGGTTTAACAAAATCTCCCCGATTACATAAATATCTGCGAGATTTTATTTAACGTTTCTTTGTTCTTCAGAAAGGTCAGGTGCGTAGTATTCGCAACCAGCGTGTCAGACCGAACCTAAACGAGGTAAAAGGAGTGTGTACGGTTCGTAGTAGGTAGTGTTCCGTAGTTTCTGCCTACCCTCATAGGAAAAGGATTGAGTTAATGTATGTATATTTCTTTACACTAGACTCAAATCGTCGTCAGTGAAAAATCAGTTTTAAACTTTTGTTTCTACTTTTTTGGGGTGGCGTTTTCTTTTAAGAGGGGCTTGTGGCTATATAATAACAGCCACACAAGTCGATCATCAAGGTCAAGCAACACTTACTGAGGTAGGTCCATGGAAGGGTCGAACCACCTATTACATAAAGACCCAAGTGCCTCGGAAAGCGCGCTGAAGCGTTTGGTCCCGACTGTCATTTTTATGAGATCTTTGACAATAGTTACAGGTTTCAAAAACCCCAGCTGGATAGGAAGTTTTGCCAAGTGGCATCGTGTTAAACAATAACTGAGTTGCGGAGGTCATTTAGGCAGTCATTCCATATAAAATAAACATAGTTGGGAAAAGGATAGCCAAGTATGCGTTTTCCAAAAAAAATATGAAAAGTTTTACCAAGAGAGTTTGCAAACATACGAGTAGGTACATAATAATATATTTATTTTTGTGACTTCATTGGCTATGTAGCAACAATCCTAGAAATATACGGGACTTCAGAAAGCATTTGTTTGTTACTCAGTCACGTTTCGGCAAAGAAAATGCCGATAAAGTTTAGCAGAACAAGATAACAGTAACCAATGTCCTTTTCCGAGACATAAACATCCACTATACAAAGTTTAGGAATTCCTGCAATAAACAGACATCCAAACGAACTTCCTATATTTATTATATTAGTCGTGACGTAAGTTTTACGTGAAAAACTTTGATATGGAGACGTCACAACATGACAAACTACAGTTCAGAACCGACTTTCTGTGGTCCGGCGATCGGCGGCGGCGACCTCTCGCGTCCGGCCCTGGTGCGAGCCATGGTACGGAGCGAGAGGGAATGGGAAGCCGTCACCTCCTTCTGCGAAGCAGTAATGCTCGCGAAGGAGGAGGCGGGGCGCGTGAGGGAGTGGCAGTCTCTGCGCCCTCATGTCCCTAGCCGCCGCAGGAGGAGATGCCCCGGGCGTCGGGAGTCGATTGCGGACTCCCAGCCACCGTAGGCGCGAGCTTGCGGGCGGCGAGCAATGGGTAGCTCGCCGCCCGGTAAGGACCAAGCTCGGGTCGACGGCGCGTAGTGTTCCACGCGCGCCTCAAAGATATGTCAGCAGCAGTGTAGGGGTCTACTAGGACCGATGCCTGCCGGGGTCGCGTGACTGTTCGAAAGAGATACCGTGACCCTGGCACATGGGCAACTGATGGAACACGGGTGGGTTTTAGTCAGTAAAACTCTGACACGCCCTCCCGCTCCGCCCAGAGCGGGAGAAGTCATTTGATGATTTCCCATCCTGAAAAAAAAAAGGCAATAGTGGCCCAGTGGTTATCACCTAGGCTTGAGAGTTGATGTAGGTCGTTGGTTCGAGCCCAAGCAGGCGTTATACTTTGTGTAAATAATTCCCTCTTTACTGCACTCAAAGCGATGAAGGAACTCATCGTAAGGAAACATGCACGTCCTAGAACAAAAAATTCGAAGCATTGTGAAATTGACCATTCATCAATATCTCTCACAAACAGGAGACCTGTGTCCCAACAGTGGGAATATCTTGGCTGATTATGAGGGCAGTATTTTAAGACCTCATTGGAATAATTGCCATTTAGTCAAAATGTCTTACGGCATCGTCAATGTGATGGACCTAGACACACAGATAGAATTGGTCTATATTGAGAGGCTTTTGTCAAATATTGGGGCTGTAAAGGTAAAAGCCATAAATAAATAACTAGATGAAATTGAAGCCAACCGGAAAATAATATTTTTATTTGAAAGGTCGAGATTAGAGACAAGGAAGACAAACGCGACAAAGGGCTTTGTTTTATATTACGTAGTGATGTTAACATCAAACCTTATAGTTTTCCTCAATATACGTACTCGGCGCTAAAGCTTTTAAGAGCAAGTTCGGTACTGAGGCCTTAGGGACTAACAAAGAGACGGTCGAACATCTCATTCACAATACTCTGTGAACGATACCCGAGAATAAGGGAAAATATATCAAAACCAGTGTTTGATATCTACGTTATCTGTTTGAGCTTAAGGGACGAAAAAAGAATAATGAGACCAAAATCGGATAAATATGAAGTGATAAGTAATATTTTTATTTGTGATTTTTAGCTTTTAAGTTTGGTATTTCTCATATTATTAATCCTTTCTATGTATTCAAAGCGGTTGTTTTGTTGATATTTAACATTTAAAGTCTATCATTGCGAATATATTATTATTGCTTTGTCTAGTAAATAATACAAAGCGTATAACGTTTCATTTCTAAAAGCGTCACTTATCACATCCGTATAAGAAATTGACAGTGACATAAGTGCTAATATCTTTTGTGTAGCAATTTTATTGCATCACTTAGGAAGTTTTGTGAAGTATAATACAAGCCAGAAATAGCTAGATACAGCCTAGCACCGCCTCTTAAACATCTAACTGCCTCGTCTACGATAGACTCCGCCTGTATGCAAATGTGGCGGAAGAGCCTCCGGCTGGACGACCGGGGGGCTGTGGTGAAGAGGGGGGAGAGGACGCAGACCGCCGGGTCAACACAGGCCCGACCGTATTTTTGCGCCTCGTCAAAGTAAAATTAACGCGTTAGAATTGCAAATCATTCCACGACAAAGAAATGACAAGGAGCCAGGCCGACGGCGTTGTGGATTTTTCTCATAACGCCCATTATCCCGCTTTGTTTTTTTTTTCGCAAACGGCACTTCCTTAATATTAAGGCCACATGAATTTGATTTTTCTATTTGGAACAGAAAAAGGCGGACGGTAGGTAACGCAATATGGATGTGTGCCGCCGGCTACAATCGATAGCGAATGCTTTTTTCCCATTGTTCCCTCGTTACGGCACACAGGTTTGCAGTACGTGTGCAATACAGGAACTTTGAATAAAGGTTTGAGAGAGTAAGATAAAACTTACCTACATGTTTTATAGAAATATTACCCGTCTTACCAAAAAAGCATAAAGGACGAAAAAGTATTACAAGAACTTTGATCTCTTACCTTTGAACGTTTGCGGCTGACTTGGATTTCTGGTGCTGACGGCCTTCACAGTGACTCCAGGTCCTCCGTACTGGATGTCAGTGACAGCTGTACCCAGCCTGATGTCCAGGCCATCAGCCAGAGCAACTGGCACGCAGGAATAGCCATTACGAACTGAAACAAAACGAAATGTTGAGAACTCGATTGGAAGTCCAGAGGGATCGGTAAGTACAGTAAGATAAGATAATCATTTATTTGCCCAAACATGAGTACAAGACATACAACACTTACTATTAGCATGCAAGAGATGTAATATTGGATTTAAATACAGATCCTCACGTTTGCCTTGAACAATGGCATGGAAATATTTAAACAGTAATTTCAAATGCCACTACGAGTCCAATAATTTAAATAAAGAATAATACTATAAGAACATTAAAAATAATAAATTAGTAAAACATAATCATAATCAAAATCTCTCATCTAAAAACCCACAATTTTTTTTTATCCCTAAAACAAAAGCTTACTTAGTCTTGAGGCTGTAAATCAGTTCTTGTGGCGTTCATCTACCGCATCGCTCTAGACCGAATAATAGCCAACACGGGCCAAATAATTACCAATACCATCACAAGCAAACCGTGAACAACATAACGATGGGCTTGTCAGGGATCACAGAAATGAAGGGAAGTTTTACGGCCATTATAAAAATATCCACATCCATACACCTAAATATGGAATGAAGTAAATACACGTCTCAAACTAATTGGTAACGATTCCCCGCAAGGTGTAAAAAGTTACAGGGCAAACGAGCCAATCTAGTGATTATAAGAGAAGGCTGCCAACGTGTTATTAGTTTGTACAATTTGTACTATTGCAGTTTGTTAACCTGACTACATAAGTATAGCACACATATACGGAATATAAGAAAGAAAGAAAGAAAAATATTTTATTTGAGACACGCACAGGGCATAAAAACAATAAAAAGAACATAGAAACTTTTAGGATAACAAAAAGTTAAAAGATATAAAATTAAAAGAATAAGACCTGTGCGAGGCCAAAAAGGCTCCTATCTCAGCATAGTGACTGCGATATTTGTTAAAAAAAAACAACTACCGCAGCGCTGGTATTCTGATAGGGCCCACTGTGATGCCACGGACACACTTACGGACGTGACAAAATAATCCCACAATAAAAAATAAAAAAACAATATTAAATATAAAAATTAAACAATTGATAAAATACACTTAAGATATAAATAAATAAAACCGTATTACCTATTAATTAATTATACAATCTACCCAGACCCGACGCTCCAAAATCGCTTGTCAATGCCACAGACAATAATCTATGGTCTATGACAAACGAAGGGACGCCGGCGCAGGTGATGTAATTATTACCTCAAATGTCAGATTACAAAATTTTTAAATTATAACTACACAAGAAACAGGAAATTCATACCTTAACACAGATTAATTATAATTATAAATACCATCTAGTTTAGAAGCACAGTATAAAGTGTTGAATGCAAGTTTAAAAAGTATACGCTATGTTCACATTAGGTCGTATTGTAAAAGTTGGGTAAAATTATTTATATAGCCCTACTGTCTCCTCCTCCTCATTTTAATTTAAAAAAAAAATGAAGTAAGTTAAATAATACCTAACATCTTCAATTTCGGAAGTCGGTGGCAAACAACTAAAATACAGATCCAAACACTCGGACTTCCGAAATTTAATTAATTTTTCACTTGTAGTGTATTGTTGGAAAATAGTTGTTTTTTTAGCAATATAAGTTTTTATATTTCACTTTTTAGTTACGGCATCTACCCCGAATTTGAATACTAGTGGTCAGGTAAAGGCAGTGACAGAAAATATTAGAACGTCATCACATCACGATACAGAAATTGGATTTTATACGTATTATCGAAGCTAACGCAAAAACTACCCAAGCAAAGTCAATCAAAAGTATATTGGACCACCACAGAAGCACAAATATTAATCATTAGAAAAATTATTTTCGAAATGGACGAACAATTGCAAATGTGAAACATACAAAAAAAAATTGAGACGAATTGAGACCTCCTACTTTTTAAAGTCAATTAATTACTAAATTCAAATTAAAAATGTTTATTTGTAAGAAAATTCATAGTTTACAAGGGAAGATCTTACAGCCTAAAAGTCATTGTATTCTGCCTGCAAGCAAGTGTGCAAATTATTAAAGACGGAGAAGTAAAGAGCTAGCTTTTCTCTTGTAAACTACTAATACGAAATGAAAAGCTCGAACATTTTCTTTGTTTTTTCCGTCTTTTCTGCCTGGTATAATAAAGCTAAATCACTTTTTATCAATTTAATTTGTCTTAAAACGTTTTACAAAGAATTCCACCATCTTTTACGTAAACAAAGTCCTTGAGGCAACTTTCTACGCTTTGTCTCGAGAGCTAGTTGGTCCAGTTGTATCTGGTCGATTAAACGGACACACACGATGATCTCACAATGCAGTTTTCAATTAGCCCGATAGTGCGGCGCACTATTGTGTTTTAATAACTTTAAGTGGATTTCTTACTCCATTATGTTAGGTCGTAACGTAGAGTTAAATTGCGTATAGAGGTTGTAATTGGTCGTTGTAATTGATCTTTTTTATTGAGTATTGCATCTGTCATTTTTTCACCACCTTATAACGCCGTCTGTACTATTAAAAGCCTTTTTTACACGCTTTATATTAGCTTCACTTGTATTTTTGTATGTTTGTTTGTTTGTTTGTATGTTTGTTTGTTTGTATGTTAGTATGTTTGTTTGTAACCGACTCCTTATAGCGCGATTTTGACCCACTTTAAACGACCAGATTTCATTCAAACTTTGCACACCTGTCAAAAACCAATGACAATGCAAT
Source organism: Aporophyla lueneburgensis (assembly GCA_932294355.1). NCBI lineage: Eukaryota > Metazoa > Arthropoda > Insecta > Lepidoptera > Noctuidae > Aporophyla > Aporophyla lueneburgensis. The sequence goes on along the minus strand of OW028750.1, from coordinate 18,603,717 downwards.
AATTTCATAAATTTGCGCCATTATCCTTGCCAGGGTTACCAGGATAGCAAAAAAACTGTCTTCAAAAACTACGCTGACATACGTCACAAACTTCGCTGGGTGTTTCGAATTTTGAGACGTATGTCAACGTCTCAAAATTCGAAACACCCTAAAAAATTGAAAATAAATAATAGTTTCAAAAACTAAAAAACACGCTTCCATAGAAAACCAAACTAAAAAGTAGAAAATAATGGGAAAAAATCGTGTGAAGCGTGTTTTTTAGTTTTTATAAACTATTATTTATTACACCGGGGAACAGTCATTTTGTGGCATAGTAGATTAAAGTCAATTATGTATTAGACTTGTGTGTTGAATACTAGAAAAATATTAGATTTGTCAAATTGGCTCTTGTTTTTGAGATAAAGACTATTACCTATTTCAAAGGAAAAATCTAAAGAAAAATACCATCATTAATGGAATAAATATTTTAATAAAGAACCTTAATAAAAAAATCATTGACGTGATTAGTAGGCTTAGTCCATATCGTCGGCACTCCAAATTTAAGCCCTTTACGTCCTCCTTGACTCCAGTATCTTAAAGATTCCACTCAAGACTTACATACGATATTAGGCACCCAATATTTATTCTTTAAGGCAAGTTTTATCCCAAAGTATGCTTCGTAGGTTTTTATCACAAACTCAGTGATCTTTTTTCTTTGTTTTTGTGTACAAAATTTTCCACATATATAACAAAAACTGTTGGGGTTATTTACACAAGGTTTTCGTAAAGAACTCATATTCTTCCAGACAAAATGCACTTATAAACTTGAAATAAGACAGGAACTGATAATTTCAGGGTCTAATAATCGATTAGTAGAATCTTTGTAATTAAATACGTAAGAAGAATCATAGAACTTAGTAGTGTGTAAACAAATATATTTAATTTTAGGAACGTAGTTGTCATTTTTTCGTTTATTTCTTGTCTTTCGTTTATCTCAAGAACCAGAATCAATCTAAAAAAAGTAAATACATAGTTAGTATCTCTAATACAAGTTTTTACAAAAACCATTAACAAATGAAATAGCTGCAGAATTTTTTTTTTTGTTCCGCAGTGTTATTATTGCTCCTATGAGTAATTTACTTAATACAATTGTAAGATATTTTTACTATTTAGAATGAAGAATATGTACGAGTCTTCACGTTCATCAAAGGACATCGATTCGAACTTTTTGTACCCAAAAATAAAAGTGCCGATGCCAGCGAGAAAAATAATATATGGTTGTCTTATAAATAACACCCTAGACATGTTTTAGTAATAGAGCAGAAGTTTTTAATAAACCCTTCTACTTCTAATTAAGTGTAAAAATTCTAAAAATCTTACCTACATATTTGTTTGTTTTAAGTTCTGTTTATGATATTGTTTTTTACTATTTATTTCAGCTTCAGTACAGTTTTCAATGTTTTGTTGGTATATTGGCGTGTGCTAGCTGACATAATTATGGCAAATAATTTAATTTAATGTTGTGTGTTTCACTATGTTAATTAGTTATACAGTATTGTATAGAATCAAATTCTTCTAACTTAACAGACAGCTTTGCCGCTAGAGAGTTTGTTGCGTCTCTTCTTCTTCCCAGCTAAAGCCCTAGGAAGTGGTGAAGGATGTCCGTTTTGGGGGTTTCTCTTATGTAATTTTGTCGTTCGAAAATTGCTGACTCTCAGCCTAGTTTGAATAAATGACTTTTGACTTTAACTGCTGTCGAAAATATGATTTTTGGTACGTGGAGAATTGGTTGGAGATTAATTGGAGACTTTCGTTGTAGTATTGAAAAATGTACAAAATGTAACTTCCAATAAGAAAATCATCATCATCATAATTTCAGCCGAAAGACGTCCACTGCTGGACTTAGGCCTCCCCTAATTTGGGTGGCTTCGCCATAATCGCCACGCTTGGCAGGTGGGTTGGCGATCGCAGTATGGTGGTAAAATGCATAGAGAACGCTGCTGCCCATTCTCTAGTAAGTCGCCTTTTACGACACCCACGGGAAGAAATGGGGTGGTGTAATTCTTTACGTCCGGCACCACACGGTACAATAAGAAAATAGCACTGTTTAATTCTGGCACTTGATTTTTGGGCACGAAATGAATGATGTCATTTACAAAACCTTTTTACATTGATATTCTAACACGTCGTAAAAGTTCACACCGTATCTGAATACACTTGGTAGATGAACCAAAACATAAAAAAGACAAAGTATGCATGCTGCTTTTTACGACATGTTAGGTTTTTGGCTTGATATAGGAACATACAGAATTGCATGACCAGAAAATTTAAGGCACGTCATAAAAGATCCCGTATACCTATATCAAAATTCCAATTCCAAACCCATAACACTGCAGGCTAGACATGGATAAGCCCCGGTTTTAGAGATGTCCATTCTAACAAAGGTACCATTCTATGCACTGGAGGCTACTTTCAGCGTACACTTGCAACATTGTACCATTTAACGATATTAGCCCAGTTCGTTGTCACAGTCAGCCGTGTCGCACGAATAAACTGTCCGAAACTAAAGTACTATAAAAGGAGACCGCGAAATGTGCAGACAGAGCCAACAATACCAACAATAGTGTCATTGGTAGGAATAGATGTTAAATGTAGTTTAAATTAAATGTTTATTCGTAAATGCCATTACGGTCGATGGTATACAGTTTAATTTGTTAGGTTATTTAGATAACGGCGTATTAGAGTTATTGACATTTCAGTTGTTGGAATTAACTACTAAATTTTAACATTGATTTCCATTTAATGTTCTCTGATTGTTCTAAAGTTATTGTCACGATTATATTAACTAAACACTAGTCTGATAACCTATAACAGAATTAATTTCAACATTACTAAACAATTATGGAGATGAACCACGATTTAAATACTTCAACAACGAATTTGACAGTAAAACTAATAAAAATGTGAAGTATATACAAGGTGTAACAGAACAGACGCAATTCCAGAAAATAGTTTTTAAAAATAAGTTATGGTCAATATATTATACTTTTAATTGAATACTCTAATTGGAGTGTATGTGGTCTTGCGTTAATTATGATACACGTTGTATAAATAAAGAAATGCAGAAAGAAAAACAAAACCTTGAATAACTTCACGGACACTTCAAAATCATCACAATTTTACATTTCCACCTGTTACAAATAAGCCACATATGGAACAGGTCTTTTTCAAAGCGAAATAATAATTGAAAGGAGCTTTTTATCCTCCGCAAATCACCGACTTGGTTTCCGAGCTTATTACCGATTTTATTATGTGTTAATGTCGGTTGAAAAGATACTAAAGCTTTGAAGCCAACAAAAAAATATTTCAATAACATTGTTAGTCGTTAACTGGACTAACCGCCAGGCTATTACGTCGGTAATTTACTCCAACACAATATTGAACGGTTTATCAAAAATATGAGCAAGTTTAACTTCGAAGATAATCTCTGGGTTCTGTCAAACCAACACTCAGCTTACACACTCATTCACAGCGTGTCGCGTTGATATTTTTGAAGTGAAAACTTCTTTAGCGGCGTTGTGCACTTTTTTTGTAATGGGTAAAAAATGTTAAACTCGCGTCAGGACACGTGACCCTGAACGAAAATTCGTAAAATGGATCCCCTCTCTTTCTACGGCGCGGCGAAAATGTATGCCTGCGCCTGCTGTTTCGTTTAGGCGGCGCAGGACGCTTGCGCGAATGTTCGTGTGTGTTTATGTTACAGCGTGCCACGCGCATCCATGGATAGTGACAGCTGATGGCTCGACCGTCTGTGTAGTAGCCGTCGTCGAAATTATGGATGGAAGTTGATTTTTCTGAGAGATAAACTTTTTAATGTAATATAAATTGTCATGTTTGTGTACGATAGCGCAATAAATAAATATTGTATTCTACCACATAAATGATAGTAATTTTATACTGATAATTAAAGTTAAACTTATTTCCTAACCATTCCAAAATATCAAAAATGCACAACGTTAATATTCAAGTTTTCACTTCTGCCGGCACTCCCGGAGTGCAACCCGTCGTTTTTTTTTTACTATAACCAATGTCGTGTCACTCACGTTTGCTTTTAATCCAAAATAATCAAAATCTTTGTTAACATACAAATAAATAAATTTGCAGTTGTTTTAACTTCAATATTAATACTGTTTTGAATAATCTCCGAAACGGCTGCACTAATTTTGACGGGGCTTTCACGAGCAGATGTTTTAAGGCGTTACATAAACTACTATAAAATCTGGGTGTACTATAGGTACAACTCTGCCTAACCCTTCGGGGAAACAAGGCGTGATGTTATGTTATGTTATGTTTATAAACTACTATTTTGTCCCGGTAGCATGTTCCAGTGAGATAATTTCCGAGATCCACGCGGGCAAAGCCGCGGCAGTAACAGATAGGTCTATTGCAAATTATTTGCCATTTTCACCACTGGAAACTTAGCAACTGTACTTCAAACAATCTTCTATTTATTTTACACGCCACGTTCTAGATTATCAAATTCCTACACCGCACCGTTCTGTACACAAATACCCTTTCTAAACACAGTTAATACAGTTTCCTTCAAGCCTGAACCCTAAAATCGGCTTTCAAACGGAATTAACAAGGAGACCGCAGTCGGTTGGGTCGAAAGAGCTTCCAAATTACCGTCCACCTGGAGTGCATCCCTGACATTGTAGCGTTTAATGTCGTTACCACGGTTTGATGCGCGTATGAAACATGTGACACCACACGGCCCGCAGGGAGGATAACACGGGATATTGAGGTGAAATATTAGGTACTGTGTTTTTAGAACTAAGAAGGTATGTCTCGTCTTATAAGTTTTGAAAATAGAAAAAAGAGAATAAAGTTTCCTATGGGATATGAAAGTGGATGGAAATAATATTGTGTTTTCACAATCACGTAGGTGGGCATTTTCATTTTAAATGGCGCAGGTTGTTTTTCGGTTGTCTCATGAAAACAAAATGATAAAAAAAATATTTGGAAACATTTTTGTTAAGAAAAAGCGTTTGTATACTCAAGTTATTTTTATAAATTTGTAGATTTGATTTTTTGGTTCCTGATAGAACACATTTTCAATTTTATTTAAATTAATAATGTTTGGGAAATGTGTAAAATCATGATGTCCCAATGGCCAGTATGCATCATTGCATTTAATTTTTTAGATTTTTTTTGTACGACAGCTAACATAGCGACAATTTAATTCCATTGTTAGATAGTTCATTTATGATTTAAATTAAGTATTTCATCTCAGTTCGTAAAAGAATATTTAATATAATAATAAAAAGCTTGTCTCACGAATTCGCGACTACCGGACATGTCCGGATAGTGACACGCTTTTTACTATTAAAATACATAAATATCGTGCAAATTCGGTTTTCATGACAACCCCGAGTACAAATGTGAAAATATGAAATGCCATTTTGAAGTCAGTCACGCAAGGTGTCCAGCTAGGGTGGTACGTTTTGCGGCTCAAAAATTTGGTCAAGAAAAATGTATTGAGGTTAGTAACGTTTATTTTTGTGAATGTTAAGTTTGTCTTTATTTCTTTTTTAGCTGTACCTAACTTAAATACTACTGAAGCAATCAATGTAAAATTTGATTAGTTTCTGGTAATATTGTTTGAGTATTTTAATTTAGTTCCAAAACGATCGCCATTCGTCACGTCCTGTTAGCAACCGTTACTATAGGATGGACAACAAATGTTACGAAACAGACATGTAAAGCTTAGAACTCTTGAATTAAACTCAACGAAATTAAATATTGAAGACAACGATTAGATCCTACTAATATTTTTAATGTCGGTTTGTATGTTTAAATATTTGTAACTCTATCCCGCAAAAGCTGTTCGGATTTGGATGAAATTTGGCACATAGATATTTTATTACTTATATTATTAACACATAGGATACGTTTTAGGAAAGACTGATTTAACGTGGGCAAAGCTGTGGGGCGGAAAGCTAGTTGAAAAATAATTTACCTATCAACATATTGTTTTCTTAACTTTACAGGTAGTGGTGAAATCACTTTTCAAAATGGTGATATACTTTGACATAGATAAATTTTTGGAAAAGAAAGATTTTCATACTTGTTTAATCGACAATCTTGACTGGCCCTGACAGTCGACTCATTTTATATTAGCAGAACGCTGTCATGGCTGTGGAAGTGTTAATATTTTTCGTAATTTGCCATTGCATTTTGTAAATCCTATGACTAAAGAAAATATTAAATTATTGTTAGAAAGTACTTTCTTCTGGTGTGATTCATGCAACTTGTTTACTGTATATGAATCATTACCCATTAGACGAGTGTTATTATTGTACCTAATGAATAAGTAATTACTCGTTTCCATAATAATTTTGTTGAAATCGTTGATTTCAATTTTGGTCATTATTCGACGTAAAAGGCGTTGCATTTAATTGATTTTTTAAGCAGTTTTTGTATTATGGCTGTAGCCAACTAGGTACTTAATGTTTACATAAATAACAGTTATAACGGAAATTAATTTCAATATTTATAGATAAAAATGGCGTTAACATCTGCTGAAAGAGCCGAGAGGTACCGATATAAATTAAAAAGCAACCCAAAGAAGGCTGAAAAAGTTAGAAAAAAACAGTTAGCGCGAATGAAAGACAAAAGAAAGAAGGTATCTGAAATGAATGAAGAGGAAAAGATTAGTCATCGTAATAAATGGAAAATAGATAAAAGAAAACAAAGAGCTGGTAAATCAAAAAAAAAGTTCAGATTGACGAAACACCGAAAAAAGAAACCTCTGTCACCTCACCTCGCCTTATCCATCAAATTTAGGAAAAGCTGGATAAGATTTCTCAGCTAACCAGGCAACTTAACACACAAAGAAAACGCTATTATAGAAAACAGCTGAAATCTACCAAGATGATCTAAAAACAACAAATAATTATTGATAAATATAAAGCTAGAGAAGAGTATTTAGAATGTACTTACACTGTGAAAGACATATGACAATTGTGAGAAAAGGGTTGAAAAGGAAGTCTTGAAACGAATAAAGAGCGTCATAGATTTTGGTCTGATCGGACAAGCAGATTTCCTGGAATGTGAAACAGATACTATAATTATTCCTCTTGAAACAACTAAAACTTCCAGTCCAACCATTGAGTTAATAGAATTGACACAATCTGCCGAAAATATGCCACCATTACCTCTATGTCTTCAGGCTCTAAGTGATGATCCAATTTTGTCATCTACTCTAGAAAATGAAGAGGACAGTGACAGTATTATTGATGATAAAGATAGGGGCTGTAATAAAAAAAATGAGCCTAATGAGATTAAAAAGCAGTTAAAAAGAAAATCAAAAGAAAAAATCAGTAACTCTACTTGGCAAGCTATGCACAAGCAGGTTTTGAAATGCACTGCGTGTGATAGTAAATCGGGACAGTTAGCTAAATGTATAATGTGTAAGTTATGGTATTGCTCGACATGTTCAGGTGGCCAGATAACAATAGATCTCATTTGTGATATTTGTGTAAACGATTATATGATGCCTTGATTACTAATGGCCAAAAATAGGGAATAGGGATAAATTAGTAATGAAGAAAAAATTTAAAAGACTGAAGAACGTATAAGCCTAGTTTTTGCAAAACTAAACTAGATTTTGCTGATTTAAACATCCCTACAAAATGTAATTAAAATCGGTTAAGGTTTAGAAAACCTAGAGGGTAAAATAGTTTTCTAAACCTTTTTTCTAAACTTTTTTCCGTTTATATGAAAACCTGTAACAGGATGGAACACACGTTTTAAGTGAATTGTAACTGACATTTCAATGAAGGGGTGCATCATCCTGTTCACAGAATATTTACCCAAATATAAAGTAGATAGGGTTTCTTTGTGATTAATTGTTTAACAGTGTTTCAGATTATATACATTTATAAATAAGATATTTTAGTAGTACCAGTGATTTGCCAAAAATATCTTACAATAGTAGAACTAAGAGTAATAAACTTAAGGGGATGCACCAAGGTGGGCCGCGAAATTCAAAATTTCTTAAATTTTTTGCAATTTGCTGTTTAGAATCGAGTTGTATTGTAATTACTTAGGCGCGATAGTAACGAATATGTATTTACATAATTATAATTATTAAAGTCATTAACATATATCTCTCCAAGTAAGCATTATCCACAAATGTTCTTATTTATTGAAAACATGACATTTACGGATTATACTAACTTTGAGTACTATGTTGATAGTTTTAATGACTGTATTGGTGTAAATACATATTTGTTACGCGTCGCGTCTAAGTTTTTATGATCATGGAGCAGATAATGAGCTGCAAATTGCTAAAATGGCAAGAATATTTGAATTTTGCGGGCTAAGGCAATGCTTCTACTTTAACTGATAAGCAATTTTGACTGTTTTTTATAAGTTAAAAATTAGACCGATTAAGTTATTACTTTATTAGTTTAAGTTTGAATTTTATTTCATTAAAATTTTATAATAAAGGTAACATGGTGGTTATGTTGATTGATTATTAGTTTGTAAGTTAATTCGTTGTTAAACGATGATTAAGATAATCGATGTACCAAATAAATATTTTTTAGCACTTTAACAAAATGTTTTATTAAAATACATATTTAATACCTATGCATCTCTATTTAATTTATGTAGATGTAAGTATATTTATACATACATAGACATACACATCTCATTGGAAGAATTAACATTTTATATGATTTTAACCTCACAGTGAACACTATTCTTAATAATTCTGTCCCAAAATATTTTTGCCTTATTTATTTAAAAAATCTTTAAATATTATGGGAAATATTATTATTAGAATATTATAAATTAAGGAAAATAAAACTACATTAAGATTATATTCCAAATTTTTCGTTCCTTGACTGATCAAATAAGTTACACGAAAAATAAAACTTGCATTTGGACAATATGTTACGATACTGACCATATTATTGAAGTTTTAAATAAAAATATATATCCAATGACCAAGTATTAATATTTGATTTCATTAATTGATGATAAAAACTTATTATGAGCGTTTTTATCATTCTATTTCCAGTAGTTGAATTGATATCGCGATTTGATTTTTGTTACTAAAACGACATTTTTAACCCGATCTACTTTAAAAAAATAATTTTATAAAATAAAATAAACATTTCTGCACGGAATTTTTACATTAAATCACAAAAATAATACTTTTTATACAATAATTCAAAGTTTGAAGTCCTAAAACAATAGTAAGTTTTTTAATGCTTTTTATTATAACCTACGCCATTTAAAATGAAAATGCCCAGGTATGCCTAATACGCTTAATAGGTTTTGAAAAGAGAATAAGGATTTCTATTGGATACGAAGATGGATGGAATTGTTACTGTGTTTTTAGAACCAGGGAGATATGTCTTATACGCTCAATAGGTTTTGAAATGAAAAATAATAAAGTTTACTACGGAATATGAAATTGGAAGGAAACAATATTGTCTTTTCAAAACCAGGAAGGTATTTCTATAATATTTTCAATCGGTCTTAAAAAGAAATGATAAAGATTTTTTTTTTCAATATTCTCATTTTTGATATGGATTTGTGCTCTTAAGGTTTGCTGAGAATTACTTGAAAAAGTATAAGTTAAATACCTAGGGAAATTTTCTAACATTAGGATGATTCTCTCTTTCATAGTCATAAGTAAGTAAGTATTTATTTTAATACAATAAAGCTTATAAGTACATGAACACCAAATCGCGTATATGCTCAATGAAAGAGAAACCAAAAGTTACATACCTAATTAGAATAACTTCACCTTTGACTAAAATTTCCTAACCCCTTAGTTTTCACCAAAACATCGAGCTATATTAGCTCAGTGTCCATTACATTATTTTCCGCTCTCATAAATATCCATAGAGGCAATCTCGGCAGTACCATGCTAGTATTTGTCACATCAAGTTGATCTATGTCAGCAGCGTGAATCTCGATCACGGAACGTTGGCAGTCAACGTGATTTGTTGGTTCAACAGGGAGGGCAACGAGAATCCACCTCTAAACAATGTTACGATAGCGCTTGACGGCAGAAACATAGACGAACTTGCTAAATATTTCGATCAAGATTTTGTATCCACTGAAGAGAATTCACACGATACAAAGAGGTTATTTATCAAAGTAATGAAGAGAATAAAGAGTAATGTACTGAGTGAACGATTCATCAAACATAAAGCTTACCCCTAGGCAGAAACACTTGAGAAATAGGTGGCTATATTTCTTTTAAGACGGTTCTCATGAACAAGGAAATAATTTAAATATTGTCTTGAAGACTTCCAAAAAGAAATGTTGTTGCCTTTTATTTTTCATATAACAATTTTATTTATGTTGTTAAGCAAGTATTTCAATATGTTCAACTCATATAATATGTAGATACTCGATGTACTTGTTTACAAAGCAAGCTTCCTTACAAAACAGATAATAATGTTCACCGTACCGTGGAATTCTATCTCGAATGTTAACTGTCGATCGCAAGTATTTGGAATGAGGTATTTACATTGGTTACATACACGAAACGAAGAAGTTACAATTGAAACATTCTAAATACATCCCACACAAGTTCGCGAGTATCGCATTAGAGATTGAGTAACCCTGTGAAATATCAAAAGCGTACGGTATCCCAGTTAAATGGCAAAAGTTCAGCGTTGCAACTAACTGCTTGTATAAAATTGTATAGTGGGATCTACGATACCGGCGGCCAACAGGGTGGGTGTAGAATTAAAATTGGTGATAGCGACGCGACGCAGCGTCCCTACCACATGGAAAATACTCTGAAAATCGGTGGCCTCGGGCAACCGACTGGCGACCGCTGGGTACGTGCCGTATACGATCTGGATGTGACTTGCGTGTACAGACATTATTATGTGGTTTGTTTTATCAACGGTCTTTTTGAATTTTCGCATTTTGAAAAGGTAGTTTGTTTAATTATCTTTAGCCCTGTAAATAATTCAGTCAGTTTTGTACGACGTACATTGCAAATGAAAATGCATTTTTAGGTGGCTGAATTAAATCTCAAATTTCTCCCAGGCCTACTTGCACGTAGTCAGGTCAAATGTATAAATTTAGAGTTTGTAAACTCGGAGTTAAGTAATTAACATTTTAACTCTATTACGTGTCGTGTCCCTTCAAAGTACCACCGCGTTAGTAAACCAGACATTAGTGTTTTATAATTATCCCAAAAAATGCAGTTTAATCGACGAATCATAATATAGAATTTATGTGTCAATGTACTGATATGTAATCCGACCAAATACCTAGATAATTCTTTATTTTCTTTGAATTTCATAACATATCATTCCATTTATTCGTACTGTATGTGGTTTCCTTGGAGATTTACTTTATATATTGACAAAAACGTTGATTAAGGAAAATATATTTAAGTCTTTATAATTTGTATTTATTTTTATATGAATTCATGAATAAATGTCCGCTGATATAGTACCAAATTTTCACTTGCTACAACGTCGAGCAAAATAAAATACAAAGTAGATTAAGAGCCGTATCTCATAACGTCGATTTATTTTGACTTTTTTAACACTAACATATACATAGTTTAGCAACAACTCTCCCATATTTAAAAGTTCCACTCTCCCATATTTAAAAGTTTAACTCTAACTTTACTATTTTTTCTATCTCTTGGTGGGATTAGATTAATTATTATTTGATTAACCCTGAGTTACCCTGTTAACTCCGAGTTATTTAGGATAACCCATGAGCGTGCAAGTGGGCCTTATAGAATCTATATATTAATACGTGAAGCGAAAACTTTGGATCCCTTTTTACGAAAATTGGGCGGACGGAGGAGTATGAAATTTCGCATACTTATAGTTTACTAGTGATCGCCCATTGGTCGAAATTCGACCGTATTTCATTTGAATAGAAATACATTAGTCAATGAAAAAAACATATATAATAATAAATATTAAAAAATATGGTTACATTCAGTAACACTATAGACCAAGGAACTTAAATCCCTAAAGAAGTAAAGACAAATAATATTAAAAGAAATATTCTCGATATGATCATAGATTTTAAAAATGAAATAGGTTATATAATATATCTATAAAATTATTTTTTTACCTATGGTTATAGTCATAGATATCCGTGGTTATACTTGACATTCAGTAATAGTTAGAGAGCTGGCGACCAAAACTTCGATTTGATCAGCACACAAGGCAGACGTTATTAATAGTGATAATTATACCCTAAGAAACATCAATGACCTCGCCTGCCACCATGGTGGCGCTGCGTTGTAAATCTACAACGTTTCAACAATGTTTAAAAAAAAAGGTGTGCAGCAATATAGGACCTTAATTGATTGGAAGACTATGGACACAAAATACAGACAGATATTGTGAATTGGACCATAAGCAAAAGAATATCTACGCATGTGTGTATTAAATACACGGTAATGAATAGTAGTGTGTGTAACGTGTTATTTATTGAAAATAATGTATTTTTACGCATAATTTAAAAAAAATATTAGCATTCGTCACTTCTTCTCTGTATAAACTATAAGTGTGCGAAATTTCATAAGCCTCCGTCCGCTCAATTTTCGTAAAAAGGGATCCAAAGTTTTCGCTTCACGTATTAATATATAGATACAGAGAAGAAGTGACGAATGCTAATATTTTTTTTTTAATTATGCGTTAAAATACATTATTTTCAATATATAACACGTTACACACACTACTATTCACTACCGTGTTTTTAATACACACATGCACAAATCGAGTCTGTATTTGTTTTTGGTATTATTTGTCTATAGCCTTACTGAATGTCAAATATAATTATGGATTACGAAAGTTCATTATTGAAATCTGTGGTCCAATCGAGAATATGTCTTTAATATTTTGTGTCTATAGTCTTACTAAATGTCAAGTATAACCATATTATTTTTTAATTTAGTTTTAATGGATATGCATATAGATTTATTATTATGGTCGAATGTTGACCACTAGGCGACCACTAGTATGAGTAAATGCTTAACTATGTTTGACAAAAAAGGTGGTATAGTATATCACCAGTAAATATTGATCCCTTTAAATGTTGAGCGTTCTTAAATACAAGTTTTCCATTTACTTTTATCAGATCCTCTTCCAAATTTATGAGGCCGAAACATAAAATGTTCCTGGAATACAAACCTCATCCAGTGAAAGGAGTGACAATGGATCTGCGTACGGAACCACGTTATGCATGTTATGTTAGTACATACATGCACCCCTATGGAACTTCTCACTGTCGACAGGTTTAGAACCGCTTTAGCAATTTGGCTTTGTGGTCTTGTGTGGAATTTTTACTTTGAATACTTGCTTTTTCGGTTTTGAACAGAACAGTATTTAGGAAAAGTATTCTATACAATGAAACAAAATCGTGCATTGTTTTAGCCACCGTAAAGATAGGCAAAATATTTCGTTTTACGGCTGAAATTCAAGCCAGGGAGATAAGAAATTAATGTGTGACGTGGTATTTGCTCGAAATGAAATTATAATTCAACGCGGGCCGTAACTGTTGAAGATAAGTTTTGTTTATGTAACATTGTGTACTGGAAAATTTACGATTGTCGATTTTAATTCTGGAATCGGCCCATTAACACGATGGCGGGAAAAAATACGCAGCAATTCGTTGCTTAAAGAACATTAAATTAAGCGTAATTTGAATAATTTTACGTGGCGGTGAACACAAATAGCTGTAATTAAAGTACAAGTAGGTATATTTCGCGAATTGTGCCCAACTGAAAACAAAGGACGGCCGCAACGCTTAGTGAGCACGATCAATGTGAACACGCCGTATTTAAATACGCAGACATGGAGTAAAATGATTTTATGTATGTTATTCATATGAATATGGCAAAAAAGAATAATGGTGTCTATAAATTTCAAGAAGAGACTGCAGTCATAATATATTTTTGAACGAAAAGTTATGTCCTGTCAAATGTTCATAATAAATCTTAAAACACATCAAATAAATATTATATGTAATCAAGCTTAATGAAACTTATCCGAACTTTAAACAGGTAAACTGAAAACAATTGATGACATGACATACGAATGATAAATTAACAATTGAATTGTCAAACAAAACAATTGAATTCCGTCGTCCATTCGATTGCTAATTATTCAAACAGGGAGTAATTCACTATTTAAATATTAAAATTTTAATCATTAATTTTTCGTGTTGTATTTTTCGTGTGGACCGTCATTCGTGTTGGATAAGTTTGTGATCTTTTTGAGTTTTTACGTAATTATGTTGATGCGAAGGAGATTTCAGTATGAAATTCGACGTGGTTGTATTTATGTTGCGTTCGTGTTTCAAACTGCCATCATAAACACACAAAGACTAGTTTTTCTGAGAACAGTTTCTTTTGACAATTGTTTTTTTTTCGGTCATAACATAATTAACAATCTGTTTTGTTCCAAGTCAGTACTTAATAGCCAAGAAAATAGAGAATACAGCATTAAGAACCACCAGAAACAACAAGTTTTAGTCTTTTTAGTTTAAAAACAAAATTTGCTTTTCTACAATGCACTGAATTATTCAAAAAGCTTCATCAGTAACCTATACCGTTCCCACTGCTGGGACACAGGCCTCCTCTCGGTGAGAGGGAGCGGGCCATAATCCACCACGCGGGCCCAGTGCGGGTTGGTAGATGTCACATGTCTTCGAATTTTTGGTTCTAAGACATGCCGGTTTCCTCACGTTGTTTTCCTTCACCTTCAAAATGCTTGTAGTTTTCTAAAGATCTAATCCAAATTAAAGATTTATATAAATGAATGGATAATAATAATTACAAAAGCGGCTTAGTATGCAGCTTGTACGTCGGGGTCGTGGGTTCGAATTCCGCATAGAGACAAACGTTTGTATGGCCCACAGATATTTGTTCAGCCATGGACTGTTGTGTGTATGATTTATGCGTATAATGCCTCCTAACACACAAGAAATACTAGTTGAAAGTTAGCCGTTTATTGACTCAAGGCAGAAATTAAAAGTTCAATTATTTTTAATATAAGTTGCTATGATCGGTTGATCTCATATTCATATTAATTTATTTATTGTTTGTCGTAGGTGAAAATACAGTTCTTATAATTAGCATGATAGTATCACTGAAACATACCCATGGGGTATACAACATTTGTCTGTTTGTCAATGTTATTGGCTATGTTAAAAATAATTAGCAAAATAAAACAGATACTCTCCTCTTAGTTGTTGGTGGTTATTATCCATTGCATTGGTTGCAACCTGACATAATCTTGGTCAGATCATGTGGAGACCATATGGATTGGTGAATGAAATGGTCTTTTGAGGCAAGAGTCACACAGATTGAGTGGATCTGTCTAATCAGTGCACGCATTTATCAGTATATTATAATTATTCCTTAAACACGAAAATATGTTTGATAAGAAGAAAATCAATTTGGACACAGTTCAAGGGTTTTTAGCGCTATATATTTTACGTGTGTTTGGTAGACTTAAAGTAGTGCATTTTTGCACAAATGCTGCTCGTAAGTAAAAGAGCCAACAGCTTGAAATATAATGTCGGGTAAACATTTCTTTTCAGTGTATAATTTGTCCATTATTGTGACTTTATGACTGTCGACTGCGACAAAATCCAGCGATTTGTCACTTAATAACAGGCGGTCTGTTTTACGAGCTTTTTGTATAGCGTGCGTAATCAATTCTGTTTTCACAAAAAACGAATTAGGTCTAAAATTTTATTATTAGACTTTATAGTCAACTTTATCAAACAGGATTACATTGGAATACCAACAGGCGAGATCGTAAACTCTTATACAACAGTTGGATTTTTAATAGCACTCCGTATTGTTCATTTTAATTTATGTCGTCATATTTTCCTATTGTTGTTTTAATAATGACTATTACAGTTAATTCGCACTAATAGACTCGACTATTAGTGTTACCGTAGGTCGTTCGTTAGCTATTCCATTACGTAACAATCGTAATGCGCCGTCTGTATTATCTGATTTGCAATAAACGTAAACCGAGATCTGAATGAAGCTGAGATTAATGATGGCACCACAGCAAAACCTGAAAATGGAATCCATAAAAGGTTAATGACTGGTACCTTTATTGTAATAAAATGAGAACCTTAAAGATTATTAATATAAAGTGTGCTGTCAGTTTTCATATTAATGCAGTCCATTACCACTGAACAACTCGATTCGGCAGCAATTCCCCCTATCATTCACATTATAACGTATTAATTAGCGTTTCATAACACTTAGGGGCCCTAATGTCATGTTCCTCTGTCATATATGGCGTGAGTTAGGCCCGTGGCAAAGATTATCGACGGTCCCTCGAGACACAGGCTCCATAACCCGAAACGACGACACGGGTACTCAAATACCCAAAGACCATAAAATTAACGACCATCCCTTTTTGTCGCATACAATAAATAAGTTGACACGCAACGTATGGAAACTCAGTTTGGATAGTGATGCGCGTGGACGAGATGCCAGAGATACGCGCGTCGTCAATGTAAATGACTAAAGATTGAGAAACGAATAAATCGTAAAAAAATATAATTAGTGTATATACGTTAGGCTAATCGAGCGTTTGACGAGGGTCGGGCGAGGTCGCGGCGTGCACTCCGGCAGCCGGGCAGGGAGGGACTACAGCTTGGGTCATTATTCGGACAGACGCGCTCGAACGCCTTCTAGCCCTTTGACGTGGAAAGGCCCTATTAGCATTGAGCGGCTTGTTGATCTCGCCCGTTAATTACTGACCTCCACTTTAACTTTTAACTAGCCTGTCTGCGCGTGACGATTGACAAACCAGACGAAACAAGAGATAAAAAGAAAAGGTTCGAAATAAAATCAATAAAAGCACCAACGAAATTTATCTTGAACGTGTTGGTTTTAATCAGCATCAACAGTGAATCCAAAGCGAAAGATATTCAAATGAAGAACGGGCTCGATCCGCGACAAGGATGGAGCCGAAATCAAGGCAGCGGAATCGACGAATAAAACTGTTGATTACGTACCGCGCAAAGCTACGCTCCGTCGATCGGAATTTTATTTACTTGCTCGTTCGAAAAACAAATATGATGGCTTTTAATTTATGATCGTGTCCGCCGAGCTCCCGACGTTACAGCCAGCAGTATACCAGTATACGAACCTCGTGGTACTTATTTCAAATTCGTGATACGTACTTTTGTTGTAACTTTTTATTTGTGTCGTGACGACGGTGTGCGAGCTAATGGAGATATCGTATCTGTCATATCAAGAATATAACATTTGACAGTTTTATTGCGATCGCATGTGATGTTCAGATAAAAGACAAGTTCTCCAAAGGTAAGGGACGTCGTTACTCAGTTGAATCGATGAGTCCTAAATCAATAACATTTTTAATATTTGTTAATAATGCTGCATTTGTCGTGAATCAATCAAGTCTGTAGGAGAACGATTAATCAGAATCAATTATTGTTAGTTGTAGCCGATTGCAAGGTGTTCGTATCAGGACACGTATTTAACTTTTTCCCTTATACGTCAAAGGGGCAATTGCAAGTGGTGTTTTCAAAAACGCCTTGGCTGGCGGACGGACGAATGCCAATAAAGCTAGTCGTAACCCACCCACTTCTAAGACCAACGCGGCGTACTGTAATCGCTACCAGACAAAAACTTGACTGGGGATTCCACTCCGATGGCCCTTTGCGCCGTTCAACAATGTCCGCAAAAAATGTTTCTAGGGTTTTTAATAAATAGGTAATTTACATAGCCGTCTAAGTCGTCATAAACACGGACGTAATAACGTCGTGGCGGGATTTTTTCGAACACTGGATTTTCAACTTTCTGTGTTTAACCGAGCATTCAGAATTCAACAGAGTGCAGCGCAGCGCGTCGAAAATTGAACAATGTGTTTTAATGTTCGATTTTCAACTATAGCCCTTAAACGTAAGCGTTAAAAATCTAGTGCGCAAAAATCCCGCCGCTATTTCTTGTGTTGGATTGACCTATGTTTTTTTTATAATACTGTTGAATGGGCCTGTTCTTGACCTCTATTACGTTTGATTGAAAGCGATGGTTGAGATCTATGAGGGAACGAGCGTGCTTAGAAGATGTCTGTTCAACCTTGCTTTGAAGGCAGACGGGTTAAATAAGGAAGTGAACAGATGCTGGCAGAGAGTTTTATAGTTTAGCTGTGGAGGAGAAGCGCTGACTACCCACCCGCATTTGGTAGGAATATCAAGTAAATGCGGATAGTATTCTGCATTATTTCTGGAAGTCCGCTAGTAATAGGGCGATGGTAGGATCAGGTAATGGAGATCCAGCGCACTTTCTTCGAAGTACAGTCTGTAGAAGACCAACACGCGAGCAACATGAGGCTGGTGAGCCAGGCAGCGTGAAGCCTACCCAGCACCACCATTTCGCCTACAAGCATGTTTGCCCTTCTTTGCATCGACTCAATTGCAGCAAGCTGGTATGTTGCTGACCCTTCCTATAAGTGACTGCAATACTCCACACAAGACTTAAAAGCTGTCCTACTTTATATTCTTTATGATCTGAATTCTGAATTGTCGATCATTAAAATACATTTTATATGATGTAACTTTCTACCGAAAATACATACTTCAGAATTCTTCTTCAAAAACTTTAAATGATCATAATTGACCTAATTTTAAAAGTGAAACTCGAAAGTAATAAGGAAAAGACCATCAATAAACGAGAATTACTTTCTGTGACGAAACGACGTTTTATTAACCTAATTAAAAAGTCCGTGTAGAGCGCAAAATGAGGAAATATTCAAAAAATTAAAAAAAGAATAACGGGAATAAAACCACTAGTAAAAAAAAATACGTCATTTGAAAATAGAATGCTGTCAAATGCACACATCGGATAAAAAGGCAGAACACATACAAAGTTTGGAACATTGTGAAACATCCCTTAAACGTCTGCACACGGCCCCTAGTTAGTTGCAACATCGAGTAGGAGCCAACGCTTGTTCTTTTAGTAATTTGTTTGTGGTCGCCATAAGTGGCCATTTATAAGTAGATCACTCATCCGCAACGCGCGGCGGCTACACGCCAATGATTTTATTCAACGTGACACTACTTAAGAGATATCAGATAATAAAAGCACCGCGGACACACATCTCGATGCGATTCAGTACAAAGTGACCGCAGCCTCGTAACGTTCCTATTTAATTGGTTTACCGAGTAAAAATGTTGAGACAATATTTTTTCTTGTTGACAGTATCATTTACTAACCGAAGAAGGCTAATATGTAGACTTTTTAAATTACACTAATTATGTAAACCGGGTGCTCATTTGTTGAACAACTTTATTATGAAATATTTGCTCCGTGTCATCCTTGATCAAGTAAGAAAGTTTATTCGTGCACGCTTTATTAATATTTTTGATTTGATACTTCGGGAAAAGCAGGAAAAGTCGTAAAAAATCAAACTTTACTTGTTATTTTGATTATTTTTAGTAAGTATTTTCCTTACTTGTTAATAAGTATTTCAAATACTTATTAACAAGCTTCCAATAAGATATCACAATATCTAAGCAGAATAGTATAAAACAAAAGAAAAATTGAAACAGTACCTAATTAAAGACACGAATGGACATTCGCGTAGGTAAATGGGTACCAACTAGGCAATTACCATTGTATCTGAATCCGATAATCGAACCCGACATAATTAACACTGCATCGTCGACATTGTTTACTTAATCAGTTCATCCTCCACTTGACTATAAATTAATTAACTACTAGTGCAAATTCCGAGAGGCACTTGGAAACAACAGACATCGAGAGCTTCTGTAAATATTAATGTTCTAGAATTCTACCTCAACAAATGTACAGCAATATTATAACCGCGAAAAATCGTAACAATTGAAAAGCACTTCACTGGATGTTCTAGCGATTTAAACAGCCTATTGTTCAAACTCACTCCAGAACAATAGTACTAAGTAGATTTGTGAACTTGTAGTAGTTGATTTGTAGTGAAGTTTAACTTCTATTTCAAACAATCAAGGTGAGAAATCTAGTGCCAAATGAAGCGCTTTCAACCTTCTTCCTATAGACTTTAAGACTATATCAGAATCGAAATGTTTTATTAAAATAGATTCTATTTCCACATAGGTACCATTCTTATGTCCTGCCCCTTACGTGCGGATTCATGACGTGCGAAAGGACGGACGAAGGGTTTAAAAAGATGCCGAAATCAGATCGTCGCATCGGTTCGGACGTCTCTATCGTGTGACGTATGTCATGAAAGACAAAAAAGGTTTTTGCCTTGTAAATCAGCGCGTCAGTCGGATGTCAGGGAGACCGGACTGGCCCCGGCTCGCACGCAAATCGAAGATCTCACGACTACACCAATAAAGCTGTGGCGATAAAGGGTTAGCTCGTGTTTGTGTGGAGTATCATGGGTGTCTGTTATGTTCTACTTTACGAGCATATATTGTGTCTGATATGAATATTGTTTGTATGTTTTTGTATACGTACTTGCTTATGGATATTCGTTGCGGATGGACAAAATTGCACAGTAGTGCACAGTGGGTAAAATAAAAGTTTAAGCGACTTCCACACGCGCTTTATCTTCCCTTATAAATCTTGACATGAGTATAGGTAAATATAATTTAATGAGAGTATATTTTTTTGTTTAAAATATACAATAATTTAATAGAATGGTGATGCACTTTTAAAACTTTTTTCTATGAACAGATTTTGAACATCTCTGTGTGAACTAGATACAAAATATCTGTATTTAAGAGTATCTATTAATTTGTAGTAGCTGTACATAATCTTAATTTATTTTTGTCTGTTTATTTTATTAAACTCCTGGTTTTAGTTTTCGGACGTTGAAAATTTTTAAATGCAGATTTTGAAGGACTAAAACGACAAATGAGTCCATCTTGAAAAATCACAACCAGTATAAAATAGTTCCTATATTTCATTAATATCGTCCATACCATTTAAGCAGTCATTGTTCCAGCGCAGTACCAATTAAACAATACGTGAGGGCATTAATATGTAAATTAATATATAGCATGTTTGGTTAAGGAAACTCCTACGTTATTAAACGTAGCAGACAACGCATCTCAATATACAGTATCTCAGCAAATATTTGCTGTTCCGAGGGTAAGGGACGCAAACGAACAAAAGCGAACAGAGAAGACGCGATTATTACTTGAATACTTTGAGAACAAATATAATATCTTGCATCGCGACACATTGTGCAAAGGGGATAGCAAATTTCAGTGTTATTAAGCGAAGTAAACATTGTATCCGTAGGAGTTAATTATTTCAGCAATAATTTTCCTGTAAAGTCTTTTAAAATATTTTTAATGGACATCGGTCTTTATTGCAATTTCAATAAATCGAATGGTGCTGTTTTTTTGTTTCATTATTTGTATGTATATTCAATTGTTAATATTTTGCTTGTTTTTTCTGACTTCAGTTATTTTGTGTTTTGTTGTTATTATTTTAATGAAGTATAATGATTGTTCTTTTTTATAATAATAACTAATTACGTTAAAGAGTGTACACCTTTAAGGTAGATTTTTGAGGAACGAACTATTTATTATTAAGATCTCATGTAAAATGTACCAAAAATCACACCAATAAATGAATTTGAATTTGAAAAAAAAAATTGAATTTGAATTTTGTAAAACTTTTTATATATTTTTGTGATTGTATAATTTTAAATATGTAGGTATAAGGATTTAGGAACGACATAAAAATTTGGTATGTTTTTGATTTGTAAGAGTAGTGGTGGCCCGATGGTAACAGCTGCGACTTACGAGTAATACGTCGTAGAATCGAACCCAGACATCTGCTTTAGATTTTATAAATTACTAGCTGACCAGACAGAAGTTGTCCTGTCTTAACGATAACTATTTAATTCGAATCCCGATTTCACTTTTTTTTAATTTTTTCTTTCATAAGAACCTTCTCCCGACAATAACAAACACAACAAAAAAAAAAGTGAAACGGTCCAGCCGTTCACGCGTGATGGCATGACCAAGGGAAATAGGGATTCATTTTTATATAATACTAGCTTCTGCCCGCGACTTCGTCCGCGTCAAATTTTTGCTCCCCTGACCCTTCCCGTCGCATCGATTTACCTGCTAGTTTTCGTCCAGTTTTCGTTGCTGCTCGCTACTTTTGAGTTATAGTGAGTCAACCTTAAAAGATAGACATATGCTCTCGCGGACTTTTTTTTAGAACTTTTTAAAAGGAACAATTCCGTCATACATGATTTTTGCGTTACTTTAACCGTTTACGCAGCGCACGCAACGGAAACTCTCAAAAGGAATAATATTTCCCCGTTTTTGCAACATTTTTCATTACTGCTCCGCTCCTCTTAGTTGTAGCGTGATGTTATATAGCCTATAGCCTCCCTCGATGAATAGGCTACTCAACACAAAAATAATTTTTCAATTCGGACCAGTAGTTCCTGAGATTAGCGCGTTCAATCAAACAAACAAACAAACTCTTCAGCTTTATAATATTATATATATAGTATAGAATAGATAGATAGATTTCATAACCACTGCTCTCAAAAATGTGAAAGAAAACATTGTAAAGAAACCAGCAGGTCCTCGAACCAAATATTTGAAGTACATGACATCAACCGGACCGCACTGTGCCCACGTTGAAGATTACAACCCCACAAAGAGGAGGCTTATGTCCCGGCAGTGGAGAAATTATTGGCTGATTATGAAGTGGTTAGTCTGCTTACCAAATAGTATTTTGTTATTTTTTAGGGTTCCGTTGCCAAATGGCAAAAAACGGAACCCTACTAGATTCGTCATGTCTGTCTGTCTGTCTGTCTGTCTGTCTGTCCGTCCGTATGTCACAGCCACTTTTCTCCGAAACTCTAAGAGCTATGCTGTTGAAACTTGGTAAGTAGATGCATTCTGTGAACCGCATTAAGATTTTAACCTTATGCATAACCCGAGGATACCTACAGGTTTGTACGGAACCCTCGGTGCGCGAGTCCGACTCGCACTTGGCCGGTTTTGTTAAGTATCTTGTTAAAAAACCGGCCAAGTGCGAGTCGGACTCGCGCACCGAGGGTTCCGTACAAACCTGTACCTACATATTCACGGTTTGTGCATAAGGTTTATGTTTATGAAATTAAATGTTTTTTTTTTCTTTTTTTTGTATCTGAGTTGATTGTATGAAAGATAAATTGCGGTTTACGATTTATGACGTATTAAAAAAAACTACTTACTAGATCTCGTTCAAACCAATTTTCGGTGAAAGTTTACATGGTAATGTACATCATATATTTTTTTTTTAGTTTTATCATTCTCTTATTTTAGAAGTTACGTGGGGACACACATTTTACCACTTTGGAAGTGTCGTTCGCGTAAACTATTCAGTTTAGAAAAAAAAATATATTAGAAACCTCAATACAATTTTTGAAGAACTATCCATAAATACCCCACACGTGTGGGTTTGATGAAAAAAAAAAATTTGAGTTTCAGTTCTGAGTATGGGGAACCCCAAAATTTATTGTTTTATTTTTTTCTATTTTTGTGTGAAAATTTTAATGCGGTTCACAGAATACATCTGTGCTGTTGAAACTTATAGTTTCGGAAAAAAGTGGCTGTGACATATGGACGGACAGACAGACAGACATGACGAATCCATAAGGGTTCCGTTTTTTGCCATTTGGCAACGGAACCCTATAAAGGTGCCTGGGACAGACTGGATGCGGAAGGCGGAAGACAGGGTGTTGTGGCGCATCATGGGAGAGGAATATGTCCAGTAGTGGACTAAGATGGGCTGAGTGCTTGATTGATATCTTGTTAAAGATATTGACCTCAGACATTAAGTCCGCCTTTGTATGGTATTTTTTTTAACCTGTGTACGAAGTTTAAATAAATAAATATCACATTTATTATTCCGGTATAACACCGATTGGCTAACAAGTGTCCAAGAACTCCCTTGTTACATTAAAGTACTCTTCCCTTAAATAAAGAATGATAAGACATTAGGCAGGTACACAGATTTCAGACAAAAAGGTTTCCTCCTATAAATACAAAGTTACTTACCTTCTTAGAACAAAAATAAAGGCGAAGCGTTTTCCGATAACTGTACCTTCTAGGTCTTAGTGTTTAGGCGAATCTAGGTGAGCTAAATAGCCTTAGTGCTTGTCCCTATATTACTTGCAAGATATCATGTTGGCGGCGTCTTTAGAAGTGTTTTCCATTACATTAGGTAACTAGGCAATCTTACTAAGCTGGATTTTACTCGGCTTAGTCGACCAAAGCCAATATTTAGGTTAGAAAAGCTTAATATTAGGTCTTTTTTTTTTTTGGATGGGAAATCATCAAATGACTTCTCTCGCTCTGGGCGGAGCGGGAGGGCATGTCAGACTTTTACTGACTAAAACCCACCCATGTTCCTTCAATTGCCCATGTGCCAGGGTCACGGTATCTCTTTCGAACAATCACGCGACCCCGGCAGGCATCGGTCCTAACAGACCCCTTCAGTTTTGCTGACATCTCTTTGAGGCGCGCGTGGAACACTACGCGCCGTCGACCCGAGCTTGGTCCTTACCGGGCGGCGAGCTACCCATTGCTCGCCACCCGCAAGCTCGCGCCTACGGTGGCCGGGAGTCCGCAATCGACTCCCGACGCCCGGGGCGTCTCCTCCTGCGGCGGCTAGGGACGTGAGGGCGCAGAGACTGCCACTCCCTCACGCACCCCGCCTCCTCCTTCGCGAGCATTACTGCTTCGCAGAAGGAGGTGACGGCTTCCCATTCCCTCTCGCTCCGTACCATGGCTCGCACCAGGGCTGGACGCGAGAGGTCGCCGCCGTAATATTAGGTCTTTACCTATGAAATTGCCGTTCTGCAGTACTGGCCATTTCAAATCAAAATAGTTTTTGTTTGTCTAAGAATTCTAATTTCAAATTAATTTTATTTTCAACCGACGAAAAAAAACGGAGGAGGTTATCAATTCGACGCGTATATTTTTTTTTTTTTTTTTTTTATGTATCACCACGCATAACTTTTTACATAGTGATCCGATTGTGACAATTCTTCTTCTATTGGAAAGGGTATACTTCCAAGGTGGTCCCATATAAATTTGGAAAACAAAATCGAACCCTAAAGGTCGGAAAACAGGGGATGATTGATTGTTCACTCACTGATTGTAATGTATAAACACGCATAACTTTATACAGAGTAGTCCGATTTTGATAATTCTTTTTGTGTTGGATAGGGTATACTTTGCCAAGTATTATTAGTACATTAAAGCCACAAAAAAATATAAAATAAAAACTTTTTAACAAAAAATTAAACCGCCGAAAAACTGAAAAGCATAAAATAATACTTAAACCTTAAAATTTTGAGTCGGCGCTGAAAAATCAATGAACAAGGATCACTCAAAGCGCCGACTCATAATTTTAAGGTTTAAGTATTATTTTATGCTTTTCAGTTTTTCGGCGGTTTAATTTTTTGTTAAAAAGTTTTTTAAAAACATGGAATTCTTTTTCCAAAAGTAGTCATTTGTTTATTGATTAGTGTTACATTTTCATCGCATTTCAATCTTTTTCATCATGGATACGTTAAAAATTCGAGTAATTATGGAATATGAGTACCGTCGTGGCAGCAACGCGGCACAAGCGGCACGCAACATGAACGACGTTTACGGAGCTAACACTACAAACCAACGCACCACCTGTTATTGGTTTGCTCGCTTCCGTTCTGGAAATTTCGACCTGAAAAATGAACCTCGCGGTGGTCCGAAGACTTTGGTCGACAATGACGAATTAAAGGCGATTGTGGCAGTTGTGTATCATCACACAATCTACGGCTGAATTAGCAGCTTTCGACGTTAGCGTCAAAACAATATTGGTCCATTTGCGTCAAATTGGCAAGGTAAAAAAGCTTGACAAATGGGTGCCCCACGAAGTCAATGATCGCCAGCGCGAAGTACGCGTCGAGACGTGCCTTGCACTGCTCAACAGACACACAAATGAAGGAATTTTGAACCGCATTGTTACCTGCGATGAAAAATGGATTCTGTTTGATAACCGCAAGCGCTCAGCAAGTTGGTTGGATCCTGGTTCAGCACCTAAACAATGCCCAAAACGAAAACTTACCCCTAGAAAAGTGATGGTCACTGTTTGGTGGTCTAGCGCCGGTGTGATTCATCACAGCTTCTTACCAAACAGGGTGATCATTACTGCAGATGTGTACTGTGATGAACTGAACTCAATGATGGAAAAGCTGATATATCTCCAACCAGCATTGGTCAATCGCTCGTCTCCGCTGCTCCTGCACGACAACGCGCGACCTCATACTGCACAGCAGACGGTCTCCAAGTTGCAAGAACTGGGGTTGGAAGCTCTCCGTCATCCGCCCTACTCACCAGACCTAGCGCCTACAGACTACTACTCTGCCCTGGTAATCGAAAGGGCAGTAAGTCGAAGGTGGCCAACCTTAGACTTACTGCCCTCTCAATTACCAGGGCAGTACTTTTTCCAGAATTTGGATAACTTCTTCGCGGGAAAAAAATTCAATACCCGAGAGGCAGTACAAAATGCCTTTGAAGAATTTGTTGCCTCCCGTCCAGCTGATTTTTTTAAGAAGGGCATCAATAAACTGCCACTACGTTGGCAAAGATGCATTGATTGCATGGGTGATTATTTCGATTAATACAAATAAAAAATACATGAAAAAAATTCGTTTAATTTTTTTCATACAAAACGGCATGTTCATAGGTAAAGACCTATTATAATTCGATTACGCACCAAGAAGCATAGATTTCTCTTGGCATAGGCACTGAAAGAATTTCTACTATTGGTACCTACAGTTACCCCTATAGGAAGTGGTCAAGTGAAGGGCGAGCGTTTTGGGAGACTGGGTTATTTAATTTTGACGTTCAAAGAGTGTTAAATCTCAGCCTATTTTGAATGCATGTATTTTGATGTAGATGTGTTAGATTTATCATCGAGTTGACTACTGTGTTTACAGGGTCAAATAAATTCAGCTGACAGAAGTTTTCAGGCGTGATGGGTATCAATATCTAAGTAAAATTATATGTTCTGAGAGGCCAACGACCGATGGTAGTGTTGCTACAAGTATGAGATGAGAAAATCAGTTTTGTTTTGTTACATCGTGTGTTATCGATACTCAAGTCTGTGAAGTTTAAACAAAAAAAAAATACGATTTATTAGCTATATTTTTATGATGCAGACGCTAACTGCGATTGGTGAGCCCACAAAAAACTTGTGAAGTCAGTAATATGTTTTTTATTTTATCATGTTAAGATACCGATACCCACAACTGTGTAGTTTTGTTAGCTAATTTTAATTTGAGCCTATACAGTTTTAAAGCTCTTAGAAAATTACGTTGATAATGATGTAAGTTAGTATAATCTTACCGTTTACTACTGCTTATGTCGGTTTAAGGCTATCTTTATGAGATAAGATCCTGTTGTTTTAGTCAACAGTGATAGTAACCGGCTAATAAGGTGTTACGGCTACGGCTTAGTAAGATAGACTCAAATGTATAGACATTGGTAGAAGTTGTCATACGAAGCTAATAGAAAACAAGAATCATAATCAGCCTATATTGTTCCCACTGCTGGGACACAGGCCTCCTCTCGGTGAGAAATAATGGGCCGTAATCTACGCGGGTCCAGTGCAGGTTGATAGATGTCACATGTCTTCGAATTTTTGGTTCTAGCACACGGTTTCCTCACGATGTTTTCCATCACCTTTTCGAGAGCAGTGGTGATGAAATAATTTACACAAAGTAAAGCGGCTGCCTGGGTACGAACCCACGACCTACAACTTGTAAGTTGGGGCTGATACCCCTGGGCCACCACCGCTCTCAGAAAGCAAATACGCGTGGACACCCAAGAGGGGTATCGTCCAGTAGAGGATCGCAGTTAATTATAACGCAGTTAGAATTATAATACTATACAAGTATTTGATTATGCCAATGGGACTTTGGGAACACCACTTGTTTGCCAGGCGTAATTAGGTACGACGTAGTGGTCGACGTGTGGTGCCGGACGTAAAGAACAGCATTAAATTTCTTCCCGTGGGTGTCGTAAGAGGCGACTGAGAGACTTACTAGAGAACGGGCAGCGGCGTTCTCTATACATTTTACCACCTTACTGCCATTGTCAGTCCGCTTGCCAAGCAAATAAATCAAATAGCTCATAACTTGATACCGTCCTATTTTACAAGGACCACCTCAAACTTTCCCAAACTATGGCACCCTCCAGTGGGTCCCGACCTACAGTTTGGGTAATGTTGCTTTAGACAATAAAATTGGTATACATACTTTGTTTATTGCATCTACATAATAATTATTGTTTCTTCGTAATAGTATTTATAGGAAATATAAACAAATGGCGCATAAAACGTTCCTACAATATATTTTTAGGTGGGCAATCATCAATTCACATCTCCCGCTCTGGGCGGAGCGGGAGCAGGACCACAGTCACTATTTCGAACAAATCTCGCAACTCTGACTGAAAAAAATACCTACCTGTGAATGCCAATTTGTAGTCCCATTTAAAAAGAGAATATGCTTTGATTTGAATTCTGAAACCACAAATCTTAATTATAAATCAAGTTAAAGATTTTTTTTTTTTGATTTGACAACTGCGGTTAATTTTATAACATCAATAGAATTTAATCATATTTTTAAAACAGTAGTTGTTGTAAAAAGCGATAAGATATAAAGTTGAAATCTTATTAATACTAGATGAATGTGTTAATACTTTCCTTTAGTGAGGGTTTGTATAACATTGTAGCTTAGAAAGGCTTTATTTACCCTTTTTTCAAACACTTTCGGAACAGACCATACACAGATCACTCCACTTTTACGTCAATTCTCTAACTTTATTATAGACAAGGCTCTTCTGAGGGTAAACATTTCAACTTATTTCAAATAGAACCCACCTGGCAGTACTCGCAGTTTCAATAAAGTTTATCTACGTAGGTTTCGAATTTGCGGCTTACCACCACGCAGACGGAAGTCTACGGATTAATTTATAAAGGAAATTTATTGAAACCGCTGTTGCTATCACCGGCGGTGGTTAGCATGTTGTTAACGAAACAATCATAAGCCACAATTTTATTAACATTTTGATTTTTATTAAAGTACCTTTGTGTACTTTCTAACTTTATCTTGGACATCACTGATTGGTGAAGGAAAACATGGTTAGGAAACCTGGACTTACAGTTGAATAGCTGCGCATGCGGCTTTGCCCACATGGTCTTCGGAAATTATCACGCAGCGACGGTCCAGCCATTTCAGAGATTAGCCGGAACAAACAGATAGACAGACAGACAGAATTTTTCAAAATTGAGTTTTTGATGTAAGTACCGTACCAGTAGTTTTTCTTTTCACTAAATGCAAATAATTTCATATGCATTTAGTGAAAAGCTGTTAATTTAAAATTACAAACTGAGACTTCAGTTTTATTTATTTGTATAGATATAATGTCTGGAGACGCCAATACGCCTTGAGCAAGCGTGATGAACTGATGATCGACGTGCATGCATTCTCTGTATTAGAAGAGATCTTCACCCTGCAGTGTGGGATAGTAATAGTTTAAGTGTTAGCCTATTGGCTAGGATTACCATTTATTTTTGCTGGGAAGGAAGACTGGGGGCCTATTACGAACTCTTATTTCCAGGCAGTTTACGGCGTAAACTGAACTGCCTTGCAATTTCGTATTATGAACTCGCCAAACAAGCCAGTCAGCGGTCACGTGACACCCTGGCCGACTTCTGACCGAATATTGCCTGGCAATACCGTAATACGACCGTTCGTTTGACATTTCTTTTCGTATTAGAACTGTCAAAAAGTAACTTCACAATCCATTTTGTTTACGCTGCGTCAGAGGAGCTTTTATTGAATTGTTTTGAGTTTATTTGGCGAAATTATTCGAGTATTATCTAGATTAGTAAAAGAAAATATGATGTGTGACGAATATGAACTATTAGAGTTCCTGGAAAGTGACTTTTCTCATCGAAATAGAGTGTCAAGGAACAAAAGAAGACGACTTCGTGATGAATGTAATGCGTTCGACATGGATGTTGTGCAATTTATTCAAAGATATCGACTTAGCAAAGACTTGGTACTAAATCTTTGTGAGGAGTTGAGACCGCTTTGAGTAATCTCGTGCTTGGGCAGATTTATTGTATCCAATCGCCACTTTGTGGGAATTTAAGAACACCTACCTACAATGTTTCCAGCTGCACATAAGTTACGCGTCGACGACGGCTAGAACTCTCATGCACTGAACTATAATAATTACAAATATATTAATATTATATCATGTTCAAAACTGAATATTAATTAAAAACACTCAATAACACTTACGCCATAAGACAGATAACGTCTTGTTCGTTTGATACTTCCGTTCGTAATATATTAGACTTGTGTAAGTAATGCGAGTGATGCATTGCGCGTCATATATCTCGGCCGCGTACTGTAGCATTACACATGACTCGATTCAATCAACCATGGCACATGACACTAAAACAAGGCGCGCGGGCCGCGGCGCGCTGTTCGGTGTTCGTAAGCTTCGTAATATCTCGGTAATCTTTGCTGTGTGTGCAAGCGAGAAGGAACATGCTCCAGTCGGTTGGCTGTGAGATAAGTGAACTATTATTTAGAACCGTATTGTTATTCAAATAAGGTTTACGTTTTATTGAAACCGCGGACTGCCTACGTGATGTTTCAAATCGTGACTCGAACTGTATGACACTATGACAGTTCGAGTCATGGTCTATAATCACTATTGCAAACCATGTCTATCGTTTTAATTCAATTATTCCTTATATTGGGGGTTAAATATGAAAGAAAATCGACTATTTGAATATGAAACAAAATCAAATATACGTTCCGGCGAAGCGAGGGCGCATTGCGTTTGACCCATGTCACATCACATCACAATATAGGTAATGCGATATCTCATGTAATGATGTATATCTTTGACAACGCGGCATTTCATTACAAAAACCATCGCGCGTGGTGCGTCATCTCGCGTCATGTTTGGAGTCATGGTGTAATGAAACATTACTCGGGACGAAATGTCATGCCATATGACATTACTTTGAAAGGCACTGTTTTGCGCATGTCTATAATATATTCGGAGTATAAACAAAATTAGTTTGTGAAACAATACTTCCTAACTTGTTGAGTACGTTCTGAAACATAATCTCGCGTTACAATTTACAAACATAGAAAATTATAATATGAATTAATTGTATGTCGCAATAAATATTGTGTTTATATTTTCACCTACTTTTATACTAGTGTAACTAGATTATTATTTTTATCATGAAATAAATGATTTAAATAAAACCGTAACTTACCGATAAATATTTAATTCTATTTCTGAACGTTGCGACAGAGAATTACAAGCCAGCCATTGACAAACTAGCCAGCGTCAAGTCGGGCAGAATTTGAAATGTCGTAGTACGAAATTTAACCAGCCAGTGAAATGAATTGCTTGGAACTTGCCTGGTTTTTTAAAAGTTCGTAATAGGCCCCCTGGAAACATCTATTTTGTTTTTTTCATCATCAAGAACATGCAGTCTATACGAATACCTCCTTGCTCAATCCTCTTGCAAATCAACAGTAGGTAATTTACAACAAGTTTTCGACGTATTAAGTTTTCAGTAGACATTACTGCGGACTCAATTCTTCTTATCACCAAACGTGGTGTAACTTAGTTCTAGCCTAAAGTTCTGAGCCAGTTTTTACATTTAAAACTTTTTTCGATTTAGGTAAAGTTCTATAAACAAAATGACATCTTAGCATCGGACTTAATATAAAACTACAATGTAGTCAATTTTATATTAAGAACTGAATTTCTTTATTTAATGCGTTTTTAATTCAAAATGTCGCTTGGTAGTTTAAATCTGATTTAAGGAAAACCATTTTGTTTTTTAATAAGAGGGAGTGGGTTTCATTGAGTACGATACTGTTAATTTAGTTCACTGTTTGTTTAAAACCGTACATACAATACTATTAGCACTATTCAATCATGTCTGCTTGCTAGGAACTTAAAATGTAATCAGCAAACATGATGTTCTCCAATTGTTGATCTATCTGTGTTTCGCACTACAGGTTTTAGAGCTCTTCCAAGTTTCTGTATTAAGTCCCACTAAGTTATTGTTTATGTATATTAATCTAGGGTGAGTATCTTTCTATAATTTACAGCAAGCCATAACTATTTTAATCATAAACTGTCTAAACAACAATAAAATAAGGTTCGCTCATTACTCCTCTATACGCACAACACAATAGCTTTATTTGTTTTATTATGATAAGCTATTTATTCTGTAGATTTATTGTTGGCTCACGTATAAGTTAATTAACGAGTAAGCAAACCTCCCGGCTGTGTTTGTCAAACGCATGTTTACACTCATTAAACGTTTTATGTACATTAAGAAGATACCATAACAGTAACTCACTTTAAGAAGACGCGATAAATCTGTATACGACGTTGGGATACCATTATGTATCACAATTACACATAAACATGTCAAGGTGCACGTCTGTATTGGACCACAGATTGTACAGTAGTGCTGGACCGGGCTTTATGACATTAATAAATAGAATTAACGAATGAATGAATGAATGGTCCCGCGGAACGGAGAGCGACTAGTTTGTGCGCGACCTTTTGTTGCTAACTTCAGAGTAGGCAGGCATTGTTGTGTAAATCTAGCGCGCTAAGCCTGCGGAAGTGTTACGTTTATAAGTCATAAATCACAGAGCTTATCGTTTTACGCGACTGTACTAGCGGCCTGTTGTAGTGTTGTGGCACTGTCCGCGAAATATTCGCCGAGCGCTTATTTGTGAAGCGTCGATAGATTATCGCATGCATTCCATTGTACTGCTTTTCTAAGCCTGTTTCCTATTGAGGATGCATGTTATTGATCAATTTCTAATAGTAACAAATTTCAAAATATATTCAGCATTGCATATTCTGCAGCCGTGGAGAATTATTAATCGTTTTAGGCTTTAGCAATATGTGTACGGGAAAAATACTTCTTAACGATCGGAACGAGTCATAATTTAACAAACGTACATTTATGCACCATTTTAACGGCTTGCAAAATAGCCCCCAGAGAGTTATGTCCCGGTAACGTCAGCACGACAAATTGTCTGACCGTTGTGAATTTGTAGCTCCAATATTTCACATTTTGTATTTTAACCAAAGCACATATTTAAGTAGTTGTAGTAAAAAGAAGCCATTGGGTTCACGTCAAAGAAGAAAGCAATGCTTATTTTCCGCAAAAGTATCTAATAAATTGACTGAGAGCGACAAGATCCTCCTTACTGCTAATTATTACATCTTTCTGACTCGTGCTCTTACAATTTGTAACGATGTATTGAGAAATTTAGTATTTTTTTAAGACGTGTTAGATGTATGCTAGGTATGCATCCTATGACGTGGCCTAGTTCGTTATATAGCATGCAGCAAAGTTTTTTCTGATGAAATCCTGTGCAATGTTGTGTTTTAGCCTGCGTATTCTTTCTTTAATGGCTGCAGTACAAGAGGAATGGCTATAGATTGTGAAGATCGCCACCACTTCAGATGTCACTAATACGACCACTCTGTCAAGAGTGTAACGACGAAGAAGAAGAAGATGCCTTCTTAATCCATTAGGGGATTTGCGCCATTATTTGGATGGCGAGTTATTCTTTATTTGTATGACTTGATATCGCTTTTTATTTTCTTTAACTATAGGTATTTTTGTAGTCAAGCAGTGGACTGCTATAGGCTGATATGATTGATTGATTGATAGGTATTTTTAGATCATAGTGTAGAGCTTAATTTGGAACAAACCATGGAGCGTTTGGAATTGTTCTTAGAAGCTTGTTCTGAAATCGTATTTACACGTAGAGCTGCATTTATCTTTCATCTTAGTGATAGAAAGACCAACGTACCTAAGATGACTTAACTATCTTACTTGAACTTCAAAAACAAATTCCCATCAAACCGATATAGTAATTTGTTCGATCTAAGATAAAATGCGGGCGATGTAAACACGTTACGATTGTACGATAAACCAACTTTCTCAATACTCCTTTATTACCCATTGCATATCTCAAATCAAACAATTGAGCCCGAGGCCCGTCAAAACTTCAATATGGGAAAGTGGACTCTTGGATTCGTACCACGAAATAGATAAGTACAGAAGTTCAACTCCATAGGACGAGCGAAAACACCCGCATATATCTACATGGTAGGTGTACGCACGGCAACAAATCAAGCTATGAATTTCCAGTTTAAGCTGACTTTTCACTGAACGGAAAGCCTATATATTGCGAGGTCTATTAAAACTGGAAATGTATAGCTTGTTATGTAGCCGTATGTACCTACCTACCAACTCTCTAGGGCGATCCCAAACTATATCAAATGAATACCAGTCGCAAGTGCACTTTCACTGGCATAAGAATAAAGATGTTTTATCCCATGAAGGCAGTTGAGTCTTCATTAATATATCTAATGACGTCGTTTATATGTATGTGGGTAGGGTCAGAAGCGCTCAGTATTGATTGAGTCGCTTTCTGAAATACAAAAATAATGCGCACATACATTTGCAATTCTGTGTTGTTCATCATCATTACCATAATCAGAATATAACGTTCCCAATGCTGCAGGCATTGGGAACGTTATATTCTTACAGGCCTCCTCTTTGCAAGAGGGAGTGGGCCGTAATCTACGACGCGGGCCCAGTGCGGGTTGGTAGATGTCTCATGTCTTCGATTTTTGAAGTGAAAACTTCTTTAGCGGCGTTGTGCACTGTTTTTGTAATGGGTAAAAAATGTTAAACTCGCGTTAGGACACTCGACCCTGATCGAAAATTCGTAAGACGGACAGAGAGTAGGAGAGGAAATTTCTCCCTCTCTTTCTAGGGCGCGGCGAAAATGTATGCATGCGCCTGCTGTTTCGTTTAGGCGGCGCAGGACGCTTGCGCGAATGTTCGTGTGTGTTTATGTTACAGTGTGCCACGCGCATCCATGGATGGTGACAGCTGGTGACAGCTGATGGCTCGACCGTCTGTGTAGTTGCCGTCGTCGAAATTATGGATGGAAGTTGATTTTTCTGAGAGATAAAGTTTTTAATGTAATATAAATTGTCATGTTTGTGTGCGATAGCGCAATAAATAAATATTGTATTCTGCCACATAAATGATAGTACTTTTATACTGATAATTAAAGCAATTCGTGCAAAATTATTCCCTAACCATTCCAAAATATCAAAATGCACGACGTTAATATTCAAGTTTTCACTTCTGCCGGCACTCCCGGAGTGCAACCCGTCGTTTTTTGAATGAAAAGGACATGTCTCAGGGGTTTGATAATACGTTATTAATCCACTTTTTGTATCTTGATAATGTTCTAATACTTGCTGGTACTGTTGTTTACATAGAAAGTAGTGGTGTTATGAATTGGTAATAGTACCATGGAGCATGTACCATATCATGTACTATGGAGCTAAAAGGGGAAAAACAAAAACTTTTTCAAAAACGCACTATAAAGGTAAATAAGTCGGTGACAAAAATAGAAAGTACAGATTCAAAGACTAGACTTGGCTTTGGTAAGAAGTGGTTTTTTAACCGGTTTGTTTTTTATTCTGTGTCCTGTCGGTTTCCTCACTAAATTTTGCTTCACCGTTTTGCGAGCAGTCGTGATGAAATAATTCACAGAAAGTAACTCATCTGTCTAGGTTCAAGCCTCAACTACTTATATGTCGCCCCAGTTACAGTTACCAGTGGGCCACCACTGCTGCAATTCTACACAAAATGACCAACACGCCTTCGTGAAATTAGACATCTAGAAGTAAACGAGTGTCTGTGTTTTCACCCATTTTCGATCTTTAAGCTAAGTTGAACGGAGCTTCTGCAGGTACTTATGGTGTGCCATGAAATCGTACTCTCGTAGTTTACGGTTCGCTATTAGTCAAACAATGTCCAAGTTATGTGAGTTGTGTCCGGCAGTTAGCGGCGTGTCTCAGACATCAACCTGTAGATATCAAGTTTGTAAACTGTGTTTTAACTACGTTGGAATTGGTGAATATTTCACTTTTTCATCCTGGAGGAGGTGGACCTGCCTTTGTAGACCTTCTAAAAATGTTTATGATTTGATCAAATATGTGTGACGACTTTGAACAGTACAATAATAATCATTATAGTCAATCAGTCTAACATATCTGATTAAAAACTGAATCTGATAAACTATGATGTTTCAAAGATTAATCAATGAGTAGCTATAATTTCAGTAGCATAAACCAGTCAGATGGTCAAACACTCCGTCCTCGGCGCAATGGGCAACCGTTACCCAAATTACAGCCAAACATTCATCTGGATCAAGTGACCAGCGATCCAGAACATGTTACTTTTGCGAAGGCTTGTCAAGACACTGATTGACAGCCGTCTACAGATTAGATATGCCACGCTATCTTTGAACCGGTCATGGCCACGGTTTTGTATGTAAATGCACACGTCACACGCCAGACTCGCGGGATTTTTCGCTAGCAAACTGCTCCTCAAAATCATCAGGCTTGCAAGCGAATAAATATATGGAAAACGTGACACTCTTTTGCAATTCACGCTATGTGTCGACTAGTGAATGCATAAAGCTCTGTTATACACGCTGAACCATACAAACAAGGAGAATTCTTAGTTTTATAGTGCCATTAAAAGATCTCCAGAACACGATTTACGGAAATAAATTTTGATTAAATGAAATTGTGGTTAGATTTATCTCGTGGGAGACAAAGATTAAAATCTTTAATTCTAATTCATTTTATTATAAAGTTGAATTAAACATTTTCAATCTGAGTCTATTAGATAAAAGTTTATGTGAACACTGACCGTTGTTAAAAAGCAAGAAATATTGGGCAGTTAAACACGTTGGCGAATCCAATGCGTATTGTAAAACTCGAATAAAAACGTCCAGCGTGTTGAAAAAGGAAAAAAGACGTTGATAACATGTTCTACTCAATAAAGATATATCGCACGGTCATCACGAGGCACAATTTATAGTTTCGGCGTTCGTACTGGTCACTGTGGCTGGCAATTAATTGGCAGACGGACGGACTTACACGTTCTTAGTATGGGCATTAGGTATGTGTAGCAGTAAAACCAGTCTCGCCCTATAGGGCATTGCAATTACACGTAGATAGGTGAAGACGAAGCCCTAGGCGTCACTACGCGCCGACGATCGCAGATTGATATCGCTCTGGACACAAAAGAAGAAACGTTCAGTGAATAATAACACCTGGGCCACGAGAGCAGCGAAATGCTGAAATAACATCCTTTAACGATTCGTGGAACATAAAATGAACATACAGCAGTGGTGGCGTTGTGGTAATAGCAGCGTCTTACGAGTTGTAGATTCGAACAAAGATACACGCTTTACATAAAAAAAAATATTTCATCACCACTTCTCACAAGACGGTGAAGCAAAATGTCGTGAAGAAGTAGGCATGACCTAAAACCAAAAATTCAAAGACATGCAACATTTGCCAAGCCGCACTGGGCCCGCGTGTTGGATTACGGCTATCTCACAGAGAGGAGGCTTGTGTCCCAGCAGTGGGAATATTACAGCGATTATGAGACCATTAAGTCAGTAGTTATGATGCTGACCAAGAAGTCAGATAAATATACACATCAGTTGATGTAAAACGACCTAATTGGTTCCGGTTGAAGAAAAATAAAATAGACACCAATCTATTGCATCCTTTGCGCCTATACCCGATGGCGTAGTTTTCCTGTCTAGTTATTCTGTTATTTTTTACTAGTCAATAACACCTACGTATTATATGCATAACAAGAATCATTATCGTGTCAAAGCATCCGCCTATTTAAGAGCTGCACTTTAGGGTTTCACGAGAAGTGAAATGATCTGCCGTAAATGTATCGTCTAAAGATATTCGCTTTGAAGCTACGATTACAGCTAAGAGCTTCGAATAACTGCATAAAATGAATTCACGTTGGCATCTTTAGATTATTTTTCGATAGATTTTATTGCATCGTATCAAAATAGGAAAACCTTTGCTGAGAATTCTAGTTCTAGAGAATAGGAAGACACAACGGTATTCCCCAAAAAAAAAAAAAAACTTACAGTTATTTTCAGTTTGTGGAGTACATAAAGAATTCCCATTCTTTTCTTTTCATTTCGTGGGAAAAAGAAAATCTCGATGGTAGATTTATGAAGTTCCGTAAACGAGTAAGATAGTAACGACCAGTAATAACACAAATTAAAAATCCAATTCAAACAATCTTTACTTATTACTTTAGTGCTGGTATAACCCGCGGTTACAGCTATCATAAACATCTTATAAAACGCGCGTATTATAATAAGCTTAGGATCCATTCAGTACCATTTCTCGGTGTAAGGTAGTTTCCTAGTTGAATCCGCACAGTGTGCGACCAAACGGAGGGAGTAAATCACGCGTTTAATCGTACATATTTTACAATTTGCCCCACAGTAAGTATCCAAGTAATAAAAAGATGTTCAAAAATTGGCGTGAGAAATTCTAAAGACGATATTACTGTCATTCGATGAAAATTTAAGAAACTGACGGGGATTGGGCTGTTGTACACCG
Source organism: Aporophyla lueneburgensis (assembly GCA_932294355.1). Taxonomy (NCBI): domain Eukaryota; kingdom Metazoa; phylum Arthropoda; class Insecta; order Lepidoptera; family Noctuidae; genus Aporophyla; species Aporophyla lueneburgensis. The sequence goes on along the minus strand of OW028750.1, from coordinate 18,565,101 downwards.
CAAATATGGTGACAAACGGAATATTATACGACCGCACCAAATTACGAGCACAACAATTGTATTTATCTTTACGCCTTTTATAGGATTAAGTACAGGATGTGTTCACGGTGATCAGATACTAAAAGAAAAGCTGAATGGATCAGCGACGTGTACGAAGTTCCACGAAAGTCATAAACCTATTTCAAGGAAAGCTGTTTTGTTGAAACCAGATAAAGAACTGGTACCTAGACCATTAAGTTTAGTTACTTTTTAATGATCAAATATCCAATAATTTTATGTCTCGTTAACTATTTATACCAAATGTGGTTTCAAGCAGATAATATCAGGGCTCGGCATTAAATTATAATTGGCATAATCCGTCTGGTATTGTACGAATATGTATGCCACAACTCATGAAACGCCTACATAAATTCTACAACCAGTAATAGAATTTCCTGGAACTACGTTTAAGCATAAACAAACAATTTCAATAAAACATTAAACAACAAAACCTAACCCAGTTAAGAACTTAAACAATGCTGACTTAGACTCGTGTAGCTAGCTGTGAATTAACTGTTGAGGTTTACATTGTATCGAACACGGTTCATTGTCAATATGTAGACGCAGGAGTGGCAACAAGGGGCGTAAGTGGAAAAATCGAGCAATTTTCCGGATGCCGTTATAGCTAATACGACCTTCTGAGGCGGCGGTCGATTAATCTCTGTCGACCGCGATGGGCTCCGACTGCACGATATAAGGAACCAATGGAACGGGAACTCCGACACTTCAGATACAACCATCATTAGCTTCCTCTTAAGTGGAACGCGGGAGGGGAGAGGTAGTCCAATTTACGCTAGCTGAAGAACATGATGGATCCTTTTGAGCATGAAGCGCGGAGATGATCCAACCGTTACACCCTGCTAGCAGAAATTATGAGTGCACTCAAACGTGTAAAGATAAGGCTACCAATATATGGAGTAGAAGTCGCAACATCATTTTGATTAAGGTGGGCTTCTTCCAAAAAATATATAATCGGAAAGGCGTGACGGAAGCGATAAACGTGATTACGTAGCCACTAATCATTCAAATGCGAAAAGTCAAGCGTTTGATAGTCTAATTGGCAATTGCGGAGATAAAGGAGCAATTTGGCTTTGAACTACGATTCGCAACGGATTCTAATCGGATTCGTCGAAGCTCTAAATTGCTTTTTACATATTAGACCCGATTTCCTTTCCCACTAAAACATAAGCAATGAACTAGGTAGTAAACTGGCCGCATTCCTAGTACTTGCAATACGGGACGAGGAAAGCAATGCACTAGAACACGTTTCGATGCAAATAAGAGCGTTTACGCTAGGCGCCTACAATGGTCATTACCGCGTTTCAATTCGCAGAGAATTGCCGTTGCTCTAAACAGCTAAATGGCGTAAAACGAAACTCACGAGCGTCCGCGTACGAGTATGTTGCACATGAGGAATATTCATGACTCGGCTGGTAAATGGAGTAGCCGGGTCAATTCAATAACGTACAACTTGAGGCCCATTTCAGCTAAGTAGAAACTTTGTATATTGTAAGGAGAAACATTTTGAGAGTCGTTAATATTTTGCTGTATAATAAAACTGGAACGTAAAATACTGTTTCCTATTAATGTTAGCTGGAAATATTAACTGCGTGTTAACTTTCACACCATATTTTCTTTGGCTTAAGTGGCCTTAGGTTTCAATTCGCAGATCTTTAAACCCTTGTTCCATAACCTACGCTGGTATTTTCTATAATACCGTGAATTGCTTAGTCACAAGTGGCTGCATTGAGGTGTATATTGACCAGCAAATGTACTTTACAAGTGCTTGAAGATTTCTTCACCAGGGTACTTCGTGGTTCCTTGCAGCATGTGTGTGACGCGCTTATTACGTTCATATGCTGAGTTATGGACAGCAGGTACTGATATTGTCGCGATCCAAGCAGTAACATAATATACATTAGTAAAACCACTTTTCGGGTTACTTTGTTAGAACGTGGCGCGATGTTCTATCAGTGACCTGATATAAATTAACATGATTTTTGCTGCACCTGTAGCAGAAATAAATAATGCTAGTAGCAATCAAAACTGAAGTCAAATCTCAAATAAACCTCTCGTTGTCAGAAAAAAGGGTACTAAACGACAACCCTTGCAAAAACGGTAACATAAATAAGTACAAGCTTATCCATACCAAAATCAATGTATGCGTCCACACAAAATATGACGCGTATAATAGGATAATGTTTTTCGCCGCTCAAAACACAGGTCACATCGGCCGACACACATGCGCAATCCCAGAGGAATTAAGTTATTAACTAAAACGCTCGGTTCGAATACACGGCAGCCAGTCCAATGTCCGGACATTTTACTCTTCAATTTGAATTCAATGGACGGAATTAGAGAACGTGTGGACGCGTTGTGGGAACTACCACGATAAACTGTTAACGTAATGTGACGTGGGGTTTTCTGGTTTTCTAGATCTTGGAAACACTTGGCGCTTATATAATTTGTTGCCGCTGCGAGCCGTTCTCGTGGACGAGATTTTCTCCAACCTTGATTTCGACGTCAAATGAGTAATTTTGTTACTTTATTTTTAGTAACTAAAGGCTTGAACCAGAGGTCGGAAACCAATTTATTATGCTGATGAGACCCTACATTTTTAACGCATTTAATCAGTATGAGCGAGGCTTCAGATAATTAATTTATGTAGACGTTTATTTTGCCATTTGTGTGTCACTGACCGATATTTATGCATGTAAAATAACAGTAGTTTTAAATGAGATTATTATTAGAATATGGATATGCATACTTTGTATGTACGAGCATCCCATCAATCTAGTGATTAGCATACAAGACGACTTCATTTGCTGGTGAAATGGTACGATAGCTGATAAATGAGTAATAGCATTAGGGAAACAGGTGTTTGTAATTTTGTTAATTCAACTATTTGTGTTGTGCCGCCTAAAATATCACCTACCAGCCGCTATAAATAGCCTCTTAATTGTGTTTCATCGGGTCAGCTCTTTCGGGTGGACAGACGACACAGTTGTCGTATCGTTATTCGTGAACGAACGTAAATCTGCGAAGAGTTGATTAGCTTAATTGAGGTCATTAATCGGTAGGATCGCGACGACGGGCGTATCGTGTTTAATTAACTAACGAATGGACGGACATTCGATTATCTTAATGTGGATGCGTCGGGCGCGCCGCGGACGATCCTCCCCGTGCACACACCGGACATCAACGCGACGGGCTCTGCTTCCCCTGTCGCGTACACGACACTGTGTTTGCAACGCGTTCAGTTTTTACCCAATAAAACTCAGGCAATTCTGAAATAGACGTAGCTGGAAAACTAACACTTTGTGTTTCAATTGACGTATTACTGTTTGCATCGGTTTTATTACACCTATTAATTAGCGAGCAAGCTACAATATAATATGTATTTTACCGTGCAAAAAGACCATGTTTTCAACGAGCACGGTAGATCTTTAGTTAGGTGGATTTGAATTTCTGTTATTCCTTGTAAGCATGCTATCTGCAACTTAGATCTGCAGAAAACGGAATGCGCTTATTAAATCCTAAGGTACACCCGCGAACTAAGCCACAACTAATTAAATTTAAAGGCTGTCCTAATTGTTGTTTAGGTTGGAATCCCCTGGGCTTACACGTAACTTTCTTGCGGCGTACGCGTAAACTGACACAATATTTTAAGCCTTCTCTTGAAACTCTGAAACCCCGAAGTCGGGGGCCCGTCGGCGCGTTATCATGCATGTACAATTAAACAAACAGCAGTTTGCGGTGACACAGCTTTTGTTTATCGTTTAACTCGACGCACAGCTGAATCTCTTAATCCTAAACAAATATCGCCGGTCGGTTGTACATTTCCCCTATAAATTTTCTATCTCCCGCATGGCGCAGGGCCGTGGAAAAGCCGCTACCATTCAAAGAGATACAATGAGAAACGGTAAACGAACGATTAAATCGCGCAGTTGCTGGCAATAATATAAACAACTGATTAAACCGGCCCTGCGGTCACAAAAGGAGACATTAGTTAAGGGGCCAGGTTTCGCGTACCGACCCGATAATGGTAGGAAGTGATAGGGCCCGAGAACCGCGACGAGAACTGGTACACTTCGTACCAACGCTTGATTACCACCGAGTATTGTACCTCGCTCCGTACTCTTATCAGTCACGTCTTACTCCCTTGCCGAGTGCTTCACAGTTAAGTTAAAATTCATAACCGCATCTAGTTTATCTAAAACGCGAATAATCTATATCGAAATTTTGTAAGCAATTTGGAGTTGTTACACTGAATATTAAATGTGCAAAGAAGGGTTGAAAGGGCAATTACAGCTATCCAGGGTGGATAATTACTATCAAACATTGCAGCGGGTGGCGCGCATCAGAGTGAGAAAGAGGGTACAAGGATTTGTATAGGGTTGTCTCTCTCTTTAGTCTTAAGCTGCACGACTAGAGGAGTTTATATTACATCCTCGGGCTTTATGGGGCGGGTGCTGATAATTAGAACGAAAGATGCGCAGCCACGCGACTCGAACCGTAATCAGTGGTTTAAACTATGAGAACTTTCATAATTTTGGGAGCAGAAAATATCCACTATGTGGGCTTATATTATAATGATATAGAGGCATAGTAAGTACCTACAATTCTTCAAGTAGTCATATATGAGATAGGTCACGCTCACCATTTGACAGCTTTTATTAGAGTTAAGTTTGATTGTAGGAATCAGAAACTAGCAGTCGGATTTGAAAAATGCTTTTTACATTTGATAGCCCAATACTTGATGAAGTTTGTAGGGTATTAACATCATGCTACGTCCTTTAGAAGCCTAATAAAATGAAAAGAAAGTTAGGTGATGGCATGCGATGCGGTGGGACAAACGTTTACGCGGAACTTCGCGGGCGAAGTACTAGAAATTCACTACAGAACCAATAAATCAGGAAGTATGTACAATGTCATTAGCATATTTCAAGATTAACGTTTTGTATCTGATGAACTAATTCGTGACAAGCATATTAAATTGCAATAACAATTACTCATTCGAAATTGAAAAGATGACAGCTCGAGTTATGTAACAAGTTATAATAGAACAAGTCAGAATCGTATAGGTATATTTCGTATCGCTTACTTGAACCATAAATTCAATAGCACACAAAGAAGACGCGTTACCTGAAAACAAGAGAACAGCATTTTAGTAATTGCATTTTATCACGATGTATTACCAGTATCTGTTTTTAAGGCTACATAAATATGTTGATAGTGCGTTTACCTAGCTTCCATGCGCCCTAAGCGTTATCACGGCTGTCACCGCTATCTCCTCGTCACTTGGACCGAGCTTGTTTACAAACAGCGCTATCGCAACGCGCACTCGCTAATTTGCGCCAACCACTCGACAACCATCCAACAAGTTCTGAAGTCCAGACGCGATTACCCAGTCAGGATGATTTATTTATAGCCCGCGTTAAGTATAAGTAGTTCATAAGATAGCGAATAATAAGCCGTATCGCTTAACTTATCATTCGGTTAATTAAAATTACCAATGTAAATGCCACTTCGTCTAGCTCATTGTGAGTGGTTAGTGACGGTCAGCGTTTTTATCTGACTTTTGCATGGAAGGAAATTTATGCGTGCGTGTGAATTCGTTCTTAAAAGAATCGTGGATGAAGATACAGTTGATGAGGCCTAAATGTTATAAGTAGAGGTTTATGATAGTGCAAAGGTATTTAATTACAGTTTATCAGGTATGGGTATACTGCATTTTACAAGTTGAACGTCTCTATTTGATCAAACTGGCTTTGGAAATAATGAGCGAACTCCATTATTGCACACACCTGCCAAGACATTTGAATAAAATAACAACTAAATAGACAGTAAAGGAGCTGAGCGAAATAGACTAGAAAAGAAACTCTAGCTAGGTAAAAACAATCTCGAGCGTGAAGAAGCTCCAACCGTCGACAGTTTTTCTCTACTCGAGCGTGTCACAGGTATTGATCTACTATAAAATAATTCATTATCATCATCTGCTCAGCCGTTTCTCAACTATGTTGGGGTCGGCAGTACAGTACACCCGGGTGCACCTCAATAATCCACGTATTTTATATGAAGCGACTGCGTATCTGACCTCCAGAACCCGGATACTGGAGAAAACGAAACCGATACTCCTTAGAAAAACTAGCTGTCAGAATTTTTGGGCTTCTGGTGACCCGTAACGACTGTCAAAGATACACGAACGAAAGTCGGGACTTCATTACTTAATTCAATTGTTGAATTGTTCATTGTTATTTTTCTTCTACAAGATTATCTATATATTAATACGTGAAGCGAAAACTTTGGATCCCTTTTTACGAAAATTGGGCGGACGGAGGAGTATGAAATTTCACACACTTATAGTTTATACAGAGAAGAAGTGACGAATGCTAATACTTTTTTTTAAATTATGCGTAAAATACATTATTTTCAATAAATAACACGTTACACACACTACTGTTCATTACCGTGTATTCAATACACACATGCATAGAGAATATCTGTCTTTAATAGTTTGTGTCTATAGTCTTACTGAATGTCAAGTGTCAAGTATAACCATAGTTAATAAATTAATTTTATAGATATATAACCTATTTCATTTTTAAAATCTTTGATCATATCGAGAATGTTTGTCATTAATATTATTTGCCGATAGTGTTACTGAATGTCAAATATAATCATATTATTTTTTTTATATTTATTATTATATATATTTTTTCATTTAATAATGTACATATTTCTATTCAAATGAAGTACGGTCGAATTTCGACCAATGGGCGATCACTAGTTTAACAAAACACTCCAACAAATGTTTAATTCCCGACATCCGTTGCTCATCTATGTACAGTCCGCTACAAAAACAAGCGCAACACTCGAGCCCGCTCCACTAAGTGACAAAGGTACCGCGGTAAAAGCACGTACAAACCGTATTAGCGGCCACGGTACTTAGCAGAACAAACAATGGATCAGTAGCAATCATACGAAATACCATCGAGACCACGAGACTGTACGAAGCCTTGTTTTTGTTGGCTCTGACCGTACCACACAGGGCCCCGGACATGTCAAATCAATTAAGGATAACATTCGGGACAACGGGTAGACATATGTCTGTTATTTCACGCACTTAAGCTCATTAAGTTCACAAGTCTTACAGTAGTTTCCATGTACAGCCATTAAATTTTTAAAAGTGTTTAAGTTTATGAGTTAAGTAATTGGATGATGGCGATCGAATGACAGAAGTCATTCCGTGATACATTAAAGGTAAATAAGTGAGGTTAATTAAAATGGGGTAGATAACTGTGGAATTAATGGCGCAACTACCAGATGTACGCGTCCCTCCGGCCATTTTATTAGTAATAAAAATCTTAAGGGCTATGTCGGTTCAATACGTTCTGATTGGCTGTAATAAATAAGAAAGAAAGACAAGAAGGCTGTAGCTTGTTTGCCTCCTCATTAAAAACGAGTGTTATTATGTACTTTCTTACACATAACATCATCCCTGTAATCCACGGAAGGTTAGATAGAAGTGTATCTGTAGTCGTGAGTTCAAACAGTGTATTTAATTCATTACCATTGCTCTAAAAACGGTGAAAGAAAACAGCGTGACAAAAACCAAAAAGAAAAGTCCTAAAACCAAATAAATCGAAAACATGTGATATCTATCAACCCATACTAGGCCCGCGTGGTGGATTATGACACACTCCCATGTCCCAACGGAGGGAAATTTTAGGCTGATTGCATACACACAGCTACATATCATGCTAGTATTTCCAGTTTAAGCTGACCTCGCATTGTATAGGCTTTTCGTACAATGAGAAGTCAGATTATACTGGAAAATACACTCAACATATTTCGCCAGTTATGTTCAAGTCGCATTTAATAGGGGGAGCCTATTGCCGTCGAACGACCGGGCACGACTCCAGACTTCGGGCTGCTGCTGAGAAATTCCTGAAGTAAAACCCCAAGAACATTTGCCTGACTTGGAAATCGTACCCGGTATCTCATCCTCAACAGAAGCGATAGCGACCAAAGCACCAAAACACAGCGTAATAAGCACCAAATACACAGCTTAGTAAGCACGAAATACACAATTATTCAAACAGTAGAGTAAGCTGAGTGATTATAATAGTATTCCGAAATAATGAACATGAAACAGTTTGCATGATAAATCAAAATCTGATGCCCGTATTAAAGTTTCATCGTTTATTTAGGACGCATTACCATTTGACCCGCATGTTAGGGATCACTTAAACATAAGTACCTCTACCTACACTCCACAGAATTGACCCCATGCAAACTATCCCTATTTCAAACTCATATACAACGCATGAACGATTTATAACTTCTACTATATACCTACATATTATGAATTAAAGTCGCTTTTTGTATCTGTCTGTACGATCGCGTTTTTTTTCTAAACTACGCAATGGATTTGCTGATGATTCGGTTTTTACCATTATTTAAACAATGAATTCCTAAATTTTGTATATAATACGAATGCTAAGCATGCATGCATGCACGGCCTAGGTGTTTATAGCTAAGTAATAACGGCCGCACGAGTCGATCAATCAAGTTAAGCTACGCTTGACGAGATTGATCCTTGGATGGATCACCATCTATACTCACCAAGAGCCCCCAGTGTCCCCAGTGGTCCCAGTTATCATTGGTGAATATTTGACGGTCTTTACAGGTCGTAAGAAGTAGGGATGTTATGGATATGAAATTTCGGATACGGATTGGTTACGAATGTAGGAATGATTATTATACCGGATACGGATACGGATATGAAATTATTTCGGATTATCCGTTAGTTTCGGATAATTTCGGTTACGGATATTAAATTTTTATGGAATTTCAAAGTAAAATACAACTAGCTAATAAAATGGTTTTGTTTATATGTCACCATTTGGTAGGAATTACAATCAGTCTGTGAGTAATTATTGCAGCTATTTAAAATAAAAATGATTATAAATATATATTGAGTGTTATCTAAATCTACCTAAAATAAAAATGTAACTAAAATAACAAATCCGATATTATCCGAAACTTTTATTTCGGATCCGGTTACGGATACATTTTTATATCGGATATCCGATAGTTTCGGTTACGGTTACGGAGCTCCCTAACATCCCTGGTAAGAAGCCCGGAACTCTGACAAGCAGTCTTACCAAGGGGTATTACCCCGTAACTGGGTAGTGGATGTCAGATAGGCAGTCGCTTCATGTTAAATACTGGTATTCAGCTGCACCTAGTTTTCTGGAAACCGACTCTGGAGAAGGCTAGGTAGATGATGATGATATTAAAATTAACATTTAGAAAAATTTAAATTTCGACATGTCATAAAAACCGTTCGAAGCAGGGGCAGGCGGCTAGTGTTATTGCATGTGAATCAAGAATCACAAATCTGTAAGGTTATGAGCTAATTACCTAACGGCATGTGGTTATATAATTGTATATTACAAGCCATTTATAGGTCCTTATTTTCCTAAGCATACAGCAGTGAGAACGCAATCTAGCAATTAAACTATAAAGTCATATAACAAGTTATCATTAACGGGGGAATAACTATTATGCCTGAAACTGATTAAAGCAACGTTATATGTATAAGTGCCTGGGGAAGAAATGGCATGTTACTAATTTGCTGTGACTTCCTGCTTATTTCATGCGTATTGGAAATCCACAAGACTGAAATTACTTGAAGTAACTTAAATGGTTTCGGTTTCGGTTGAGAGCTTTAATAAGTTGAGACAAGAAAATTACGTCAATAACATTAAAATATTTTTTACAGACAATCGAATATAGTTAATTGCTATGACATCACAACGGGAGCCATTATCAGTGCTGAAACATAGACATCCTCTATATGAGAGGGAGAGGGGCCATAATCCACCGTGCAGTCCCAGTGTGATTTGGATAACACAAGGTGTTGGCGAATGTCACAATGTCTTCTAATTACTCATTCTAGTTTTCTCACAACGATTTTATTTACAGCTTAATAGATTGCGAAAAAAAGTAAATATGAATATATATTGACTTGCAAAATAAAATAAATAATTATCCATATTAATATCATAAATTCGAAAGTAACTCTATCTGTGTGTATGTTACATTTTCTCGCGAAGAATTTCGATTAAGGGCCCACCTTGATAGTGAATGATAGTAGGATGGGCGTGGTTTATGGCGGGTCAACCTAAAGTGGCCGGCCGCCACAAACTTACATCTGAATCGTTTATAGAGAATAGGAAAAGCAGCGGCCAAAAGTTGAACTAATGACAGAAAATTTCTCGATATAAAAAACGTTACTAACTTAGCATAGCCTTGCTGTAAGCACTATTCCTGTCACTGTTGCACATCTGTCAAACTGCAATAGCAAGGTAGAGACGGAATCTTAGAAAAAAGTACGTGAAAGTAGCATTAATTTAGTCGGTCTATGAAATTTTTGCACATAGCGTGCGATGGAGTAGACAAATAATACAAATATTTAATTATAAGCAATAAAACTATCTTACAGCAAGAAATTATCTTCTTTATCTATACGTAATATTATAAATGCGAAACTAATTCTGTCTGTCTGTTACTCTTTCACGACTAAACCTTATTCGTTACCCATTAACCCTATTTATTCCGCGACTTCACCTGCGTCCGCGTAACGTAAGATTTACGCAGACAAAGTCGCGGGAAAAAGCTAGCTAATATTTATGTACGGCTGTTGGGTTATACGAGATTGATTAACTCAACATAATTAAAAATATATAATAAACAATTTAAGTATTTATTAATTACTAGTGATCGCCCATTGGACGAAATTCGACCGTGCTTCATTTGAATAGAAATACATTATTCAGTGAAAATGTATATATACAATAATAAATATAAAAAAATAATATGGTTGAATTTGACATTCAGTAACACTATAGACATATAATATTACAGACAAATATTCTCGATATGATCATAGATTGAAAAATGAAAAAGGTTATATATCTATAAAATTAATTTATTACCTATATTTATAATTGACAATAATACAAACAAATAAGATCTTTATATTTTACCTATATTAACAAATAAATAAACTGAACTGAACTGAACTGACATTCAGTAAGACTATAGACCACAGATTTGGACCATAAACAAAAGAATACCTATGCATGTGTGTAACGTGTTATTTATTGAAAATAATGTATTTTTACGCATAATTTAAAAAAAAATATTAGCATTCGTTACTTCTTCTCTGTATAAACTATACGTCTGCGAAATTTCATACTCCTCCGTCCGCCCAATTTTCGTAAAAAGGGATCCAAAGTTTTCGCTTCACGTATTAATATATAGATTTACAACATGAAATTAAAAATAACGAATTAATCTTCTAGAGCTCTATAAATAAAATATGTGATGGTGTTTAAGAGATTAATAAACTTCAATTTCGTTTCACCGATCACTATACATTTATTTGGTAAATGACAATTACAATATTTTACATGGACTTCGTCCATTACGTAATACTAGTTATGATTTTTTTTTTCACCTTATTTTACAAGTCATTTGTATTTCCCTCAAGGTCAATTACGTATGGCAATGTGTATGATAAATGTCAAAATTACTTGACTTATTCAACATTCAACATTCATTTATTTCATAATCAACAGGTTTTAACAAATACGTTGTAGAGGCCTCCTTTTAAGTATGGAGATACCTGTAGCAGAAGACCTTAAAAACTTATACATACATATTTTAGTAATTACGTGTGACTGCGGTTAGAAAACCAAAACCGATATTATTGCCGATATTTTGTAACTATGTCTAGATTATATCTTTTTATTTGGGTGGTTTACCCGACTGCAGAGAGCAATGTGTTTATCAGCCTATTAACTCGTATGTATGTTTGTTCTTTTATTAACTTTATTTTTCATTACAGTTACTTTGGGGTTAGGGGTAATTCGGAGATGGAGTACACAAATAATTTGCTAAACAGTCTTCATAAGATTATAGAAGTATGTTTAGTGTTATTCAAAACAGAGTAAAACACCATTGTTTTGATCATCCAATTATTTGATTTTGATTAAAATCTTGTAGGAATGAAAAATTATAAATAGCCAATATGTTTTCAGAAAGCACTCTTGTAGACCTTTGATTAGATATCAATTAGATATCGAGAAGCAGTGGTGGCTCAGTGGCAACGGCTACTACTTACGAGTTCGAACCCGAGCAGGCGCTTTACTCTGTGTAAATTATTTCAACACCACTGCTCTCAAAACTGTGAAGGAAAACATCGTGAGTAAACCGGCATGTCTTAGAACCAAAAAATTGAAGACATCTGACATCTACCAACCCGCACTGGGCCCTCGTGGTGGATTATGTCCCACTCTCTCTCACCGAGAGGAGGCCTGTGTCCCAGCAGTGGGAACGTTATAGGCTGCTGATGATTAGGTATCAAACACGGTACATATAGGGTTCGAAACACCTAGGCCCGGCTTCAGGCCACGTGCCTGACATAGATGGCTTCGTGAAGGTAGAGAGAAGTTTCGTAGTCGGAACCAGTGTGAGACCGCGCTAGCAGGACTCAATATGCTGCTGCGTCCAGCTACACTAACGACTGACACTGACGACGTAATAAACTGTTTTGATTGATATATGAAATTAAAATTTATATTTTCAATAAAACTTCACATCTGCTATAAATGATAAATGATTTTATTTCTGTAAGTAGGTTTGTACAAACACTTTTACATGCCAATGTTATGTTAAAAACATACTAGTTCGGCGTTTGACACAGCCTGTTTAAATCATTACTCTTCTTTGGGCTGCTGTCAAGTAAAACCTCACCTTTTTTACAATTCTAATGCTACTCCATTCATTCGTTGTGCTCTTGCATTTGAAGTGACAGTACTTGACATATAGATATATTGTTGACATAATTCAAACCTAAAAACTAATTATATATTTTATTTTATTTCTAAATGAATGATTATTATAAGTTTTTGGGATAAAACAGACGTTCTTCTCTAGAAAATAAGGTGTTTACTCAGTATTATTTTCAAAGTGAGAATAGATTGTTGCTGTAATGCTTTAGTGAAGGTGGTGAATTCGATTTATTGTTATCATCATCTTATTGGTATTTCATTCTTGCAAAATGAATAAATTAATTGCCCTGTACAGGCACTCCTAACCTTGAAGGTACTGTTCAGTTTTGGTTTATGGTTCTTCCCATTTTCATACCTAATTTAGGTCGTCTCTAAATGGTAATATAGAACGAATGTTATATTGTTCACAGTCACAAAAATAGACACATATACAGACGAAATACAAAGTTATTTGGAAAGCCAACACTTATTATATTAAATAATTACAGCAAAATGCTTAACTACTACCTTTTTCTGTGAACACAAATATTTAAAAAACGTAATTTTAATCGCACCGATTTGTAAAAAAGTGACATAGGTTCGTCGTCGATGAGCCCTACTGTGCGACTGATTTATGAGCGAACGAGAGTGATGACACTACTTATGATAGGCAAAAGAAGAGATGGCGATAATGTGTGTGCGCTTGGAATAAAATAACGTATGTGCCAAACCGAATCGCCGTTTTTTATGAATGAAAAGTATTATTAAAACTAAAACTGGTTTACAAAAACTTAGATACAATTATAATCAATGTTTTAAAGTAAACTATGTTTAATAATACATACGCATCGCGCCTTGAGGCTAAAAAAATCATAATCATAGATAGAACTTTGCGATTTTTTTGTATCGAGAAAATTTCATCGTATCGTGTATTCCTTTTACAGGATACTAGATCATATAGTCCAAAAACATACACTAAAAGATTAAGTACGGATGTCATACGGTAAGAAAGGTACGCTAAAAAGAAAAAGCACGTTTTTCTCAACACGTCACCTTAAGTTTGGCAAGAATACAGACTATATCCTGAGAAAGAATTTGGGCTACTTTTTGTCTCAAAATAATTCTAAAGGAGATATTATAGGGGGTGGAAGTTTGTATGGGGAACCTAACAATTCTAAAATTAGGCTCATGAAAATTCAAATGTATGGATTTGTTATGTTAATATGTTTCAGAAAACTAATTGCTAGATTGAAAAAAATATCACGTCTCTTTGATTATAAAATGAACAATAACTCCCCGAAGTACGTTTTCTTCGTTAAAATGGTTTTTCATTAAAGATAAATTGCTCAGAAACCTTTATATAAGACCTATGTTAATAGGCTTTTAGTACTTATCGCGTTCTAATAAGCCGTTTAATTGAAAATAAAATCAACAGCCCAGCGAAAGCTAACTAAGTGTCTAAGAAGATTACCGTGAAATGAGGGATTTATAAGCAGTTTTTCTTTTTATTCTGTAACTTTTATTAACTTCGATACACAACAAGGCAGAGAAGGAAATCACTGGATTCCTAGTTTTTGCAACATTCATACTTGCCCTTAAAACCCATTAAAACCAGCAAATAATATGATGTCGAGATAGTTTTTTTTTTTTTTATAAAATAGAGAAACTTAAACTGCAATGCCAACAAAGGACTAGATACTATCTTTTATTTAACAGTCTCTTGTACCAATTCATGAAACAAAATTAAAAGTTGCACAATTTACAAAGGATAACCGAGGAATCTCTTATTTGTTCGCAAACTTCTTCATTTCTTATTAAGACCGTATAGTTTCAAAGCGGAAACAAAAAACTACAAAGTACCGTTTGTTTGCAGACGCAGCTTAATAACAAAGAAGGAAAAACGTGTATAGAGTAGTGGTACGTGTTGATAATCCTGGCAGACGTAGCGGGACATCCGGGGACGGCAGCGCGACGGGATCCGATCCGGGACTCCGGGATAAGATTCCGATCCTGGGCAGATTGTCGGCGCTGATTTCCTGGGACAATGGACAGTAGAGATCTGTGCGTTTATCCCGCACGATATACTGACAGCTTTGGAATAAGACCATGTTTTATTTTCAAATGGAAAATGTTTAGCGCTACTGCACTATTTACAAGTTGAGATCGATTAGAGATGCAGCCAGTTAGTGTGAATGTTGAGACCGCTATGTACCTAATGCAGTTGCGAACTATGTTAAACTGACTACAGAAACGTGTGTAGGATATTGATATTTTGAAACCATTTCGTGCAAAACCTTGTTGTAGCTTATTATGTTCATTTAGCAATATCAGGCGGCATGTCTTTCTCACAAACGAGCACAAAACATGGACACGTCTCGCTCGCACCGCTAGCGGCCAGTTTCATAGCAAAAACTATAACATCTCACGCGCCCGCCTCTCGCTTCGAGTCTCTTTATATTCAGCTAAAGTCCACTTTTTCCATCGTCCCAATAAGCGTGGCAACACGAGAAAAAGTGACACCAACACCAGTTTCCCTTTAATTCCGAAGTAATAATAAATTGGGTGATAAAATTTGTCATCTATCTGCGCTATCTACATGGATATGGTGTTTTCGTGATGCGAAATAAGTTTAATTTCCTTGCTTTTTCTCTCTTGCCTGTTTTGGTATTTGCCATCTCTGTCGATGGTGGCAACGGGATAAGTGCACGTTTGTTGTTGATATTTGCAAACAATGGCGTGTTAGCCGCCGTGTCGCTGTCCAGCCACATCTAAGGTGCCGAAGACATCGGCGTCAAATTAAACACTGGTAAGTACCGCATGGCACGTTATTTCACTTAGCTACTTCGAAGTTATGCAATCTTGGTATCTTTAGCGCCATTGGTATTTAGAATGTCATCATTCCAAGAGTTGTGCAAAGATGACTATTGGAATTCATGTCATGGTGTAAAGTGTTGTTTGTGGGCATGGTTTGAGGAATTGTCTATTATGGTGACTTACAATATCTAGAGAGAGCAGTGGTATCGAACCCGACTTACGAGTTTTAGGTCGCAGGTTCGAACCCAAGCAGGCGCTTTACTTTGTGTAAATAATTTCATCACCACTGCTCTCAAAACGATGAAGAAAATATCGCGGGGAATGTCCTAGAACCAAAAAATCGAAGACATTAACGAAAGACACGTAAAATATCTGTACCTATGTTGATTATATAAAATATCTAGAAAATTTTCAGTTATAATTTACCATTTAGTAAGAAATTCTCCATAAATGCGCTTAGATTTTTATAATGCCTGTAAGTAATTAGGATATCAGATTAAAAAGCATTGTTATTCATGGATAAAAAAAGCCCTAAACATTTTGCACGAGTATGTTTTACACGCACGGCTAACATTCAGACAATAAGCTTTACATGTTAGGATTTGCATAATCTGCTGTTTTTTAAATTAACACGAACGGATTTCACATAGGTATACGAGAGGAATGCATGAAAATAAACTCTGTTCTCCATTTTAGGAGCTTTATGTTTTAAGCTGTCTATGGTTATTTAAAATACTTTGTATTGGCGGTGTAAATATGAAGTTTATTTATGTTACATAAAAATTGATTTAGTATTTAACCTTATTTAGCTCTCGTGGATGTTGTTAAAGTTAAAAAAGACGTTTATGTTGAGATAGGCATTGATGGTCTGGCAAAATACTTCTAGCGGCAGTAATAAATTCTGTACTTGATCATCGATTTACTTACCAACCGTAAAGTACCTATAGCCATTTATTTATACTCTAAGTTCGATTCCAACTATACCTAAATGAAATATTGAAATATATCCATCATCCATCTACCGAGCCTTTTCCCAACTAGGTTGTGGTCGGCTACCAGTCTAATCGGATGCAGCTGAATACCAGTATTTTATATGGAGCGACTGCCTATCTGACCTCCACAACCCAGTACTGGGTAATACGATACTCCTTGGTAAGACAAGTTGTATGACTTTCGAGCTTCTGACAACCCGTTACGACTGTCAAAGATCCACAAATGGTAGCCGGGACCAACGACTTAGGTACGATTCAGACCAACCGGCTCGCGTCGCGCCGCATCGGAACGGAGCCGTACGCGTGCCGCGGCAGCCAAACGCGTCCGTCGGAGCCGTACCGCTATCGCGGCATGCGTTCGGCTGCCGTGGTAGCCGTACGCGTGCCGCGACAGCCGACAGCGTCCGCTGGAATCCGTACGTATTCCAATATCCGAACGTAATCTCCGTTCGTACTCCACGACGTTTCAAGCTGTTTTCAAGAGTCATCACGAACCGTCTAGCGCGCAGGTTTGCCGACTTCCAGCCTCCCGAACAAGCCGGAATCCGTAAAGGCTTTAGCACCGTAGACCACATACATACGCTGCGGCAGGTTATACAGAAAACCGAAGAGTGTAACCTGCCTCTCTGTTTAGCGTTTGTGGACTACGAAAAAGCCTTCGATTCGGTCGACACCTGGGCTGTACTGCAGTCTCTTCAACGGTGCCAGATCGACTATCGGTACATCGAGGTGCTGAAGTGTCTGTACGAAAACGCCACTATGTCAGTCCGACTTCAGGATCAGACCTCGAAACCTATCCTTCTGCAGCGAGGGGTGAGACAGGGAGACGTTATTTCTCCGAAACTGTTCAACGCTGCACTGGAGGATGTCTACAAGGTTCTGGACTGGAAAGGGGCTGGCATCAACATCAATGGCGAGTACATAACTCACCTTCGGTTTGCCGATGGTATAGTTGTCATGACTGAGACTATGGAGGGCCTCAGTACAATGCTCAATGACCTCAGTAGAGCTTCCGAAAGAGTGGGTCTCAGGATGAACATGGACAAGACTAAGGTCATGTCCAATGCTCATGTAATACCCACTCCAGTGAAGATCGGAGGCGCTACACTCGAAGTTGTGGACGAATATGTGTACCTAGGACAGACTGTCCAGTTAGGTAGGTCCAACTTCGAGAAAGAGGTCAATCGTCGAATCCGACTCGGCTGGGCAGCGTTAGGGAAGCTACGCAATATCTTCTCGTCCCACATTCCGCAGTGTCTCAAGACGAAAGTCTTTGACCAGTGTGTGTTGCCAGTGATGACTTATGGAACCGAAACGTGGTCGCTCACAATGGGCCTTATTAGAAGGCTGAAAGTCACCCAAAGGGCGATGGAGAGGGCTATGCTTGGAGTTTCCCTACGCAATCGAATCAGAAATGAAGAGATCCGTAGGAGAACCAAGGTAACCGACATAGCCCGAAGAGTTGCTAAACTAAGTGGCAGTGGGCAGGGCACATTGCTCGCAGAACAGATGGCCGATGGGGCCGAAAGATTCTGGAGTGGCGACCGCGTACCGGAAGACGTAGAGTTGGAAGGCCTCCAACAAGGTGGACCGATGACCTTGTGAAGGCCGCAGGAATCCGCTGGATGCGGCAAGCACAAAACCGGTCGAAGTGGCGGAGCTTGGGGGAGGCCTATGTCCAGCAGTGGACGTCTTTCGGCTGAAATGATGATGATGATGATTCCACGACGCACGGCCGACTGGCTCCGAATGGACCCGACGGCAGCCGATTGGATGCCGACGGCGCCGTTTGGAGCCGGTCGGGGCCGGTCGGCCGTCCCGAATGCATTCTGCGACAGGTCGCGACGCGTCGCGGGGTGCCGACGGAGGTAACTATGCGTAAGTTGCATGCAAATATGAACTGTAATTACTGTTGATACATTTCAATGTTCTTTACCGCATTGTAAAATGCCGCCCGGCCCGGCGCGATGCGAGCCGGTTGGTCTGAATCGTACCTTAACGTGCTTTCCGAGGCACGGAGGGGTCTTGGTATTTAAAGATGGTCACCCATCCACGAACCAACCGCGGTAAGCGTGGCTTTACCTGATCGATAGATCCGTGCGGCTGTAATTACTTAAACACAAGCCCCTATAAATGAAATATGTACCGTCTATTTATTCGCCCACAGTACGCAGCAAAGGTGAGAATCTCTAAATGAAATGTTGTTGATAATTTTCTAATTTAACACACGGAACCCATCTAAGATGGTAAATAGATAGTGATTCCCACATTGAGAAACAAAATATCTTCGTTTGGTAGTTAACGTTGCCGCATGCCGATGTTCTTATCGGCTCGCCCATTAATAATGGCACTTCGTCTTTTAAGGCACGAGCGCCGACTACGCATTGTTGCGTTGTACAACGTCGCCTATTGTGGCGTGAACAATAATTTGCAACCGAACCTCTACTAAGACGCGAAAGGATCAAATAACTGTGGTGTTTGCGGTGTACAGAGCATTAGGCTTTTACATGTAATCCCTCCCCCCTAAGCTGGATTACCTGGCCTACCTATTCCCTTGTATTAAGCTCCTTCAGTTCGGCTGACACCGTCTTTGTCCCTGATATTCACCGCATGTTAGTTAGATTTATACATCCACCCACTCGAAAGCTTAGTTGAGCTGCCGTGGGTGGGATCTGGGACACCTAATATAAATTGAGGATCGAATTGTTAATGCTTTAGACCTTCAACGTATACGGCTTAGGTTAAACTACATAAATGTAAGGAACATAAACTCACGACTTTTTCCCATGGGGTTCTACAGAAACTACAGCCAACCTACTATGACCAGTTTTTTAAGCTATTGCATAGCTTCTATCGAGGGCCTTGAGCGCGGGGATCGAATCCAGAAATTCCGTAACGAAAAAAAACCTCACGCTCCCCACTCCGACGGGCACGGAGGTGTGGCTTGAAGGCCGTGCATTATGCTTAGATCTTTAAAACTACGCAATGGATTTTGATGCGGATTTTTTTAATAGATATAACAATTCAAGAGGAAGGTTTACATGCATAATATAGTACAGAAACGCTGATAATTTTAAGGGTTTCTTATGTGATGTCATAAATAAGCTCATTTTTTTACGCTTACATTGCGAACGCTGGCTGAACCCTACGAAATAGATCAAAATAATGTACTACAGTATTGTACACCTTAGAAAGGTCTACAAAAAAGTCCACGATGGTATATGTCTACCTCTTAGGGATAACCCACAATAACTGTTCACTGCCAGGCTAGACCCCTACAAGGTTTTTAATTATTATGTGGAAGCGTGATAACCGTGGGGCTCTAGAGACAAGAGTGGCGAGCGAAACTAGTCCGCCGTGCGCGGAGCCAAACTACAATATGCAAAAGACTCACCTCATGTAGGAGAACACCTGCTCCTTGGGGTTACCTGGATTTATGTATGTATGTGAGTGTATATTGTATTGTGTGTGACATTGTAAATGGGTTTTCCAGGTTACCATCCGCTGCAATAAGGCTGGAGGCAATCACAGCATGCGGTTCCAATGGCGGCACTTTCACTTGACCTTCAAACTATTTCAACAAGATATATCCAAAACCCGTATTATTTTACCAAATTGGGGTTATTTACAACCAATACAATTGGGTCATGACAGATTGTCCACAAAAACGACCGATTCTCAGGGATTACTTTACAACAGGGTCGCACGCGCAATTGGACCGACCATCCCTTTCAAGAACTTCAGTTTTAACAAACGTAACCCGTATTATTACGTCAAATGGGGTTGTTTAACAATCAAAGCAATTGGATCACGACTAATTGTCACAAACGGATCGATTTAAAAGGATTAATTTCAACAAACGCGTCGCGGGGGTCCCAAAACGCGACGGACCCTTTTCAAGCGCCAAATCAAGAGAAGTGTCAAAGTCAAACTGTCAAGTCAGATGTCATTCCGTTCGGGCGCGTTCCGAAGGCGCAAAGAGTAACTAATCGAACGGTCCGAAACATCTACCCCCCCCCCCCCCGGACGGGCCTTCCCGTCCGCTAATCACTTGGCAATCTTGACAAGGTTGCGTTTTATCAGTCCACTTGACGCGCTGCTGGAGGATGTGCAAATACTCCTAGCTCCAACCCTTCCAAAAACTCTGAGCGAGCTGCTGCACCAACTGGAACCGCGATAGCCGATTTTGGCTCACATCGACAAAAGGGTGCTCCGGCAGGGCGACAAGTGGCTGTCAAATCAAAAAATGGCCCGGGGTCAGGGCCTCCAAGACGTTCAGGTCCGAAGACAGCGGGCACAATGGACGCGAGTTCAATACAGCTTCAATGCGGCAAAATACCGTAGCTAACTCCTTAAAGGTGAGAACGGTGTCTCCCAACAATCTGCGCCAGAGTCCCTGTGCCGCTTTCACCGCGGCCTCAAAAATACCCCCCCAATGGGGGCAGGCTGGCGGGTCAAAACAATAACAAACACCAAAACAACCAAACAACAACAACAACAACAACAATTTAACCAAATGGCCCTCCTTAGGCAACAAAAGGGGGTGACGGACCCCATAAGGAAGGCTAGAGTGCCTCAACCGTCAACAACCAAACAACAAAGGACCCGTATCGTCCAAAAAGGGGTTAAATTTACTAATGGCTCCCGACAATTTAGCCTTACCAGACTTCAAAGTTTCAATCTCCTTCTCAAAGTGTGCAGCCTGCACGGAGCGGACCCAAAGGAGGAGTGATTCCTGTCGCTCCTGAGGAGAGAGAACCGGAGACAGGCGTTTGTTCCCGGAGTTCCTAGAATTATGACCAAAACGCCTGATCCACGAGGTAACGTTCACCAATTTGTCGAGGGAGCTGTATCGATTCAACAAAAAATCAGGATCAAACGGAGGGTCCTTCGTTCCAACAGCGAGCACCTTGAGCCCGGGCAAAGGACCTGACATCAAGACTGGCGTTCGAGGCCAATCATCCTCGGGGTGAGTCAGCCAGTCTGGTCCCCACCATAGGGGGTGAGCAATCAGGCGGGGTGCCATGCACCCACGTGAGGCCACGTCACCCGGGTTCAAATCTCCAGGCACGTGCCTCCAAATCAAAGGCGTTTCAGAATTTTGAATCTGGGACACTCAGTTCGCAACAAAGACCTCCAAAGAGTGGACGGACGTCTTCAACCAACACAAAACAATTTGACTGTCCGTCCAGGCGTAAGAAACCCGAATGTCCACAGTTCCACCCAAAGTGTGAGCAACGTGGTTCAATAGACGCACAAGACGCGCCGCCCCTGACAATTCAACTTAGGGGTGGTCAGTGCCGTCCGGAGGGGGGCCACCTTGCTCTTGGCCAAGACCAGTGACAAATTCACCTGGCCTGTCGCGCAGACAGTATTTTATTTTGTCTCAAAATGACCACCTCCCTGATTATTAGTGAATCAGATAGAGCTTTTTATTCTAATTGCGAGAGTAAAACTCCCACGAATCTATCTTAACTAGTTCAGGAGATATCCGGGGTAAAACTTTTTACCCATATTTTGAAAAAATAATTTTAAAAATATTAAAAAAAATATTTCATCGAAACTTTTACAGTTGCTTTATTTTTTAAACTACATTTTAAAAGGTCTTGTTTTTATCCATGTTACGAGTCCTTTATAGCTGCTCTAGACCTCGTAGGAACCGAGAAATCAGCGATTTTGTGATTTTCGTTTTTATTTTTTATTGCCCATGTTCTTCAGTATTAGAATCTGCAATTTGCTTTAAAAAAGAGGTAATAAGGTAGACTACCAACACAAAAAAATACAACAATTAATTCCGTGGAATCTCGGAAATATTAAGATTTACCCGAACTTACCCGAACCCGGGGTAATTACCCGCAAATTTTTTAGTGTGGTATTTTTTCAAATTAACATAGGTTGTTGGGTACATATACGAGAACTGCCTTTATTTGTGTTTTTAGTTAGTTAACTAACTAATTTTGTCCAGTAATAGGTAATATGGTGCTGGAAGGAGTCCACCCTCGAAAGGCAATCGATGAAACCCCGTACATACATATTACTCTGTAGGACACGGGGGAGAGGCACTATGGAGCCGTCAAAGACTCATAGTGCCACTTTACCTCAGCACGGCTTGACCCACCGTGCTGAGGGATGTCACTCCGAGCTCCGAGCGGATGACTTAATGCAAGGAGGGCGCCAACCCTCATGTTGGTCGGCGAGTGGCAAGTGAAGCTACGGATTGCACCGTAGCCGATCCTTCACATGCTCCGGAAGAGACCGCAAATACACGAGGAGTACACCAAGACCCAGATCCTCCATTAACCAGATAACAGGCTTTTAATATTTTTATTAAAGAGAGTAAAAAATAAATGGACGATTGAGTAGGCCAACGGATCTAAGTAAGCCCGAGAGGGTATGTTTGATGTCATTAACTCTTGCAAAACATTTGAATTCTCCGCTTTCCAATGCTCAAGAGGAAAAATTTGCTATGGCTATAGGATTATTTATTTGTAAAGCAGAACAAAAATTCAAGACTTGTAAAAGCAACTTTTCCCATTTCGTGAAAAAGAACTAAGACTGGTAGAACAAATCATTTATAGATGATATTCCTCAAGACTTAGTTCGCTCACGTGTTGATGTTTTTCCTCAAAATTTTACGCAGAGTGCGTTTCATATTGAGGAAGAACAGCATATAACACCTACAGTGAGTGCTAATGACCTACAGGAACAACATGTAGATACATCATTTACTACTACTCTCAGTCCCTATACAGAAGATAGCGGCAAAAAAGATTCGAGGAACTTAATCCACGTCAAAAACAAAGAGCCATAAAAAGACTTCAAGCGAAACTGGAAGATGAATCACCTGAAAAATTGACAAAAACGTTTGCCCTCCTGGCATTAAGTCATTCGCTCGGAGCTCGGAGTGACATCCCTCAGCACGGTGGGTCAAGCCGTGCTGAGGCAAAGTGGTACTATGAGTCTTTGACGGCTCCATAGTGCCTCACCCCCGTGTCCTACAGAGTAATATGTATGTACGGGGTTTCAGCAATTGCCTTTCGAGGGTGGACTCCTTCCAGCACCATATTACCTATCACTGGACAAAATTAGTTAGTTAACTAACTAAAAACACAAATAAAGGCAGTTCTAGTAAATGTACCCAACAACCTATGTTAATTTGAAAAAATACCACACTAAAAAATTTGCGGGTAATTACCCCGGGTTCGGGTAAGTTCGGGTAAATCTTAATATTTCCGAGATTCCACGGAATTAATTGTTGTATTTTTTTGTGTTGGTAGTCTACCTTATTACCTCTTTTTTAAAGCAAATTGCAGATTCTAATACTGAAGAACATGGGCAAAAAAAAAATAAAAACGAAAATCACAAAATCGCTGATTTCTCGGTTCCTACGAGGTCTAGAGCAGCCATAAAGGACTCGTAACATAGATAAAAACAAGACCTTTTAAAATGTAGTTTAAAAAATAAAGCAACTGTAAAAGTTTCGATGAAATAATTTTTTTAATATTTTTTAAATTATTTTTTCAAAATATGGGTAAAAAGTTTTACCCCGGATATCTCCTGAACTAGTTAAGATAGATTCGTGGGAGTTTTACTCTCGCAATAAGAATAAAAAGCTCTATCTGATTCACTAATAATCAGTGAGGTGGTCATTTTGAGATAAAATAAAACACTGTGTAGACGGTGCGCAGACAAACAACAGCTGCATCGTGCGAAGACGCATCACAAACAAGGGTAGCAGTGTAGCTCCCAGGGGGAGGATAGCGCGGGGTAACACGACCTCGTTGACTGCAGGGAGTGCGGATACAAATTGGAGCCAATCTTCCAACAGGGTTTCCCGAATTGGCTCGTCCCAGCCAAGTCCCGCAGTCCAAAGGCGCTCAAGAAAACAATTTTGCCCAAAACAATACAAACAAAACAACAAAACAATAGACAAAAGGCAACCCTGGGCTCCCATGTCCATAATGACACGGACCACAACAGAGTCCCCCGTGGGCCCCCAGACCTGACCGATGCCGTTGGCAACAAAACCGTGTCGATCTGAGGAGTACCTTAGCGGGGCAGGCGCCAATGTCCTAACAATGCCTGGGCGGCGACCGATCGGCCCACACCCAGGCTCCGCGCCCAGGCTCAAGTCCCTCGCGACGAGGATGGAGGCCAAACTCCTCGTCCGTGCGGTGTCCCGAGCCACGCGCCATCGCTGGAAGGGCACATCCCACCGGATGCCTGAATGGCGGGGGGCGTGACTCCAAACGGGGACGTTCCGCCAATGGAGGGGAGGGAAGGCGGTGCTGGTCTGGCCAGCGCTGCCTAGCAACAATTGCGTAATCGCCTTTACGCGGGGAGACCAAATGGCGGTCGCGCGGCTCCCGATCAACTTGCGCGGGGGGTGGAGTGCGGCGCTCAAAATTGCGGGCCTCTCCCCGGTTCTGTACCGGCGAGGCAGAAGCCCGGTGACCAACTCCATGGTACCCCCCCGTACGCGAACCTTCATCAGAGGCTGGTCTGCCAGCGTGGTTCGCGTTAGCGCACAATATGTCCAAATGGGACCCCCTACAAATTCTACAAGGGCGGGGGTTGGGGCAGTCCCGATGGAAGTGAGCCCCCAAACAAGAGAAGCACATGCGGCGTGCATTGGCAATTCGGCGGCGGGCACTCACGTGCAACTTCAAAAAGGCCGCGCAAGTTGCCATGCCATGCCCCGTGTCCCTACAAAACTCACAACCAGGACGACTCTGGGTGCCAGCAAAACGAGCGGCGGGGCGACCATCAACAGGCCCGCGACCTCTAGTCCGTCCCTGGTCTCCTGGCCGGGAAGACGGCTGGCATGACTCAGTGGCAACGCCAGAGTTGTCCACAAACCGACACTCATCCTCCAAAAATTGGACGAGGTCACCAAATGGGGGGGAGATGTGTAACACTATCCCCACCATATTTTTGCTCGAAACGAGCCCTCAAATCAGCAGGAAGCCGTTGCAGCACAACGTGCACCAAAAGGTAAGACCAATGGTCCACCGGCAAGTCCAATCGCTTTAAAGCGTTGGTCGCTGCCACCAACGGGTTCAACAGGTCAGTACGCAATGCTGACAATCCAGTAATGACCGGTAACCCCAAAATCTGTTCAATATGAACGTCAGCCAAACAACGTTTATTTTGGTACCGCCGGGTGAGTAGTTCCACAGCGGTAGGGTAGGCTGAGTCAGTCAACGACAGATGCTGTACCAAGGCTCGGGCCTCACCTTCTAGGACAGACCATATTCAGATAATTTAAATACTGAAGAAAATGATTACATTTTAAGTTTAAACAACTTAATGCATATTTTAACATGTCGTCATAGTGACCGTTTATTGTATTTTGATACTAACAATTTTGTTAGAGATTTTGTTTTAGTTGGGGAACATATGTTTCTTCCCAAAAAAAGTAGACATGTATTAGCTACTTTGTTAGCTTACAATATACACGCAGTTATTGATAATTTAACTGAGACTAGGTTAAGTGACGAAACAGTATTATCTAGTACTTCTAATAATACTGTAATTGACTCTTTAAACTTTTAGAGGTGACAAAAGAGAAGCATAATAAGAATATTTTACTGTATCATCAAAATATAAATCGCTTCTCTGGCAAAAATCCTAGACGTGGAAATGTTAATAGATAAATATCATATGGATATCTTATGTTTGTGTCAAACTTGGTTAAAACCGGATAGAATGTTGTTTAATATAAATAATTTTTCAGTGGCCAGTGCGTACAACAGGTCTTCAATAGGGGGTGGTACCTTGATATTATGAACCGTTATCTTAGATATAAAGAAAGAAAGGATATCACTGCTTGCTCTGTTGACCGCTTATGTGAGGTAGCATGTGCAGAGGTTGAGGGTCATACTTTCTTATGTATTTATAGGCCACCAGCCTCAAACTTGTCATCATTTTTGATCATCATGGAAGAAATACTAGGTAAACTTTTGAAGAGAATAAATTAGTTTTCGCTTGTGGTGATCTAAATATTGATCTACTAGTTAATTCACCCGAAAAATGCAAGCTTATCTCATTGTTTAAATCATTCAACTTAAAATGTATATTTAATGAACCAACAAGAATAACACCGACCTCGGCTTCATGCATAGACAATGTATTTACCAATTGCAAAATAAAAGAGTCATCCTTAATTAGTGGCGTTAGGTCGGACCATACTGGTCAGCTTGTATCGTTTGATTTAGACACAAAGTTGCATTTAGATAAAACCATTGAACTGCGACCCCTTACTCAAAATAAATTGAAAATGTTTAATAATAATGTTCTTAGGAATCTCTCAATAGAAAGTTTTGATTCACAAGACCCCAATATTAATTACGGTACTTTGTTTTCTACGGTATGCCAAGAATTCAATAAAGCATGTCCTGTGAAAAAAGTTACAATCAATATTAAACCAAAATTTAGTGAATGGGCTACTACTGGCATTAGAAAAAGCAGAGATACTTTATATAATTTGTATCACGAAAAATCATTGACTCCTGATCAAGCCCTTCATAATTATGTAAGAAAATATTCTAAGGTTTTCAAAAGAGTCTGCGCTCAAGCTAAATCTAAATTAATAAGTAACAAAATTAGTACTTCCAACAATAAAATAAAAGCTGTGTGGCAGGTAATTAATAAAGAAACTGGAAACACAAAACAGCGAGATCAGAATGAATTGTCTCTAAAAATTCATAATGAAACCATTTCAGATAAGTTAAAAGTTGCTGAGACACTAGAAAATTTCTTTACCAATATTCCAATAGAAGTTACAAAATCTCTTCCCTCTTCATCTATATTAGCTGAATCTCTTCTTAAAGAAAACTTCAGTAAAGACATTCCTAATTTTGAATTCAAACCCATTTCTATTGCCACGATTAAAAAATCATTTAAAAGTCTTAACATAAAAAACACAGAAGACTTATGGGGGATTTCGGTTAAGGTTCTTGAAGATATCATTGACACAATTGCTCCTGTCCTGACAGGCATATTTAATCAATGTTTAGACAGCGGTACGTTTCCTGATTTAATGAAACATAGTAAAGTAGTACCAATTTTCAAATCGGGTAGTAAGACTGATCCTTCTAATTATAGACCCATATCTGTGCTACCAGCATTGAGCAAAATTTATGAAAAAATCATGTTGGACCAGATGTTAGCTCATTTCAACTCTAATGGGATTTTACATAGTCGGCAGTTTGGTTTCACGAAAGGTAAGTCGACGACTGACGCGGGAGTACAACTCATCAGTCACATTTTAGAATCCTAGGAAAAGTCCCAGGATGCAATTGGCATCTTCTGTGACCTCTCAAAAGCGTTCGACTGCGTTGACCACAATACTCTGATCTGTAAATTACACCATTACGGAATTCGTGGACAAGCTGCTGATCTTGTTCTTTCCTATTTATCAAACAGGCAGCAAAAAGTAAATGTTAACGGGGTGACGTCCTCGGGGTCTCTTGTTAAGATGGGCGTACCCCAAGGTTCAATTCTTGGCCCTATCTTATTTCTAGTTTACGTTAATGACCTTCCTTACATGATGGCTAGCTTTTCGGATATAATTTTATTCGCTGATGATACTTCTCTTATTTTTAAAATAGATAGAAAAGAAACGGATGTCTTACATGTGAACGAGGGTCTAGCTGTTCTTTCAAAATGGTTTGCAGCTAATAATCTCTTACTTAATGCAAGCAAAACTAAATGTATTAAATTCTCAATACCAAATGTACCCCAAGTAGATCTAAATTTAAAACTTGACGGCAATAAACTAGATGTTATTTCGGAAACTAAATTTCTAGGAATTACGTTAGATTCAAAGTTGCAATGGGGTGCTCACATTACAGCAATTTCAGGTAGATTAAGTTCAGCTGTATATGCAGTAAGAAAAATAAGGCAGTTGACCGATATAGCTACAGCTAGATTAGTGTACTTTGCTTATTTCCACAGTATTATGTCTTATGGCGTTCTGCTGTGGGGTTCGGCAGCTGACGTAGATTCAGTTTTTATTTTACAAAAGAGGGCAATCCGCGCAATCTATAAAATGAAGCCTCGCGAGTCTCTTAGAATCAAATTTACAGAAATTGATATACTGACTCTGCCTTCTCTTTATATTTTAGAATGTATCTTGTATGTTCGCAAAAACTTAGGCCTCTTCAAAATAAGAAGCGATTTCCATAATATAAATACTCGTAGTAAAAATGAAATTGTGATACCTAAATTTAGATTAACCAAAACTAGTAAATCATTTCTTATAAACAGTATCCGCTTCTATAACAAGTTGCCAAAGTCGGTTACTGAACTTAGCTACGGAAAGTTCAAATCACACATTAAGCGTGTCCTTATCAAAAATGCATATTATAAGATAAAAGACTACGTTCAAGACAAGGAAGTTTGGCAATAACTCCGTCTGCACATGTGGCTGGGATGGTAGCTCATTACAGGATGACCATGTAAATGTATATTAACTGCACTCAAATGACGATGTACATTATTTAAATTTTTTTTTTTTACATTCTTCTTTGACATACTCTATTCATAATTTGACATTATATACTTACAATTCTAATTTGACCTCTTTATTATTGGTTGTCATAACAACAATGACATTTGGTTTAAATAGGTTATTATGTTTTACTTATGTAATACTATCATTTAAGTAAATTCTTTTATATTTTGTGAATGTGAGAATGTTGTAGGTCTTGTAGACTGTAGACAATTTTCTATTTCATTAAGTACCTGGTTGGTTGGTGGTTTTAGTAGTACTTGTTGACAGTCCTACACTGTTCTCGCATACCTATTAAAACTGTTGGTTGAAAATATTGTAAAACCCAATTATTTTTAAAAGAGTAACCGTGGAGTTTCTTGCCGGCTCTTCTCCATAGGAATCAACAATTTGGAACCGTGCACCTAGCTTCTAACGTTTCATAAGTGCCCTTGCAGGCTTATGTGAAATAAAAATATTTTGATTTGATTTGATTGAGACAACAAATAGGCCAACTTTTGGGCGGGTCAGGTCCGAGCGTGCATCAACCAAACTTTCAAACAGGTTTTGGAAACCTAACCAGTGGTCCAGGCGACCGTCAAAGTGTGGCAGTTCCAAAGTAGGCAGTCCACTCAATAGTCCGGGACCTGAAACAACCGAGGTCTCCGGTTTGACCTGGACAGGTGTCCGGCTCTCCAATATTTCCCGAGCACGTTGACCAATGACATCCCCCAGGTCCAAGATCTGGTCATAGTCAGCAAGGACCTTGTCACGTGCTGCCTGATCCAGCACTTCCAGAGCCACATCACAAATGTACTCGTTGTAGCGGGTAAGCAGAGCATCAGCGTTGCCGAGTCTCACGTTCAACTGCTCGAACCGAGCCAGAGTGACCGCTTCAAGATCCGGGCGCTCAGCGGTCGCTGCAGCTGAAGTGCACCACCGCAGCTGTGTGGCCAATCCACTGATTGCCTCTCTCACCGCTTTGTGTGCCATTGCACAAACAATACAATTCAAATAAACCAAATAATTAAATAATCAAATAACAAAGTTCAATCAATCAATTACAAAATAACTACAAGCAAACAATCAAACTACCAAACTGTTAGCAACTCAAGAAATAACAAAATATTGGTTTCAATTCAATTCAACAATAAACTTTTATTTTAATTCTAAACCAATATCAACGTTCAACATTCAACTTCACAATTCAATTCAAATATTCAAATTCTAATCCAATTCCAAATGTTAAGTTCACAAGCCACTGTGTGGTACAACAATAATGAACCTTTATTCCAATTTAAAACAATGGTAATACTCAAAAATGCCAATTTCAAATATTAATTTTCTCAAACAACCATATCAATGGTACAAACTCAATTAATGTCTTCCTGACATTCAATACAACACAGAGGTCAAATAACAACAACAAGAGGTTATAACATAGCTCAATCTAACCAACTCTGTTAGCATATGCAAACCCGGTTGACCCCGGCAATATGAGTTACTCGACTCAATAAATTCCAACAAATTATTAACAAATAACAATTAATTACCATTAACAAACATTTACAGCGAATTACTACTTCCCTTATAGAGACTGCCAAGTAATTAGCCTACTGTAAATTACCAATTTGTTGGTTATATGTCTTATAACCGCGCTCTTGCTACCAAAATGTTCACTGCCAGGCTAGACCCCTACAAGGTTTTTAATTATTATGTGGAAGCGTGATAACCGTGGGGCTCTAGAGACAAGAGTGGCGAGCGAAACTAGTCCGCCGTGCGCGGAGCCAAACTACAATATGCAAAAGACTCACCTCATGTAGGAGAACACCTGCTCCTTGGGGTTACCTGGATTTATGTATGTAAGTGAGTGTATATTGTATTGTGTTGTGACATTGTAAATGGGTTTTCCAGGTTACCATCCGCTGCAATAAGGCTGGAGGCAATCACAGCATGCGGTTCCAATGGCGTCACTTTCACTTGACCTTCAAACTATTTCAACAAGATATATCCAAAACCCGTGTTATTTTACCAAATTGGGGTTATTTACAACCAATACAATTGGGTCATGACAGATTGTCCACAAAAACGACCGATTCTCAGGGATTACTTTACAACAGGGTCGCACGCGCAATTGGACCGACCATCCCTTTCAAGAACTTCAGTTTTAACAAACGTAACCCGTATTATTACGTCAAATGGGGTTGTTTAACAATCAAAGCAATTGGATCACGACTAATTGTCACAAACGGATCGATTTAAAAGGATTAATTTCAACAAACGCGTCGCGGGGGTCCCAAAACGCGACGGACCCTTTTCAAGCGCCAAATCAAGAGAAGTGTCAAACTCAAACTGTCAAGTCAGATGTCATTCCGTTCGGGCGCGTTCCGAAGGTGCATAGAGTAACTAATCGAACGGTCCGAAACAATAACCATTTTTTTCCTTTGCTTTTTACGAGCAATAAGGGCTTATTTACGAAGCGATTTTAACCAATACAGCATTAATTCTTATCCAATTAGGTACCTTAAATACATTGTGCATTTAATATAGATCAATATGATCATTACAGCATGTAATTTAAATGAAGATCTTAGAAGATATCAGAGATTTAAAAAGCGGGGGCAGAAACTTTTCATTTATTCAATAAAAGAATAAAAATATTTTCTTATCGGTCAAATAAAAAATAAATAAATAATTATAATTGCATAAGTTGATAAAAAATGCTATGCAATAGCTTTACCGCGGCAGTCCCCGAGTGCCACACGTCAATTTTTTTTTTTGGATGGGAAATCATCAAATGACTTCTCCCGCTCTGGGCGGAGCGGGAGGGCATGTCAGACTTTTACTGACTAAAACCCACCCGTGTTCCTTCAGTTGCCCATGTGCCAGGGTCACGGTATCTCTTTCGAACAATCACGCGACCCCGGCAGGCATCGGTCCTAGCAGACCCCTTCAGTTTTGCTGACATCTCTTAGAGGCGCGCGTGGAACACTACGCGCCGTCGACCCGAGCCTGGTCCTTACCGGGCGGCGAGCTACCCATTGCTCGCCACCCGCAAGCTCGCGCCTACGGTCCGCTATGGACTCCCGACGCCCGGGGCGTCTCCTCCTGCGGTGGCTAGGGACGTGAGGGCGCAGAGACTGCCACTCCCTCACGCACCCCACCTCCTCCTTCGCGAGCATTACTGCTTCGCAGAAGGAGGTGACGGCTTCCCATTCCCTTTCGCTCCGTACCGTGGCTCGCACCAGGGCCGGACGCGAGCGGTCGCCGCCGCCGATCGCCTCCACAAGGACACGGCGGTGCTCCGCCCAGGCAGGGCAAACTTCCACCGTATGCTCCACCGTGTCCTCTAGACGATCCTCACAATGGAAACACCCGGACGTATCCTCCCGCTTTATCCTGAACAGGAACCCACACTGAGAAAACTGAGAATCATAAAAGAGGTGAATTCAGCTTAAAGTATGATGAATTCACTCAAAGGACGGAGCATAGTGATTCACCAAAAAGAACGATGATAATACTATTGTTGATGATAACAGTATTTAAGATGATGTGTCACCATGGATTTAGTTTTAGTTACCTACTATTTTTCGATGCCTTCCTCATATATCCAGTTATATCCTATTAGTTTTCCTACAATTTTTCGGTGACTTCCTCACATATTCAGTTATGTCATACAATTTTTCCTACTATTTTTCGGTGCCTTCCTCATATATCCAGTTATATCCTATTATTTTTCCTACTATTTTTCGGTGACTTCCTCACATATTCAGTTATATCATACAATTTTTCCTACTATTTTTCGGTGCCTTCCTCATATATCCAGTTATATCCTATTATTTTTCCTACTATTTTTCGGTGACTTCCTCACATATTCAGTTATGTCATACAATTTTTCCTACTATTTTTCGGTGCCTTCCTCATATATCCAGTTATATCCTATTATTTTTCCTACTATTTTTCGGTGACTTCCTCACATATTCAGTTATATCATACAATTTTTCCTACTATTTTTCGGTGCCTTCCTCATATATCCAGTTATATCCTATTATTTTTCCTACTATTTTTCGGTGACTTCCTCACATATTCAGTTATGTCATACAATTTTTCCTACTATTTTTCGGTGCCTTCCTCATATATCCAGTTATATCCTATTATTTTTCCTACTATTTTTCGGTAACCTCCTCGTATTTTAGGTTAGGTCCTCTTACTTTTCCTACTATTTCCTCATATCTCTGGTTATAGCCTATTATCTTACGGAGGTCGCCCTCAATAGGAGGATTGTGTTTTTTAATAAACCAATTAATATCTCTATAATACACCAGTGATTAGTTGTAGTTCTACTCATTCTCCATCAGTAGGACTACAACTAAATACTGGTGGATTACACAGAAATTGTTTGGATTATTAGAAATCACAATCCTCCTATAATTGAGGGCGCCACTGGACTTACATGATCCCCTTATTTTTAAGTATCCAATATTGGTTCTTTCCTTTTAAATATTATTAGGTGTGAGCTCAACATTAAAAAAAACTGAAGAACCCTAAACTTGAACCTTAAAAAAATGGAGAGTAAGTAAAAAAAATAGAAAAAAGTACCTTGGCAAGAATGGTAAGAAGGTGAAAAGGGATGTATGTATAAATTAAACAAAAAATTGAATGGTATTTTTATTTCCATAGTATGAATGAATAATTATTATATACTCTAAACATTTATATTCAGTATAAAAGAAGACTGTTTTGTTTAGAAACATCCTCGCCTTAATGATTACAGTATCTATTTGTCGGTCATTATAAAGAATCATTATATACATTATGTTCAATAATTCTAGTTTTTACAAATTAAAATAAAGGTTGAGACGATTAGAAATTTAATTTACAAAAAATAACAAACTTTACATTAATGTACCTATAACTAAAACATTTTTGCCCTTAAGGTGATTGCTTCAGGGTAGCCGTTTTTTGCAATTTGCAGGCCAGTGCTAGGTTGTATGTTAATTAAATGTTGCACGCGGGTGTAAGTACATAAGTTGTACTACATACGTCTTACACCCGCGTCTAACATTTCAATCAAAACCTAGCACTGGCCTGCAAATTGCAAAAAACGTAAGAAAATTTGAATTTCGCGGGCTACCCTGACGCTTTCACCTTAAAGCTGCATACAATAAATTGGTTAGGTATATTATTATAGTAAATATCTATTTTCAAGTAAAGTGCTACCATAAACACTCCGATGAGACTAATCTATCCCTCATACAAATACTTTACTTTAAAATCTATTACTAAAGGTGAACGCACACTTTTCAGAGCCGAAGGAGGCGAAAGAATCGAATTTTAGAATTACTTGTATGAAATCTTATGGAACCTCGCACACTTACCGAATCGGACGAATAAGGTCGTACGATTCGGTGCGGATAAGTGTGCGAAGTTACATTGGACTTCATTTAAGTAATTCTAAAATTTGATTCCTTCGCCTCCTTCGGCTCTGATAAGTGTGCGTTCACCTTAAACCAGCTATTGGTGCTGGCTCATACCATTACTTTATGCGGACACCGTTATCGGGCCGTCTTTATAGGATATCCTAAAGGGATATCCGATAAATACCGTAACTAAGGGTAGATTACTAGTTGAGCGCACTCTGCTATAAAAAAATAACTGCCCTTGGACTCTGCAGTGCCTCAAACTAGCAACGCCGCGTACGGTATAAGTACATAATTAATAATTATGTAAACGTTTCCAAAAAAAATTGATATTACTGGATTCAAAATAAAAACACCTTAAAAATGAGCAAACGAGTTAACTCGTTTGCGCATTTTCAAGGTATTATAGCAGCGACCGTAAGCCGTTAGAATACCTACAGAATTTTGAAATTTTTACTCTAGGTACCATCTACTTGTAATATATGACGTGTTACCTCGCATTAGAGTGAGCGTGTTAGGACACGGAGAAACGGCATTTTGGCAAGGAAAGCACAGATAATCATTACCACGTTTAACTTCATAAGAATTGTAATGAGAATTAAATTCAATAGTTTCAAACATACAGCAACGGAAAAAAACCTCTTCAGTATCTGTCACCAAAATTGCATCAATTCGCGGGCTACCCTGACGCTTTCACCTTAAAGCTGCATACAATAAATTGGTTAGGTATATTATTATAGTAAATATCTATTTTCAAGTAAAGTGCTACCATAAACACTCCGATGAGATTAATCTATCCCTCATACAAATACTTTACTTTAAAATCTATTACTAAAGGTGAACGCACACTTTTCAGAGCCGAAGGAGGCGAAAGAATCGAATTTTAGAATTACTTGTATGAAATCTTATGGAACCTCGCACACTTACCGAATCGGACGAATAAGGTCGTACGATTCGGTGCGGATAAGTGTGCGAAGTTACATTGGACTTCATTTAAGTAATTCTAAAATTTGATTCCTTCGCCTCCTTCGGCTCTGATAAGTGTGCGTTCACCTTAAACCAGCTATTGGTGCTGGCTCATACCATTACTTTATGCGGACACCGTTATCGGGCCGTCTTTATAGGATATCCTAAAGGGATATCCGATAAATACCGTAACTAAGGGTAGATTACTAGTTGAGCGCACTCTGCTATAAAAAAATAACTGCCCTTGGACTCTGCAGTGCCTCAAACTAGCAACGCCGCGTACGGTATAAGTACATAATTAATAATTATGTAAACGTTTCCAAAAAAAATTGATATTACTGGATTCAAAATAAAAACACCTTAAAAATGAGCAAACGAGTTAACTCGTTTGCGCATTTTCAAGGTATTATAGCAGCGACCGTAAGCCGTTAGAATACCTACAGAATTTTGAAATTTTTACTCTAGGTACCATCTACTTGTAATATATGACGTGTTACCTCGCATTAGAGTGAGCGTGTTAGGACACGGAGAAACGGCATTTTGGCAAGGAAAGCACAGATAATCATTACCACGTTTAACTTCATAAGAATTGTAATGAGAATTAAATTCAATAGTTTCAAACATACAGCAACGGAAAAAAACCTCTTCAGTATCTGTCACCAAAATTGCATCAATTTGGCCAAAAGTGGGTAAGAATTGTTCATCATCTATATCTACAGTAACAATAGAGTTCCGCTGCCATATAACACCAGCTATTGTAGCGGAAGTAACCGAATATTTGAGGACAACGCCAGTGCCGAGAGAAAACTTGACAGTGTCTCCTGAATTTAATGCAGATTTTTTTCCTAGTATTTTTGTTGTAGGTATTGTATTTTTCACAAACAAGTCATTGAGCATAAGTTGACATTTTATTGCTAGAGTCTTGCAAACATTGACTCGATTAAAAGATGATCTAGCCACTAACTTAGATACCCTGTGCTTGGCTTCAAAACGCATAGCCCACATGTTACGTACGGGGCCGAACTTCATTAGCATGGTAGGATAATGAGTCAGAAAATGAAACTTTGGCTGCAGGGGTGATTTTGTTAGCTCCGTGTACAATTGATTAAATTCTGCTATTATAACCCGGAGTTGAATATTGGTGTCACTGAAGACCCTATGACTTAATAACCTGTCGGTGATTTGCCGCAACATAATGTATAATTTCCATACTTTATTTTCTAAAGGAATGTAAAACCCGGCTATTAGGCTGAAGTATCTAATAAGGGTAAGCATTTCTGATGCTGAAGTTTTCAATTTTACTTTCGAACCTTGGACAACTAAACAATTACTTGGTTTTGAATTCCTATCTGGTCCATAATCAAATGAAATTATTCTTTGTTGCAATACTGAGATCTTTAAAAGACCTTCGGCAAGGAAGTGGTTTATGACAAAGGTCATTACATAACGAGCTACACCTTCTAATATATCATGCATTGGGTCTACTGCTACATTTTGAAATAAATCAAATCCTGTCACCTTAAGCCAACAGCATGATTCTTTAATGCCCGTGTTAGGTGTATCGTTTTCTTGCAATTGAGCGTGGTATGAAGTCATATTTCTAAGCAAGTTACTGTTTTCATATAGAGCAGTTTGCAAACCTTTCTTGTCAATGTTACAGATTCTGCAACACTTGTTAGCTGAAAAACTTTCAGTAAACCCGAGAATTGAATTCAGGCCTAAATTATCGCCAGTTATAGCAACAACCTTCAATTTTACGGTTCCTTTAAAAAACTTATTTTCTATAAAAATTCCTTTGTTTTGCAAGTAATTCAATTCCTCAATAACAGGGTCAAAAATAGCTTTGTTTCCATATTTAGTTTTGTCAGCAGAATGGCAAATAGCTAACAGCAAAATGTTATTCAACAATGAAAATAAATGTGGTGGGAGTGCTGGCAAGGAAACGTATACACCACCAAGCTTATGCACCCCAGCGTGGCTCCCCAAAGGATTTCCAATTTCAAAATCATCATAGTATACTACTAAAGGAAGAATAATGTCCGACGCCTGCGGTGTACACATTGCCAGCCATACAGATCCCTGCATTACATTTTCTAGACACATTGGCCTCATCGGATTTTCTTCACGGATTATTAAATTACCCCTTAGGTGGTTCAAATAATCCGTTACATCTTTCCAAATAGTGTCAATGGAAAAAAATTTCTTCAAAACCTGGCGAAGTTGAATTACTTGCATTGTACGTGGCTTGGTGTGTAATGTTAAAGTGTTACTCCTTTGTGAAATGTCAGGACAATAACCAACGATTACTTCATGTGGTGGTATAAAAGAACCTAATAAATTCAATTCTCGGAATCTCAAATATTCTGAACGAAACGGAAAAAAGATGCCCTTCAAAGCTGTGTTGAACTTATGAAGTCGTTTATTAATTTCGCTTCCAGACATGCTTTCCTCATCAGCTAGCACAGGGCCGAATACGGACATTAAAGACGGTGCGATATTGTCAAGAAGGGTTTGCAAATGACTAACCATAGCTTGTACAGACGATCGAGATACAGAGGGATTTACATAGAGCGTTGAAATAAATTTCAAAACTTCTTTATGAATAATACTATCAGCATTATCAAGGACTTCCGGTTCACTATCAGCTTCAATGTATATGTGCTCAGTTGCTACTTTGGTAGTCTCTGTTTCACACATAGGAACTACGCAAGCCTCGTTTGAGGTGGATGGCAAATAACGAGTGTTTACTTTATTCAAATGTTTTAAGTTAACATGTTTTCTAAATTGTCTAACGTCCGTGAAATACCGGTAGCATGCGTCTTCACCACATTTATAAACTCCAGTAATATCAATTTTTTCACATTCTTTCCTTATGTGGGTAATAAGTGAAGAAAACGTGGGAAAAGTCCTTTTACAACTGTGACACTTCATCTTAATTTAAATTGTGACTCCGAGAGTAACTAATATCTCCTTCACAGATTGTGACATACGATCGTACGATGTTTTGACTTTGTAAAAACCAATTTGGATAATAAGCCAAATGTTATAGCTTTCAGTAGGATATTTAGCCGCAGTAGCATGAAATATTTTAAAAGTCACATCAACAGCCTCAGTTAGTGTTGTGAACTTGTAAAACGTATTGTCACATACTGTGAAGGAGACACCTGACTGGCGGCACCAAATTATAAATGGTTGGAGGCTAATACCTAGGTTTTGAAGCTTTTGGCGACGCTCCTCAATTACCACTTGCACGTCTGCGTCATCATCCACGATGGTCACAAATCCATCCAATATCTCCGCTCGTGAAGCTTGCCAGTCTTTTCTAGATCGACGGGCAGGAGGAATATTAAAGAGACAGCCGAGTAGCAATATCGCTGCTATTAATTTTGTCTCCGGTTGTTCATCTGGAAAGAAAATAATAATAGTATATTTGACACAACACATCATCATTAACTGAGCAAATAGGGAAAAGTATCAGAACAAAATAAAATCTATCTATATAAGTAAAAATGAATTGCCGAAATGTGTGTCCGCCCGCCCGTTACTTCTGAACGACTGCACCATGTTAGATAATTTTTAAATTCTTTTTTGTCTATATATTTTATAACGGGTTCACCGACCCAGGGAGGTCGAGCACCTAGAACTATATAACAGAATCATTTCCTTACCGTCACAAATTGCCAATGTATCAGCTATTTTTCGACGAAGAAACGAGTCCTTTGTGGTGTTAAGCTTCTGCTGAGCAGCTTTTAGTATGTTTTCCGATGAAGCATCCAAGGCGTCGAGGCCCCCGGATTTATCAGGGAACAGTGCTTCGTAGTCATGAGTCAGGAGTCGCCATCCATCACTTGACTTCAGGATAGGATACTTATTGAAGTACTCCTGTAATGTCCCTTCCTCGTAGTACAAGTACCGGAGGCGAGCTCGCACCGTCTCCCGCCACAGGGCACTGACCTCCTGCCACGGACCAGCTGAAGGACTTGACAGCTGCTCTAATGCTGACGCTACGTCCTCCACTTCACCTGCACACAAAAATTAAAACGATTAATAATTAGTACAATGACAATAACGGTTCTTAGATTCAGATATTTTGTAATTTGTAACGAAAATTTATACTAATTCAGATATTTTTCTCAATAATTTTGTTCTTGATAATTTAATTCAATCTGAAAACATAAAATTTCTTGAAAAGGAGTTACCTTCTTTAAGTCCGGTCAGGTCGATTCCAGCGAGTGGAGGGGTGTCTAGCCTAGGACTGGACTTGGAGCGAGAACGTGACTT
Organism: Aporophyla lueneburgensis; assembly: GCA_932294355.1. Lineage (NCBI taxonomy): Eukaryota > Metazoa > Arthropoda > Insecta > Lepidoptera > Noctuidae > Aporophyla > Aporophyla lueneburgensis. The sequence continues at coordinate 18,525,251 of OW028750.1, read as the reverse complement.
GGGCTTTTCAATAAGGCCCAACGAAACTAAATGCTGCCGTCGAGCCCTTCTGGCGGTGACTAACCAGCCAGAGATATTGCGCTTAGCCTGGTAAGCATCAGCCGGCAGGTACGGCGCGTAGTATAGGGGTGGTGACTCCTCTTTAAATAATCTGCCAATGTCGTAGGATAGAGCAAGCAGCTGCGAATCTGTCAGAAGTACCGGGTTTTCGGCCGTAATGAGCTTCTCCATAAGCAGCTTGCATAAACGCCCACGCACGTTTGAGGGTAAGGTGCCCGTTTTCTGCCCAATTGCTATTATTTGTTTTCCCTCGACTGATGAATTCAGTATGGTATTCACCTGAAACACAAATAGTATAAGTATGGCATTACAAACTAAATATGCAAGGTAAAAGTAAAAAAAAAAATGTCACTAAAATGTTGAAAATACAGGTTCAATACCTACCTTCCATTCAGTATAATGATCAGTTGGAGTCGGTGCCAGTCTAGGCATCATGCATTTAGTTGTTAGTTATAGCTGTCACCAACTCCAAATATATTACTGATCTTTGTGACATATAGTATAGCTCCTAAACGGCCGTCCGTACACACATACAGGACAGGACAGGTACAGACGTTAAACTTATCTGTTTACGCCGGGGGTTAACAATATTGAATGTCAATTTAAATTCCTTATCAAAAGTACAGGATAATAGGCAATAACTTACTAAATTGCTCCCGGTGGACTCTTGTCTAACTGCTTCACCCACTGACGACGACGAGTCCAGTGGTATCACCAGTATGTCACCATCCTAAAATAATATTTACTTTGAGACAATGTTATAATAGTACATGTAACAAAAAGGTGTGATAATATGAGTATGTACGGTCAATTAACCTCAATAATCGTTGAAATAATCACTAAATGTGTCCGAGTGCGACCGTTAACTAACAGGCTATAGCTAGCCCTAGCCGGAGATAACTCAAGGGAAGTGTTATATTTTTTTACTAGTAATCGGTTCAGCATTGCAGGTGTGAACGGTCCTGCCCTCGTCCCTTGATCCGGCCCTGATAAAAACTAATCGATCAAGATCAGGACTGATCCTGGTCTCAAAGAATGTCTATACCAAATTTTGCATCGGTTCAGTGTCTTAGGTATGAAAATGTGAAAAGGTCCTGCCCCAGCCGACAGATAGACAGACAAACTTACTTTCGCATTTATAATATTAGTATGGATGTAATTACAAATTAATACATATTGCTCTTGAACCAAAAAACAGTAAGTACGAGTACTTTTCTACAATTTTGCAGAACTTACCAAATTTTCCTGGTTAAGTCCTGCTTCGCAGTCTTGGTTGAGGATTGAGCTTTGCAGTCCTTCACACGGTGGCAGAGGCTCTAAGTTACAAGGTAGACTAGTTAACAAGTCATTCCTCAGGACCTCTTCAAAGAGTGATGAATTGTAGGAGTTATCCTGAAATTTAACAAGAAATTTAAAAAGGTAATAATAATGTACTTAGTTGGTAAACTAACAAGACTGATGAAAAGTTATGATTTTATTCCACTTTTTAAATAAATACTGCACCGGTTAAATTGTTAGGTATCTTAAGAAGACTTTAAAATAATAAAAGTTAATAAGTAGGTACCTACCTACCTACATGCAAGTAGGAGAATGTGCATTTAAGCGACGCAGGGCATGTGTAAGCAAAAAGTTTAAAACAAAATTTACTTTTTTGAAATACAATTTAACATGAAAACAAACCATATCTTTTGGTTGGTCGCTTTTTAACATGGCCAGAGCTGCTTCAAACCGGAGTCTGTCCCCTATTTGAGGGAACATACTATGTATGTCTTGTTTACTAAGCATCTGCATTGTTGCGATATCAATTCTTTCAGCTGAAAAAAAAGGTAAATTTAACAGCGCCCTAATTGCAGCTGTGAAATGCACTACGTCGCATCGACTTTATAAAATGTAGGTTGGTAGAGCTCGTCTAAGCTGAAATGACGCGCCCCAATACTTAAATTTGTATACGTACACTACGGTAAATGCGGTAGTGGGGCGCGTCATTTTAGTTTAGACGCACTCTACCTATTTGTTTTTTTTTGGGTTGCAGTTGCACATCGAATCTAGTGTATAATATAAATATGAACGTATATCTAGGTAGGTGGGTAGGTACCATACGACAAGACTATTCTTGGTTGGAGTGTACAGCGGCCAAAAAGTGTTATTTTCGCAAATCGTTTATTTTCTCGATTCTATATTATGTAACACCTAGAAAGGCTAAAAGTGTCTGGGTGTTTTTTGTCTCCGACCAACCGTTTGTCGTAAAAACGATGTCGAAGGGATCCATAGGTAAGGTTATGTTAGAACTGTGACCTTGAAATTGGTCGCGAAATTTTTTTAAGTATATTTTCATAGTGCCTCTAAGACGACACTCTGACCCTATTCTTGCTAGAAATTAGAATGTGTGAATGTAATGTGTGAGCTCATGCTAGCAACTTACTAGGTAGGTTTGTCAACTTACTTTCAAAACGATCGATGTAGCGTTCCAAATTCCACTTCTTCAAAAGATCACGCGTAGCCATATCCATTTTTGCACTGATCAAACACGTTCACTGGCACTAATGGAATTGTTATTGCTATTAATTAAACGAGTCGTGAGTCGTAACTTGCCGGCTGTAGCCGGTGAAATACAAATGGCCGACCGAAATGGCGCGGCGGCGGAATTAGAGATGTGCCAACTCGGAAAAAACACAAATCGAGTTAGCTCGAGTTGAAATTCAGCTAACTCGAATTAATTCGAGTTAACTCGAGTTAGCTAAAAGAAGTTGAGTGTATGATTTGTTACAAATTACTTTTTTACATCATTGGTAAACTTCATAGTTCGTAGGTAGCAATTAGAAAGGTCTTTATAGTTTTACTCATTTATTTTTGGTTTTAGTCTTATCTTAGGTATAGTAAATACTCATATTTAACATTAAAACAAGTTAGGTACCTATTAGCAGTCTTCACAGAATAATATCAGTCTGACTTTATAATACAGGTACTAGGCTATGAATAACTTAATCATCACAATGAAAATATTCTTAAACAACTTTGTTATTTTTAACCGATTTCAAAAAAAGGAGGAGGTTATCAATTCGACTGTATTTTTTTTTTTTTTTTTTTTATGTTTGTTACCTCATAACTTTTGACTGGGTGAACCGATTTTGATGATTCTTTTTTTATTTGAAAGCTGGTGCTTTCCGAATGGTCTCATTTTAATTTGGTTCCATTTGGACAATGGGGTCCATGTGAAAACCATATAAGTCTTAAATTTGCATTATGTATTTGCGCGACAAATGAACGAATAACGCGATTAGATTAGTGCGGAGTATCTACCACAACTAAAAAGTAAAAAAATAAAAACTTTTTACACAAAAAAACAACCGACTTCCTTAAAAAAAAACACTACAAAGTCAAAAATAACTTTAATTTCGGAAGTCGGTGGCAAAAACCTTAAATACAGAGCCTAAGACACCGACTTCCGAAATTAAAGTTATTTTTGACTTTGTAGTGTTTTTTTTTAAGGAAGTCGGTTGTTTTTTTGTGTAAAAAGTTTTTTAAATATATAATGATCTACTATAAAATACTTTTGCTTACTTTGTTTATTGGTTGCCACAATCAAATGTTGCAATAACAACTTTTATTCAAATATAATACTACTCGAAGTATAAAATTATTTATCACAAAAAAAATACAATGCTAAAGTCAAGAAATTAAAAATATTTTCCTGTAAGTTAATATTCAGGTTTTTCAACAATAAATATTCTCAAAAAATAAACATCACGTTATTGTGTACATAACTTAGTTCTGAAAAGTATATAACATAACTTCTTGTTAGTTAACGTAATACATAAGTTAAATAAAATATTCTCAAAAAAAAAAAAAAGTAAAGTATCTTCTTGGTGTTACATTTTGTAACAATAATAATGTAAGATAAAAAATGTACTTAATAAAGATAAATAAAAGTTTTGTCAATTTGTTTGAAAAATAAAGAAGAAAACAATTATTCAATACTACTACTATACTGAAAACGATTGCTCTTTCGCTTGATTTGTTCATTACGGCCAGCCCAAACTCGAGTTAGGGAGAATTCAACTCGAGTAAACTCGAATTTAGCACAACTCGAGTTAACTCGAGTTAGAAACTCGAGTTGACACATCTCTAGGCGGAATGAAGTGAGAGAGGGAGACCTCATTATATAATGCCGTCACCTTAAATTTGTAGGACATCATTCAAATGCTACTCATAAATGGGTCTCTGTAATAATAATTTAGTAGGATACACATAAAATAATATGACTATATTATTGAACTTTAATGCTTACTCTAAAAATATGAGATTATTTAATCGTATTATCATAGGATTCACATAAAATAATATGACTGTAATATTAAAAAATGATGCTTACTTTAAAAATATAAGTTTAAAGCATTATCATTTAATATAGTACATTAGGGGGAGGTCATCGTATTTTTAGAGATACTTCTTCATATTAAACTATGAAATCTATTTATATTACGGTGACTGTCATTGTGTTTTTTAATTAGAATCTTATTTATAATTATCATACTAATTTATGGGACAGTGGACCATTTTCTATTACATTGTGTTATTATTTGAAGAAGACAATGTTATTTCATAATTACAAATTTTTACGATGACAAGTATCATAATATTGCATTATTTACCCAAAAAATTCGATTCCATCTTAACACATTTCACTTCTAGCGTAATATTTACTTATTATCAACATATTATAAGACAACGCATCTATTTTAAACCAACGTCACGATATTTTAAGATTATGCCAAAATGACATTTTTCTCAGTGCACCGAAGCACCCATGCCCGGTGAGAACCTGCGTCAGGCGGAAGGTGAGGACGCCGTGACGCCTCTCTATCCACTCCTCAAAGAGGGGACTTACCGCCGCAATTGTGGCGTGCCCAGCACTGGGTTGTGACAATCGTACCCGCCATGACCCCCGTACTATGACCCTTAGATACTCTTTTTGCCTCGTTTAGTTTAGAATCTGAGTACAAATATCATTTAACTTTAAGTAGCTACACAATATTTAAAAGCTTTCTGTAGTTTCAAGGTTCATAATTATAAAATATCAAATGTGATCTAATTATTTCATGAGGATGGAAGTCGTGAAAAGTAAATTATAACGCATTAACAGTCGACAACTAATTTCCGTACTCTCGGGAAAATTATGAAAATGCATTTTATTTCATAATTCACATTTTTACGACTGAATTAATTGAATTATTGCGATTCAATAAAAGCACTACAATTATTTAACATTAAAGTGAACGCTTTCCCGTGTAACGCGTGTGCTCGAACGAGAACAGATGTGCTCGTTATTTTACAAAACGATACATTTTTAACAAACCTAGCCGCGGGCACGAATTTTGCGGAATAATCGAGTTCAATTCAATTTGACTCACTTTAGAGAGCTTTTTTCCGGTGCAAATGAGATTCGTTAAACTGAAATGCACATAATTTGAATAAAAACTGCCAATGTATCCATGACTGTGTTAAAGAAGATGCGCTTAGGCAGCCTGCGACATTCAAATGTTCTAACATTTTTTTGCAAATTGTTAAAAAATGTCGGGGCACGATAGGGTAACGCAGGTCTATCAGTTGGATTAAATGAGCTAAAAGGATTTTATTGATGATTATTATTCTTTAAAAACATACGTAGAACAGTTGGGAACCTATTTTAGTTCGACATACAGCCTGATACAGACCAGCAAATTGCAAAAAAAAAAAACATAAGAAAATTTGAATTTCGCGAGGTACCTTCGCACTTCCCCTAAACTAGAAAAGGTACAGAAAGACAAAGTGTTAACAACAAAATTAGCAGTATAACAACCGCAGCTAATAAACTGCCAACGCGGCAAAATACATTAGTGTAGTTACCTAATTCTTCCGAAAAACAAGGGGAACATTTCTATTTCCCGCGCGAACTTCGGAAAACAGGAACCACTATCGTCTTAATCCGCGATCTAATCCAGTATACGATCAGCGTCGCTCATTAACAAGATTTATGAACAGAAAGGAGACGTCCGGACGACATCGTGCGCCCCGATGCGTTATTTACGACAACCAGATTGGCAAGATACAGTACCCATAGTGCCTTATGGTACTGTGACTTTTATAATTAAAATCTCTGGAGTAAAATAAAGGTCATAAATGGGGAATCTTTCTATGGTGATCTGGAGAAGAAGGAAAAGTATGGAGAGGCTACACGAGGGAGTTGGTTATTGACATGATAGCGTTTTCCAAATATTTTTTTATTTTTATCTTTAGCTTTTTGGTGAAACAGTGATAGGAAATAACCGAAAAGAAAAATAAAGTAATGATGACATGATTGAATAGTCTACGCTACATGCTGCTGAAATAAACTCTCAAAAACGAAAATCATCCGTAATGGACAGTAATTTTATTATGCCCATTTGAAATCCACAACGAGAAAGAAATACAAAATACATTTCTACATCTTGTGACAGTGAAACATCAGACAGATAATTTTTAGTCATGCAACCTCCTGAATCTGAAAAGATTTTAGTATCCTGAGAGTGTATGTCTTAGAGGATAATCTTGATAGATAGAGGTCTGTGCTGGTCCGAATGGTTTGCTCGCGTATCGGGAGTTCGTGCACGCCACGACGGCCCGGCGTATCGGTACGCCTGTAATCCGATAATAATGAATAGAAAATAGTACGGGCATCGTGGCCCAGTTGAAACTTGCCCGTAACTGGAGGCACGAGGAGTTTTATCGCGGGACATAATTCGGTCGCGGCGTCACGCGCCGTCCGCCCGACTTTATCGCGAAACCCGATGGTTCCCTAGGGTATCGAGGCGAAACAACTTGGCTAAACTAGAAACAAATCAAATTCAAGCCAATACCGTAGAAGAAACTTTAATACACAAAGACTTGGACACAAAGTGATTTTCCATAATATTTATCCAGTTTATCCTAACCACAGTGTCGGCCAATCAGCTGCACGTTCCAGACTCGATTAATTAAAATATAAACGTTATTTTTAATTGAAACCGGTTGTGTATAATTTTCTCAGAAATAACACATAAGAAACTGGCGAATTAACTACCTGGATCTTTTTACGACGCAATTAATAAACAATTCAGTTTAGTGAAGCTGAAATAAAGCTCTTATTACTATACAATAATCCTGTGCTGTAAAATTATAGACTATCAACTGAAGGAATAAATTTTCGTGATACGACTGGGCTCAAATGATAGGGGTTGAATGTACGGCTAATTTCGAATATTTGATTGTTTATGTTCATCAAGTTTATGCAGCACAGCAATTTTTAGTTCATACTGAATTTATCATAAGGAAAACAAGCAGAATTTATTCATGAAAGTAGTAAAAAGTTAGAACTGCACTCATTTAAAGTATTCCACACCTACGCGTCTGAGCAAAAACTCTCTTTCCATACAATTTTAATATTAGACGAAGTGTCCGCACGATACAAACTTTGCACTCGGATCACGTTTCTAAGTTTGAAATTCGAAAACGTAAAATCAGCGTCTGAATGTAAAAATTGAAGGGGCGCGAGAACCACCACTCCTTGGAAGGGGCATAGAGGCGCGCACGTCGCTTTCCGCTGTCACCTATCCAACGATTTACTGAAAATTGACGTCTAACACCGTCGAAAGAGCCCTCGACACTTTAGGAGGAAACTTTATCTGACTAAGGATAATCAGCTACCGGTGCTGTTTTCGAAATGTGTTCAGCAAAAATGTTGCTACGTTCTACATGCTTTTTATATTTTGTTACGTTTTTACTTACACGTTTTCTCAATTATTTTCGCACAAAAGTAAAATATCAGAAGGCAGTTCGAAAATAAACTGGGCTGGTCAGCAAAAATAGCAGCCCTGTCAATGTCACTTAGATAAAGTGCTGAGCACTAGACTTTTTTTTACTTTGGTAGTCTATAGTGTCGAAAGCAATTTATCATGATAAAAGGTTAAGTTTAGTTTTGGGAGCCAGTTTCGTATGTCAGCGACCCAGTGTAGAAAAGTTTAGAAACAATGATCGATAGGTTAGAATTTTGCCAACTACGATAAAAAGGTGGAAAGGGGTAAGTAAATAAACAATGATACTTTACGCTAGCTAAAGATCTCGTAACTCCTAAAAATTCTGGACTATCCTTCTAGTTTTAAGCGCTAGAAGTTACGACATAACCTTCCACGTTCCTCAGAGAGTTGAAGAGCAGATGCACGATGATATCCATAAGCAAACAAGGCATTGTATGCGCATTAGTACTGAAGATGATGTAACCCTTTAAGTCGGCGACAAAACGAGCTTCCCAACAACAACACGTGAACGAAAGTAGGCGATGGACCTTAAAAAAATCAATTAAGACCCAATTTCATAGAGATCATCTTACTTTTTTCATCGTATAACGGAAACGAGCGTACCCTTGGTTGGTTCTACGACCAATCGATTCCCTATATTAGGCTTCCGTCAGAAAACAAACCGGGCCGTTCCGGCGCTTCTTTGTTCCATTGTAACCCGCCCTTTGTTCTACCGTCGCGGATAAATTATTTTCTACGATCCTTCTTAGCTCCTATCTCGTTCCATTTCTCCCGTATTAGTTCCAGTCGATGCGCAACAATTACGCCCTTTATGTCTGGATGACGCGAAAATCATCCTGTCTTGCCCTACAATTTTACGCCTCAGTATTCCATCTTCTTCGGTTTAAATTAGAAATGCCGAAATCAAAGTAAAATGTTTAAGCGATTAATTGACCGAGATAAGTACGTACTTAAAATTGAAATAATATTTATTGAAGGCTTGACTTTAAAGTGCAATATGTTTATAATTCGTGAATAACCGAAACCGGAGGGGAAAAATTGACGTATGCTAATATTCTTCGAATAATAAACTTTGCCTGCCATTTCAGATACTTTATTACACTTTTAATGCGAAGCACTTCTTATAACGTTTATATAGAGGTCAAATAAAAAATTGAAAGGATACTTTCATTAAAGTATATCATAAAAAAATATACATAAATATGAGTGATTAAGGTAGACATCATATTGGATGCTTTAGGTTCATTCGAGAGAAATAAGGTTTTACGACAAAATGCAAACAAAGTAACATTACGGACGTAGTCCATTGAAGTCGCTTTAACTCAGTTTAATTACATTTTTAACTACATACGGGTTCATTTTAAAAAGCTGTCGTCTGATTAACTTTTTTTATTGCCATATTTCAAGTCCGTTACTGGAGTCGTAAGACAAATTCTTTTGAATCATTCCACATCAAATCAAAACAGATAATTTCGTAATATCGGTGCTACGACAAAGTAACGTTAAATGACCTGCTATATAGTCTTTAAATTGACATTTTTATTATGGTTCCCACAAAATAGTTCCCTAATATACAGTAATTAGTACGATAAGAGGTGGCGGTCGTGACACGATCAATCGATGCCACTTTGTAGTGATAACTCGCCTTGTCGCCGGCCGCCGCTCGCCGTTGATTGATAGAATAAACCTGGATACCACTTAGCCAACAACTACGTGGAAATTAAGACATTCCCAGCGCTAATGGAAAATGTGATCCATCAAACGACCCGAAATTAAGACGAGGTACTATTATATCGAATGGCCTACATCTTTATCTAAATGACGGCAATATTTTTTTATGGAATCAATTAGGACAGTAACCCTTTACGGTTGACAAGCGTTATAAAATGAGCGTTTGATGTTGACAATGAAGAGGCAAGTGAATGTCTGTAGGGTGAACGTGACAGTAAGCGTCAGTCGTTGACATAATTAAGCGGTGGGGCCCAATGCCGCGTGGGGCTGCACCTCAGCGTGGCGACAATGATCGTTGAGTTGAAGTACCCTACTGGTAAGGCCCGCTTCTGAATAAGGATCTGGTGGGTGGTGCAAATAATAAGAGTCAGCCGCTGATGCTCACTAAATGTCTGTTAATCAAAGAAAGCCGAAGAAAACAGAATGTTTTTTTAAATCAAATAAGATTAGGTGAAATCATTAACCCAATATTTTACTTAAAAGCAAGAAAACTGTCGTATGGCTTTTAACTTTACTCGTAACACGACTTTTTCGCTTGTAACTTCGGCCAAACTACATCTGTTGCGCCAGTCAGGTGAAAACAGCTCCCATTTGTAAGGAAAAACAAATTGCTAGTCTCATTACGACATTCGGAAAGCTCACTGTGATTTCACAGTTCATTCAATTTTGATGGTGTGATTAGAGCTTCATTTGTTCAGAGTGGGTCGGAAATACTCGGAATCGTTCGCCTTGATTGCGTGAATACCTTGCCTACCCATGATTAATGATTTTATTTAAGACTTTTCAGCTAGAGGTTCCGTGTCGTGCCAGACGTAAAGAATAGCACCATCCCATAACTTCCCGCGGCTGACGTAGAAGGCGACTAAGGGACTTACTATAGAATGGGCAGCAGAGTTCTCTATGCATTTTACCACCATACTGCGATCGCCAACCCGCCTGCCAAGCATGGCAATTGTAGTAAAATCCATGTCCAACAGTGGACGTCTTATGGCTGAAATGATGAGGCGAGTCCCGTGTGGTGCCGGACGTAAAGAATAGCATCACCCCATTTCTTCCCGTGGGTGTCGTAAAAGGCGACTAAGGGACTTACTAGAGAATGGGCAGCAGCGTTCTCTATGCACTTTACCACCATACTGCGATCGCCAACCCGCTTGCCAAGCGTGGCGATTATGGCAAAACCTCCCAAATTGGGGGAGGCCCATGTCCAGTAGTGGACGTCTTGCGGCTGAAATGATGATGATGATGATGATGAGGCGAGAATTGTATCTAAAGACAAGCAGTTATGGGTAAATAAAGTACTCAATTGAAACGCGATGCGTCACCATAATTTAAATATTCGGAAAGGTTATAGAACGAGAAAATGCCCGAAAATTCTTGAACTTCGGACACACGTTTGTTGAACCTCAATCTGTTTTTGTGTAGGTACTAGCTTTTGCTAGCAGCTTCGCCAACGTGGAATTCGGAAAATATCCGATGAGAAAGTACCTACCTATTTACTCCAAACATACTTTCACATTTTTTATAATATAAGAATGATAGGATTAACCTTTTTATTTTTATTTCTAACTGTGCAATTTATATCTCATCATGTACTGAACCGGTAGACGTCATCACGTAAACGCCGCGCGCCGGCTGTCACTGAAAACCAGCACTGGTGCTCTGTCTTGCATAAAGTCTTAGCATTATGCTGAGCGATAGCCATTTTGCGTGGATATGACGCGTATGTCTCCCTAATTGTTCATTTCTATGTTTTTTTTTTCTGCATCATGTTTACCGCAAGTGAACGTTTTTGATTATTTCTTCTTATATTAAAGAGAATTAGACCAGATCGAAGTCACGAATGTAAACTAGCATACGTATAAACAGAGAGATAGAGATCATAATCCTTTTCGACTTCGAATTGTTACATATAGTCGATCAAAATCCAAAGAAGGGAAGTATTAGACATGTCGGTATACTGGCAGGAAGTCGGACCGGGGTCATTTCACACTCGGTCGCGTTTCAATTTGCCGCGACCGCTGCCTCTGTTTATCGATGGCCCGCGGAGTTCTGACACAATGCCGGGATTGTGAGACAGTTAGATATCTGAAATACACCTATTTTATAACTATTCGATTCTTACATGTACAGTACGGTCAGCGAAACAGATGAGGAACCAGGGTCGTTGGATATAGTTGATGTTTCCTTTGATATAATTTAATGAATAGAAAGCAAACAGTTCATATCATCATTATCATTTCAGCCGAAAGACGTCCACTGGTGGACGTAAATCTCCCCCAGAAGGGGAGTATTGCCATAATCTCCACGCTTGGCAGGCGGGTTGGCGATCGCAGTGTGGTAGTAAAATGCATAGAAAACGCCGCTGCCGATTCTCTATTAATTTCCTTACTCGCCTTGTGCGGCACCCACTGAAATAAGTGGGATAGCGCTATTCTTTACATCCGGTGCCACAAGAACTCAGTTCATTTATCAATTTAAAATTAATTCCAAAACATCCATAGGCTTCTTACTTAACTTCATCTTTATTCAACGACCCTGGTTACTCATCTCTTTTGGTGACTGTACATGCTGTGATAAAAGAATTTATCCGGAAATGATAGTATAAAATGTTAAAGCGTTTAGAGGTCACAGCTTTTATCCCATGTGTCCGTACCTTCTCCCGTTTACGCTGTCTTCCGCGACAGGTGAGAACCGGAAAACTAGCATAAAAAAAAACAATTTACAAAGAAAGTTCTGAGGCAACGCCATAATTATTAATAATACGCCGAATGACTGAAATAAGAAATGATTAACCGACGCCCGGGCAGCCATTATTCTATAATTGCTACAACGAAGCGACCATTGGCAAATTGCAGTCGTAAAAAATGAATTTCGACAAGCGGTATGTAAATAAAAATTACAAGTATCGTCCGGAGAAGGCGTAGCGGACTGAATAATATTTGACAAGCAGTAAATATTAAATTGGACGAAAGGATCTGGGTTGCAACAAAAAACGGACGGTACGCCGACTGACATTCATAACTGAACGAACCCACGGTTGAAACGGCGACTCATCGTAACTCTGTTAAACTTACAAGGTAAGGACGTGTTATCTCAATGTTTCAACAATAGAATATTCTTCAATGCATTGTGTGAAGTACTCACGACAAAAAATAGATAATGCATAGATATCGCGCCTCGCACTATGGGTCGTCGTACTGACAGCTTTAATTAAATTCGCCGGCGGCGTACTGTTTTAATTTGTTTTAAAACAAATCTAATCAATAAACATTCAAAACGTCAAGCACGAAAACAAGCCGGCCATTCAAATATTGTTTCTCGAGCCAACGCCGGGGGAATTATCACGATGATAAATAAGATACACGAGCGCTGGGACAAGGGAGCCAATCACCATACATCACCGGGAAACATCCAAATAAAACTCAGTGAAACAAAAAGGTATGTGTTTTTGTGTCATGAACAGAGTGCCAAAGGAAAACAAATTGTAGCAAGGGAGAGATTATATCATGCTAGGCGCCTTCAAAGACGTGAAAACTAATTAAGATCGGCCGCTTTTCTAAGGCGATAACTTGCAACAGACAGACGGCCGGACGTGTTTGTGTATTGGCAATCAAAACAATTAACTTTTTGCCTTGTTCACCTCTATCTAAACAAAACGGATGTTATTTGAGTTTTTTACCCGTTCGTTGACCTACTCGTGAGATTTGGGGATTAGTCGATCAGTTTGTTAAAAGCGAATATAAATTGGAATACGAAAATACAGTAAGTTATTGAATGGAAAGAAATGTATTATTAGACATAATTCAAAACACACTAAATCCACGTTATAACAACGAGCGGAAATTATAAAAGTTTCTAACAAAATAAAAATAACAGCGCTAACTAAACGCCGCGGCGCGATCGAAGCGTGAAATAAATAAAATGGAAGCGCCTCGCAAACGAGAAAAAAGGTACAAAAATTGTGGCGTTAATTTTCCAGCGAGATTTCCCAGCAGTCTCCGGGCAGGGGGGAAGGCGGCGCGTGCACTGGACACGTGAATTAAAAACGTTAACAATGGCATCGCGACTGGCTCCTTAATGAACTCGCGCCCCCGGCGTCGCCGTCGCCCACCACTGCGTCGCATCGCCAGACGTCTCTACCAAACACCATCAAATGACATGACGTGTTTATCGCCCATCCATCCAAAAATGTATCATGATTATTGCCAACGCTATTTTAGTGACAATTTACGTTTTTGAAATAGCGAAGGAGCCGTTGGTCTGGTCGTAAAGTCAAACTTTAAGCCTCAAACTCAAAATCAAAAGTCATGTAAGTTGAGATGAACACCCTACAAAAAGTTTTGTATGTTCTCTGCGCAGATTAAAAAAGTTGAACAGTTTTGGAGTTTTGACAGCATTCGTCTGCAGTTCAGAAGAATTGCCTTCATTTCAAAGAATCACAGTAATATGTTCTAATAATCAAACTGGTATGGGATAAACTAAAATTATTTTTAAATAAACACATACAAGTTGCACTAAAAAATTACCATAATGTGATAATAGCGAGGCGCTTGCCAGGTAAAGTCGCCATTCAGCCTACCGGTGGGAACTGTCACTTAGATTGGCAATTTGTCCCTTGAATATTCAGTATTATAGCCGGATAATTACCTTAGTAAATAACGAGCATAGCCCCCATACCATAAAAGAGCAAAATTTCCGCTGCGAGAGGGAAAAGGCGTTATTGAAAAAGAGGCGAGCTGATATATAAATAAAATACGGGTTCAGCTATCGGCGGCTTGTTATCGCATGCCTCGATCGTGGCTATTACGCCAAAGTATCGGTTATTCGAGCGGCCGTGGGCACAGTTTGCTTTGCACTCGCCGCCGAGCCGCTAGTGCCGCTACCTCGTTATAATAATGTGAACTTCGGGAATTGCGACTTCTTAGGAGTAGAGCCGATAAAATATTTAACATTTTTGGGGAACACCCTAATAAAATCGAGCTATTAAACTAAATTAAATCAATAAATCTAAATAACTGCGAACAACAATTTTGTAGTTAACTAAAAATCGTTTTCGATTCAATTTATACCTGTACTGAAACACTAAATAATTTTCGGCAAAATTATAAAAACACACTTACAAACAAAATAATTTAAAATAAAAATTACAATGCGACGACTGCACGTCATTCGCTGTTCGACGCCAGAAAGAATTTCTTTTACATACGTAATAATTGCGAGTTGTCTCGGGGCGTCACGATCCTGATGTATAATGACAAAGTGCACAGTGACATGAAAATTGCTCTACGAACTGCTGCGAACGCGCTTCATACCTTGCTTACTGCTCACACATATATTTACAATTATGGATGTAATTAATACTCAATGAGAGCCCGCTCCGCTAGCTTGAGCGGTCTTTCAGTAACAATTTTCTGAAGTTTATTTACATGTTCGTCTCGTAAATAACAAGTAGGTGGTGACTAGTGTATTACATTGAATGAACAGCAAATTGGTTTAGAAAGCACGTGGAGAAATGTTTCAGCATTTTGAGACCTACGAATAGCGGGTACCCAATAACGCACCAAATTTTCAATTGTTCTGAAAATGTTATTAATTTGTCAGATTAAATTCGACACTAACGCGTTTTCTTAGTGGCAAATATAGTGTCATGAATCACAGTGTTGTCTAAACAAAAAGCACGTCACACTGATCGCTTCTTTAGCTGTAATAAAATAAAAAGTTATTACAAATTCAAAACGGGGCGAGATAACGAAGTTCTAGACGTTAACGACGCGTTGCAATTGATTGACAAGACCAGAATAAGAACCTTCACGCCTCGTAAAGTGAAAAACAAGTCCTGTACGAGCCGCCTTTTATAGAGCTTGCACATACAAGCGACCAGCTAGTGTGGATATAATTAATATTTTATTAAGAAAACGGATCCGTTATAATACACCTTATAATTATAATAAAACGAAAAATAAAAGATTTAAAGTGACTACGTGTTAAATAAGACGTGAATTAATTATACCAGGTTATATGACTTTTAAACAAGTGCCTCCATAAAATAAAAAAGCAAACTAGAACTGAAACTGATATGACAATATATATTTTAAACATATTCAATCTGACAGAAACACATTTCCATAACGTTAACTTGATACAAAATAAACAAATACAAATATCTATTGAATTATTCCCTTTACAAAACAATCTTAATACGTAATGGCACATCTACGACCACTTTATCTCGGCGAGTGGAGCCGGTTCCAGGACAAGTGACGTTGGATCCAGTAATTGTATGCTCGATCCGTCGCCTGCGCATCTGAGATAACATGACTAATTTGCGATGTGCTAATCACATCGCCATTATGTACGTATTAAGTGCTCTTTCATTTTGTTTACCTTTTATTCATTTAATATACTTACTGCTATATATTATTCTGCAGGTATTGTTTGACTATAAGGTAAAATAGAAACAGGAAAATAAGTTCCCTTAAATGACGTATAAATGTATTTGAAGTAAACTTTACTTGACACACATTGAAAAGAGCCCGCCGCCGAACACAAATCCTAACAGCGCTCAGACGTAATTGGATTTCGCTCACAATAAGCCCCCGCCGACTAATTTCTCAAAAATAAAATTTGCTCACAAAAGCTACAACACAAAAAGGCAAATAAAATTTGTATGTGTCAAGACAGTTAAATTGAGGTAACGAGATGCTTTCCGAAAGCATTCGGGATGATGGTTCGCTCAAAAGCAATCTGCGGGCTCAGAGCGGACGCAAAGGTTCAAAAATATTCCGCCTCGAGTGTTTCAAATTGAAAGCTGTAGCGGGTAGTTCCTTGCAGATCATTTTATGATGGTGTAGAATATGTATCTGTTGTAAAAAATACTGTATTAATTATAGTTGCATTTTTATTGAAGCTTTCCTGTCCGTTTAAATTACTTTGTCTAAAGAAATTGACTGGAATCGTAATTATTTAATTAGACAAATATTAGCTCCAGATAGATTTTACTCGGTGTCAGCTAAAAATACTTCCAAGAAATTTAATAACCTGTATATATTACATTTCTTGGAAGTATTTTTAGCTGATAGCGACAAACTGTAATCTTAACACATGATTGTACATCCCCTAGCGTATACATTTGTCGACGGTTTTTAAAAGAAATATGCTGTTTCTTAGTAAAGTGCAATACCCATAGGTATTTCACTTTCTGTCAAATTGTACAGAATAGAATTTTATTTTTTAATAGCTTCTGCCCGCGACTTTGCCCCCGTTAAATTTCTTGCTCCCCGAGATTCCCCATCGATTTGTTTTGTTTTTACTCGGCTCCTAAGGGTCCTAGCGTGATGTTATATAGCCTATTTAAAAAAAATTTCAATTCCAACCAGTAGTTCTTGAGATCAGCGCGTTCAACCAAACAAACAAACTCTTCAGCTTTAGAATATTAGTATAGATAACCGACAACGCTTTTCGACGCAGGAAGAGTTCCCCTGGCCAGCCAACGCAGGGGAGTCTGAATCGTGTACTAAATCCATGGTAATCGCTTTCCCATCGATGTCCGGCCAGCCTGCACGTTGGACTAAGCCTCAGGAGGACGGATGCTACTTTGCATCCGTGTTAAACCTCACTTTGACAAAATATAAATAATTTTTACCGAAAGCAAATATTCGCTTTAATCAACTTTGAGAAAGATCTGAGCGAAGGTACGTATAAGGATCTGGTACATTAAAATAGCAACGTATTTAAATCAATCAGGTCATAAATGTAATCACTACAATTGTATTATGTATTAAATTCCCTACTTATAAAATAAAATTTAAATTACTTTACATTATTGATGTTTAGTAAATTTTCCTTTTTGTAAGGTTTTGTGTGGTGTCACGGACAAAATACGTTCCGTGGACGTAAAGAATAGCGCCATCCCCTTTCTTTCAGTAAGTTTCGTAAAAGATGACTAAGGGACTTACTAGATGAGCACGCCACAATTGCGGCGGTAAGTCCCCTCTTTGAGGAGTGGATAGAGAGGCACCACGGCGTCCTCACCTTCCGCCTAACGCAGGTTCTCACCGGGCATGGGTGCTTCGGTGGGTTTTAATTTAAATTTTATTTTTATTTTTTAGACAAAATTTTTAATTTCTATTTTTTTATGATACAACATACAAAAATACATACAATCCTCAATTTTCACCCTTCTACGATCAACCCTTATTTTTTAATAGCCATTTTAGTAATTTAATCATTTTTCCTCTCCGGTCGAAAACTGATCAATCGTCATTTAATTAGTTATCCCCGCCTAGGAAATTATTTATATGGCAAAACAACGTTTGCCGGGTCAGCTAGTATACTTATATATTTCTTAATACATACATATTATAGATAAATTACACCCAGACACAGAACAAATGATTGTGCTCATCACACAAAGATTTGCCCTGGGTGGGAATCGAACCCACGACCTCAGTCTTTGCAGTCAGGGTCACTAACCACTAGACTAACAGGCCAGTCAGGTCAGTCAGGTCAGTCATGCCCAGCAGTGGACGTCTTTCGGTTAAAATAATGATGATGATGAGTAAATTTTCGAGCTGTTTTCGAACTAAGAAGTGGATGACCAAATTCTAAATCTATAAGAAACCCCCTCATATGAATATCGGGCGTAATTTCAATTAAAACTAAAACTGTAACATTAATTTTTTGAAAATTGATTTCCAAATGCCAGAAATTCCTTTTTGAATAAAATATTGTACCGATTTGATACTGACTTTACTCATACTTATAACAAAGATGTAACGATGTCACGGTATTTTTGAAAGTGGTAAATAATTTATTGTGGCTACGTTTATGGGATTATAAATAAAGTTGATCAATAGCTTGATCCACGGCTTATAAAATTACTAAATTGCTTTTCCTTCGATGACGTGATTATATTGTATAAAACTATCAGGTGATCCATCCAATTCGATACCTCTATCATAATTAAAACAATTTCAAGCAATGTTGAACTCTATCTTCAAATGGATACAGTTTTATTCTGTTTTATAATCATGTATTTTCCGATAGAAAAATAGACTTACTAGATAATGGGTAGCTTTCTCTATGCCTTTTACCACTATACTGCGATCGCTACCAACCCGCGATTATAGTCAAACCCCTCCATTTTTAGGGGAGGCTTATGTACAGCAGTGGATGTTTTTAGCTGAAATGATGATAATGATAATATTCGGACAGGACGTATTTATTTCAGTAGATAATGTTGTAGGTATATACTTTTGTTGCATATACCTACTATTTTTTTATTAAGAGTAAAGCCTTGTTTGTTTTTATTTGTTGTGTTGTCATATTCGCACGCACGTAAATACACACACACACACGCACACGCACACACACACACGCAGATGGCTGCTAAAAATGTTTTATTTTGATTCTATTTTGTTTTTGTTTGTTTATTTTTTTTTTTTTAACTGTTTCACTTTTCATATAACCCTCTTATAAGCCCACACCATTGTTAAGATACCACTTATGGGAAGAGTGAGACGGTTCCGACACAAGTACTTTTGTAAGTTACTGGAGCTGTCTCAATTTATGTATGACACAATGTTTAAGATGAAATAAATATTTTTTTTGTTATTGCAACAAAATTTGTGTCTGATTATACCGGGTCGACACTGGTTCCTGCAACATATGTACAACTGGCGCAGGAGTCAGCGAAATCTATCATTTGGTGTACCTACAATTTGTTTTATGTCAATAAATATTGTTTGGTAATAGTGTTTGTTTCGCACTTGAAACCATTAGGGGAGTCTTTTAAGTTTATTTCTTACTCACCCCAGCAATCATAGAAGGGTTGGACACAGGTGGGATCTACGCTATCAGAGACGCAATTTTACTGTCAAACGTAAACAAATACAGTAGAGCGTCGATTATCCGAACTAATTGGGGGACAGGATTGTTCGCAAAATCGGTATTTTTGGATAATCGAACTGTATTGATTCAGCCATACATATTTATGTACAGGTGAATGAAAACCTTATGTTTAAACATATCATTAATGAGAAATAGTTTCTTTCACGCGGTAAAATTTAGTTTCATCAATTAACGGCTACTTCAGAGTGATATACAAGTAGATATAACTAATAGTTCGAGAAAATTTCGCATTTATTGTAGCACGGGAGGAAGATAGCAAGCGCGAATGGGGCGGGTGTAGTAGTTCGGATAAGCGGTCGTTCGGTTGATCGACGTTCGGATAATCGACGCTCTACTGTACTATGTTAGCGTGTGAGTGATCCATCCTGCCGCAAGTCCCAATGCATTTATTTCCTTCCCTGATAACTACGTACTAACATACGGTAACACATAATTTTTTAACAATTGAAAATAAGTTCCACTCAATAATGACATGAAAATTATAGCTTTCATTAAGAACGAAACACTGTTGACTTTTGCAGTCAATAAGAAACAGTTGTAAAAAGGTGGATTACCTCAATGATTGTCTGTATATGGTGCTATTGAAAATGCCAGCTATAATAAAGATAATAACAGGGAGCATATAAAAGGCAATGTCTATTTATATGCTTATTAACTTCACGAAAGAACGATGGAGTCGGAATCTGGTCTAATCGAAATTGGAGATGGCTGCCGTCTGCAAACGGCGTTCCATGTGTGAACAGTTCAAGAAATTAATTATAAATAGGATTCTTGGAAATATTCCCACTAGTATCATTCAATTGCACCAATTTCTTATTGAATTTCATTTATACGAAACTACTTGAAAATACCACTGTTTTCTATTTAAGGGCTAGTTCGTTTGGAATTACAAGTTGTTATAACGAGTACCAACAAAGTGTGGTTGGGCGTTGTAATCTGCGGCAATATTTACCACCATATATAGCAGCATCAAATGTTGGCACAGCAATCGAATTGGAACGAGATACGAAAGCAAAGCGCGAATTGTATCGCCCGCGGGCACACTTGCTACGACTTGAGAATGCGTTCGCGTTGCATCCCCGATCTGCTGTCGATAATTTAATTGGGTACCTGACATTTAATCAATGCGCTTGATTAAATTAATTGAACGATACAACCCGATGTACTTGTATGGAATACCGTAGTTACTCGCTTTGGCGGCTCGGGGTTCTTGCCCTTTTTAGTTACGTTCGTATCCGATAAATATAGAGGCGAGACTGTCAATTTGATTACACCTCTATCTGCCCACTGCGATTGGTTAGGGTTATGTTAAGTTTATATCGAGTAGGTAGCTTCTTTGATGTAAAACTCAGGAATATAATTTATTATTAGAATAGGTACTTACAGGAGGGGCTTTTGGCTAAGTAATAACAGCCCCACAGGTCGGTCGATCAGATTAAGTTACGCTTGGTGACCATATTTACATACCAAGACGCATCTGTGCCTCAGAAAGTACGATAAGCCGTGGGTCCCGGCTGTCATCTGTGGATCTTTTACAGCCGTTACGGGTTACAGGTCGCTCACAATGGGCCTCAAAAGAAGGCTGGAACTCACCCAAAGGGCAATGGAGAGAGCTATGCATGGGGTTTCCCTACGCGATCGAATCAGAAATGAAGAAATCCGTAGGAAGACCAAGGTAACCGACATAGCCCGAAGAATTGCCAAACTTAAGTGGCCATGGGCAGAGCACATTGCTCACAGAACAGATGGCCGATGAGGCCGGAAGGTTCTGGAGTGGCAACCGCGTACTGGAAGACGTAGCGTTGGCAGGCTTCTCATAAGATGCCTGAGGCACTGAATCGGTCGAGACGGCGGTGCTTAGGGTAGGCCTATGCCCAACAGTGGACTTCTTTCGGCTGAAATGATGACGAGTCATCAAAAGTCCGAAAGTCTAACAACCAGTCTTATCAGGGGGTATCCAATTACCCAAGAACTGTGTTGTGGATGTCAGATTAGCAGTCGGTCCATGTAAAACACTGGTATGCAACTGTATCCGGTTAGACTGGAAGCCGACCCCATCACAGACTTATAGAAAAGTCAATTGTGAAATTAAATTTTTATGTTATTCTAAGAACTTTTCTTGTCACACTTGAATTCCATAATTAAGTGCCAGGGATGTTAAGGAGCTCCGTAACCGTAACCGAAACTATCGGATATCCGATATAAAAATTTATCCGTAACCGTAACCGAATCCGAAATAAAAGTTTCGGATAATATCGGATTTGTTATTACATTTTTATTTTAGGTAGATTAGATAACACTCAATATATATTTATGATCATTTTTATTTTAAACAGCTGTAATAATTACTCACGGACTGATTGTAGTTCCTACCAAATGGTGACATATAAATAAAATAATTTTATTAGCTATTTATATTTTACTTTTGAAATTCCTTAAAAGTTTAATATCCGTAACCGATATTATCCGAAACTAACGGATAATCCGAAATAATTTCATATCCGTATCCGTATCTGTATCCGGTATAATAATCATTCCTACATCCGTCTCCAATCCGTATCCGAAATGTCATATCCATAACATCCCTATTAAGTACTCGAAAGTACTGCCACAGAATTCGTACAGTGGATGAACAAAAAATGTATGAACACGTGAGTTACGTAGGTATATTAGAGAATGAGACGATTAGTGTCACTACAATTGCAGCACAACATAACATATATACGAAATACATTGCGTGCTATAATTTGATCCGATGTACGTAATGCTGGGTAATTTCACTGCGTACTTAAATTAGCTAGTCACAAAAAGTGGCCGTGAGAGTAATCTTCAGAGTTAATACAGCGTTCACTTTCTAAAACTATCAAGGCATAAGTGCGACTGTCTTTATTTTTTGTTTGTTATTGTTCACAAATTTTCTGACGTAGCATAAACAATAACGGTAACGGAACCTATTATCTCCCGACGGTGCGATTTAGAAACTTTTCCGTGCGAATGAATACTTTTTTGCGTCAAAAAGCCATTTCACGGATCAATAAACACGAAAGCATATTCGATAAATTAAATTAGGTATGTACGTGAGTGAAAACTCGAATCCGGCATCGAGTATATCTTTATTAGGACAGTTAACAGGAGATGTTTAAATTGTGAATAATGTAGTTCTATGATTCATGACGACAGATTAGTATTATAAACCAGAAAGTGAATGGTTCAGCGCTCCGTGTTCACTGGATACCTGTATTGGAGCCTTGCCTCCCTGATAAATGGGCCTCGTCAGACGGACACTGACTAACACCGGAAGCATAGTCTGATTTATGTCTTTTGCCTCTATTATTTAGAAATCTGCAGATTTTAATATGCCAATGAATAGTACAAATTGGTGTCGAGAGATTATTTCGTTACAAGTTGATTAAACGGGGTTTCTACGGTACTTTTAGCGCCGCGCGAATTTTCTGTTACCCTAAGCTGTAATGAACATCAAAATAAATATAAAACTAATTTGATTAGTAGTATTTTTTTTTTTAGTATTGTCAATAATCATTATCTATTTCAAAATCACGAAAAAGTTTCCGCGAAGCTCTCAAATTAAATTGAGTGGGTATCGAAGTATATGTCAGTTTCGTTTACGGAAATATTATTTCCAAGTATTTCAAATGATCCATTGGCTAATGGAAGCTTCAAAATATCACGCCATTGTAGGTAACTGAGAAGTCAACAATGGATTTTTATTCGATTTAGACCTGCCTTTACCTAATGAGAAGTGACGTGGTAAAAAAAGGAGCGTAGTTACGTAATATCTCAAGACTCAAACTAATCTTTTTGAATGTTGTTTTACCATAATTATATTACATTGCTATGAATAAAATAATGATTCAGTTAGGTTTCAATAAATAAAACCTTGTCTCAAATGTGAATATGAATATAAAGAAATATTTAAATTGGTTCTAAGGTCTAACGCATCCATTCCTTTTATATTTTAATACTCTAATATAACTGTGTCAGACGAAAACAGTATCCTTAAATTGTATTAGTTATCAACATGATTGTTTATTTGTGAGAAAGCCCGCGGATCATAAATAATGTCCGAATCGCAACACAGTATCAGATAGCACAAAAAGTGATACAAAGGCGAAGCATTCGATACCTTTTCGTAGAAGACGAGGAAAGAATTCAAATTCAAAAGTGACTTTGGGACGCGAAAAATTCGACAAAATAAAATATGTAGAATTAAAACAAAGATGACCAACGACCAATGCCATTTTAACCGTGTTATTTGAAGAAGACTCGTGAGATTTAAACCAATTTATGTTCTATAGCTAAAATAGTTAAAACACAATCAAATAGAAGAACAAGGCGAATTCAAAGCAACAAAGCCAATTACAGTAATAACCAGTGAGCAAAAACAAAAGCGGTGGTCCATAAAGACAAGCACAGTCTTCATTCAAAATGCAGATAATTGACAAATAAGATTTGATACTCACTAACTGGAGCGTGAAATTTAAATCAACGACAACAAACAATTCCGTGGCCATAATAGAAACGAATGCCAAACTTCAGAACTCCATTAAACCGGCATCCAAACTTCCCATTTGGGCGCGAGCAAGCGCGCTCAACGCAGAAATGTATATTTTATTCATCTCTACAACATGCCGCGCCTCCACGATTGGTATCCGATAAAACTTCACTAAGCAAAAATAAGCAACACAAATAAGTGTACCTGTCACTCCGCCCTTGTTCTTGTTTCTAAAATTTGTATAAAATATTCCGAAGTGGCAGCGTCGCCGACAATGGTTTCTGTGGCGAATAATAAGACTAACACAGAATGAATAACACGAAACGGCCCCAAAGAAAATGATATTTGAATTTCAATTCAAACCTGAACTAATAACAAACAAGCGAATATTGTAATACAATTAGGTTTTTTGTAGTTTTCTTGGGCGTAAAACATGTAAATTATATACATAGATAGATTTTGCTTAAATATTTATACGCACAGGTAGGTATGTACTAGCTTTTGACGGAACGTACTGCCGGCATAAAATATGCTATATCCAAGTAACTGCGTGCCAATTTTTTTTTAAATCCGTACACCCGTTTATGCGTGATTGAGTAACAAACATCCAAATATCTTAACATAATCGTACAAACTTTCACATTTATAATATTAAGTAGTATACGCATAGGTAGTCTTCAGGCATAAAAAAATATATTAACTAGTTAATAGAGCTATGAGTGTACATGATAAAACATATTGGTTTAAAATTAAACACATATTTATTATAGTCAAAATCCAATCACCGGCGTTTAAATGGGTACAACTCTTCTGAAGCGCCAAATACAACACATAACCAGAAATCCAACGTTCTACTGGGAACCGCATTAATCCTTAATTCCTTACATTTTAAGACACACCAAGTTTCTTCGAACAGCGATCGACAATACGTGTCAGTCATTCCATTAATGTCTCGATTTCCTAAAACAACGCAACTCGCGGCCTTTGAAGAAATATTTGACGCTTCGACGACAAAGATGTTTTCTCACGTATTTGGCTTTTATTCTTATTTTGATCTAATCGTGGGAACAAAAGATTAAGATTTCATGTTATTTTGATTTTATCGCTTGCCATACACAGATAGTAATCGCACGGATTTATCGCTGACTAACATTTATTGACGTATTAGCAAATCTAGATATTCGAATGTGATACAAAAAGCGGTTTGTCTAGCGCAGACTGTCGTAGCGGGCGGCGGACGGTGTCCGGCGTCACAATAGCACAATTAAAATGCCAACAAGTCCGGTTGCCAGCCCAATCCAATTACAGTGGACACCGATTCCAAAGAGTAATTGGAACTGAGACTATACGGGAGCCGGCGAAATACATGGAAGAGAACGCGCCAGGAAGGACTTCTGTCGGCAATTACTATTTAACCCATGTGATTTTATATACGGACTGCCACTCCGTAACTAAAACATGTGATTAGATTTAGTATCCATTACCTAGGAGATAACAGAATGTAGATCTGTTTTATTTATGTTCAAAGGAACGTAAGTCAATGAACACCAATAAAGCTTTCATTGGTATTCATTAACTTTTCAGTCTGTAAATAGGTACTAAAATAAATAAGCAAGGAATATCGAGCAATATCTGCATTCTGCAGGGTCTTTACAAGTTTTACACAACTTTTCCTCTTTAGTTTACTATCACAAAGGCAAATAACTTGAGCAGCCTGGGAGAACGCGGCCCAAAGCAGATGTTTGTCTGTACCTGCTGATCGAAAAGGAAACAATGTTAAACTGTAAAACAAACTGCTTGCAGCGCTTTCAGTCTAGTCGCTTTAGTGTACGTGTGACGCTACACAAGCCTGGACACAAAGGTCCCTCCAAATTGAAACAAGACGCAAGATCGACGATAAAATCAGACGTAGCCCGACAACCCAATTGTTAGTTTTTCTGTCGTCTCAAAGGCCAATGCAAATCTAATTTTAGTCTCATTCAAGATAGCCAGTCTAAATAAAAGCTTTGAAAAACCTTGGAATACAAACAAAATTGCAATCATCCACCAAGTTAATTTGAATTGTGACCATTCCGAAATTGAAAGGAAGACTGCACTCATACCATGGTTTAAATTCACTCGATTACAGTGCAGGACAAGATTTTGAAATTAACGTTACAAATGACTGATATGTCCAAAATACGATTTATTGTACATTATCGCTTCGAGATATAGTCCTTATCTACTCAATTACTTTAAATAATTTAAGCATACACCGTAATGCCGCAACCGAAGAATACACCGGCCGGCAAGACATTAAATTGAATCGAAGGTACGGGTTATCAGCTGTTTCTTTAAATTAATTTAAATTATAACAGGAGATCATTTGACCTCTATTTATTAGGAGGAGGTACTTAACGGCAAGTTATGGTCGGCCGCAAGGTGACAAATTAAGATATGTTAATGGGTATGGGCGGTCACTGGTACCCGAGGGATGATGAACCGCATTAACCTTGTTCAACTTCCTTGTGGTAATCATTTACATAAACTAACCAGACAGCGCAGAGGAGTCAGTAAATGCCAAAAATAAATCTGACACACCGAGCGCAAAGAATACGGACTTTCGGATTAAAATGGGACTTTGAAAAAAATACGAGACATCCGCGGTATTGTAGGCGTTATTTTAAATGTATTTTCGCATTGTTGGCAATTCGCGCGGGCACGCGGTGCGTAACATAAATATCGGACACAGTGGGCACGCTCCCGAATGCAATCGACGGTAAATAAATCGGTGCGCATCTTTTCAGTCGGACGATGTCGGTAGGCCCCCGGCGGCGCCGCGCAGTAAATTGCACCGAAAAAGAACGAGCCAATATGGCAGCCGTATCGAACGGTGCTAAGTTACGATCGGGCGCGACACGGGGCGCTAAGTGGCCTATCGTGTTTTTAAAAATTCAAAAACTGGGATTGTCGTTTAGGGGAAAAACACAGGGATCGACGGTTTAGGGCTCCCTCATTAATCAGGCTTAAAGGGGTCACGAGAGTTTCCGTACAATGCCGTGGCGCCGAGACGTTTGGACGCCGACCGGTGGCTTCGCCGTACACCGATATCGTAATATAGGTATTAAGATAACATGAACAATACAGCAAAATATCCTCTACCAAGAAGGTAAAACCACAATGCAGTTGTTTTAATCTTAATGTAGAACATGACACCCAAAACTGAATTCCATTGTATGGAAAATTCAAGACATAGTTTTCTCTTCCTATTTCGCGAAGTTATCGCGAAAAATATAAACGGAATATTTAAAACAAGTCTCAATAAAGAATAATACGCTACTGTAACAAGCGTAGGCGAAAGACCAACATCTTGCATAATTTTACAACATTCTGTGCATAGAATATTGATGCAGTCAATATTTATTATTGCTTCGTAAAATAACTCAACTGCATATTTGCATTGGGAAATCCATCATAACAGGTTTTTACGTTTT
Source organism: Aporophyla lueneburgensis (assembly GCA_932294355.1). Classification (NCBI taxonomy): domain Eukaryota; kingdom Metazoa; phylum Arthropoda; class Insecta; order Lepidoptera; family Noctuidae; genus Aporophyla; species Aporophyla lueneburgensis. Next base: position 18,497,754 of record OW028750.1, on the reverse strand, counting down.
ATGATATTTTTTCGCATTTTTGAAATTTTTCTCATTAGTGAAATAGATATCAATAAAATGTAGCGATCGTTATTTATTAACAATCTATATTGGCGTATCAAGAGATTTCCTTTCAACTTTTCCCATTCAATATTCTATCTTCTTTCGCTAGTGAGTATATAAAATAAATCGTACTCGCAAGCTGTCCATTTCACGCACAGTTACCCCTTTATGTAAGACTCATAGTGATAACCAAACATGAATATTATTAACGTGTTCATCTCGTATATGGCCTCTTCAGTTTAACTGAACCAGAAGTTCGTTAATCCGTCGAGGTTACATACAAAGGAAACTGCGGTGAGCCTGAAAATTAAGTTGGCTCGCTCTATTGCCTTTAAATTAAACCACGGCTCTACTGAAACTGTACTTATTACAACAGACGTTCGAGGTTTTACCTTTGAACTTTTTGAGAGATTTATGTTGAATGTGTTTCATTCAACTTCATCGAACGTGAAATATTTGATCGTTTTATGTTTGGGCATTCTTCACTATTTTCAGGCCACAGCACAAGAGTTGTGGTGCGTTTCATAATTTGTTCAACAGAATTTCTATTTGCGTGTAAATTCTTACATTTGAAATGTTTCCATATTTAAACTCATGTATATCCGTGTCTTTTGGTTAATAGAAATGCTTATAGAAACAGTTTTACAATTTGTACATAGCTAACGCAAATTGTTTTCATGGAAGTGGGCTGTTTGGCTCTCACCATGCAGGTTGATACAGAAAGGGCTTCTGGCTACGTAATAATAGCCGCACGGGTTGATCGTTCAGGTTAAGCTACGCATGCCGCGGTCAGTCCGTGGATGGGTGACCATATTTACATACCAAGACCCTTCCGTGCCTCGGACAGCACGCTAAGCCGTTGATCCCGGCTGTCTTTCGTAGATCTTAGACAGTTGTTATGGGTCGTCAGAAGCCTGAAAGTCTGACAACCAGTCTTACCAAGGGGTATCGTATTACCCAGTAACTGGGTTGTGGAGGCATAAGCAGTCGTTTCGCGAGGCCAGACGTTGACGGTCGTATCCTAAATGCAATATTGTGTAGTAATTTTATAAAAGTTTTCTTTTCTTAATTAGTTAGGTAATAGACTATTTGTAAATAAATTGTTAGGTTTGGAGCGGTCCCCAAACGCTACGTATTTTTTTTTGGAATTATTAATACCTACTTAGGTACTTTAAGATTGATTTTTTTTTATTATTTTTTACTTTTTAAAGGGAAATTAAGTTTTTGTGTCGGGGGTATTTAAATTTTTTAATTTTTTCATTTACATTTTGATCTCACTGTCAGCTTCAGCACCCTCGAAAAATATGAAAACTATCTCATTTTCTCTCTTTCTCCTACATTTAGTAAAAAGTCTCATGAAAGGGGTAAACCGCTTTTTGTTACGTAACACTTTTGCCGTTACGTGACAATTTCTCAAATTTTACTCCTATTGCTGCTGCGTTGAAAAACTTCGTTCCAACAATACTAATATTTTCAGTGGGTATTATTACCTTCCGTGTGAAAGGTATTTTAACTCACTACTATCAGAGTGGCGGGCGGTCGCGTCTTCGTGTCTTGTAACAGTAATTCAGAGGTGATTTTTCCTCGCCGCTTCCGCACCTCTCAAAGAGGCAACGAGGCCGCGAGACAGTGATAATAATATTCAGGACACTCTCTCAAATTGCTCGGACGTGTGTCTGATTTCGACGAAAATTGCCGCCTTGTAAAATTGGAGCTTTAACTGTTGACCTTTCCTTATAATGATACGGCCGTTGAGATGCCTGTGAGCATTATTGACGCAACTCTGATGTTTATTTTTGAAAGTTTTAAACAAATGAACGCTGATTTCAAATGAGCGTTTGCATGGTGGGATGGGGCGATACTCGCGGGCCACTCGTAAATTCACAAGTCGCGATGACGGCCTGGGGCCCCGGGCACATCGTGACCCGACTTCGTCTGCCTCACTTGGCATTATTTACGATTTTTATTATGCCGTAAAAATGCGCGAATTCTTACCGCGAGGGCACGCCTCGGTCGCACGTGGATCCACGCGTCGATAGCCACTTCGTGAGCACAGCGTTACCGCATATAAATCTGAAGACTCCAGACGGCAAATTTCAAAAAGAATATCCAGGTCTTCCCTCACGCCATAATTTAAATCTATACAAATAAATAAAATTGGAGCGTCTGTTTGTAATATTAAGATAACCACTTTTTACTAAGTGTATATGGATGTGTACACGGTACATAAGTATACCAAAATAACAATTTTACAATTTTTGTCTGTCTGTCTGTTTGTTCCAGCTTATCTCAGAAATGGCTGGACCGATTTTGACGGAACTTTCACTGGCAGATAGCTGATGTAACAAGGAGTAACTTAGGCTACTTTTATTTTATAAAAATACCTGCGTTAATTTCCGACATCCACGCGGGCGAAGCCGCGGGCAAAACCTAGTATTATTTAAAATTACGCCGAAGAAGAGGAAAACACTATATCTGAGTTTCCTTAGGAGCAAGATCAGTATATCACAATGACATTTCGGTAATGCATTCTCTCTAGTCTAAAAAGCAAAGCGGACGAAGTGCCTCGTTGTTTCTCGTTGCCTGTCTCATTATTGTCACAGAAAAGGGTAAGTTCTGTCAAGACACAGCTTCGCTCTTTTCGTAGAATTTCAAAATAAAAATAATTTTGAGTACTTTTAGACTCTCAAATGTAGCACAATAGGTGACACACCTACCTTTAAATTGGATAAATATAGTTTTATCAAAGTGTTTAAGCGTTTGTACCGGAAAGCGGATACTGGCTTTACTAGAATTAAATTTTCGCAACAAACAAAGCTTTTAATATGTCACAATTCATTGTGACAAACATTTACACTTAGTTGTTTTGCATTTTCATTGTTTAACGTTAAAGTATCTTTGTTCACATTAGAGATGGAAATTGTAACTGCGTATACACTATCATTTATGCTGATTTTACTTAAATATCCTGTGTCCTTGAAACGAATAGAAGTAAAGATGTGAGAGTAAAGAAACCGGATGAAGTCATAAAACCTTAAGGCTTTCAAGCCGTATGAAAATCTGTGCCTATCGATAAAAGTTTCCTCGCCAAGGAGCAGGCAAACGGTAAGACCTTTTTCCGGATCGTCAATACGGCACGAAACGGCGAATAGAAGGCGTAACGATAGTTTGAATAGAGAACGCTGCTTGTTTACAATAGCTGCGGGTAGTTCGTGAGCCGCTCTCCATTTAGATAGGAAGCGCGTCGATACCGCGTGCGGCTGCGGCGGTCATGTGAACTACCACCTTCGTTTGAACTCCCTATCCTGTATTACATGGAACATCAAGTAGGTAGGTCGAGGAATATAAAAGGGTGTCAAGGGTTCTCGTTGCGTTGGTCGCTTCACTGCCAACGCCTCTGTTATGGAACTTTATGGAATGAAGTGCGTTTTATACGGTCTTTGATGTTCGGTTTCGCGCTCTTAACGTGTAGTGGCTCCCGAGGGGCGAGCAATAACAACATCGAGGGAAGTGCGCGCGGTCGTAATACGCTTAACGGCGCACGCATGTAAATGTGTTTTTGGATATGCTATTATTATTTCTACTAAATATTGCAGCTATCACACGTTAATTGAACGCTCATTGTTTAATGGCCCTGCACTTGTGGGGATAAAAGCGACGTGTTTCTTTGAGCGTAGCAAGCTACGCTAAATGGGCATAGAAAATACAACATATTTAAATACAGAAAGCCTTTCTTACGCTAACAAGATTTCAAAGATCTATACAAAGAGTTATTCTGCATGAATTTATTGAAATGATTGAATACTCGGGAAAACAACAACGAACCTAGTATTTTGCCTTGCGGAACACCCGTTTAAATAGTATTGAGAGAGTTGACGTATCGTTGAAAAACATAACAGTGCATAAAATTCCTGGACAAAACAAGAATCTTTCAATCATCGTTGCAAGGTACTGGCGTACGGCGTCATCAGAATCGGCCTCAACTTACGAATTGTAGATACCGTGAGTTTGATGATATTTATTCAAATACTCGCATCGTAAGTAGTTACATACCCACCACTTCCACAATCTCTGAGGAGTTGTGCTGCAGTATCATATTTTTACAGTTAACAATGTTTCAGTTCCAGAGAGCCAAACCATCATTATGACTAGATTCAATTCAGGATAGCAAAAGTGACTTTTCTGACAAAAGTATCGAAGTCTCAGACCAAAACTGATATTTTTTGACAAAAATAGATAAAAGGAAGTAAATATATATAAATAAATAGATAAAAGGAATTGGTAAAGATATTACTAGCCAAAATAACTTTTATTTGCCAGCTTTTAAGTAGAACTGAGTAAAACAAAATTTAATTGTTCCGTTAAACTCGGGCTAAGCATTTACACTTGATAAACTGATATAAATCTTTTGGAATATAAACCGGCCATTACTTTTAATGACAGAATTTCTTTTAATCTGCGCAGATGAGAAATGCCTTACAAATCACAGTTAAATAAATCTCGCGAGATGACCTATAAAATGTGCTGAAAGTAATCTCGTTAAAATCCTTTGCGGGTAGTTTCGAAACAAACGAGTGAGAAGGGGGGCAGGCAGGGCAGGGGGAGGAAGCGACATTTGTGAACCATCTGATGGTGTCGCGGTCGTACCTAATTAAATGGGACGTTCTCATTTCATTCGCGAAAATTTTATGCGAAGATTTTAAGTCTTTACAATAAAACTTCAGAATTTAGTGTCGAGACTACCCCCTGTGACGGATAATTATCTCACATACCTCGCAACGATAACAGAAGATGTCCGGTAATCGACTCGATATTTGTGCTTTGTCCTTGTCACACACCGTCTTGATTTTATTTTAAGGCATTCACGGCCTATATAATTGTATACATTTACACTTCTAGTGTTTCTCGTTTTACCTCGAGAGTTAATTGTTTGGAAACTGAAATATTACTAGCATTTACTTAATTGGCAATAGTCCTTGTCTTTGTCTAGAGAACGTTGCGTTATAAGTACCTACAAAGACTTATCGTAACTTATACCGGCGCTCGCACCGTGACTATTTTAATCTTTATACAATCTTTGTGATAATTGCTTTTGCTGTATTCAAAATATCGGATATGACAATTTTATACTTGTAAAAAAGTAACTGAAAGAAGACAAACAGAAGAAAGAGCGAGTTAGTTTAAGGGGGAAGATGTCAGCACGAATTGAAGGGGTCCGCTAGGACCGATGGCAGCCAGGGTCAAAGATTTGTTCGAAAGAGTTACCGTGGCCCTGGCACAGGCAACTGAACGAATACGGTTTTAGTCAGTAAAAGTCTGTCAAGTCCTTTCGTTCCGCCCAGAGCACGTCATTTGGTGATTTCCCAACCAGAAAAATAAAAGAAAAAAGTAGAGAAGCGCAAGGGTATCTATGAAACACGTTTTTTTTTTTTGCAGGTCAGTGTCAGGCTGTATGTTGCACAAAATATAAATCGTATGTAGGTTAAATCTCTAAGAATTAACAGTAATAAGGTACACACGGCTACATATCAAGCTATACATTTCCAGTTTTAGGTGACCTCGCATTGTATAGGCTTTCCGTGCAGGGAAGTCAGCGTATACTAATAAATAAAAATAATAAAAATCGTTTATTTGCTTACAGGTTTTGGTAGTAACAATATGTGATTGAAGCCTCCTTTTAGACAAGATATGCCTGTGTTAGGAGACTCCGCTCTTCCACAATAAGAAGTATTAATACCTAATCCGATAGTGTAAATAAACTTAATCTAGGTCATGCATTATAATATTAAAATAGTAAACAAAACTAGGTGCTAAGTAAACAAAGAACAACAATTACAATATTTGAAGTGTGTGGGTTGTGTGGAGTGTTTCGGTGTGTGTGGGGGTGTATATGTGTGTGTGAGAGGGTGTGTGTATGTGCGTCAATGTAAGTGTTGCAAAAGTGTCTCAGTATCACAATAAGTAAGTGTTTTTAACCAATTGCTTATTATTTTTTTTGAGTCATAATAGGTTTTTGAGTAAATATACACGTGTTTATTGATTCTGTTATACAATTGAGCAGATCGTTTGCCGAATTGTGTACTGGTAGACACGGTCCTTGTTTGAGGGACTTTTACTATAAGGTCTTTTCTTCTTTCAGATTGAATGCTGGCATCAAAAACAACTGACTTATGTTTTTTTAAAACAATTTGTATGATATAAAGTTTTCTCACTGAGAATAAGTTACTAATTTCATATAAATTTTCAGTTGGATGTCGTTTTTTCTTAAAGTACATGCACTTTATGAGTGCGCGTTGTGCTCGCTCCAACTCTAAAAACTTGGTTTTAGCTGCACCGCCCCAAATAGGAATACAATACATCAGGACTGACTGTACTAGAGCAACATATATTTCATTTAAGAGATTTTTATGATGCCCTAAATCAGTACTTACATTTTTGGGAACCACGTATCGAAGAGTCCTGAACATCCAGCTAAACTTTCTAACTCTGTTCGCTATATGCTCAAGGTGAGGGTACCAGGAGAGTCTCTGGTCAATGACAACACCCAAGTACTTCAGATACGGAACTTTATTTATTATTGAGCAGCTACAATTTGTGAGTTTGTCATCGACACATATGTGCACTTTAATATTAAAATCCTCAGGAGGCTGTGTTCGATTGCAGACACTGAAGCAAATGTAATTTGTTTTTGTAATTTTCAGTGTAAGCAGATTCTTGCCCTGCCACCTGGCTATTTTAGCCAAGCCTACTTCAGCACTAATCTTCACGTCATGCCAAGTGTCACCAGTGAAGACTACAGCGGTATCATCAGCGTACGAGAAGATTTGTGCGTTATTTATTTGTAAGTCACACAGTTCATTTACATAAATAAGGAACAATGTAGGCCCCAATACGCTTCCTTGGGGGACGCCGTATGATATCCCTACATCCCCACTGGAAATACTGGAAATGTATAGGTTGATTTGTCGCCGTGCGTACAAATGCAGACTTAATGTCATAGGCATTCTCTACCAGTCAACCAAGAGTGGTGAAGAGATTAAAAGGCAGGTGCTTTGGTCACATCAGCAGCCTAAAACGTTCCCACTTCTGGGACTCAGGCCTCCTCTCGGTTAGGGGAGCGGGCCATAATCCACCACGCGGGCCCAGTGCACGTTGGTAGATGTCACATATCTTTGAAAAGTGCTTTGGTTGAAAATAACAATTATAGAAATAAAAACTATAAAAATTTATAATAATTCATTATAAATAATATAGGGACATTAGTACATATAAAGGTTATAAGCTTATAATACACATACATGCATACATATTTATTTTTGCCATTCATCAGGATTCATTAATTAAACTAATTTCGGACTTAGCGCATTCTCCTTAAATTAATTCGTAGAAACCAACTATAGAATTTGATACCAAGACGTGTTCATATTAACAAGGGGACGGCACGACCTTGGGGAAACGGATTTGAATGAAATTTCGTGTAGTGGTAGTATACCATGTGGGTACTACCACTGTACAATATTTCCGTCCAATGCCCAGTAGGAGCTGAGAAATACGCATACAAAGTTTAGCCCGTATTTTATGTATAGTTACATTATATTCCGTTCGAGCGTACCATGGCGTAAGTGGTAATGCTATGGCGGGTACGATTGTCGCATCCCAGTGCTGGGCACGCCACAATTACGGCGGTAAGTCCCTTCTTTGAGGAGTGGATAGAGAGGCGTCACGGCGTCCTCACCTTCCGCCTGACGCAGGTTCTCACCGGGCATGGGTGCTTCGGTGGGTTCCCGTTCAGGATAAAGCGGGAGGATACGTCCGGGTGTTTCCATTGCGAGGATCGTCTGGAGGACACGGTGGAGCATACGGTGGAGGTGTGCCCTGCCTGGGCGGAGCACCGCCGTGTCCTCGTGGAGGCGATCGGCGGTGGCGACCTCGCGTCCGACCCTGGTGCGAGCCATGGTACTGAGCGAGAGGGAATGGGAAGCCGTCACCTCCTTCTGCGAAGCAGTAATGCTCGCGAAGGAGGAGGTGGGGCGCGTGAGGGAGTGGCAGTCTCTGCGCCCTCACGTCCCTAGCCACCGCAGCAGGAGACGCCCCGGGTGTCGGGAGTCCATAGCGGACTCCCGGCCACCGTAGGCGCGGGACAAATACAAGAGGCGTCGGGCGGAGGTGAGGCGCGGTCGCGGCGCGGGCGTGGCGCCACTTCTTTGATATTTCATACAAAATGTATAGAAGAGGTGGGGCGCGAGACATACTGAGACGGCGGGGTGGAGGCGCGGCGCGGGCGTGGCGCGGGCGCGGCGTGGGTGCCGCTTCCTCGCCTTCGGCGCACCCGGAAAATGCGTGACGATATAGAGTTTAACATAAAATAACGAGAAACACCGCGCCTCGTCTTTCCGACATCGTGAGCACGCCTGTTCTGCGCTGCACCAGCGCCGCGCCCGCACCTCACCCGCGCCACGCTCGCGCCTCACCTCCGCCCGACGCCACTTGTATTTGTCCCGCGCCGTACGCGCGAGCTTGCGGGTGGCGAGCAATGGGTATCTCGCCGCCCGGTAAGGACCAAGTAAGGACGGCGCGTAGTGTTCCACGCGCGCCTCAAAGAGATGTCAGCAGCGCTGAAGGGGTCTGCTAGGACCGATGCCTGCCGGGGTCGCGTGATTGTTCAAAAGAGATACCGTGACCCTGGCACATGGGCAACTGAAGGAACATGGGTGGGTTTTAGTCAGTAAAAGTCTGACATGCCCTGCACAAGAAGACATTTAATGATTTCCCATCCAAAAAAAAAAAAGCGGTAATGCTCTAGACTCATACTCCCGCCTGTGCAGGTTCGAGTCTAGCTAATTGACTCTTTTCCTTTTTTATTTTCTTCTTATTTTTTTTAATTTTTATTATATAAACTATATAAATAATTTATTAAATAAACTGTATAAATTATTTATCATATAATGTAACTATACATAAAGTGCGGGCTGAACTAACTTTTTATGCGTTTTTCTCAGCTCCTACTGGGCATTGGACGGAAATATTTTACAGTGGTAGTACCCATATAGTACACTACCACTACACGAAATTTCATTCAAATCCGTTTCCCCAAGGTCGTGCCGTCCCCTTGTAAATCTTTACAAAATATTTAATGTCCATACCGTTAAATAGGTGTTTGATAAATGTTTGGTCATAAAAGCTATCATGTTTGCTAGCAGTTTGTAGCTATCTAATAGGTGTCACAGCACTTGTCCGGTCACTATTTGATCACTTCCACCAGTATCCAGTTAACGGGTTTATTCCCATCATCTTGCAAAAACTCATATGATCGACGGGTGGATGACAAACTGTGAGTGACAATTTTAGACCCTTTATTTTGTGCTTCAAATCATTTACCGACCCGTTACAAAGTGCAATGTGCTGGATGGTGGGGATATACACTAAGAATTTAACAAAGTTCTTAGATCCTATCGCCATAAACCCTTGGCTCATTTTAATGACTACTTAAATCGCCAATGTATCAAGACAGCAATTCATAACACTTGGCAATATAGGTGGGACATTAAATGAAATCCGTTTAACATGTTTCGATTTACTTGCCGCAAAATTAACATAATAATTGTTATGATATTTAAAGATCTTGTACGGTTTAAACGAGCGAAAAATTATGTGGAACCCTCTGCTTTTAGTGCCTACATATTAAATGCGTGTTAACAACCTGTGAACGGACAAGTCTGATACCAACCGTCATGGAAGACATAAAACGTCAGTACCGCTTGGGTACAATAATTTTTATTAATCGGCCAACTCTTATGCTGCGCAGTTAAAATTGGGACCTAGAAATAATTTTATGTCTCGAAAAGTACTAAAATGCAAGTAATAATTACATCATTTTACATCATTTCCTGGTACTTCTTCTTTTATCTTGTGCCGAAATAGGAAAACATTGCTAAAGGCTTATTCTGTACTGAAACCGATGTGAATTATGAGAAATCTTTTCTTAGCCCCTCTTGCTTTATATACTCTAGGCACGTTTCTCGGACTATCAATCACTGTGAGATGTTTCTACCGAAAATAATATGATGTTGTGAGAATCCATCTTTTCGAAAAACTGTTTGTACCTAAGACCGTTACCAAGCTCACTGAAATATTATTTTCTTTTTTATGAACCGTCTAAGGCATAAGGTATCCACATCTAACCGTCTCCAAAATAACGATTCTATCTCAGGGATTCCGAACGTACATTTCCTTTTAAAGTTTATTTTGATTTGCGCCTTGTCCTTTATTAATAACGATGCTATAAATTAGGAAATAACGTTTAAGAAAAGTATAAAGAAAGTAAAAGAAAAATGTTTGTAGACCACGATAGTCACAATGAAATTAACATGGCTACATGGGAACAAAAATGTCAAATAATATTACGACAGTGGAGCAGTGGTGGCCTGGTGGGATCGGCCGCGACTTACGAGTAGTACAAGCAGGCACTTTACTTGGTGCAAATTATTTCATCACCACTGCTCTCAAAACGGTGAAGGAAACACCGTAAGAAAACCAGCATGTCTTAGAACCAAAAATTCGAAGACATGTGTCATCTACCAACTCGTACTGGGCCCGCGTGGTGGATTATGGCCCACACCCTCTCACCGACAGGGGTCATGTGCCCTAGCAGTGGTATCATAATAGGCTGCTGATGATAATAAATATCACGACCATGACTTATGACCATACAAATGTTAGGTTTTAAAATAATTTACTAAATTGTATATTATCTTAGTCGATTATTGGGACTTTTGATGGATAATACTAGCAACACTAGTTTTGAAATAACGAGGTTCTGCAACAACGGTTGAGAACACGAGGTTGCACTCGGTTTATTTGCTCGGGGCCAGCATAGAAGACGGACGTATTATGAGTGGTCAGCAGTGTAGAGTACATTGGTGACCACCAACCACTTCATGTAAATTTTTGTTACTATGATATTCTTAAATAATAAGTACTTATAACATAGTAAAACATTTTTAAAAGAGTAGCGATGGAGTTTCTTGCCCGTTCTTCTCCAACCGCGATTACTCTTTGGAATGGGCAACTAGGGTCAATTCTATTTAAAGATTTGAAACAATAGGTCTTTACCTATGAAAATGCCATTTTGTATGAAAAAAATTAAACGAATTTTTTTCATGTATTTTTTATTTGTATTAATCTAAATAATCACCCATGCAATCAATGCATCTTTGCCAACGCAGTGGCAGTTTATTGATGCCCTTCTTAAAAAAATCAGCTGGACGGGAGGCAACAAATTCTTCAAAGGCATTTTGTACTGCCTCTCGGGTATTGAATTTTTTCCCGCCAAGAAGTTATCCAAATTCTGGAAAAAGTAGTAGTCTGTAGGCGCAAGGTCTGGTGAGTAGGGCGGATGACGGAAAGCTTCCAACCCCAGTTCTTGCAACTTGGAGACCGTCTGCTGTGCAGTATGAGGTCGCGCGTTGTCGTGCAGGAGCAGCGGAGACGAGCGATTGATCAATGCTGGTTGGAGATGTGCCAGCTTCTCCATCATTGAGTTCAGTTCTTCACAGTACACATCTACAGTAATGCTCACCCCGTTTGGTAAGAAGCTGTGATGAATCACACCGGCGCTAGACCACCAAACAGTGACCATCACTTTTCTAGGGGTAAGTTTTCGTTTAGGGCATTGTTTAGGTGCTGAACCAGGATCCAACCAACTTGCTGAGCGCTTGCGGTTATCAAACAGAATCCATTTTTCATCGCAGGTAACAATGCGGTTCAAAATTCCTTCATTTGTGTGTCTGTTGAGCAGTGCAAGGCACGTCTCGACGCGTACTTCGCGCTGGCGATCATTGAGTTCGTGGGGCACCCGTTTGTCAAGCTTTTTTACCTTGCCAATTTGACGTAAATGGACCAATATTGTTTTGACGCTAACGTCGAAAGCTGCCACAATCGCCTTTAATTCGTCATTGTCGACCAAAGTCTTCGGACGACCGCGAGGTTCATTTTTCAGGTCGAAATTTCCAGAACGGAAGCGAGCAAACCAATAACAGGTGGTGCGTTGGTTTGTAGTGTTAGCTCCGTAAACGTCGTTGATGTTGCGAGCCGCTTGTGCCGCGTTGCTGCCACGACGGTACTCATATTCCAGAATTACTCGAATTTTTAACGTATCCATGATGACGAAAAAGATTGAAATGCGATGAAAATGTAACACTAATCAATAAACAAATGACTACTTTTGGAAAAAGAATTTTAAAATAAAATTAATTTGAAATTAGAATTCTTAGACAAACAAAAAATATTTTGATTTGAAATGGCCAGTACTGCAATTTCATAGGTAAGGACCTAATATGAGGTGTGTGGTGTACCTTTAAATGATACATTGGTGCCGATTCTGTTGTACACGAACTAAACTAACTAAACTATCTCTAAAATTCCTTACTTTTGGCTATGAGAATTGTAACGCTATTCTGCAAGGAAAAATCTCTAAATTTAAAAATTATTTTGACACGACTAAAAACGAATTTGACATATATCGTATTTTTTTTTCTTTTGGTTTTGCAACGTTGTACTTGTGTGTGCATTGCGTAGAATGAATTTTTTGAGAGACGAAGGCGCGTGCTTGGGGGGCAGCCTCAACGTGTTTTCTATGGAATTTTTCACTTTTGTTTGAAAAATATAAAAAAAATATTACCCACGTGTTGAGATTTAAATGTGCCGAGGTGTACTAAGGGGACCGAAAATTTCATTATTTTTGCGATAGGACACGCCATTTTCAAGATATAAGCAAAAAGAAAATAAAAAATACAGAACTGTTTTTGCACGTGAAGGCGAGGCGTTGTTGAGAATTTTAGTTCATGACCACTAGTTTTATTCCACACCTTTTTAATCGCGATTAAAAATAGTCAGATTTAGTTAAAATAAATTATTATAGTCAAAATTTTTGGTGAAAACCGGCAAACTCAGAATAGCAAAATTGACATTTTCACTAAACTAATAACTCAGTACAATCTTAGTGCTGTCAAACTAAAATATAGTTAAGTTGTGTCACTTTAGTCTATTTCAGAATAGGAAAGCGTCGTTTGACAGGATTAAACCAAATTTTAGTGATTTTTAGTTTAGTTTAGAGAATTTTGTGACAACAGAATCGGCACCAATGTGTTACGTGTTATTTTCCTTACCCTGTAATACCTATAAATTTGTTTATAGTTTGAGATTATCGAGTAATGACGATTAGATGCATTGGGGTACCCATCCATAAGTTTCTACTTTGATGTTAAATATATTAGGTATTCAATAAGTTGTATCAGAGCAAGGGTACCTATAAATTTGTTTATAGTTTGAGATTATCGAGTAATGACGATTAGATGCATTGGGGTACCCATCCATAAGTTTCTACTTTGATGTTAAATATATTAGGTATTCAATAAGTTGTATCAGAGCAAGGGTACCCTATTTTATAACACAAGTATGTGTTCAAGTGCCGATTACTATGTTAAAAGGTCGTATATGACATTTTGTCGATTATTTACTTGATTTTACAAACGTGCTTTTACAGTTATGATGTTATACGTGATACTGCATTCCCATGAGTTTTATGCACAACATTAAAGATTATTTCAGTTATTATCTAAAGAATTTGTTCTTTTTTTTAGTTTTGTCGAGAATTATAATACGAGATTTAGGTTATTTTGGAAGATTAATTACTTCCAATTATTTTAATTTGTAGTTAAGTAATTTATTTGCAATTTTTTTTTCGCTAAACTCATTGATCTTGAATTGAAGTTTATTTCGGTTGTTTTAATTTTACAAACGAGAGTTCTGCGTAGCCGAAATCAAAACCAATTAATTGCCATTTTCTCTAAAACCTAACTTATTATTTTTTTTACTATATAGGTATGTGTTCTAATATGAAAGTGATAAAAAGTGATAAAACCTTAAAACGACTCATAAAGATGTGTTATTCCAAACCTATTATCGCAAAATTTACAAAACGGGTGACCGTTTTGTATAATTGCGATAATAGGTTTGGTTGACGGTCGATAAATCAAAATCAAATGTTAAAAATAATATAGAAGCTTATTCATTTAATCAAAACTGAAATCAAATGAAATAATTATATCGTGCAATTAATACATAAATTTCATTGTAGAAATACAGTATTTCACTGTAAAAACACGTCTATATTATCAAGTAAAAAGCAGAAACAATCCGTATACAGCACTTTAACACTTCGTCTGTAAACGTTTTTTCGACGCCTCCCGTCTGTAAACGTGGGTATTTCAAGTCCGGTCGTTTTTTCAACCTGTTAATGCTTTCGGAAAAAATCATAAAAATTCATGCTAACCTTCAATTTAATATATTGATCATAAAATTGTAGGGAAATTAATTTTTGCATATATTTTTTATAAAAAAAATGGAGCAACTTGCTGAAAAAACGGAGGTTTACTCAAAAAATCGCAACTTTATGAAAAATTAAGATATTGTAATTTAAGAAAAAACAAATTAAAGGTTAATCATGCAGTTTTCAGACAAAATATATTTTATTTTATTTTTATCAATAAATGCTCAAAAGTTTGGACAGGTAAAACAGGCAATGAAACATGTATTAAACATTAGTATAAACACATTTAATTATCAAACTGCGACCATTGTTCCATTATACTAACACAGAAAAATGTATGTTATTTAAAATAAATAATAGTTTAAAAAACAAAAAAAAACACGCTTCAATCAAAATAATGGAAAAAGGCGTGGTGTGCCTGATATCAATAAAAAATACCTTTAAAAGCACCCCACGCTATTTTTCCATTATTTTCTACTTTTTAGTTTGGTTTTCTATGGAAGCATGTTTTTTAGTTTTTTTTAACTATTATTTATTTTCTATTTTTAGGATATTTCGAATTTTGAGACGTATGTCAGCGTAGTTTTCGAAGACAGTTTTTTGCTGTCCTAGTAACCCTGGCAAGGATAATGGCACAAATTTATGAAATTATTGCATTGTCGGTCTTTGACAGGTGAGCAAAGTTTGAATGAAATCATCGTGTAAAGTAGGTCAAAACGCGCTATAAGGAGTCGGTTGCAAACAAACATACAACTGCGTACAACTGCGTGCATATAAAGCGTTAAAAAAAATCTTCTCATTCTGTACTTTAATCATGAGAAAAACCAGTTAAAATGAAAAAAAAAGTTTTCATTTACCTGCGAGTTCAGTATACGGCGTCTGTAAACCTGGGTATTTCGTGTCCGTTCCGATTTTCAACTGCGCACTGTTACTGCTTAGAAGGGACTGAGACCTTCAACTTTCGGTGTCAAGTCCATTTACTGTTTATTTTTTTTTTAGGTAGGGATAGTAGCTCTATCTATTCGCTCGTTAGAAAATTATTGAACTAAACAGTTTTGGCTCGGACACGAAATACCCAGGTTTACAGACGAAAGGTTAATAACATAATTTTTAAAAACAGATCCTGACCTACTCACCAGTCTTCTATAATTATCTACCTATAATTAAAGAAAAAACAACCGACGCTTCAAAATCTCGAAACAATTTGTAGCTCGTTAAATATTGGACTGTAGTAATCAAGTGGCATGTTGGTCGGTAGTTATGACGAGTGACGTCACACAAGGACCAGTCCAGGCGGACAGACTAGTCTTGCCACTTTTTAGCGCAAGTCTGCATGGAGCACATGTAAGAGTTTGTTGGATACATATGTATTTACAGCGCAAACGCGTGTTTCTTGTAGTAACACGGGGAGCAGATAAATTCCAAATGAAATAAAAGTGTTGTTCATTACAAATAAAGCTCGCTTCGCTTGAAATGGAAATGTGGACATGAATCAATCTTTAAACATTCATCTTGATCATTTCGGCCGTAAGTCGTTTACTGTGGGACATAAGCCTCCCCCAATTTGGGGGCCCCATGTTATTCCATAATAATCGGTAGGTATACGCGAGATATTATATTACTAGCAGTCTACACAAAACGGCTATTATATAGACAGACAATTACTTATTTCCTATAGCAATAAAATATCGCAGTGGACACCTTTAGAATCATACGATCCGCTGTTAGCTCAGGTGTCAAGACTTTAAAGCTATCTTCATCATTTCACCCGTAAGACGTCCACTCTTGGACATAGGCCTCCATAATCGCCACGCATGGCAGGTATGTTGGTGATCGCAGAATGGTGGTAAAATGTATAGACAACGCTGCTGCCAATTCTCTAGTATGTCCCTTAGTCGCCTTTTACAACACCCACGGGAAGAAATGGGGTGATGCTATTCTTTACGTCTGGCACCACACGGCCACTTCACTTTTAAACTTTGTAAGTATTGAATAGTAACAAGAGTAGAGGGAGCCTGGCCGGAAGGTAGAACCTGTCAAATGTCGAGATGCACCAGACGATTGTAAAAAAATTGGTAGCTATTTTGACAGTGGAATGCTGTTTCAAGCATCTATTTTAGAATAAAACCAGTTTTTTAAGCAAAACAATCCAACGAACAGACCATAAAACCTCATGGGTGCAAAACTGTCTTGACTACATATCACTTTGTCTACTTGCAATCTTCATGGATAAACGTATAACAGTAAAGACACTGCAGAGATTCACAGTAGATAAACGCAACAAGAATTCCAGTAAGTTACAACATTCAGCTATTCACTCAACCTATTCCGAGTACAGTTGTAAGTTGGGAAATAAATTCGGGAGATTATCATTCCTACTAAATCTGAGTAAAATCTTCCTCTTCTTTTACGATCAGCGTTAAAGTTTATTTTCCTAGCTTTCAGATTCCAGATATACTTTAAGATAATCCAGAAGGCGTAACCGCGAAAGCTTTCGAATTTATTGCAAACTTAAACAATTAACAGCTATCTTCAAAGGTTTCTACAATTGAAACGGTAAGAGGTCCGGCACTTGCTTCTAGTTCATAACTTACTGAGAGCCGTTACAATGAGTGACCGAGGGAGCCGCATTCTGTGCGGGCGAGAGCGGGGAGGGGAGGCTGGATGCTGAGGGCGGGGTGGGGCACAGCACGAGCGCGCCACCTCGTAAATCTGAACAGCCCGAGGCACGGACCTGCCTCTGAGTACATCGTGGTGCGAAGCTGCTTAGCAACTAGAGACAGTACCCAATAAATTCTCTATAGGTGAAAGTTATTATACTCGCCCGTATAACCTGTACGGAACTTGTTGTACACTAATCGCTCGTTTGTGGTTAAGAGAGTTTGTTTCTTCAAGAAAAACTCGAGCCGATAAATATCTGAAACCACTTACGGCCGCGAGCCTTGTTACAGTTGGTTAATATTTTCTTGTTTCGAAGAAAGATTTTTTTATTCGTAGCTACAACTTTGTTCCACGAAGTTTTTTAAGTATTTATCTATAATTTTGCGTTCAGGAGAATCTCCTGTGGCAGCTACTTCAAAGTTTTATTTTCTATGTCGAAAACAAAACGGGGATTTTGAACCCGTAACCAGGAGTGTAACAGTGCCATTCCCACATTCAAGCTCCATTGTACAAGTGCAAGCGAAATAATAGTGCTCCTTTTCAATTATTGAAATAATAGCGAGTTATTGAAACAGTCGCAGTTCAGATCGAGGGATTGTGCTCTCGCCGTGTTTACGACGTAGGCCGTGCGGCACAGATTTATAGAGCCTCGTGTCACCTGCCAACCGCAACACTAAGCCTGTCCCGTAAACAATACCAAATAACACAACTGAATTTGAACCCTACTGCATCTGTGCAAAGTTTATAATAATCTCTGAAGTGGAAGTCCATTATAAGGTTGCCATGTTCCTGGAATAGAATTTGGTATACAATTCTGAATGAATAACTCTATATTACCTTCAGTTTTTTTAGAAGTCGCTTCTGACTATTCTATTTTCATCTATTAATTTGAAGAGGTATTTATTTTTCTGAAAGCTGTATCATGCATTAATAACCAGATTTTTCGTTTTGGAAAATTCGGTATAGCGACTTTACTGTTCTTTGAACTTGGCACCGATAGTTCCTAAACAACCCTATTCGTGTGAGAAGTGGACGGCCAGGGACACAAGGACAGTCGATACGGCGGCCACCGTGACAGCGGTATTGTTCCGCGGCGATACGACACCGAGGCTAATTTATACCGATAGCGGCATCTTGTCCAACTTTATCTTGCCTAGACCTACTTAAAAATAAAGCTTGGGACAGAATTTACCATTTATTCTCCGATAGAATCGATGTACTATTGTTGTTGACGAAGCAACATTAGCTAAAACAAAGTGAGTTTTAATGATGCAGTCTTGACTTGTACGCTATGCAAAATGCCTCTGACTCTAACCTTCCCAGATATAGCTCAACATCCGAATTTGGCACGAGTCGACTGTCACCTTAGCGCCAGAACGTTGCATTTGGCTGCCTATGAGGACTGCCATAGATATTCATGAATAACCGAGACCCGGCGAGTTAACATAATCTCTGAAGCTTGCACCAAGGGTCACATGCGGATTTGTTTGGCAACGTTCATCGTTGAACCACTAAACAGCGTAACAGTCACTTATCACGACCCTATGAAGGTTAACTTAGCAGAAAATTAAAAGCATATCGTTACTTACCATGTCTAAATAAATAGAAAAGCTATACGAACATCGTTTAAACGACAAAAAAATGCCATCACGAGAAAGCCCTCAGTGATCCCAAACTCCCGGAAGGATAGAGGAAATAGTTTCAGATGTGTTACAAACAAAAATGAGACGAAATTGGGTTTGGAATACGGAATCACGCCAAAATCAAATTTCGTTTATATGACAAACATGTCTCGCACATAGCCGGTGACATTTTATTAGCTCGGGGTTCGTATATGGGGAGTATAGGGACATCAAAAGGAGGTGTCATCGCTGGCGCGGCACTGTTTACGTGTGGTGAATATCGTGATACACCACGCTTCGCCGCATGATGTATGTAAACAAATTTGCTAAATTTTGATTAGATCTAGAACGGCGTACGCGACGGGAATAAAATAGGATTTTGTCGCCTGTCTCTAGCAACGGCGTTGAAGTGAAACTCTTGTTTACACAAATTTTAACTGAATTAAAAATTCATGACACGACACTGTTCATACTTAACTTCAAACAAGCAATGCTACAATATAAGCAATTTGTGTGGAACTAAAATTATACAAGGCAATAGATTCAGTTCCTTAAATAAATAGAACGGAAACGTCACCGATTGCAATTGGGACACGAAAACGTTTTCGAATTGGTCAGGACAACTGACACCGACCAACAAACACCGGAACTGCGATCAAAGGAGTAACTTTGAGCTAATTCGGACGTTTGCCAACGACCTGCCTGAATCTACCAATCAATATTTATCTTCTCCCTCTAGACAATTGGCTTCAGCGTCGAACTTTGGTAAACAGCGGGGGTTGTCAAGTATTTTAGTGCAGATAAATTTGTGTACCTACACTGTGTACTCCTGTGTTTTGATGCCGGTTGGAATAAACCCACCTGCTTCAAATAACATAAGAAAAATAAAAGAAAACAAAATACGCTCCCCGTGTGCCTAGTTAAAATGCGAAAATACGGCAACATTTCAGATTGGGTACATTAAACTTTATACGGATGTCGCTAAATTGGACTGTTGGTTAGTTTGTTCTTTGCCAAGTTTTTTCCTGTCCAGTCGTCGAGGGCCGGGGGAAATGGTCGTGGACCGGGTAATTGTGTTAAAACTTTCATCAGGAAGTGTGAAATTTTGTGGAAGCAGCGAGGCCAATGTAACCGCCATGCCACCTACAAGTTTAATTTGTTTCAAAATTGTGGTGAGACACAAAGGCAAAAGTAAAAAGTGAACGTTATGTATTTCATAATACCATCACAGAAGAGGGAATGAGTGGCGTTACAGCACTTGCTATTCATAGCGTTCACAGTGAGACACTTGAAAACATAGCAATGAATAAGCAATTACACATGACAGACGACACCAATGACTCTTAACACTCAATTAAAAATGAAATAAATAATTCATAACCTACGCAAGTTGTATTATTTTTATTCAATGAGTAGGGCACTGGGAGACACAAAGACTGAATACAAATGTATTTGACACACGTGACTCGACGTGGAACTGCCGTGGGACAGCGTGGCGCCAGCGATCTCGCAGAATATAATAATATATGGTCCTCATGTAAATATTATAATAAAAATGTTATATCATACTGAAGGAGGTTGAGATTGTGATTACTTTATAAATCGAATACTTATATGCTGAAGAGAATATACCTATGACTATTATAAACAGCCATCACAGTGTTGCAAGTTCCAAAAGCATTTTAAATTGTCAAGAAGCAAAACGGTTTAAATTTAAAAGCTAAGTAATAATATTCTCAAAAACGTTCTTCCTAATAATAATCACGAATGAATAATTGATGAAGCGTTAAATTCGTCGGCTCATTACAACGCATTATGGAAACGAGCAGGCTACATCCCATTATCGCCGAATATTGAAGATGCACTCAGAACAAGAACCAGACGACGTGTCTCTCTGGAGACTTGCCTTACTGGAGTGTCTCACAGTGGAAAATCATTAAAACAATATGGAAGTGTCAAAGAGCCGGGGGCGAAATAACAAAGCTTGTTCGGATGCTACCATAGTTACATGCTCGAACTCGTGACACGTCCGCCGGCGCACCAAACGGAAGTTGTTATTACGAAAATATATGCAAATTACCAGCTCACTGGAAATATCCCTTTTTCAGAGTAGCGGTTTTTTGTTCTCCGTGCCGCTGGACTCGTCATTTGCATCTTATTATTGGTATGTTTTAGGGGATAACATGTCGAATTTGAATCGTGTTTACCGCCTCCTCGAGCCTCTGCGGGTTGAATAAGAAGTGATTTCACACG
This sequence comes from Aporophyla lueneburgensis, assembly GCA_932294355.1. Classification (NCBI taxonomy): domain Eukaryota; kingdom Metazoa; phylum Arthropoda; class Insecta; order Lepidoptera; family Noctuidae; genus Aporophyla; species Aporophyla lueneburgensis. The sequence continues at coordinate 18,476,847 of OW028750.1, read as the reverse complement.
AACATGCTACTGGTATCTGAAGGTGATTCTATTATTATTCAAAACGCAAAGGTTACAAAAAATATTCTTAGTTTTAAATCAATGCACGTGAACCTAACACGAAGTCGAAATGTTAACTTTGAAATTGGAAACCTTAACCAGGATCAGATTGCTAAGCTTACCTATATAACCGTTTAATCGAAGTTAACCAACGGGCGCAATAACTCTCCATTTTTGGTAAAGCGGACACAATCGTTAAGTCGACTAAAATAAATTTCGTGAGAAGCTTCCTAACTCCTACCGACTAAGCTATTGTAAATGCAAATGATCTCTGCGTGGTGCGTTCAAGGTGTATATTAGTTCGTAGGGCATTTGTATCGAACACTCGATAATAAAGTTATTGAAAGTGGTAATAAGATTAACGGCTTGTTCGTTGCGCGTAAATCACGATGCATTACGTCACCGACGACAGGAGGCTCGTATCGCATTACAGTGGATTAATTGCGGCTGAGCCGGTGGGGGGACAACTGGGGCGGGCCAGCGCCCGCGCATACTACACGATCTTGTACGATTTGCTCCTAAGAATTACCGTGGAATGATTTCCTCTGGATTTTCGGTTTTAATTTTAGTTACAACGTGAGATGGTTACCGAGAAGTATCGATAAGATACTTGAATTACAACCTTAGCTCTCGCCTTTGAGTAAATGGTATGCGTCATTATCGGAAAGTGTAACGAGCGCGGTCGGATCGCAACAAATCATCGCAACGAGGCACGCAGCGGTGCGCCCGGCGCGCCCTGTCGCTCACTGCCAAAATTAATTTCCCGTAAAATCGCTTAAGCGATCTATCTTTTTCGGAGAAAAACAATATTCGTCGAGGCGCACTCAATAATAATTTCTCTCGTAAGTAAGAAACGCTTAATCTGCATTGTACGTGAACAACCTGTTTATCTCGATATGAATTGAGTCTGCCCCCTTGGCCGTACTCTTGAAGGAAATGGCTGGTGCGCAAACAAATTATTAACCCTCCATATAGGGCGTGGAGTATGTAGCAAGTAGCTGTCTCCATGCCTTTGATAGACACTAGAGCTTTTTGCGCTACACATCTGCTTCATTAATAACCACCGTTAAGATATTCTCGTCACATAAACGGCTTGCTTGAGTTTTTACTCATGTTTATTATTGTTTGAATGATGAAGTCGCTATGAGAGAGTAGGGGAGACCGAGGAGGGTTGTGACAATTTTTACTTAAAAGAACATATCTCAATAAAAAAGCATACCACGATTATGAACTCTTTGCTTCAATGTAGCTCAATTCTTACTCTTTTGAAAACAGTCATCAGAATCAATAAAAGTTATAAGGTTTCCGAGAAAATCCACAAAATCTTGAACTACTCCCTTTGTCACAAATCTCCTAACACCGAGGTAAGTTGTGACAGGTACCAAGGTAAGTTGTGACAGCTGTAAATATAGACTATATTTGAAAGATACAATAATTTTATAGGAATTATAAACAAAAAACATTATTTTGTTTTGCGTAAAAGAACTTTAATTATCATTTGGCATAATTGTAGGAACTATAGTAACATGAAACATTAACATAACAAGTATAAAATATTTTGTAAGTAATTATGGCATCATTATGAGATCAGTCGTTTGAAAGTCAATCAAAAATCTTAATCTAATCTGATAAACAATTATGACAGACGTATTGCAGCTCGCCCCCAGTGCAATCTTCGTGAGACCAGCCTTTGCATTCTAGGCACTGAACCCACTTCTCATTTGATCTGCTATTGCCATAGGATTCAAGGCAGCACAAGCAAAACCAATCATTTTCTGTATCTTCTTCGGCATCACCTGCAGTTTTCTTGCAGGTTTTCTTCTTGTTTTTTTTTAGGTTTATTATTATCTTCGCTTAAAACTCGCTTTTTCACACTTTTTAACTTTCTGTTGGCTTCTATAGCAGCTATTTCGTCTTTGGTGGGTGTATCAGTGAGCACAACTGATTTTATTTTACGTCTATTGGGTTGGTTCCTTTTTCGTGGTGGAGCTTTCGGCAACGGCCTTACTGATTCTGGCGAGAACACTTCAGAAGCGGCAAGGGGAGCTGAAGACGTAGAGGCTTGGTCTGTGGATATAACTGCAATAAAGGTTCTTGTCTCATCGTTTTCAATTGGCCTGATAGTTGGATTTGGTGGAACAACTCTTGTTTCATTGTTTTCCACATTGGCCGTAGTTTCTTGAACACTTGAAGATAGCTCTGGTTCTGAATTGGGCAAAATACGATCAGTGACTTGGCTAGGCAGAAAATCATCTTCTCCAAAGATATCTGTATTAACAGGCCACGTTCCAGTTGCAGCAAAACCAGCACTTATATTCCTTGCAGTAATCGCCACATCAAAATAATGCAGATTTTGTTATAGATGGAATATCATAGATACTCATGACTTTCCCAGCATTAGAGCGCATCCAATTATCACACGCTGTATTAATTGCTTTCTTTAGTGGTCCAAATATGGCACGATCTAACGGTTGTAACTTATGTGTGCAGTGTGGGGGGAATGTCAGCAAAATTATCCCATTATCTCTGCACAATTCTATGTTTTTCAGAGCTGTGTGCGAAGCGTGATTATCCAGAAGCAACAGTGCTCTTTTCTCTTTTGATGGTCTGATGTGATTTTTAAAATGCTCAAGGAAAAAGTGGAAGTCATCCTCCTGCATCCATCCCGATCCGTTAGCTGTTCCTACAGAACCAGTTGGGCCATCACGAATGAAATGTTCTTGGAATCTCTTACGTGGAAATATAAACATAGGCGGTATGTAATTGCCTAAAGCGTTTCCAGCCAAAGCCAGAGTAACCAAGGTACCTCTTTCCGCTGATGTCATCGCACTGACTTGTTTTTCTCCTCGTCGTGCTATTACTCTATCAGGCTTTTGGACGGTCGTTATTCCTGTTTCATCGACGTTCCAAATATCTTTTGCCTCAAGATTATATTTGCTTAAAACGCCTGTGTAGTTATCGAAGAAAGTAGCCACATTAGTTTTATTAAAGCTAGTTGCGCGAGCTATGCTTGTGGCTTGTGGCAATCTTAAAGATAAATTGGGATGTCGTTGCATAAATAACTTGAGCCACACTTCTCCTGCCTTCTCATTTTCTTCCCATGACGCCGGAATTTTTTTATTATATTTTTTTGCTAACATAAAGGCAATTCTTCTTGTTTCTTTTGTTGTCAGCCCATAATTGGATGCGGTACATGTCAGCAAATATTTGCATAATATATTTTCTTCCTCTTCTGTAAATATCGTCTGACTGGCATAACCCATAGATGGAGCCACATCAGTTGCATTATCTTGAAAAGCCTGTTTCTTCTTAATATATCTGTGCAAAGACATGTAATTCAGATTGTAAGAGGATGCGGCATTTCGAAGACTTTGACCTCTTAAAGTAACTTCTTCAAAGGCCAGTTCATAAATATCAGTACTAGCCATGCCCCTATCAGTCTTTCGTGTATAATTGTTAGGCATTCTGAAACAAAAAATAGGAAATTCAGCAAGTAATACCAAACCACATGCCCAAAAAACATCCTGACAAAAATGCCATTTTTATACAGACTTTGATTGCCGAATACTTTTTATGTCAAATTTAGGTTGCAAGAATTGACTAAAATAAACGAACAAACATGTAAACAGAAAAAGAACATTGCAAAAAGTAAGGAAAATAAGCAAACTAGAAAATACACTTAAGTAGGAGAGTTGTGACAGCGTGTCACAAGTCACAACTCTCCTAGGTACCAAAAATCACGACCTTGTAAGAATAATACTTCGTAATTTCGAAACAAAACGCAAACACAGCAAGACAATGCCACACTTTGAAACTTCAAAAACCACACAATATAAGCAAAAATAGAATAACTACGTGCATGTAATATATCACGATATAAATACAATCAAAATTTTGATAAAAAACTTACTTTTCGTGTTTTTATCCATGCAGACGTCGTACTCACGCAACCGCTTGTCGTGCGTCCTTGGCGCGTACTGCGTCTAGTAGCGTGTCTCTAAAGAAACAATCGTGCGCTGTTGCCAGCTCGCTAACGGTCATAGGTTCCGAGAAATCGGCTTTGTCACAACTCTCCTCTGTCACAACTCGCCTCGGTCTCCCCTATTTAAAAAAGTTGACAAATTATACGAACTTATTTTAGTTCACGTCTCTCTGAGTATCATCAGGTACCCCAATAACTGTGTACAATATTAATTCAAAGAGTTATTAATGTTATTATTAGCTCCTGTAAACTCGTATGTTGTCTTTGTGTGTGCGTATTTTTACAAGGTTTAAAATTAAATAACTCACTGAGTCCATAATAATAATAATTTATTCTCACCTGAACAGATAGGTAACTTATCTGCAGCTATTAATTTAATTAATGCAAATCGCCAAAATTGGCTACAACAAATAAATTTTCACAGCATACCTATCAAACCAATAAATCAAAATAAAAGTCATCATTCATTGTCTATCCTTTCTAGGCAAATATGGCAAAAATTCCCTCGGAGTTGGCGGTGCAGTGTTCCCGGCTAACGAATGGAATGAGGGGACAAAAAGTGTCCGCTCGACTATTCTTAGCCCTGCGACACGCTGCCGCTCGATTAGTGGCTAAGCTGCCACGGAACTGATAATAATAAGACGCCTCAAATCCCACAAATAAGTAAGCTATAGGTACCTACATACTTTTTCACTAACAATAAAAAAATAATTTCGTTTCAATAAAAGAAGTTAAGGATATAATACCTATGTACGTTTGTAAACAGTAATCTCTGGACATGTAGTTCAGATCACTGAAAAAATATTACACCGATATATTCCCGATTATCTATATATTAATACGTGTAGCGAAAACTTTGGATCCCTTTTTACGAAAATTGGGCAGACGGAGGAGTATGAAATTTCGCACACTTATAGTTTATACAGAGAAGAAGTGACGAATGCTAATATTTTTTTAAATGATGCGTAAAAATACATTATTTTCAATAAATAACACGTTACACATACTACCATGCGTTTGACAAACACACACACATATATTCTCTTTTATTTATGGTTGAAGTATGTGGTCAAAATGAGAAGAGGCTAATATTATTTGTCTTTATTGTCTATAGTCTTACTGAATGTCAAAAACGTGACAAATAATTAAGATAATATATTATTATAGGTCATTCATATCATTAAACTTAAAATTAAAATGAATTATAATCGAATTTCGACTACTAGGCGACCACTAGTAAGTATTTATAAGTCATGGACAAATATTATAAAAAAAAGAAAGATTTGATTGTTTGTAATGGACAAACTCAAAACTACTAAACCTTAAAAAAAATCATTTACCTTTAGAAAGCTACATTTTTCCGAAGTAACAAGAGTTACAAAGTTCACGCAAAGTCGTGGGCGAAGTGTTAGTTTCAAATATGCACATTAAAGGCACATATGAGGGACAGAATTTACAAAAAAAAATGTATTGATTCTATCTGCCGTTCCAAAAGGCAGTAGAGTATTATAAGGTGTCTTTTTATGGCAGATTTTTTTTTTGTATCTAGGAGGAATCTCTGTGCGGGTTAAACCGTGGGGAATTACTTGTTTCAAACAAACCAATAAGGTCCTGAGAAATTACCCTAAACATTGATAAAATTACAAATAACAATAAACAATTCGTTAAGGACAGGTCAAATTAAACAGAAAATGATAATCAGTGGGCAAGTCTGATTATATTCAGTTAGTAAGTCACCCGGTGATTACTTGTCACTTTTGGGCATGGCTATTTTACGACATAGTCGCGCCTAATGCAAATTCTTGCACCTGGCTTTGTTCCTAATTGTTGCAACAATAGAAATCAAATATTTTAAGTCATTTCCAGTTCATAAGTACGTCAACATATTACCAGCACTATTTTTCTGCCCACAAATCTAATGAACACTTAAAGAATAAGGTCGAGAAAAACACGTACCTACATTTAAATAGACACCGTGCCGCATCTACTTATTTTATAAATCCTGTTTATTGACGCTATTTCCTCCCGTTCGATGTCCAACTCAACCACTGAGAACCTGAATGCACCAGAGGCCTGTACTTGGAAAAATAATTGCCCGACTACTTACCGTACAGTAAATGCTATTCTTACTAAAACTATTCGAAATACCTAAATAAAAAGGCAGCATTTAAATAACTCAGCCAAAGAAGTCCAGTGTAATGAGATAGGCTGGCGGAGCTTACCTGCAATCACCGATGGACCGTGTGAAGATACTTCAAGGATGTCTTAAGATGATAGACGTATAAGAACAAAGGAATATGTATACTACTATAAATCTATTATATAGGTATAACACATATTAAAAATGCGAATGTTTGTATAATTGTATGAGTTACTCAATCACGCAAAAACGATTGAACCGATTTAGATATCATTTGGTATACTGATATGTTATAACCTGGGTAAAAATATCCTAAGTAACACTTAGGATATTTTACCCAGGTAGTTTCAGTTCCCGAGGGATAATTTTCGTCCTCCACGCGGGCGAAAAGCTAATAGGTAAATAATTACTTTAAATAATAAATAAAAATAAATATATGTATCCCACTTAGAGTAACTACCTACAAATAATCTAAGGACGATATTGAACTTACTAACCCAATTGACATGATAGAGTTCAACGACGTCGAACGAGGTCTCACCAAAATAGACACAAAGTAGAACAGCATTAAAATAGCAAATTCTGACGAATTTCTATGGAAAAAATTACCCATTCATACAAACATTAGCCTAATTACAAAGGTCAACGGTCCAAAAGATAATACGGCTCACATTATCAGGTGAAGCAGACCAGTGCCTGGTCTCCACGCGGTGGATGACCGTGATTTATGTGTACCGACGACATTAAATTACATCTAGATCGAACAACGCTATAAATTATCTGTCCGTATTGTAAATCTGCTTCGAGTATCGATGGTCAAATCACTAGCCAAAGTGTATCGCAAGTTGATGAGTTGAGAACAGTCTAGAAATATATGATAATAGTACTTGTATATCAATGTCAGAGTATCGATGTAGATTGTTGAGTACTGCTGTAACTGTTTGCTTAATAGCGTTCATATTTAGAGTCTATTTAGAAAAATATTTGTCAGTTTTTGAATAAGGCCAGGTATAAAAATAACCAGTTACGAATTACAGGCTAACCTTTTCACGAAAAAAGTAGATTAAAGTGAAATAAGGGCAAACATGTTTTGAATTTTTGATACTCTTTTTAATAAAGTAGGCTACTCCGTTATGAACGAATTGTAGCATAATTAACCACTTGGCACTCGCTCTCAATTGCAGCTTATAAGCAAGAAATTTACACAATTTTGATCCATAATTAACATGTAACTGCAGACTATATGGTACTTTCGAGCCGTGGGGCGATGAATTCCTGTGTATAGTATACATACGGATACAAATCGGTGACCGTTAAAAATAAATTATAAATAACAAGCGGGCAATAAACGAGCTGTTCGCAGGTCGGAGATGCAGGCAGATAAATCACGGCGGGACTGGCGGTCGGACCGTCTGTGTGTAATAGTGTAAGTGTTACGAATGAGAAATGTGATGATGTTACCATCTACATATTCAATAGTACTAAATACACGTTGATTTAGCTGTTGGCAGCAATTATTATTTAGTTTATTTTAGTTGGTATCGTGTGGTTTAATTTGTAGCATGTCGTGTAATTAACATTTAATATTCACACACGATTAGCTCTAGAACTTGAGGATTCATGTTTAATTCTGATAACAAAGCAGTGTCAGTGTCAACTCATTAGTTTAGTCATTAATACGTAGTTTCCACTACCTACAATTGCTCGTCCATGTGTTGAGTAGTTTAAATAAATAGTAAGATTAAGTCTTAATTTGATGTCAAACAAAGGGAAATCACTAATGGGTTTTTCATGCACCTGTCTTTGTAAAATAAACTCAACATTTGCACTTTAACAAAACGGCGTTATTGCAAACATACGAGGCAAACACGAGCGGAGAAGGTGTTAAACTTGTGGTGTCGAGTGATTTTCAACACGTACCAATTATCACCCAACCGATATCTACATAAAACACGAGAAACTCAACAAACGATTACTTCCTACATTAATTTCGCGTCATGGCGCGATACCTTCACGGAATTTTGTGTAGAAATAAATCACACGGTAAACATACCAAAGTGTCGTAGATTTCGTTTTCAATTATCGCTAGATCTTGATAGAAAAAACTTTAAACGAAAATGCCTAGCGTGTCTGTGAAATATATTCTGACACTTTTATATCAGAGATAAAGCTGTGAAAAATTACTCAAATTACTCGAGGAGCACCAAGCTAAGTAAAAATAAAATATTCCAATATAGCAGGTGCCGGTATCAGGGCGCAGGAGACTATGACACTCTCAATTATCAAATTATCGTCATTGGCAACTTGATACTCGACTTAATGGAGGGTTTCGAGCTTTACGCTCAACTTTAAAAATACCCACGCTATTTATTATTTAAGCTTGCAAAACTAGTGTAAATACAACGTGGCAGAACCGGTATTAAATCATCTAGAAGATGTGTATAATTTATGAACGGTGGAGAAAATATTTATAGGTGCTATTTTTTTATCGCACAATATGATATCACAGGGTTCATTTACATTTTCTTTCAACAGCTCTAAGTCGAAATGAATATAAGTCGATTATTGATGTCATATTCATGAGGCTTCTAGATAATTTGTGCATCTTATAAATGTCAAGAAAGCAATTTTAGTCTCATAATGCCAACATCGTGTTCGACGGCTAGTATGCTATGATACAACATAAACAAAGCATTTAGGAATTATGATATCTATGTTATAGTAACTTAAGCAAAGCCGAGGTGATCGTTTTAAATATGAATGCTGCTTAAAATGCCTTATCTTTTTATTATACCGAGCTCTCAACACTTCCATACCTTATCAAGACGTTTAAACCTCAACTCGTCAAAGAAACACACCGAATCCGAACAGAATGACTTCCGAATGTAAATAATTGGCGCAACAGGTGTGATATAAATCTTATACAACGAGGTCGTGATTAAGATGATCGTATATCAAGCGTTAGCGGCTCACCACACGCGATGCCCCAACCTAGTCGCGGACAACCTATAGTGCATATCGATATTGAAGGAGATATACATATAACAGAGGCACCGGTAATCCTATTCAAGTGGAAGTATCCTATTCGTTTACGAGACCTATACTCGCGTGTTGACAAAAGACGTACAAGAAGATCATATGAGATCTTACCAACACGGGTACTCGAGAGTTATTGGTGTACTGTGTGTTATTCTAAAGAAAGTTATAGATTTAATGCCGTCGGACATGTTTGTATTCTTCTAGTGCATATTTATATTAAAAATCTAACATCATATTTTACGTAGGTTTTCAATTCAATAGGTAGTAAACCCTACGTTGCAGTTGCTCAATACAAAATAATTTCCAATCGTTAGCTTATTCTCGCCCAAAGGGTAACCCTTTCACTTTCAAGCATAAATGGGATTTACAAGAGCTGACCGTAAAGTCACTCAACACTAACGAGCCTTGATGTCAAGTATGCGACGCACGACAGACATTTTCATAAAATACTTTATGGTGCTTAACCATAGAGGTACCAAAGTGACGATGCAAATTCAATTCTACGTTTACACATCTCATACTCAACGCATGGACGAAACAATATGTAAAGCAACGGTACAAAATGATCGACTAGCAGACACGAATCTCGTGGATGCCTATTTGTTGAGCGCAGAGCGAGCTCTACTACCTTTTTATTTCTAACTTGCAAGTGAGCGATTTATCGCTTGCAGCTGCGTTTTTTTCTGGAGTATGGACACCATAAATCGTGTCCACTGTGCTTTTTCAGCGCTCATGATTTGCAGAAAAAAATGAAGTGTAAATCAAAGCGCACTAAAAATTAAGGCGCTATGTTTTCCTGTTCGTAATATACAGTCACAAGGCAATGACAACTTTCTGGTGACACTCCAATTAAATACCATTTGGTTGCCAGTTGTAAATAAATTTATTTCACGCCTTCGCTTTTATCTTGTATCAGTTGGATTGTTCTTTCCGTAACAATCGCGACTCGTTGTGTTTATACTTGACTCACGAGTGAATTATGCGCGTGAAGGTTTGTGCGATCGCATTAAGCACTGCAAATGAATGTTGACACATAAAAAGTAGATTATATTCTTGAGTATTTCTAAAGATTTTATGAAAATCAAGAGTTAATTTCCAGTAACAGACAATTTCCACGGCTTGATTTACATGAGTTCTAAAAATAAGATCTAATTTTCACAGATGTTAAATACATGAGTGTGCACAACTTAAAATTTATTGGTATTCGACTTGGAAATTGTATTTTCTGAAGAGGATACAATAAATATCCGAAAGGTCGCGTTAACGAGCCGCCCCGACGCGAGACGCACGGAACAATAAAGTACGATTTTACTGAAGACTCGTGAATATAAAACACATGAGGATAAACAACATTCAATTTGGCAAACATTGAAGAGTTTTCGAAGTGATATATTAAGACAGGGTTAAATTCTAAGAATTTTATAATAAGACAAGAGATTCAATCAAAGTGCTAGGGATTGGATTTCAAAATGCCTGTGCGCACATTGATCCGCTTACAGAACTCCCCGCATATTTAAGCTCAGGGATATCTCTCGTAGATCTTGCAAAAAGCCGCGGCGATGTACCGAGAGCATGCTTGGCTCTGGTTAATGATTGGCCCCATATCGAACCCAGGAATCCCTTGTAAAATTACCGCCGCCTCATAATAGGTAGGTACATATTTTCGGCAAGATTTCTGATTCCCCCCTTATCATCTCATTTCAATCTTTCGCTTGTTATGAGTCGCTCACTTCACTTGTGGAGAGTGATTGAACCGCTTGATGTTTTTACGCTGTCAGAGATTCCATTCTTTTACCTTTTTCCCCTCATCGTTTCTTATTTATATTTAAATGAAGATACAACTTTGATACAGTTTGGCGATGTCTTACAATATTGCTTTTGTTAACGTGTTATGAATTGACTTTTTTCGAGTTGTTTTTCCGAGCTCCAGAAGATAGAACGTAAAAACTGTACAATAACTCTTTTTATAAAATAATTTAATCATGGCAATTATTTTTAAAGCAAAATGCTAAAAGTAGGTACTTAGTACTTAGTTATGTTCTATCAATACTATTCAGATATGACAATGTATCATGTTCATAGCGATTAGGGACGTTATGAAGCTCCGTAACTGTTTCCGAAACTATCGGATATCCAAATGAAAAAATATCCGTACCCGTAACCTATTTAAAAGATTCGAATAATTTTGGATAGCGGCGTAGTTTAAATGAAACACGTTAGGACAGGATTTTGTCAGCTGAGCCACAGGTCCCCTGGCACTCTAGGGCTGCCGGGCCCTTGCATTGTTTATTATTTATCTTACCTAGTCTTAACTAGTCACTAATTATGGGATTACTTTACATTTTTGATACCCCAAATAATTAAATATCCGTAATCGAAACTATAATAATCTATACATATAATAAAACAGTAAAAAAACTGTGTCTGTACATTGAATATATTAAAAAAAAATAATTGAGGGGGGTTTAGAAACAGTAATAGAGCACGAAACCAAAAAAAAATCTGTCTGTTTGTCTGTTTGTTTGTACACACTAATCTTCGGAACTACTGGACGGATTTGAATGTTTTTTTTTTTGTTGTATAGGTATTAAGTCTGGGTAACATATAGGCTATAATTTATCTTGGAAACTTGAACACCTGATGCAGAACCGCAACAGACCAGCTAAACTATAAGAGATACAAAAATGGTACCATAGCAAAAATTGTTTCACGTGATGAACATTTTCTGCTAAAGAGAATAAATTTGAAGATCTGGAACACCTGATGTGGAACTCCAACAGCCCAGCTACGCTATAACATATATAGGAATGACGTCTTAGCAAGAGTTGTTCAGCCTGATGAGCACTCTCTGTTGTCGTATAAAATTTGAAGATCTGGAACAGCTGATGTGGAACTCCAAGAGCCCAGCTACACTATAACATATATAGGAATGACGTCTTAGCAAGAGTTGTTCAGCTTGATAAGCACTCTCGGAAGTTGTATAAAATTTGAAGATCTGGAACAGCTGATGTGGAACTCCAAGAGCCCAGCTACACTATAACATATATAGGAATGACGTCTTAGCAAAAGTTGTTCAGCCTGATGAGCACTCTCTGTTGACGTATAAAGATTGTAGATCTGGAACACCTGATGTGGAAATCAAAGCTAACACTAATTTCACTGTATAGTTATAAAATAACATAAGCTCGGAGTACCTCCACGCGGTGAAGGCGGTAACAGTTTAGGACTGATTTTTGATGAAAATTCTATGAATAATTGAAAATTTGACTCTACTGGCTAAAACGCCCATTTATTATTTTATTTTATCGAAGAAATATGCCTTCGGGCTTATGTTATTTGAGTGTTTAATTTCCTTTTCCATTTATCTTCGTGACACGGTAGCCTACCCAGTAACACAGGGGAGCAGTCACTTAGATTTTAATTGATCAGGTATCTTCAGAATAAAACTAAAACCATGCCTAGAAAGAGGTCAAATCTTTCCCAACGTTTCAAAGGCGCTAAAAGATTGAGGATCATAAGATCCCAAGAATTTACCGAAGAGCGTCAGGATAGACTTGATGGTGTTCGAGAACATCAGGCTGCAACTCGCTCCGTAGAAACATCTTCGGATCGCGAAGCTCACTTGCGTTCTCAGCGTATTTATGCATCTACATCCAGGTCTCTAGAGACCAGTGAAGAATATGATGCGCGACTGTCCGCTGATCGTGAACGTCATGCATTGTCTCGTGAGTCGGAGACGTTTACGGATAAAGAATTGTGCTTGAGTTCTCAGCGTATCTACACACCTGCTGCTAGGTCTCTAGAGACAAGTGCGGAACATGATGCGCGACTGTCCGCTGATCGTGAACGTCACGCATTGTCTCTCGAGTCGGAGACGTTCACTGATAGAGAATTGCGCTTGAGTTCTCAGCGTATCTATGCATCTGCTGCTAGGTCTGTAGAGACAAGTGCGGAACATGATGCGCGACTGTCCGCTGATCGTGAACGTCACGCATTGTCTCGCGAGTCGGAGACGTTCACTGATAGAGAATTGCGCTTGAGTTCTCAGCGTATCTACGCATCTGCTGCTAGGTCTCTAGAGACAAGTGCGGAACATGATGCGCGACTTCCGCTGATCGTGAACGTCACGCATTGTCTCTCGAGTCGGAGACGTTCACTGATAGAGAATTGCGCTTGAGTTCTCAGCGTATCTGCGCATCTGCTGCTAGGTCTGTAGAGACAAGTGCGGAACATGATGCGCGACTGTCCACTGATCGTGAACGTCACGCATTGTCTCTCGAGTCGGAGACGTTCACTGATAGAGAATTGCGCTTGAGTTCTGAGCGTATCTACGCATCTGCTGCTAGGTCTGTAGAGACAAGTGTGGAACATGATGCGCGACTGTCCACTGATCGTGAACGTCACGCATTGTCTCTCGAGTCGGAGACGTTCACTGATAGAGAATTGCGCTTGAGTTCTGAGCGTATCTACGCATCTGCTGCTAGGTCTGTAGAGACAAGTGTGGAACATGATGCGCGACTTCCGCTGATCGTGAACGTCACGCATTGTCTCGCGAGTCGGAGACGTTCACTGATAGAGAATTGCGCTTGAGTTCTCAGCGTATCTACGCATCTGCTGCTAGGTCTCTAGATACAAGTGCGGAACATGATGCGCGACTGTCAGCTGTTCGTGAACGTGGCAACATATACTGGCTATACATAATTTATTTTGGAAAATGAACACCTGATGCAGTCCGTAACAGACCAGCTAAAGTAAGTATAATAGATATAAAAATGATGCCATAGCAAAAAATATTCCACGTGAAGAGCATTTTCTGCTGTGAGAATAAATTTGAAGATCTGGAACACCTGTTGTGGAACTCTTAAGTAAAACTCTTAATAACATTTTAAGGAATGACGTCTTAGCAAAAGTTGTTTAGTCTGATGGGCATTTCCCATTGACATACAAAAATGAAAAATCTGGAACGACTCCAATCGTCTCGCTCATCCCGTTGTTTTCCCGTCCCCGAGCCTTAGAATTCTACATCAGACGTTTCAGATCTTCGATTTTGACGACCCCGTTGTCGCCGGCATAAGCAACAGGATCCGCGTACGAAGTCGCGGGCAGAAGCTAGTATAATAATAATCCGATATGATATTGTATTATTCCTATATCCGTATCCGTAGGCATCCAGATCCGAAATGTCCTTAAACATCACAGACAACAATTCCTGAAACAATCATCAAAATGCTATTCAGCGCGAACAGAGAGGAACAGTTTAATATTATTAGTATCAATTTGTATGACTTTCGCGGCACCACAGACTAAGTAATTGAAAACGGTTATTCATTTTTGTCATATCTTTAGGTAGGTACTGATATATATTTTATTAAAGCACTAGCTTCTGCCCGCGACTTCGTCCGCGTCAAATTTTTGCTCCCCTGACCCTTCCCGTCGCATCGATTTGCCTGCTAGTTTTCGTCCACGTCGTTTTGAGTTATAGTGAGTTAACCTTAAAAGATAGACATATGCTCTCGCGGACTTTTTTTTAGAACTTTTTAAAAGGAACAATTCCGTCATACTTGATTTTTGCGTTACTTTAACCGTTTACGCAGCGTATGCAACGGAAACTCTCAAAAGGAATAAATTTTCCCCGTTTTTGCAACTTTTTTCATTACTGCTCCGCTCCTCTTAGTTGTAGCGTGATGTTATATAGTCTATAGCCTCCCTCGATAAATAAGCCACCCAACACAAAAAGAATTTTTCAATTCGGACCAGTAGTTCCTGAGATTAGCGCGTTCAATCAATCAAACAAACAAACAAACAAACTCTTCAGCTTTATAATATTAGTATAGATTTTCTATTATCATTATTTATAATACAAACATTTGTCTTTCTTGTTCCTTGTTTTGCTCTTTTATTGGTAGTACATTCAGTTCCCTGAATTACCTGACCCCCTCTTCGTCATTTTTTCTGTGCAGGAGGGGTCAGGTAATACAGGGCACTATTTGTACTTACCTACCTCGTACTTTCTATTATTTTTTCGTAACACAATCTCATCATCCGCCTAGCCCTTTCCTAATTATATTTGGATCGGCTTTCAGTCTTATCGGACGCAGCTACCAGTAGCAGAATACCAGTATTTTACATGAAGCGACTGCCCTCTGACCTGTGAAGGTCCAAGCTACTGGGTAATACGGTACCCCTGATAAGGCTGG
The DNA here is from genome assembly GCA_932294355.1 of Aporophyla lueneburgensis. Classification (NCBI taxonomy): domain Eukaryota; kingdom Metazoa; phylum Arthropoda; class Insecta; order Lepidoptera; family Noctuidae; genus Aporophyla; species Aporophyla lueneburgensis. Next base: position 18,461,450 of record OW028750.1, on the reverse strand, counting down.
TTGTCAGACTTTCGGTCTTCTGATGATTCGTAATGGCTATCAAAGATCGACAAATGACAGCCGGGACTAAAGGGGTTCATTCTGCATTTTTAGCAACTTCATAACTATTAAGTAGAAAAATATACAACGACAAAATAAATTAACTGAAAATAGTTTAACCGCGTGTTGGGTATCGATATCAAAAACGTACTAATGTATTTTTTTTTTTTTCATCATTCCAACTTTATCCAAATCTTTGAATGACACTGACATGTACATTACGCCAACCAGACTACTATGATGTGCTTTGGTTTTTGGAAATTGGCAAAATTCAGTGTTCATCGAAAAATTACAAAAATAGCTGATCGATTACGGGCCATTACCCTTCACCCATCGAATAATGTAAGAAACTGTTTTTTTTTTGTTCCATTACTTTTCTATATCAACACGTGTAAAGCATAGCCTATAAGCCAGCGAACTCAGTTTGACGCTGTATAATACCTAACAGGAAAATATTAAAAAGTCATAATCCTTCTGGTTTTTAATTAACGAAGTGCTAAATTGAACACTGAAAGTAATTATTACGCAGTTAAATTAATTTCAACTGGAGCCAGTTTCAAACGTTTTCAAGTAGCACAGTGCGAACGTTTCTGCGAACTACTGCCTTTTAACATAACGGTTTCAACTTAAAGCAATCATCGTTGTTGAGATTGAAATGTAATTTTATGTAGAAACCAGCTCTCTGACCTACGGCAGTGCTAAACATTTACATCCACTCAACCTTACTTAACTGATTATCTATCGTAATAAATTATGTTCAACCCGTGAAGCGTTTTACACATAGCATTAAATATAGATAATTACGTGGACGTGACTACGTGCTTATAAATTTATATTTATATGAACCTTTTTATTTACCAACGAAAAGTTCAACAATGTTATAAAAAGTAAATGGTTTGAACGGCCCACGTGATATTAAAAGATACTATCGTGTACTAAATCTTGAAAAGGCTGGCTTTAAATAAGAACCTGCCTCGAAAACATTTCCTACAGTACTTTTGTTTTGATATTACAACAGTGAGTCATTTGAAATCAAGACGAATATAACAAGATTTTAGTCAAACAATAAGGCAATGAAGGGATTTATCAAACGACAAATCAGGTCGTTACTCAAACCGAAATAGAATTATTCATATTCTCAATGTATTTATCTCAGTAGACATACTTAGTACGTATCCTGGCACAACAGCACAATAGTCCAACATCCTTAACAATGATATATTGACATTCAAAGACAATAAGTTGACACAAATAGGGTACATTATAATACACAATACAATACAACGCGTGGGTGACCTGGGGAATGTTCTTGCTACCTACTGAGACAGCCAACGACTGTACATTTAACTGAGAATGTAACAAACGTACTGGAGGACAAAGCTTTAGTGTAATTTTCTTCGTCTAAGATCACTGCCAGTGCGAAATCTTAATAACAACTCGAAAGCAAATACACACTTGAGTACGGAATGTTCTTAGTTCTTGGAGTGAATTGGATACATTTACAGAATAAATGTTCTGGCGTGCTTAGTGCTCTGAGCGTTTAAGTGAAAGTGACATACAGTTTTCTTTTGCAATACTCACTTTTTGCATTTTATTAGATAGTTACGTGCAACCAGTGCGTCGATGACTAACAAGAGTTGATTGAAAAACACATTTTTTTTGTATTCTACAAAACTTATATAAACTTGGATAGGTTTAAAATACACTTTATCGAGTAACGTGGAGAAGAATGAGAAAAACAGGAAAATAAGAAGGTCTCAAACATTGTTGGACCATACCTAATATAGGCAATATTGTTCATAATGCAGGAGCAGTAGTGGCTCTGTGGTATCGGCCCCGACTTGCAAGTTGTAAGTCGTGATTTTGACCTAGGCAGGTAATTTACTTTGTATATTTAATTTCATCCCCATTGCCCAAAGGATGAAGGAAAATATTGTGAGGAATCCGGTATTTTCTAGAATCAAAAATTTGTATACATGTGACATCTATCAATCCGCACCAGGCTGGTGTAATAGACTGGAGGCTTAAGTCCCAGCAGTGGGAAAATTATAGCCTGTTTATGATATACGATGTATAATATGATATACGGACTCCCATTTTTTCCCTTGGGTGTCATAAGAGGCGACTAAGGGAATTACTAAAGAACGGACAGCAGCGTTCTCTATGCATTCTACTACCATACTGCAATCGCCAACCCGCCAAGTCAGCCAAGCGTGGCGATTATGCCAAACCCCTCTAAGTTGGGGCAGACCTATGTCCAGCAGTGGACGTGTTTTGGCTGAAATGATGATGATGAAACAACTAGTTCAAAATTACGAGACAGAATAACTTTTATACTATAGGTAGTAAGTTGCATATGACCCTAAGCAGATAGCACACGCCTGCGTCATAATAACAAAATGCATACAATTATAAAGTCTGCATCCAGATTAGGGTTTACCTTTACTCCGTGTTCCATAGTGAGCGAATTTAAAGACGACAATGTCATTAAGGATCAAGATAAGCTTTTTGCAGTATACATACAAGAGGCATTAACTTCTTAATGTTTCAGTATATACTTAAAAGCGTGGCTGGTTATAGCCTGATTGGATCAGGATAAAATTTTGCATACAAATAGTTCCAGAAGTCGTAGGATCAACAGAGACTATATTAAATAAAATAAAATGTTAAATACGAATTGTTAATAAGTTCAAGATTGCATTTTTAGATAAGGATACGCGCGAAAAATACATTTAATACAAAGTTCAGAATAAAACATTGCATGAGCTATGTCGAGGTGTGAAAATATCATGAGTTGACTGGTTTCCTTGTAAGGATTGGAAGGCAAGTTGGCACGTTATTATAATGTAGGTATGTCGGACACAGACGGGTTTACTACTGAACAAGGGCTATCTGATCAACCACTACAATTAACAGTAATGAAGGATATGGTAATACGGTAATGATAGATTTTGATCCATCTCGTTAACTCATTTACTTGACAATTCCATTTCTAGACCCATGGGAAAAGAAAAGGATAGACTTTTTGTATCTACTGTTAAACCTATAATGATGTTAAAAATATAAAACGCGTCTGCACGCCTTGTTTTCCCAAAGGGTTGGGCACAGGTGTTCCAATAGGGCACCCACATTTCGCTAGTTATATTTAAGTCCCATTTAATAGGGGGCGAGCCTATTGCCACTAACCGGGCATAATCCAGATCCCGACTTCATCATCATCATCAGCAGCCTATAACGTTCCCACTGCTGGGACACAGGCCTCCTCTCGGTGAGAGGGAGCCGGCCATAATCCACCACGCGGGCCTAGTACGGGTTGGTAGATGTCATATGTCTTATACTATTTGGTTCTAAGACATCCTGGTTTCCTCAAGATGTTTTCCTTCACCGTTTTGAGAGCAGTGGTGATAAAATAATTTACACAAAATAAATCGCCTGTCTGGGTTCGAACTCACGACCTACTCGTAAGTCGCGGTCGTTACCACTGGGCCACCACTGCGATTCCGAATTGCTACTGAGAAATTCCAGGTAGAAGAACCCAATGACACTTTGCCCGACCCAGGAATCGAACCCAGGACTTCCGGCTCAGCAGTAGCACTTGCAACCCCTAGACCAAGGAGTCACTCAAATGAAGAAAGAAAAGAAATAAAATTATGGAATTAATAAAGATATTCAATATGCAAATGCAATGTAAAGTGAACTACTTTATTTGGTGATTCGGTAGTACAATTTATTGGATCAAAAATAAACGGTAATTAAAAATGGTCCAAACATTTCTGCTTAATAAGCTACATGCTCAAGAAACGTCACGTTAAACTGTTTGCTTAAGTACCAACTACTTAATTAAGGCAAGTATTTCTCAGTAAAAACTATTAAGACCAAAATGTAAGACTCGTATATTTCTTTTAATCTTTCTGAATAATCTACTTATTCCTGTTACAGTTATGATTTGATCCACTTGTTTTTAAAGTAAACTGTGGAATTTAAGCAACAAGATTTTTTTCGAAACACATAGGTACATACATTCATAAACTTACGCCTTTTTCCCATGGGGGTGTAGGTAGAAACTAGAGAACCCCACCTTTTAAGATCTTCACATACTCATATTCGAAACCTCTGCAGTAAATTATCTAAATGTACCTAGTGTTTGGAATAAGAAAGGCAAACTTCAAACATGTTGAAAGAACAACAAAGAATGACGAAACCAAAGGCGGAAAAGTAGGAATGTAATACCGAGGAATAAATAGACTAACCTTTCACGATCAAATAAATTGTGCACTGTTGAAGGAGTCAGGGGTCTAAGACTGACTGTGTTCAGCTGATGACATGACTCAATGGATAGGTAAAATGATAGATATACATTCATGTTTATTCTTATACGTGAGAACGATGCATGTTTAACTTTTTCCTAACCACTGACACACGTTTTTTCGATTACGAGTGTGAAAAGTTTCGTAACTAATAAGTCAAATTGAAAAATCTGTATGAGAAATCTCAAGCTCGTTTATAAATACACTTACAACAGTTACGAGTATGTAGACAATAAATAAATGTATTATAGATTTGAACGTTGACAGCTAATAAGTGGCGAACAGTTACCAGTCAAAATAAATCCAACGATATTAAACGTCACCACAATCAACATCGAGTGTGTACATGTGACTACGAAACGTGGGAAACATTTATATAGCGTTGTCTGTCCATCCGTTGACCCTTTAACGGTACTACGCGACCGACCGATTGCATAACTTGATTGTAAAAATGTTTTTAAAATTGAAAGTCAACAATTTTTTGAAGAAATTTACTTAAAAATCAAAAAAAGTAAATTTCATAAACTTTTTCAAAAGCAAAAATTGACCAAAAAGATGCGCCCAACGTGGGGCTCGAACCCACGACCCTGAGATTAAGAGTCTCATGCTCTACCGACTGAGCTAGCCGGGCTTGATTACCAGTAGCGAAATAGTAGTTCCGTTATCACAACTATTGTATACACAATGACGTAACATTGAGTTGGGAACCTATAAATAGATTCCGATTGCGACTATCATTAGCTGTTAACAGGAAATTATTGACACAAAACAAGTTCCGTACGAATAGCTTGTGATAAATTTAACTTTCCTACAAGCTTCGAGGTACAACGTTTGTATGTTTGGCTACGAATATAGTTACTCTATTTTCTCAGTGCAGAATTTCGAATCGGGCCAGACGGGGCGATGGGCGGTCCGCAAACACTTCCGAGCCGTGTAATTTACTCGTTAGTTCGTATCGGCGTCCTATAGAGACTGTTATTTTATGGAAGAACTTGGCGACCGCCCGCGGCTTCTCTTCAATGGAATTCGGAAAATTGTGATTTTGTAAACTTCTATCTTTTGATAGGTAAATTGTATTGCGAAGACTACAGCCATAATGTAAATATTTGATTTGATTGTTATGAGTTGTTTTAGCAACTTGGGAAAATTAAATTGATTTCGATTTGCTGGGATAGCAGTATGCCGATTGTGTGTAATCCAGAAATATTTTCTAATCTAGTTTTACTGGTATCAACTCAAAATAAGTATCGTTAAATTAACACAAGTCTAAGGACCATATTACAGAGCGTCACTCGGTGGTCAAACAATACTTAAAACTATATAGATTTCAGCCATTTGATTGGTTGAAACTAGTTTTAAGTAGTGCTTGAGTATTGAGTGGGGTTCTGCAATACGGGACTAAGTCAGGTCCAGTTAAAGATTGCGCGGATACAGGCCTCTAATCCTTGATCCAAGTCTCCGAGCTATGTTTGTCGGCATCACTACACAGTCGAGACGTCTCATTTGGTCCTGTCTCCGGCCCGATTTATGAGACCGTAATGCGCGCGCATCTAAGGACCACCTTCCATAGAATACCGGAACATAAAACATACGCACCGTATCTTACTCATTTTCTAATATGGAGCACCCAGCACCAATTTGAGATAAGGCAATCGAGCATAGCTATTATTTGTAACGTGATATCCCATTTAATGTAAAGATTGTAATGGCTGAGAATACAGCAATTCAGTGTAATTGAGTTGTTCCCATCGGTGCTTAAATAGGGCTGTTCCATAAAATTCACGTCTCTTATGGGTCAGTTCAGACAGAACGGAGAAATCGTCGCGCAGTCTGGAGACTTCTCTGTCTCCTCTGCCTTTGAAGTTTCTCTGAGTCACGAACTTGTGGGAGCCGACTGTGTCAATATTCACAGTTTGTACTTTAGACTTTAGTCATACGTTTCTATTTTCAATGGAGCCAGTAAATTTATCGGGCATTTGTCCGTTCTGTCTAAACCTGACTCTTTAACTGAATACATACTAGCATTATGAGGAGGTATTAAGCTGTCAATTGAAAACCCAGAATCTAAATCACGAAAGAGACCAGAAAAAATCAAGAAGAAAGAATAAGAGTACCGTTGCCAAAAACGCTAAGAGTGCTCCAGAAATCCAATCTCCAAATGGAAATTCCCACCAGTCGAAAAAAACTTAAATGAATAAGATTATGAACCTACAGAAACCTACATCATCAGCCTATAGCAGTCCACACCTGAACATAGGCCTCTCCAATTGCACGCCATTCAGTTCAATAACCTACATATTAGCCTACAGTTTTTTCTTCACGCAAAATGGTTATTGTGGTTGTGGTTTGTGTGTTGGTTATTTTTGGGTCAATAAATAAATTATTTATAATTTATTTATTCACTGTTAATTTATTTTAAGTAGGAATACTATTTGTCTGTTAGTTCAGGGTTTATTAACTAAAAGACAAATAATTCTTATAGAAACATCATATTTATAAATAATATATTACAAAAGCTTAAATGTTCTACTATATTTTTAATATATTTTTGTAAAAAGTATTTTTTAGGCATTTGTTCGACATAATCTATATATTTGCTTAATATTAATATATTCTTTTTAAATAGGTATGACTAAATTATAAATTTCCTATATCTACTTACCTACTTATTTTAATATTCTCGCTGCGAAATGCAGAGGGCGGCAAAATGCTCCTAGCGCGTCCACTCTACGGTTAACCAGCTATAGAACCAGGTATCATGCTCACAGTTCCTACAAATAACTCGTAGCATATTTGCATTTAAGACGCAGCGCCGTCCGATGCCTGGATGACCGTCCTTTTATAATGTGAGTCCGTTACACCTCGCCCAGAGATGCTTTGTGGGCCCTTTCGTCATGGCGAATTATCATGGAGATATCTTATTTGAATATTATTGTCGACGACGGATAACTTGATCCCATAAGTTTCTACTTAAGAATGTCCTATAGGTGCTAAGGAGATGCTAGTTTGTTTTTTTCTAGATAGGCACTAAATTGACTTCGATACTTACTAGAATGCTAATGCAATAACTGTCATACTTATTTGTACATTTTTTCTTCTTGTATCTGATACTCGTGGATGACTTCACAATGAAAATTACCTGTAACAACGAGAACAAAATTAAAACGTATTCATATATAGATATTATGTAGTTTGGCTTTTCGGCTAGTGTCCTGGGCAACATGTGAGAAACCAACATGATTTATTGTTTGTACCACAGCAAAAAGTTATACTACGGCTACCAACCAATAGCAGGGAACTTCAAGGTTCTGTTGTAAAGCTACCTGGCAAAAAACAATCTTCCAACTATGTTAACCTAGTTGAGAAAAGGTTAGCCAGATTGAATTTTATGGGGTCCAAATCAGATGCCAGAATAGCAGTATTTAATATGAAGTGACTGCCTATCTGGCGTCTACAGCCCAGTAACTGGGTAATACGATACGCCTTAGTAAGACTCGTTGTCAGACCTTCGGGCTTTTGACGACTCGCCACGACTATCAAAGATCGACGAATGACAACCGAGACAATGGTCTCAGTCAAGCTAATGAGCTTAACGTGCTTTCTGAGGCATCGAGGAATCTCGGTATGTAGAGATGGGCATCCATCCACGCACGAACCCCAGCAAGAGTAGCTTAACCTGCTGGATCAACCCCTGCAGCTGTTATTAATTAGCTAAGAGTCAACAAAACTTGGTCTGTGCCTAAAACAAGAAACAAAACCCAATCATCGCAGCATTCAACAAATATTCCATTTATCAGAAACTAATCAGAAAATGATGAAACCGACCCTACTACTAATAACTCGACAAGCTACAGAAAGATATCAAATAAGATAACCAGTTGTAAATGACATATCTTATAAGACAGTCCGCAGATAAACATATCCCGGGATCGGCGCGCTATTCATCACTTTGTACGTTAAGTTTAACAACAGTTAAATGGCGGGCCGATGACTGTGAACAATGGCTATCGATCGATAGGATCGGTGATAGTGGGGGAGTGCGCTGCGCACGCGGCGCGTTCGTTTGGAAGCTGCCGGTAACCGACCACTGTCATAAAACTGCCGGAAAGACCAACAGATCATTGATATGAAGATTTTTGTATTCATTTGCACGTTCTTTCGCACGATTGACTTCCAAGCTTATCCTTATACATGTGTTACAGCATTTGGGAACACGAAAACACTGTCTGACATTAAGATACATAAGTCTTTCTCTTACAGCATCTTTGTTGCAACTGATAGACCAGACTTACTAAAAGAGTAGTATTATTAGAAGCAATTGGTGTAGTGAGAATAAAATGTGTTTAATAGTCTTGGGAAACAGTCTAGAGAATTTGTTTATGCACCAAATAAATATGTCAGAATTTTATTTAATGGTATTTGTAGGAGAAAACTCGAGCAGAACATATTTATGTACTTTGTGTGATGTATAATATTCTGCTAACGATTTGCCTTGGGTGCTGGAGAGAAAATTTGCATTTTCATATTTAGATGCATTTGAAGCAGTATCTACTTCTACTCTGCTGGTTTACTAGTACGTAGAGTGGGTGCGTGTATCTGGCGACAATGAGCCTGTCTCGTAACTTCTCACGTGGCGGCGCGTACGATAAAGTAAGTCCACAATGCCGACAACTAGTACCCACTGTGTGCACAGTGGCTAGTGGCCGCGTACACGCAGCCCCCGATGATGATATCATTCTCACTCCCCGTATCGCGCGATTCGATCGTCGATACGTACCAGTCTTCGGGATGCGGACGACACGAGATCTTAATACACAATTCATATAAAAATATATTCGACATGTCATGTGTCAATTTTGTAGATTTAGACATTGTGATAGTGCATACTTTAAATTGATCAGATTTAGTTTTTTTTTTTTTTGGAACAGCATTTATGTAGATTAGAGACAATATTGTCACTAAAGGAACTTTTGAACTAAAATTGTATTATAGCAACCCGGCATGAATTAAAGAAATTATTCGTAATAAATTCTAGCAAGACAATTAAACTCGTTAAAGCAAGCCCGATCTCCTAAAGTCATTAATATTCAAAGGCGAAATAACAAAGTTAATAACACGCAATGAGCATAATGGAATGAGCTTCTTTATATTTATAATAGCGTGTTATTTTATATCGTTATTAATGCAGATATGTGCAACTATGAGAATATTCTCAATACACGACACAGGTATGAGTTTATGGATTAGCTTATCTCATACCTATGGAGAGGATGGTTAATAATAGTTTCTTTGCACGAATGTGGTGAGCAAAAAATATGTGTAAAGGGACACGCGAGATCGGGCGACGCAATAAGTAATGACTCGATACCGGCGCGGCCATCGATTGCGAGCGTTATCTCAATAAAGAGCAACTGAGTGCGTTCATTAGCACTCTGACACGGCGCAATCATAAATTGTGGTGCCCCGTCGCGACCCGCACGCCTACCCTTCCCTGCACCCCTGGTACCTGGCCCGCATTTAGACTTTTTGCCATTTCCATTGTTTTTGGTAGGAGCCCCATAAACCGTAACGGCCCGATCTCTGATAGCAGACGCAGGTGTTACCCTTCACACATACCAACTTAATTACACACGTTTTTAACAATATATTCCAATTCGCGCAAGCGATAAGCACGCAGCTGCGGGGTATTAGCCAAAGTTTGATAATATCATATTTAGGACCACCGTCGTTCCTTTTAATGGAAAGATAAAAACTTTCTAACAACCAGAAAGATTTTCACATAAGTGCTGCTGCACAGTAATAAAGCAGACAGAATGAAATTACTTGACAAAATAACATTTCGAGATCATAAAGCATATGACTTGTTCACACGACCAACAGAGCTGTATTAAATGTCACCAGATACAGCCAAATACGTAAAATATTAACCAAAACTTACAAACATGGGAAGTCATTAAAGCAACTGGCGTGGCACTTATAGAACTCCTATAGAAAGCATATGACTTGTTCACACGACCAACAGAGCTGTATTAAATGTCACCAGATACAGCCAAATACGTAAAATATTAACCAAAACTTACAAACATGGGAAGTCATTAAAGCAACTGGCGTGGCACTTATAGAACTCCTATAGCCGTCTGGCCAAGCATAAAGATCAATATCAGAGTGGCTCGTTGCCAAAATCTTTTTAATATCGTCCCAGAAGCAACTGAAGAGTGGTTACGGCCGATAACAACAAAACTATTACGTGAGCAGTTCGCTCGCGAATTGGTCAGAGCGTTATCTATATAGTTGGCGAGCGCTAGTTTAATCTTATTGTAAGGGACAATGGCGAATAATGGCCCGAACAGACTTCCCTTCAAGCACTTTTGAGTTAGCTGATAAATTCCACAGTCCTCGGCTGACTTTCGAGGGTCCTCGCGGTCGCGTATAACTTTTAATGAGTGCAGTTAGTTCGGTTTCAAAGAACGCCCTATAATAGTTGGTGTAAAATGAGCAGGCGTCGAGTGACACTTGTGACCGGGTGAAGGCGTAAAACTTAAAATAAACCACAACACTTTGATTAATGACACGGAGTAGGTAGTTACTTGCATTAACACTTTCATTTCGAACTTAGTTGTCAAGTTTATACAACCTCCTCTTAATAAACCAACAGAAGTCATTAGATCCCTAGACGTACCTACCGGTGTTCTAATTTGACGGACGTAGGCTTGAGGCTCGCAGCAATATAAAAGTGTTCAAAATATTTGACACCTGAAACCAGATAAGTACACTTATTAACATGATACTCCAGAGCGAAATTCGATGAGCAGACGGAGTTACGTGGCTGTAAAAAGCGAAATTCAACGGAGTCTATTAAAAACGACATTGGCTCGCTAAATCAAGTGCCTCTATAAAAAGGAACGTGAATGAAGGCGTTAAGTTTCACACCGCATAGCTCCTGCGCTCCAAGCGCGACGAAACGAACACCTATTATCATAAAGCAAACAAAGAGGTAGGAAAAAATCAACAAACACAAGCTTTAATGATTTGGTAGTTCTCGGGATGAATGCCAACGAAGCGAGAGAGGAAACAGCAATAAAATAGGGTTTTATTGTGGGCTCATTCATCGGTGTAACTAGAAGGAGCGAGATACACCGAAGGCATAGTAATTAGTTGCATATTACTTCATTGAGTTTCATCGGTTATTATTAGATATATCGATTCTGGCAAGTCGTTCAAAGTTAGTGCGTCGTTAGAAGACGTTATGATTATCGAGTGGTTTCGCGTTATTACCTCCTAAATTTATTTGGTGTAAGGCCTGTTATACCACCCCATAAAAGTTGCAAATTGGCTACTGGCGTAAGTAATAAATTTTATATTAAACGCGTAATATTTTTTAATTTATTTTCGGGTTAATGGCAGTTTGAAAGCGTCATGGAAAGCCTTTAACCAGTGTCTATTTGCCTATAAACAAGCCAGATTGCTATAAAAAGTTATAACTTTCAAAACCCATAAAGTACGATTATGTCTTTTTCCATGAAGGCGAAATAAGGACCACAAAATGTGCCGAAAAGCGTATAGATTTTCAGTTCATTATAAAGTAAAACAATCAACAACTTGTTTGGTTCTTAGGACAGCGTTACAAATAAAGGCAAACAATTTGAAATTAAACAAATACTTCCGCTTTTATCCCGTCGTAAACAAAACATAATAACATTACAAGTAAGTACTCTCCTAACAGTTATGCAACATGTTTAAAACAAATGACAAGATAAGCAACAGCCGACTGCAGCAACATTTGTGTGGTCCCGGCCACAACGGCTGTTTTCGGCGAAACTGCTCGCTTTCCCAGAAAATCAGCACGTGGGCGGTGCATAATAAAATATGACCTACTGAAACATATACAACTTTCCTGCGATATGTTATAAAATGCACCAAAAATGTTTATGAAACTTTTGAAGTTCTCTGCCCGCATAGAGGTTAGAATGAATCCTATGGGAAAATAATACCGGGATAAAAAGTACCTTATGTGTTAATTCAGTTTCTAAACAGTCTACGTGCCAAACTTCATCCAAATCCGTTTGGCCATTTTTGCGTGATTGAGTACCAAACGTCCAAACATTAAAACACGCGCCGGATATCCGTATCTGTATCTGTATCCGCGGATATCCGAGGAGAAGAAATATCCGTATCCGTACACGTTACTGTTTTGGCGGATGTTTTACCTTATACATACTGAATACATAGCTGAATTTTCTATATAAAAAGGTGCTTATGAAAAACTATTAGACTCGAATCAGTTTAGTTTGTATTTCTTAAAAATCAATTATTTAGTGACTAAACTTTAAACAAAACAAAACAAAGACCCGCGCAATGAAAGTCGAAACATGTCCTGTCAAGCAAAGCGTCAAGTGGCGTCAGCTCTCGTTCCAAGGTCACGCGCATCGACACCGATTGTGTACGAAAGTTAAGATCCATATCCGTATTCACGGATCTTGACACTAAATATCCGGAAGTATTCGGATCCGTATCCGCGGGATATTCATTTTTGACGATTCGGCACATCACTAATTAAAAGGTACAAACTTTTACATTTATAATATTAATAGGATAGTTGGATTTCTGATCAGCAGACCACCAAAGGAGACAATACGAAGGCAAATTTCTAAGTACGTAAGTTAACTAAACGACTCGTGCCTGATATTGCATAAATAAATCGTGTATTAATGTGCTGATGCATGTGTGAAACTCATAACTAGAAGCAGGTTTTAAGGATTTCTATCTATTAAGTAAAGTAATGGGGTTTCATCTTTTGACGACGGTAAAGTCAGCAAAAAAGTTAAAAAGGACAAATGTATAAGTAGGTACTGAGAGTAACTTTGAAAATGTTCATGACTAAATGGTCACTTTTTTTTTTCAGTGGTTAACTATAATCCTAACTAATTTAGTCCTCCTCGTATTTCGGCCATGGCGGCCAATCTCAACGGAAACTAGCCATAGGCGTAGGAGATATTATAGTGCACGTGTGTGCGCAGAGACAGGAACACTCACTCTTCCCTTACTCTCATAGTCCGATGGGGTTTGGCGCATTTGGTGCACATCTCAACTTATACGCCATGCTCAAATGGTGAACTTAGCAACTGGTGCACTTCTCATATGGCTCACTTCGCAACTGTTGCACTTCTCAATTTGTGCACTTCGCAAAAGGAGCACTCTTTAAGATGAGTGGAGATTTGGAAATTTTTTCTAAAAATGAAAGAATCTTTGGTTTTGCGTAGGTAATTTTCTTAAATATACAATCAACAAATACCTTTCAAGTAGGTACACACTTACTTAAACTTAAATAATTTTCAATAATAATATAAAAAGTCACACGAAAGTAATAAAAAAAATATGTAAGAAAGATAGTTATCCACGAGGACACGGCGGTGCCCCGCCCAGGCAGGGCACACCTCCACCGTATGCTCCACCGTGTCCTCCAGACGATCCTCGCAATGGAAACACCGGACGTATCCTCCCGCTTTATCCTGAACAGGAACCCACCGAAGCACCCATGCCCGGTGAGAACCTGCGTCAGGCGGAAGGTGAGGACGCCGTGGCGCCTCTCTATCCACTCCTCAAAGAGGGGACTTACCGCCGCAATTGTGGCGTGCCCAATTGCCCGACCTGGGAATCGAACCCAGGACCCAGGGCTCAGCACTTGCGACCGCGAGAGCAACGGGGCAGTTATCTTAACTAATATTATAAATGCAAAAGTGAGTTTGTTTACCTATTTGTTACGTTATCATGCTAAAATGACTGATAGGTTTAGAATAAAATTTTGCACATGGTAGAAAATGACATGGACCCAAGATATAGGATTTTAAAGAGACATTTTCCATCTGGAATTTCTCAGTAGCAGCCCGGAGTCTGGATTTGTGCCCGGTTGATGGCAATAGGCTCGCCCCCTATTACATGGGACTTAAACATAACAGGCGAAATGTGGGTGTACTGTAGGTACACCTCTGCCCAACCCTTCGGGGAAACAAGGCGTGATGTTATGTTATTTTTTAGAGGAGTAAAATATTTGCATTTATGTGTATATTGATGTTTTAGCAAAATAAACATCTTGTATCTTGAGGACACTTTTCATCCCGGTTGTGAGGCAATATCTAACCTCCTACACGGGGGTCGTGCGGTCCGTGGCCGTGCGGTACGGGGCACCGGTGTGGACGCCCTCATTGAGGCTGCGCCCAGCGCGCCAGTTGAGTGCAGCCCAGAGGGTCATGGCCATCCGGCTAATCCGAGGATACCGCACGATCTCGTGCGAGGCAGCGAGCCTCCTTGCCGGAGTGCCGCCATGGGATCTGGAGGCAAAGGTCCTCGCGCACATGTGGGAGTGGCGCGAGGAGGCGAAACGCCGGGGCGAAACTCCGCTGCCGCGACAAATCGCGGCACGGCGGACAGAGCTCCGGTGTGCTCTCATGGCGACATGGCGGGTACGATTGTCGCAACCCAGCGCAGGGCACGCCATAATTGCGGCGGTAAGTCCCCTCTTTGAGGAGTGGATAGAGAGACGCCACGGCGTCCTCACCTTCCGCCTGACGCAGGTTCTCACCGGGCATGGGTGCTTCGGTGGGTTCCTGTTCAGGATAAAGCGGGAGGAAACGCCCGGGTGTTTCCATTATGAGGATCGTCTTGAGGACACGGTGGAGCATACGGTGGAGGTGTGCCCTGCCTGGGCGGAGCACCGTCGTGTCCTCGTGGAGGCGATCGGCGGCGGCGACCTCTCGCGTCCGGCCCTGGTGCGAGCCATGGTACGGAGCGAGAGGGCATGGGAAGCCGTCACCTCCTTCTGCGAAGCAGTAATGCTCGCGAAGGAGGAGGCGGGGCGCGTGAGGGAGTGGCAGTCTCTGCGCCCTCACGTCCCTAGCCGCCGCAGGAGGAGACGCCCTGGGCGTCGGGAGTCGATTGCGGACTCCCGGCCACCATAGGCGCGAGCTTGCGGGCGGCGAGCAATGAGTAGCTCGCCGCCCGGTAAGGACCAAGCTCGGGTCGACGGCACGTAGTGTTCCACGCGCGCCTCAAAGAGATGTCAGCAGTAGTGTAGGGGTCTACTAGGATCAATGCCTGCCGGGGTCGCATGATTGTTCGAAAGAGATACCGTGACCCTGGCACATGGGCAACTGATGAAACACGGGTTTTAGTCAGTAAAATTCTGACATGCCCTCCCGCTCCGCCCAGAGTGGGAGAAGTCATTTGATGATTTCCAATCCAAAAAAAAAAAAATATCTAACCTCCACGCAGGCATTAACGAGTGTACGCATGGCCACAGGTTAAGCTATAAATGTCTAGTAAAAACTGACTTCTCACTGTACGAAAAGCCATACAATGCGAAGTCAGCTAAACCTAGAAATTTATAGCTTGATAATAGCCGTGTGTACTATAAAGGGAGACCTTTCATACTTAATCTGACACCTTTACTTCATTGCCACCATCTCCGTAGATTCCTTGACCTTTAGGTTTTCGATAAGGTATTTTTAATAATTACATAACTACTGCACGTTGTCCACAACGTGACCGCAAAGCATATTAAAAGAGTGTTTTGAAAATATTCAAATGATATTAAGTCCTATAACGGTTGCATTAAAATACTGTGATCACGTTGACAGGTGCTACCGTACGGCGGAATTATTAAAAACTGTCACGTATGACATTACAAAAGGCTACTCATTTATTTCTTCACGGCATTTTAAATGACCGATTCAAATAGATCATTGTGCGGGTGTCCTTATCTTGTACCGGAATACAAATAAATGAATAATACTGAACAATGATTTATTTTTTATTACAACTTCCGGTTGCTAGAAAACTACCAATACAACAAACATGTGAATAAAATTGATAAAACGTAAAATTATTATGAAATTCTCCATCTATCTCACAAAGTTCACGACTCTCACGTATTTTATTACTTACTAGCTTCTGCCCGCGACTTCGTCCGCGTCAAATTTTTGCTCCCCTTACCCTTCCCGTCGCATCGATTTGCCTGCTAGTTTTCGTCCATTTTCGCTCCTTGAGTTATAGTGAGTCAACCTTAAAAGATAGACATATGCTCTTGGGACTTTTTTTTTGAACTTTTTAAAAATAACAATCCCGTCATACATGATTTTTGCGTTACTTTAACCGTTTACGCAGCGCACGCAACGGAAACTCTCAGAAGGAATAAATTTTCCCCGTTTTTGCAACATTTTTCATTACTGTTCCGCTCCTCTGAGGTGTAGCGTGATGTTATATAGCCTATAGCCTCCCTCGATAAATAGGCTACCTAACACAAAAAGAATTTTTCAATTCGGACCGGATTCGATTCGGAGATTAGCGCGTTCAATCAAACAAACAAACTCTTCAGCTTTATAATATTAGTATAGATAATTAGTTGACCCAGCGAACTTCGTATCGCCTCAGATTCAATAAATGTTGTTATAAACGTACCAAGTTTGACAACCTGGTACGCGGTGGTGATCTGGTAAGCGTTTTCTAGCTGACACTCATATGTTAGGTTAGCTCCTACCCAGTTATGATGACCTGGTACTTCGAAGGCATAAAGCGTTTTCTAGCTGACACTCCTTTGTTTGGTAAGCTCCTGTCAAGTTATGATAACCTGGTACTTCGAAGGCAACGTTTTTGTCATAGTACCACGTTTTATAGTGACTTGTATTCTCTTTGACGTTTTATGTGACGTCTCACGGGAACGCGGTCGTAAAAAGGGGAAAAAAAAAAAAAAAAAAAACGGGATAAAAAGTATCCTATGTCCTTCTCCTGGCTCTAAACTACCTCCCTGCCAATTTTCAGCTAAATCGGTTCAGCCGTTCTTGAGTTATAAGTGAAGTAACTAACACGACTTTCTTTTATATATATAGATAAGCTAAATTTATAGCATTTTTTTAAAAGAAATCCAAAAATCTATTAAAAAAGCGAGCTAAGCAGAGACAGGAAGCATTCCCAAACAAAAACTAGGAGCGCATCCGCTTTGAATAGAGACATGACACGACGGAATGTAATGTTGAAAAAACCGTCTATCGCTTAATTTACGTACAAAGCGTTACTGGACAAAAGCGACAAATATTTTACCGTGACGTTTGTAGAAGCGCCGAAATGTTATTAAACAAACAATTCGCCCATTCGGCAACATGTCTTCGAACAGGGGGTTCGTATAATTGATTCTTTCCGGAGGCGTGGCGGCCGGCCGTGTCTATTGTGGGACCTCTGCTCACAAAATATTCTTATTCTGCTAGAGATGGTCTCTTTGGGAAATTCCTCCTCATTTCCGTCTCTAAACGAAACTTCACACACCGACACGGTGTTCGCGACAACTCTCCAAAGTGAAATGAAATGGGATGTTATGACAATATGTCGGGAACATAATGTGCGGTCACAACAACGTATTTTGCTGTGAAAATGTTTGCCTTTTGCGTGAATTCAAATTACTCCAGGAAAAAAGGCCTTTTAAACCTGCTTCCTCCGCCACAATTCTTAAAACCTATACTTAATAATATTATGACGGGTGTTATGTAAAAAGATTCTTTCGCAGTCTCATTCATGTATTAAATTGTACGGTTGGCATACTACTCTTAGACAGTTGAACGGAAAGCAAAAGATGACAAATTACAAGTTTAGTCTCCTGCTAACCTGATAATAAAGGGTTTGACATATCAGGAACAGGTGACTGACAAAAAGAATAAAACTGATCCTCCTACTTAATGTGAAAACATTTAAAAACGGTGTCATTATATTCCCGAGACCGTCGCACGCGGTCTGCTCCACAATCATTCACATATGAACGATGCCAACCCAACTCATTTCCAATCCCTCATTAAAAAAATATTTAGCGATGTATCTAATTTCGTAAATGATACAGGGTTATTTTATTAGAAAACCCGTAATAACTAGGCACCCGGACGCAATACGCCCCCAAGTTTTAGGTAATGACCGGTTCAGACGGACCCACGCGAGATTAATACATCGGAGGGATTCGAATAATAACAATAGGAACAACAAAAAACTAAAACGGCTGATAAATGTTCGGCTCTACCTGGTAAATTCCAATATTCCAATATTCTACAGAACGGTCCGATGCGAGCTATCGAAGCAACGATAAAATTCTCTACAAATATAATAAATCTATGCGATAAAATTCTTTATTTAACAAAGAGACCCCACTAATTGTTTCTGGAAACCTGTTATTAGAGCAAACGTGGCCCAAGGGCTACATATCCTAGCTGCCATAACGACATGGGAAAAAAGCAATACTTGCTTTTTTGTTTCAATGTTGAGAGAAAATGATGAGAATCCTGTGTAAACAGCGCTGACATGACGCCTCTTAAATACGTCAAATAATTGCTACGTACGAAACAGACTCGGATAACCCTTTACAAAACAAAATGAAATATACTTTAGGAACCAGCGTTAAATCGTATTAGGTAAATGTTATGCAAACTGGTTGTCGGCAAGGGTCTGCAATAAAGAAACAATAAACGAGCGAACACCCAAAACGAAAAGGGTTTACGGATGCTGGAAAAAAAAAACATTTTAAAAGGCAACTAGACAATGGACACAAGCGCATTAAGTAATAAAATAAATGAAAAATTCTGTATAACACCCAACCCAGATTGGTAAGTCCAAACCGCACAAATAAGCAGTGGTTTCGCTTTCTTTTTTACTTTTCATTTTTCTAAACAATCATCTTTTCTATTGTGATGGTAAAAAATGAAAAAGACAAAACTTAGTACAAAATATACCGAAGCAAGTATTTAAAAAAGTTTTAGCTTTAGAAGTTCCTAAGAATTATTATTATATTAAACAAAGTTTCGAACAGTTCATGAAAGATTGCAAGCCGATAACAAATTACAACCAAATTGTGTCAGCCATAATACTAAACAATTAATAATGACCTGATTGGTCTGTAGCAATAGCAATGTTAATGAAGAATTAGCGCAGTTCATAATAAACATGCCTTAGTTAGTTCATGTTCATTGTAACTAAAATGGAACAAGTAATTAAAATCAGTGATATTTATATTATTAGTTTGTCGAACGCAAATTACAAGTTGTTCAGTTGTGAGTCATGGTAATACAAAAGATATTTACAATATAGAAATGACAAAGACAATAGAACGCTCCAAATACCAATGTCAACTTCTGGAACATACAACAAAAGACAAATTGCACGTGCAGTCAACTGTCAGTAACTCACTACACAAAATATAATTCTAAACAGAACATATTTATTGAAGTAGAACTGTAAAAATTAATAAGGCAATATACCTTTTTGAAACAAAACTTTTTTGTGTAAAAAATAATCTGTTAAACAATTAAGACAGATGACACACTCGACCCATTTGCCACAAAAAAGGGCCACACGTGACTGCTGGAATATGATACTAATATCATAGCAAAGCTTTTAGGCGACAATAGAAAGAAAATAAGAGATATTACTGTAATATTTACATTTATTTGATTGCACGTAATGGATGATACAATAAACAACTGTCATAAACATTCTATTGCCCCAATTTTGCGTATTATGTTCTCAGAAAAATTGAAAGCAAAGATGCTATTTACAATATTTTAAAAATTGAGTCATATCCATAAAATCTTATGGGACCGGAGACAAAAACACGAAAGACAAACAAAAAGCGGCAGAGAGTGAAAGGACACAAGCTTTTATGAAGACAATAGAAAAATGATACTTAAACAAATTCCCGATGCCGCCTGAACATAGGCAAATAACCTCGTTATGATTCAAATGAACGTGACGTAACGCGTGTTTTTAGGAAAGTCCCCCGTTGGGAAGAATTTGTATTGCTGGTTTAGTCACTTACTTATGAAAATTCAACTTCGTGATTCAATATAGGGGACACTGAGTGATAGAAAATAATGAAACACGATTTCTCAATCCCACGTTCTAAAGGGAGCGCACAATCCTATCAACCGCAAGATATTTGTTAAAAGAGACAGTTACAGGCGCCAAAATGTTATGACTCGGTCTCAACCGCAAAACTATTTTAATGGCTCCATTAAAAAGTGATAGTAACAAATTGTTTCGTGGGTCAGTGTTAGTTGGTACTTTTAGTTTAATAGATACTACATTTGGGCAGGAAATGTCTTCATACCGCAGCAGCTGCTTATCGAAATTTAAATCAATGTGTTCCGAACTAGTTCAGATTTTTATGCCTTTCTTGATACGTTATTATAGAAATTATTTGTTTGTGGTGGTATTCTATTTAACAGCTAATAGCTAGACATTGAACGAGTTGATGGTTATGTAATAATTTGAAAATGGTATTTTTCACTTGGGCTACGAATTGAAAGGTGAAAGTTTGTGGTCTGGTTACAGCTTCTTTTGGTTTCGTCAAGTGAAACGCTGCAAACAATTACTGCATTGATATAGGTTGTTCTCACCGACTCGAGACGTGTCGCTAACGGCAATGTTAGATTACCTTCTACAACTGGTATTTATTTACGCAGTTACGTTAGCAGGACGTGTTGCAAATACACAACATTGATTTCCTTACTGTCAATGTTGTTGATTGACAATTTATTATTTACTTACAAAATGTTACATAATCAGTAAATACTTGTGCAACAAACAGTTAAGATGATGACGTAATTCAGTTGACATTCCAAGTGTGGGGTCCCGCTGGGCGATTCATTACAATTTGTTACCAAAACAGTGTGACACGAAACAACCGCCCACGTCAATCCGTCATTAATTACTGAACTGGAACCACTTCAGTTCGCCCCCCACGTGAAGGGGAAAAAAAGCGGTAGGCGCCTTTACATTCGGTGGCGGGTTTTGCATCGGCCAACGTTCCGTCCTAACAAAACAATGTCAGAATAGCGCGCTATTGTCGGCTGCTGCGACTATTAGAACGAATTGCCGTACGTGCCCGGGGATGGCTCTCCCTAGCCCCTCTTTATTACCCTTGGTTTCGCACTACTTTTGTTTGCGTTACACGTCTCTCTATCGCGGGAATGCTAACCTACCTCGGCCACTTCTATTGATCGGACATAGTAAAATTTCTGATCTTCCATCCTACAAACACTTAAAGAGCATAATTACAGTGGGGCTAATTATAACCGTATGACTTTAATAGTATTGCAGTAATAAACGCGCAATTATGTTATTAAGTTTTCTCATAAAACAAGGTTGATGATCGTGATATACTTTATAACATGGCTTTATTGGGGGAGTAGTGTGTTAATTAAATTCGTACCTAAGTACTGATCCACAAATCAGATAAAAATTCGTGTGGAATTTACTACAGCAACAGTTCTTAGAAATAGTAGCAGTATTCTGCTGTTTCTAACTTCTCTAAGTACGCATGTTTTGCTTTTATTAAGTTGTTACACCTGTAATTGGACCAGTTTTAATAGTATAATGATTTTATTATGGTGTCTGTCAAACAAAAAATTCGTTTATGTAACGTTACTTTAATATAGCAGTCATAAATTATCAGGAAAAAACCAGCTACATAGAAACGCAATAGTTCCGAATGTTTTTTTCTGGAATTCCGAAATCTGGAACAAAAACAGTTTAGTTTATCTTTTGAGCACACGATCTGTAATGGTTGATGTTTTTGTGAAGTTCCTTATCTTTGGACCAAACTTACCGCTTCAACGGAGAGCAAGATATGGTATCTACATCTCTATTGAGCTCAGTAACGGATATTGTATACTTTGCGGCCTTGGCGCCTAGTCTGCTTAGTAGGTAATTGCTAAGAAATTCTCTCGATATTAATCATCATGTACACAGCAATAATTGGACGTTGAGAAAACAACGTTTAAATGTCAGGTATTCAATTCATTTGACATTTAATAGATAGATGGGATCAAGAAACGCTTGGCAGTCATTTTTAAACCCCGCCAGAACTAGCTTCAACTTTCATATACTTCCGACCATGAAAATACTTGCAGAATTTATAGGTCAAAATATGCAAGGATCAAGATTTATTGAGGTGGAAGGAATATGCTATGACCAAAATAGCCGGTCATACCACATTTACCTATATTCAGTTCCAGGATTGCATGTTAGCGATATGTTTGGATTTTAAGTCCTATCAAGAAGCAAAATTCCGCTCATAGTAGTCCAGCGTTGGAAATAGAATCGAGTTCAGTCATTTGTAATTAATTATTTCAACTGACAACTGCAATCAGTAATTGGTGAAACGACACAGCTAAATAGCATCATTAAATTGATGAACAAAACATTTCATTCAAATAATGCACCAGACCCTCCCAAAGCTTGTAAAACTGATTCTATCACACGAAATGTAACTGCCTAATTAAACCGACATCTGCCCAAAATATTCGCTGATAATTCAACTGTTCTCCAGCAAAAGCTACGCTAAAAACACGAACGGCCAACAGCCGGGCCGCAACACAAATTAGATTCGCATTAATGAAACGTGGGCGGACGGACGACTAATCTAACATCCCCGGGACAATGGCACAAAAAGGGCCAAACACTGAAAAATAGTTTTCGAGTTTAACGGCAAATTACACAGAATGGACGCTATCATGGCGAGAATGGCATAAAATAAAACTGGTCACGTAGCATTAGGGTCCCGCGGCCGTCCACCAAACTTTGAAAGCGATGCACCTGTTATTAACGCATCGCACGCTTTGTTCCAACACAATAGACGCTAAATTGCAACTCGAATTTCTCATATCGAAGAATGGGCGGCGTGCGCAGGTAAGCTTTTTTTATGTGGCGGAATATGGAGCTGTGATCCGTTTTTCCGTATTGCGTTAGTCGATGTCCGCGCGGACGTCATAAAATTAGACGCGGCCGGATTTTTCAGAACACTGGCGCTTCAACGCAATGCTTAGCGTACATTGCAGTGCTTAGAGTGCATCTCAGGACATGAAAAATAGACACTGTTTGATTTTAAACTTTCATCGCTCCAAAAAATAAAAAATCCCGCCTTGATTTTACTACGTTCGTGTGGACGTCGCCTTGGTGTTTGTAATCATTTCAAGGTAAATCTGGGACATCTTTTCAACAGATAAATATTATCTACGCCCTACTGAAGTGAAAAAGGACAAAAAAATTTATACCAACAACGACACACATAATTGGAAACAGAACGAGCTACGTATGGTAATTTTACTCGTTGTAAATCCAGAACTAGGTATATCTAATTTATTAGTGATAAACCTTTCAATTTTACTACCTAGTCGAACAACTACCACAATTAATAGACACTGGATATAAAAATCGTATTAGATCAGTGTGAATAGTAATGGCCGGTTTATGGGGGCCATAAACTCACAACAAGCAATGTCTCACCGTCACACGAGAGATATTCGTCTATGGCTATACTAACAATCAAGATTAACCTTCTCGCCTCCTCCGTTTTATTTACGACAGCCGTTAAAAATTAATTATAAAATCCTATTACGGAAATTTGCAAAGCCATGTTGAAATTGTCTTATTAGATTGAATACGGAAAGAATTCATTTTATTGCCTCATAATTGCATCGCTCCGGAATGTCATAAGATAATCATAACAGTCAATAATATGGATTTCATTAAAATAATATAACAATTTATTACCCAGCCGACGTTACCATTCGTCATGTTACAAACGACATTTGTATAGCACAAAAAGTACCTATCGCCCGTTACATTGAATCGATTCGATTTGATTCTGTAAAAACTAAAGTGTAACACGTTGCTAACTTGCAGCAGGAAAAAAAGCAAACATGCGTCTCTTGGATTATTCTCCGTTCTGCTTTTATAAATTATACATTTCAAGTGGACAACAATCGTCTGATCTGTGATTATAATAAGGCCGCGACTCACGTTCGACGGACAACACAACATATGGGGTAAGTATGTAAGTCATGTCGATGGATCCCATTTGGTTGAGGGCGTGACCGGGGTGCTGGCTCTGAATGCTCCTGCATTGTAACGGTGCGGTGTACTGAGTATGATTGCGTCAATATTACACAGACGGTTTCTCCGTAACAGGTTAATGCCCCTAGACATTATACCTAGTCTATCATAACAAGATTGGCACGTTGTAAAACGGATTGGAATTTAACAGCAACGCCTACAACGACTATTAAGTTATAATTTAAAATGAACGTTTTATATGTTTTAACAATGCAATCATGGAGGTTTTTAATTAAATTTACATTTTTTACAGCTGCACCCTAATTGCGTAACATACCTATTATTAATCAGAATCAGAAATTTTTAGGAATTCCTAATCCATTCCAAACAATTGTCTACTTAGCAACGTAAACAACGCGATGATTTTTTTTTACTGTCAACATGAAAGTGTTTCCTACTAATAGTATCATATGCTATTACTCCTCTGATATGATAGTATGAATGCCTCGGATTTACAAGTTGACCATTTAATTATTTATTTATTGACACCAAAAATATTAACACTGTTGCAACCATTTTGCGAAAAGAAAAAATCTTAGGCAATAGTGAAAATAATATAACATGGGTGCATCTGTAACCGAACTAAGTGAAAACTTGTATCTTGACTACAGCGCTATACCTCTCTGATTGGGGTTTTTAGCAAAAAAATTTCAATTTTGTTAAAACTAATAGAACATTTGGGCAGGCAATGACTCTGAAGAACTATGGTTAACTATGCTGTAACAGTTACATTGCCCGTTTGCTAACATGACCTAACCTAACCCGCGGAGCAGCGTCATAATGACGCGGCAGCGGTTTGTGCGCCGCCGCACAAAAACCGTATCGAATCGGTCACAAAGTAGACTCACGTCACCGGGGCGCCTGCGATGCACATATCGACAACGGTCGACTAACCGAACCTTTAGCAATATTCGTTCCGGTCAATAGATGGTTTAGTGCTTACAATGGACAGGTAGGTGCTATTCAATTTATAAGACTTTATTTGGAATACAGTCAAACACAATGATCTATCAATAAACACACATCATAATCTGAGACCAAACTAAGAGTGAACTTTGGTTCAGTATAAGCGCGATTTAAACAAGTTAATTTTGTTTAAATCAACCGTTTTGACACAAGTGCTGGATTCTTCTATAATAAAGCTTAAAAGTAACGATCGTGAACTTTGATTTTTATGCAATTAATTGTCAAATAAATATGCCAAAATGCTCGTTATCTGTCAGCAGAAAAGAACTGGATGTCTGCATTGATTTAATAAACATGATAGTTTTTAATGAGCTTGTGAATTAGCATAAATATCAAACTGTTGACATAAAATAACTAAGTATTTATGAATTTTGAAGATGAATATCACACAAACCGTAGGAATTGCTTTCATTTTGACAATTCAACAACATTCATTGCATTATTTACGTTGTTGAGCATACAAATTAAACGAACGCATGAAGCCATGGATTAGGAACATCACTATTAATCAGAATTTTAATCATTTTAATAATTAAAATTCCGATTAATAGTGTGATACGCAATTACGGTGTTGGTATAGGTATTATTATCAAGATTTTATCCAAGAATAAGTCGCGCCTGTGTGGTCAACCTTTAACGCTATCATTACATGTATTAATGAAAAGTTACGCAATGGCTATCGTACCCAACAGAGAGAAAAATTGAATTCCTCACCTGTGCTCACATCACGAGTGGATTGAAAGACTCGTTTGTGCTCATAATCACAATTTCACGCGTACTTATAGACAGTACAAACATGTTAAACTGTTCGTCACGCCTGTTTTTGTGTACATTCAGGTACCCGTACAAAAGTGTTTTAACGCTTCATAAGGTCCACACACAGAGTTACGTTTCACACAGCTTCTTTATTACGTATTTTTTTTTTTCATATTTTTAATAGCGTGTTGGAGCAATAAAATAATAAAACTGTGATTAATTTTGGCTTCCATGATATATTATTATGATTATTTTCCTGTAGTCATAAAATATAGCATAAATAAAAATTGTCTTGAAATTAGAGATTTGCTTATTGATGGTAACGTTATAGGCAAGGTGTGCGTCTGGCTATAAAATATCAATATTCTTATGGGAAAATGATTGCGTTTCCTTGTGTATTCTTTAGCGAAGATAAAATTGAATTAAATTTCTTTACGGTTTCCGGGCAATAGCCCAAAGAAGTTGTCGGTACCTGACTGGGTGTTTACATCCAGCCTGCAAAAGATTAAGAGTTTTCAGCGAAAGACTTGATAGTTAGTTCCTCTATATTATTATGATTATGTTGCTGTAGTCATAAAAATTTAATTTCAAGCAAATTGCTTTAAAATTAGAGATTTGCTAAAGATTTATTGATGGTGCCGTTATAGGAAAAGTGGCCTGGCTATAAAGTATTAATATTTTTATAAGAAAAAGATTAAGTCTCCTTGTGTATTTTACAGCGAAGAAAAAATAACAACGATGTTCAGACAGTAATTTAAAAAATTGACAGTGTATGTCGACATCAAACCTTCTGAAGATCGAATTGTAGGTACTTTCAGTAATATGACTTTAATAGGTGCTTTCATCAATGCACGAACCTCGGTGCATGAACTATTAGACACCAATATCACTAATTCGTAACTTTATTATTTTTTGCAGGAATCATAACAAAGAAAAAAAGCCCAGCGGAATTACTGACTGGCCCCATATAAACGACAATCATTTGCGCTAAGCAATAACATTTGTCTGAGATCCGTAAAAGTCACAGCGTAACATATAACAAGCAATATGTGAGGACGCAATTGTTCAGTACAATGACAACGGGAGCGAGAGACTATCACGAATGCCTGTGATCCGACCACGCAACGCAACGCTGAATGAACGCCCCGTGAAGTCATAAAACCGAGCCACGGTAATTCCAAAGGACGCCTATAAATTCTTTATTTTATGATCGCGAGCATATATTTAATTCTAAGAGCGTCCCCACTGTTTCCTTTTTGTCACATAAATAAAGAATTTATAGTGAATTTTATACGTCCTGTAATCAGTGTTTAAACGCCTGAACTGCGGTTATGTACGGGGCATTAAAGCATTAATGAGCCAAGATGACTTGAAGGCTGATGTATTCACATATAAAATTCCGGATCAAATTAATATTCGTTTCAAACAGAATAGCTCGCCTCAACGGAGTCTTTCATAATTTTGGATTATTTAATTGTAAGCAGACCGCCTCTTTTGAAAGGCTGACACCACCAAGACTGTGTTGTCTGCCTCTCTTATGAATGCCTACACTTCCTATAGATATTAAACGCATCACAATAGATGGCCGACGGCCGACAATACAAAGAGTATTTGTACCAAAAATTCATGGTTGTATTAGTTGTAGTACGGTGTACGCACGTCTCAGCATCACAGAGATGTAAGCTCAATTGTTATTATCGAACAAAAAGAACGAATTTCTTACATGTTTACCTTTGAACAATATGCGTAGGAGCTACGGACGATTTGATAGAAAACCAAAATATCTTGATACTTTTAATTAGAATTTAGTATGGGAGTTTGTGCATATCACAATTTTTTTATTAAATTTAGTAAATATTTCCATGAACACAAAAGGGAATTCAATTAAACCATCTCTTTTAATGCAGGTATTTATAACTCATAGGTATTTAAATAGATCGGAGAACGGAGATCCTTTAATAATATTAATATAATTAACTTATTATATTTGTATAACAACAGACTAATTAGTGATTTTATAATGATACGTTTAACATAATCTACATTAATTATCACGCTATTAACGAGATATTTTAACAATTCAAAAATAGAGAATTATGTTTATTGATTATACGTAGGTATAATTAAAAACATAAACATAAAATATTATATGATTTTATGTGATATATTATACATTATTTTTATATAGACAGAAATGACTCATATAAACTAGGTACGTTTTTAAAAACGCAGAATATTAAAAAAAAAATATTTGGTTATCAGTCGTCCAATGTATGCAAAAATAATTATGATATAATTCATGATAATTATGTCTTGAAAAACATGTCAGCAAAATGTTTTAATTTGAAACCATATCGATTAACAAATCAATGTGTTTCGATCATCCTATTAACTTTGTGTCAATATTAATAATATGTCGATTAGAATTTATTACTTCGGTGCACGACTTAACATATAGATTAAAAATATTAAATAGGTATCGCATTCTTCTTCTTCTTCTTCCATCGTATCGATTCCATCTTTTAGTTTCAAATAAACTTCTACAAGCTGAAACAGCAGCGGCCATGTTTCATATGCGATCGAGATTTTCAGATGTGCCATGGAGGCTGGTGTTAATAATATTCATTATCATCATCATCCTTTCAGCCGAACGACATCCATCCCTCCGTCCCCAATTTGAGGGATTTGCTAAAATCGCCACGCTTGGCAGGCGGGTTGGCGATCACAGTATTACGGAAAAATGCATAGAGAATGCTGCTGCTTATTCTCTGGTAAGTCCTTTGGCCGCCTTTTACTACACCTAAGATATGGGACGGTACTCGTCTGGCACCACACGGAACCATTGGCATTAATATTACATTATTAATTTGATTGTTGCAAGTATCAAAATTGTTACCGTATCATAAAATTGTACAGTAGACATACAAAAGGTATAGCGTAGAAGGCACTAAAGCAAACGGCCCTTGCGGACCGACCGATTTCAGGCACAATAGGGTCCGGCCCTACACGTCACCGACCGTCACATTGAGCAGAAACACAAACATTTAAAATATCATCAGCCACGATAATGCTACAAAAAATACATAAAAAAATATGTCCGAGTACAATTATCGTCCCCGGGAGCACAATGGTAAGTCTTACAAAGATAAACAGTGACCGCGCAGCCAAGTTTCGAGAAAGAAGTGACGCGCTATGAAAACACTCACTAAGTACGATCGAGAATGCCATTCGGACCTTCAAACATGATATATTCTCGGCTTTAGGGGCGAGCAAAGGAATATAATAAAGAATTCTGCGTACTAATTCGGCAGCGTTAACTCCATGACAATCGGTAGTCCTTTGAAGTTGCATAGACCACACATTAGCTCTACCGTTATGTGCAGAACCAAATGAAGAAGTAGATACGCGAAATATTATATTACTAGCAGTTTACCCAAGACGCCTATTATATAGACAGACAATTACTTATTTCCTATATCAATAAAATTTCGCCATGACCACCTTTAGAATCATTCGATCCGCTGTTAGCTCAGGTGTCAAGACTTTAAAGCTATCATCGTAAAGTCAACATTTAGAGAAGCTCTACGTCAAAGATCATATTTCTTTGCGAATAATGCATTATGCAACGTTGAAGTTTACTTAGGACTACTTGAAAGGAGGCTGGAATCATTTTGGGTATTATACCTCATGATTGATGTTTTAGCTGATAAGATTTATAATAGCGGATTTTTTCGCTGTTTTATAAGAAAAATCTCACGTCTCATGAAATATGCTTAAACAAATACAAAACACGAAAAAAGCGTGTCTGTATGTACGCTCACTTAGTTTTACAAAATCAATAAACTGTATTTAAACATGTATTTTTTTTTTTTTTAAGAAATAAATATATTTAAAAGAACTACACAACATTCAGAAAAACGTGGATTGCTGAGAATCGAATTTGTTAACAATAATAAGGAACCATATCGGCTCGTCCCACGACATGTAGTGGCCGCCCACACCGCGACGGTGACGCCGCAATAATACTACAAGTGGAATACTTTTCTATAAACTTTGATTTATTCTTACTATTTTCATATTCCCGAATGACAGCATTCCTGACGCGTTCCTCTCAACCACCAAAGAGAACGAAATGATTTCGACCGCAACGGGAGGAGCAATAATTACTTTATGAAAATATTCCGAACCTGAGGGTTAAATGCCTACAAATTAATTAAAATATCTTGTTAATTTATCCGTTAACATTTTTCTCCCGAAGGGGAAAGAACGGTTATACCAAGTTATCCGCACTTTTAAAAGTTTTTAGGGACCCTAACATCGAAATTCACTTTGGAATTGCCCCATAAAACCCAGTTCAAAAACCAAATCAATTCGTTCTCGTTTTTATTCGTACGTCAAATAAAATATCAACGTTAAGGCGAAGGTGATATCGGGTCCGATTGGTGAATAAAAATTGTAATTTTGCGCCACACAATGTGGTGTTACGAGGGCAAAACAAAACGTTCGTGCCGTTATTCCGTGTTTCCTTAAGCTCCAAGTAATTCAGTATAAACCTCCTCAATAGGCTATAACGAGGCAAATAAGCCGAAGAATGCTTAGAGAAATGGGTCGATGAAGACGGCTATTTTTAAGTCACTCGATAGTTAATCTACTGTACTGTAAGTGACGGACGGTTTAAAAATAACGCTGAACTTTTAATAAACTAAATAATTCGTGATCTTTTTTAGTGACAATATCAAAGATATCATTAATGATAAGCCATTTTACAGAAACTAGAACATTCCAGCATACCAGCAACCGTTTAAAGCAATTAACTATTCAGTATTAAATTGGACAAAGGGCGAAACTGATAAAAAATATTAAAAACCCCTCCCAAAATGGCACTAATTGTAAATTCACGAAGTATTTACCGTAACGAAGGACTGTAAGATAGAAGCGTCTGGTTGTTGAAGCTTGTCGGCACGACCGGCCGGTGGCAGGTGCCCTCAGTCACGTGCGGTCGCGACTTAATGACACAACATTTTTGGAACTAACCCACCGAAGTATCAGCCACAAAACCAGCCTTGTTACCAATGGAAATTCTCTTCAAACTACTTTCATTATTGATGTTTGCGGAATAATTTAGCATCCACTGCGCCGCTTGGCATTTTGACCACTAAGGCTAGACGCACGGAACAAACTTCCAATGCTGAATCTTTTATCACAGAATGGACGGTAATGGGGATTTTCGTAATTACCAAATAAAGGTACTACGAGATTTAGTAAGGAAACCACAGAGAATACGAAACGCGAAATCTAAGTTAACATCTACGAGACTTACTTATACAAACAAAAGTTCTGAAGCAGATTAAGAAAATATAAGGTTAGACTTTTTCTAAACTTCTTAAATATTCATTTTGCTATTGTAAATGGTTAAAAAACATCTTTGACTAAACTCCTGATTCTTAATCCTTTTCTCTGCGAATAAAAGATTACGCTACCAACATCTTTTGAGAGGTAAGAATGGTGGTGTTCTTTAAATTGTTGCGAGATAATAACAAACAAAAGCACAATGAGAAATAATTATTTTGCTTGTACATTTACGGATTGTTGTGGCGTCTTGTAGTAGACGCAAAGACACTAATTGTGGACGTAAACGTTATTCTCTTGATAATTTTTAGTTGTAACAAAGACAGGTGCACGCTTTACTGGCTAACAAAAACGAGTACAATGGAGAATAGAGGAGTAAAGAAACAGATAATGTTCAGAAGAATTAGACAAAAAGTTTAAAGTAAACTTTTATTAGACTATGCTTATTCTAATACGCCTAGAAGACTTAATAAAAATCTTCGCACGTAAAATCCTAGGAGTTGAATCGAAACGGAATCCATTCAAAACCGATTTCGCAAACAAACAATCACCTATAATCCAATCCAAAGCATAGAAGTTGAACGACCAGACGTATCGTAGAAATAACAACGAAATTGCTAAGATCATGCGTTATAAACGAGCGTTTAAGTGTCTACCACAAGAGAGTGCTCCAACGATTTATAATCTGACATTATTATTTAAATATTAACACTCGGATTGAAATACGGTTTACCGGTTAACGTAATCGATATAAATAATACAGACGTGTGAATTTAGCTTTGTTATAACTTATAAGTAAGGCGTGGAGTAGTCTGAGTGGGGCGAAAGACGTAGCTCTTCACGTTCCGGTAGTCGAGTCGTTTGCAATGGCTATATTAATCATAGAGTTGACGCCTACGGGGCGTGGCCAGAGCTTATTAATTCATGTGGAGTTATTAAATTCGATGCCGAAGGACATTGGCCGTTTGGTGTCGACAATAGATTTGTGTGTCATTGCAATTATACAGTTCGGGTTTTTATTGGATTGAAATATGATTTAATCAGTTGCTTTGAAGTGTGTGTGATGATGACTTATGTTTGTTGCTGTAACAGCTTGTATTGGTTGGATGTTTAAGAATATATAATACGTTTTCTAGATAGTTGATTTCTTTTATTGAAATAGTCTTTCAGCAACTAATTTTTTTTTTCAAAGGTCTATAATTTACTCCGTTACTTGCATTATGTTAATTGTAGAGCACTTGGTCCATCGACTTGACATCATAATATCCAGTTCTAAAAACTTTGTTGGATGTCTTTCTACCAAACTTACATTGTAAACTTCGGTAGAAAGACATCCAATTACATGAAATAATATGAAGGTTTAGTAATCTTATGATTTAGGAATAAATACGTTGCATAAGTAGCCTACCTGCGAATTAAACAACTTATATCCTCTACTCCTTAAGTATTGTCTCTTATCTGCAGGCTTAGACAAAAAACATTTCTGATAGCGTTAAAAATACTATTATACTATATAAACTTAAACTTATTACAAAAAGGTTACATAAACAAATGAAGCCACAAATAAAGCCCTATATTCTTAACTTAGGTATAATAATAAAACCAAATGAATACACCACATAATATCTTACACAATTTTTGCAGCGATAAAGTGGCTCTATTTACATTGCTTGGCCTTATAAGATCATCTTGGTAATGATTTATCGGGTGTCGAGCGTACTAAATGGCGTATAGCCTGGATAAAGCACTTGCTACCGTAACGGACCAAGGGCGAGTTAATTATTATCTAGTCGTAAAGCTGTTTAGTGAGCACACTATTTATTGTCGGCTAACGAAGGTTAATTGTTCGAGCCGATGCTGTTAACGACACCGCTGGAACATTTCATACTATATTTTTAAATTATATTAAAAGTTATTATTAAGAAAGTGTGGGGAATATCATGTCTCACACTTTTTGTTTTGTATTAAGGACTGAGGCACACCTTGCGCTTGATAAGATCAGAAATATTGTTATGTCTTAGAAAGATGTTGTGCTGGATATAAAGTAAGACTATTTTAACCTTTATTCGAGACGTACTGGTGATATCGTTGTGATATATATTTATAAAAAATAAGACCGAATACTGCATTTATAAATACATACAGAGTATTCAGACTTATCAAAATTCTTAATCAATATTAATTTTTACAAGGTTTTTGCGCACACTCCTTTTATATTTTAAATATTTTATTTGTGCTTCTGTATGGTAAAAACGAAATGATTAATTGATAAAAAGCACCGCTATCCGCCTTCAAAGTTGACTCGCAGAAAATTAATTACGAATATTCACACAACCAATATGAGTAACGTTCAATAAATTACACTAAAACCAACTAAAACGGAGGTCATAACGCCGACCATTTATCATAACAACACTTGTAAACCGCGGACACTACATCATCTTTATTTGTGTATTTTCGAGCATGGTGTCAGACATTGGTAAAAACTCGCGCTGTCCGAAGAAAGATTCGATCGAATCGATCACAGTCACATGCCTAAAATAATGCTCCATCAACCGGTGCGCAGTATGCCCCGGCAGGGCACAGCCACTTCTTATGGAGATGAGAGGACCGCCAACCAACACCCTTGCGGCATCCCGCAGAGCGCGACCTAACTGACGATACATAATCAAATATTTAATTCTTTCGCGATTGTAAAATACCTGTGTGACTTGTACTTGCGAAAAGTAATTTTATTTGGTTTAAGGTTTTTGTTTTCATTCACTGTGAGACATAAACCTGCAATATTTTTTATATAGTGACGACTACTTTACACGTCTGCCTAGGTTATAATTGTAAAATCACAATAAACAGGAAAATATAGCATATATTTATTTAAAAGCACGAACATCCAACAGACCGTTTTTATCGATGCTGTAAAGAAAATCAAAGACAGAAATATGCTCAGAGCTTTATCAGTAACAAAATACTAGCGCATCTTATCAATAAAACAAAGCAAGCCTCCGAGGACCGTATCGTAAGATCGGAAGCAAGCTGTCCTCGCTACAAGACGACGGATTAGAAAGCTCCGAACGTTGGTACCGTCCCTGGAGTATAAATTATTTATGTAAATTTTTTCGACCGTTCGAAATTATATTTCAGCATCGTCGTGATTAATGTTGACGGATTTTTCACTTGGCCTCTCCTTAACGAAACGATCAAATAAATGAAGCTTCGACCGGTACACTCAAAATTACGTCACATATTCCCCAAAGACGCTCAAGTTCATTAGAATTTTCTTTGGAACGAAAGAGGATAACTTTATTTCTTTGTGAACTGATAAACAGAACGTCATCGTGATAGATATATTTGTCATACATTTTTCTTTAATAAAAGGGATTAAAATACCAAATAGGATTGTAGGAAACAATGACAAATCCGGCAAAATATTGTTCAGTCACGTAATAAGCCAAAATGAATTGCTATTTTTTAAGACATTATAAATTCCAACGGTGAGATTATTTTAGGGTTCAGTTTCAAAATAAAATCATTTTAACAACTGAAACTGATTTTTGTAAGATTTAAACGCTCTTGGAAATAGCATGGTTTACGTTAACGGTGGATTATTCCAGAAACCTTCGTTTTCAAATTCCCGAACAGCACCCTACTACTATTTTCAGTACTGATTAATTAAGTTTCGTATTTTACGCAATTCAGTACCTAACATATTAAAATAATTACACACATAGACACGCTAAGAAGAAGAAAACAATCATCTTCAACTCTTATGAGAAACGTTTAACGTTTCCACGTTAAATTATTATTTAATCGTGCTTTGTATGTTGTTATGTCTTTTGTGTGCACCAAATAAACGATTTATCTATGTATCTATATATCTTATGATTTCGGAATTTAATATAGTACCTATACGGAACACTGATCACAATTTTTTTTTTTTTACAAATAAGTTTATAAGATCCGACGAATCTTATTACGAACAATCCGAAGTAAGTTGGAGGCCCACACTCGAGTGATATTTCCGACAAGGGCCGAGGGGCGCATGCATTTAATGAAATCAAAAGGATTAAGAGCATCTGCCTGCTTGTTATTCAAATCGATTGGGAGCTCGTTTATCATTTTAAATAAGCTACTGCTTAGATAAACCCGGGGCGTGGTTCATGTATAACAAAAGACAGGGTCCTCGGTAGCCCAATTAACTAACCAGTTATTAATGAACGAGGCTTTGAAACTATATGAACAGAAATTCAAGTAAATTACTATCCAGTATTGAGAAACTTTGTCTATTGTTAACATAAATCGTATCGTATGTGTACCTTTGCTATACAAAATCAAACAATAGTTAGGTTTGCTCTCCGAATGGAAACAAGGTAAGTTTGTGTTGGGAAATGGGAACCATTATTTCCTTCCTAATGAAACACTCACCATCAACATTTAGGTAAACATTAACAAAATAATGACAACATCGTTGAAATTCCCTCGACGTTCTCAAATTACGAATGATTACAAAGCGTTCGAGCAAATGAATATCGAATGCGAACAGCTTCAAGTACAAAGCTACAACCCTGAAGCTGCGCGATGACGCTTCGTGTTTTCCCAGAGCAAACAATCAAACAGCCAAGAGGATGGAACAAATTACGACAGCATTGTCGAGGTGTTTAGAAAATTGGGGAACAATCGTCCTACCGAGTTAAATCTCTGATAATGTCTTTGGAGAAGTCGTATGACGGCGAGGGGATGAATAAATCTCTCTTAATTGGAACGCGCCGCGCCGCGCGACAACATAATGTGGTCGCTTTGTTGCCGGGCGTGCATTCTTCGCCTTGCTGGACTGAATACACGAATCAACTGAGCTAATGACGATGGGAACTTTTGACAACCAGTCCTGACAAAATCAATGCGTCTCGACCACAATGTATTCGGACGAGAGCAATTGAATGAGAGATTGCAAAGGTTACAAGACAGTTATGTTAAGGTAAGGGGAGCTGCTTCCACCACTGTGTCTCGGAAAATATTCTTTGTAAGATTTTTCACTCATAAAATAAGAATATCGGGCGTATGCTAACTCGCGCATTCGTTCTGGGAGCACTCACTTGTAAAACTGCTTACTTTATTGCTCCAGCGCTCTGGAAATACGAACTCCGCTTTAGTTGGCCTCACAGTGTTATGCTCAACTTTACTCCTACTACACATCGCTCGTTACATATAAATATTCGTTAAACTTGCCCGGTGACGCATACATTAAAGGGTTGAGAAATCGATCGTCCGATAAGGTCCCTAACGCTAGTGAAATACAAACTAGTTTAATTTCGAACGCCCAACCCAAAAAGAGGACAACGTTGTAAAACACAGGATGAGGCTATTGTTAAATATTTTACTGTCGGCTGGGAAAGTTAGTATCGTTTGATTAATCTATTTCCTATTTAAATTAGACATGAAATAGGTTAGCGCTTATAATTGTTACAAGTTTGTCTTAATGTAAACAATCGAAACTTGTTACTGATGTTATCTTAATTAAACACACATAATATTATATTTGTACAGTTCTAGTGAACGTATAAGTGTGTAATTAAAACGAGTCAGCGTTGTAATGGAATTAAGAACATGTGGGCACAGGCAGGAAAATTAGAAATTGACACAAGATTTTTTCTTTTTGTATTGTAAATCATCAAATTACGTCTCCCGCTCTTGGGCGGAGCGTTAGAGCGTGTCAGACTTTTACTGACTAAAACCCACCCGTGTTCCATCAGTTGCCAATGTGCCAGGTCACGGTGTCTTTTTCGAACAATCTCGCGACCCTGGCAGGCACACTACGTCATTGTGCCATGTTATAGACATTTCATACAACTGCCAAAGAATGACAGTTTTGATTTGAAGAAACGGACAATTTACGTTGGAAGACACTTTGCTTGACCATTCATTTTCCTGACTTCATAATTGCGTATACATACAGCCATTAGACATATATAATTAGTTCGGTATATATAATTAACTAACAACTTAAACAACAACTAGTAACTTAAACATAGAGAAACTATAATATAACACTTTTATCATCTTGCCCACTGTTGTAACCTATGTTTACATACAGCCATTAGACATATATAATTAGTTAGGTATATATCTATATATATAAAAGAAAGTTGTGTTAGTTACACTATTTATAACTCAAGAACGCCTGAACCGATTTAGCTGAAAATTGGTGGGGAGCTAGCTTAGAACCAGGAGACGGACATAGGATACTTTTTAATATATAAAGCTGTAGAGTTTGTTTGTTTGATTGAACGCGCTAATCTCAGGAACTACTGGTCCGAATTGAAAAATTATTTCTGTGTTGGGTAGCCTATTTATCGAGAAAGGCTATATAATATCACGCTATAACTAAGAGGAGCGGAGCAGTAATGAAAAATGTGGCAAAAAAGGGGAAAATCGCACGGGTAGGCGATTCGACGCAACGGGAAGGGTCGGGGGAACAAAAAATTTTACGCGGACGAAGTCGCGGACAGAAGCTAGTAATTAATATATAACTTAAACATAGAGAAACTAAAATATAACACTTTTATCATCTTGCCCACTGTTGTAACCTATGTTTATGAATAAAGAGTATTGATTGATTGAACTAAGTAGGTACACGAATTACTATTAACTAGGTAAGTATCATTCAACAAAGTAAGGTCAAATAAAGCAAGTGCCACTCAACTGAATATCGATCAAGTGTTATCGTCAGTTGTTCTTCAACAAGTAGGTAGTAAGTATATTGGTAACTAAAACACTTCAACTGAAGTGGAGAAGAGTAACTATGGAAAGCGGGAAACGGCAACAAGCCTTGACGAAAAGATAAGTAATCAATATATACGTATACAATTATTTATGAATTAAAGAGTATAGTATAGGTAGAAGTTCAAAAATGATTATTTAACATACATGCTATTGTTGATGAAGTATTTAATATATTACATGTTAAAACATTTGACAAAATGGACAACTAAAAATGTAATAAACTCAGGGCAACGAATATCGCTTGAAACATAAACCATTGGGGTAGCTGTGTTCATACATCAATTCCTCGTGCATACAGTGGCGTCTAGATTGAGAACATCTCTCTAACATGCTTGGACGGGCCGTCGGCAGGGAAAAAACGACCGTCCATCGTGATGCCGCCGGCAAATCGCTCGGCAAACATTAGCTAAGCGCGCGTGAAATTGTCTGTGCAGAACCGGGCGGCGTCCATTCTGCATACAATAGTTTATGGCACCAAGTTCCAGCTACTCGTATTATTTAAAGATGACATACATGTGTTATACAGGAGCCAGTTTATCGGAACGATGGCGACGTGTAATAGAATGAATGATGCTGTCGGAATATATATATTCGTTTTTGCTCTCATGGATGCAAATAACACCTTGAATAATTACAATGAGACTGAGATTTTGTTGAAGTATAAACAATTCGAAAGTATTAAATACTTTCGAATTGTTTGTATGTAGAAGTTGTAATAAAGGCATATAAAATAAGGAATGAGTAAGTAAAACGCATGCTATTACAAAACCGTATATGTATTTCAATTCCATAATTTATATACCTGCATTTCACGCTTCATAAAAAATGTCATAAGCAGCAAGGTTGAGCCCAACGATTCGTTTTTACATTGTGTTTTTATTCAATAACCGCACCATTTAAATGGAGGTCTCGTGTTACTTATACCTTTGTTGTTCTCAAATTGAGTGAAGCTGTATGCTATAAGTGTTAACATTAAATTTCTTTTCCTAATGCAATTTTCTAAAAACTATATGTCTCACAATATATCTGAAGTGTTGGTACTTTGTCCTGTAGCTGATAGCTGATTGTGATTACAATAACGTCAACTCATTAAAAACTAATTGCTTCTACACTTCAAGGTCAAAAACCTTTATCTTGATCATGTTTATTCATTTGTGCGTCAACAATTTCAGCGATAATACTCAAATCAAGACTACACTGCAACTGATAAAGCCATTCCAGCATCGATAGAATAATTACAACCAGTCATGGCTCTTGCTTTGTCGCTGGCCAAAAAGACAGCAAACTCAGCTACATCTTCAGTTTTCACCAACCTACTCAGAGGAACAGAAGAGGCTTCATTCCAGAAAGCTTCACTTTTTTCTTGATCGACACCAGCATTATTCAGTATGTTTGTTTTAACTACACCGGGTGAAATTGAGTTAACACGAATTCCTTTACCAGCCAGGTCCGCAGCTACACAGGCAGTAAAATGATCCAAGGCCGCTATTGACGTCTGATATGGAACACTTTTAGAAGCACCCAAAGAACACGCTGCGCTTGAAATATTAATGATATTCCCTCGGGTTTCTGCTAGTTCATGGGAAGCACAGTTAGTGAGGTAAACAATAGATCTTAAATTAGTTGTCATTACGTCATCAAATATTTCTATTAGATTAGGATCCAATATACTTGCAGGTTTGTAAACTCCAGCACAGTTAATAACAACATCGATTCTTCCAAATTCATTTTTTGTATTCGTTATAACTTTAAGAACATGTTCATCGTTACGTAAATCGGCAACTGTAGTAAGTATTTTAGCTCTACTCAATCTTTCACACTCTTCAGCTGATTTCTTTAAATTAGCTTCGTCTTTGTCAACTAGTGATAATCTTGCTGCATATTTGGCAAAATGATGACTGATAGCTTCCCCGATACCAGAGCCCGCACCAGTCACTATTACTACTTTGTTTAAGAAACTCATTTTTAACGCAACACAAGTGATACAAGCTTTCCGATCGTTTTGTAACTGAGTACTACAACAAATATTTCCATATCTATTATAATCGATATCATTATCGTTATTGTATTGATAGTATATCTAATTACGTCAAAACGTGTGCAGATATGCAGATTATATTCATGTTTTATAAGTTAACACAGGGCGTCCAAGGACTTTGCCATATGGAGGTTATATGCCTTAAATACTGTAGATAGAAAAATTTCCTAAAAGAAGAATTCATTTTTATTTTAAGAACGATACGAACTGCATTTAAAGAATTTTTATAAATCACCTGTGTGCAACGGGAATCGAACCCGCTACATGTGATTTTTTTTTAAATCATAAAATATCAATGTAATAAGAACATAAATTGTAGTACGTAGTAAGTCTTTATGTGTTCACAGTTACAATGCGGTTGGCTGATTATAAAAAAAACTCCGGTTCCGAACCTCCAAAGGTAAAGAACAAGGGATTTACTTTATGGACAGTGTCCTTCCTGGATCGGTAATCACTGACAAATCAGATGACCTCCGAGATCCACAAATCTGGGTTAGATCTGGAGATCTGGGATCGTTCGTATTTTTTTTAATAGAGTTATGTAAAAGATTTAGTTTACAGGAACCAGTATGCTGCACACCCTCACCCTGAGGGTGTGCAGTAATTCAAACCATACTAAAAATAAAAAATATATAATTCACCATGAAAGAATAAAGAAATCAACGGGAAGCAAAATTATTAAATTGGTCCCAATTTGTATGTAACAGGAAGGGACAAATTTTGAGCATTTAATAAATTAAATTGATTGTAAGTTGACATTAAACGAACCCTATTCTTTTAAATAAATGTTAAACTCCATGATTTTCCTTTTATTTTAGATTTTATGTTATTTAGAAGAAATCAATGTACCTATATGATTGAGCCTTTCGATTGGTACAGTAAAATTTTAGTTTTTTTTTTTTCACATTTAGCGGGTACGATTCCCGGGTCAGACAGGCGATTATTTAAAATTCTGTGAATGCAGTTCGTTTATTATTTAAGATATTTTCCCTTTATGTGGCCAAGTCGTGAGATGCCCTGTATAGATATAATATACTATCAAATAGCAGTTTATCAAAGTAGATCAGATAACAATATTACTAGCTACAGTAGGTACTCTTTGATCGTCTATAAAATTTATACAACAGCAAAAACGTTTTCTATATTTTCACCCTTCGTCCAGATACATTGGACGGTCATAATCATTCTCAAACGCTTGTTTCCAGGTATTTCATAGGATTTGTTTAATATTTGTGTAGCACAATTTTGCTAACCGATTTAACGCTCGGGAGCGCATTGACCACCGAAAACGCAAGGAAAAGCCGGAGTGATCGTACTTAACATCTTATTATAGAAATAATTATATTTTAGCCTAAGGGTGCCCATGTAAGTATAACAAACATCTGTCATTCCAAACATATGCTGCAGGTAGAGTGAACTATTAACTATTTAAGGTAAATG
The DNA here is from genome assembly GCA_932294355.1 of Aporophyla lueneburgensis. Classification (NCBI taxonomy): domain Eukaryota; kingdom Metazoa; phylum Arthropoda; class Insecta; order Lepidoptera; family Noctuidae; genus Aporophyla; species Aporophyla lueneburgensis. The sequence goes on along the minus strand of OW028750.1, from coordinate 18,419,858 downwards.
AAACGATATCATGTTATTCGTGAGACCTCCTTATTATGCAATCAAAATCAAATTTAATGTTAATCATCAAACGTCATGAGAGAAATACAAACAGTTTAAACGTCATACTTTGCCCGAAGGGTAAGCAGGAGAACGATTATTAAAATCAAAAATAGGAGCTATTATAGACCCTTGAATTTAGAAAATGTATGTATGATTTAGTCTAATTGAATCCCATAATTTAGCTATGGTTGTTTAATAAGTAAAACGGACGTTGTTACTACTCAAACTTAGACACTGACACACTTGCTAGAGCAACTACTTTTCCAAAATAAACATGTAACTTTCTACATATAAATCTTTGCCCATACTAAGTTGAAGTTGAAAGTATTTAAACTCAAAGCAAACTTAACTTTTTAACAGTTCATGGGAACACTGAATGCGAAGAACCCTCGAATCACAAGTACGAGAACTTGACAGTATTAAAAAATCCTATTTCGCCGAGGCATCGGTAAAAAATGCCGGCAATCCGTAAAAGGAATTTCTCAGCCAATACCGATCGCTTGTACGAAATCGAGGAGCGTTCCTTTCAATCCTTTGTCGCAGCCATTTGATTAAAGTAAAGGGGCCGCAATCACATGCGAAGAGGTTTTGCGACTGAGGAAGTATCGCGTTTACAAATGGCGCACCGCCTGCATTGTGACCGAGAAGCAGCCGCCGAACGGAGAAGACTCCTAGTTGAAGGCAATTGAAGCCGGATGCCGAGACCTCGATGCTCACTTGTTCGCGACACTCGACACCACGCTACAGTAAATTGAAAACGACGACACTGATACCTTAAAGGAATAAAGAAGGCGCCCCCGAACACAATATCATTCAACTAGGTGATAGGTGGGTGCGGATACACCTTATATCGTAAAGAACTTACCCAGCAAAAGTTTCAGAAGCAAAGGTGCAAAGGTGTGGCAAGACCCGCCCATATGATTAACTACATGAGAGATAGCAAACCCCAATCGGCATCTTTGACCCGTGATGATGGTGATATTTATCTTTTAATTAGTTGCAAATTTGGCAAATTGAGAAAGGAAATACATTTTGTATGTTTTCTTTTAGTTCTTACGCTCATGGAAAACATTTATCGTACAAACTTTGACAGCGGCTCTACCGCTGCATTTTATATGATGTGCATGAAGATAAAAGAGCGATATAAATACAATCTTGCATACTTATTGAAACATAAATCGTGATGAACTTGAAAAACCACTTAAAGAGTTACAGTCCATTATACGAAACCCACGCTTACTAAAATCGGAAAAAAATATTTCGCGCAAAAAGTCAACAAGACTAAGCGGTAATTCATCGCGGAACAGCGTTCGGATCATTAACGAACTGAGGATTTACGATCACGTGCGAGGTAGTTGCGGGCGACGGGGGACGATGCGATGAGGTCCCATCAGCGATGCAAGTAATTAAATCCTTAAACGAGTGTATAACAAGAATGTGTTTTTAAGCGTCGATGCAGCGAAGCGCTGTTCGGAGCCAGCCGGAACATTTATTTACGATGAGTTTTCGCGGCGGGGGATACCGCGCCTAATTTCTCGGCGCGACGCGGTCTCGCGCGATTTATTTAAAATGAAATTCTTTTGTCGTACGCCCCGCTGTGCGACAATCGATAATACACCATCGGGCCTAGATTGGAACGGCCACTCGCCGATTAAGATACAAAACACCTTGCGATTCAGCTTGTTAAGATAATTGTTATAGTTAATGAGCACCAATGAATAAACGATACATGTACGACGGTTTTTGTAATGGGAAGAGAGCTTGCTGAAGTTTGATTTATACTTCTAACAAGAGGTCGCGATGCTGGTGCAAGTCATTTGTATTAATTTCCTCGTGTAATTGAAAATAATATGCCACGCTCTCGACAAAATGGGACTCACAGTAATAAAATTTAGAATAAATGATCCTTTCCTTTCGCAGGCCGTTGTGTAGATGAGTTGACACGTAAAAACACTTAAACAGTGCCGCCACCACCTCATTTGGGTGCCATATTACGTGTCGTTTCATTTTAGTTCGTTCTCAAATTTCAATCGTCAAAATCTAAATATTTTTTTCTTCATTTTATGACATCCTAAAATGCAATGGCTTCGTAAATAATAAATATAAATTTTAATAGCTTTAAATGTATTCATCATGCTGATTTTATAACATGGAACATCAAATTAGCAAGTTATGCCGATATATTCGTGTTAAAAATACGAAATGAGTTATATTTTGCAATGAACTCGACTTAAAGAGCAATCTTTTTGACAGACTGTTATTGTTCTTTGATGGCATATTTTGTTTTTTGGGAATCCAAAAATAACTTATCGTTCCGTAAGAAAGTTTTATTATAAAATCCATTAATTATCGAAATCGAAAGCGTCCGTATTATATTCGGACAAGACGAATTAGTGCTGGTAGACAGACGGGAGTAATTAAAATAACACTAATTCCTCACATGTTTGTGTCGCGTCAACATGGACAGAATTCATTAGCGGTGTGTCATGTGGAATCGTTCGCATCGACTCAATATCCGCAGAGGCTGCAGTAATTACTGGCGTGAACCTTACGCGCCACAATCAAAGAGTCAACTGTCAAACTTAATCGATTTACGCGTCAAGCCCACCGCCCGAGGTGTCCGAGTAGGTTCAAGCAGATCCATCACTCCTAACGATTGGTAACTTCCTCATTGTGGAAAATTTTCACTCGTCGTGACAACAACGCTATTGAAAAGTGGGCGGAAGGCAATCCTAACCATCATGTGTAGGTTGAACAATACGTTATAGTGAACTTGCGTAGGTTACTTCTATTCATTTTCGTATATCTTGTCTTAATGGTGTATATTTACTCCATTTATTACCAATAATACAAGATCCTGCCTTATTTCCCCAAAGAGTTGAGCAGAGGTGTACCTATAGTACACCCACATTGCACCAGTTATGTTTAATTCCCATGTAATAGGGGGCTAGCCAATTGCCATAAACCGGGCACAAATTCAGAATACGGGCTGCTATTGAAAAATTCCAGATCGAAAAACCTCACGACTTTGGACTTCATGTTCAGTAGTAGCGCTCGTGACCACTACACCAATGAGGCAGTCACCAATATTACCAATATAAATTGAATACTTAAGTCAAAAGGTGGCATTCGACCCCAATTCTTTTAAATCCATTTTGTTGTACGGCAACCGGTAGAGACGGATGAAACAGATAGTGATGTATTGGATTACAATTATCATATCAAGCTTTAGATCGGGTCAGCTTTATGGTTGCGATAAGGCGGCAGCTGACTGGAGAATATAAAGACACCTTTTAATGAGGTGGGCCGGATCCCAATGTGAGAATCTTCCCAAAGGACAAGTTTCTATCTATCTTAAAATCAAAGGGTTGTTTCATGCTCCTTTGAGAAAGGCTGTTTACAATAAAATACAAAAAAGTTACATTGATTGTGTTGAACTTCATGACACCATCTCATGTATTCAGATACACAATTCCTCTATCAAGATGACAGGTTAAAGTTCTTTTTGCTACGTTATCTAAACGTACCTATAACTGTTATTTACAAAGAGCAACGCAAATAAAAAACGTATTTTGTGACAAGCGGAACAATACCGTTCAACTCGAGTGCAATCATAGTGAAGCTTGAAGATAGATATTGGACAAATATTGGTGGAGCGCGCAAAACTATCTGTGTTGACCTCTGAGAGGTGTCAAAATGTGGGCCAGGCCGGACCAGGCCCGGCCAGGCAATTGACACGTTGCGTCAGCCACGCGTGAGAATATTTGAACAAACATCTCCTTAGTTTATTCTAGTGCCAGTAATGAATCATTTCGTTAACGGTCAAACTCAACACTTGGGAAAAATCCAATACCGTTGTAGACACAACAGGCTATCGACCTTTCTTCCATCAATTTACATAATTACTACCATGACATCCGAGAAAAATATAACAGAAATTATAATCGAAATCAATATGGAATAGCCAGTTTTGTTTAGTCAATGATTTGTAGCCACGACGATATTTCAAACATTCGACATTCAATAAATAAAGATAAACGAGAAAGAAATGCATCAAATTATATTGAATGAAAAGAAACAAAATATTCACAGAAAATTAGTTATTTGTGAAACATTAAACATTTATTCATATGATTGAAGCATACTGTGTAATTGCTGTGGGAACTTTTGATCTGACCCAAATAAACTTCAAGAGGCTTTGAATAAATTTTAATGTTTCCATGCCAATCAGGTAATTAATTAAATTTTGGGAATATTAGCTGGCTGGGTGCTCAACAAAATAGTAAACAACCGTCATATTTTGATGAGCGGAAACATCTTTACCATCGGAAATCTTAGATTTAGAATTTACATTTACGTAACAAGATTCGACAATACTTTTTTTTACAAACTATATATAATAAGCAAGTTGCCTATGGCACTAAAACGCATGCACATGGACATGTGTTCTTCGCGTCTTAACCTATGGTGCACAGACTTGATAAACTTTGAGTAACGTCCAAAAGTCTGCCAAAGAGAAATGGAGCGCAGTATACTGAAATTACCAGATCATGTTCGAAACACAAAACTGAGCTCCAAAACAAAGAAAGCTGAGTACTCAAAAAGCTGCCTAACTTAAATGGGACTGGGCAGGACATGTCAGCCGCATGCCGGACAAAATGTGGGCCCAAGTAGCACAGACCTAGTGTCTTGAGACAGAGAGGTGGGGTTGCGGAAGACCATGTGAAAGATGACTGGACAACCTGGATAGGTTCCGTCAAAACTGGAAAAAGGACGCGCGAGTCCATGAAAGAAGGACGGAGTGGAAAGAAAGGCTTTTGCTCAGGAGTCAGACAGTGGAGACTAGTTATAAATAATAAACGAGATGCGAAGCTATACGCATCTTCCAAGAATGAAGCCTAATAAAAATGATAAAGTTATCTTCTGATAAGATCAATTGGCATACAATTTTATGAACCCATAGGTCGCTTCGGTTCATATCAGGCGTTAATTTAACGCCATAAACGTAGTCGAATGTCCAAAGATATAATGAGTCGTAAAATAATACAGCGGAGGCAAGCGAGCCCCCACACGGCTACCCGCCCGTTGGTCGTGTGTGGACTCGTAAATGATCCATAACTACGATGTGAGAATAAAAATCGAAAAGATGAAACTTGCTAGATATAACAAGATTGTATAAATTATTATAACCTGTTACAAGTCTCCAGTGAGAGTTTTTGAGTTAACGCCCAGTTTAGACGACGGTTTCACACACGTTTCGTTGACGAGTGTAGCTTTAGAACTAGGTACGCAAATTGTTATGTTATGTACATAGCAAAGCATAAGCAGTTCTGTGTGATGCCGAACGTACAGAATAACATCATTTCTCCTTGTAAGTAGTAGGGTACTTACTAGAGTATGGGCAGCAGCGTTCTCTATGCATTTTACCACCATACTGCGTTCGCCAGCTCGCCTGCGTGGCGATTATGGCAAACCCCTGAAGTGAAGTCTGAAGTGAGGGTACAGACGCCACCAGGTCAAGCTACCCGAAACTGTCAATTTTTCCCAATGAACCTTGAACCTAATGCTCTAGAAATAAAGTCGAAAATCTATCAAAGAAATCTGACAGATTGTAGTAGCTTGATGTGTTGGCGTCTGTACATAACAATGGCTACCCATGGAAGTCATTTAAACTAAGCAATAACCACTAAAAGTTATTTTAAACCTAGTAAAGCAAAGTATTTATCTTTGTTTACAATGTGATAAGATTAAGAATACAGATATAAGTAGTAGTAATAATAAAGTGCACACATAAATATGCATAACTTAAATCCAGATTTGCATAAGGAGCGCAAAATAAACTATGATACGAAACCGACGTTGTCGCCTGCAGCGTTATCGAATGCAACAGATAAAATTGATCCATCAAGAATTCCAGGCAACACTAATTGTATAGTTTATTTTAAATTAAGTTTCCAGCAATGTAAACAAACATAGTGAGGCTGCTATAGACTTCTGAAGGTTAACGTTACTTATATTTTCTTAAAATATGCAGTACTATCATGGGGTCTTAGCTAATCTATCTATCGTGTGTATTATAATGCTTTTGATGGACCGATGCGTCTTTCAGCAAGTAAATATTTCATTTTAATATGTCACTAATACATTTCTTAAAGCCTTTCGTTTCTTGTCAAGTGTCATCATCTGCCAAGCTTTTTCCCAGCTGTGTCAGAGTCGGCTTTCAGTCTAAGCGGATGCAGCTGATTCCATATAATTTTACATGGAGTGACTGCCTATCTGACCTCTAAAACCCAGTTACTAGGAACCAGTGGCGAGGCGTAAATTTTTCTAAAAGAGAAGCCGAAGCGAAGTCGGCCTTAACTTACTGACTCATCAATAAAGAATACTTACTATCATTCTAAAATTAATATAGGAATGTAATGAATTAAATACAATTAAATTGAACAGATGAAAACGAATAAAATATGCAATATTCCTCTATCTCGTTCTCGCTGACGCATTTTTCTATACCTGTCTCTGTCATAACCCGTTGTACAGCGGCTTGCTCTCGTACATATCAAGCGGTGCCACGTGACCTAAAGTGACATCATCACGGGATCGCTGTTGTATGAATTTTTAGTTCCCGATTATGACGTTTTGGCGCCGGGTTAATTTAGAACATTTCTCTTTTTTTGTAATACAAAGGTATAAATAACCTTTTTTGTTGTTTGAATTAGTAGTGTAACTATATTTATTGACAATAGTAGCCACGATTTACATACTATTGTATTTTTAATAGTGATAGAGTTACCAATGCGAATCCCCGAAGGCAACCCGGTAGGAATCGTGTTATATGGTGCCTTCGCCACTGCTAGGAACTAAGATACCCGTCGCTAAAACTGGTCGTGAAACTTTCGGATTTCTGGCGACCCGTAATGACTGTCTGAGATCCATGAGGGAAAACCAGGACCAACGACTAAATTACTTTCAGAGGCACGGAGGGGTCTTGGTATGTAGATGATCACCCATCCACGAACCAACCAAAGCAAGTGTTGCTTGACCTGATCGATCGAACTACGCGCCTGTTATTACTTAGCCACAAATCCGTCTAGGTTTTTGTCTACCTACTGTATCTTTAATCTTTCTTATCTTATCCTATATCTTTAAACGAGCAATTCTTGTATATATATATATATATATATATATATAATCTGAATCTCGGAAACGGCTCCAACGATTTTCATGAAATTTAGTATACAGGGGGTTTTGGGGGCGATAAATCGATCTAGCTAGGATTCATTTTTATAAAATGTCGTTTTATTCGTGTTTTTAATGACCAACTTTATCGATAATCAACTTGAACATAAACTTATTATTTTAAACACAATTTACCAAAACATACCGAGCAAAGCTCGGTCATCCAGATATTAATTATTATTCCCAAAAACATACTCTACTCTACATAAACTTTGTTCCAAAACCGCTACGTTTATGTCTACTGTCTCAATGTTTAAATATTAAGACACGATGCGGTTGTCGACAACCATAAAATAACATAATTATTCATAATTACGAGCGTCCACGACAATCAGCCTCAGATTTATAGCTGCTAATGAACGGTGGCGGGCCGAGAACCGACCGTAGTTTAGTAGCTCATGACGTAAACAATATCAGTGATTAGTTAAACAATGGTGCCGATTCTGTTGTCACAAAATTCTCTAAACTAAACTAAAAATCACTAAAATTTGGTTTATTCCTGTCAAACGACGATTTCCTATTCTGAAATAGACTAAAGTGACACAACTTAACTATATTTTAGTTTGACAGCACTAAGATTGCACTGAGTTATTAGTTTAGTGAAAATGACAATTTTGCTATTCTGAGTTTGCCGGATTTCACCAAAAATGTTGACTAAAATAATTTATTTTAACTAAATCTGAATATTTTTAATCGCGATTAAAAAGATGTGGAATAAAACTTGTGGTCTTGAACTAAAATTCTCAACAACGCCTCGCCTTCACGTGCAAAAACAGTTCTGTACTTTTTATTTTCATTTTGCTTATATCTTGAAAATGGCGTGTCCTATCGCAAAAATAATGAAATTTTCGACCCCCTTAGTATACCCCGGAACATTTAAATCTCAACACGTGGGTAACATTTTTTTTATATTTTTCAAATAAAAGTGAAAAATTCCATATAAAACACGTCCAGGCTGCCTCCTAGCACGCGCTTTCGTCTCTCAAAAAATTCATTGCGTAGCGCACAAGTACCACGTTGCGAAACCAAAAGAAAAAAAAAATACCACGCTGAGTCGCGATTGTCAAATTCGATTTTAGTCGTGTCAAAATAGTTTTTAAATTTAGAGATTTTTCCTTGCAGAATAGCGTTACAATTCTCATAGCCAAAAGTAAGGAATTTTAGAGATAGTTTAGTTAGTTTAGTTCGTGTACAACAGAATCGGCACCATTGTCTATCACAGGAAATGGCTAAATTATGTTTGAAACGATGTTGGTTATATGTCGACACCATTTGTTATTAAGTGAGTTAGTTATTGTTTTAGGAGCAGTCGAATTATGAGCTGTATGACAAGATGTATGAACTTAAACGTGGCCAAAAGGAATATGTAAGGATCGCAACAGGTGGCGTTGTGTAGTTTTTCCCCGTCCTCCAATGGGAAAAAGGCGTGAGTTTATGTATGTATGTAGAATTGTCCGTATTTATGCAAAATGGAACCACACGACAAATTTAGTTTTTTACTTTTTTTTAAGAATACTAAATTTAAAAGTGGTCTATCTATGTTTTTGTAAATCCTTTGATATCTCAGAAGTGCGTGTTTGCTGGGTGGTTCCTCTTTGTATAAATACGGACACTTTTAAATTAGTATTCTTCAAAAAAAGTAAAAACCTAAATTTGTCGTGTGGTTCCATTTTTCATAAATACGGACAATTATGAGCTCTCACAACAGCTGCCTACCACCTTTACAAAGTAGCTAAGACGCAACGTTTATTTTTCTAGATCACGAAGTAAGAACAATCATCGTCTTTTGCTTACTTTGTTGGGGTTGGTTTCCAGTTTAACCGGACGCAGCTAAAAACCAGGTATTTGATATGGCGCAAATGTCTATTTGACGTCAACAACCCTATTACTGAGTAATACGATACCCCTTAATAAGACTGGTTGTCAAATTTTCGGGCTTATGAAGTTATGACGACCTGTAACGAGTGTCATAGATCCACGAATGCCAGCCGGGACCAGCTGTGCTTACTGAGGGACAGAGGGGTCTTGGTATTTAAGGATGGTCACCCATCCACGAGCCAACTGCGACAAGCGCAGCTTAACCTGTATCGTGTCTGACGTATAATCGCGAATCAAGAATATATTACTGAATTAAAATTTAAGGCGAAGCACATCATGTTAGCAAAAAAGCAGAGGCTTATTCAAATAAAAAATACATACCAGCCCAACTACTACTCCACTTTTATATGGGAACAGATCCATTAGTGAAACGTGACGGAACCTCTCGTTTGCCAATTACTCGTGACTGTCGCTAGATAATAACAAGCTAACTCAATTTGTTATGAACCACAAAATATTTAACCGTCCGACGTAAACAAATGCAACCACATTAATTAAATAGAAGCAAATGTTTAGGAAATCCCAGCAGGAATTCGAATAACCAAATGTAGCACTAGAATTTTATGCAGATTATGTTAAAGATGTGCTTTGGGTTCCGTATGTTGAATAACAGAGAAACATACCTATGACAAGAAGGAATGTTTATTAAATGCTAGCTTATGCCAGCGGGTTCGCCTGCGTTGTGGTCGAAAATAATTATCGCACGGGAGTGCCGGTATAAAAAGTATCCTATGTGTGACTCCAGGTTATAAACTATCTGTGAGCCAAATTTAACCCAAATTCGTTTAGCCATTTTTGCGTGGTGGAGTACTCTCGAGCACTCGAATTTACACATAGTATAATACTCTATATCTATCACGGTAATACGTTCCCATGGTATAATTTTCCAATTCCACGCGGGTGAAGCCGCTGGCAGAAACTAGTTGTAAATAAAGAACATGTGTTAGGGAATGAGCAAGAAAACAGGGCTTGAAAATTATACTAATACACAATTCACAGTAACCAAATTATCATAGGAATTGTAACAAGAAGACAAAGTCGTGGGGGGTCACAACTGTTACATAAAATATGGTGCTTTAACACTTTGACGTTTTTATTATAACCATACTAAACATAGAAGTAAGTTTTGTTCAAAATCATATTTTAATAATGTCGCAGAGCTCCCAGCTAAATGAATTACACAGTAAATAGAAACGATGAATGTGAAATAAGAAATGTCACCACTTCACGGTAATAAACAAAATTCTGTGCTATGGGATGAAAATATATCTAACTCTTTCCAAACGCACGGTCTTGACTTCCTAATATATCAACATAAGTTTATGCTGCCAAATATTTTCATATATACTATCAGTGATTTGTTACTTTGGCAATTAAGATGTCATCGACGCGTTCAGATTTATAAGTGGCAATTAGAAGAGTATAATCTGGACATGAATATTGATCGGAGTAACGACATTTATAAACAACTCACAATTAGCCATCGATATTAACGGTATACACAGATAAAACGTACATATTGCCTGGGCAAACAACTACATTACTTTTCATTAAGGATAGTTAAACCTAATAAACCTGATTAATTTACTCATTTGAGTATTGAGATTGTGAGAATATAGCAGATGGTAGAAAAGTGCCGCTAACAGTAAATATGAGATGACATCGAACAGCAAAACATGACTAGATTTTAGAATACAAAACTACAACACAAAACTGCTTAAAATTTTTAGAAATACTTACGACTATGTACTAAGGCCTTACTGAAGATGACTCAATAAAAATTGACAGTAAATACAGACTCAATGCCAACAATGTGACAATACCTCTTAGCATCCTCGTTTTGTTCCAAACAATTCCAATAAATTATGAATAATTCCCTTTCATTGTCTTAAATGTCATCGAAATGGCTTAGTGATTATATCTAGGTGGCCTCCAATTAGACATTGATAGCATCACGCTATAGAAATCTAGATCTTCTAAAGGTTGTGGAGCCGATAGCCCCTCGTTAATCAGAGACTTGCCAAGTTGCAATATACGTACGTTGAATGAAAACGTTTCATTGTGAACTTTATAACTGTGCCGTTTGAAATCATTTTCCCTTACGGAGGTAACTGAATAAATTTAACAACACTACAAGTGTGTGTATTGTCATCACTCAATAACTACATTCAACAAGAAATGATGGGTTAAAGATCAAAATTGTCAGCTGCTGCCATCTGAACGAGCAATATATCTGGTTTTTCTCCACAATTTCTTATTACAGTAATGAATAATTCTGAGTAACGTAGGTGATAGACAGTCAATAGGTCACTAATAATCCTCTACATATTTAAATTCTTAAACCCACATTATTGCTATAAGTGGCTTGGAGTGATGGCGCCAGAACTCATATTTATGCCGATTGGATTTCTAATCAACAAGTTAGTTTCTATAAGACGATAAACTAGAATATTTTTGAAATTGATATCCGTTGGAGAAACTTCAAATGTTTAGTACAACAAGTAAAATATAAACCGGTCCACGGAAATAAATTATATGAATGACGTTGGTTCGTAAAGTTATTTGATACCTAGTTTAAATTTCTTAGCGCTTGGTGAACACAACAATGGCATACCGCTAAGTGCCCTCTTATGCTCTTCCTACAAATATTTGTAGAAAATACGGGCCAGAGAGCTTTGTTTACAAATAATCAATGGGAACGAGCCGAACGACGCCGTACTATAACACCCACACCACAGCCAACGTGACAAATACTTATTTCATTCAGAAAAGTTTCCGCAGAAACTGCAAACAAACATTGTAAATATATAACCCGTTAAGTACTTATTGAAGTTTACTTTTACGTTTTAAGTTTATAAACATGATTTAACATATACTTGAAAATTAAACAGTGTATCTATGTAAGTAAATTTGTCGGTACGATATAATAGTCAAACGTCTTGAAGATGTCCCTAAGTTACGGAATGAGTATACAACTATATTTGCGCAAACAGACATTTAGACGCAAATAAAGTAACTACATTGACGATAGTAACGCGAATAATCTAAGTTAACATTTGTAAATTTTCGCAATAAAACTCACGATGCACAGTGCGGGCGCGCCCCGCGAACCGAGACGCCGAACGCGCAAATACTCCGGGGAAACGTACGTAATAACGCTCAATTTTCAAGAAAACAACTATAACTTAGAGCTCTGCACTCTGTCGTCTGTGTTCCTTTCTTCCGGGCAATTTCTATTACCATATAGACGCGCTACTTTTCAATTCTTTTCCATTAAACTTGGTGCATCGCTGTGCGTTGCGCGGCCCGACTACCCACGTCTCGCTCGCTATTCTCAAAACACATTTATAAAATGCTCTTTACTCGGCCGCGGCGTCGCACACTGGTCCCAAATTAAAAAAAAGTGGACATTGATAGTAGACCGCTGATATTTTTTTTTATTGTTGATATAATGATAACAGATAAGGCAAAAAAATATTATTGTCCTACTTCAAATACTTTTCTCTATAAAAAATATTTCTTTTTTTTTTGTATGGGAGTGATTACATTTTACTCAATTTCTCAAAAACCTTAAGCGATGTCGAGATGGCATTCACATATGTTAGAAAACTAATAATTCTGAGTATTTGGCTCGAAGAAACTTATTGCTTATCTCTGCGTACTTTCGAGATAATAGTGACAGAAAATAACAATTTTTTTTAATGTTAATTGTTCGCTTTTTTTTAATCATAGCCTTACTCATATCGCAATAGGTCCGCTGGCCAGCAAAATGGAGCTTCGACATGAGTTTGGCGGGATAACAAGATGGCCGCCTCTCATGACGTAACGTAATACGGTCACGAATCGCGCGCGTACACCTCACTCAGTGTACAACTAAATGTGGTTGCGATAAGACGTGTCCTTATTTTTTCTGTGCGCTTGAAGAAATGCTTGTTGTTTGTTTGTTTTGTTATTGTTGTATTTTGAATCTTTGGATTTTAAAATCAAATAATTTTTGTTTGTCTTTCTTTCGTCGAATTTGTTTTCGTAATTTTTTTGTTAAAATCAAAGTCACTTTGTCTTTGATATCTTTGATTCTAATTTGTTTTAAATTTTCCTTAAAATTATAATATGTCCGCATTTGTCACCAACTTAGACTTATACGTTGTTCTTAAATCAGGAGGTGGTTTTAAAAATGTCGAATTTTTATTTAATGCCCTTATTGAACGTATTGGTGTTGAATTGTCTTCCGAGGATTTGAGTAATATTAAATTATTTTGTCGTAATTTTTCAAGTAATATCTCAAAAAGATGGTCTGCTTCCAGTAGAGCTCAAAAGACCTTTCTTAACAAAAATTCAGACTGGTTACAATCCCAAATAGTTTGGCCAAAATGTCAAAATATCGATTTAAGCAGCATTTTTAAAGTTGCCGAGGAAGTAATTCCAAATTTCGAAACGCAAGTGGATACTCATAAATTAAGTTATGGTACAAGTAAAAAACCATTTGTTGATATATCTGATAAACAGAAGAAAAGGCGTTCTCTAACACTTCTAGATTACACAGAGGAGGAATTAGTTTATGCTTTATGTGCCAAATTAAAAGAGTCTAAAAAAACAAAATTAGCAGCTATATTAAACGAACTCAGCCAAAACAAGGAAAAATGTGAGATGGTACATGATGTACTATTCGCTAAAAGACTGACAAACCGTGTTTACCAGATGATAAAACGTTAGCGCTTTACACCTCAACACATTTGTCAAAATGGCAATATCGAAATTTAAGAACTATTCTTGCTTCAGAGAAAATGTATGGTCTTCCATCCTATCAAAAGCTCCTGGAAGCTAAAAAAACTTGTTATCCTCCAGAGTCAGACATAACTGTAACTGAATCTGATGCTAAGATAAGACTTCAATCGCTTCTAGATTTGACAACTAATAGGATATTAAAAACAATTCAGCACAACTCTGCCGACAAAAAATCGCTAAAACTAATAAGCAAATGGGGTTTTGACGGGTCATCTTCTCAAAGTAATTATAAACAAAAGTCACACTCCGACACTAAAATTGACGATTCTTCAGTTTTCATGATTAGTTTGGTTCCGCTTCGTTTGGAAGAAGAGAGTGGTACTATCTTGTGGCAAAATCCTGCTCCCTCTTCAACAAACTATTGTCGTCCAATTGGCTTTATATTTGCAAAAGAAACAAATGAATTGATAAAGAAGGAAAGTGCATCCTTAGAGGAAGAAATTCGTAATCTTGTTCCCACAATTGTAGATAATTTTGATATTAAACATGATTTGTACATGACTATGATTGATGGGAAAATTTCTACTGTGATTTCCAATACTTCTTCTGCAGCTGTTTGTAATATTTGCAATACCCCACCTAGCAAAATGAATGACTTGGACTTTGTATCCGAAAGACTCATCAGAGAAGATATGTATAAATATGGTCTGTCTTCGCTTCATATGTGGATAAGATGTATGGAATGTATTTTACACATTTCGTACAACTTAGACTTCAAAAAGTGGGCTGCACGAAAAGAAGATAAATTGTTAAAAAGAATTTGACACAAGAAGAATTCCGGGAAAGAACTGGTTTGTTAATTGACATAGTAAAACAGGGATTTGGTACAACCAATGACGGTAACACGGCAAGAAGGTTTTTTGAAAATTATGAAGTATCTGCTGAAATAACGGGTATCCACCCTGATTTAATCAAGAGATTTGCAGTCATTTTACAAACAATTTCATCTGGTCAACTTATTAATACCAACTTGTTTAGGGAATATTGTAAAGAAACAGCAATGCTATATGTAAACTTATATCCATGGTATTACATGCCTTCAAGTGTCCATAAATTGTTGATACACGGTGCTGATATTTGTGAAAATTTCTCCTTTATTCCGATAGGCATGCTTTCCGAAGAAGCTTCCGAAGCGAGGAATAAAGATTTCCGGAATGTTAGAATGGCACATACAAGAAAAATCGGTAGAGTTCAGACTAATTTAGACATTATCCACAGCTTTCTAATTAGCTCAGATCCTTACATCAGCCATATCAAACCAAAGTTTGCTCGTTTACATAAACAGTTGTTTCCAGAGGCTAGTGCTTTGATCATGAACAATGAATTGCTATCGTTGGAAAACGAGGAAATAGAGATTTCTCAAGAGAATATAGACCCAAATATTAATCTTTCACCATAATATTTTTTCAGAATCGTTTGTGAACATATTCAACTTTATGTTTGCAGCTTAATATGTCTTCATTTTGATTGTTTTTTAGAACTGATGAAAGTACTCCTTCAGAAAGGTCATAGCTTTTCAGTCATTAGTGAGCCCCCATAACCTCTTTTACAGAGAAGTCTCTTTTTACTTATTTGACATTACGCATACATTATAATTATGTGCTAAAGTAAGGCTATGATTAAAAAAAAAGCAAAAAATTAACATTAAAAAAAAATGTTATTTTCTGTCACTATTATCTCGAAAGTACGCAGAGATAAGCAATAAGTTTCTTCGAGCCAAATACTCAGAATTATTAGTTTTCTAACATATGTGATTGCCATCTCGACATCGCTTAAAGTTTTTGAGAAATTGAGTAAAATGTAATCGCTCCCATACAAAAAAAAAAGAAATATTTTTTTTACAGAAAAGTATTTGAAGTAGGACAATAATATTTTTTTGCCTTATCTGTTATCATTGTATCAACAATAAAAAAAAATATCAGCGGTCTACTATCAATGTCCACTTTTTTTTAATTTGGGACCAGTGTGCGTCGGTCCCCTGCGACTGACATTCTATTGCGAATTTCAAAGTATATTTTCAAATAAGGAAAAGCGCTTGAGATCAATGAAACTTTCATGGCGTTTATGTACCCAGTCGCGATTTATATTCTTGTAAACATCGTAGATACTACGTGTATGGTGTTGGATTTTAATTGATGGTTAGGACACATAAGGGAGTTGAATTATTTCAGAATTCAAAAGAGTTGTTGTAGCTGCGTCTCCCAATATTTTAGTAAGAAGGGTATTTCATGTAAGTTAAAAAATATATTTCAATCAATCAACTCAGCCTATCGCAGTCCACTTCTGAACATATGCCTCTCTCAGGCTGCGCCACAATACTCTATCCTCCGCCTTCCATATGGAGTCTGCCCCAGCCACCTTTAGCTGTGGAGCGTCCCACACTACACTTGACTATACGCGTTCTCCGCTCCACCAGCATCCGTCCTTCAACAGACATGGCCAACCCACTACCACTGTAGCTTGTCTTACTCTGTGAGCTATGTCTCTAATTCCGGTTCTTTTCCGGATAATATCATTCCTGGTTTTATCCTTAAGAAATTTCCACTCCCGAGCGTTTTGAGCGACCTTCAATTTGTGGACCAGTCTGACTGTTTCGATACTATAATTATGTCAATTGACAACCACGGGAACGTTTTCTGATCCATTTGTTTACATTTTCAACAGACACTATTAGAACAGACCATAAGTACTTAAATCATACTTAGCGGTGAATTGTTGTTGCAAAAGTAACTTTACAAATCGTGACTTCTGTCTAAGTAGGTAATAGACACTTGTCAAACCGAAACCCAATTAAGAATTCATGCTATAACCACAAATTGTATCATAATTGAATAACTGTTTCAAGAAAATTTATGTGTACAAATCCACATAGAATTCTAAACCAACACATTTTCAAAATAATGATAAGTTAGAAACGAGGTTTTATGCAGTTTTGAAGCTGACCAGAATGATGGCCAGTATTTCACTGGCCATCATTTCGGTATTATGAATGTTCCAAATTTGATTTCAGGAATTTGAACGACAGAAAAAAACAGAGTCTGTTGCTTTTTGCTGTTTGCTATTGCATAGGGAGAGTATTGAAATAATTTTTCCATATTTTTTATTCATTCTGGCGTTCAAATTGTGGATACTGGATGAAGGTTCAAATTATGGATGAAGAAACAGCGTCAGCTGTTTCACTTCATCAGTCTGGGCTTGGTCAGCGATCGTAAAAGACTGGCGACTTCACGCGTCATCCAGAAGGACCAAGAAACCGGGTCACTCCAGCACGACAACTTCAAAAAGACGACTTGCAATTAATTAATTAAACATTTTATTTTGTGGGTTACCTTACTTAGCACATCCATTGTTTTGTTATATTCCGATTTCAAATTCATAAAAATGACAAACTAAAATAACAAAGACTGCGACTTTCATAAAAACCACATTTTTCGTTTCTTTGTACCATCATATTTAAAAAGATTAGACCTTAAAACAAAAATATACAGGGTGGCTCGATTCAGATGTCCCAGAGTTAAATACTAAGTACCTAAATTCCAGGCAACAATCTTCAACATCAACAAATAAATATAAACAGAATCATGACGAATAAATAAACACCTGCGACAAGTTACTTCTACTCAGCTGCAAATTCATCAAAATAATTCAACATTCAAAGAATTATGACGACGACGATATCTTAAGCCTGGCAGATGCTATACAAATGAAAGGCTTAACTTCGACCTAACAATTTGTCACAATAATAAATTTCATAACCAAAACACGGCACAACAATGAGCGACTGTATTTGTGTTTCACAAAACCAAACAAGCATTCTTCCCAACAAAGACATCTCTATCGGTAGCCGTCCTGAATTATCTGTCATGTTTCACAAATAAATAAGAGCTATTTTATATCACAATGGAAACAGACCGTCTTCTGTGGGGCGCTTGATTCGAAACCATTGAGAAAAAATCTATTTATCAAACAAGAGATGGGCTGCGCGAGATAAATCTGGTCGAGTCTATTATTACCCCTTTTCAATCTGTTCCGGGATTTCTACGTACAGCTAAATCAAAATCAACCCCGAAGCGATCATATTCTATTACAGCTTCTATAGTAAGTTATCGTTGTAATGGAAATTTAAAGCCACCTTTCTATTTTACGAGTCCAGTATTAGCATAAAGCTTTGGGTAGTTTGCAAGGATTGTGTTACCGTTGGTGATGCTCATTTTTCAACCGACGAAAAAAAACGGAGGAGGTTATCTATTCGACGCGTATATTTTTTTTTTTTTTATGTATGACCACGCATAACTTTTTACATAGTGGTCCGATTGTGACAATTCTTCTTCTATTGGAAAGGGTATACTCTCAAGGTGGTCCCATATAAATTTGGAAAACAAAATCGAACCCTAAGGGTCGGAAAACAGGGGATGATTGATTGTTCACTCACTGATTGTAATGTATAAACACGCATAACTTTATACAGAGTAGTCCGATTTTGATAATTCTTTTTGTGTTGGATAGGGTATACTTTGCCAAGTATTATTAGTAAATTAAAGCCACGAAAAAATATAAAATAAAAACTTTTTAACAAAAAATTAAACCGCCGAAAAACTGAAAAGCATAAAATAATAAACCTTAAAATTTTGAGTCGGCGCTGAAAAATCAATGAACAAGGATCACTCAAAGCGCCGACTCATAATTTTAAGGTTTATTATTTTATGCTTTTCAGTTTTTCGGCGGTTTAATTTTTTGTTAAAAAGTTTTTAGGATTTCGTACCAAAATGGTAAAACGGAACCCTTATGGTATGACTCAGTCTGTCTGTCCGTCTGTCTGTCACAGATGGATATCTCAAAAACTATCGCTATCAAAATGGAAATTCGGAATAGTTTTAGATGAAATTTGCCCGATTATTTGGCAAATAAGAAAAAAAATTAATTGTGTCAACTTAAAAATTCGAAGTAGAGCTACTAGGGCATGTGGGGGAATCATATGAAAGAGCGTTACTTTATATTATTATTGCACATTCTCAAACATTTTTTTTATAATTTAGGCTACCTTTTTTTCAATTTGTGACGAAAAATGTACAAGAGGTCCCCCGTCCCTTATCTCCGAAGTTTGCAAAAAGAGAAATCTGAAATTATCCTATGTGATATAATTATCCTATGTATATGTGATAGAAGTTTATGTAAAGATTACAGGAATAATAAAACGATGTCTCAATAGTATAATCTATATATTAATACGTGAAGCGAAACTTTGGATCCCTTTTTATGAAAATTGGGCGGACGGAGGAGTATGTCGCACAATTATAGTTTATACAGAGAAGAAGTGACGAATTTTTAAATTATGCGTAAAAATACATTATTTTAAATAAATAACACGTTACACACACTACTATTCATTACCGTATATTTAATACACACATGCAGAATATCTGTCTTTAATATTTTGTCTATAGTCTTACTGAATGTCAAGTATAACCATAGGTAATAAATAATTTTTTTAGATATATAACCTATTTCATTTTTAAAATCTATGATCATATCGAGAATATTTGTCTTTAATATTATTTGTATTAGCGACGATAGGAATTTAGTCTAGATTTATAAGAAATATTTTTTGTGGTTTAAGGGGATTGTCAAGTATGGCATTAGTAAGTTTCTCATACAAAACTTAGTGTCGTGTGCAAACTGTAGAGGTTGTTTGCCTCACGATTGTACAGGCTGGTCATAGATTGTACAGGCTGGTTTTAATTATGACATTTTGAACTGTCATAATTAATTAAAAATATTAGGGAAAATTCTATAAGAACAGAGCAAATTTCTGTGATAATTTATTCCATATTGTTCCATATCCAGCAGTTAAGAAGTATTAAGAAAATAAAGAAGAGAGTCCTGAAGAAGTATTCTTTACTCATTACACCTACGTTCTGGTCCTGGCCATCACTATCCCGCCAGTGAACCCTCTCCACAATAGTACAGCGTCAACAATTTGTCTATAGTGTCAAATATAACCATATATTATTTTGATATTTATTATTATATATTTTTTTTTCTTTTAATAATGTATTTCTATGCAAATGAAGTACGGTCGAATTTCGACCAATGGGCGATCACTAGTATTATTAAATACTTATATATGATCGTACGGAACCCTCGGCGCTCGAGTCCGACTCGCTCTTGACCAGTTTTGTATCCTCAAAAGTAAAAAAGCAGGAGCTTATACACAATCGAGGCATTATTTATTGTTGATAAAATTTGGAGGTGCAGTTCCATTGGGATGTGTCACAATGCGCGAGGTACACGGTGCGATAACGTCACATCAGGCGAGTAACTCATGTCCGCGGACCGCAGGACTTTCGCGAGTCCACCGCTCACGAACTCAGCCTCACGATCGAACACCATGATCGAAATACGTGTACGACCAGCCTGTATTACCATAAACGATTTACCGTATGACGACTCTTTTAGTTCGCGTGGAATATGAATTCGATCGTGTAATACACGAAAACGAATACATTGTCGAAAACAAGAATAACATGTGCTCGAAATTATAAAGATGCATTGTTCTCTTAGCTTCTTTAAATGAAAACATAAGTTAAGTTAATATGGACTGTAGACTACTTCAGTCATGTTCCATTTAAGCACGACGCGAAATCACGGTTTGAATATGAATTTCGGTCAAATGAACTGGCCATATTACATTCGTGAGATCACATTACTTTCTTTGCTTACAACGAAACAACATTATTTAATTTGTTCTTTTTTAATCACTTAATAATGAATTTTATTTATATTTTTTTATGTTGAACCACATGTACAACTTAATCAGATAGAATAGAACATGACAGACGAGACATAATGACCGATTTTAGTGGCGTATGATGTATTACGTCGATTTAATCGTAGATGCTCTTTGTTATCATTGAAATTAAACATGATGTTAAGCGATCCGTCATTGTGTTGGGTGCGCGATAATCGCGGGTGACATAAGTAGGCTCACGGCGCTGGCACGCATCATTTGCCGGCCGTCAGCTCCGATTAACTTCCGCACGCTGACACGGGTGTCGGTCAGACCGTGTGTAATTACGAATTGGGCTTCGGTGAACACCGCCTTAACGACCCCGACTACAAGCCACTCTGACATTTAAATTCCTCCTATTAGTTCAACAGAGCCATTTAACATTAATCACGAATTTACTGTAATAAGGTAATCATGGATCGATTTATGTTTGCAAGTAAGAAGGTATTCGATAACCACAGTCTCGTGACCAAGTATGACAAAGTACTCAGAAATATATAAGGACATAATAATAATAAATCAGGGATTGGCTTGAGAATCTATTGAAATATTCCTTGCAAACGAGTACCTAATGCCACATTTCCATAAATAACAAATCAATCCTTTTCAAACCCACAGAGAAAGCAAAAGAGAATCCATAAACCAATAAACACTTACTTGCTGTTGCACATAACAAATGTGATGGACTCCCGCGGCGATCAAATAACTTCGAAAGAGGTCGGACATTTAATTTTAGTTTTATAATAAAGGACATATTGTGTTAGATAAAGGATGGGTTGTAATAGTGTCGCGTCATCCACATTAGTAATGCGCCGCGTCGCGGGGCGTCGCGTCACACAACAGCGTCAAATGCACTATCCTGTTTATACTGCGTACTATTGAAAAAAAATACTATATAAATAAATTTAAAGAAGTCCCCGACTCGGCCACACTCGAAAATATTTATTCAAATAAGTCGCCATGAAGCCGACCGTAAAAGCACGCCGAGGGTTGAGGGGCTAGCAGTTTTATTAATATTAAACGAACGCTTCAGTTGACACAAATTGGCGATAACCAAAGCGAGTCTCTCATAAAATTTTTGTTTCCCTTTTCGTTTATTATTTGTATCTCTCCAAATAAGACTTTTGTAAGTAATTTCGAACGGTGTTTTATCAGCTTTATCCCCTGGAGATTGGAGATGTATTTAGATTCTTAGAAATACGAAAGAACGATAGGCTCGAAACTTTCGATCGATAGGTAACAGTAAATCGATCTTTGTGAGAAAACAATCGGACGCGCGCCGTCTTG